>HG992032.1:0-1250000 GCA_905220475.3 Ennomos fuscantarius
CTAACCTAACCTAACCTAACCTAACCTAACCTAACCTAACCTAACCTAACCTAACCTAACCTAACCTAACCTAACCTAACCTAACCTAACCTAACCTAACCTAACCTAACCTAACCTAACCTAACCTAACCTAACCTAACCTAACCTAACCTAACCTAACCTAACCTAACCTAACCTAACCTAACCTAACCTAACCTAACCTAACCTAACCTAACCTAACCTAACCTAACCTAACCTAACCTAACCTAACCTAACCTAACCTAACCTAACCTAACCTAACCTAACCTAACCTAACCTAACCTAACCTAACCTAACCTAACCTAACCTAACCTAACCTAACCTAACCTAACCTAACCTAACCTAACCTAACCTAACCTAACCTAACCTAACCTAACCTAACCTAACCTAACCTAACCTAACCTAACCTAACCTAACCTAACCTAACCTAACCTAACCTAACCTAACCTAACCTAACCTAACCTAACCTAACCTAACCTAACCTAACCTAACCTAACCTAACCTAACCTAACCTAACCTAACCTAACCTAACCTAACCTAACCTAACCTAACCTAACCTAACCTAACCTAGCCTAACCTAACCTAACCTAACCTAACCTAACCTAACCTAACCTAACCTAACCTAACCTAACCTAACCTAACCTAACCTAACCTAACCTAACCTAACCTAACCTAACCTAACCTAACCTAACCTAACCTAACCTAACCTAACCTAACCTAACCTAACCTAACCTAACCTAACCTAACCTAACCTAACCTAACCTAACCTAACCTAACCTAACCTAACCTAACCTAACCTAACCTAACCTAACCTAACCTAACCTAACCTAACCTAACCTAACCTAACCTAACCTAACCTAACCTAACCTAACCTAACCTAACCTAACCTAACCTAACCTAACCTAACCTAACCTAACCTAACCTAACCTAACCTAACCTAACCTAACCTAACCTAACCTAACCTAACCTAACCTAACCTAACCTAACCTAACCTAACCTATCCTAACCTAACCTAACCTAACCTAACCTAACCTAACCTAACCTAACCTAACCTAACCTAACCTAACCTAACCTAACCTAACCTAACCTAACCTAACCTAACCTAACCTAACCTAACCTAACCTAACCTAACCTAACCTAACCTAACCTAACCTAACCTAACCTAACCTAACCTAACCTAACCTAACCTAACCTAACCTAACCTAACCTAACCTAACCTAACCTAACCTAACCTAACCTAACCTAACCTAACCTAACCTAACCTAACCTAACCTAACCTAACCTAACCTAACCTAACCTAACCTAACCTAACCTAACCTAACCTAACCTAACCTAACCTAACCTAACCTAACCTAACCTAACCTAACCTAACCTAACCTAACCTAACCTAACCTAACCTAACCTAACCTAACCTAACCTAACCTAACCTAACCTAACCTAACCTAACCTAACCTAACCTAACCTAACCTAATCTAACCTAACCTAACCTAACCTAACCTAACCTAACCTAACCTAACCTAACCTAACCTAACCTAACCTAACCTAACCTAACCTAACCTAACCTAACCTAACCTAACCTAACCTAACCTAACCTAACCTAACCTAACCTAACCTAACCTAACCTAACCTAACCTAACCTAACCTAACCTAACCTAACCTAACCTAACCTAACCTAACCTAACCTAACCTAACCTAACCTAACCTAACCTAACCTAACCTAACCTAACCTAACCTAACCTAACCTAACCTAACCTAACCTAACCTAACCTAACCTAACCTAACCTAACCTAACCTAACCTAACCTAACCTAACCTAACCTAACCTAACCTAACCTAACCTAACCTAACCTAACCTAACCTAACCTAACCTAACCTAACCTAACCTAACCTAACCTAACCTAACCTAACCTAACCTAACCTAACCTAACCTAACCTAACCTAACCTAACCTAACCTAACCTAACCTAACCTAACCTAACCTAACCTAACCTAACCTAACCTAACCTAACCTAACCTAACCTAACCTAACCTAACCTAACCTAACCTAACCTAACCTAACCTAACCTAACCTAACCTAACCTAACCTAACCTAACCTAACCTAACCTAACCTAACCTAACCTAACCTAACCTAACCTAACCTAACCTAACCTAACCTAACCTAACCTAACCTAACCTAACCTAACCTAACCTAACCTAACCTAACCTAACCTAACCTAACCTAACCTAACCTAACCTAACCTAACCTAACCTAACCTAACCTAACCTAACCTAACCTAACCTAACCTAACCTAACCTAACCTAACCTAACCTAACCTAACCTAACCTAACCTAACCTAACCTAACCTAACCTAACCTAACCTAACCTAACCTAACCTAACCTAACCTAACCTAACCTAACCTAACCTAACCTAACCTAACCTAACCTAACCTAACCTAACCTAACCTAACCTAACCTAACCTAACCTAACCTAACCTAACCTAACCTAACCTAACCTAACCTAACCTAACCTAACCTAACCTAACCTAACCTAACCTAACCTAACCTAACCTAACCTAACCTAACCTAACCTAACCTAACCTAACCTAACCTAACCTAACCTAACCTAACCTAACCTAACCTAACCTAACCTAACCTAACCTAACCTAACCTAACCTAACCTAACCTAACCTAACCTAACCTAACCTAACCTAACCTAACCTAACCTAACCTAACCTAACCTAACCTAACCTAACCTAACCTAACCTAACCTAACCTAACCTAACCTAACCTAACCTAACCTAACCTAACCTAACCTAACCTAACCTAACCTAACCTAACCTAACCTAACCTAACCTAACCTAACCTAACCTAACCTAACCTAACCTAACCTAACCTAACCTAACCTAACCTAACCTAACCTAACCTAACCTAACCTAACCTAACCTAACCTAACCTAACCTAACCTAACCTAACCTAACCTAACCTAACCTAACCTAACCTAACCTAACCTAACCTAACCTAACCTAACCTAACCTAACCTAACCTAACCTAACCTAACCTAACCTAACCTAACCTAACCTAACCTAACCTAACCTAACCTAACCTAACCTAACCTAACCTAACCTAACCTAACCTAACCTAACCTAACCTAACCTAACCTAACCTAACCTAACCTAACCTAACCTAACCTAACCTAACCTAACCTAACCTAACCTAACCTAACCTAACCTAACCTAACCTAACCTAACCTAACCTAACCTAACCTAACCTAACCTAACCTAACCTAACCTAACCTAACCTAACCTAACCTAACCTAACCTAACCTAACCTAACCTAACCTAACCTAACCTAACCTAACCTAACCTAACCTAACCTAACCTAACCTAACCTAACCTAACCTAACCTAACCTAACCTAACCTAACCTAACCTAACCTAACCTAACCTAACCTAACCTAACCTAACCTAACCTAACCTAACCTAACCTAACCTAACCTAACCTAACCTAACCTAACCTAACCTAACCTAACCTAACCTAACCTAACCTAACCTAACCTAACCTAACCTAACCTAACCTAACCTAACCTAACCTAACCTAACCTAACCTAACCTAACCTAACCTAACCTAACCTAACCTAACCTAACCTAACCTAACCTAACCTAACCTAACCTAACCTAACCTAACCTAACCTAACCTAACCTAACCTAACCTAACCTAACCTAACCTAACCTAACCTAACCTAACCTAACCTAACCTAACCTAACCTAACCTAACCTAACCTAACCTAACCTAACCTAACCTAACCTAACCTAACCTAACCTAACCTAACCTAACCTAACCTAACCTAACCTAACCTAACCTAACCTAACCTAACCTAACCTAACCTAACCTAACCTAACCTAACCTATCCTAACCTAACCTAACCTAACCTAACCTAACCTAACCTAACCTAACCTAACCTAACCTAACCTAACCTAACCTAACCTAACCTAACCTAACCTAACCTAACCTAACCTAACCTAACCTAACCTAACCTAACCTAACCTAACCTAACCTAACCTAACCTAACCTAACCTAACCTAACCTAACCTAACCTAACCTAACCTAACCTAACCTAACCTAACCTAACCTAACCTAACCTAACCTAACCTAACCTAACCTAACCTAACCTAACCTAACCTAACCTAACCTAACCTAACCTAACCTAACCTAACCTAACCTAACCTAACCTAACCTAACCTAACCTAACCTAACCTAACCTAACCTAACCTAACCTAACCTAACCTAACCTAACCTAACCTAACCTAACCTAACCTAACCTAACCTAACCTAACCTAACCTAACCTAACCTAACCTAACCTAACCTAACCTAACCTAACCTAACCTAACCTAACCTAACCTAACCTAACCTAACCTAACCTAACCTAACCTAACCTAACCTAACCTAACCTAACCTAACCTAACCTAACCTAACCTAACCTAACCTAACCTAACCTAACCTAACCTAACCTAACCTAACCTAACCTAACCTAACCTAACCTAACCTAACCTAACCTAACCTAACCTAACCTAACCTAACCTAACCTAACCTAACCTAACCTAACCTAACCTAACCTAACCTAACCTAACCTAACCTAACCTAACCTAACCTAACCTAACCTAACCTAACCTAACCTAACCTAACCTAACCTAACCTAACCTAACCTAACCTAACCTAACCTAACCTAACCTAACCTAACCTAACCTAACCTAACCTAACCTAACCTAACCTAACCTAACCTAACCTAACCTAACCTAACCTAACCTAACCTAACCTAACCTAACCTAACCTAACCTAACCTAACCTAACCTAACCTAACCTAACCTAACCTAACCTAACCTAACCTAACCTAACCTAACCTAACCTAACCTAACCTAACCTAACCTAACCTAACCTAACCTAACCTAACCTAACCTAACCTAACCTAACCTAACCTAACCTAACCTAACCTAACCTAACCTAACCTAACCTAACCTAACCTAACCTAACCTAACCTAACCTAACCTAACCTAACCTAACCTAACCTAACCTAACCTAACCTAACCTAACCTAACCTAACCTAACCTAACCTAACCTAACCTAACCTAACCTAACCTAACCTAACCTAACCTAACCTAACCTAACCTAACCTAACCTAACCTAACCTAACCTAACCTAACCTAACCTAACCTAACCTAACCTAACCTAACCTAACCTAACCTAACCTAACCTAACCTAACCTAACCTAACCTAACCTAACCTAACCTAACCTAACCTAACCTAACCTAACCTAACCTAACCTAACCTAACCTAACCTAACCTAACCTAACCTAACCTAACCTAACCTAACCTAACCTAACCTAACCTAACCTAACCTAACCTAACCTAACCTAACCTAACCTAACCTAACCTAACCTAACCTAACCTAACCTAACCTAACCTAACCTAACCTAACCTAACCTAACCTAACCTAACCTAACCTAACCTAACCTAACCTAACCTAACCTAACCTAACCTAACCTAACCTAACCTAACCTAACCTAACCTAACCTAACCTAACCTAACCTAACCTAACCTAACCTAACCTAACCTAACCTAACCTAACCTAACCTAACCTAACCTAACCTAACCTAACCTAACCTAACCTAACCTAACCTAACCTAACCTAACCTAACCTAACCTAACCTAACCTAACCTAACCTAACCTAACCTAACCTAACCTAACCTAACCTAACCTAACCTAACCTAACCTAACCTAACCTAACCTAACCTAACCTAACCTAACCTAACCTAACCTAACCTAACCTAACCTAACCTAACCTAACCTAACCTAACCTAACCTAACCTAACCTAACCTAACCTAACCTAACCTAACCTAACCTAACCTAACCTAACCTAACCTAACCTAACCTAACCTAACCTAACCTAACCTAACCTAACCTAACCTAACCTAACCTAACCTAACCTAACCTAACCTAACCTAACCTAACCTAACCTAACCTAACCTAACCTAACCTAACCTAACCTAACCTAACCTAACCTAACCTAACCTAACCTAACCTAACCTAACCTAACCTAACCTAACCTAACCTAACCTAACCTAACCTAACCTAACCTAACCTAACCTAACCTAACCTAACCTAACCTAACCTAACCTAACCTAACCTAACCTAACCTAACCTAACCTAACCTAACCTAACCTAACCTAACCTAACCTAACCTAACCTAACCTAACCTAACCTAACCTAACCTAACCTAACCTAACCTAACCTAACCTAACCTAACCTAACCTAACCTAACCTAACCTAACCTAACCTAACCTAACCTAACCTAACCTAACCTAACCTAACCTAACCTAACCTAACCTAACCTAACCTAACCTAACCTAACCTAACCTAACCTAACCTAACCTAACCTAACCTAACCTAACCTAACCTAACCTAACCTAACCTAACCTAACCTAACCTAACCTAACCTAACCTAACCTAACCTAACCTAACCTAACCTAACCTAACCTAACCTAACCTAACCTAACCTAACCTAACCTAACCTAACCTAACCTAACCTAACCTAACCTAACCTAACCTAACCTAACCTAACCTAACCTAACCTAACCTAACCTAACCTAACCTAACCTAACCTAACCTAACCTAACCTAACCTAACCTAACCTAACCTAACCTAACCTAACCTAACCTAACCTAACCTAACCTAACCTAACCTAACCTAACCTAACCTAACCTAACCTAACCTAACCTAACCTAACCTAACCTAACCTAACCTAACCTAACCTAACCTAACCTAACCTAACCTAACCTAACCTAACCTAACCTAACCTAACCTAACCTAACCTAACCTAACCTAACCTAACCTAACCTAACCTAACCTAACCTAACCTAACCTAACCTAACCTAACCTAACCTAACCTAACCTAACCTAACCTAACCTAACCTAACCTAACCTAACCTAACCTAACCTAACCTAACCTAACCTAACCTAACCTAACCTAACCTAACCTAACCTAACCTAACCTAACCTAACCTAACCTAACCTAACCTAACCTAACCTAACCTAACCTAACCTAACCTAACCTAACCTAACCTAACCTAACCTAACCTAACCTAACCTAACCTAACCTAACCTAACCTAACCTAACCTAACCTAACCTAACCTAACCTAACCTAACCTAACCTAACCTAACCTAACCTAACCTAACCTAACCTAACCTAACCTAACCTAACCTAACCTAACCTAACCTAACCTAACCTAACCTAACCTAACCTAACCTAACCTAACCTAACCTAACCTAACCTAACCTAACCTAACCTAACCTAACCTAACCTAACCTAACCTAACCTAACCTAACCTAACCTAACCTAACCTAACCTAACCTAACCTAACCTAACCTAACCTAACCTAACCTAACCTAACCTAACCTAACCTAACCTAACCTAACCTAACCTAACCTAACCTAACCTAACCTAACCTAACCTAACCTAACCTAACCTAACCTAACCTAACCTAACCTAACCTAACCTAACCTAACCTAACCTAACCTAACCTAACCTAACCTAACCTAACCTAACCTAACCTAACCTAACCTAACCTAACCTAACCTAACCTAACCTAACCTAACCTAACCTAACCTAACCTAACCTAACCTAACCTAACCTAACCTAACCTAACCTAACCTAACCTAACCTAACCTAACCTAACCTAACCTAACCTAACCTAACCTAACCTAACCTAACCTAACCTAACCTAACCTAACCTAACCTAACCTAACCTAACCTAACCTAACCTAACCTAACCTAACCTAACCTAACCTAACCTAACCTAACCTAACCTAACCTAACCTAACCTAACCTAACCTAACCTAACCTAACCTAACCTAACCTAACCTAACCTAACCTAACCTAACCTAACCTAACCTAACCTAACCTAACCTAACCTAACCTAACCTAACCTAAAACCAACCTACGCTCACTCATCATCATCAACCTAATCTATACATGAGGATTCCTTCACATTCTCGATAGAAAAAAAAAAAAAAAAAAAAAAATAATAATAATTCAGTCGAATGTAGTATTAAATAGAATAAAACGACTTTAAAACAATGTTAAAGCAAATAATAAAAGAAAAAAAAAAAAAAAAAAAAAAAAAAACAATAAATATGTCACTCCCACGGCACTGAAATTTTACCTGAGTGATCGAGGACGGGTGGGTGGGCGGGCAATTTTTTTGCGAGCTAGGGCCCCATGCTTGGTGTCGTCGGATGCGGGGGGTTCAGCCGATCACGAAAAACGTTTTTTTGTGACGATCAGCCTATATAGACAAAAGTTATAGGTGTTTGAATGTCAAAAAGCTGCAAAGTACACACAATTACGGGTTTTCCTAATTTTTTTTTCAAATTTTTTGTATTAAATTTTAATTTTTTTTTTCAGAATCAAGCAGCGCAGCTATATGCGGTTCTTTTGACGTATCGTACGTCACGGTGCGACAATTTTTCAAGTTGCAATTCTTTCATTGTGATCCTAAATTACCAAATCACTATAACCGAAAATAATTAAATAGAATACAATAGAAAAACTCTTTATTGCGTATACCAACATAAAATAAAACTAGATATTTTAGTCCTGGAATAGGTAGCACAATAGGCGGTTTTAATACTAAAAGTGATCTCTTCCAGGCAACCTTCGGATGGATAGTATCACAATAGAAGAAGTCAGCGGTGCGCAATATGAACAAAATAAAAAAAATATATTTTGTATACTTATAGTATGCTATTAGATAATATATAATGTTCAAACAAACGCGTTAGTAAATAAATGTTTAGGTATAATATATTTATATATTTTCAAATTAAAAAAAAAAAATTGTAAAGAGTAATAGCTTCCACAGTAGAAGACATCATAAAATCGAGAGGTGTGAACAGGCATCCAATGTTGCAATGTATCTGAGGAGCGGAAATGTCGAGTGTGCGTGAAATTTGAACTTCAATTTAAATTTTTATTTGCTTTCCACAATGTTATACAGGTGTAGGTAGTTTTTTTTTAAATAACAGTTCATCGTGGACCCTGTCGGGCACACAACATTAGAAGAGAGGAAGACAAAATTAAATATTATTAGATTAGAAAGAGGTTACTTATTTTATGGTAAAATTAAATGAATTATTATTTTTATATAATATGCTTAAATTTTATCATTTAGATATTGATTTATAGTATAATAGCTTTTATTTATTAGAAAGTGCTTTAATTGTTTTATAAAGATTACATTACTAGATTCCTTTTTCATTGCTTCTGGAAGCTTGTTATATATATTAATAGACATAACAAGTGTACCAGAAGCATGCAGCTTAAGCCGGGAAGAAGGTAGTACCAATCGGTTTCCGTGGCGAACTGAACAGTTTACGTTTCTCGGTAGGTTTTCCCGTTTTATATATAGGTTCGGATTATTTCGTACAAATTTACATATTTCTAAAATGTATATGCCTGTAAGAGTTAAAATTTTGTGTTTTTTAAAATATGGGATGCAACTGTCTCTTTGCTTGATATTCATTAATATTCTTATCAGTTTCTTTTGAAGAATAAATAGGGTAGACGCAGCGGTGCTGTTGCCCCATAGAATAACACCGTAACTTAGCCATGCATGCGCATAAGAATAATAGATTACCAAGGCAGTATAACAACTTAAAACGTTCCTTTAAATAGGGAGGAATTCAAGGGTTAAAAATATACTGTATAAGAGACAGAGAATGTGAGTATTCCGGCGATAGCGAATAGGTAACCACTGTAGATTTTTCCGAAATTCAGAGATGTGGTCATATTTACGGAGGCCGTATATGAAAATATTGTTCTTACAACGCTAAAAACATGCAAATGGATGGTGACAGTGGTTTCGTACGTTCCGAGTACGGCTTTTTTCCACAGCGAAGTACCGTGGAATCATTATACGACCGAAGGATTTTATAGTTTTAATATTTTCGTTCTCACTGTTGGAGGAAGATATGCACTTTTTCTGTAAAACTAAGTAAAATCCGAATTTCAGTGAACTAATTACGAGCTAATGTATATCGCGCTTTGTTTTATTTTATCATACTTCACTTTTAGTCCCTTAAGACTTAAAAAACTATTTTAGACCTTGTTTACGAAAAATAAACATTATTAAGTATTAAGGTTTTAAGTACCTATGAAATGGTCTACTTTATGAAGTAATATATAATATGAGTATGTAAGTGAGCGCCTTCTCATCCCACATAAAACAGAATATAACAATAATGCTTACTCCCCGATAGAGACCAGATTCGAGCCGAACTTCGAGACAATCGTGGACGCGTCTGGACGCTTCTTACACTTATGTCGAGACAATACATTATAATTTCTTCTGGTGAGATTATTCTCTCCATATAGTTGCCGTTTTTTCAATGTATGGCGTATTTTGTGACTATCGTGACATACAGCCGTTTTTGCAATGTATGACGTGTTTGTGCCTGTCATGTCATGCACCTGCCGTTTTTGCAATGTATGACGTGTTTGTGAGTGTCATGTCATACAGTTGCCGTTTTTGCAATGTATGGCGTGTTTGTGCGGGTCATGTCATACGGTTGCCGTTTTTGCAATGTATGACGTGTTTGTGACTGTTATGTCATACAGTTGCCGTTTTGGCAATGTATGACGTGTTTGTGCGTGTCATGTCATCATAGGCTGATTGAATATCTAAAAATACAGCTACAACAGACTCCTTTTGAGAGAATGCTAGACGAACGTCGGAAGTAAAGATGCCAATACTATCCATGGTACTTTACGAAAACCATATTGCGAACTAGAAAGTAAGTTTTTATTTTCAATAAACCATTCTAATCTATTTTTCACTAAATGCTCAGCAATTTTTGTAATAACAGGGGATAGCGCTATGGGACGATAGGAGGAAACTTCTGAATATTTTTATTTGGTTTCAATATAGGTAACACTGTTTGAGACTTCCAAGCGAGTGGAATGTCTCCTGTTAAAATAATATAATTTATAACCTGCAAATAATAATTTAAACTATTTACTTCAAGATTGGAGAAAAAGGAGTAAGGAATTCCATCTTGGCGAGGAGCAGAATCTCGAAGTCCAGAAAGAACTCCTTTGATTTCATTCAAAGTAAAAGGTGAATTAAGAAGACAGACATTATCATTTATTGGAAACTGTTGAGGGATAACTAACTCGTGTTCTGGTACTGAAGGAGGAGCTAAGATATTCAAGAATTCATTTGACATGGAAGGCGGGAGGGTAGTGGAAGAACAATTAGAAATACCTAACCTCAAACGTTTAATGTTTGCTCACATCACTGAGGGTGGTGTTCCAGGAGGAATATTGTTGCAGTATCGTTGCCAACTCGAGAACCTTTTCTCTTTTAAAAACGATTTTGTGTCAGATACGAACAGAACTTTGATAAATTTTGAAAATTTTCATTGATCATGTTTGTATTACATTCTAACTCAGCTTCTTTCCTTTTTTTTTACTGCGTTTGTGCAATCACTATCCCACCAAGGTGGAGAAGGTAATTTACCATTAGAAACATTTTTTTAAAGAAATGAGAAATCGGCTGCTTGTAACATTAAATTAGTTAAAGATGTAGAGCATTGTTCTACACCGCATGTGAGATCAGGTAAGTTTGAGATTTGATTTTCAACAAATTGAGTATATTTAGGCCAGTTTTCATTTATAAGTCTATACTTCATTCTGGGTTTAGGATATTGTCTTTTTAATTTAGCACTAGGAAAGGTTAGCAGGATTGGGTAGTGATCACTGCCAAAAGTAGATGATAGGGTGCACCAAGATAGTGCAGAAGCCAAACTTGGAGTAGCTATTGGAGGTCAATTACACTATTGTTTTCATTAGGACTTGTACGACGTGTTGGTACACCAGAATTTTAATACACATAGGTTATGTTGATCTATTATATCTAGTAGATGTTCTCCATTGACACTTGATGTAGAACTACCCCAGGATCTGTGTTGAGAGTTAAAATCACCTCATAAGAGGAATGGCTTAGGAAGTAAGTTTATAATTTGAATTAGTTCCTGAAATGCAACTATGTAATGAGATGGTGGATAAATAGATGAGTGAGGGATATATATGGAAACAAAACAAATACCAGAAACAAGAGAAGTTGTAATGTGGACAGCGAAAGGTGTATTTACAAAATCATTTTTGACGAGTGGGGCTACTCCGCCATACCCGTCACTTCTACCTTCACGAAGACAGGTGTAACCGCTTATTTTGAAGGCAAAGCCAGGTTTAAGCCAGGTCTCTGCCAAAGCGATTACAGAGGGTTCATATTTATTTATTAAATAACTAACTTCATGTTTTTTACTAACCATACTTCGGCAGCTCCACTGCATCACCACATGTGCAGAGGCATAATGCAGAGGAACTGCCGAAGTGTGATTATAGTTGTTCATCATTTGATGGTGTATGTCCATTATGGAAATGGATGATTTTTATGAGCATATCAATAATAGGGGCAGCGTGGTTAGTTCGTTTTTTATTAGGTTGGACTGAGAAAGTGCTAATTAAAACAAAAATAATGTTGCTCAAAGACCGTTCATCATTTTCATTAGAATTAGGTTTTAGAGCACATCCATTAGACGGAGTTGGCATAACATACTCTTTTATTAAATCTTGATGAGCAGTACGGTCATATCCTGTGGAGGATTGTCGTGGTGAACATGGCTTTAGGGCTACTGTTTTTCTGTATGACAGAGGATGAAGATGGAGGGGGCATTTTATCTATCACTGGGGCTAGTCGACTAGTCGCAATAACATCAGCATATGATTTTGTAATATTTGGATTCATTTTACAAGCTTCAGAGTATGATATGCAAGACTCAGGAGTTGGAGGTCTCTAAAAGGCAGTATGGGTAGAACACTGGAATTATAAACTACCATATTGCTATGGCAAAAATTGCTTGTGCAGCCACTTTCTATTTCTTTGCATTGTGTAAAATTGTAGTATAATATTGTAATATTTGTTTAAAATTTACTACTTTCACAGTGTATTAGGCTAAGTTTTTGGCAAATAAATCAATCAATCATAAAGGGACGAAACAGAGCTATGCTTGTATGTACGTTTTTAGTGTTGCGCTTACGCTGTATAACAAATAACTATCTTATATAGTATAGTAGGTAGATATTTGTAATTAAAATTCTTCATTCTTCAAATTATTCAGCCATTGATTGTTCAGCCAAGAAATCACATTGTTCTATATCTATAACTACACTACCTATACGTGCTTGTATATACGTCTTTTAGAATTTAATTTTTATTGTAATATTTTAAACTAAAATAGGCATAAATAAAACAACACATCTAATTACTTTAATATTTATTTACATTTAATATAAATTATAAAACAGGTACATTTTTAAAAAGACGGGAACTTTTTATAATTATGTAATCAACAACTTACATACTATAAGGCACCTAAGTTTTTTTGCTTCACAGGTGGGCCCATAAAGGTTTTATCAAAAACATTTTAGTGCTTTTCAAAACATGAACTCGAGAAATACTTTTTAGATTGCAAATGAATGACAGACTGACAGTTAGCCACAGAGTACTTTTCTACATATGGTAAGTTAGCCATGATGCTGCCGCTATGTCAACCTACGTTCCGTTCCTCCCAGTTTCTGCATAATTAAATGAATTTACTATGTATTAAAGGAAACTTTGAAATTTGTCGCTAACGCCATCTAGTGATATAGGAAACTACTAAAGAGCTAATCGGCCTCCATAGAAAACGTCAAAGTATAGAAGTGAAAATACCCTGTCCTATATATACAAAGAAAATAGATATTAATCAATATTTACACTCCTCTCACCACTATTAAAATGTAAAATAAATTTCTATTAAAAAATGCGCCCGCCAAGTCTGAACGTTTCCCGCGCTTTCAAATACGTTATAAGTAAGCACAGAAGTACTGCTTTAATTATTTTTTTGTTTTGTCTCCACACTTTTGTGTATTTAGCCAGTGTCAAGTAATTGATAATTTCTCAAGTTAATCAATATATCATATATATGTGTCAAGTCAAGTTACAGTCCAAGTCGCCTTCTCCCCCGGCCGGACCTCTGTACTGAGCAGACGTGTTTTTAATTAAGTCCCCAGTTTTATTTTATTATTCACAATCGTGCGTTATAATAGGAGTCCATAAGTACAAAACAGTGAAAGAAGTTCGGAGGCGCATTGACACACATGCACACGCTATCGGTGAGTGCCTGCTATACTATACAAATACGCACACCGATTCGCTGCCTGCTAGCCTGGTACTGCGGCTTGACGCGCTTTGCACGCACACATAGGTGCCTGCCTACACAGCGCATACTAGCGTGCATCAAGAACCTGTTGCATACGCGCACTGCTTGTAGCGCTCTGTTAGCCTAGTACAACACGAAAAGAAACGTTTCAGCATCATCATACCACTTTCCCACACTTATGCCTGTAATCCAGCACTTAACGAATAAAATGCCACCAATAAAAAAAAATTATGCACTAACACTGAAAGTAACACAAATTTTGGAAATTAATACAATGTGGTGACGCGATCTTATTCGTTTTCCCGCCAAAACTTTTTAATTAATTTAAGATTTTATAGTAGGGCGTAGGGCGGGAGGCATCGTGTACTATGCCATTTATATAAAGGCAATGCGTGTAAAAAATATCATTCAACTTACAACAATAGTATATTATTCCATATTGTGTCCGACAATAATATAAAAGACAAACAGTAGAAAATGTTAAACGTCTAACAATAAAACTTTGAATAGTACCTAACTACTGTTTTGAACAATTATAATACATACTATAGTAGGGGAGCCCACGATGCTAAATGGGGATTTACTCGAGCGTCGTAGAGACCTATTGGGATGTAAAGCTTAGATGATAAGAAGAAAAAAATGTTATATGATATATACCTTTACATCGGTGGGAGAAGCGGCTATAGATTTTTAAATATGTAAAAAAACTGTTGCATGGACATCCTCGAGCGCGTCAGATATTGATAGCATCAATGCCGTACGTATTTTTAATAATGTACGTATGTTAATCTGATCGTTTGCATGATGCGGGTGGTTGTATTTAAGGGTTGAAAATGTAAAAAAAAAATATTTAATCGAGCGCGTCATATTTTCTAAGGGAGTGTTAAGTGCACCAAAAAAAAGCTCTCATTCACTAATCTGACGATTTCGATGGGACGCAAACTCGCGGCCATTTTCATAATGTGCAAAAAAAATCGCCATTTTGAAATACTCAAGCGCGTCAGATTAAGATATATATGGTTCATCTTTATGTTCTAAACGTACTGTCTCATAATCTGACGATTATCTAGAGGGATTCGCCTGATCTGACAAAAAAAAATTAGAAAAACGGTTCACCTTAAAGGCCATCCCTGCAACTTCCCACTAATTCTATTCCTGGGCGCTTAAAATTGTACTTATGACATTTTTGAGCTCGAAATATAATTTCTCCCAGCTCGAAAGTCTGATAGAAGTTTCATAGAACACTATTTTTGGAATTTTCAAATCGCAATAACTTTTGAATGGATCAAGCAATTTTCACGCGGTCTGCGGCATTCGACGCAGTTTTATCATCCTCATAAGTAATTGTGCAATTTTAATTGATCGAACCACAAATTTCGGAGTAATCCCGAAAAAACACTTTTTCGGGTTTCTTTCGTTCACGATATCTCTCGAACGAATCAACCGATTTTGACCAACTTGGTGGCGATCGACGTGGTTTTGCAAGCTCAAAGGCGAATTAGTTTTTGAAGTTAATCGATAAAGCCGGTTAAAAGTTACTACAAAAAAACCAATTTAAAAAAAAAAATTTTTTTTTTGAGATTTTTCTAAATTTCTCAAAATCTATCGGTCCGAATCGGTTCAAATTCACAAACCAGAGTGGGGATGGAGTGAGAGAGTAATAGATAGAGAAAGAGTGAGAGAGGAATAGAAACGCGGAGAAGGAAATGTAGGCATCACGCAGCTGCACGCATTTAACTTTATCGACGAATTTTTGCTATTTCGGCTTGCGGAAATCGTCAGATTATATATTATTCATTATTCTTGAATTATTTCCTTCAAAATAAAAAAACTAATCTGATCCTATATCCTTCACGGGCGGCCTTACATATGGGCCTCATGTTTTGTGGAGGTACTTAACCGGGTACAAGGTATCCCCCTGTATATTAATCTGCCGCGCTTTAGTAAATCCCGAAATCCCCGCTTAGGCTCCCCTACTAGTTAGCAATTTGTGAGCAAAACGTCCAGCTTTATGTCGTTTATCTGTCAGACGTCAAGTTCCCGCGCCGCCGCCACAATAATAAACATTACTTGGTAACTGTGACGGGGGCTGCTGGGATGGGAGCACCACAGAGCACATTATATATACGGGGAGCACTCGGCCCGCGTCACATGAATTGGCGCACTGCGTTCACGTAAAAGTTAAGTGTGTAGTGTAGTGTACGTTTTCCTAATAAGAATAAATAAACAAAACAAGTGTGCTCTAGACCACACAGCTGAAGTCGCTGACAGCAGAAGAAGAAGCTGAAGTACTTCGTATTAGGGGTATAGCTTTGTGTTTGCTTTGTTTAATGTTAATGTCGCCATCTTGACAATTGTAAATTCATCATCATTTTCATTTATCGGACATACCAACATAATAATTAATTTTATAACTTTGTTATGTTGACAATGGATCTACGTGAACCAAGTTCACTTTCCGTTCGCCTCTCATTCACCAGCTTACTCCCCAAGTCGAATGTGTGTAAAGAAGTTTAACTTCAATAACATATTATATATAACGAAATATATTAAAAATTCATTGACGTGCTTAAGTTTTGGCGTTGACTGTCCGCGACAGAATGAACTAAACATATAGATAATTCATTCACAAGCGACCGATTATTGAAATCATTTATTTATTTATAGGAAAACTAACAACATATCTTAACAAAATTATTCATCAATAGGTATAACCATAGCAAGCCAATTATAGGTTCTCACGAGATCTAAACATAGACATGTGGCGACACTGAAGCAGAACTAGATAAAGTACGCAAGTCCCTATATGCCGGTACCAAAATAATAAAGTACGCAAGTCCCTATATGCCGGTACCAAAATAATAAAGTACGCAAGTCCCTATATGCCGGTACCAAAAATAATAAAGTACGCAAGTCCCTATATGCCGGTACCAAAAATAATAAAGTACGCAAGTCCCTATATGCCGGTACCAAAAATAATAAAGTACGCAAGTCCCTATATGCCGGTACCAAAAATAATAAAGTACGCAAGTCCCTATATGCCGGTACCAAAAATAATAAAGTACGCAAGTCCCTATATGCCGGTACCAAAAATTGTCCTCATCTGCAGCATTTGCGAATAAATAAAAATATAAGAAAGAGGAACATAACTTCGGGATTATTTTCTAAAGTTTTTTACGTATTTGTTGGGACACTGGGAGTTACAATGTACACAACCCTAGTCAGCCTCTATTTTTACATCTACGACTGAACCAGCTCATACAAAATAAAATCGGAAATAGATACAAAATGAAATAATAATATCTAGTGTAATTCCGCTAAATTCAAGTACTTAGATTATCTATATTGGGGTAAAGGATTATTGTAGGTAAATTAATGAAAAAACCTGAAAAAACCTAAAAATCATGAAATTACTATAACAAATTAAATTATCAATTTTATATTAATTATTATTATTTTTACAGATATAAAATTAATTATTACTATTATAATTATAACAAATAGAACTGAACTTTAAAATATTAGATTATATAAATATTATACAATTAATTATTATTATTACAAATAAAAACCAATACAGATACCCTCCCCTAAAAATCCTGAAATTACAATAACAAATTTAAAAAATATTATTATTGTGAAATTTATATTAATTATTTCTATTTTTATTGATATAAAATTAATTATTACTATTATTATTTTAACAAATAAAACTGAAATTTAAAATATACAATTATATAAATATTATACAATTAATTATTATTATTATTATTACAAATAAACACCAATACAGATAACCCTCGACACGTGTTTCGCCTCTTCACGAGGCACGAAACACGTGTCGAGGGTTATCTGTATTGGTGTTTATTTGTAATAATAATAATAATAATTAATTGTATAATATTTATATAATTGTATATTTTAAATTTCAGTTTTATTTGTTAAAATAATAATAGTAATAATTAATTTTATATCAATAAAAATAGAAATAATTAATATAAATTTCACAATAATAATATTTTTTAAATTTGTTATAGTAATTTCATGATTTTTAGGTTTTTTCAGGTTTTTTCATTAATTTACCTACAATAATCCTTTACCCCAATATAGATAATCTAAGTACTTGAATTTAGCGGAATTACACTAGATATTATTATTTCATTTTGTATCTAAGATGAACTTCCGCGAAGTCACGCCTGATTCTATCAAAATCGGAAATGGCAAAACAAAATCAAACTTGATATATTGATTAAAATAATATTAGGATGACATTGTTGGTGGCCGCGCACCGCGCCTCGGGCGGGCGGCTGTTTCTAAGTATAAATGAAAATACATATTACTTATCTAAATTATTTAAACTTTATTTCATTCATTACGATTATATCAATAGGTAGGAAGTATACAGCTAGCACTTACATCGTAGCTATATCGATACTTAACATTAGTATAACTTACTGTTTGCCCCGTGTATGTATGGCGTATGTAATGAAAACATTATTAGCCCGAGTGCCGGCAGAGGGCAGGGCGCCAGGACCACAATCGAGGTCCACCGCACACACCGACACGGACGCAGTATTTATTTACAAATGTTCACCTGCACGAGGATGGTCTAATCCGACGTATGGTCATTTATCAAAAATACCTTTTATTGACCTGATGCCGCCCACTGTTACACGATTACGAATTTGAATTATAATATTATTAGGTATCCGTGATGTTGTTGGCATATAATCGAACGTCCCGCAATATTATCGCGTGCGTTTGAAAGTAGGCAGGTAGTTTATCTCCGTCATCTGCGATCACTTTAAAGTAGTTAGGTTTGGCCAGTCCAGTTTGGCGGCCTAGGGCTTCCAGAGCTTGAGCAGGCCGTCCTCGCTGTAGGTGGCCAGCAGGTTCTGGTGCGGGTGGTGCGCCATGCCGATGACCGCCTTCTCGTGCACCTGCCGACACACGAACATCTTTATATTTCACTAGTGTTCAAAAGACATGGTCAATTATAAAATTTAGGTGTCATTTTTTTTTTTGTTTGGTTTTGGCTCCACACTTTTATGTATTTAGCCAGTGTCAAGTAATTGATAATATCTCAAGTTAATTAATATCATAATTGATGTGTCAAGTTAAGTCACAGTCCAAGTCATCAAGTTATGTCATAGTCTAGTCTAGTCAAGTTATACTCCTAGTAAAGTGGTGGCAACTTTACCAGAAGTTTCTATGGAGCTTTGGAAACAACACGAAAAGAAACGTTTCACCATCATTATACCACTTTCCCACACTCATGCCTGTAATTCAGCACTTAACGAATAAAATGCCACCAATTTTATGCACTAACACTGAAAATAACACAAGTTTTGGAAAATAATAAAATGCGGCAACGCGATCTTTTTCGTTTTCCCGCTAAAACTCCTGTCAAGGTGTCATTTATGCGATGAAAATCAACCATCTGTTAGTTATTATCCCTACTTTCAGATGTGAGTGATTTAAGCTCTAAAACGGAAA
Organism: Ennomos fuscantarius; assembly: GCA_905220475.3. Taxonomy (NCBI): domain Eukaryota; kingdom Metazoa; phylum Arthropoda; class Insecta; order Lepidoptera; family Geometridae; genus Ennomos; species Ennomos fuscantarius. Next base: position 19,813 of record HG992032.1, read on the forward strand.
AATTCCCAAATGTTACAAAATTTAAAATGATCTCGTGAAATATTGTTGATTTCCAACTCTCAGAAGGTATATATGAAGGGAATGGATCACAACGATTTAATCCATTTTGTTTTACAAAGCGCTGTCACCGTAATTATAAAAAGACGGAAAAGCTTCACGAGTCCCTTTATATCATGTTTGTCATATTTTTTACTAGCGGCCCGCCCCGGCTTCGCACGGGTATTTAATAATATCTATTATAGATTGAGATATAAACTATCCTATCTCTCAAGTTGGATCGAACTGCACATGGTGTGCGAATTTTATTATAATCGGTTAAGTGGTTTAGGAGTCCATTGAGGACAAACATTGTGACACGAGATTTATATATATTAAGATATGAATAAATAATTTGTTCTATGAATGTTTCCGGAAGGGTACTGCAGTTAGATACAAAGCAGTGACACGCAGCGTGGTGCAGCGTGGTGCAGCGTGGTGTAGGGCAGTGTAGGGTACCAACGTTGATGGTCCGCTCGAGCTTGCCGGTGGCGGCGCAGAAGGCGTACAGCACGAGGTCCTCCCCGGCGCAGTAGACGAGCGTGCCGCGCGGCGAGAGGGCGGCGCAGACGAGCGCGCCGCCCGCCTGCTCGCGCCGCCCGCTGGACAGCGAGCGCACCAGCTGGCCCTGCGTGTTCATGATCACCACCGTGTTGGTGCGGTTGCAGACCACGAAGTGCTCCGGGTTCTTGGGCGTGAGCAGCAGCGAGTTGATGGGCGGGTCGACGCCGGCGCCGCCCAGCGGCCGCAGCGTGGCGGTGCACTCGCCCGAACGCACCGCCCACACCTTCACCGTGCCGTCCGAGGAGCCGCTCAGCACGCTGTGCCCGTCCGGCGTGAACACGGCCTCGTTCACGAACGACGTGTGCCCGCGGAACTCCTTCAGGATCTTGCCCGACTTGAGCCCGTGGATCCTGATCGTCTTGTCGAAGGAGGCGGACAGGATCTGCGCGGAGTCGCGGCTGAAGGCGAGGCACGTGACGCCCTTGGCGTGCGCGCGGTCGAGGCGGCGCAGCACCTGGCCCGTGGACACGCGCCACACCTTGACCTTGCCGTCGTTGGCGCCAGCCGCCAGCGCGTCCGAGTCGCGCGCGAAGGCCAGGCTCAGCACGGCGGCCTCCATGCTGAGGAAGTCGTCGTGCGCCTGGTAGCGCAGGTCCTTGCGGATCTTGCCGGTGGTGAAGTTCCAGACCTCGACGACGCCGTCCACGGCGCCCGTCACCAGGTACTGGCCGTCGGGCGAGAAGCGCGCGCACTCCACGTGCGACTTCTGGCCGAACTTGATCGTCTTGGAGAGCTGCGCCGGGCAGCGGTCCTCCTCCTGGTCGCGCACGGCCGCCTTGCCGCGGAACAGGTCGATGGTGGTGCCGGGCGGCAGCAGGCCCTGGTGCTGCTGCCACTTGAGCGCCTGGCCCAGCAGCGCCAGCAGCCGCGAGCTGGGCACCACGGACACCTCGCCGGCCAGCGCGGCGGCCAGCGCGGCGCGGCGCCGCTCCTTGCTGCTGCCGCCGTACGCCTCGCGCGGGTCGAAGTACGAGCGGGCCAGCAGCGCCTCCAGGTGGATGTAGCGCGCCGCCTCGTGCTGCTTGAGCAGCTGGCAGGGCCGCGCCTGGCGCAGCAGCGAGCGCGCGGCGCCCAGCTCGCGCAGCTCCAGCAGCTCCAGCACCACCTGCTCGTACAGCTCCATCAGCTTGCGCTCGGGCAGCTTGAGCGAGGCGGTGGCGGCCAGCACGGCGTCCCACTGGCCGTTGTTGATGTCCGCGCAGAACCCGTCCACGCTCTCCACCGTGTTGAGCGACACGCCCGTCTCCTCCTGCAACCGACGCCCGAGCCCGAGCCCGAGCACCGCGCGGTATTACTGACAAGGGCTGAACGATAAGACTCAGTTTACTGGTCCTGCCGCGGGAATCGAACCCGCTGCCTCCGGGGTATGAGCCGACCTGCTCAACCACCACACCGCAGAGGCTGCACAGGCTGAGAACACACATTTAAAACAAAGGATGATAAAATTTAAAGAAATTAGGAAAACCTGATGGACAAATGCATTGCCAAATCTTCCTAAGAGGATGATAAATAAATAAATGTATCTCATGCCATATTCTTTAAACAAATGTTTGGCGGGACAAGAATAAACGGCACAACCCCAGCAAGGGTTCTAACATTAAACAATTTAATACATATTTACACAGTATTATTAGTTACTTTGTATGTTTGCAGCATCTATTTTTTTTTTGTATGTTATTGTATGATGTGATGAGCTTTGCAGAAAAGTCCTACCACCTAGTAGATTCTCTCAATTCTTCATTAATTCTGTAAAGCTAAACTTAAAGTACTGCTGCACTCTTTAGATGGGAGGGAAATAATAAAATAGAATAAGAAATAAATTTATGTCATTTGGTTTTATCGAATTGTATACAGTATAAATATAAACATAATTAAATATGAATTATGAAAATGAGTTATACATCTGAACTGCAAAGCTTGCACTTATTTTTATAAATAAATAATGCACAATAAGATTACTCAACTGCAAGATCAGATCATAGTCTCAATTGCCCAGTAATTTCACTAGCTTCAGTGCCCTTCAAACCGGAACACATTTTTGGTGAAAGAATAACAGGCAAAGCAGTGGTACCTACCTAGACAACCTTTGCAACAAAGGCCTACTACCTAGTAAACATGACATGAACATAATATAACAAATCATTATACTATGTGTATGAAGCCCTGCATTATTTCATATTAACCTGAAGCATCTGTAAAGTCTTGGTGAGATTAGACTCCTTCAGGTACTGTTGGATCAGCCGGATCACACTGCAACAACAAGCCGCCGAGGTTCACTGCCCGCCGCATCCTCTATACACCTCTATACAACCGGAACTTTGCCCAACTTCCTCTACCCACTATTTATTACTACTCACTATCACCACGGACAAAAAACAATATTGGAATAGATAGCTGAATAATTTAACTCTTAATAATTTTCTATTAGCCACACTGACAGCATTCTAAGAAAAACCGTCCAAACAGCAAAACTGCATTTTGCTCTCTCAAGTTTGTTGGACTGTAACTTAACTATTATTGTCAGGCGAAATCAGGTTTCCTATTCGGCTCTATAGGTTAAATTCCTGGATAAACTAACTTTCTACTAGTGCTACATAATCTCTATTTTTAAGGCTCAGAATATTTAATTTCGCGCGGTTGCCTTTAGGTTAGATTTCTTATTATAAAAAATATACATCTAAAAACCACATTTTATTTCTTACTCGGCAGATTCAATTTCAATAGACATTTGTAGTAAATTGTGTAGTTTATAGTTAAAAATTAATGATTATAATAAGAACTGTTAAGAAATGCGGATTACGGACACAGATCGTAAGTTTTGTGATGCAAATTGCAAAGCAAAACAAAAAAAACACGAAAACAAATCAAATCCACAGACTAGGGAGCCACAAAACCGTAGACAAAGAAAACTATAGACCACAGGTACTGTCTTAGGGGACAGGACCTTATATCAAGACCATGAGCATGCATGAGTAACGTGTAGTGTGTATTTAACGTGAGTTAGTCATTACAAATTTTCCATAATGCTATTTATATATTCTTTTAATTAATTAGTTCTGCGAGCAGGCCTCACGAGAACTAACTTTTTTGGAGCATTTTATGGTAAGTATGCAGTTTATAAAAACTAGTATTAACTTTGTTATATTGACAATGGACATAACTTCAACTTCCGTTCGAGGCGAACGGAAGTTGTAGTTATACGGCATTTACCATCTTAGGTCCGTATTACAGAACGATGCTCAGTCATCGATCGGTGCTTAAGCAGTGATCTCATTCATAAAGTGTGTTAAAGTAAGGGCTAGACGGTAGAAGTATTTGGGATAGTGTGAATAACACAAAGAGCTTTAACAAAATATAATAGCAAAATATATTAACTTTTAGTACATAGATCGAATTCTCATAATAACAGATTAAACGTTACTATAGCAACATACCATAGCTTATATATGGATACATAAGGAGTATGTATTCCTTACTATTGGCTATGGTAACACTGCTCTAGTCTATTATCGTTAGTAATTTGTTCTTTGAAGTTGTCTAATAGAAGGCTCGGTTTCTGTACACACGTAATCCTGAAAATGTGAAAACTAAATTAAAGAAATAGTGCATGTTTATTTTGTGCTTCATTTAATCCATTGCAGATCGCTAATATAAGTGTTCACTAACATCCACCTCTGATAATGCCAGACATCTTCCTCAGCATTTCTACTCTGGGCCCATAAAGAGGTTTGGTAAGCATGTCAGCAACTTGTCTAGCTGCTGGTACATAGCAAATTGAAATGCTGCCATCTTGTATGCATTCTCTTATGAAAAACGATCTTATCCGAATATGCTTGGTTTTCTGGTGAAACTCAGATGGATTATTAGCTAACTTGATCGCGCTCTCGGTTGCTTGTAGCCGCTGCGTAACGTAGGTTGTTGCTAGGTCAAAGGAAGTGGACATGGCAGAGCCTCGATGACAACAAATCTGAAAACGACTAAATTATAGCGGACAAACGACGTATTTTTTTAAATGTCTCAGTGATCACTAAGTTTAACACCCGAAGTGATCAAAGGCAGGAGGCACTCTGAATATCGACTTAAAGCTGGAACGAGCTCGTTTAATAAAGTCCAAGCTCCGACCGAACATAGTCCAAATCATGGTAGGTTCTGAATAATTCCAACCAAAACTGGAAAATCGATTCGCTGCCTTGGAAATCACAGATGACGTAGACAAGAAGCTCAACTAAGTGGTGGATGTCCTCAGCGCAGAAGGTATGAAATTTTGTGCAAAGCAGCGTACTGGAAGAAAGTCTAAGCTTTCGAGAGATACTATGAAGATCACAGAGAGAACGAGGACGTCTACTTCATCAGAATACCAGGTACAGAATAAGCCAATTACAAATCTAGTACGACGTGACCTCCGATCCTCCAATACGCTCGAAATTGAAAGAGCTATAGAGCAGAATCGGGGGTCAAAAGTGTTCGTCCGGCAACTTCAGAGAAGCCACCTGATGAAGTTGACCACGTCAAATCTAAATTCGTCTCTTCAAAGCCCGAGATCCTTTCGGAATTTGAAGATTTTTACGGACAACTTTTCGCATCACATGCTTCTCAATCTGATTCCAATTCAGAGGACTGTAGAGCCACTTTATCATGCCACTATTCGACAGAACTAAGGTTGCCGACATAGCTCAGCGAATCAGCAAGCTGAAGTGGCAGCGGGATGATCATATCTGAACCGATAATGGAGTAGAGCCGAAGACCGGGCTCAGCGGCGTGCCTTGGGCGAGGCTTATGTCCAGCAGTGAACTAATATAGGCTGATGATGATGATGAGTTCGATTATTGATCATCAGTGAATAAAAATGTATTTCATTTTTCCTAGGTACGCCTATACAGTACGTATACATTTTTACACTTAATTCAAGACTAAAGCATTAAGCCCTCCGGTCGGTTTGATCCACTTCTTGAATGGCCCATTTCTAAAATTATAATATATCTTCTTGCTCTGAGGATAATTTTATTGCTATATTATAGCAATAAGTTCAATTTGTACTACAGAGTTGACTTAGTGATATGAGTTTCGAAATTTCGAAACTCATGATTCTAATTTCATAGGCCAATTTTGAAACTGAAAATCTATGAAACTGCATGTCCTACTGAGCACCGATCGATGACTGAGCATCGTTCTGTAATACAGACCTTAGACGATGAATAAGAAGATAATTGTACTATTTGTACCATTCTTTCATAGTGTGTAGTATGTAGTATCGTAATGCCACTATACTACGCGAAAATATCATAATTTTATCTTCAGGTTGACCAACTTGTCTTAACAGTGAGCCCTTTAACTTTTTAATATCTACCTTACAGTATCGGGAATTTCTCTATGTACGGAAACAGGCAACGATAAGTTATATGGGGATTCCTCTCGTGATTATTTACTATCCCAGCCATTCTGACGGAGAATTTTATTTCATGAATGAGTGCGAGAAAGACGATATCATGTTAATTGTGGCAATTTTTTGGATTACTATGTAGACAAACCTTGACACAACAGTGAACAGTTGCAGTACATATACGCTTTCCCATTATATACTGATACATTATTGTGTCGATTTCTAAGGATGAAGTTCCAATAGACGTAAAGTGAAGTTCGATACACTTTTGTTGTAATAGAAGGAGGTCCATAGGTTTGCTGAATTAATGATATGCCCATTGACTTTGTATAAGATATATTAATTAAAAAGATATTTACAAAAACCAAAATGCGGAAAATAAAATTTTCTCTAATGTGAAGTCTATATCAACAACATTCGTTGCCCCTAGCAACTAGCTGGAAAAGTTCTCTATTAAACTGGTATGTAAACTTTTTCGTGGGCTAGCACACCACATCACCCCCCTCCAGAGACCGTCCTACGGGCGATAATATTCTGGAAAACGCACTGTTCGTCCTGATCGAGTGGTGGTCACTGGAGCGTCTCGGGTCTCAGGTGCTGCCACGGCGGGAGAATGGTCCAACTCACGAAGTATGTAGGCAGGTTTAATGCGGTCGACTGATACAGTGACTTCTTTGCCTTTTATGCGGAGCTTGAAAACTTTATCCCCTCGTTTTATCACCTCATGTGGGCCTGTATAAGCTGCTTGAAAAGATGGGTGCGAGGTGTCATCTCTTAGAAAGACGTGGGATGCTGTTGCTAAATCTTTGAAAATGAATATGGAGCGGTTATTCCCATGGTGAGAAGTTGGTAATGGCAACAAATTTTTGGCGAATGTGCGCAGTCTTTCAGTGTATACTGTCAAGTCCTCTGTACCATCAGCCGATTGACAAAAAATGTCACCTGGGAGTCGTAGTGTCTCTCCATATACGAGTTCAGCTGGAGTCGCTTGTAAGTCTTCCTTAAATGCCGCCCGGATTCCCAGTAGTACAAGTGGAAGTGTTTCAAGCCAGCTGCTGGTCGCATGACATGTAATAGCGGCTTTAAGCTGTCTGTGGAATCTTTCGACAAGTCCATTGCATGCTGGATGGTAGGCTGTAGTTCGTCTGCGTTGAAATCCGATGATGTGGGACAGATGCTTAAAAAGTTCTGATTCAAACTGTCGACCACGATCAGTGACGATATCTTCAGGGCAGCCGAATCTGGATATCCATCCGTGAACTAAAGCTTTTGCCACTGTTTCAGCTGTTATCTCCTGTAATGGTATAGCCTCGGGCCATCGTGTGAAGCGATCTACACATGTGAGACAGTAACGATACCCCTGTGAAAGAGGTAAAGGTCCGATCAAATCTATGTGGATTTTCATGAATCTGGCTCGAGGTAAGTTGAATGATGCTAATGGAGATGAGACATGACGTGTTATTTTTGATCGTTGGCATGCTAGGCAGGAACGAGTCCACTCTCTACAATCTTTTCGCATACTAGGCCATACATAGCGTTCCGATATCAGTTTCGTCGTCGCATTTATGCCAGGGTGGCTAAAAGAATGCAAGTTTTCGAACACTTGCCGTCGCATGTCTTTGGTCACATAAGGTCTGGCCACATTGCTGCTCTTGTCACAATAGATTTCTGTGTGAGATCCAGGCAGTTTGATTTTTGTCAAGCGCAGAGAAGTATCGCTATCCAAAAGTTGTTCTAGTTCAGGATCTGTGCTTTGTGCTTGAGCAAGCTTGGATAGATCGATGGGCTGAGTAATCTCTTCGATGCGTGATAAACTGTCAGCCACAACGTTATCCTTTCCTGAAATATGCCTGATATCTGTGGAAAACTGTGAAATAAAATCCAGATGTCTGAACTGTCTTGGTGAGCACTTTTCTTTTCGTGAATGAAATGCGAAAGTTATGGGCTTATGGTCAGTGTAAATAATGAAATCTCTCGCCTCCACCATGTGACGAAAGTATTTTATTGCTTCGTAGATGGCGAGAAGTTCCCTGTCGTAAGGCGAGTATTTCTGTTGACATGGCGAAAGTTTTCGAGAGAAAAATGCTAAAGGTTCCCACAGGCCGTCTCTATGCTGTTGTAAAGCTGCGCCCATTGCTGTGTCTGAAGCATCAGTGACTATAGCGAGCTTCGCTTGGCAGTCTGGATGAGCAAGTAGTGCTGCTTGGCAGAGACTTTCCTTGCAGGCGATGAATGCTTTAGTAGCTTCTTCTGATAAATGCACGGGATGTGAACCTTTAACTGATCCTGTGAGCAGTGCATTCAGAGGCGCTTGATGCCGCGCTGCGTCAGGAATAAACCTTCTGTAAAAGTTCACCATTCCTAGGAATCTTCGCAGTTCTCTAACGGTTTTCGGTGGTGGGTAATTCGCAACCGCTTCTACCTTCGATGGTAATGGTTTAGTCCCAGCTGCTGAGATGCTGTGTCCTAAAAACGTTACCTCTGATACACCGAATATGCACTTGTTCGTGTTGATTACCATGCCGTATTCCTTGAGTCTGTTGAAGAGCAGATGAAGGTGCTTCTTGTGTGATTCCTGATCAGGTGAGAAGATCAAAAAATCGTCCAGAAACGGGAAGCAGAACTCTTCAAGGCCCCTAAGCATCTCGTCCACAAATCGTTGAAACGTTTGGCTGGCATTACGTAGTCCGAACGTCATGAACGGAAATTCGTATAAACCAAACGGCGTCGTGATTGCGGTCTTCGGAATATCCTCAGGGCAGACAGGAATTTGATTATAAGCTTTTACGAGATCGATAACCGAGTATACTTGACAGCCGGAGAGACAATGTGCAAAGTCATGTATGTGTCGAATGGGATAGCTGTCTGGTACGGTTCTAGCGTTGAGCATTCTGTAGTCACCGCATGGACGCCAGCCGTTATCTTTTTTAGGCGCAAGATGAAGTGGTGATGACCATGGTGACTTTGAAGGTCTGGCTGTTCCGTTCCTCAACATATCTGCAAATTCGTCTTTTGCGATTTTTAATTTATCCGGTGCTAGTCTTCGTGGTGTGCTGCTTATTGGCGGTCCTGCAGTAGTCTGTATATGATGCATGGTATTATGCTTCGGAACACGGTGGACACCGGAAGGTCGAGTAATCTCAGGGTATTCGCTTAGTATGTTATGATATACGGAATTTCCAGAAATAACTTTTACCGATGAAATGTTCCCAGTTGACTGTGCAGGTGAAGCTGGGGACGTAAGGCTTGTAGTGTTGTCGATTAAACGTTGATTTCGACAATCCACGATGAGGTTGTAAAATGATAAAAAATCTACACCTATTATGGCCTTTGTAACGTCCGCTACGATGAATCGCCAAGTGAAGTCACGGCGCAAGCCTAGGTTCAGCACTAAATGAGCGTAGCCGTAAGTAGAAATGGGTGTACCGTTTGCCGCACACAGCTCATAATTTGTTTTCTCACGACGTTCCTTGAGTGCCGATCGGGGGAAGACACATACGTCACTGCCAGTATCGATGAGAAACTGCATCTTCGTAGCGCCGTCCGTGACAAATAGGCGACCGGAAGTTTGGCAATCGGTCGTCGCCATTACCGACTGCTGTTCGCGTTTCCCGCATGGTAGTCGCATGGTTTTACGCACTTACTTGCTTCATTGCCGAACTTACTATGATACCAGCACACAGGAAATTTTCTATAGTTCGACTGTGATCGTGTGGAGCTAGAACGACCGCGCGTTTTCTTGTTTGAACGATTCGGTGCACGTGAATGCCGGTTCACCTGCGCAGTTAGAGCTTGCACTTGTTTGGTAAGTTCAGCAATCTGTTGGTTCATGGCTTCTAAAGAGCTTCCTGGTATGGCACTTGATGTTGATGCTACGTGCGCTGTAGGCGAAACAACGTCATGGATGCGGTCAGCGAGATCTGCGAGCGCTTCCAGCGAAGACATCATCTGCGAAGCGATTATCGTTTGCGTGCTACTTGGTAGGCGACTGGTCCAGATAGTACGTAGAAAATCTTCGGGAACTCCAGGTCCAGCCAAATGTTGCAAATGTCTTAGAAACTGAGATGGCTTACGGTCTCCAAGTTCTGCGTGCATAAGTAATTGCTTGACCTTCTTTTCTCGTGACGCGGACAGTCGTTTGATAAGTTCCGACTTCAATTTTTCATACCTGTTGGTGTCGGGCGGGTTGATGATTATATCTTCCACCTCAGAAGCATACTGCGGTTCTAGTTGGCCGATAACGTAGAAAAACTTCGTATTGTCCGTAGTAATGTTCGATATCGCGAATTGGCCCTCAATCTGCGCGAACCAAATGGCCGGCTTTTCAGGCCAAAACGGCGGAATTCGCACGCCCACACGACAAACATCTTCGTTCTTATCGGTTGAGAGCGACATTTTTATGTGAATCAGTATCAGAATTATCGCAATCAGCAACAAAATCAAAATCACACACATTTACTGCAAACGTGGACTTTCGGTTCAAAACAGGTCACCAGTAAAGCCTAGTTAATCACGTCGGGGTCACCAGTAAAGTGAAGTTCGATACACTTTTGTTGTAATAGAAGGAGGTCCATAGGTTTGCTGAATTAATGATATGCCCATTGACTTTGTATAAGATATATTAATTAAAAAGATATTTACAAAAACCAAAATGCGGAAAATAAAATTTTCTCTAATGTGAAGTCTATATCAACAACATTCGTTGCCCCTAGCAACTAGCTGGAAAAGTTCTCTATTAAACTGGTATGTAAACTTTTTCGTGGGCTAGCACACCACAGACGCATTAGTCGAGATAGACGTCCACTTGATTGAACTGATTACTTGATTTTTCTTAAGATTTCGTGAATATTTTTGTCCTAACTGATTAAAACGAAATATCACTAAGGATATACGAATGCATTTCTAATATAAAATTAAAAAAAAAAAAAAAAAAAAAAAAAATGCCAGCAGACATATACCTATGATATAAAAAACATGAAACCTCAAACGTAGTATAACTTTTGACAAATAGTATAATTATATTTTCAACGTACAATATTTCGTAGCATAATTATACTATTTGTACCATTATTTCAGTGTGTAGTATGTAGTATCGTAACGCCACTATACTACACGAAAATTCCATGATTTTATTTTCAGGTTAACTGACTTGTATTAACAGTGAACCCATTAACTTTTTAATATTTACCTTATAATATCGGGAATTTCTTATTTGATTTCGTGAATATTTGTAATTAAACGAAATATCACTAAGGATATAAGAATGCATTTCTAAAATAAAATTTAAAAAAAAAAAAAAAAAAAAAAAAACGCCAGCAGACATATACCTATGATATAAAAAACATGAAACCTCAAACGTAGTATAACTTTTGACAAATAGTATAATTATATTTTCAACGTACAATATTTCGTAGCATAATTATACTATTTGTACCATTATTTCAGTGTGTAGTATGTAGTATCGTAACGCCACTATACTACACGAAAATTCCATGATTTTATTTTCAGGTTAACTGACTTGTATTAACAGTGAACCCATTAACTTTTTAATATTTACCTTATAATATCGGGAATTTCTTATTTGATTTCGTGAATATTTGTGATTAAACGAAATATCACTAAGGATAACCGCAAACACAAAAAAAAACGCCGTTAATGTCGATAATCGAAACATATACGATATAAAAAAAACAGGAAACCTCAAACGCGGTATAATTTTGGACAAATAGTATAATTTTATTTTGTTTTTGAGGTTCTGAATCCAGCCCTGGTAGACACCTATGTTACGTTGTCTTTGGACGGCGCGGGCGCAAAGCACAAATTAATTTATAAAAGTCAGTGGCTGGTGGTTGGTAGTGGTATGTAGGTAGATAATTAAATATTGATTTCGAATGTGTTTCATAGTTTTGATACCGAATATGTACAGACTCTAATTCATGCGATATAAAAATACAAGAAATGAAGTGAATAAAACTACATAAAGAAAAATTTTCACAGTGCAGTGTAACTTGGTGTAATTGCTGTACATATTTCCCTACAGGCATTGTGTACAAGTACGACTAAAAAATATTTTTTGATGAAATTGCCAGAGCACTTTGCAAAATGGAAAAGTATTCAAGATTCGAAAAAATTGGTGAAGGCACTTATGGAGTTGTTTACAAAGCGAAAAACCTTAACACCGGTAAAGAAATAGCTTTGAAGAAAATCAAACTTGACAAGTAAGTCGTTAAAGCGTTTACCTTATTTCTATTAGTATCTTGTTCAGGGATATTACCATGACATGTTTTAAAAGTTAGTACCTAAACCGCGTAATTGCAAATGTAAATGGTCAATTAATCAATATAAGGCTTGCATTGTCATGTACAATCAACATAATAAAACATACAGGATGTAAATTGATATTCGCACGGGGTATACTATACCGATAGGTATACCGAGGTTCCCTACCATGTGACAATATGAAGTCACTACTATTACAGTCAATTCTGCTATATCTGCACCTGTTGTAACTCGGGACCTTAGGTTTTGTTTCAATTCATAAAGGTTTATTCCATTTCACCTTACTAGCTTTGTCCTAGTGCATTATGGGAATAATAGAGAAGTGTTCCTATTTTTCCTACCATAGTATAATTAAGTTGCCCATCTCCAAACTTCCATAGTTAAAAATGTATTAAAAAATCCTTTTTATGATCATTGCTCCCACTACACCGTTGATTAACTTAAGTAAGCGCAGTAGTGAACATAAGGAGAGAGCGCTAGCATAAAGTTATTGCGGTCTGACAGTGAGCCAGAGGGCGTGCCGTCGACGGCGTTGCGTGAGATCTCCGTGCTGCGCGTCCTGCGGCACCCCAACGTGGTGGAGCTGCTGGACGTGCTGCTGGCCGACAACAAGCTGTTCCTCGTGTTTGAGTTCCTGCAGATGGACCTCAAGCGGCTCATGGACATGACCAAGGGCCCACTGCCGCTCGACCTCGTCAAGGTAACCTCCGTCCCCGCCCCGCCCCGCCCCGCCCCGTGCGTCCCCGCGTGACCCCGCCGCTCGGTTGCAGAGCTACCTGCAGCAGCTGCTGGAGGGCATCGCGTACTGCCACGCGCACCGCGTGCTGCACCGCGACCTCAAGCCGCAGAACCTGCTGGTGGACGGCGCGGGCCACATCAAGCTGGCCGACTTCGGGCTCACGCGCACCTTCGGCATCCCGGTGCGCGCCTACACGCACGAGGTGGTCACGCTGTGGTACCGCGCGCCCGAGATCCTGCTGGGCGCCAAGCTGTACTCCACCGCCGTGGACGTGTGGAGCCTGGCCTGCATCTACGCGGAGATGGCGAGCGGGCGTACGCTGTTCCCGGGCGACAGCGAGATCGACCAGCTGTACCGCGTGTTCCGCGCGCTCGGCACGCCGGGCTCGCGCGACGTGTGGCCCGGCGCGCGGCGCCTGCCCGACTACCGCGCGCGCTTCCCGCGCTGGCCGCCGCGCCCGCCGCGCCTCCTGCTGCCGGCCGCCGCGCGCGCGGAGCCCGGCGCCGCGGCCCTCTTCGACCTCATGCTGCGCTACGAGCCCAGCGAGCGCCTCGCCGCGCGCGCCGCCCTCGCGCACCCGCACCTGCAGGACGTGCGCCGCGTGCCGCTCGCGCCGCTCGCCGCCGTGCCCGACTAGTGCCCGCCGCGCCCCCCTGCTGCCCGCCGCGCCCCCCTACTGCCCGCCGCGCCCCACTACTACTGACCTTTACATTAAATCCTTCTCGCTGCTATCTACGATTCGTTTTCATTCTTTTCGACAATCACGAGGCAATTAACGATATTCATAAACCTATTGTAGTAAGTGCAGTAGTGAACATGGGGAGAGAGCGCTAGCATAAAGTTACTAAAGTAGGTATAGTTATTTATTTCGGCTTCCTATTGACATACACTATTTTTAATAATATTACTTACTATAAACATACGATTCGCTTTATGCTTAATGCATTGTCTATTTAAAGGAAACAGCATACAAAAAACACCAGACAAATACTTAATTTACTTAAAAAATTGCATATCGATAAGGACTCTTTCAAAATAAAAATAAAGAAACCTATTGTAGTGGCCTTCAGCAACTACAATAAGTTTCTTTAAATAATAATTCCATAATAAGAGAAATAAGAAAAGTTAGAGAGAATTTATAGCCGCACTGGCCATAATTTTTATAAAAATATATTTATTGTTGGGTACCTATATCTTATATATTTTTTTAAGTATGTTTAGATATTATATTTTACTTATTATTGTAGGACAGCTTTTTGTTATAGTTTTGTGATTTTGATTTACAACCTGTACCTGTACACCGAGGCCCAAAACTACAGATTCCTCCAATACAAAGGTTGTCTGGGAGATCGCTCTAAACGATAAGACCGCCTATTGTACTAGTATTAGTTAATTCAGTAAATTTTTATTATTGCAAAAAAAAATTCGGCGTACTATAGTGTTAGGTCCGTATTACCGAACGATGCTCAGTCATCGATCGGTGGTCAGATTTCATTCATAAAGTGAGTGAATGAAATCTCTGCTTGAGGACCGATCGATGACTGAGCATCGTTCTGTAATACGGACCTTAATCTGTCTATCTACAATCAGCTAATAATAATAATAACACAAAAATAATAAAGATATACAAAAATTTATTAAAATTGCTTTAGACCACACAACTGAAGTAAAACTTCTTTAGTTTAGCTCCATCTATTATGTTACGGAATGACGTGACGAGCTAGCCGTTCGCCTGATGTTAAACGACACGGCTGCCCATATCAGCTGCAGTGTCACTCGGAACTCTAAGGTATAGAGGTTCGCGTGACACTGCACTGCGCACGTCATCCAGAGACATCAGCACAATCTAGTAACAAGATCACTAAACTGTGAGATCAGATCATAAAGTCCCATTTGCCCAGTAATTTCACTAGCTACAGTGCCCTTCAAACCGGAACGCAGCAGTGCTTGCGCACTACTGCTTGGCGGCAGAATAACTGGCAAAGCGGTGGTACCTACCTAGACGAACTTTGCAGTAAAGTCCTACCACCTTTGTTTAATGTCAAAGTGGCAGTCTATTGACAATTGTAAAAAAAAAACTTGGTTATGTTGACAATGGAGATTTACGTGAACCAACTTAAATCTCCGTTCGCCTCGCATTCACCAGCTTACTCCCCAAGTCGAGTTTGTAAAGAAGTTTGGCGAAGAAGAAGGCGGGCACTGTATTTATTTTCTATAGTAGCCAAATCGATGGAGCCATATTCGCCATCAGTAAAGGGTGCCCTTCTATTATGGCGTAAACGTGTTAGAGACGAGAAGAGATACTAGTGAAAACATTTTTCTCTAAGAAATGTACCCATCAAAATTTAAAATATTCATTGTTTTTATTTAAATAGGAAGGTTTGTCGGAATAATGACCACATTACAAGCATTTTTGTATCACCTGACTCGAAACCCAGAATATTACACTCAAACTTCTTGCTTGGAACTTAATATTGAGGATCTTCAGTGCCAAACTAGTGGGTACCAATAACCTCCTTGGTACTAACCTTAATGGCGTAGGTAGACGAGGTTATCTTATGCAAAGCTTTAACCTAGACCTAATAATATGTAATTATGCGTGGAAGTATAACGGGATATTTATAAGTGATTGTATTCTCTTTGGTTAGATCATCTGATCTAGTAGAAGAGGTACCTATGATGTAACTCTCGCAACAAAGAGCATTTATAACCTTTGTCTTGCCATAGAGTAGGTACCTATGTAATGTAATTACATATGTTGCTAGCTATGTAATTTGTCTTGTTAGTCATCTTGAAATTATAGAAATCAGGTTAAATATCTTGGATAGAATTAAACATACACTTAGAGGGCGAATTCAGTGGAAAGAACCTACATATGGATAAACTTACTCATTCAACAAAACGCAAGAAACGAAAGACTCGGAAATGTCTCGATGAAATAAGAAATAGATCGCGGCGACATCCATCTCAACAACTCTTTAAAGCATGTGCCTCGAAATGCAAAACAAATAATAGCTTAATAACTATGGACCGATTAACATTGAAAGTCATGTTTCCCAAAGCAATTCGGTCTGAAACTATAACAAGATCTGCGCTAACAGAGATTAATGAAAATGAAAGTGTACATATTATAGATTTTGTAAGGGATAGAGTACAAAGTAACTCCACTTCTATAAAACAGGCGATTAGATGCAACGCTATACACATTACATCAAACAATAACAACATAACTGTATCAAATATTGGAAATCCTTCTTGTATAGAAAACGATTTTAAAAACCACGATTATAATGCGAAATCGTCTAGTAGCTTTTTACTGTTTAGCCCCAGCAGCCCGCCAGCCGCGCCTGACGACCGCCGCGCGGGAGCCGCTCCATCGGCGCTGGCGATGTCTCCTCTGACCTCGCAGAGGGATCGCAGACACTACCTTTACGAAGAGTTTATGAATGAAATTCCTTCATACTTCACGCAGCTCACTTCCGCCGTTATCAGAGAAGACGTTATTAAAAATACAATCAACAATCTCCAAAAGCTGTATGTAGAGAGCTGTCAAAAGGAATATGAAAATAACATATTAAGGTGCATTAATCGCCATTTACCGACAAGTAACACGTTTTGTAACCAAAATGAAACAATAGTGGATAACCCGCCGCTTGACTACATCATATTAGAGCACGGCCGGCGGAAGAACCGCGCGTGCTCGCCCACGCGGGGCCTCTCGGCCTCGCCAGCTCTGGTTATCACGGCATCGTCATCTCTGGACATCTCGGCATCGCCAGCTCTGGACACCTCGGCATCGCCAGCCCAGGATATCTCGGCATCGCCAGCTCAGGATATCTCGGCATCGCCAGCTCTGGATATCTCGGCATCGCCAGCTCAGGATATCTCGGCATCGCCAGCTCTAGATATGTCGTCATCGCCAGCTCTGGACATCTCGCCCGCGCGGGTGGACTCGGCCTCACCCGCACAGGGCGCCTTGTACGACTCGCCGGAATATACTTACTATCCTCACCGGTTGAACTGAGTAAAACAAACTGTTTATGCTTTCATTTATTCGGTAAACGCACCGCGGTTGTGGCTAGTATAATATTAAATTTTCCTACTGATAACACTTGGTTTTTCTCTTAGCAATGTTGTATAAGTTATATCATACTAAGCTGATATTTTCCAACTGCGATATTAGATCCATGTGCTTGAAATTGTCCGGACTTTTAGTGAAGGTTTCTAGCAACTGTAGTTTTTGTTGATCCTTGCTGTTGTAGTATAATTGAAATTGGTTTGCCAGGCATTGTGCTTCTTGTCCATTCAGCACATTCTGTAAAAAAGTTTCTCAAATTAGTGCTCCTTTATACATGCAGTGCGCTAAGGTGTCTACTACCGCCACAGGCACAGGGTAGTACTTACTTACCTAAATTATAAATTGCCTTATACCCTTCCTTACTTTACCTAAACTTCTCTATCTAATCTACTAGACAGCAGAGACAGTACAGCCCAGCGCTCAACCTTTCATATAACAGGAGTTGAGCGGCAAAATGCAGCAGCGCTATATATATGGCGCGAAAAGTAGGTATGTCTCCTATAAATGAAGAGCCATGCATGTCTTTTTATTTTTAAAACTAGACAATACGAGTAGTTTCACTGTGCACACAACATAATATGAATATCACATAACATTTATGGATAGAAAAACGTAAAAATGGATTAGAAGCTTTTTTAAGAGGGTAGCTATAACCCCTTTAAACTCTGTAATTAAAATTTTTAGTTATGACTTATGATCAAAAATGTGGGAAATATTTCGTAAAGTCGGTCTTTGAGTATTGAAACTGTAATATTTTTTACGAGCTACAGTTAATTGTATACAATTCCAATGCTAAATAAAGGTTATGATATGGCACTTAAAATTCAAGTTTTGTTAACTTCTTGTGATTTACAAATTAATTAAAAAGATAACTTTTAATCACGAACTGGATCTGAACCTGCCTCTGTCTATCCCTAAAGCCAGGACATGCATTACTTAGCTACCGTGACAAGTGATATCATGTTCAAATATATCCTTCACCTTTAACAACCAACCAGGGGGTTCGTTCATGATTCAAATTTTCCTTTAATAATTAATCTGTACATTTTTTGGTTATAGACTAAGCATTTGGCTACTGTCTGGCCTGATGTCACACAATGACGTGTCTAAGATACCTGTTCACTTTTCACTTGAAAACTCCCAGATTACTCTAAGTGATAACTGTTATATAAATCATAAATACATAGTCTTCTAATTTATACAACACTAAAGCATAGAAAGGATTTGTTGACTTTTTGTCTTTCAACTGAATTTGCTCACACTTTGACCCGAAGCAGGTTGGCAGGTTTTATTTTGTTACTTGTACTATTATTATTCTTTGATTTAGCTAAGACATGCTTGTATTTAATCAATTAGGCAGGTATCACTTACTTTGTCATATTCTCCTCGCATGAGCACTAAGCCCTTGGCCTTGAGCTCCGTGTAATGCACCATGGTGAGGCACTCGGGGGCATTTTCTTTGTGAACCTGAAACATGCTCATTGTTAAAAACAAGTCTAGTTGAGAACAGAAGCAACAATGTGATATGCAGCACCTGGTATGCCAGCAGCGGCGTGAAGTGCACCGAGTGGTCGAGGCTCTGGCACAGTATGAACTCGTAGCCCTGGGACCGAGGTAAGGGGAACACAAATGTAGGAAACTTCTTCATTTTTCCTTGCATCTCAGAGTACAGCGCCAGGGGAATAGTGGCTGATATCACCTCTTTATTTTTATGATACTCTTCCCATATACTTTGAATTTCTGATCCATTCTTGTCTTCTACTAGCTCTATTTTAAATATATCGCTAAGCTTCTTGACCTCAGTCGCACAACTGTCTTTTAATTCTTCTTTAGGATTTAGAGCAGATGAAAATTGTCTGAAAAAATCTATAATTTTTTTATTTCATATATATGATGTGTTTATTTATGTTTAAACATTTTGAAAATTGAATATAGAGAAAATACCTACTTATAATAAGCAAATCCAAAAAACATCAATGTTTTAAAATGGGAACTACCCTTATGACAAAAAACAAGTTATTTATATTGTTTACAAACATTGACATTTGACAGCCTCTGTGGCGTGATGGTTGAGCAGGCCAGCTCATAACCTGGAGGCGGTGGTTTAGATTCCTGCAGCAGGATAAGTATTTGAGCACAGAAAAAAGTGCAAATACTTGTTCCTAGTCTGGTGTTGTAGGACCATGGTCCTCGTGGTTCTGGGGTCTCTAGACACAGGGAATCCTAGTTAGGGTCCTGGATCTATTTGTGTTTCTGTTTGTCTGTATTTGTATTTGATCATTGGGTGTTATTATAGTAGAGAAGTAAGAAAATTAAAGTTGTTTCTCTTACTGTTCTTAATACATAACATGCCTACCTCCTGCAACATATGGATTGCTGAAGTAGCTTAGTAGCAAATTATCCCTCCCTGCCATTTCCAAACCACATATCCCAGAAACATACCATTTTCTATCAGATTCTACGAAATTAAGTTATCAGGCAAGTACCTAATTAAAGCTCCTTGTATAGATAATAAATAATTCTAATCTCTTGCCTGTTTAATTATATTATCTATGTTGTTTCATAGATCAACTTTAAGGTATCACCTCAATGATCTTAGCAAGGTGGCTGACCCTTAAAGTTATGCAATCCAGGCCCTTTCAGCCTAGTCTGATGCTGCTGGCATTTTAGGATATTCATGTTAATAAAGAAGGGTACGTATTAAACAGAATCGCACTGCACATATTTGAGTAAACAGCTGACTTACTTCAGACCTAGTTTTAGACGAGTGTTGTAAAATCTTTACCTCACATCAACTGACGCGAATTTCTTTCTCTTTTCTTCTTTCTTGACACTTTGTTGATGTTCTACCCTTGACATGAACTCTTCAGGTGAAATCTTCTGTAGTTCGGCAATCCTACTAGCGTACTTTTCGTAATACGGGTTTTTTTCGAGGTTTTCTAAAGCTTTCTCCATTTTTACAGAAGTAGTCGCAATTCCACTTCTCGACATTAGACCAGCCGTGTAAAATGATTGTTTTATATGCTTTAACAAATTATAATTTGGTCGTACAGCCATATCAAAAATCGAAACCACAAAACACGCAAAGAGTATAATACATAGAATAGAATACTATTACTTCTCCCTGGTATAATATATATTATATAACCACTACGTTAATTTGAAAACACGTAGTGGTTATAGGCTCTTTGCTACAAAATTCGCCCTATTAGCGTACTCGTAGCGTTACATACTCTTCAGTATCTCTACCTAATCTGTGATACTCTTTGCGCCCTATCGTAGCGTTACATCTAGGACGATGAATCAATGGACAGAGTGTATTCAAAAAATGCGTGGCCATTTTCTGTTGGTGGGTGTATCTAAAACTGCATTAGTGTGCGTGACTAGGGAAGTGACCCCTATTACACAATGTATCGATATATACTAAACTTAACCAGTCTTGCAGAAAATAAAAGGACGAAAGGATTTTCTAAGTAAGTACTTTATTACACATGCAAAACAGAAATGATTTTAATAACTTGAGCTGCCGCAAATATTCAGTATCCTGATTTATTAATTACCGTTCCTAATTTATGATATCAATTCTATATAGAGGCCACTGTTTTTTGTTCAGGAGCACATTTTTATTATTTCTCTGAAAATTTCTCAAGGTTTACTTCAATTTTGGTTAATACGGTACCCTCATATGTCGAATTTTTCTGGGGGTTACGTGTTCCATCTCTGTACACCTCATACACGGTTTTGAGACTTCTGAGAGCTGAAACCAATTGTGTCAATTAGTCATCGGTCAGTGAGTTAGTGGTGTTTTTTATCTATGGAATCTATGGAAAAAAACCAGCTTACTAGCAAAACTCACATATTAGAAAGATGAGCTCGGCCAGTGGGTAAATTTTAACAATAATTAGCATGGCAATACTGTTTGTCCGTATTTGACTGAGGTAGTCTCAAATTATGACACTGGGTCGGCAAAAATGTAAGCTGCCGCTCGACCATCTTTTTTTACAGTCATATTTCTAATCTACAGGTACAGATCTGTGGTAAAACTAAATCTGTATAATCGGTGTATATTATCAACCTGTATAATTTTATTGTTTAGAATGTTTTATGATAACCAATTTTATGAGCTAATGAAACCTATGGAGACTATTATACGCTACGCTTCAACCATAATTATGTCAGAAATTTTAGAAAATAGTATTAGGTGACTATTTTTATATTAGCAGATTTGTAGTTTTTTTTATGAAATTAAGGTTGCACTTTGATCTAAATCCATTCGGGCACTTTTAGGAAAGAGATCTTCTACTTTTTAATGTCACCAAAATCAAAGTAATATTGTGCAAGTATATGAGATTTACAAATATCGACAAAGTCTAATGCGCCTTGTGACTGACATCACTATTTGAGAGGCGTAAAATAACCCATCCCAATAATATCAATTCAAGCTTTTAATCTCCAAGTAATTATCACAACATGGTAATAATATGATGCCGAACATGTATATCTGTGAAATGCATATTTATTTCGAAACTTCGATATGCAACTTAATATTAGCCAGTAAACACTTAGGTGTGAAATGATGATTCTGAATTCCTTATTTCTCCTTTTGTTGTTTTTGATGAACAAAACAGCGCAACACGACATAGTTTCACTATAGGACACAATATTTAATCCTAATAATAATATATCACTACATTTTCACTTTTATTTGCTCTCGCGATTCAAAGTCGTCACCTGCTGTTCTGTCACAACTTTAAATGCGGTGCGAGGTGGCCGTTCATACTATAGCTCTCTCGCATACTCTATGCGACGATTTGTGTATTAGACAGAGATAGGAGACAATATATATACGACGGATGCGGAATGCATGGCGCCGTCCGTTCTGATACATCGTCCTAGCGTTGCATACTCGTTTTCTTTTAGTATTTTAGCTCCACACTTTTGTGTATTTAGCCAGTGTCAAGTAATTGATAATTGATCAAGTTAATATTTCACGCAAATATACACAAGTTTTGGAAAATAATACAATGCGGTGACGCAATCTGTTTCGCTTTCCCGCCAAAACTCCTATAGCGTATATATATATATATTTTTTTGGCTCCACACTTTTGTGTATTTAGCCAGTGAAGAAACGTTTCACCATCATTATACCACTTTTCCACACTCACGCCTGTGACTCAGCACTTAAAGAATAAAATGCCACCAATTTTATGCACTAACACTGAAAATAACACAAGTTTTGGAAAATAATACAATGAGGCGACGCGATCTTTTTCGCTTTCCCGTCAAAACTCCCTATAGCGTATTTAGTTACGCAATGATTAGACGCATACTATGATAATCTCTCTAGTGACGGGCATTCACTAACAAGGTGAACGATGAATGAATGAATAAATGAAATCAACGTGTTCCTAGGATATTGAACTTCGATAGATAAATCTCCAATAGGTTTATCTATCTGATAGGTATATCAGGCTATGTTTTCCATCTATCAAGGCCCTTATTATAATTAAAGCTTTTTGTTGCCAGATTAACAAATAATAATTATGAGAATAATTACGCGACGCTATATTAATGACCCTTACTACTATGAAATATATGACGGCGGCAACGTCCAGTTATAAACTTTATGCGCAGCGGGCAGTATCGTAATTTACCCTGTGGTGGCATTTAAATTCATTACAGTGGCAACACCGATAACTGTCATTGCTCCCCCACCCAACTTGCTATAAAAAAGGAGCGCTTGGTGTACTACGGATGATTCTTGCTCCAGACACGGCCTGGTGCGCATGCTGAAGGCCTATAGTTCTATAGTTATAAAGGTTGCAACCTAGGCACAACCCGTCAGCGTACATATATATAAAAAAATCTCAGATTTAAAATGAATTTTAAAGTGAATTAACATTTCATTTATTGCCATTTAAACGTTTTCAAAATCCAATTAGTTGGCTGTGAAACAGACCGTTAACAGTCTATATTTCTATATTAATATACGAAAAGGAATTTATTTTTCTATAATGTTTCTTACTGCAGGTATCACAGGAATTGGCCTATAGTTCGTCGGTTTATTCTTATTTCCGGACTTCGTAAGTGTAAGTCTTTAAGTGTTTATTGAGTGAATGGCATATCGCCTTTTAAATAAAGATTAAGAAATAAATATGTAGGCAGGACGGGTTGTGCGTAGGTTGCAACCTATATAACTATAAGCCTTCAGCATGCGCACCGCACCATGTCCGGAGCAAGAATGATTCGTAGTACACCGAGCGGTCCCTTTTTATAGCCAGATGGTTGGGGGAGCAATGATAGTTGCCGATGTTGCCACTGTAATAAATTTAAATGCCACCATAGGGTAAATTACGGTACTGCCCGCTGCGCATAGAGTTTATAACTGGACGTAACCGCCGTCAAATACAACTGAAAATGTATGTACGTTCTGTAATACTTATAATGTGTATTGAAATACAATCCGAATACACTGTACAATGCAAACATCGCACACCAAACGTGCGGTCAGCATTTTACCCATTCATACCATATTTCATGCCGCGGGTCACCAGGCCACGTTCGGACTCCAACCATTCCACGATTTCTCACTACCATTTACATCAACCATTTATGCAATGAGCATAATTATTTATATGATTATAAATATGTACTAGCTGCGAAACCCGGCGTTGCACGGGTTAAAATATACACCACATGTTTAATGGTGTAAAAAATACATGAAGATACATTTTTAATGTAGATCTAGAACCTTCGAAAAGTTTGTTCTGTTTTACTTGACAAAATCACGTGAATCGTTTTAAGCACTGGTTACTTTTGATTCCCAGTGATCTTCACTCGACTGCGGACACAATTAAACTAACGAAAAGCCACTGGATTCGAGTTTATATACCGTCAGATATAGAAATTTCTAGGTTTGGAACACTCTAGAATATTTAGATGCACATCATTTATATTTAGCTCTTTTAGAACGATTATCATAATACTCGTACATATTTCGGACCTTTCTCGATCATTATAAAATTTTTATGAACTTCCTAGAACGTCTCAGAATGGTAATAACCGATTTTACATATTTATAAACTTTCTAGATCATTCCAGAAATTTTTAGAATTTTTCGAAATTTTTCAGAATGATAACCGATTTCACATATTTTTAAACTTTCTAGATCATTCCAGAAACTTTTAGAATTTTTTGAAACGTCCCATAATGATAATAACCGTTATTATTAATTTTTAAACTTTCTAGATCATTCCAGAAATTTTTTGAAAGGTCCCAGAATGATAATAACCGTTATTATTAATTTTTAAACTTTCTTGATCATTCCAGAAATTTTTTGAAACGTCCCAGAATGATATTAACCGTTATTGTTATGTTTGATAATTATCGATTTTACACATTTCGGAACTTTCTAGATCCTTTCAGAATTTTTTAGAATTTTCTGGAACGTTCCAGAATGATAATAACCGATATTATTAATTTTTAAACTTTCTAGATCATTCCAGAAATTTTTAGTATTTTCTGGAACGTTCCAGAATGATATTAATCAATTTTACACATTTCGGAACTTTCTAGATCCTACCAGAAATTTTTGGAATTTTTTGAAATATTTCAGAATGATAATAACCGATTATACATATTTTTAAACTTTCTGTTAGTAAAGCCTTTTTCGTATAGTATTTAAATTCAAATAATTTATGTTCTATGTCCTTTTGATACCTGCCTTTTGTACGTCACTTGAATATAAAACTTTACAGCATATACCAGGTTGTTTTATATTTTATCTTTTATTCTCTAATATTACATATTATATTATTCTCGCCACTTCCACATTCTCTCACGACAAACGTAACACTAATACTTTCTAGATCCTTTCAGAATTTTTTAGAATTTTCTGGAACGCGCCAGAATGATAATAACCGATATTATTAATTTTTAAACTTTCTAGTCATTTCAGAAATTTTTTGTATTTTCTGGAACGTTCCAGAATGATATTAATCGATTTTACACATTTCGGAACTTTCTAGATCCTACCAGAAATTTTTAGAATTTTTTGAAATATTTCAGAATGATAATAACCGATTATACATATTTTTAAACTTCCTAGATCATTCCTGAAGTTTTTAGAATTTTCTGGAACGTTCCAGAATGATAATAACCGATTTTACACATTTCGGAACTTTCTAGATCCTTCTAGAAATTTTTAGAACTTTCTGGAACGTTCCAGAATGATAATAACCGATATTATTAATTTCGGAACTTTCTAGATCATTCTAGAAATTTTCAGAACTTTCCCGAAGTTCTAATGAGTTGGAAAAGGACAGATATATATCATATCAAATTTTTGCCTCCCACAACCACCCACTTCCACCCACCGCGCCCAAACTCCCTTATTTTCTTCTAGGACCCAAGGGGTGTTTACCACCCCAAGGAGGTGTTGATTGGAATTGCCGGTGATAGAGAAAACCGGTCACACACGTAAGCACAAAGCATTTTATATATTAAGATTAAGATTAAGATTTCACACAAATAATGAATAGTTGGTGCAACGTAAGTGTATATAGTACCTACCAGTGAAAGAGAAATATATGGGTATAATAACAAATTAACAATATTGGTATTTTATTAATAGATTTATACAAAGTTTTTTTTTTAATGAAATTGCTTCCGTATAACTCAATGTCTTCTATGGGAAACGCTATAAAGTGCCAGCACTTTAAGCAAATAGCACGGTTTCATTACCGTTACTTTAGGACAGTGCCTAATAATACACTTTGCCGGTTACACAATACTTTTATCTATTGTGTTTTCTGTTTACGGTGAGAAAGATCAAGAAAGTCATTTGAAAAGTCGAAAGAATGATGCTACATACCTTTCAAGTAGTCTTGCGTAAAATGTGTGGCCGAAATGAAATGATTTGTATCATTTCATTTTTAGTCTTTTTTTATGTTTTGGCTCCACACTTTTGTGTATTTAGCCAGTGTCAAGTAATTAATAATTTATCAAGTTAATGATATTTCACGCAAATATGTGTCATGTCACAGTCGAAGTCATCAAGTCAAAGTCATACTCTTAGTAAAGTGGTGGCAACTTTACTTGAAGCTTCTATGGAGTTTTGGAAACACGAAAAGAAACGTTTCACCATCAGTATACCATTTTCCCACACTCACGCCTGTAATCCAGCACTTAACGAATAAAATGGCACCAATTTTATGCACTAACACTGAAAATAATACAATGCGGTGACGCAATCATTTTCACATTCCCGTCATAACTCTTTTCAGTCTTTTCATCACACTGAACCCTATTTATAGATTAACCTATTTAATCAACTCTTTTTACGACTGTACTTTATTCTCATTTTTGGGTCCTCGGGCACATAATAAAGAGTTTGTCTTATTACCTTCGGCCGGAAATACGCACTTTGATCGTAAATAGATAATTATTTTCTATCGCAGCCACTCTTTAGGATATAAAAAAAAGAAAAAACACAATTGTTGCAGTAATTTTTTGTAGATTTATTTGGCATGTAAAGTAAAAAAATTAAACGTTTGTCAGACCCATCCCATTGTAACTGAACTAGAGGACGAAAGTCGGTAACAAACTGAAGTAGTTCATATAAATGATTCATTTGTGAACGACCATAGGCTCGTGTGAACGACACTCAAGATGGAATCTATAACCTTTGTATAGAGATACGATATATTGAGAGAGATATTAAATTCTTGAGTGTCGCACTAATGGGACAAGGTAGAGACCTTGTCCCATTAGTCTGTGGATGTGTGGATACAGAGTAAAGGAAGTATAGATGCCTTAAAGCAAAGCAAAAAAATAACAGGTACCATCTCTTTTAGTCTGTAAAAAAATCAAGATATCCAATAATTAAGAGCTAAACCCACTAAACCTATGTACATACGTTCTCTGGAAAAACTAAATACAATTTAGATTGCAATGTTGTAGCTGCTTTCAGCTGTTGTTATAACAGACGTAGGATTGAGGTATGTTCAAAAATCTATGTTTAAATTGGCACAAAAATATCTAGAGGACCCAAACAAGATTAATTATAATAGAGTCCTAGATTTAAAAACTCACAGCTAACAGTTTTGTACTCAGAATACCCTACTATTCATTCAATTCATATATTTCATTCATACTCAAGCCTGATATTATTTCGTCTGATTTTTGGTTGATAACATTTTTCTTCACGTTCAAGTCGTGAGTATTAATGTATGTGGTTATAGTTGCTAGAAAGTCCTGTACCTAGGTTTCAAGTTGTAATTACGTTCGGTACCTTTGCACTCAGAAGCAGGTTGGACAGGATTAGTTCAACTAAGTCTACCCTTTTGTGTGGAACCAGTAGTAAACAAAAATAATAGACTTACACTACCGCAGGCCCCACAGGCAGGCCATTTTAATACCTAAGCCAACATGCTGAGAGAATTGCCTTGTTAATTACATTGTTGATTTGTTTCACGAGAATAATTTTTACATTGGGTCTGTAACTGTATCTTTGCAATTGGTGTAATAAGACTAATACAGTGTACTATATGCATTGGCTAGATGGGAGAATTGGGCAAATCTAATTCCAATTCCTGCATTGACATCCCACTTAAAGTGTATCATGGACTTGTGCCAAATTACAAACATAGTTTAGAGAACATTGTTAGAGGCTATTTTTTTTAGTTTCACATTTAATTACCATCTCTCCTTATGAGAATGATGTTGCACCCTATGAAGAAACAATGTAGGAGTTGAGCCACTCCTGTACTTATACTATTATTTATTCTGTGCTTCTGGCTCAGTTAACAAATTTTTTATTTTACATTATTTTATTTGGACAACCAACAACTTTCTTACTAAAAAATATGAGAATCACACTTCACACTAATATTATAAAAGCGAAAGTTTGTATGTGTGTTTGTGTGTATGTTTGTTACTCCTTCATGCTCAAATGGCTGAATGGATTTGGGTGAAATTCGGTACCAAGATAGTTTATACACTAGATTAACTACACTTTATCCTGGAAAAGTGAAATTTTCCAGTGGGATGAGTAAATAATTAAAATACTTTTTATTTGTGAAACCGCGGGGTGCAACTAGTAGGATGATAAATACTCCTAAGCCAAATACAGGCATCACTCTTATTTTTGACCATCTGTTTTTATTACTTATATTGAACACTAGCTTACCAGCCCTGGATTTTTATGGGTTAATTAGTTTGTCTCCTCTGTCCTGTCCCATCCATTTCCTCTATCATTTTCCCTCTCCTGTATGTCTTCATGCACAGCTACTTATGCTTGCTATTTGATTACGCACACACACACACACACACACACACACACACACACACACACACGCGCGCACACACGCACGCACACACACACACACACACACACACACACACACACACACACACACACACACTCACTCACTCACTCACTCACTGAATATTATCACTCCTGTAGAGCTCTCTAGGGACAAATGGAGTTGCAAACTGGAATTACTATAAGAAAGTGTCAAAGTCAAAGTCAAAAGATTTATTGCAAATAGGCTAATTTTAGCACTTTTACAAGTCAAAATTACATATATATATGTATATATGTGTTTTTGCATGCAATATAATAATGTTCCGTTGCTGGCTTGGTAGGTATCATTTGCCTAAAATTGTGTAATTTTGAGTGTTAAGTTTAAAGTAATGATAATAAGGGAGGATTATGAACCGTTAAATGTTTGTGAAACAGAATTTTTCGCTAAAATTCCCCAAACTCATTTATAAATCCTTTATTTAGGGAGCATTAATAAAACACTAGGTGGTAGGACTTTACTGCAAAGTTCGTCTAAGTAGGTACCACCGCTTTGCCAGTTATTCTGCCGCCAAGGAGTAGTGCGCAAGCACTGCTGTGTTCCGGTTTGAAGGGCACTGTAGCTAGTGAAATTACTGGGCAAATGAGACTTTATGATCTGATCTCACAGTTTAGTAATCTTATTACTAGATTGTGCTGATGTCTCTGGATGACGTGCGCAGTGCAGTGTCACGCGAACCTCTATACTTTAGAGTTCCGACTGACACTGCAGCTGATATGAGCAGCCGTGTCGTTTAACATCAGGCAAACGGCTAGCTTGTCAGGTCATACCTTAACATAAAAAAAAAAAACAAAAAAAAAATAAACCACAGCACATTATTTAGTATAGCTATATATCAAAGAAATAGATCATGTTTTGCAAGAAAGCTGCACATTTTAAATTCAATTTGTATTACTTTAGTAGTGTGCACCTGATTATTGTTTGTCAAGGTTGACATGCTTGCACATTGTGATATAACAGCCATGTTTTTGAAGTTCTTGATGCTTTTTTGGTGTTTCAATAACTCGGACCTTCCACATACAAGACCACAATTACAGATTTAACAATAAGTTGCAGCCTCACTTTTGTCAGATCTTTTCAGCCAAAACCTAAAATCGGGATGAAGTTTTAAATTTCTGCATATATTTTTTTCTTTACTCAATGTATCTTGGGTCGAAGATGATGCTTGATTATCATTTTCTTCCATTTAATATCATAATAACAGTAACAAAAATATCAATTATATAATTGATGCCGCTACATAGTGCTTGCTCGGCAATACAGAAATAATGTCAACCATATCAAATCAAGTACCTCTACATTACAATACGACTAAGTTCTGGTGACATCTATATCAACGAAAATAGTACAATAGTATAGTAAATTTTAAAAAAAATTAGACAGATTACACTTATTAGGATTATCCCGTATGAAAAAATCAGTGGTTAAGTCCATGGTTTTCTTTACTACAGGGCTATAGGCATATATATTAGGTTTAGATTTTACCCTGACATTCCTTAAATCCTTGTCTTTTTTAAATTGTCTTTATTCATCCAAAATTTTTTTACTTGGCTAGCATGCTACACCTTCGATCACATCGTCACTTCCCATCAGGTGCGAGCGTGGGCAAATGCTAGACAAGTTTGAAGTAACAAAAAAAAAAATATATCAGCGGTTTTTTTCAAAGAGGGAGAATGCGCTTAAAATACACACTAATGTAAGTGTAATACACTGAACAAGTAACAGGTTCTATGATAAATCACAATTAATATAATAATCGCGCGCGAAACAACACATGCATCGCACGCACGCTGATCTACATCATCATCGTGGTGGTAGCGTCGGGAGGTGCAGCTTGCACCTCCGCGTGCGCCAGCGGAGCCGGGCCCCGCGCCCGCACCCGCGACGGCTCCAATAACAATGCGTGCCCCCTTTAAGTAAAGACAATAAGCCGAAATATAAATATTTTTTAGCATTTTTGTTTGCTTAAATTGTTTGTTTATCTTTTCCATTATATTTTGTCTTATTAAATTTTTATATATACAAGCATTTTTGCATTCTTTTTAAATCTTTATATCAATTTGTTTAATTATTGAGCATTTTAGCAATTTATGTAATCATGTTTCAATTTTACATGTGTTACAATTATATTTTTAATTTGTTTATCTTCTCCCGTGGGGAGCATGTACGGGCCAACCCGTAACATTATTGTATTTCATTATGTATCAAATGAGTATCAACAAAGCATTCAACCGGAACGCACGTCGTATCTTTTCCGCTACGGTTCCCGGTTGCGTTGGTACTCACTATCAGTTATTAAACCCTATGTTCCCAAGAAGGGCGACCGAACTGACCCTGCGAATTACAGGCCTATTGCCATCACTTCCTTGCTTTCTAAGGTGATGGAGCGAGTGATTAATACTCAACTTTTGGGATATCTCGAGGGTCACCAGCTGATAAACGACCGCCAGTACGGGTTCCGTCACGGCCGATCAGCTGGTGATCTTCTTGTATACCTCACTCACCGCTGGGCAGAAGCCATCGAAAGCAAGGGGGAGGCTTTAGCTGTCAGCCTTGACATCGCAAAGGCGTTCGACCGGGTTTGGCATAGGGCACTTCTTTCGAAGCTACCATCTTACGGGCTTCCCGAGGGGCTGTGCACATGGATTGCCGATTTTTTGTCTGGTCGGAGCATTAAAGCCGTCGTTGACGGCTCTAGCTCCGAGACTATGACAATTAACGCTGGCGTACCACAAGGCTCTGTTCTATCACCGACACTGTTCATTTTGCATATCAATGATTTGTTGCTAGTCAACAATATTAATTGTTATGCTGATGACAGCACCGGTGATGCACAATACACAGGTCGCATAAATGCCCCTCATCACGAAGTAGAGGACAGCAGAAAAGGACTTGTGTCCGTAATCGAGAGCTCCTTAGAGCAAGTCTCGGAGTGGGGACGACTAAACCAAGTCGAGTTTAACCCCACAAAGACACAAGTCTGCGCATTTACTGCCAAAAAGAAACCCTTTTCTGTGGCTCCACAGTTCCAGGGCATTCCTCTTACCACCTCGGTGAAACATGGGATCTTAGGTGTCGACATTTCTAGCGAAGTCCAGTTTAGGAGTCACCTCGAAAGTAAAGCTGGTCTTGCTTCTAAGAAGCTGGGTGTACTCAACAGAGCCAAGCGGTACTTCACACCGGGCCAACGGCTTCTGCTTTACAAAGCGCAAGTCAGGCCCCATATGGAGTACTGCTCTCATCTCTGGAACGGTGCGCCAAAGTACCAGCTTCAGCCTCTTGACTCCTTACAGCGACGAGCCGTTAGACTCACCGACGATCCTGAGCTTACCAAAGATTTAGAACCACTGAGTTTACGCCGAGATATCGGTTCCCTCTGTGTGTTCTACAAGATCTTTAACGGGGAATGCTCTGAAGAACTGTTTAACCTTATACCTGCGTCGCGGTTTTATAATCGCACAGCTCGTCACCGTGAGAAAGCTCATCCACACCTTGTAGACCCGTGGAAATCTCGCACAGTCCGTTTCTCGAGATCGTTTCTGCCACACACCTGCAAGTTGTGGAATGAGCTACCATCTGAGATATTTCCGCTGAGCTACAACATGGGGCACTTCAAACGTCGGGTAAATAGAGTCTTAAAAGGTAGGCAACGCATTGGCAGCGCCCCCGGTGTTGCAGGTGTCTATAGGCGACGGTAACTGCTTACCATCAGGCGGGCCGTCTGCTCGTTTGTCTGTGTATGTTATTAAAAAAAAAAAAATGTAGGGTTGAGCACTAGACCCTACAAATTCAAAGGAACACTTTCGCCTCAGAAATAGTTTGCTCCCTCCATAAACAATGTAACGCGCGGGTGTAACGCAGGGCGCGGCGAACGGGCCCGCGGACATCGGGTGCAACGTAACCGACGCATTATTTTAATTTAGTTTTCAAAGCAGTCCTTTCAATCGTAGTTATTTTTTAGTTTGATAAATGAGAGGTTAATTTAGCATTTCAGAAAAAAGTTATCGTCCGAGGGAGGCGCTTTAGGAAGTACCTGCGGGTCGATATCGTTATCATATCACCTTCGCCTTCGTTCTGTCAAATCAATAATGCCTTGAGAAATAGCGACAGAATTCGGAAACGCGGTCGGAGCGCGCTCCGCGGCGGCATGCGGGCGGCGGCGGCGGCGGCGCGGTGACCGATGGCGGAGGGGGGCGCGGAGGGGGGCGTGCCGGACGCCGCGCTGCTGGCGCCGCTCACGGAGGACTCGTTCCTGCACAACCTGCACGTGCGCTACAAGCGGGACGCGATCTACGTGAGTGGCGCGGCGCGGGGCGGGGCGGGGCGGGGCGCGGCGCGCGCTGACCGCGGCGTGTTGCAGACGTACGCGGGCGCGGCGCTGGTGTCGGTGAACCCGTGCCGCGCGCTGCCGCTGTACTCGGCGGAGCTGGCGCGCGCGTACGCGGCGCGCGGCGCGCACGCGCTGCCGCCGCACGTGTACGGCGTGCTGGCGGCCGCCGTGCGCCGCGCGCGCGAGCGCCGCGCGCCGCACGCCGTGCTGGTCACGGGCGAGAGCGGCGCCGGCAAGACGGAGGCGGCGCGCGTGTGCCTGCAGGCCGCCGTGCTGCAGGCGGGCGCGCCGCGCGCCGCCGCGCCCGCCGCGCTGCCGGCCGCCGGCACGCTGCTCGAGGCCTTCGGGAACGCCGCCACGCCGCGCAACCACAACGCTAGCCGCTTCGTGAGTGCGCCATCCCTCGACCTTTTTATTTCTCTAAAAGTGCCCTATGTGCTTTCCGAAAGTTCCATCTCGGAAACGACCCGGTAATGTCGGACTTTTCTGGCGTTCGCCGGTTAAACCCCTCCACGCCATTTTCACTCCCCTTCATTGGAACGACCCGAACGATTTTGTCAGTCGGTCCGTCGATCGGTAGGTCTTTATTAGTTTGAAAACTATCGTGAGTATGACGCGTTTTGTAAAATTAATAACGCCTAAAGTTGCGTCCATTAAAAAGCCGAAACCACACCGACCGGGATTCGAACATGTTCGATGTCCTTCTTCCGGCGCCGGCGGCGGCTCCCGCGAGGGCCGCACATACCTGTTCACCTACATTTCGAAAGAAATAATTTTTGAAAATTCAACCCTTAAGTGGGTGAAAAAGGTAAAAAACGTTTGTGTGAAAAACCTACATTTCGTGACGTTTCGTTTTGAAACTTAACACATACACACAAGAATAAAAAAAATGTTACTTTTTAGTTTTTTGAAATTCAATATGAATATGAATAAAATAGGAGTAAAAAAAAATTAAAGTTTGTATGGAAATTTCAAATAAAATTACC
This sequence comes from Ennomos fuscantarius, assembly GCA_905220475.3. Classification (NCBI taxonomy): domain Eukaryota; kingdom Metazoa; phylum Arthropoda; class Insecta; order Lepidoptera; family Geometridae; genus Ennomos; species Ennomos fuscantarius. The sequence goes on from HG992032.1 coordinate 53,568, forward strand.
GTATCATACTGAAATTTTAAATCTGTAAAGAACATACGAAATAAATAGATACGGGTCGCGGCGTTTTTTGGATTACATCCTCTGAAGGCTTTTTTGGCAAGGTTTAATTTAAGAGGTGAGAATGGGAACGAAGGTTTAAGAACACAATTATTTTAAAAGTCACGTTCGGAAACGCGGTTATTATTAAATTCATATGTTGTATGTTTTTAAATAAAATAAATATTACTTACTAAAATATTATTTACCAACGGAATATTTACCATGTCATTTATTTGTTTTGAGTTGCCGTCATTTGGTAGTTGAGTTTATAATTGTTGTTAGTGACAAGTGTGGAAGTTAAAAAAGTTTTAAGATAAATATGTTAAAATTATTAAAGTAACGACTCTAGCAACCTCATTTATATTTTTTAATTACAAATACATATCGATCAATAAGTTACATCATTCAAGACTATGGCGGCCTTAATATTATTAAAATTTTAATAAAAAGTGATTTTCATCGAAATTTCGTAACATTGCGTTCTTTTGGTGACTTAGAGTTCTTTGAAATATCCCGTTTTGAAACTTACATACAATTACATTACTTTACTTAACATTACTTTGATTATTAGCATATTATTTCTATTCGACTGGCCCAATAGCTCAGTTGGTAGTAACCCTGCCTTCTGAACTGTGGGTTGTGGGTTCGATTCCCACCCAGGACAAACGTTTCTGTGATGAACATAGGTGTTTGTTCTGTGTCTGGGTGTCATATTGTATTGTATTCTATGTATGTATTTACAAAAAAAAGTATTTAAGTATTGTATCAGTTACCTGGTTCCCATAGTACAAGCTTTGCTTAGTTTGGGCCTAGATGGCGTTGTGTGAGATGTCCAAAATATTTATTTATTTATTCTTAGGTTTTTGATAGTTAAGTTTTGTGACTTTCCTAGATTGGCGTGGATGTGTTTCTAAATTTTTCTTCGTAGTTTGTGCAGAATTTTACACAAAGATTTAATTATTTCTATTCTGAGATTTTTGATAGTAGAGTTTTCTTAAATTTCTAGATTTAACTAATTGCTTTCCCGCTGAAATTTTTCGGTAGGATTCCCAGGCCAAAGATAGTTGGTAATATATTTAATTATTTTAGTGCAAATATAGTTCAAGAGTCACTAAACATTAATTGTGAAATGGTGAGTCATACCATCACGCCAATCTAGGGTGATGGGCTTGCCTCTCGATCCCTGTCCTATTGAATGGGTTGGACTCGGGAAGGGCATCGGATATTGTCACTCATGTAGTACCTCATTGGCAATAATTTGCGATATTGTCATATAATAATGCTAAGTCTAACAATGCCGCTATGAGAAATCAATGCACGCACAAGATTCCAGCCATATATTAATTTAAGAGGGTTAAAATAATTTAATCCCGAAAAATTAATGGGTCCTGAGAGATAGCCCACGCGGACGAAGCCGCGGGTAGAAGCTGGTAAAATTTCAAAATATAAATTTCCGCACCCAAGTTGAAAGTGTAGTGGCCACCGTTGTCCGTGAGCCGGCCGCGTGTTGCAGGGCAAGCTGCTGGAGCTCGAGCTGGACTTCAAGGGCGAGCTGGTCGGCGGACACGTCACGCACTGTGAGTACCGCCCGCTGCTTGCTGCGGACGGACCCCGCTCGCGGCGCCGCCAGCCGCTCTGCTCCACCGACTTGTTACGTGTGGATCCAGCTCGCGGCGCCGCGAGCCGCTCTGCTCCACCGACTTGAACTTATCTGTGTACTCATTTTTTGCACGCAGACCTTTTGGAGAAGGTAATTCATTAATGTAGCTTGATATATATAATAGTAATTTTCTACAATAGTATATAAGTACGCGAGGTCGCCGATCGGCCGGTCTTCTATCGGCTACATTTGTAGTGTGCGCATGCCCTTCATCAACCCACTCCGCCATCCCCTTGCCATCGTAGACCTACAGGACTCGGTGATTCGTCACACCCTTACGTCGTTAGTGTACCCCAAGTCCGCTCTAAGCGTTTTGCTGACTCATTTATAGTCCGAATGGGGAAGGAATGAAATGCTCTTCCAGGAACAGTGTTTCCTCCTGGTTCCATAACCTGGATCTTTTTAAGAGTGAATGGGCATCTCATGGACAACCGTGCTCCACCTTGGACCACTTACCACTTCACACTACCACTATCACTTACCATCAGGTGAGTTGTTGACAAACGCATGCACATTTTACCATTTAAAAAAAACATTTATCTTTACCATCTTTAATTTATTTATTTATTCATTTATTCATTTATTCATCAACAGAATTGTAGCATCATTACAGACAAATATCTAATGCGATGTTACAACTTATAATAAATATTATTATTACAATATGTATTTATAGTTAAGATATACTATTAATTTCTATATATCTTAGAGCTAAAATGTAAAGAGTACGCAAAATTATTTGAAACATGCTTCATTCTAAAGAAGAGAGGCGGCTGATCCAACCGTTCTGCACGACATTGTGGGGAATCTAATTGATTCTCCTTCTTTGTTGTCTACAATCAAGTGACGCCGCCGGCCCGAACTAGCTGGCCGGGCTGCAGGCTCCCGCGCGCTCCTTTAACTATCGACTATCATTCTTCATACGAACTGTCAGTCTGTTTAACTCTGATTATTCCAAAAATGTTGATCTTTTTAAAATGTGGCGTAATATTTTCAAAACTATGATAAATAAACAATTCTTCCCAATGTAACCTAATGTTGATTTGTATGGCTGTGACGAACAAACAATTTTTATTTTTCTGGTGCACGCGTATTACTCTCGTTCTCCCTCATTCCTCTCGTTACGTTCTCCGATTCCGAATCCGATCTCCGGAGGACAAGTATCTGTGAAAGTGTGAAGTGAAAACTGTTGAAGGTTATTTACTCAAAATCTATTCACGTATTAGTGTTTAGGAGCTGTTTGTTTTACATGTAAAAAAAATCATTAGTTGCCCACAGGATGTCAGCAGACAGACACGCATACACACAACCTATCATATATATTGTATGGACGCGGACGCTGATTCAGGTTGTTTGTAACTATTGACATTTATATCTTTATATGTACTAACGGCTTTTAATTCTGAATAGATATAAAGAAGTAAATAAAGTAATTTTATACAAATATCTGTACAAAAACGCACCGCACCTGCTTGCCGCCGTAACTTCAGTTAGCTAGGAATTAATTTAAATGATTAGCTTGAATGTCGACCGAATGGACGGCGCCGCGTCGGTGCGAGCGAGAGGCCGTACACGGTCCGTGTTGCAGGAGCGAGCGAGAGGCCGTACACGGTCCGTGTTGCAGGAGCGAGCGCACGGCGCCGCGCGCGGCGAGCGCAGCTTCCACGTGCTGTACCAGCTGCTCGCCGGCGCCGACGGCGCGCTGCTCCGTGAGTACCGCCCCCGCCCCCGCCCCCCGCCCCCCGCCCGCCCCTCGGCGCCGCCTCACCTCGCGTGCTCGCCAGGGCGGCTGAAGCTGCAGCGCTCGTGGGAGCAGTACCGCGTGCTGCGCGGGCCCGCGGCCCCGCCCCCCGCCGCCCCGCCGCGCGACGCCGCGCGACACGACGCCGAACACTTCGCCTTCACCATGGTCAGTGCGCGCCCCCCGCCCCCTCGCCTCCCGACCCCACCGCTCCCCGGCTCAGCCCCCGCGCCGCGGCTTGCAGGCGGCGATGGCGACGCTCGGACTGGGCAGCGGGGGCGGCGGCGACAGCAGCGCCGTGCTGCGCCTGCTCGCCTTCCTGCTCAAGTTGGGCAACGTGGAGTTCGAGCCGCAGCACAACATCGACGGCTCCATCGGCACGCGCATACATCACCTGCACGGTGCGTGGCGCACCGCCCCCCTCGCCCCTCGCGCCCCCTCGCTCACCGCGCGCCTCCGTTACAGAGCTGCGCGAGGCGTGCGCGCTGGTGGGCGTGGACGCGGAGGTGCTGGCGGAGGCGCTGGTGGCCCCCGCGCACCCGCCGCACCTGCCCGCGCACGACGGCGACGGCGAGCGGGAGGGGGGCGAGGAGGCGGGGGACGAGTACGGCGGGGACGCGGAGTGGGCGCGCGCCGCGCTCGACCGGCTGCTCGGCGCGCTGTACTCGCGCCTGTTCACGTGGCTGGTGCAGCGGGTGAACGCGGCGCTGCGCGCCCCCGCCGCCGCCCCCGGCCCGAGCGGCGGCTCGCTCGCGCTGCTCGACCTGTACGGGTTCGAGTCGCTCGCGGTCAACGGGCTGGAGCGGCTGCTGATCAACTACGCGGCGGAGCGCGTGCAGGCGGCCGCGTGCGCCGGCGCGCTGCGCCGCGAGCAGGAGGAGTACGCGCGCGAGGGGCTCGCGTGGGGAGGAGTACGCGCGCGAGGGGCTCGCGTGGCGGCCCGTGCCGCTGCCGCACGCGGACGGCGCCGCCGACCTGCTGGACGCGGGGCCCGACTGCGTGCTGGCCGCGCTGCGCGCCGCCGCCGCGCGCGCCGAGCCCGACGCCGCGCTGCTGGCGCGCCTGCAGCGCCGCCCGCACCCGCGCCTGCGCGTGGACCCCGATTCCTTCACGTGAGCGCCCCGCCCCGCCCCGCCCCGCGCCCGCTCCCCGCGGCTACAGCGCGCTCCCCGCAGGGTGGCGCACTTCGCGGGCCCGGTGACGTACAGCGTGCGCGGCATGGTGAGCAAGAACCGCGACGCGCTGTGCGCGCGCTGCGGCGGCGTGCTGGGCGGCGCGCGCGAGGCGCTGCTGGCGGAGCTGTTCGCGGCGGCGCCGCCTTCCCCGCGGCGGCCGGCGGCGCTGGCGTGCCGGCAGCGCGCGCTGGTGGGCGCGCTGGTGCGGCGCCTGCCGCCGGCGCCGAGCCTGGTGCGCTGCCTGCGCGCCGACGCGCAGCTACGCCCGCACCGGTTCGACGCGCACCTGCTGCGCCACCAGATCCGCACGCAGGGGTAGGTGGCGGGCGGGCGGGGCGGGGCGGGGCGGGCCCCGGCCGCGCCGCTGCATGGGCCGCTGGCGCAGGTTGGTGGAGATGGCGCTGGTGCGGCGCGCGGGGTGGTGCGAGTCGATGTGCGCGCGCGCGCTGCTGGCGCGGTACGGCGTGCTGGCGGGCGCGGGCGCGGGCGCGGGGGCGAGGGCGGGCGCGGGCGAGCCGGTGGAGGCGGCGCGCGCGCTGCTGCGCTCGCTGCCGATCCCGAGCGCGGAGTTCGCGTTCGGCCACACGCGCGTGTTCATCCGCAGCCCGCGCACGGTACGCACTAGCCGATGCCTCCGGTGTCGCTCGCCCACCAGGAGGTAGGTGCGCGAGCTCTTTTCCGCAACTAGGCCACTAGGGAATATCATTTTTTAATATTTTATTGGTATCCTTTTCAATCAAGGAACCTACACATTACTTTTATTTATTTTTTTTTTTTTTTTTTTTTTTTTTTTTTTTTTATTGAAAGTTTACAAAACTGGGAATATGTTACTTAAGATACTTTAAAAACTAACCTTAATTACTAAAATCATGCGGTGGACATATTCCCTTCTGGATGTAAACCTAACTTGCGTTTGTAGCTAGCAAAAATGACGCTATCTCTAGACGCTAGAGCGCTAGACACAAACAATAAAATTAAGTTCCAACACACAACAACATATTCGTACAATATCCTTAAGTTTTTTTTCTTTTCTTTCTTTTTTTAAGTTAAGAGATGTGCTAAATAAAGTTTGAAAAAAAAAAAGATTGATGAAATTAAACTAATAACCAAGAAGGAGAAATTTGTGGTAATACCAATTGTTACAAGTTACGTGATAGTATATCAGTGACACGTCGTCTAACTGAAGTTAGCGAACTTTTATCAAAAATGTCAAAATCATACTTTACTCCATTATAAGAATCACACATTCGGTAAAGTGAAGAGTGCTTTAACATATTCGTTTTGCAAATGGGAAGAGCAAATACATGCTTATTGGACAAGAGGCGATTCCCTGGACGAGGTACTCGAAATGATATTTTATGCAACATATCGGGACGATCAACTAAACCACTAATTAATTTATACAACATGATAATGTCAAAAGCAGTGCGACGAATGTCCAAAGGCATAATTTTATAGTGCTTCAATCGAGACTTATAAGACCGCAATGATTTGCACATATTATCCATATAAGTTATATGGTACAAAAATTTCCTCTGGACCCTCTCCAATCTATCAGAATGAACCCGGTAAACGGGATTCCAAACAACACTACCATACTCTAAAATACTACGAACTAAGCTAAAAAAGAGCTGAATGGATAAGTTTGAGTTACGGAATAGTTTAGACTGTCTGGTAACAAACCCCCCAATTCTCAGAGATTTCTTAACAATACAATCCACATGATCGCGAAAATGTAGCTTATTATCAATAACCACTCCTAAATCACGGATCGATGACACTTCCATCAAAGGTACGTTATCAATAACATAACTACCTGCACATGGAGCGCGCTTACGGGAAAATTTAATTAAGAAACATTTAGATGCATTTAGTCTCATATGATTATGACTACACCATTGACTCACAGCGTTAATATCGGCTTGAAGTTCCTCCACATCCTCATCATTACAAATGGTCCTATACAGTTTCAAGTCATCGGCGAATAGCTTTACTTTCGATTTTACTAAACTAGGTAAGTCGTTAATATAGGTGAGGAATAGTAGAGGGCCGAGGTGAGATCCTTGGGGAACACCAGAAGGAACCGATGCCGCCATAGAACTAAAACCTTTAGCAACTACTAGTTGGGACCGATTCAGTAAATATGATCTCAGCCACCTTAGAAGAGATCCATGAATACCAAGATCTTGAAGCTTAGCTAGTAGTATGTCATGATTGACCAAGTCAAAAGCTTTACTGAAGTCGGTGTAAATGGCGTGTGCTTCACCGCCTTTATCAAGGACCTCCAGAATATCAGTTACATAACCTAAAAGATTAGTGGTGGTAGATCTTTTTGGCAAGAAAACATGTTGATTAACATTTAGTAGGTGTGAGACATGCCAATGAATTTTTTTTTTTTTTTTTTTTTTTTTACCGGATGCGTGACTGGAGTAAAGCACGGTTGATACGTTCGAGAATAGTTCGGGTAATAAGAGGTCGGGCTAACTAATATCGCGCCGACGGGCGCGCGGGCCGCCAGGTGTGGGAGCTGGAGTCGCTGCGCGCGGCGCGCGTGTCGGCGCTGGTGGGCTGCGCGCAGCGCGCGTGGCGCGCGCACCGGCGCCGGCGCGCGGAGGGCGCGGCGCGCGCGGCGGCGCGGCGGTGGCGCGCGCGCGCCGCCGGCGGGGAGCGCGCGCGCGCCGCGCGCCGCCTGTGGCGCTGGTGGTGCGCCGCCGCGCGCCGCCGCTACCTGGCGCGTCTGTGGGCGCGGCTGCCGGCGCGCCACCGCTCGCCCGCGTGCGCCGCCTGGCCGCGCGCCGCGCCCGCGCCGCGCCTGCTCGCGCGCACGGACGCGCTGCTGCGCCGCCTGCACCACGCGTGGCGCTGCCGCGAGTACCGCGCCGCCTTCGACCAGACGGCGCGCAACCGCATGCGCGAGAAGGTGACCGCGAGCGCGCTGTTCCGCGGCCGCAAGGCGTCGTACGCGGCGAGCGTGGCGCACCCGTTCGTGGGCGACTACGTGCGCCTGCGCGCGTCGGGCGCGTGGCGGCGCGGCGCGGGCGCGCAGCTCGACCGGTACGTGGTGTTCGCGGACGTGGCCGGCAAGGTGGCGCGCGCCTCGGGCCGCGTGGCGCGCGTGCTGTGCGTGCTGTCCACGGCGGCGCTGCTGCTGCTGGAGGCGCGCTCGCTGCGCGTGCGGCGCCGCGTGCCCGCGCACCTGGTGCACCGCCTGTCCGTGTCGCCGCACGCGGACGACGTGCTGGTGGTGCACGTGCGCGCCGCGCCCGACGCGGCGGACGCGCCCGGCTGCCTGCCCGCGGTGAGTGCGGGCCCGGGCGCCGCCCCGGCCCCGGGCCCGCCGTGACCGCAGTCGCGCCGCAGGGCGAGGCGCGGCGGCGGCGCGGGGACGTGGTGCTGCGCACGGTGCACGTGCTGGAGCTGGCCACCAAGCTGTTCCTGGTGGTACAGAACGCGGTGGGCGCGCCGCCGCACGTGGACGTCGCCACGGAGTGAGTACGCGCGCGCCAGCGCCGAGCGGTAGAGCCATCCCTGCACCCGCCCCACTGATGTTATCGTCCTACATACCTTACCGAGTACCGGTTGCCAACCGCAACCCTAAAGCCATCCCGCATCGACACTATGCTTCTTAGAATTGCAAGTCTTTTTTTTTTTATGTTAAGGATTGACGTGACGAGCTAGCCGTTCGCCTGATGTTAAACGACACGGCTGCCCATATCAACTGCAGTGTCACTCGGAACCGTGCAATTGCAAAAATCCCTCGGGATACCTCGGCACGGCCGCACTTTAAGAGGCTTGGGATCCTGACATTACCAGCCATAGTTATTTACCAGGTAGCTGTATATGTACGATTAAACCAAGCCTCTTACACAAAGCACAGCAGTGTGCACTCCTATCACACGCGAAATAGAGACCAACTCAGAGCAGTGCCTCGTACTCTTACAAAATCTGCCAAAACGTCGCATGTTATGGGTCCGACGGTTTACAACAAGCTTCCAGGGCAGATCACATCTTCCCCGAGTATGAGCTGCTTTAGGGCACGGCTTAAACGCTGGCTTGTCGAACAAACGTTCTACAGCTTTGAAGAATTTGTAGAATATAAGTTATGTTAACATTTAAATTATTGTATGTATAATTGGGAACTCTTTATCTAAATAAGTTTTTATTTGACATTGACGTATTTGAAGAATACTTATAATTTTTTATTTTATTTATTATTTTTTATATTATTATTGACTTGTTTTAAATTTCTCATGACATGTTTTCATTTTTAATATTATTGTATTAATTAATGACATGTTAGTATAATTTATTAGTTATTGTTGTAATGATTTTGAGAGCCTGACATGTAAATTTTTTACCAATAAAATTTTATGATTTATGATTTATGATTATGATTATGAACTCTAAAGTATAGAGGTTCGCGTGACACTGCACTGCGCACGTCATCCAGAGACATCAGCACAATCTAGTTATAAGATTACTAAACTGTGAGATCAGATCATAAAGTCTCATTTGCCCAGTAATTTCACTAGCTATAGTGCCCTTCAAACCGGAACACAGCAGTGCTTGCGCACTACTGCTTGGCGGCAGAAAAACTGGCAAAGCGGTGGTACCTACCTAGACGAACTTTGCAGTAAAGTCCTACCACCTAGTAAAAACCGCTGTCCTAGTAAAAGTCGCTATGAATTGCTAAATTACTACCACTTTCATCGATATCACCCCTACCCCTTAGCTCGGGGCGCAAGACACGCGCGGGGTTGTATTGTGTCGGGTTGCAGGTTCGAGGCGAACTTCGGCACCTCCGTGGTGACGGTCGCGTTCCACGAGCTCGGGGAGCTGGGGGAGGGGGGAGGGGGAGGGGCGCGCCTGCTGCGCCGCGCTGACCGCATGGACGTGCTGCTGTGAGCGGGGACACGGCGGGGACGTGCTGCTGTGAGCGGGGACACGGCGGGGACGTGCTGCTGTGAGCGGGGACACGGCGGGGACGTGCTGCTGTGAGCGGGGACACGGCGGGGACGTGCTGCTGTGAGCGGGGACACGGCGGGGACGTGCTGCTGTGAGCGGGGACACGGCGGGGACGTGCTGCTGTGAGCGGGGACACGGGGACAGTGGGGACGCCCCATAAAGCACCGCAGTGTTCAGTGTAGTGTAGCCGCCGCGGACCGCCCGCCGCTCGGCTAATAGATATAACGACTGATGACAATAATATGCGTCTGTACGACTTAAGGCGAAGGGTATAGCTGGTCAACATCCGTTCAAACACACATCCATCTTCACGTCGTCGAATTCAAAAATACCAATTCCAGTACAATACCAAAAGCTCGCGGCGATGGCACATATTTATTTATTTATTTATTTCAAAATATCGTTGTTCGAAACTAATTAAGATTATTAGTTAATTAATTAAAAAAATAATATTAGATAAATAGATTGTGATGTTTTTCTATTGCGCTGAATTTTTTCATGTTGCTCGGCAAACGTCAGAAATAACTTAAAGATACGAATATATATGTTTAAATAACATGTTTCATTCAAGAAACATGCCTGAAATCACGTTGTTTGCTGTAACCCTTCGCCGTAAGCGCCCTACAGCTTCACGCAGCCGCTCGCGTTCAATGTTCTCGAACCGCCGCAACGGTAGGATCGCTGTAACCGATCGACAGAAGCACGCAGAGAACAAACCCGACTGTACATATCGAATAGTTTCAAAAGCTTTTTACATTTATGTCTATTATATCTATTATGAAAAAATACTAAGATGGCCTAAATGAAAACCTTATAAATATTTATTTAAAACCAACACGCATTCACGAGGATAAAATTGAATTAGCAAAAAGTTATATATTGCAACACTGACAACGGAGGCGTGCGGGGGCGGGGGGCGTGTCCCGGGAGGGCGGGGGGCGGGGGGCGGGGCGTGCTGCGGCGGTAATAGTTAACTAGTAAGTAAGTAATGGAAGCTACCGTCGGCAACCGACGGACTCCGGCGGGCCCCGGCAGGCCCCGGCAGGCCCCGGCAGGCCGTGTTCGTTCGCGTCACTGTCGGATCGGCGCTGCCTCGGTCCTTGCACTAATAACGCCCAACGATCACGTACCGCGAATAAATACTTTTGTTGAAGTCGCGCAGAAATTAAATAAATAAATATCTGTGGACATTTTACACAGCGCCATCTAGCCCCAAACTAAGCAAAGCTTGTAACTATGGAAACCAGATAACTGATATAATACTTAAATACTTTTTGTTTGTAAATACATACATAGAATACAATATAACACCCAGACACGGGACAAACATCGATGTTCGTCACACAAAATGTTTGTCCTGGGTGGGAATCGAACCCACAACCCACAGTTCAGAAGGCAGGGTTGCTACCAACTGAGCTATCGGGCCAGTCAATTATATCGTAAATATTGATCTACGCAGGCTTTAATCGCTCAAAAAACTTTAAAATCGTGGAGTCAGGAATCTTTAAGCAATACTAAAATAGAATCATCCAGATCAGTTAACAAGTGGTGGAGATATCGTATAATACACAAAAGCTTTTCGACGCGTTGTTTTTATTTTGATAAAACAGGTGATAGAAAAAAGTAGTTTCCCTGCCTTTGTATCGGGCTCACGGGCTGCGAGGCTGCGAGGCGGCTCCTCCGAACATCTCGCCACGCCCTTCACAGTAATGCTTGCACACATGCTTGGCGGTAGAATAACTGGTACAGCAGTAAACTAACGAACTGCAGAAAATTACTACGACCTAGTTTTTTAGATAATGAATTCTCAAATAAAGAGGAGAGGGGGTGAGGTAGTAAGTGTGGTGGACCCGAACTGCCCCGAGGAGGCGGTCGGGGTGCGAGGCGATCTATCACTTTTATTTCTTGTTTAAGTATTAATAATAACTGGTAGGTAAATATTAATAATTTTAATGAAATACACCAACCATAACAGTTACATGACTAGTTGTAAGTATCTAGTTTAAGAAACGCGATGCATGGCGTAGGAGGGACCTACCGAGAGGACGCGAACTGCCAGTGCCTAGTGATGCCGTCTCGGGCCGGCTACATATTATATACAACGGATGAGTACAGTGAGTTTCGGAAATTGAGAGATTGATGTGGTTATACATAATTATATGTAATTAGTATTACGTAGGAGCCCCGCGGGGGGCGGGGGGCGGGGGGTGGAGCGTTGCGTTGTGTATGATTATTATTATAGTCTAACTAATGTTACGTTTAAATGGAATGACAAAATTATACCAAAGTTTTATCGTTTTTAATAAAATGTTCTTAAATTTGACTTGTTTTCTTTCGTAAGTAATAAATAAGTATAGCGCCATAAATAATAATTAGTCGCTGTGCCTTCGTATCACCCTACGTATAAGATGAACGCTAAAATCGAACATACAAAACTTTTAAAAAATTTAAACTACATTTTATTGCCTTGTAGCAACAGTCGCTATTTATTTGACATCGCAGAGTGAATCTTCTTCGCTTGCCTGTTGTTACCTACCTGTTCTGTGCCAAAACGGCTAAACTGATCTTATAATTATATTATTATTCTTTCAAGAAAGTTTTTGAACAATGATATCGCAACAAGAGTTCAATAGAATAAGTTACGTAGGAAGCAGAAGAGAAACTAATATGGATTCTAAAGCTAATTTAATCTATAATTTGAATATAAAAAATTACACGATGTAATTATTTAATATTCCTACAAACTAAAGTGGTGCTTCCGGCCCCAAGGCCGGGACCGGAGTATCTTATGCCGTTGAAAAGCACGTGAAGTGACATAAGATACTCTGCTGCGTCGGCGCATGCCTGGATGGCACCAGTCGCGGTGCGCTGTGGACTGACGTCACACGATGCCATAAAAAATAGAATAGAATATCATTTATTGCAAATAAACAAACGCATTTTCGAAAGAACTGATAGAATATGTCGATTTCTACCACTCGTGCCTCGTGCTGCGCCGGGAAGTGGATCAGGTAACACCGGAGAGAAGTACGTCGGCGTCGGCAGCCCGTCACCCGCGCTGCCCGTGCGCCGGCCGCGTTGCCGACCAAAATGCCAAACATTTAGGTATTGACAGGTAAGCTACTAAATAAAACTGCTGGAATTCACACAAATATCTATGTATTGTAAGTAGGTGTAATAATTATATAAATATACTAGAATATATTTCTATATTGAATTAAATAGTAGGTACCTATATACTCGTTGATATTAAATCGAGCTCTAATAGGTACCACCTTACATTTTAGCGTAGGTAATAACACTGTTCTTCGCGATATAATAACACTGTTCTTCGCGATATAATAACACTGTTCTTCACGATATTATATCTATTGTTTGCATGTTCTAAGGCTGCACATACGGTAGCTGTATAAGTAGGCTCAAAACAATTATACGTAGATACTTGGTGTATGTTATAGGTAATTATAATTTTATTACAATTAGACAATCTACATTTAATTACCTTGTAATAATATATGTCTAGATGGATTAACCGCGCGCGCGGGCGTGTGTGTGTGTGTGTGTGTGTGTGGTGTCAAACGCCTGAGTCTGGCATATATAGGTACCTTTTAGGCTATACCTAACCCGTACCATCATTTAAATTTTAATGTTAACCTGCACAATACCATAGGACAGTAGTTTATGTAAGTATTTACATACATCGACCTTATTATATTCATCTCTAAATATAATAATATAAATAATCTTGATAGTACCTACTTATGTATAATATTATCTAATATATAGGTAGCACAGAATAATTAAATGCAGTCACTGCCCTGAGCCACCTACGTCGAGCATCTGGCTGGGAACTTTAGTTCACTTAGCCGTATGGTAGGTATAGTGGATACCTATTAGGTTCACAAAATAATTTATACAGGTAGATATCTAAATATAATGTACAAAGTGCAAAATATAAAGCCATTAGCATCCACCGTACATAACACTAGGTACCCACTCAATATGAACAGTCTACTACAGTACAGTAGTACGCGCGAACAGGCTCCTCAAAATCCTAATCTCCGAGACTAGACACCTCCTAAGTTCGCCACTTGTTCCTCTATAACTTAACCTACTGCAATGAGTTTGTGTGACGCAGGAATAAGTGCAAACTTAGGAGCTGTCATAGGTATTTGAATAACCGTCTTACTCCCGTCACACGACCGCTAGCGTAATGACATAAACTATGATATTGAGGCCACCAGTTTTTTAAATTAAATAACAGGCATATTTCTAACAGCATGTAGCTAATTAATAAAAAACTAAAACACTGAAATATTGCAATATATCTGCATCCCAATCTACAATATAAAATATAAATAGGTTTTTCACTAAAATGAACAATACACCTATGATTAGCAATAATGCAATAAAATTTGTGATTATAAGTACCTATAACTTGCTGAGAAACATGTATTTATTCTGATTAGTACCCACTTATGTTTTGTGACGTCACATTCACTCACTGAACAAAACAACATGGTTGCAGAATAGAGATTTTATGTTTAATCACAACTTGGAATACATATATAGGGACGCTATAGCCTCTTACTCACGTAAAAAATAACGCATGCATGGCCATCTAGTAAGTATTGTTATTTAATATTCCTCGCGGTCGCGCCCGCCGCGCTGGCTACCTCGGTCTTTGGAGCTGACATATCATGTGTAGGACGCGGGCAGGCCACCGGCTGGGTGGAGCTACTACGTAGGCACCGGCACCGCACACGACTATGATAGCGCATTCATGCAACTACATTTATAACTTCATTGTGATATGGATATGGTAGGTACATGCGTGTCTACATTTAGTACATTTTAGACAAAAACTGTGAGATATGAAAGTACAATTATTTAAATCATTTCAAAAAAAAAAATGTATATCTATGCTATGTCGGTGTAGGTATATACAATGATGTGACGACACGACAATAATTTCATTCAGTCTTCTCGTTTCACACAGCTCATACAAACGATAGGTTGTAAATGATTAGGTAGCCCTACATCATCATCTACGCGTTACCTATCTGTAGTCAGTAATCAGTATACATTATAGAGGCAGTGTGCCTTGGGCCCGCGAGGCAGAGCGCCGCGCCGCCCGCCGTGGTGGCGCTGGAGCGCGGCGGCAAGAGCATGTCTGCTGCCGCCGCGCTCCAGCGCCATGGATGTATAAGAGACACTTGTTCACCTGAACGATATACCTACTGGAGGTGTATAATATCTAGTTAGGCCGGCCATATAGTCTTCCCTTTCTCTCCACCAGTGATACCTATACATGAATTTAGGTTACCTACTAGCTGGCCCTTAAGCACTGGCTTCAAACGGGTTAGTTAGTTTATGCTCGCAATGTGGTCACTATTTTGAAAACCTTCTTTGGGCAAAGTGGACCTCGCAGTGTTACTCCAAAAGCCGCCAACAAAGTTGCATGAAATTTCATTGCTGGTGGTTCAAGCTGAACAGCTGCCAGCGGTTTCCTTTGAAATTCCATTTTGTCGAGTTTTGTTTATAGTGCTTTAACTTTTAAGGATGTACAGCGCCGTCTAGTTTAATTTTAAGGAACTAATCTCTTCTGTAGAGGTTTGTAAAATATGATCCCGCAGTAGTATTTAATTTTTTTTTTAATTCATATTTTTTTTGATTATCGAAAATTAATTATATATTTTTATATTTATTAGATTATTTATATTATTTTCTCAAAAAAAAAATGTTCTAATTAATAAATATATTATTTAAGTAATCGTATTTTTATACAAATCTCGCATTATTAGAGCACTATACAAGCCTTGGACCGCAATAACAGCACGCTGGCCACGCTATGATGACTGACGTCGAGCTTAGCTCGGCTCTCGATTTTCAAGGTTGGTCATCATTGCAGCCGCGGCTGGCCGCGCTATAAAGGCTTCGGACTTCGGTCTCGGCCTTTATTCCAGCACATCCATCAAGCTGACGCTGACGGCGACGAACTATAGCAAATCTTCGTTAAATTGACGTCTATACGGGGCGATTGCGTCTATACAGGGCGATTCAGCTTACATGGATCAAAAGATCTGTGGGGGTAGGGGTTTCAACGCGCATCGAATGTACCCTCATTTATGCTCTACAATTTGCGACCATTTAAGAGATTTTTTTTTCGCAATTTTTACCGTCGGAAAAACGTACTAAAATGATGTCTTGGAGTACCAGAAAAGTTCACCTTTCATAGCCTCACGACGTCATCTTAGGACGATAATATGACGACCATCGAAGACGGCCTCAGGACCCCTTCGCATGCCGTATCTATGACGTGGACGTTGTATCAGGCGGCCGCGCCGCTCGGACGGACACGAACCCACCGCGAGGACTGCAGTAAAACTTTGGCGTGGTTCGAGTTAAATCTATGATTGCTGTTTTTAATTGCATTTCAAATTTCTAAAAAATTCTGGCCTCTCTCGTCGTAGCGTAGATAAGTTCACTAAATGATTTTAGCATTAGGACTGAACGCGAATTACAAACCTACTTAAATACAAAGACACATACCTATCTAATGTCAGTATATAATATAGGTACCTATCTAATCAAAGTCCAGGTGATGATATGCTCTGCGCGATGTTGGTCATGTTTACTACTACATACTAGTACCTTCTTATTCTGTGACTAGGAATGCCACCGCACGCTGCAAATCGCCCTACATTTTCTCCTGTTGGAGAAATGAGTTGGACTATCCAGTTCGACCCCGAGGAAGAACACATGTAGACGTAATATCAACGTTGTACATATGTACCTATATGCTTACGTTACCACATAATTAATTATATAACTACTCAATTGCCTTTTTTCATATGTTTAAAGGTCATAAAAGTAGTTTTAGTCTGTGCTGATAAAGATGTAGGATGCACCTTGGCCCAGCACCCTGCCTTGCGCGATCAGCAGACGAGCCCATCGCAGCCGCAGCATCAGCGGCGCCAGAGGCTTCCGAGTGCTCTAGTCTAGCACCGGAGGTATATAAGATATCAGACCCGCGTTACATAATCAGGTTCGAGCCTTCCTGCACATTTCGCATTTTTTTTCGTATCCATCTCCCTATATATCTCCCTATATATCTCCCTATGCTCTCGATCCTCACGTGCGCCTGCGGTCCGCCCGCGTCCCGGCGACCCTCTAATAATAATTTGGAAACACCGAAACAAAGAGCATTAGCTCATTCCGTTGGTTTTTTGAAATCGTTTCGCCCCAGAAAGTACTACCCGCCTCCGTAAAAATGACCACTTCCGTAAATGGCCACTACCCACATTGACTATTCCACAAATCCCACTTCTTATAATGACCACTTCCCACTATGACAACTTTCTAAGATAAGACCATGAGCTCTCTCATTTACTTGACGAGTCAGTTGTAACATCACACATTGATAGATTTATAGGACAGACACTAGACAGAGACACGTGCAGCGCCCGGCGCCAGGGCCCCGGAGAGCTCATTGTAGCTAGCGGGCCGTGCAGCGCCCGGCGCCAGGGCCCCGGAGAGCTCACTGTAGCTAGCGGGCCGTGCAGCGCCCGGCGCCAAGGCCCCGGAGAGTTCACTGTGGCTAGCGAGCCATGCAGTGCCCGGCGCCAGGGCCCTGGAGAGCTCACTTGATGGAGCAGGCGAACTGCGCGCGCAGCCTGCGTAGCACTGCCGTCGACTCCGCTGCGTCCTGCAACATCACACGAGTTAAGAGATTGATAACTCTTTCGTTGCATCAAACTACCCCCTCCAACCGCGATCCACGGCAGAACTCTCCTGCCGCATTTGTCTTCTATTTTGTATTTTGTCTTCTATAGTGATGTAGTTGTGGTAGTGTAATGTGTAGGTAAATATGATTTATTATAGTGAGTCTGTGGTTGGTATCGTGGCGGGGTTCACCTGCGGGCGGGCGCGGGGCGGCGGCGCGCTGCGAGCGGCGTCGCCAGCGTTGTCGTTCTCCAAGTCTTCTGCGGACCAATGAGCAACGTTCGTGATGAGCTACACGGAGGCCTTAGAATCACAGCGACAGAATAAGATAATAATTTAAACGTTCGTGGACATTTCACAAATCGCCTACCTAGCCCCAAACTAAGCAAAGCTTGTACTATGGGAATCAGATGATAACTGATAGAATACTTAGAGACTTTTTCTAAATATTGATAGAATACAATATAATACCCACGGAGCACGGAACAAACATCGATGTTCTTCACACAAACTTTTGTCCTGGGTGGGAATAGAACCCACAACGTACAGCACCGAAGGCAGGGTTACTAACAACTGAGCTATCGGGCCAGTCAAATTATAAGCTTGGTTAATAGCTTAGCTAGTCCTTCCAAGGATCGAACTACTGAAACTGTACGAGCCAATACAGCACGTACAGCAATTTTGTATACGCTTAGGTAAACTATAAATGTCCGTACATTCTTTACTAAAGCGAGTCGTTACTTAACCACCGTCGCGCGCTAATGTGTCCGTTCTAACTAGTGCGGCTCAGACACCGAATTGCGCGTAGACTTTCTTTTAACAAATACAACAACTATTAGAACAGTGCAGTGGTTTGGATTTACAAGTACCACCGGGCCGCAGTCTACGACGAAAGGCCCGAACAGAAACATAATAAACTTAACATGTCCTTTCTTTTATAGGAAAACAGAACTGCTAGGAGAATATTGCGATTTCCACGCTGTTGTTCTCCATCATCATCATCATCTTCACCTTCATCATCACCATCATCACCACTGTCGCGGCAGTAGAGCCCGTATTCCAACCTTCCTTCATGGGACTGTACGAGGTCGAAACGTTTACGTTTGGTATTAACTCAAAATGCACAATGCTTGAAGTGTAGTCACTATTTTGACAACCGTTTTTAAATAAAAACCTCAGACCTCAGCGGAGACTCCAAAAGGCATAAAATTGGTGGCATTCTATTCGTTAAGTGCTGGATTACAGGCATGAGTGTGGGAAAATGGTATAATGATGGTGAAACGTTTGTTTTCGTGTTGTTTCCAAAACTCCATAGAAGCTTCAAGTAAAGTTGCCACCACTTTACTAGGAGCATGACTTTGACTAGACTAGGACTTGACTTGATGACTTTGACTGTGACTTGACACATATTTGCGTGAAATATCATTAACTTGATAAATTATCAATTGCTTGACACTGGCTAAATACACAAAAGTGTGGAGCCAAAACATTTAAAAAAAAAAGTGCTGCACTATTTCAATTTTATAGATCCAAAAAGAATTTAATATTTTTTCATTATTACAAATTAAATATTAAATTGCTTTTTATATATATATATATATATAATATTTATATGTATATATATATACATAATATTTATATGTATATTGTTACAAAATACTTCACTTCGGGAGCTGATGCAAGCGGCGTAGTATATATACGAGCGACGGAGAAGGCTCGGGCTCACTTTTCGGGCAGCGCTCAGAGGCGACGGACATTTTATAAAATCACGATATTAATTATTGTCGGTTCTTAGTAAATCTTAATAAATATTCTTAGCTTGATTGTAAACTTACTTTTTTTAAAACTAAAACCACTTAGGATTTCCAACATCAGAAGTGGGATCTAACTCAATTCTGACTTGGTTATTCTGATTTCAAATATTGCTTTGATTTTGCTGTTGTGATTTTAAAGAATTTCCGCTTAAATTTTTGGTAGCTACGGCTGAGACTAGTAAACGTAAAAGTCGTAAGCGAGATCAAACGTCTATTCCTGGTTTAGAAGCCCAGCTTCAAACTTTCGTAAGCCGCTTAGGTGTTTTGGAAGATTCCAGGACACGCAGTTGCGAGTACATCGCACGCCATGTCGGCGCCTGCACCGGATGCTCCGGCACGCCAGCCGCGTCGTGCCAGCCGTCTGCCCGCTGACTGCGCCGTCGAGCGCCGAGTCGTACCCTGCAAGTCTGGACCTGTCCGTGCCATGTTCAAGCACGCCTCCGCCCACCGCGGATATGGTTATATGTGAAGTAACCGAAAACCTCATTAATGCTATGATGCCATGCCGGTAAGATCGAACCATGTATTTATGTCGAATTTCGATCTGTCTTAGCATGATTTTGATTCGTTGTGTAGTCAAATTGATCATGTGCGCAATCTAAATAGACGGGATGACAGTGAGTGTTTAGCACGTATAGGTGTTGTCTTAAAGGTGACGCGAGGTCGTGGCTATACGATTGGGTTAGTAATGATCGTAGTTGGCCAAATTTCAAGGGTGAATTTAAGGCATTGTGCCCTATACGAGTAAATATCGCGAACATTTTATTTGATGCTATGAAAACTGATTCTGATAACTACCCCACGTATGCAGAATATGCTAGACGTTTGTTGTTACGTTACGCATTGTTAACGATTTGAGTGATGAATGAGTTCATTGTAGCGATAGTTACACGCTGGTGTTACTGATACTCAAATTCGCGCAGCTGCTATGAATTTAGTGAGTTTTTTGCCCATTTATGTGAAACCTCATCAGATTACACCCGTTCGAGCTCGTGGTGTTTTTCGCAAAGGTTATGTTCAACAAAACAAGCGAAAACGCGAGTATAGTGATTCTAAAGACTTTGACTGAGGCAGGATTTTCCATCAGCGTTGAGAAATGTGAATTTATTACAACTGAAATATATTACTAAGGTCAAATGATTACTAATGGTCAGGTGAGACCGAGCGAGCATAAGGTAGAAGCTTCTGTTAACACGTAAGTGCCAAGCAATGTCTGAAGAGGTTAGACATTTTTAATGCTACTAAGTTAGTTTTTGTTACTTTAGACGGTACATCCCCGGTTATTCATTCAAAACAAAACTCGCAATGGTGTACCGTTAAGATGCGGTGACGAATAATACTGCGTCCACACTACCTGACGCTGACCAGCAACTCCAAGACGCTTATGTCAACAAGGGTCGTCAGCAGTCACAAACCTTCACCGTTGGCGATTTTGTGTTCGTGAACAGGTCATCACAATCTACGGGAAAGCCGAACTCTGGCATGCGGGGGCCCTACAAGGTCCTGCATGTGCTGCCACCCACCGCTGTAGCTCGAAACTTCGCGGCGGGTCTTATGGCAAGACAACGCAAGCGGCCGCCGATCACATGGTGTTTTGGCGGGGCGAATGGACGCTGGAGGCTTGTTCTGCGTTCTCCACTGCGGATATCTGTTTCACCAATGTGACTCAGCGATGACTGCACTTTGTGTGGCGTCGTTTGCAATGTGTGATCATTTCGCACAGTTGCCTTCTCTCTATTTGCAATGTGTGAGGTGGCCTATGCCTCTTCATGCAGTTGCCTTTTGCAATATGTGACGAGATTATTCTCTCCACATAGTTGCCGTTTTTGCAATGTATGACGTGGCTTGTGATTGCCATGTCATATAGTTGCCGTTTTTGCAATATATGACGTGGTTTGTGATTGCTATGTAATACAGTTGCCGTTTTTGCAATGTATGACGTGATTTGTGAGTGTCATGTCGTACAGTTGCCGTTTTTGCAATATATGACGTGGTTTGTGATTGCTATGTAATACAGTTGCCGTTTTTGCAATGTATGACGTGATTTGTGAGTGTCATGTCGTACAGTTGCCGTTTTTGCAATATATGACGTGGTTTGTGATTGCTATGTAATACAGTTACCGTTTTTGCAATGTGTGACGTGGTTTGTGAGTGCCATGTCATACAGTTGCCGTTTTTGCAAAGTATGACGTTATTTATGAATGTTATCTTATACAGTTACCGTTTTTGCAATGTATGACGTGGTTTGTGAGTGCCATGTCATACAGTTGCCGTTTTTGAAATGTATGACGTTATTTGTGAGTGTTATGTCATACAGTTGCCGTGTTTTCAATGTACGACGTGTTTTGTGAGTATCATATCATACAGTTGCCGTTTATGCTATTTATGACGTGATTTGTGAGTATTACATTATACAGTTGCCGTTTTTGTAATGTTTGACGTGATTTGGGAGTGTCACGTCATACGGTTGCCGTTTTTGCAATGTATGATGTGGCTTATAAATGTTATCGCCGTTTTCTATTACAATGTGTGGCGAAGTTTAGAAGTCCGGAATTCTGAAATTCGCAATACATTTATTTTTCTTTATTTTCTATGCTAAGGTTCTAAAGTACTTTCTTACATGCGGTTGGAACCTTACTTGTTCTTACAAATTTTCATAAAATTGTTATGTGAGACCTGTGTTGGTTGTACTTGAGTGCACGCTTGTGCTTCTAACACAGTTGTTTTGCAGTCTCCGTTTTCAATGTTTATTACAAGTACCTGTTGAATTTCTCTAAATTGAAATTTCTTTGAATTGAGCAACAGCTTCATTTTAATTTTGAAATGGTTTCAGTTACCAACGTTATGCCTGTACATCGGGTCCTAAAATCATGTTTTGTTGTGTTATAGAAGAAGACACAACGGCCGAGGTCGACGACAATGTGCCGCTTGAAGATGAAGCAGCTGTTGAGGACAACACGCAAGCAGGAACGGCCGTGTTACAAAATACTTCACTTCGGGAGCTGATGCAAGCGGCGTAGTATATATACGAGCGACGGAGAAGGCTCGGGCTCACTTTTCGGGCAGCGCTCAGAGGCGACGGACATTTTATAAAATCACGATATTAATTATTGTCGGTTCTTAGTAAATCTTAATAAATATTCTTAGCTTGATTGTAAACTTACTTTTTTTAAAACTAAAACCACTTAGGATTTCCAACAATATATATATATATATATATATATATAACCGATATAACCAACCGATATAATTTACGGATGAATCTTATAATAATAATCATAATTGTCAAAACTTATGGCCTCAGGTCCAACCTGATAGTATAATACTACCAGTGAAATTAAACTGCACTTGATTGACCACTACATATGATTTATTATGGAGTCAATTCCGGCACAGAAAATTTCTTAACTTCACTTTATCGCTAACACGCTTACCCTAAGTAGTGCACCAGAAATGAAACGCTTGCGCGATGCAGGATTTAGTCTACGAAAATATTAGCCATCTAGCGAGATGACCGCGCATTAACATAATGTTGACTCTACTTACTAACAACAATTTGGACATACCGCCCACCAAGGACATCAGTGATATGTCCTTACCTTTACAATGATTATGACCGCCCACCATGAGATAGGGGCATCAAGCTACACATTTAATACAAGTTACTCAAATTACATTATCAAATTGTTATCAATAAATACAACAAAATTTAGGTAACACTACTAACAACAACATACTTCTAAATGAACACTCAATTACATTGATACACAACTCAAGTATTAAAGTTACAAGTAGAGGTGAATTGACAATATTCACCATTTATAAACCATATTTATAATATCTAAGAACTTAACAATACGTTTAATCTGTCACTGGCAAAATGCACAGCTTAGATACAGGACGTTTCATTAAAGAGCCGTTACATTTAAGAGTTACAACTCTAGTTAGGTTGTCAGCACCAGGATGCTTAGTGATTACTTTACCTAACAGCCATTTAGCGGGAGGGAGACCATCCTCCTTTACTAAAACTACATCGCCTACATTAGGCTCTGGAATTTGTTTATTCCATTTGTACCGCTGCATGAGATTTGTTAAATACTCTCTTGACCACTGTCGCCAAAACACTTGCACCATTCGTTGCGTAAGCTGCCATCGTCTCAGACTACTAATATTCGTGACTTCGTAATTGCGATCAGGCACCGTAACGAGAGGCTCGCCTATTAAAAAGTGACCTGGTGTTAGAGGACCAGGACCATCAGGGCAGTCAGAAATAACAGACAAGGGCCTTGAATTCAAGCAAGCTTCGACTTGCGTCAATATGGTAGATAGCTCCTCATAGGTGAGAGTCGAGTCACCTACACACCTCTTTAAATGATATTTGGTTGACTTTACCCCAGCTTCCCAAAGGCCTCCAAAATTCGGGGCATGAGGGGGAATAAAATGCCAAGAGGTACCGTTATTACCTAACCATTCTCTTATCTCTGTAGCTACAGATGATTTCTCTACAGCAACCAAATGTTGTAGCTCTTTAGAAGCTCCTAAAAAGTTTCGGCCATTGTCGCTCCACATATCACTCACTAAACCTCGTCGAGACACTAGTCTTTTAAATCCTGCTATGAATCCTTGAGATGTTAAGTCACTTATCGCCTCCAAATGTATGGCTTTGGTAACCATGCAAACGAAAACGCAAATATAACCCTTACAAGAATGATGTCCTCGTCCTTTAGAAGTCCTGATGTTAATTGGACCAGCAAAATCAACACCACAGTGTCGAAATGGTCGAGCTGGTGTGACTCTGCAAGACGGTAGTTGACCCATCAACTGGGTTTGACTAGCTGCTGAATACCGTTTGCACTTAACACATTTACGTACGTATGCCTTAACCGAAGTCTTAGCTGCAATTATCCAATACTTCGTACGCAAATGACTTAACATCAATGTAGGACCTCCATGAAGAGTTTTCTTGTGACCTTCTTCAATTACCAAATTTGTAAAGTAAGTGTTGTGTGGCAGAATAATTGGATGCTTAGAATCTTCTTCCAATTTTGATTTCTGCACACGACCACTAACACGCAAGATTCCATCATCGTCGATCATCGGGCACAGAGATTTCAACTTGCTATTAGCTTTAACGTATCCTGTTGTTCTTAACGCTTTAATTTCTTCGTTAAATTCTTTATTTTGCTCGTGTTTTATGCAAACCTTTGCTGCTGCATCTAACTCTAACCTTTCTAAATATACTTCGTATCGATTACTACCAACTTCTTTCTTCTTCTTCCAGTTTAAAACTCTTCGACAGTATGCAATTACTCTTATTAATCTTTGCAATGTTGAAAATTTTGTCCAGATGGGATCTTCTTGTGTATTCTCAGAAACAACGTGAGCTTTGATTGTTCGTTGTTCTGCGCTTGTTGCTATGGACTTTGGTCTTGAATATTCAATTGGATCAATCTTTAACCACGGTGGTCCCTGAGCCCAAAGAATGCTGCAAGATAGCTCTTGAGGCGTTAATCCTCTTGAGGCTATGTCTGCTGGGTTATGAGATGACTGGACATGTGCCCAGTGTGTGTTATCGAAATGGGTTAGAATAGTAGACACCCTGTTTCCAACAAATGTCGTCCAGCGGCTTGGATGGCTACTTAGCCAGGCCAAAACAACTGTTGAATCAGTCCAGACATGAATGCGTTCTTGTGGGATCTTCATAACTTCAGCAACTTCGGATATCAACTCGGACAACAATACTGCTCCCATCAATTCGAGCCTGGGAATAGATTGCTGCTTAACAGGTGCGACCTTTGTCCGACAAGTGATTAGGCTTATTTTTATGTTTCCATTCCGATCAATTGTTCGACAATAAATCACCGCAGCGAATGCTGAAATTGAAGCGTCGCAGAATCCATGAAGCTCTACAGACACATCATCAGTACGAGTGTTGGTCCAACGAGGAATGCTGAATCTTCCAGCTTCAACGAGATTTGCACGGTAAGTTTGCCACTCTTTCATTAATTCTGATGTAATTTCTTCGTCCCAATCTAAACCAGAAAGCCAGAGCTTTTGGATAAATATTTTTGCAGTGACAACGCAAGGTGCTGCCCAGCCTAACGGATCGAAGAAACGAGAAATATCTGAAATCACTCTTCTCTTCGTGATTGGAATTTGCTGTGGTGGAAGATTCACTGAATATTGAAATTCATCAAGTTCTCGATTCCAACGGATCCCTAGTATTTTCATAATTTCATCTACATTGATGTCTTTAAGTTCCTCATTTTGATGTTCTTCAACATTTAGATCCTTTTCTTTCCTTCTAAACTCCGCGTTCAACTCTTCACAGCTACTCACCCATTTTTGAAGTTGGAACCCTCCTTTAGTAAGTAGTTCTGTCATTTCTTCATGTATTATTATCCCTTCCTGAATTGTCTCACATCCTGTCATGAGATCATCTACGTAAAAATCATGTATTATTTTTTCAGCTACTTCGGGACAACGTGCACCTTCATCGATTGCTATCTGCTGCAGAGTCTTCACTGCGAGGTAAGGCGCTGACGCTGTTCCAAAGGTAACTCTCACTAATCTATACTCTTTCATTTCAGATTGCTGATCATCACGCCATATCACCCTCTGATAATCTACATCTTCAGGATCAATTTTTACCTGTCTATACATTTTAATTATATCGGCGCAGATACTTATGGGGTGCATTCTCCATCTCATGATTATATGACGCAGTGGCGATTGCAGCGTGGGACCAACCATTAAATCGTCGTTTAATGCAACTCCGTTCGACAAACCTTTCATTGACGCATCAAATACTATTCTGACTTTAGATGTTGATTTGTCTTCACGCACTACAGCATGGTGAGGTAAATATACTGCTGGTGTCTTTGAATCAGCTGGAACTAGTTCTGCGTGTCCAAGGTCAATATACTCTTGGAAGACTTCAGAATATCGTTTTGCCAGAGCTCTATTTCTTTTGAATTTATTTTCTAAAAGATTGAATCTAGAGACAGCAAGAACTTTAGAGTTGGAGTATTTGCACTGTGGGTCTTCATCACGAAATGGAAGTTTCACTAAGTATCGACCATCTTTATCTCGGCGCGTAGTTTGAGCATATATTTCTTCGCAACGCATCTCCTCTTCTGTCAGAATCTTTTTCTGGGTTCCGGGAATAGTGGATTCAATCTCCCAGAATTGTTTAAGGAGAGCATTGTCATCAGTCTGATCTTGAGTTTTTATACTGACGCGATGACAATTGATGGTGACACTATTTGAAGAAATCCTACCTGACAAAATCCATCCAAAGGCTGTATTCTGAGCTACGGGTAACCCTGGTGGACCTTGAATCAGACCTTCCTTTAAAACTTGGCCATAAGCTTCAGCACCTAGCAAGATATCAATCTTGTTCGGCGTATGGAATTCAGGATCTGCTAATTTAACAGCTTGTAGCTCAGGCCAATTGCTATGTAGGATTTTCTCTGAAGGTAACAGTGACGTTATGTTCTTAAGTACAAATGCATGTACTTGAATACTAAAACTCGGATCTAGATGTGAGTGAACAGTTACAGTGACTGTGTATTCCGAAGCTAAAGAGCTTTTCTCACCACCTATTCCGGAAATTATCGACTTAGTCGGCGTCTTCTTGAGTCCAAGTAACTGAACCGCTGATTCTGTTATGAATGATGCCTCGGATCCCTGATCCAGTAACACTCTCAGCAGTTGTGTTGAGCCATTTCTTGTCTGCGCATTGACAAGTGCTGTTGCTAGCAAAACATGTGTGGATATGGACTCCTTTGAAAAATGGGAAGCCACATTCAATGTGGATGGTTCACCATCTGATGACGACGCCTGAATCGTCGATACCGCTGAATTTACACTAGCCGTATTTACGGTTGAACTTGAGACCGCTTTGGGGTGTAGCAACGAGTGGTGCTTATGTTTACAGATGCGACATTTGGTAAAGGAACGACAAACATTAGCTGAGTGATTTCTTCCTAAACAGTTAAAGCATAAACCGTTGGTTTGTACAAAATTGTGTCGAGTGTCAAACTCAATTCCAGCAAACTCTTTACAATTTGAAATTTTGTGGTCATGTTTTTTACAGTATGAACACGGATTCATCACAACATTGGAACTGTTATTGAGTGCGTGCATAACCTTTTGGTTTGGCTTTTGGTTTGAAGTATTTGGCTTAGTTCTTGGATTCGCGTCTAAAAACTCAAGTGATCTAAATCTAGACTCCAAAAAGTCTCGCAGTTGTTGCAAGGTAGGTAACTCATCACATACACTGATCTTGGCTTCCCATTGCTTACGCGAATTGGAATCCAACTTCATGCAAATGATGTAGATCACAATCACATCCCATGACCCTGTGTTTACATCCAAGTTTTTCAAGCCATTCAATGTATCATTAGTGGTATCTAACAGATTTTTTATTGCACTGCACGATTCAATTCCGATGATGGGTTGATCCATAAAACGTTTCAACAGACAATTAGCCAGATATTTTTTATTGTTATATCGATTGTTAAGAATCGACCATGATTCTTGATAATTTGCTGCTGTTATCGGTACATGCCTTAGAAGCAATTCTGCTTCGCTAGAAAGGTGACCTTTTAAATAATGCATTTTTTGTACATTATCTATGGAGGCATTTTTATGGATGAGTGATACGTACAAATCTCTAAAAGTTGGCCACTCAGAATAGTGCCCTGAAAACATCGGAATAGATATCTTAGGTAGTTTGACGTTAAATTCATTTTTTGAAACCGAGTTTGAGGATTGTGTTTTCATTATGCTAGAAGAGCTTGGTTTGACTATCAATATAGCCTCTTTTAAATCAGACTTGTAATTGAAATACAATTCTTCAATATCTTCAAATACATCGTCTTTGAAATAACTAGACTCCAGGATGGCATCTGTCGCATCAGTAGTTAATTTGCGATGGTTTTCAGTTACTACTTTCCATTGTTCTTCTAATGTGTCTAATCTAGTTTGTAAATATGACTCTCTAGCTAAACGTTCCTTAGGTGATTTCTTATAATTTTCGTAAGATTTTTCAATAGCAGTTTTTAAACCATTCAAACTTTTTATTATAGATGCCATCTTAGATGTAACAATTTACTATCAAACTCAAGTAATACGAACTTAGAATAATTTTTAAGAACCGCAAGTTTTTTTTTTTATTTTATGTTTTTACTAAGTGTTTCGAATTAATAAATGGAACTGAAATCGAGCGTGGATTCCCCGTCTTTTTACTTTCGAGAAATTATTCTAAGTAAATAACTAACATGCACACAATAATTTTACATTTACAAAGAAATTTGAGAAATATTCTAAGTCCTGGATGAAGTTCTTGAAATTTTATAAGTTCAAAGTTAGAAAAGCTTGAATTTTCTAAGTTGTTGAATGAATGTTTAAATTGTATTGAATTTTAAATCACCAATAAATGTACTCACAGTTTCACTGATAAACCACTTATTACTCAGCCGTTCCTTTCGTCACGGTTGTGACGTCACGATGATGGCTGCGAATCTTCACATCAGCAGCTTCTTTGATGACGTCACTTGCGTCGCTGCTTTGCTTTTCTTCCGACTTCTTGTTTCCTCGATTGGTAGAGGTGAGGCGCTCTTTGCACCTTGTTTCTTCCTCCTCCTTCACCAACCAGTCGTATCGATCTTCTTCACGGATCGGTTACGATGATCACGTTCAACTTCAACGGTTTAACCGTTAAATTGCACTGTGTAAACACGCGATTGCTTGCGCGATGCAGGATTTAGTCTACGAAAATATTAGCCATCTAGCGAGATGACCGCGCATTAACATAATGTTGACTCTACTTACTAACAACAATTTGGACAATAATAATATAATGTTGGAAATCCTAAGTGGTTTTAGTTTTAAAAAAATAAGTTTACAATCAAGCTAAGAATATTTATTAAGATTTACTAAGAACCGACAATAATTAATAGCGTGATTTTATAAAACGTCCGTCGTCTCTGAGCGCTGCCCGAAAAGTGAGCCCGAGCCTTCTCCGTCGCTCGTATACAGAGTTAATTTTAATTTACCGGAAAGCTCTCGTACACTGATTCTTATCAATAAAACTAACAACGTTTGTTCTACGATATTTTTCTAAACTATGTACTTTTCACAATATTGAAGATTAACGGAATCTCGCAGAGACTACAATTTTCATTACTCTCAAGTCAATGAACGCGCTGCTCTCGGACGGCAACGCCGCAAAACCCCTCCTCGCTCCGCACCGCAGCCGGTCTCTGCACCGCACGCTACCCACCATACCTACAATAAAAATTACAAGTACCTGCCAGTGACCGTTGTCGATAGGAACAATGCATCATAAAAACAGTAATAGCTACAACTACTGCCGTTTACGGTAGCTACTACCGATCGCTGTCCGCCGAGTTTACTTACTTTGTTTGAAAAACCACATTACGACTGGCGAAAATATTTAAATTTTTTAATGTTACATACTTACTTAATGAGCACAAATGAGTAATAAACTGTAAGCTGTAAACTGTAGCTGGTTACGTATTACTTGCAATTTTTTTCAATGAAGCCGTATTACCAAGTGAAATAAAATTTGGTCATTATGATTAAATTACCTTATTTACAGGTCACCTCGCAATTGCAAGTCCCGTGGATGACGATGATTATCACGCACAAAGCGTTCAAAATAATCGCCATCACAGCCAACACAAA
Organism: Ennomos fuscantarius; assembly: GCA_905220475.3. Taxonomy (NCBI): domain Eukaryota; kingdom Metazoa; phylum Arthropoda; class Insecta; order Lepidoptera; family Geometridae; genus Ennomos; species Ennomos fuscantarius. The sequence goes on from HG992032.1 coordinate 83,400, forward strand.
CACCACACCTAAATACAAATTGTTCGTTCACTCGTGACAGCACTTGTGGGTTTTCACGTATTTGATCAAATGCCCGAGATATTTTGTTCATGAGCAATTCACGTGTAGCAGCTGCACCACCATTGTAAACAATAGATTTTACATGCCCCCATAAATAAAAGTCCATCGGGGTAAGGTCTGGGGACCGAGCAGGCCAAGCTCTAGGCCCGCCTCGGCCAATCCAGCGATTAGGATAGTCCGCATCTAATTGTTCACGCACTACGCGAGCGTAGTGCGCCGGAGCTCCATCATGCTGATAGTACATAGCACGCAAACTGACAAGTGGCACATCCTCTAAAAGCACTGGTAAAACTTCTGTTAAAAAATTTAGGTAACTGCTTGTGTTCAGCCTTTCCAGAAACACGGGACCTAACAAAGTGGTCCCCACTATGCCTCCCCACACATTCACACTAAATCTATGTTGGAAATTATGAGGCCGCACTTCGTGAGGGTTTTCATAACACCATAAATGTTCATTGCGAGTGTTGAAAAGCCCCACTTTGCCAAATGTAGCTTCGTCAGTCCACAAAATAGTCGGTCGTTCCACAAGTGCCCAGTTGCAGAACGCAACTCGTTCAGGCCGGTCCGCGATCTGGAGTTCATGGACGCGTTGCAGGTGATAAGGATATTTTCCTTCATTGTGGACGACGCTCCAGGCAAAGTATTGTGAAACATTAAAACGTTTCGCAGCGTCATTGGTACTCGCAGCAGGATACGTTTCAAAGAACTCCAGTATGTTCTCTTCGACGCGCATTCTGTGAGTTGGTGGGCGGCCGCGATCATGGTGGCTAGGCTGGAACTGCCCATGATCTCGCAAACGTTGTGTAGCGGCCAACATTGTCGACCAGCTCGGTGTCCGTCGGTTAGGAAACAGTTCTGCGTAATCACGACAAGCCCTAGCCACATTGTCATTTGCTCTTGCTAGCACTCTAACCATTTCGGTGTATTCAATGCTTGAAAACTGATACGCCATCTTTCACATTGAAACTTGGCACACGCAATGCAGTAACGGGTGGCGAAAACGCATGCGATGCGTCCGCAACAAGCGTGATTGAGTGACTGACCTTGTCCCACATTATTTTGCTTCCGGCTCGGACTTCCCACCCGCCTTTTTTTTAGCAGTATGCTATCTTTGTCACTCTCAAAGCGCATTATTAGACATCATAGTGTACAAAAATGCGTAGCACGTGGTGGTGTACCCTTCGCCACGTCGGTCCCTATTGCCATCCTGCCTGCACACGTCAATTCATTCATGTTTTTTTCCAGCCGTTTGGAAACGTATCACATTTAATCGGTTGTTGCGGTTTTGTCAAAGTTACGGTGTTTTACAGATTAATGATGCATCAGAGACACAAAATAATAATAATAAGAATTCTAAGAAAAAAAAATTTTTAAAGTATTATAACTAATATTCTTAGTTTTGATGATAGGAATCAGTGTACGAGAGCTTTCCGGTAAATTAAAATTATCCCTGTATATACTACGCCGCTTGCATCAGCTCCCGAAGTGAAGTATTTTGTAACACGGCCGTTCCTGCTTGCGTGTTGTCCTCAACAGCTGCTTCATCTTCAAGCGGCACATTTTCTTTGACCTCGACCGTTGTGTCTTCTATAACACAACAAAACATGATTTTAGGACCTGATGTACAGGCATAACGTTGGTAACTGAAACCATTTCAAAATTAAAATGAAGTTGTTGCTCAATTCAAAGAAATTTCAATTTAGAGAAATTCAACAGGTACTTGTAATAAACATTGAAAACGGAGACTGCAAAACAACTGTGTTAGAAGCACAAGCGTGCACTCAAGTACAACCAACACAGGTCTCACATAACAATTTTATGAAAATTTGTAAGAACAAGTAAGGTTCCAACCGCATGTAAGAAAGTACTTTAGAACCTTAGCATAGAAAATAAAGAAAAATAAATGTATTGCGAATTTCAGAATTCCGGACTTCTAAACTTCGCCACACATTGTAATAGAAAACGGCGATAACATTCATAAGCCACATCATACATTGCAAAAACGGCAACCGTATGACGTGACACTCCCAAATCACGTCAAACATTACAAAAACGGCAACTGTATAATGTAATACTCACAAATCACGTCATAAATAGCATAAACGGCAACTGTATGACATGGCACTCACAAACCACGTCATACATTGCAAAAACGGCAACTGTATGATATGATACTCACAAAACACGTCGTACATTGAAAACACGGCAACTGTATGACATAACACTCACAAATAACGTCATACATTTCAAAAACGGCAACTGTATAATGTAATACTCACAAATCACGTCATAAATAGCATAAACGGCAACTGTATGACATGGCACTCACAAACCACGTCGTACATTGAAAACACGGCAACTGTATGACATAACACTCACAAATAACGTCATACATTTCAAAATCGGCAACTGTATGACATGGCACTCACAAACCACGTCACACATTGCAAAAACGGCAACTATGTGGAGAGAATAATCTCGTCACATATTGCAAAAGGCAACTGCATGAAGAGGCATAGGCCACCTCACACATTGCAAATAGAGAGAAGGCAACTGTGCGAAATGATCACACATTGCAAACGACGCCACACAAAGTGCAGTCATCGCTGAGTCACATTGGTGAGACAGATATCCGCAGTGGAGAACGCAGAACAAGCCTCCAGCGTCCATTCGCCCCGCCAAAACACCATGTGATCGGCGGCCGCTTGCGTTGTCTTGCCATAAGACCCGCCGCGAAGTTTCGAGCTACAGCGGTGGGTGGCAGCACATGCAGGACCTTGTAGGGCCCCCGCATGCCAGAGTTCGGCTTTCCCGTAGATTGTGATGACCTGTTCACGAACACAAAATCGCCAACGGTGAAGGTTTGTGACTGCTGACGACCCTTGTTGACATAAGCGTCTTGGAGTTGCTGGTCAGCGTCAGGTAGTGTGGACGCAGTATTATTCATCACCGCATCTTAACGGTACCATTGCGAGTTCTGTTTTGAATGAATAACCGGGGATGTACCGTCTAAAGTAACAAAAACTAACTTAGTAGCATTAAAAATGTCTAACCTCTTTAGACATTGCTTGGCACTTACGTGTTAACAGAAGCTTCTACCTTGTGCTCGCTCGGTCTCACCTGACCATTAGTAATCATTTGACTTTAGTAATCTATTTCAGTTGTAAAAAAATTCAACGTTGATGGAAAATTCTGCCTCACTCTTTAGAATCACTATACTCGCGTTTTCGCTTGTTTTGTTGAACATAACCTTTGCGAAAAACACCACGAGCTCGAACGGGTGTAATTTGATGAGGTTTCACATAAATGGACAGAAAATTCGCTAAATTCATAGCAGTTGCGCGAATTTGAGTATCAGTAACACCAGCGTGTAACTATCGCTACAATGAACTCATTCATCACTCAAATCGTTAACAATGCGTAACGTAACAACAAACGTCTAGCATATTCTGCATACGTGGGGTAGTTATCAGAATCAGTTTTCATAGCATCAAATAAAATGTTCGCGATATTTACTCGTATAGGGCACAATACCTTAAATTCACACTTGAAATTTGGCCAACTACGATCATTACTAACCCAATCGTATAGCCACGACCTCGCGTCACCTTTCAGACAATTACCTATACGTGCTAAACACTCACTGTCGTCCCATCTATTTATTTGCGCACATGATCAATATGACCACACAAGGAATCAAAATCATGCAAAGACAGATCGAAATTCGACATAAACACATGGTTCGATCTTACCGGCATGGCATCATAGCATTAATGAGCTTTTCGGTTACTTCACATATAACCATATCCGCGGTGGGCGGAGGCGTGCTTGAACACGGCACGGACAGGTCCAGACTTGCAGGGTACGACTCGGCGCTCGACGGCGCAGTCAGCGGGCAGACGGCTCGCACGACGCGGCTGGCGTGCCGGAGCATCCGGTGCAGGCGCCGACATGGCGCGCAATGTACTCGCAACTGCGTGTCCTGGAATCTTCCAAAACACCTAAGCGGCTTACGAAAGTTTGAAGCTGGGCTTCTAAACCAGGAATAGACGTTCGATCTCGGTTACGACTTTTACGTTTACTAGTCTCAGCCGTAGCTACCAAAAATTTAAGCGGAAATTCTTTAAAATCACAACAGCAAAATCAAAGCAATATTTGAAATCAGAATAACCAAGTCAGAATTGAGTTAGATCCCACTTCTGATGTTGGAAATCCTAAGTGGTTTTAGTTTTAAAAAAATAAGTTTACAATCAAGCTAAGAATATTTATTAAGATTTACTAAGAACCGACAATAATTAATAGCGTGATTTTATAAAACGTCCGTCGTCTCTGAGCGCTGCCCGAAAAGTGAGCCTGAGCCTTCTCCGTCGCTCGTATATATACTACGCCGCTTGCATCAGCTCCCGAAGTGAAGTATTTTGTAACAATAATCTAAACTTATCAATAAATTAATACTTGCGTTTAAAATATTACTCTTACCTTGTATTTATATGGCTTTGATGATAATAGTTTTCCTCTTGTTTAAATGTTACAAACAATATGTTGAGCTAAGTACTTACCTTTTCATTGTACCTACTTATTACTTCTAAGAGTGATAACCTGTATTTGGCTTTAGAGTATTTATTATCCTGTATTCATATTATTTTGTAAGAAAGCTGTTGGTTGTCCAAATAAAATAAAATAAAAAATAAATAAATAAAATAAATAAAATATATATAATATTTATATGTTTATATATATCGGATGACGGTTGTGCGTAGGTTGCAACCTATAAAACTATAGGCCTTCAGCATATCCAGACCGTGCCGTGTCCGGAGCAAGAATAATCTGTGGTACACCGAGCGTTCCTTTTTTATAGCCAGATGGGTGAAGCAGCTATGACAGATACCGGTGTTGCCACTGTAATAAATTTAAACGCTGCGACAGGGTAAATTACGACACTGCCCGCTGCGCATAGAGTTTATAACTGCACGTAGCCGCCGTCACGGCCATACTGACGTGCGTACGTCCTCGTACGCTTAGCTTCACTTTGTATCTGGTGAGATTCAAAAGTATCAGGGTTATTGTTCGTTCATCCTGACAATTAAATTGAGTTAAACTTACGATTTTAACCTTCCAGTCATCGTTAACTCTTCAGGACCAACAGTATCCCTTCATTTCTAAAAAAAGAACCAGATAGTGCTAGACTGGATAGATATCCCTTTAGCAACCAAAGATCATCATTACAGGCCGTGTCCGGCGCAAGTGTGATCTGTAGTACAACGAGCGTTCTTTTTTTTATAGCCAGATGGGTGGGGCAGCGATGAGATAAGATAACAGTTTAAAATTAGGCAGGCAACGTGGCCTAAATGGATGGTAATGCTTCGCCTTTTGGGCTAAATGGAGATCATCATTTTGGTCACGCGTTGACTCGATCAGTCGTTGCGAAAGATCTTTGTAAATTTTGTGCGCACTCGGTTCCCAAGGCTCCATGCCAACGTATATTAGATTTATTATATTACAATTTTACATATATTAGATTTTCATATTTATTCAATTCTTATTTATATATATTTATATGTATTATTTGAGTAAAGCACCACACAGGCCTTGGTCTGTAATGTCTGCACTGCAGACCATGGCTGAGCTCCGTGCTCGGCCTTCAAGGTTGGTCATCAAGCGACGTTGAACGACGCGATGCGGAGGCTGGTGTCGGACCGTCGACTGACCGTGCAGCGCGCGCGGCGGCGGCACGTTGCCGTTGTCGTCGGCGTCGGAGCCCGAGGCGCCGGGCGAGACCTCCCAGCCGGCGCGCAGCTCCACGCACGGCTCCACGCGCGGCTCCACGCGCGGCTCCACGCGCGGCTCCACGCTCGGCTCCGAGTCCAGCTCCAGCGAGGACTGCGAGCCCACCGAGGCGTCGGAGCCGTCCGCGCTCGCCTCCGAGCTGGAGCTGGCCGACGCTCCTGCAACCACAGTCGCGACATTGTATATACGTGCCCGTCTCAAGAAGATAACATGATCAAAGCTCATTTGAAAACATTAGGGTTGACTTTTCCGGTCCTAATATACAACTCGATAGGTAAGCGAATCGGAACCGGAATTGTACAGGTGGGGCATACAATACGATACAAAACAAAACATTTTATAGGCACAAATTTATAAACATGCACAAATGAGAATTACATCATTATCATCATCATCATCATCATCACCACCATCATCATCGTCATCATCATCATCATCTACAGCTGATGGGAGGCATCTGGTCATTTGAACGTTTTGTTACCATAACAAAATAAAATACTGGTCATCTGAAAATTGTACCTGTACCTATCTACTGATCTTATCGTATAACTATAATACTTGTTCACCGTAAAGGTATCACTAATCACATGTAATGGTGTTATATTGTATATTATATGTATGTATTTACAAACAAAAAGTATCCAAGTATTGTATCAGTTATCTGGTTTCCATAATACAAGCTTTGCTTAGTTTGGGGCTAGATGGCGTTGTGTGAGATGTCCACACATATTATTATTATTATTGTTAATCACTCTGGCTGTCCACAGGGTGACAGCGAACGGTGAGATCATGCGTTTCACGAAGATGCGCTTCACCACTCCGTCAGATAGGAACGAACGTGTCCTGGAGGCGGGGAGTCTCCGGGACGTACCGGCGGGGGCGGGGTGGTGCAGCTTGTGCTGCAGCAGCGGGTAGAAGCCGCGCGCGGTGGCGTTGTGCGGTTCGTACTGCAGGATCAGGCGGCAGTACTTGAGCGCCTCCGCGTAGTGGCGGCGCATGATGGCCGACAGGAACTCGGCCAGGAACTCGCTGGGCGCCGAGTCCGCGCCGTCCGAGCCGTCCTCGGGCTCCATGCGTCGCTCGGCCCGCCGCCGCTCGGCCAGCTGCAGCGCGGCGCGCGACGCGGTGTCGAGCGCGCCGATGGCCGACGGCCGTGCAGGCGGCGCCGGGAGCGGCCGTGCAGGCGGCGCCGGGAGCGGCCGCGCCCGGTACAGCCGCGGGTTGGGCGGCGCCCGGCGCAGGGGGTGCTTGCGGCGCCGCACGTGGATCGAGGACTGAGCCTGCTTCGTTCGACTCCCTGGGTACCTGCGGGTAGCTCAATACGTCGAGTCATTTGGCTACAATATCGTCATGTTTTCTACTTGGGTAGTACCTACACAGGAAATATAAACCTAGGTTTAATATAAATGTATTACCCTTTATTATCCTAAGTTTAAACTGCTAAGCTACGTAATTGCGTGTTAGGTACGTAAATAGGAATACATGGATTTGAATGCCGTTTGCTGTTATCTAGTCTTTGGAGTTCTTAGCACTAGTTCTTTAGTAGCACTCTTGGCGGTGTCGGGGGGAGGGAGGGAGACGCTGAGGTCCATGATGGATGTGCGAGACTCACAGGCGCGAGCCGAGCGCGGAGGGCGGGGCCCCGGCGCGGGAACGGCGAGACGGCGCGGGCGGGGGAGCACCGGCGTGGGGGCGGCGTGGGGACGCAGGCGGGGGAGCACCGGCGTGGGGGCGGCGTGGGGACGCGGGCGGGGGAGCACCGGCGTGGGGGCGGCGTGGGGACGCGGGCGGGGGAGCACCGGCGTGGGGGCAGCGTGGGGACGCTGGCGGGGGAGCACCGGCGCGGGGGTGGCGACGGGCGCGCGGTGCGCCGAGGTCTATGATGTCACCGGCTTCTTCCTCCCGCTTTGCTGCCCGCTCTCTACTTCGTTTAGATCTGAAATTATATAAAAAATAAAGCACGCGTCACGATCAAATTAAACTTTCATCATGATCACGATTTCATGACGATCAAATTGGTCCATCAGGTGCGGATCCAGTGTATAGTTTACGTTATGGTCTGGTTAAACGGTAGCTCATCATCAGCTTCCTGAGTGGTTATATATTCTGATCGCATGTTAGGAATATGCTAATTCGGCCTCCCCCCCCTTCATACATACTATACTTATATTACTTCCGAACTCGCGTCATTTTCCCCCCATTTAGAGTAGCTTATAATAAAAAAAAAACAATTTCTGATGAAACTTTAGAGGAATACAATAAGCATATTAAGAAAATAACTGATGTACAGATTGTGTTAGAGAGAGAATATTGGCAGGATATTAATAGTAAGATGCAGCTGGAAGGTCAATAACCGCTTTACGTTCGCAGAGAATCATACGTATCATTATGGTATTATACAATCTCACATCTTATCGGAAATTTGAAATAATATTCCAAAAGACGTTATGATTTCTAATAATATATATGGTATGTATAGAGCAATTTATCCATGTGAGTTTGATAATTATTGATAACTAGTTTACCCGCCCCGGCATTACACGGGTGAATTAGTTGAAAAACTGCGCGACAAAGATAATTCCGGCGCACTTATAAAGAGGATTAAAAACTCATTACTGCCCGCTAAAAGTTTCTTATAGAAAACATCTAGGTACTTGTTTTGATGTTATACATAGCTATGTAGTTAGTATAAGTGCGACACGGTAGGTACTGTCTGCCAGCCCAGACGGCCAGCGTCCATCGAGTAGGCTTCATCCGATTACGCGTCCGAGCGCGCAGCGACTAGACATAGGATTAGAGCGTATTTCATGTGCGGAATAACGCGGACCCCAACTGGCGGTGGGGGTCCGGGAGAGGCCCGACTGGCAGATGAGACCGCGGTCAAAGGTAACCCTATCTATCATATTTTTTAAACCGACGCTGTACGCAACCTGTGTGCTGCGTTAGCAACTATTCATAACTATTAGGTACCCTAAAAACGGTATCTATAGGTAGGCATACCTATCTAATTCAAAATCTATTTGGGCGCCCCCAAGGCCTGCACTGACGTCCCGCATGGGGTGTATTGTGCATTTCCCCCCGCCAGCATCTACCCAAGCCAGCCCAGCTCCTTCGTGTAGCGGAGCACTGCCTTGGGTCGCTGGCACATCTGTTCCAGTGTTGTCGCATTTGATGGTATGGGCGTTAGGCATACCTATATTACTTATGATAAAACTGTCGTCATGCGTCATACGACGCACGTCCCGGGTCCCCTTGACGGGGCCCGGGGGCTTTCTCTCGTGGGGACAGTGCGGGTTGGAGCTTTTCTTCACAGTTGTAAGAGTGATTGAAAATTCCGCACAAACTTGGAGTTGTAGGGACCCACGTTGTTTACGTTATTGACGACGCCCGCGCCGACCTGTTATACTAAAGGGCGCGAGATTTAATATTAAAAACAGTTGCATAAGCAGTTCTAAGGCGGTCGCATAGAGAGTTGTAAAAGAGTTTGTTGTTGTAATTAGTTTTATGAGTTTTTTGTGAATCATGTGTTCGGTTTGTGTGGTCATTACATTTGGCGTAAAGCAAACACATTTTTCATTTATCCCAATCCGGTAGTGAAGTAATCCGCTGAGCCACACTCGCCCTTAAAATATATTATATAATTTAAAAAAAAAAAAAAAAAAAAAAAAAAAAAAAAAAAAAACCTGTCCCTACATGGAAGAAAAAATCACAGATCCTATTATGGGATCTGTGAGGAAAATATATAAATTTTTCTGGGCTACTAATATAAATGTTTTCATGTAGTCAAGTTAGTTCAGGCATATCCTGAGATGTAAATCTATGAATAGAAAGTTTGTGTCGTCAGATATACAGCTCCACGCCAAATTCCAATTCGATCGGATTGCTGGAAGTCGTCATACAATCGTTTCCAAGATTTGTACGTATTATTTTTTTATTTTTTTAATGTAGGTTCTAAAAATTGTAAATACACAAATAAACTTAAAATATCAAATAGAGATACGTGCAGACATGTACGACCTAGTTGTGAAGGCATGCTTTAAATTATTTTCCCGAATTTATCTTCAAGACGAGATTTCATTCTCAAAATGTTAATAATAGTGAGTGAATGATCTCTACGTGAGCAGCAATCGATGACTGAGCACAGTTCTGTAAAACGGGCACTAAACTTCATTGAGCACTTTTCGCTAGATTTTCACACTATCGAATTAAATTCACGTTGAATTGAAAGATTCACCATTTACCGACGTCAACGGCGGCGGCGGCGGGCCGTCAGTTATTGTCGTCGGGTAAATGCACTACGCAACGACAGCGGCAGCTGGCACTGGCAGGTCGCATTATCGAGCCGGCTCGGCCGTCGCCCCGCGCTCGTCCCTCCCTAGCTCCTAGTCCGCTGCACTGCACAAGGTTTTACTAGGTTCCTATATCGACTTTACAAACGACCACATCCACCCTCTATATTGAATTTTAATGTGATTTTGGTGATGAATTTCTTAAATCGTTTTAAACTCTCTATTATTTCGTATTGTTCTGATTGAATTAAAAAACAATTGAATTCATAAATTAATATTGTGGAGGAGGTATCCTTCACAGCCAACCCATATCGCCACCATGATAACAGACAACTAGGTAAATACCTACATTAAACAATTAAAACTTTAATCGTTAAATGTAGGTACCCATTGTTTGTCTAGTTACAGATAACTATCTATATCTTATCTATAAACAATGGGTACATTTACCTATATACTCAACCGAAAATGCGCGTCAACGACAAGCGTGATTTGACCGGAGTATAGCCTGTACCACATGTAGCCAGACCAAAACAACGGCACACTTCACCCACCGGATCGATGGAGGAGCAACAGTTAGCAACGCGGAGCCGGCGCGGCGTGCCGGGCGCAGGAGCCGGGGGTCAGGGCGTGCCGGGCGCAGGAGCCGGGAGCGCGGGCGACCAGTCGGGGCGGGCCTGCCCGGAGGACTCCCGGCCCGCGGCCGAGCGCGCCGGCCGCGCATGCTCCCCGCCTTCCGCCCAGTCTGTCTGTGCTTCTACACAAAGTGCCTGTCTCTTTGACCTGCGTAACCTAGCTAATAGTTAGTTGGCTGTGACGAATTGAAATGGCGCTATCTTCTATCTAAATATATATAACTCAAAGGTGACTGACTGACTGACATAGTGATCTATCAACGCACAGCCCAAATCACTGAACGGATCGGGCTGAAATTTGGCATGCAGGTAGATGTTATGACGTAGGCATCCGCTAAGAAAGAATTGGTGAAATGGGTGGTTGAATTGTTTTCCCATAGGCCACGCCGCGGGCGAAGCTGCGGGCAGAAGCTCGTAGTTTCTTATCACGTCTTAGGACTTTAATTGTATGCTGAGTCGGAGCCCATTCGTGACACCACGTAGCATTGTTTTATTGTTTTGGTGTTACGTATTTTTTATCAGTTGTGTGTCACGAATAAATGTTTTTCTTTCTTTCTTTAGTTTCATAAAAGTATACCTTTGCTATGTTGAGGTACCAACTACGGTAAAGATAATAACATCTTATGAAGAAAGGCTGTTCGTACTGTCCTGCGGCCTGCCCTAAGGGTTCGCACACTTTTTATGACGACATTGTGACGTACACATACGCCGAATATCGTACCGACCCTAAAATGACCTTAAAAAGACGTCTTTATCTCGTCATTGACGTCAGTTTGCTCCCTGGGTCACAGACTGTTCTATATACGAGCAAGGTATCGAAGTACATTGACAACAATAACAAGTTCGACAACAATAGTTCCGTGATCTCCAAAACAATAATAACTTAATGACGAGAAGTACCTACACGAGCTGTTTGTCTTTGAAACAATTCCATGACAGGTATCTCCAAAGCTCAAGATTTATCCTATAATATCCGATTCAACACCCTACAATTTCACTGATTTTTGATAAGATATAGGTGGGTAGGTACTAACGATATAGATAATATTTGCTTATTTTTTTTGTTTAACATCACAAAACCGTTATAATGATGTTTCTTAAATCCAGTTAAGTTTGGTGTTAAAATATTTAAAAAAAAAATAAGGAATGAAAAATTGACGTGATCCAAAATGTGAGACAAAATATAGCCGAAAACGAAGATGAGCCTCTATACTCATCCTGTCGAAGGGAAAGGAAAAGGATGAAGGATGCGAAACGTGGCAGGCGACAGGGTTAGGGCGTGAAACATATTACATCCGTGCGAAACCGGGGCGGGTCTGCTAGTACACTGTGCTAGCAATATAAAATTATCTTTATTTCATGCAATAAGTAATAATAATAATAAAGAATAAATATATTTATTCAAAATTTACATGAATGGAACTAGAAATCTAAATATATATAACTCAAAGGTGACTGACTGACATAGTCATCTATCAACGCACAGCCCAAACCACTGAACGAACCACCCTTAAGGTGAAATGGGTGGTTGAATTATTTTCCCATAGGCCACGCCGCGGGCGAAGCTGCGGGCAGAAGCTCGTACAATATAAACATTAGGAAACTAGTCTTACAAAAATTATAAAATAAGTGGATAACAACCGATACAATACATACAAACGATCGCAAATCTATGATTGATACTGATTGATAGTGAAATTAACTGAGAATAAGGCGCCTGAAACCAAATACATGATCACACTGCTGTTTGATTTTAGTAAAGCTTTCGGTACAACTACCACTAAATCTTTACCGAGGAAAATTTTATTATGTGATCTGTACCTAAGTATATACCTAGGGACAACTACTGAAAAAATATTAAATTTTCCTTACGAGTGGAATGCGCCTTTAGGTCTTAGTACCATTTTCAGAGTAAGTACTTATTATAGCGTCTACAGTGTACACCTTAGAAAAAGCAAGCCGGTCTACAATATTTCTGAGTCACAATAAATTTTGAATTAGTTATTTGGTAAAAAATTATGTATAAATATTTTTCGAATCTATTGACATCCAGTTCTCAAGTGACGTCATGGTGACGGTGCGATTGACAAGCGGCGGCCTTGGCCTTAAGGTTTTTTTTTTATGTTTTGACTCTCCACTTTTGTGTATTTAGCCAGTGTCAAGTAATTGATAATTTATCAAGTTAATTACTATTATATTATGTGTCAAGTCAAGTCACAGTCCAAGTCATCAAGTTGCGTCATAGTCTAGTCTATCAAGTCATACTCCTAGTAAAGTAGTGGCAACTTTACCAGAAGCTTCTATGGAGTTTTGGAAACAACACGAAAAGAAACGTTTCAGCATCATTATACAACTTTCCTACACTCGTGCTTGTAATTCAGTACTTAAATAATAAAATGCCACTAAGCTTATAAACTAACCCAGAAAATAACACCAGTTTGAAAAATAATACAATGCGGTGACGCGATATTTTTCGTTTTCCCGCCAAAAAGCCTTGTTCATACTTGATAACTGACTATGGCTTGACTTGATGACTTGGACTGTGACTTGACTTGATACATACTGATATATAATATTAATTAACGTGAGAAATTAATTACTTGACAATGGCTAAATACACAAAAGTGTGGAACCAAATGCAAAGCAAAAAAAAATGAATAACCAATCAATTTCATTTTCCTTTCATTCAGTCAATTTCATCTGATTCAGTTCAGTCAGCTGCAAAAATGGCTGAGTTGCTGGTTGTGCCGTTTAAAAAGTCTACGGACGTAGATATCGTGAAACCATTAAAAAATTTGATACAATCAACGTACAACAGTAGCGAGACCCACGAGGATTATAGTGATGCGCTGAACGAGCTGAGCCGGCTGCGCACCAACGCTATTTGGAAGGTTTTCGAGGACTCTTCACTCGACGTTATTTACAGGTAATCACCAATGTTTGTTTCGTGTGACTCATTCATATGAATCACAAACACAATTTATTTGAACAAAACGCTTAAATCAACCCGACTTAGCTCTTTTACATTAAAAAAAAAAAATTACAAAACCCAAAAAACGTAAGAAAAGAATGGACTGACGTGTTTGCACACAATTGATGCCCACCAGCCAAGTGATGTCATTATCCCAGGAGCAATCCAGCTTATCGGTCACGTCACGAAGTGGAACGCAGTTAGTTTTTAGGACATACACTCGCTCAGCGTTTCCTCACTACTTGCTTTGCGTGTCGTACTAGACTTCCCTAGGCTACTAGTTAAAAAGTCGGACGAATAAATGTTTACTTCTACAGTTGATCCTTACCGTACACATCTCTATTGGCACCATAAAAGTTGGTTATATCAACATTTTTCAATTGTGAATATTGCTGATTTTTCCTTATGTACTCGCCTACCAGCTTATCTAACATTAACCAATATAGATAACTAATATAAAAAAATGTACAGCTTATAAAAATGAATATTTAGGCATTTTTCCTTATATACCCCTGGATTTGAGCATGAGAAGCAGAAAGTTCAACCTCAAAACACTTAAAACTGATAGTTATATGATATACTGGATGTTTTTAAGAGCCACGCCTGGGAAAAGTGCTTAATCCTCTTATTTATCTTGTATTTTTTTGAGATTTATGTATTATTTGTTGTAGCCCTGTAACACTTTGCAAGCAGGCTGCTACTATGTCACTGAACATTGCGGTGGATGGTCCCGTCTTATGTGGGAACTTCAATATTTTCACATAATTATTGTGTCATCTTGGAGCTAATAAAATCTATCGGAGCTAATAAAAATAATCTAGTATATAAGCTATCTTGGTACCAAATTTTATCCAAATCTATTCAGCCATTTGAGCGTGAAGGAGTAACAAACATACACACATACAAACTTTCGCCTTTATAACATTAGTGTGAAGTGTGACAAGATCTTAAAAAACATTTAAACTATAAATACTCTTGATTTACATTTTGGAACGGTTATGTTTTTTTAAATTCCGAGTATCCCTTGTTATATACTGTGTTTATATTACTATCTAGCCAACTATTTGATTTTTAATGAGTAATTTGAATTTAACCTAATTATCTAAGAATGTGTCCAATAGCATGTTTCTTATTGTCTCTATTAAGGAGGAGATACTTTGTTTTTGTATTCTTTTTAGGTAGCACTTGATTATACTAACACTTAATACACTATGACACTACACTAAGTAAAATGGTTTTGTTCTTTTCAATATCCGTGTGTTCGAGCAGCTGGATAGCCTCAACATTCATGTGGTGGTGAAGTCTGTATTGGTGGCATACTTCTTAATAACTGACGAAGACCTCTATATTAAGGTCCTGATGGAGGTCGTGATTTCGTATGTAACCACGGTGCATTTACAGTTTCCCTTAGTACCTTGTTCTGGAAATGTTGGATTATGCAGGTATTGCTCGGTTTAGTACAATCCCACGGCTATATACCATAAGTCCATACTGGCATCAGGGCTTGCTTATATAATAATATTTTGTTGTGTACTGACAGATTAGAGTGTCTTCCAAGCAGCCAGTACATTCTTTTAAATCTTTTGTCAAGATCTTTTTTTTTAAGTTTAAGTATGTAAAGAGAAATACCTAACTCTTTAGATATAGGTATCAGTGGTGTTGAAAAGGGCTTAACTCAGCATTCATGCCGGTGTACTCAACACCTGGTTCTGGATTTCAGTTAAGCCCTTTGGTTTATGGGTAAGTAATGCACGCATGTTGTGGTGCAGCTACTACGACCAGCTGGTGTCTCTGGAGAGCAAGGTGCCGCCGCAGGAGGTGCAGATCCCTTTCAAATGGAAGGATGCCTTCGACAAGGGTTCCATATTTGGAGGCAGGATGAGTCTCAGTAAGTATTACTATATATATGATCACTTTACTTTATACATGTGGTTGGCCTGCATTTGTCGTGGGAGGGTTTAGTTCTCATATGATTTAGTAAGAAAGCCGTCGGTCGTGCAAATAAAATAAAATAATTAGAGTATACTTTGGTCTTTGGTAATTATTTACAGACGGGACATTGATAATTTTTTTATGTTTGAATATTTTGTCCGCGGGAGCGGCCGGGCCGGCCCCTGACCACGCACGTCCCGTTGCAGCGGTGAGCTCGCTGGCGTTCGAGCGCGTGTGCGTGCGGTTCAACGCGGGCGCGGCGCAGAGCGCGCTGGCGGCGCAGCAGGCGCTCGACACCGAGGACTCGCTCAAGCTGGCCGCCAAGCTGCTGCAGGTAGCCCCCGCCCCGCCCCGCCCCGCCCCGCCCGCCCCGCCCGCCTACAGCCTGTCGTTGTGTGCAGCAAGCGGCGGGCACGTTCGGCTGGGTGCGCGCGCACGTGCTGGCCGCCGTGCACCGCGAGCCGACGCCCGACCTGGCGCCCGACACGCTGGACGCGCTGGCGCGGCTCATGCTGGCGCAGGCGCAGGAGGTGATCGCCTACAAGTGCATCCGCGGTGGGTAGCGCGTGGCGTCACGAGCCGCCAGCGGCGCGGTGCTGACGCCGCCGCCTGCGTGTTGCAGATGAGATGAAGGACAGCATGGTGGCCAAGGTGTGCGCGGCCGGCGAGGAGATGTACACGGAGGCGCTGCGAGCCATGCAGAAGGAGCCGCAGCGCGCGCTCTGGGACCGCGACTGGCTCACTGTCGTACGTACGGATGATAAGCGGAACGAATACCGTTTGCGCGATGCAGCATGTACACGCACACTTTATGTTTCATTTTATTTCATTTATTCATATTAGGAAAACTTACAGCCAAAATACATATAAAAAGGTAAACTTACAGTAAAAGAAACTAGGCCAGTTACAAGTTTCCACCTATGGAAACATTAGTATATAAAGAAATAAGCTCGTAGTAGGTAGCTAATGAAGTTAGCATGAGACCTATTCAGTAATGCTATTAAATTTGAGAAACAAAAATTCAGATGCCAATTTTTGCCTTATGGAACGCACCCCGCCTAAGAAAATGTCATAAGTATTATTAATCTTTAAATAGTCATTAAGAAGTGAAGAGGTTCTCCAGAAGAAGGTATTTTGCTCTTAGTTTGTCCGCCAAAGGAGCAGAAAGAGGGCGGTGTATGCCGGAAATTAAATGTTGGAGTTCGAAGGAAAATTTTGCTGAGTAACTCGGCACTATCGACTTTATTATTTAAGATATTCAAATAGTATGTTACATCTGCCATAATCCGCCTTGTTTTGAGTGGCAGAAAATGAATTTCTCTAAAACCTCCAATTAGATTTCAATGGAACCAATGTTCACTGGATTATCCGTATGATGAGCCACGTGGCTAGTGGAAGTTGAAGGACTATTACAAGTTGATTGACGGAAAGTTGATTTGAAAAACTTTGTAAATAGTTCACATAAGCCCTCACCCGTATCTGCGGTGTCATTGCCATACGTCATAGTGGAAGGAAAAGATGAATTACAAGTTTTATTTTTGACAAAAGACCAGAATGCTTTAGGTGAATGAGTAATTGAGGTTTCAATCTTATTGATATACGAGTTACAACACTCTTTCTCATAGACCTTCGCACGGTCCCGCAGCGTACAGGAAGAAACGTAATCGGACATATTTCCATATCGTCTATATTTGCAAATATGCTTGCTACTTACAGATACTGTTTTATGGCGAACATACTTGTCTCGCAATGTATATAAAGTTTTATAAAATAATTCAAGAGCTTCATCAATTGATTTTAAATTTAAATTGTATTGCCAGTTAGTTGTATCGAGGTCTTTACATAAATTAGCGTAGTCACCAGATTCATAAAAATATTTTACCCTTGGCTTATTGGGGCAACATTGTTGAACTGAGAGATCTAACTCGACAAGTAATGAAGGGTAGTGCGCGTCCTCAGGGACAAGTGGGTCAACACAGTTATTAATATTTAATGACAAATTAGAAAAAACTAAGTCAAGAATGCATTTATTTTGATTTTCAATAAAATTGAATTGTGATAAATTGCATAAAATTAAAGTATCAATAAATGTTCTAAGTGAATCGCCAGATACGGTCACAGGTGGACCAGCTTGTTGAGCCCATTGAATAGAGGGGAGATTAAAATCGCCTACTATAATGAATGAGTCTGACGAATGATGCGTATAAATGTGTTGCAATTTATCCGTAAAAAATCCCAACTGCGACGCCGCACTGAAACCCTGACCTTGATTACAACGGTAAATACAGCACATATGTATTTTTTTAGAAACATTCCGACTTCCGGGTAAAGTAACAGCACCAGTCCGGGCTAGCAACAGCGGCGAGAGCCCGCTTCACCGCGATAACAGCTCCGCCGCCGAGCGACTAGCCGTCCGCTCATAGTCGCGGTCCCTTCTCAAAACAATATACGATTCATCAAAAAGCTCCTCGTTTTTTATACTCGGTAAAAGCCATGTTTCAGTAAGGCATATGATGTCATAGTTATTCAGCTGAAGATTTCTGTAGAACATATCCGTCTTAGTACGTAATCCCCTTACGTTTTGATAAAATACCTTTAAGCTATCCATTGTGAATAATTGGTTTTACAGTGCAATAGACAACGGAAATATAGAATAAATAGGGGAATTCTACTATTAGTAAGAACGATAGTATTGAATTTAGGATGTAATTGTACACTGAGGCCATACGCATCGAAAGGTAAAATAAGATAATAAAATAAATTAATATACTCAATTGAATCAAAAGGTAGGTTAAAATAACGAGCCAATAACACGATCATCGATATCACGTTATTAAAAACAAAAATAATTCGATAGTTATATAAGTATGTTTATGGTATGTAGTATCCTTGCAATACAAATAGCAACAACGTAAATAGTAGTATATATATGCTTGCAATAAAATTAATAAAGGTTCACTTGTTATTGGTGTTCGTGATGCGTTAATGTCCTTCCCCTTGGTGTCAAAACATCGCATATATCTAAGTAGTATTATCATAGTTGTTATGCCAAAGTTATCATATTTTATAACAAACGTAGGCAAGTGAATCAGAGACGGAATATAACAGATGTTACATAGTAGATACAAAAATAATTCAACTTCAAAGTTACCTTCAAATAAGATACAATGAGCGGACGCTATTGTTTTGCTATAACTGCCTATAACATGCGAGTTTATGGCCGTAAAACGCATAAATCGCAAAATATAAATAATAAAACATTATTAGGTATGTTAATAGGCATAATAAGAGATACTTTGATGAAAATCTAATTCAAAATTATGTTTTCCAAGTAAAGCCCGCTAGCGCCATCCATCGGAAACGTTTGCATCTCAGCTGAGCGTCGCGCCGTAACTAGTTATCCTTACGCTCGTCTGCACTAAAGTTTGACAGCTCCTAAGCTGCTAAGCTAACGTGGCAGTGGGTATAAGAGCGAAGGCTACAGGTGGCGGCCAAGCAGGGCGCGCTGCGCGGGCTGGCGCAGCTGCACGCGGCGGCCGGCTGCCGCGCGGCCGGCGCCGTGGGCGAGGAGCTGGCGCGGCTGGCGGCGGCCGAGGAGGCGCTGCGCGCGGCCGCGGCCGCCCTCCCGCGCGCGGCGCGCCTGGCGGAGGCGGCGGGGCGCGCGGCGCGGCGGCGCGCGCAGGCCGCCAGGGACAACGACTTCATCTACCACGAGCGCGTGCCGGAGCTGGCGGCGCTGGACCCGCTGCCGCGCGCGCCCGTCGCCAAGCCGCTGGCGCCGCCCGACCGCCACGGGCAGGGGAGAGGTGAGCGCCCGAGCGCCCATGTCGACGTGTGGCCTCTTGTCTTCCATTAATCTATACATTTCAATGCTTCTGTTCTGAATGACTGAGTGACGTAGGCATCCGATAAGAAAGGATTTTCCGAAATTCTACCCCTAAGGGGGTGAAAAACGAGAACAAAATTAGTATGGGAATACGTGATTCCTTTTTTTATGTTAACGAATGATGTGACGAGCTAGTCGTTCATCTGATGTTAAGCGACACGGCCGTCCATAACGGGACAGTGTCACTCGGAACTCCAAAATATAAAGTTTCGCATGACACTGCACTGCGCACATCCGTCTGATAAGATTACTCGAGAGTTATTGTGAGATCAGATCATTAAGCCTCAATTTCCCAGTAATTTCACTGGCTACAGAAATTGATGGAATACGTATTTCGTATTTTATTTAAATGTATGCCCGAACGGGGTTAAAAAGGAGCTAAGTCATTTTAGCGGTGATTGGTTCGAAGTTGATATGCTTTTTTTAGTTTGCTATGCTTTTGATTTAAATTACATTTAATCTTGACACACGAAGTTTGAAAACTGAATCGATTTTATTCAAAAAGGTTGAACTCACTTAAAAACATAAACAAATACTATTTAAAATTCGAAAGCTACCGTTACAATATTACTATTTCATTTGAATAATTCTGATCTTAAAAAGGTTGTGCACTCGTAGGACACTGTCTCATGGGGATTTAATATTATAAACGCAAAAGTTTGTACTTATGGATGTTTGTTACTTTTCCCGTTCAATTGGGGGAACGCATTTGGATGAAATTAGAAATAAAAATGAGTAACGTTGCCGCAGAGCTGTTCGCGGCGCTGGTCCCGCTGGCCGTGCACGGCGCGCTGCAGGCGGCGGCCGCGCGCCGCGCCGAGCTGGTGGCCGCCGAGGTCGCGCGCCTGCGGGACGCCACGCAGCTGCTCAACAGGTGCGGGGCGGGGCCGCGCCCGGCCGCGTCCCCGCCCGCCCTCACGAGCGCCCCTGTGCAGCGTGCTGGCGTCGCTGAACCTGCCGGCGGCCGTGGAGGCGGAGCCGGCGGGCGGAGCGGGCGTGCCGCCCAGCATCGCGGGCAAGGGGGCGGCCGTGCGGGCCGCGGGCGGCGCCGCCGCGCTCGAGCGCCTCATGGCGGAGCTGCCCGACCTGCTGCAGCGGAACAAGGACATACTGGACGAGGTGACCGACCAGGATCCAGGGACCACGAGGACCGTGCTCCCACAGCACTCGGACGTGAACGAGTATTTACGGGTTTTTTTTAATTGTCCTGCTGCGGGAATCGAACCCGCTCCCTTCGTGTCGATGAGCCGACTTGCTCAGCCACCAGAGCAAAGAGGCTGTCAAAATTAAAGTCAAAAGATTTATTGCAAACGGGCAATTATTTTTATTACTTTTATTATTATTTTTAGCACTTTTACAAGTCAACTTAGGTACTTAAAATTAAGTTATTGTACTAAGCATATAGAATTACAAAGTGCTTATTGTCAAATATTACATAGCAAGCCCATTGCAATATATGAGTTTGAAAAAAAAATTAGTTCTCTTTCTCAGTTCCGGAGCTAGCAATCTGGCACAATGCAAAAAAATAAAATAAAACTCCGATCCGAAGCTTCGATTACACCTGTAAAGAAGAAGATACAAGAAACTACAGTGATAATTTTTTTTTACTATGTTTTACAATGTATATAATTTATTACAGTTGAGTTTGTAATGAATATATTACAAAAGCAACCACCCTCACCTCACACCCGTGCAAGAAGAATATTGAGATGCTCTTAATAAACATTACCTGGTACCTAACTGAAATTATAGATAGCAACAGTGCTATCTATAATTTCAGTTAGGTACCAGGTAGGTACTAGGTAGGTAGCAAGGTACCTAAGATTTCATAACATTGCGCTTGGGATATTCAGGCCAAGCTTTTTTGTTCGACACTTCATCATTTATATGTGTTAAGTTTAACTTGATGAATGATTTAAATTTACGCATTGACAATTGTTCGATACCGGCAGGCAACTTGTTATAAAAGCGTATACAGTTCCCCATGAATTGACTTTCTGCAGTCTGAATCTTGGAACTTTCAGTTTTTTTTGTTCGTAGTATTAAAGTTATGAATGTCGCAATATCTGGGAAAAGAGCTAATGTTTTTGCGAGTGTACATCAAATTGTCGTAAATGTATTGACAAGCCACTGTAAGAATATTTATCTCCTTAAATCATTTCCTGAGAGAGTCGCGGGTTTTCATGTTATAAATGAAACGAATTGCTCTTTTCTGTAAGACAAAAATTGATTGTATGTCCGCGGCTTCACCCCACAGTAAGATGCCATATAACAATACTGTAGAAGTAACTAAATATACTAATCTTCATCAGTAAACTGTCTGATTTTACGCACAGCATGTGCAGCAGAGCTCAATCTACCAGCAATGTTTGATATGTGAGGACCCCACTGTAATGTAGAGTCTATAGTTATGCCAAGGAACGTGACAGCAGTAGTAAATTTGTAGGAGACCCCCTAACATTAGGTAACGAAAACTTAATACATTTAGTTTTCTTACTAATTAACAGTAGATTGTTTTTAGTAAACCAGTTCACAACCAGTGAAATTGTGTCGTTACACTATCACATAGGTTCTTTACAAAAAATGGAAGATCGTTAATATAGGCCAAAAATAAGAATGGTCCTAGTATTGAACCCTGCGGGACCCCCATTATAGTGATAGAACCAGATGATCTTGCTCCATAAACTTCAACCGTCTGAATTCTATTACCAACATAAGAAGAGAGTAGATCAAGAGCTTTCCAACCGACCCCGTAATGCTTTAATTTAAAAATTAAGATATCATGATATATGCAATCAAATGCTTTGGATAAGTCACATAAAACTCCCATGGCATCCTGTGACTTCTCCCTGTTAAGGTATAGTCAGCTGGCGCGTGCAGCACAATCGGACGCCGATATCCATCGATATCCATTTAGACTCCACTAGAACGGCTGAGACTCTTCGATCGCACGATGGCTGAATTTATTCGTAAGCCAGCTTAGCTTGCATTAACGCTTTCCTCGACCGAAGCCAGCGCGAGACGTAGGAGCGCGCGGCAGCTTGTGACCGCGGTCCGTCGGTGGCAGGCGGAGCGCATGCTGCGCGAGGAGGCGGAGGCGGACGCCAGCCTGCGCGCGCAGTTCGGCTCCCGCTGGACGCGCACCGAGTCCGCCAAGCTCACCGCCGCCTTCCGCGCCAACGGCGACAAGTACCGCCAGATCATCGACAACGCCGTGCGCGCCGACGACATCGTGCGCGACAAGTACCGCCAGCACCGCGACAACATCCTGCTGCTGAGCCGCGACGAGGCCGCGCTGGCCGCCGGCCTGCCCGCCGCGGCGCCCGCGCCGGCGCCGGCCGACGGCGCCGCCCTGCGCGCGCTCATGCGCGAGGTGGAGGCGCTGAAGGCGGAGCGGGACGCCATCGAGGCGGAGCTGCGCGACACCACGGTGGAGCTGCGCGCGCCCTTCCTGGCGGCGCTGGCCGAGAGCGGCGCCATCGACGAGCCGGCGCTGTCGGCCGCCGCGCTGGGCGCCGCGCTGGCGCCGCTGCAGCGCCGCACGCAGGCCTCGCTGCAGGCGCAGGTACCTCCGCCGCACGATGCCCGTGACTTACGTGTTTTGTTGAGTGTGCACCGTTTACTGGGAGCTCCATATCATTTGCTATATTAATCCTGTACGATTGTAATCATCTCCAAAAACTTAGTTGGATTCAAGCACGCGGGGTATCAATAAAAAGAATAAAAAAGAGCGGATCGACGCCTGAACCCTGTAGCGCGCCAAATGAAACTCCTCTTGATTCCAACATAAATTCACGAGGCATTACAATTTGGGATCGATTTCGTAATTAATGCTCACATCACCTTAAGAAAAACCCACAAATAATAATAGTTCCCAGTTTCTGAACCGAGAGGATGTGATCGACCACAATAAAGGCCTCGGAGAAATCCGTGTAGTTTCATCTTTTCGAAACGGACGATAGTGCAGTACTCGAGGCTTCGGTTCCCTGACACAAATATTGCGCTGCAGGAGGAGCTGCTGGCGCGCGTGCAGGCGGCGCACGCGGCGTGGGCGGGGGAGGCGGGGCCGGGGGCGGGGCCGGGGGGGCGGGGCGCGGCGCTCGGCGCGCTGGCCGCCGCGCACGACGCCTTCCAGGAGCTCACCGCTAACCTCACCGAGGGGACCAAGTTCTACAACGACCTCACGCAGGTGCGGCGTTGCTTACCCCCTACGACTGCTATAACCCTTTTTTTTAAGTGCTTCGTGTTGTGATTGCACGCGGACCGCTGGCGGGGCTCACTCTGAGGGTTGCAGGAGTACGGTGAGAAAATACGCATCGATCGAATCCTGATCTTACTCGATCTTAACATTTTCAAATGTTGTTGCATAACTTTCAGTAGGTCTACAAAGATCCTACCTTTCAATTATAAAAATCAACGATTAGTCTCTTACTAGGACTGAAACGGCGGTTGACCTAGGAGTAAATCTTGACTCTAAACTGCTTTTTGATAAGCATATTGAGAAGGTTTCAGCTAAAGCCATGAAAATACGCTTCGCAGGTTTGGAATCCTCGCTATGACAAATATATTAACATTATAGAGAAACCACAGAGAAAGTTCTCAAAACGCATAAATTTCAAGCATAAAATCTGCTCCCGCATGCTCTTCTAACTATCGACAAAACTCATTCTTCATACGAACTGTCAGTCTGTTTAACTCTGATTATTCCAAAAATGTTGATCTTTTTACAATGTGGCGTAATATTTTCAAAACTATGATAAATAAACAATTCTTCCCAATGTAACCTAATGTTGATTTGTATGGCTGTGACGAACAAACATAATTAATATGTGTTTCTCCCGGTGCACGCGTATTACTGCTCTCCGATGTAGGACACGTATCTTCTAGCTTCCCGTGGCCCAGTCCCGCGGCGTGGCCTATGGGAAAATAATTCAACCATCCATTTCACCCTCTTAAGGGTGGAATTTCGAAAAATCCTTTCTTAGCGGATGCCTACGTCATAACATCTACCTGCATGCCAAATTTCAGCCCGATCCGTCCAGTGGTTTGGGCTGTGCGTTGATAGATCACTATGTCAGTCAGTCAGTCAGTCAGTCACCTTTGAGTTATAATGAGTCCAATCAAACCACTGGGAATTCATCCTTTAAAAATGCTGTTTTTTAGGTCATAGAGCGAAAATTCGCGTTTTTAAGCCCTGCAAAAATATACGTTTCCAACTCCATGCAGTAAAAAGATTTCTGGGGGTTTGTTGTATGATATTCACTCGTCATCATAACAGCCATGGAGATATTAATATATTGTATGTCACAAACGTTTATTTATCGTTGTGTTGTGTGTGGCAGCTGCTGGTGGCGTACCAGAACAAGGTGGAGGACTTCTGCTTCGCTCGCAAGACGGAGAAAGAGGAGCTGCTGAAGGACCTCACGCAGCAAGCGTCCCGCCCCGCGCCCCCGCCCCCCGCCCCCGCCCCCGCCGCGCAGGAGGTACGCCCGGGAGGGGGGATGCTAACTCTGAATATTGAACATTTCGGGTTTCCTTACAATTTTTCCTTTACCGTTGTAATAGCTAATGCTAATGCCCATATTTCGAAAGTATTCGGCGGCCGCACGAGCGCCCGGCGCCGGACTCCATAGTGAGCTAAATTCGTTCTCAAATTGTAGTTTAAATAACTTCTCCGATGCACACCACTACACTACTACAGTACATACAGGTGTCTATACTTCGGCCAAAATGGTACAATTAGAAAGCCAATATTTTATTTATTCAATATCCAAATCGTTTCCGCGTGAGTCCGCGGCCGCTAACGGTGTCCCCCGGCCGCAGCCGGCGGCGGCGAGGAAGGAGGCCCCCGCGCGCCCCCCGCCCCCCGCGGGCCCCGCGGCGCCCGCGCTGCCGTACCCGGCGCAGCCGCAGGGCATGCCGCTGCCGTACGGCGCGCCGTACCAGTACTACGCGGCGCCGATGCCGGCGCTGTACAACCCGTACGCCACGCTGCCGTACCCGCACCACGCGCCGCGCATGCCGCCCGCGCAGCCGTACGCGCCGTACCAGCACCCCGCGCCCCCCGCGCCGCTCGCCGCGCCCCCCCCGCCCGGCTACAACCCCTACCCGCCGCCGCAGTAGCCGCGACGGACACCTCCCGGCGGCCCCACATTCGTTCGCATTTTAAATAACTAGTAAGTGATACACGATATAGAATCAATCACCGTTCCACCGACACCACCGGCGCGGCGGTCGCACGCCGTACAACCGTCCGTCCGTCTGTCTGTCTGTCTGCGTGTGACGGCGCGCCGCCCGCTCTCGGTCGTAGGTGGAAAATATCGAGTGATACCATGGATTTTCTGATTTTGTATACCATTATTATTTCCAACTTGAACTTCTGAGCGCCGTGCCCATATTTTTGTTTCAGTCCAAGCCTCCAATGTAATTCCGATGTCCCCATTCATCCGCCGGCGCGCGGCGTCGGGAAGGCACCACCCGCACTTGGCCGCACCGTGTCCCCGCTGCGGGACGCGGCGACGGGAGCGAGACCAGACGCTGGTCCTTTTACTAATGTTCGAATTATAAAAATTGTTGATGCATTTTAGTGTAAGGCTCAAAAATAATTATTACTTGTAAAGATCTAATCAAATTAATTAAAAATATATGTGAAAGTAAAAGTTGTGATATGTGATGGATCATTGAATGTAAATCAATGCAACCTGCGTCGGTTCAAAACTGTCGTCACAAGTGACGGCGATGTGGCCCGCGACCTGTAAAACGCAATCTCTGTATAGATATGTATAGCAATATTGGTGGAAAGGTTATTATGAAATTGTAATAAATTTAGCGCTTATATATAAATAATAATACATGTTCCAAAAGTGCTAGGACTAGTAGAGAAGTGAGCACCGTGCAGCGTGCTCTCGATACAATAATATATATGATCCAGAGGAACACAACGTACACGAATAGCAACTTGTGTCGATAAGCTGCGACATGTTGTTTTAGTAATTAATAAATATAGAACAATAAGCATGTAAAGGTGGTATTATAGTTTCATTTTGTTTTCTACTCGTGTATCACGTATAATTTTATATATTTTTAATGTATAAAGAATTATTTATGTTTTAACACTTAATACATAAAGATTTTTTTATATTGTCTTTAACTTTCAATCGTGGTGGTGGTGGTGGTGGTGGTGTCGAATGGTGGAACCGAGTCTGTAGTAAGGAGTGAGTGCCACATTTCATACGCGAAGTATTGGAGCATTCCTGTATCAACATGTAGGTATAGCTGTGGACATTTCTCTCACAGTAATGAAGTCTTGCTTTCCATAATAAAATATACATAATTTGCACAAATTTATCAAAAGAAATGATTTGTGGTGACCATACCACTAACATTTTACACAAGGTAAGTAAGTAACGCTAAATACAAAATGGAATAATAGAAAACCAATCTAAAATTGAGACAGTTCCGCGGTAAGTCCTCGGGGATATTTTTATCCGCCACGGACCAATGTCCGTCGTCTGCTGCGGCCCTAGTCTTGCTAGTTGGATAGCCGGGCTATCCAAAAAAAAATCACCGGCCTGCAAAAAATATCCGCGAGGACACCGCGAAACTGTCTGAATTTTAGATTGGTTTTCCATTTTGTATTTAGCGTTACAATCCAATAGAGGAGTAGAAGTCTTACCAAATGCTCATAATAGAAGTATATGACCACCTCTCTACACCTCGTCCATGCAGGAGACCCTAATTCGCCGCGATTTCATACGGGTACTGGACGATCACGCGCGCCATGCTTGTACGCCATCCAGTAGGTTCCTCGCCTTCGCGTACCAATTGCGGCGAATCCGCTTTTTCTGGACAAGGTCATAATACTTACATCTTATCTTTTGGTACCTACAGTAGTAGTAGTGTAGGTAAGATGGACCAGAAGGTAAGACAGTGGACAGCGACTAATACTACACTATGTCCTCAACGTACCTACTAATTGTTTAATCTCTTAACCCTGACGTTATTCAGTGTAGTTGTAGATTTGACTTGACGTAAGGTCAATCTCAAACGTAGTTGTAACAACACAATAAGTAGGGGGGGCAGACTCGTCCCTCCCAGTGTGAACAGTATTATTCATTTATATTTATGTAGAATTATTATTAAATATATTAACAATATTACATACAACGTGATCGCTCTGCAGTGAATCGTTTCCCCCCGTATCACACTATGATAGCAATAACTAATTACATTGTAAGAATAACCATCATACTAGCTACATAACAAAATAAACAAATATAAAAGTAGGTAAAATGTAAATATTATCTATCTTATTTTCATTACAATTAATTATCCCTTATCCATTATCCCAACGCAGTGGCAATTTATTGATGCCCTTGAAGAAATCGGCTGGACGCGAGGCAACCAATTCTTCAAAGACATTTTGTACTGCCTTATTGAATTTTTTTCCGCCATTTTATGCAGCCTGGTAAGACTTGCAGACATTAAGGGGCAGTAACTATTCTAATTATGTAAGGTAGGTATGATAGAGCTTGATTTTTACAAAAATTTTGAATTTTCTTATACACAACATGGAGTAGAGGTATGAGGAGCCCATGAAGTTGGATGAAATGTTTCGCAGCACCCGAGTGGTGGTTAAAAAAACCTTAGAAAAAGCATATTTATTTTATTTTTTTAATAAGGACGAAAGTTCCCTGTGATGTGATTATTTGAGATATGTTAATTATAACATATTACCCTACATATTATAATAAATATGTAATTAATGAAATAAAAATACTTTGGTAGCACATAGCAGCTATTTATTAAATAATAAACATCTAGGATTGTTTTTACATTTGATTAGCAGTACATACAAATAATACAGATTAAAACTTGGGCGCCGGGCACTCCTCCTTGGAGTAGTCGCGGGTCGGAGAGTAGAACTGAAATACAAAATTGAGATGTTGCCAAAAAAAAACATTTTACCAAATACAGTTTCAAATAGTCTGGCATCAATCAAAATAATGGACTACCTATATAAAGAATATGGCAGTAACATTCAAATTTTAGAGAAAACAACTACTGTGTTGTGTTTTACATTAAGAACACTTTGCCTTTACACTGCCAGTAAGGAATTTGAAAAGAACCCTAATTTTATGAGAAGAGCTGGCTGGAGGTAATTTTTCTGCAAGTGGACCAGGTTCTGGTGGTTATTGAATGAAAGATGGTTAGTTATAATTGGAGTATATTAAGGTGTCTACATAGTGGACTTTATACTACTGGTTGTCTTGTCCTTACAATTTGTTCAGATGCATGTCACTGGAATCAATGGGATGTAGATTGTAGCGGTGCATGTCCAAATTATAATTTTAGTTTAAATCTAATCACTCAATCAACCTGATCACTACACTATAATTTTAATTTACACCTAATATCATTTTCAAACCATGACTATGATTGTGCCCATGTTTTGTTTTAAATAAATAGTACTCACTTATCTATACATGCAATAATGTTAGTGTGATTACAATCAAGGGCAGCTTTACCTTGTACTGCTTGTCTCTGTACTCCTGCCAGGGCTCAGGGTTGGTCTTCTTGTTCCAGGAGACGTCAGGCGAGCGCGTCGCCAACCGTATGATGTAGAACACGGCACCAGCGCACCCGATGCCCGTGCACACGTACAAGGGGATCAACTGTGGAAATCATAGGGTTACACTCCGCTTTACCGAGCCTTGCTTCAACTGCCTATCATCGCATTACACGGAAACAGATGAAGCAATAAGTCATTTACGTTCACAAAAAAAAACTACAGTTATAAATAATGGGAAAAAGATAATAAATAGAGGTTAATTATTATGTAAGCACTGCAGAGGCGAGACACAGTACCTACATAATGCACATTTACTGTTTTATCGTCAAAACTTACAGCTTTATGTTTCTTCAGACTTTGGATACTGAGCCCCTGCATTTTTAATATGGATTGGTATTTAATTAGATCAATAAATAGAAATCTTGATTTAACTGCTTGTATCGTAAAATTATATTATCGATTGCAACTTTTACGACTCTCGCGAAAGAACCACAGACAAATCGACCAAATGACAAAATGACAACGACAGTAAAATATAAATGTCAAAGATAAAGACAAGGACCATTTAGGATCTATATTATTATATATTTGTGACATTTACGATGCAGTTTTAAAATAAGACTATAGTAGGTTAGTTTTTTCAATGTCTATGTTACATGTTAGGTTATTAAATGTCTTTTCACACTGGCTAAATACCCAAAAGTGTGAAGCTAAAACAAATTAAAAAAATATAAAAAAAGTCTTTGAAGTCAGAAAGTTTTAGGTTTTTTGGCGGGAATGCGAAAAAAATTGCGTCACCGCATTGTATTATTTTCCAAAACTTGTGTTATTTTCAGTGTTAGTGCATAAAATTGGTGGCATTCTATTCGTTAAGTTCTGGATTACAGGCGTGAACGTGGGAAAATGGTATAATGATGGTGAAACGTTTATTTCGTGTTGTTTCCAAAACTCCATTGAAGCTTCGAGTAAAGCTGCCACTTCTTTACTAGGAGTATGACTTATACTAGACTATGACTTGACTTGATGTTTTGGACTGTGACTTGACACAAATCTGCGTGAAAAATCATTAACTTGAGAAATTAACTATTACTTGACACTGGCTAAATACACAAAAGTGTGGAGCCAAAACAAAACAAAAAAAAATAGAAAGTTTTGACATTGACAAACTTATCAACCAACATCAACAAATTCATGTTTCAACTTTCAACCCCAACCAAATCAAGATTAGTATCGTAGTGTTTTTATTTTACTGCCAAAATAAATAACCTTGTTATTAATTATTTGATGTTAATCTAATGAATGATTTTTATTTGTAGTACTGCGAAACAGTTTAAATACAAGATGAGTTTTTTATTGTAAGTATTCCCATTTCTGTTCGAGTTCGTGCACAATGGCGTGTCTATTTTTAACTGAATATCTTCCGTTCCTCTAGTGACGTCTTGTTTACGTCCATGATGAAGTTTCACTGGCTACATTTAATATAAAGGTGGTTTAAAATCGCGTAGGTGCCCCTGCGGGGCCTCATTTTAGCCACTCCCGCCGCTTTGTTGCTGAATCAATGTTTAGGGCCAGAGAGGTTGAGCTGAAATTGTGTTGTTTTTAGCGGGAGTCGGTCGAACAAGACGTTCAAGCCCAAGAAGAACATCCCAGAAGGCACGCACCAGTACGACCTGATGCGACACGCGGCAGCCACGCTCGGCTCCGGCAACTTGCGCCTCGCTGTCATGCTACCCGAGGGAGAAGACCTGAACGAGTGGGTGGCCGTCAACAGTAAGCTACCTCTTAGTAACTGAACACCTACTGGTCTTCCCTATTCCATATTCTATATGCATTTAAGTATCTAAGTATGTACACTTGAATATTGTCCTCAGCAAAAGGGTATAGTAGGCCTCATCCGCTGCTAAACTGTTCTGCCAATATCATTATAGTAACAGTTTGTAACTAAAATATACACCATAGGTATATTATAATTTACATCATCTCTCAGGTATAACATTAATTTTAGAGGTATAAAATTAAGTTATTTTTTCTCAATGTGCTGAAATGCTAAAGTAGCTGAGCTACTAATATGTGTAATGTAAGAACCCATACTGTAACATATGCCCTTCCATGATTTAGATAAACCATCTTTTCATTAGGAGAGGAAGTTATGTTGTGTATTTAATTATAAAATGTGGGTATGATGAATGAAAGTAGTGTCTGAGTATCATTGTTCTACCATTGTTATGGGTTTTGGGGCTGCACTGATTCATCATTACTTTCCTTCCAATACAATGTATTATCTAGGTAGAGTGATGTGTGAGTATACACATCATGCATTCATACATATGTACTGTATGTATTATACATATTCATGCACACATATGTATGTAAGGAAATGCATGATGCATACACATCATCTTTTGCTACTTTTATCCAAATTTTTTATTATGTTAGTGAATGATGTGATAGTGAGTGATGTTGTTCACCTGAGGTTATGCGACATGGCTGCCCATAACAAAACAGTGTCACTGGAACTCCAAAATATAAAGTTTCGTGTAACACTGCACACACCATCTTGATACATTAGCAGTTCAGCACAATCTAGTAATAAGATTACTAGACTGTGAGATTAGGTTGCAAAGTCTCATTTGCACATTAATTTCACTAGTTACAGTGCCCTTCAAACCGGAACACAGTAGTGCTTACACACTACTGCATGGTGGCAGAAAAACTGTCAAAGCGGTACCTACATAGATAAACTTTGCAGAAAAGTCCTATCACCCATAAAATACTTCCTGTAAAATGTAAATAATGAATCATGTTGACAGTTGACTTAATGCAAGTTATGTGTGTGATAATTACATTGCACATGTAATATCAAGATACATCATGAGTTTTTCTGTATTCATTAAAATTTCAACCACCTACACATAATACTGTATTGAACATTGGCTGCAAGCTATCTAACATGTGGATGGGTTTGAATTAGAATGCTACCATCTATCTGTGCACTGAACAGCTTGCCACGATTGTTATATCCCACTGTCCATATTTGATCATCTGAATGTAATACACTTGATGGTAGCAAAAACAGACCTTACATTTTTACTTTGGAACATTGTTTTCCACTCAGTACTCCACCAGCTGTAAGTATACCGCTGCATTCGAAAATGTTAATCGTGGTTTGAATGATTGTAACTGCTCTGACCTTATCCTTCTTAATACCCTCTTACACTCAAACACTACAACCTTGTCTTTGTGGTATCTTAATTGATTTGACTGTTGTGTTATTGCAGCGGTGGACTTCTTCAACCAGATCAACATGCTGTATGGCACGATCACAGAGTTCTGCACGGAGGAGTCGTGCGCCGTGATGTCTGCGGGACCCAAGTACGAGTACCACTGGGCGGACGGACACACGGTCAAGAAGCCCATCAAGTGCTCTGCTCCTAAGTATATTGACTACCTGATGACGTGGGCGCAGGACCAGCTCGACGATGAAACACTCTTCCCTTCCAAAATTGGTTTGTATACCTCTGGTGTTGTTATTGTAATGCGGGCCACACACATGGACTCCATTTATCGCATATAAAATATTTTTTATGCCTTTTACATTAACATCAGAACTGATTGATTTTGATAAAACTTGTATGGGCAGCTTTTAATTAATCGCACAACAGCTAGGACCAACACTGCACATCATTTCCTCAGTAATAGAGTGGTTCACAACTGGAACAGGCTACCAGAAGAGGTCATTGCTGCCACCTCTGTGAATAACTTTAAGAACAGACTCGACAACTGGTTACGAACAAATAAACTATCTCTGTTACAAGGATGAACATTGAAAGTGAATCCAACACTGTGGATGTAGACACATCAGCAGTCATGCTACTCGTCTATTAAACTATAATAATAATAATAATAATAATAGTTTGAACCTTGGACAAGTTTTTAGCTACAAACTGTAATGTACGCGTGCGTAATTTTAATCCTGACAACGTTCATGTGGGCCCTATAAAGATGGTAGGTACCGCAGCACTATCGTGTCTGACAACAAGCTCGCCCCAAACTTCGACGGGCAATGCTAGCGCGGCGGGGACGCTAGTCGACTCGAGTAAAGTGCGTGAGTGGGTCCCGCAGGCGTGCCGTTCCCGAAGAACTTCCTGGTGATGGCGAAGACGATCCTGAAGCGGCTGTTCCGCGTGTACGCGCACATCTACCACCAGCACTTCCCCGAGGTGGTGCAGCTCGGCGAGGAGGCACACCTCAACACTTCCTTCAAACATTTCATCTTCTTCGTCCAGGTACTCACCGTCACAGCTCACTTTTATTGTACATCCTACATTATGTTTGCTATCAGCAATCACTTGTAGTTTTTTTGATGCACCATGTTGTTGTTCCATTTTTTTTAACCGATTTCCAAAAAGAAGGAGGTACTATGTTCGTCTGTATGTATGTTTTTTTAAAGCGGCACATTTATCTTATTGGTTATAAAAGATTAATTGGAAATAATAATAATAACGCCCACCGATCACATAGATCCTGGACCCTAAATAGGATTCGGTCTAGGGACCCAGGAACTACGAGGACCATGGTCCCACAACACACAGACTCAGAACGAGTGCTTGCGCTTTTTTTCTGTACACAAATACTTGTCCCGTCGCGGGAATCGAGCCCGCCGCCACTAGGATATGAGCCAACCTGCTCAAACACCACACTGCAGACTGAAATGGAAGGTTGGGTATACATTACCTTCTACACCACACTTTCCATAGAAGAATCCGGCAAAGTCAAACCTATATAAATAATTTTTAAATTTTTAAAGCTTGATTTTAAATAAGTAGGTACACGTCTTGTACGCACTAGTGTATATTTATTCTAGCGATATAAAATAATGAATAAATTATTACGTAAGCACAGGCTTATTGCAACTAATGACAGGAAATAATTTTCTTCAAAAATTTTGTATTTTAAATAATACTGGCTATGTATTTATGCTAGGCTATGTACACTAGTGTAGTAGCAAACCTCTATCACACATTCGAGTACACGCCGTCCGCCGCTAAGTAACTTACTGTTGAATATAGGCTAGTTTATCACTTTTACAATGAAAAAAAGATATTCTCTCTTCCATTATGTACTCTGCGCGTGTATTATAATGTAGTAACGCCGTCTGCGTCCGCAGGAGTTCAACCTAATCGAGCGGCGCGAGCTGGCGCCGCTGCAGGAGCTCATCGAGAAGCTCACCGCCAAGGAGGGACGATGAGACTTCCCCCGGACTCCCCTTCCTCTCGCACTCTCCACTCCCTTCTCTTACTCTGTAATGTCATGCTTAGAATACTCGACCTCGACACACGATGCACGAGTCGTGCCTCGTTGCGATTCCTATACATCTATAAGGCGTGAATAAATCGGCGTCAACTGGACGGCTGCTCGAGATTATTTTAAATTGTGATTTAAATCGAGTCGTCGTCGGCGTCTCTCGGCGGGCGGCCGGCTGCGGTACTCGACCTTTCGATTCGAGTCTATTCGATGCGTAGTCTTCTATCCCTGACGCTTTTTGTCTCCTAGCATATGAAACGCCCAGTTTTGTAATATGATGTAATTTTTATATAAAGTTTGTGATATGAGATGAAGCCCGGCGCGGTGTAACAGAGCAGGCTGCCGTTAGTTCGTATGTGTATGGGACCGCGAATCATTAAGTCTGCTGTTAAGTTAAACTCCTTAGTAGTCTGTGGATAAATACTAGAGAAGATTGCCTTCCTACATGTTAAGATTTATACTAAGATGCGAAAATTATTTAGATTTGATACAAAAGTATAATAATATATACTTACGGAATTATTAAATAGTACCTTCGATGGAAGGAAAAATTAATTTATATTTTTACCGATAGTAATTATTGAAATAAGGGACATAAATGCTAAATTGTTAGGGCTATGTGCGGCTGCCGTTCTTGTTGTCCCGGGACCCCCGACTGCGGTCGGAGCTCGCACGTTGTACGCCGGACTCCGGGGACGGCACACCGCAACCTTGATGTTAATTTATTTACAATAACGTGAGTTATTGACTGTGCTTTTATGTTATAATGTATCATCGTTTATTCATTAATGGAATGATCTATTTATGTTTATACCTACTTTATTGTAGATATTTTGTGCATTTGATAATATTCATTTGTATCGAATCTTATCGATAGCATTTTGCGACTGACACAATGTTTTTGTTTAATTTAATTTAGCTTAATGTCTCATTAAATATAATGTATCATAATTATATATGCATTTTTTTATACTTAAATCACAATCAAAACTCATTACCCGTCAAAGGACCGGTATGAGTTATTGGGTTTGATGTGTATCATTTATTATGCGCTAATGTGCACTGGTGGTCACAATAACCTATAAATAATAATAGATTAGGATACTTATTCCGTCCACACAACAGCTCCTACTCTCCGCGGCCCGCGGGTGGCGACCGTCGGATACGAAATAGCCCTATAAATGCATGACAGCTGTGACTAGAAGCTTACTCAAGGAATGAAGGGATGATTAGGTACCTTATGGTGTAAAACAAGTTGCTTAGCTTTTATGGTGGAAGAGGAGTTCTAAATTATTATACCGAATAAAGCTCCAACTAATCATTATTAATAATAACTGTTGTTGATTCTCACAGCTATCATAATATGAACTCTTCAATTTCGACGTTATATAAGTATAGTAAGTTTTATATAATTAAGTATATTATACGTAATATATATATATGACGGCGGCTACGTCCAGTTATAAACTCTATGCACAGCGATCGAGCACCGTAATTTACCCTGTGGTGGGATTAAATTTATTACAGTGGCAGCACCGGCAACTGTCATGGCGCCCCTACCTGTCTGGCTATATAAAGGGATCGATTGGTGTGCTACGGATCATTCTTGTTCCAGACGCGGCGCGGTGTGGACATGCTGAAGGCCTATAGTTATATAGGTTGCAACCTACCCACAAACCGTTCCCGCCGATATATATATATATATATTTTATTGTTATATACATAGACGTTTTTTATTCTAATATCAATTTTTACTGCACCGCTACCATTTCTTGCACATCCAGGTTGACTGGTAGATAATGCTTCATAGCATTAAGTCCTCCTTGTACATTATTTTGTGCTAAAGTATAAATAAAATAATTTAAACAAGACTTTGGACATCAATATTTTTATTTAATTGCATTGAGGTGGAAAGATAAAACATTTAAAAACTTCATTTATTCCGCTACATAGTTTTCTATGACAAATAAAAGTTAATTCTATTTAGAAATATTTTTTCGTCGTCTTACTACTGGTGCGACGTAATGTACGTGCCAGTCAACTCTCGCCCTTTTAGAAACATCGTAATTTGCATGATATTTTAAAGTGTGCAACTACTTATTGCTTACATTTTCTCAGCGGACAAGCAATTCTATACATTATTGTGGCATCAAAAACCTTATTTATGCCTTTCGAATTTATTTAAAATGTAAAATATGGTTTATAAATTACAATAAAGTAACGTTACTCCCAAGTAGGGAATTGTATTCTTATCGTATTACATAATGTATATGAAGATAACCGAATGTCACATCACAACGCACCGTAACCTATACATAAAGCCGGTCAGTCGTCGGCGGGGTGGTGCGGCGGGGGCGGCGGCGGGGGCGCCAGGAAGGGCGGCGGGGGCGCGGCGCCCCACGGCGGGGGGTTGAACCCGCGCCACGCGCCGCCCATGCCCATCATGCCTGCGGACAGGAAACGGTATGTTACATTCAGGAAGGAAACATTTTGAAACTTAACCCGCGGATCGGACGTTTCGCCTCTTCAGTAACCAACAAAGTCAACCAATCCAAATTAGAAAGCTCAAACATTTTGCCACTTCTAAAATCACTACAAACTACTGATAAGTAGTTTTCCCCATCCGAACTTAAACGTAAGCCAGTTCTTCGCGTCC
This sequence comes from Ennomos fuscantarius, assembly GCA_905220475.3. Classification (NCBI taxonomy): domain Eukaryota; kingdom Metazoa; phylum Arthropoda; class Insecta; order Lepidoptera; family Geometridae; genus Ennomos; species Ennomos fuscantarius. The sequence continues at coordinate 120,491 of HG992032.1, forward strand.
ATCCCTCGTGGCGATCGAGACTTCAAAATACGTTTCGCTACTTCATCATTTAAGTAACATACCACCTATGTTTATTATTGTGTTGAAGATCGCTCGCACATCGAGCGGGCGTCATATAACGGTGGTATAAAGGGTTAATTTCGTGTTAACTGGTTATTTGTCGTATCGGTATGTCATCGACCTGCCTCCGCGGGGCGGGCGGGCGGGGGGGGAGGGTCACTCACCGGGCGGCGGCATGTGCGGACCTCCGGGGCCGCACATCTTGTTGTCGTTCTGTAACACAATACACGCATATTGGATATACAACAAAAATAAGTTATATACAAGGTGGAATTTAATTCACTCTTTTCCTTAAATGTATGTACTCAGACCATGCTATATATGTTCGTACATGGACTACGAGGTGCACCAACAACGATCATGGAATAGTTGATTATCTTGTAAACCTTTGATGTGATGATGTGCCTTTTATTATTGAAAATGTCGAAAATATAGAAAAATCATCAGACCGTATGAGATTGAAGGGGAACATAGTAGTTATTAGAGTATTATAGTGAGTGATAGTTACCTGGGGGGGGGGGGGGGGGGGGGGGCGCCGCGCCGGGGGGGGGGGGCTGCGACCCTGCGGGGTGGTACAGTATTAGGTAATTTTGTTAGGAATGGTGTGTTGCTATAGTGATCAGTTGGATAATGCGATCTATGTATGAACAAAAAATAATATATTTTGTGTAAGCTGATAAAGTAGGTATCGGTATCGGTAGTTACCGAGCCAGGGCGCCGGCGGCGGCGGCGGCGGGAAGGCGCCCGGCGGCGGCGGCAGCGACGCGGGCATTCCTGGGGGATATAGGGGAAAACTTGGTGTAACTGGCCGCTATTAGTTATAAGACACTATTTACTGCCATCGGTGATCATGGTTTACCTTATCTATAAGCTTTCATATTAGTTCACAATTTTTACCGTATGAAAACTAGCACGAACTAAAACGAACTGGCCAGTGCACTAAAGTGGCCAGTTATTACATGGTTTACCCTACATATTTTTAATACACAGGCACATCTTTATTAGACGGTAGAACTTTTCCGGTACTACCGCTTTGCTAGATTTACTACCGCAAAGTTGTATGTAACGAAAGGACTGCGCAAAGTACGCTGTGATCCGATCGCTCACGGAGGACGTGCGTGGCGCTCTACAGCTCACGTTACCGAGCTGGCGCTGCAGGCGTCGCTCCGTGTTGTACAACTAGCGGCCGCGGATGCGCACAACGTACCTGGGGGCGGCATGATGCAGCGCGCGGGCTGCGAGGAGGCGAACAGCGAGGGGGGGAACCGTCGGCCCCCGCCCCCGCCGCCCGCGCCGGCCCCGGGGGGAGCCTCGCCCAGCTCCGCCATCAGCGACATGTACTCCTCGTCGATCTTAGCCTGCGCACACACACACACATTTCATAATTTATATTTGAATACTGTAGGATGGAATGTATCTCTACCATTGACTATAAATCCACTTGACCAATGATACAACTTCCTTTCATACGAAAAATAGTAGTTGATTTCCACTAATAGCCTTTGCGAGTACGTCAGTTTCGTTTTGCATTTCCACGGAGAAACAGCTAACGAAAAAATCACAGAATGTTAGAAAAACAAGTTATTGCTCAGTGAAATGGTGCGGGGAGAATAGCAAGACTGGAGAGCTGGCTGTGCAAAGGACGGCATATCATTCCACAAGTAAGCAATTGTCATATGGTAATTAGAGAAAACTTAGTACATCCATTTTGAAATTATTTATATTAAAAATGAACATTATGAAGAAGAAGCGAGAACCCGTTGTTTCTTGCTCCGTTCTGCTCTGTTCTTTGTAATTTCGTATGACTTTGTCTCGTTTTATTCGCCTTGCTCGCGACAAGCTAGTGCTGTTCCCTAAGCTCAGACTTGTTACAAGACTTGTCGATAATATATTAGGTCTTTACCTATGAAATTGCCGTTTTGTTTGAAAAAAGTTAAAGTTTTTTTTTTTCGAACTTATTTATTTCTTTTATTCAAAGTGTGGGAGCATCGTGCACGCGCGCGCATGTCTAGCGCGCATTGCGCGCGGTAACTGATTTGTGCGCAGTGCCCGCGCGTATATTTATAGTGTGCGAGTAGGAAGCACGATATGACGTGAGCGAGAGAGAACTATGCGCGAATTTTAATTTTGGTATAAATATAGGCTTGTTGTAAATAAATTAATTAGTAACTTGACAGTCGTCTTTCATCAACCTTCTGATCCAAGATAGGTCCCCATAGTGGTGACCCGCAACCAGAACACTAACTACCCGAAACTCGAAGCCAGAACACTGTCAGAACAATGGAACAGAACCACGCAGCCAAAGTTTCCACGGGCGCTACGCAGAACGCATCGGCATCGTCTATGCAACTCGAAATTCTATCGAAACTAATAGAAAAGCTGAGTCTCGAGATCGCCGAGCTACGCGGACGTTCTTCTACGCGGCAATATCGACGGCCGTTTCGCTTCCGTTCAAGATCGCGACAAAATAAAATGAAACCTGGAGATCCATCGTGGGAGTGCAAATATCACTATCGTTTTGGTGATAAAGCCAGGCGCTGTGAATCACCGTGCTGTAGAAGGAAGAAGCCGTCGGAAAACTAGATGCGACATCGACGGTGGCGGAAGTCGGTGTCCCTTCTCACACAAACCGCCTATGTGTCTACGATCGTGACACTAGAGAACGTTTCCTCGTGGACACAGGCGCCGAAATCTCAGTTTTAGCCGCTGGCAACAAGCGCAATGAGAAGACTGCAAACGCCTACAAATTATTCGCCGCAAATAACACTCCAATCAACACATATGGAGAGAAAACGCTCAGGCTCAACCTTGGACTACGGCGAAGTTTCTTATGGAACTTCATCATCGCAGACGTCAAAACTTCAATCTTGGGAGCTGACTTTATACGTCATTTCAAGCTGCTGGTCGACCTCCATAACAAGAAGCTTATCGACAAAGTAACAACGTTATCCGTCAACGCCTTCGAAGTTGCCACCCCTGAGGAATCAGTACACATCATCAGCACTGACCAAGCATTCTACGACATCTTAAGAGAATATCCTGATGTCCTTCGACCAATGTCATTGAAGGAGCCGCCGAAGCACGATGTCGTTCATCACATTGAAACGACGGGCCCTCCACTGTTCACCCGCCCCCGCCCGCTTCCACCCGACAAATACAAGGCTGCCAAAGAAGAGTTTGATCACATGCTGGAAATGGGCATCTGCAGACCATCCAAGAGCCCATGGGCGAGTCCGTTACACATAGTCAAGAAGAAAGATGGAGGCTTACGCATTTGTGGGGACTATCGAAGACTCAACGCAGTAACTCAAGTCGATCGCTACCCATTACCAAGACTCGATCACTTCAACTACCAACTGCACAAGAAGACAGTATTTTCGAAGCTCGACATCAAAATGGCATACTACTGGATTCCCATCTCTGAAGAAGACGCACAGAAAACAGCGATCACTACTCCATTTGGGCTGTTTGAATTCAAATGCATGACCTTTGGATTACGCAACGCAAGTCAAACGTTCCAGAGATTCATGCACGAAGTTCTACGAGGCATAGACTGCTTCTGTTTCGTCGATGACATTTTGCTCTATTCTGAAAATGAAGAAAGCCACAAACTTCTCCTGAGGCAAGTCTTAGAGCGCCTTCAGAAGTACGGCGTCACACTGAAAATAGAAAAATGCGAATTCGGAAGAGAGAAAATAAACTTTCTCGGCTATGAAGTTTCGTCAAAAGGCATCAAACCTACGGAAGAACGCATCGAAGCAATAGCGAACTATCCGAAGCCTAAGACAGTCGCTGAGCTACGTCGCTTTCTGGGAATGTTAAACTTCTACCGGAGCTGCCTACCAAACCAAGCTGAACTTCAAAGCGAGCTTAATAAATACCTGCACAACCGGAAACGAAACGATAAGACGGAAATCGAATGGACAACGGAATCAAACACAGCTTTTGAAAACTGCCGACAAAGCATTTTAAAAGCCACAACACTGATGCATCCAGTTCCCAACTGCCCGCTCGCCATCATGTCCGACGCCTCAGATCACAGTCTCGGTGCTGTGCTACAACAAAAAATAAACGGCGATTGGAAACCGCTTGCTTACTTCTCGAAAGCAATGAGTGCTACGCAGCGCCGCTACAGCGTCTACGACCGCGAGTTACTAGCTATCTACACAGCCGTCAAACACTTCCGTCGATTAATAGAAGGATGCGATGTCAACGTATTTACCGACCATAAACCACTCAGCAATGCACTATCAAGAACAGCAAGTAACAGCGACACGCCACGACGAGAACGCCAACTTCATTTTATAAGCCAATTCTGCTCCGACATTAAGTACGTCCATGGAAAAAACAACGTCGTAGCCGACGCGCTATCTCGAATAGAAGACATACAATGCCCTACGACAATCGACTACGCGCAACTCGCTACAGATCAACACACTGGACCCGAGTTAAAACAGCTTATGAACCAGTCCAACTTGAAGTTCACTGACGTCACAATACCTGGACTCACTCGACCAATCAAATGCGAGATGTCAACTGGAACACCACGTCCTTACCTACCAAGCGCATATCGTCACGCTGCATATAAAGCGCAACACGATTTGTGCCATCCAGGCGTGAAATCTACAAGGAAGCAAGTTAGCGCGAAATTCTTCTGGCCCGACATGAATCGCGATATCGGCAACTGGACAAGAGCGTGCTTAGATTGTCAACGCGCGAAGATACATCGTCACGTCGTCACGCCACTAAGTGAATTCCCGCCATCTCAACGCTTCGAACATATTCACTTGGATATAGTTGGACCACTACGTCTATCCGATGACTGCCGCTATTGTCTGACCATCATCGACCGGTGTACCAAATGGCCCGAAGCTATCCCACTGACTGACATCACTGCAGAGAACGTTGCAAAAGCACTGTACGAGAACTGGATAGCGAGATTCGGCGTACCCTTGAGAATTTCAACAGACCAAGGCAGACAGTTTGAATCATCATTATTCAATGCGCTGATGAAGAGATTCGGCATCACTCGCATCCGAACTACCGCTTATCACCCACAGTCAAATGGCATGATCGAACGTTGGCACCGAACTCTCAAGACAGCTCTAATGGCACGCGGTGCTACAACGAATTGGAAGGACGAGCTGCCTACAGTTCTATTGGGTCTGCGCACAGCTCTGCGCGCTAATAGCAACCTAAGCCCAGCAATGATGACGTACGGAACGACACTACGCATACCTGCGGACTTCATACAACCGGCAAAGTCAGACATGGAAGACAACGACTACGTTCGCCGTCTTATAGACACGATGGCAACGCTGAGGCCGATACAACGCTCTAACGTCACGCAAGCAGAGCCATTTGTGTACAAAAATCTGGCCACTTGTACACACGTCTTCGTGAGAAATGACGCAGTTCGTTCACCGCTAACTCCACCATACGATGGACCGTACGAAGTTATCGAGCGCTACGACAAGTACTTCAAGCTACGCCTACCGCGACGTACTTCCGTCGTATCGCTAGACCGCCTCAAACCAGCCTACATACAGAACGATACTAGTGAAGATGGAAGCTGCACCGCCCTTCAAGACGTACCCCGCCATCACCAGCCCTATGTGACGAGATCCGGACGGATAGTGAAGCCCACCGTACGCTTTGCTTGAGGGGGAGTGATGTGGGAGCATCGTGCACGCGCGCGCATGTCTAGCGCGCATTGCGCGCGGTAACTGATTTGTGCGCAGTGCCCGCGCGTATATTTATAGTGTGCGAGTAGGAAGCACGATATGACGTGAGCGAGAGAGAACTATGCGCGAATTTTAATTTTGGTATAAATATAGGCTTGTTGTAAATAAATTAATTAGTAACTTGACAGTCGTCTTTCATCAACCTTCTGATCCAAGATAGGTCCCCATAAAAGTAATCACCCCTGCAATCAATGCATCTTTGCCAACGCTGTGGCAGTTTATGGATGCCCTTCTTGAAAAAATCAGCAGGACGGGAGACAACAAACTCTTCAAAGGCGTTTTGTACTGCCTCTCGGGAATTGAATTTTTTTCCCGCTAAAAAGTTGTCCAAATTTTGGAAAAAGTAATAGTCGGTAGGTGCAAGATCTGGTGAGTATGGCGGATGAGGGAGAGCTTCCAAACCCAACTCATGCAGCTTAGAGACGGTCTGTTGTACAGTATGGGGTCGCGCGTTGTCGTGAAGTAGCAGTGGAGACGACCGATTGACCAAAGCTGGTTGCAGACGTGCGAGTTTCGCCATCATTGTGGTCAGTTCTTCAATGTACACATCTGCAGTAATGCTCTCGCCGTTTTGCAAAAAGCTATGATGAATCACGCCAGCACTAGACCACCAAACTGTGACCATCACCTTACTAGGGGTCATTTTTCGTTTTGCACATTGCTTTGGTACCGAACCAGGATCTAACCAACTTGCTGAGCGCTTTCGATTGTCAAAAAGAATCCATTTTTCGTCGCACGTAACAATTCGGTTCAAAATTCCTTCATTTCTGTGCCTGTTAAGCAGCGCAAGGCAAGTCTCGACGCGTACGTTGCGCTGGCGATCGTTAAGTTCGTGGGGCACCCATCTATCAAGCTTTTTTATCTTGCCAATCTGTCGCAAATGGACCAATATTGTTTTGATGCTAACATCAAAAGCTGCTGCCAGCTCAGCTGTAGATTGAGATTCATCAGCTTCCACAATCGCCTTTAATTCATCATTGTAGACCAAAGTTTCCGGACGACCACGAGGTTCATTTTTCAAGTCAAAATTCCCAGAACGGAACCGAGCAAACCAATAACGGGTTGTACGTTCGTTTGTACAGTTCTCTCCGTAAACGTCGTTGATGTTACGTGTCGTTTGTGCCGCGTTGGTGCCACGACGGAACTCATATTCCATAATTACACGAAATTTCAAAGTATCCATTATGAGGAAAAATGTTGAAATGTAATGAAAATACAACGCTAATCAATAAACAAAAGACTTATATTGTAAATAGAATGTCATATTTTTAAAACAAAATTAATTTGAATTTAGAATTCATAGCCAATCAAAACTTTTTTTTGTTTGAAAAAGTCTGTACTGCAATACGGCAATTTCATAGGTAAAGACCTATTATTTTGACTACTAATATTATTTAAGTATTTTGGAACAATAATAACCTTTCGTTTTGGATTTGTTTGTTTTTGTTTTCTGTTAGGTTTCCAGATATCCCAGAAATTAAGGAGAAATGGAAGAAAGCGTCTCAAAAAGAAAATTAGTTCCAATATAATATAATGTCCGTCTTTTTTTTATTTATACTCCCTCGTGCAATATTTACTGGACTTTTAAAACTATATCTTCAAAAGTAATAAGTATTATTAGGTAATATTTGGCGAAGTATCACGGCTAGGTTGGTTCTATTACGGATAACACACTGGCCCAGTGGCGCCTCTATTATTTTCTACTTTTTTTTGCCAAGCTGTATTAAAGGAGTTTACAATGTGATAGTAGGTTTTCAAACTGTCGATATTTTATCCTACGTTATTACATTATCGTGATCAGTCAATCGCAAGTATAGAAAATGCCTACGTGCTCCGCTGGTACCTCGCCCTCTGCCCCCGCTAGTGAGTAGTGTTTGTAGGAAAAATTATGTTCACGAGCTATGACCTCTACAGTGGGGTACCTTGTGCGCGTGGGCGGTCCCTACAGTGGAAGGTGGGGTACCTTGTGCGCGTGGGCGGTTCCTACAGTGGAGGGTGGGGTACCTTGTGCGCGTGGGCGGTCCCTACAGTGGAGGGTGGGGTACCTTGTGCGCGTGGGGCGGCGGCGGCGCGTGGCCGGGGCGGCGCGCGCGGCAGTCCCGGGCGATGTGTCCGGCGCCGCCGCAGGAGGAGCAGACCACGGCGGAGGTGACGTTGGGGCGGTCGGGGCACAGCCAGGTGCGGTGGTCGGTGGCGGTGCAGTTGGCGCAGCGCGCGGCGTCGCCCTCGCGCAGCGTGCCGTTGAGCTGGGCCAGCTCGCGCAGCTGCATGCGGCGCAGGTCGTTCTGGCCCTCGGGCACCTCCACGCCCTGCCGGATCACCTCCTTGATGCGGTCCACGGCGCGGTGCACGGCGTCCGCGCTGGTGGCCGTGATGTACGCGTGCAGCGGCTCGTCCTCGCCGGGCAGCGGCTGCCCGTCCTTGCGGCCCACTTTGCCCTCCTTCACGGACCCCTTGCCGCGGATGATGATCTTAGCGCCCGTCTCCTTCTCCATCGCTGCAAGAGGTCGTCCCGTCAGGTTGGCTGCAGGAGAGCGGGGGGCGGGGGGCGGGGCGGACGCTACCTACCCTTGAGCGTGTTCCCGCGCGGCCCGATGAGCAGGCCCACGAAGTTGATGTCGGGGTGCTCCTCCTGCGGGATCATCACCTTGTCGTGCACGCGGACCACCGGGGGCCTGCGGGGAGGCGACCGTCAGTCGGGACTCATACGTGTACTAGCTCTGTCAAGCTATGGAATAACTAGTTCGGGTTTAAATCGAAGCAGCATTACACAGTAATACGGATCAGTAATAGCTAATATTTTTAATAATATTAATCAAAATAAATAATAGTGATGATATTAGTATGAGGAATGGCAGCGAGCGAGGCGCCTCACTTGTAGTCGGGCGGCGGCTTGAAGTCGGGGTTGATCTGCTGCATGCGCTGCACGAGGTCGTGGCGCTGCTCCTCCAGCTTGCGGCGCGTGCGGTACTCGCGCGTGTTCAGGCGCTTGCCGTCCGTCGAGTAGATGGGCTCCGGCGACGGCGACCTGCGCGCACACTCACTTGGGGGCGTTCCAACGGCGACCAAACACGTCTAGTTACCGTTCAAATTATATCCTTACATTATTACTACATTACTAAGCTTTTTTGTTGACCATCTATCTCTTTATGATTTCGAGCAAGCTTGCCGCCGGACGAGCGACGCGCGCGCGACGATGTCACCCAACTGACCAATATTTACATATTTCCCGCGAGCGTCATTCTAAACAGGTATAAAATAAAACTTAACCAAAATTAATATCCTACAGCCCTGAGAAAAAATACAGATTAATTTCAACCTGAAATTTTAGATTAGATTACAGAGAGACATTAGCCCTGAAAACAACTTGTTATCCAGAACCGGCGACGCTGCAAAAGAGTCGGTTAGATCGGATTACACATTCGGAATGATTACTGATTGATATTAGAGCAGAGCTCGACCTGCAACACGAAATCGATCTGCATTAGTGTATCGATGGCCGGCGGGCGGCGCGCGGCCGACGGCGGCCGCTCGGCTGCCTGGCCTTTATACTATCCCTTCGATTACTCTTGTATGCTGCTGTTAATATAAATATTCGTTATGATATAATCAAACAGATTAATAGTTTATAATAATTAATCAATATTTATTCTTCGAATGTAATGCAACAGTCATAGGTTAAGTGATCATACCAAAACATTCGACTTGTTAAGTATTATACTAATTTTATTCATCATATTACTGTGAAGACGATCATCGCAGCCAAGTATCATTCAAAACAATATATTAAAAATTATAACTTCATTGCTTCCTTTTGATAAGATTTTTTTCCTTGGGCAGCTTCATTCACGCCAAAGCGAATTTTACGCTTATCGGTCAAACACAAGACAAAACCGAACACCTATTTCTAGTAAATAGACAGGAATAATTGCAGTAGTAACCTAATTTTAGCAGTCGGAGTTATGATTTTTTTTTTTTTTATCGTTTAAGTTTTTATATATCTCTTATAGGAAATCTGGTTTCTTCGGCATTTCTTTTACACAGTTACAGATGTTTAGGCCTTCATTAAATACAAGGATCAACAGCCGTAAAATTGTTCATAATAAAAATACGTTTTGACGTATTTTATGATTTTATCTTAAATTGATGGTAGATTCGCTTTAAACACATGTTACACGTGAGAGCGATGCAATACCCGTTCGTTAGCAGACACACGGAGGCTGGTCGACACCAGTCTATACGAATATTATTCTTGAGGTAATGCGAGTCGTTCGTTTGGACGTTACGAGGTAACCTCCGGAAGTACCGGCCGGTTGTAAACATGTTTTCACTGATAGAAATTATACATATTCCCGATTGTTGTAGGTCATTTTGTGGTACACAGTCGCCTCTACGCTACGCTCGCGTTACTTTTGGTAACACGAACTTCATAACGACACGACAACGGAATTTGATGAAAATGGTATAAATATGGATGAGACATTCAAAAGAAGTAATGAACACTTTCGTCCAGAGCTGTCCCCGCTCGTAGTACGCCTGCGGTGTACTACGAGGTGACAAGAGCGGCGGTAGTCATGCGGGGCGGCGGGCGGCGGGCGGCGGTTACCTCTCCTCCACGTTGGCGGGGATGCCCAGGTCGCCGGAGCGCAGCTTGCGGCTCACCTCCTCGATCTGCAGCTGCACTGCAATGGAAGGGGTTAGCCACGCGCGGCGGCGCGCATTAGTCTCAGCGGCTGCCGCTGCCGGCGTGACTTGAGCGGGGCTCCGCGGGGAGCGAGGCTCCGCGGGGAGCGGGGCTCCGCGGGGAGCGGGGCTCCGCGGGGAGCCGGGCGGCCGGGGAACGGTTAGGGACCGGCTCAAGTTACGGATCGACAACTGCAAGCACATTACAGTAAAACAAGCCCTAACGTAAATTAAGTTATTAATATTATCCTGTAAATATACATTCGAAATCACAAGATTAAAATATTAATGAATGTGATTAAAATATTATTATTATATATTATTAACGACCGGTAAAAGAAACAGTAAGTTAAAAATACATAAAAACACCAGCACGACGCCGCGATGTTGATGATATCGTCGCACCGCCAACGATCATTTAATATTTTCGCAGAACTGTCAGGTTTTCTTACGGGGCGAGGGTGAGAACATCGGACGGTTCCGCGAAGTAAACTTCAAAATCAAGTTTACAAACATTTTAACATCATTCTATGGTACGTTCGTGTTACAGAACGAGGCTCAGTTTGCGAACGAAAGCTCAGCCATACAGGCTTAAGAAATCAGCGGAAATCCGTTACTAAATAAAAATACTACTAATGTTGGATCTTGTCAATTTAAAACGAGCTCCAGCGCGATCTGCACTCAACTCGGTATTTTCCGTATAAAATCTATTCACGACCGAGCGTCGTTCTAGAATACGGACCACTTAGACATGGTCCGGGGAGAGGGCAAGCAGTGAAGAGTGAGGAGCGAGGCAAGCAGACTCACGCAGGTACTGCTCCTCCTGGTCGCGGGTGAGCGTGGAGGGCAGCACGGTGGGCAGGCCCGGGATGAAGGTCTTGTCGTGCTCCGAGCCCATCCAGCGCGTGCGGCGCCGCCGCAGGCGCCGCTCCTCGCGCGTCTCGCCCGGCGGACCTGCACACGGGCGGGGCCTGCACTCACTCTGGTTCAAGAGACCATCTTCATGGAGGTCAAATCGTTTATTGCTAACTACAGGCGCTCTGCGATTTCACCCGCAGCGAATGCGTTTTCCTTTTCCGTGGAAATCCTTTATTACTTTACCTTAACCGGGCGTAGCGACGATCGTGTGGATCAAACGAAAGACACTTGACAGATGGATAATTCTAATAAAATGCAAGGCAGGTGGAATAATCGATGGCAGCATTGGCTCACCCTGTCCGTCGTCGTTGTCGTCATCGGGGTGGTAGTCGTGGTGCGGCTTGGAGTCCCTGTAGCGCGACTCAGTGCGCGCCTGCAGCTGCTCCAGCTTCTGCTGCACGGAGGTGGGCGGCGGGATGGCCGTGGCGGCCGACAGCGCCGCCGCCGCCGCCGCCGCCGGCTGCACCGGCGCCGCCATGCGACGCTGCGCCACGAACGTCTGCGCACACAACCTCACTCGATGTAGGCCCGACTACACCACTGCAGGCTACATGTCCACTGCTGAACAAGGCCTCCCCTGCAGAGCGCCACTTTTAGCAGCTGCTTTCTTCCTGCATCCATTGGGGAGCCGTAGTTTTGACCAGATCATTGGTCCACAAAACACCATGCGATCAGCACACTCCATGCTATAAATGCATGTGTATTGCACAAGTCATGCTAAGATTATGCAACTTGGTCATCTAACCCTGTAAAATGTTATCAACGTTGAAGAGATAAATTGATAATTTACGTTCATTCCATGAACCTAGACAAATATTATACACTACACCAAAACCATCTTAACTAAATCTTCAGAACAAATTAAAGACGAGTTCCATAAACTTGCAACATGACAAGTATTTATGAATGGAAAAAAGGGCAAATACTTTTTGCATCTTAGTATTGTGGGACCATGGTCCTCATTGTTCCTGGGTCCCCAGATACAGGGCATCCTAGTTAGGGTCCAGGATCTATGTATGTGATTGTTGTTGTTGTTGTGTGCAAACTTATATTGAGAAGTGAAGTACCTGCGCAACAGCAGCTGCTGCCAGAATAGCAGCCTGAGTGGCCGGGTTTACACCATTGTTGGTGACCTGGCGAGCTGTGGCTTTAGTAGTGGTGCCGACCATCTGGTCCAGTAGGGCAATGGTGCCGTCTCTGCAGAACATAATATGCAACACAATATTAACATAATAGCAATATTAACATAGTAGTAGGGTAAAATATTCAGATACAATAATGTAAAATAACATGTCACATTCATTTCAAACATATCAAGTCCAACAACATGTACTACAGTCCTAATGGACTACCCAATCAGCGCTAACCTAATAAATCTAGAAATTGCTTCGGGCCAGCCTTGCTGTTCAACAAATACTGCTGAACCAATTGTGCTAGTCCAATTATATGTGTATTGGTTGCAACTACTTTTATAGTGAGGTTTGACCTGTCTTTAGATTTCCGTCCCCGGCTGCGACTTCTGGTCCGCGAACGACTGCGCCGCTTCTCCTTGTGCCGATCACGGCTGCGGCTGCGCTCGCGGTCACGGTCGCGCTCCTTATCTCTGGAATACGCATACACGCAAGTTACGATCTTGTTCGCCGTTACTCTTACACTAGTTATTGCACCAAGTTACCTTTTGGATCGGTGGCGATCGCGGTCCCGATCTCGGTCACGTTCACGATCCCGGTCTCTGTCGCGGTTACGATCCCGGTCGCGGTCCCGCTCTCGATCCTTGTCACGATCTCTATCACGGTTTTTCTCACGATCACGCTCACGCTCCTTGTGCCGATCTCGATCACGCGAACGCGATCGGCTACGATCTCGGTGTCGTGAACTCATGTTAGGTTTAATTATGAGTGCGGTGAAAAACGCTTTTCACAAGGCGGCAGCCTGGCAGGACACGCAGCTCCGAATAGCTACAATTAATTACAGACACACATCTATAAGCACCAGCAGCAAAGAACTACGAATTTTTCACTAGAAATAGGAAGGTGCTCTGCATCTGCTGGCTATGCTCTGTACTAACTAGATTAGCATTAAGAAAGCCACTTATGTAGAACACGGATGACAAGATTATCGCTAGCGGATAGCTTATTAGACAGCCATTTTGAAAGGAATGAAAATGAAATGTATAATCGCAAAATCCACAAATCTCAGCATAAAGCCATTTTTCAACAATTTGTTAACGCCCACAGACTAAAGAATATAATTACTCTCTTCCACAAACTAGATAGAGGAGTTTTGGCGGGAACACGAAAAAGATTGCGTCACCGCATCGTATTATTTTCCAAAACTTGTGTTATTTTCAGTGTTAGTGCATAAAATTGGTGGCATTCTATTCGTTAAGTGCTGGATTACAGGCGTGAGTGTGGGAAAATGGTATAATGATGGTGAAACGTTTCTTTTCGTGTTGTTTCCAAAACTCCATAGAAGCTTCAAGTAAAGTTGCCACCACTTTACTAGGAGTATGACTTTGACTAGAACATGACTAGACTATGACTTGACTTGATGACTTCGACTGTTACTTGACACATATTTGCGTGAAATATCGTTAACTTGATAAATTATCAATTACTTGACACTGGCTAAATACACGGAAGTGTGAAGCCAAAACATTAAAAAAAAAAAAAAAAAAAAAAAAACTAGATAGAGGAGTTTTGGCGGGAAAGTGAAAAAGATCACCTAACCGCATTGTATTATTTTCCAAAACTTGTGTTATTTTCAGTGTTAGTGCATGAAATTGGTGGCATTCTATTCGTTAAGTTTTTACAAGCATGAGTGTGGGAAAGTGGTATATTTATGGTGAAACGTTCTTTTCGTGTATTGTTTCCAAAACTCCATAGAAGCTGCTGGTAAAATTGCCACCACGTTACTAGGAGTATGACTTGACTAGACTAGACTATGACTTGACTTGACTTGATGACTTGGAGTGTGACTTGACTTGACACAATATATGTTAATTAACTTGAAAAATTATCAATTACTTGACACTGGCTAAATACACAAAAGTGTGGAGCCAAAACTAAAAAAAAACATACGTTCTCAAAAATTGATCATGTAACCTTTTTACTTATATTGACTATTTTTTTATTTCTTTTACATAATTCTTAATTCTGTTATCTGATAATACCGGCTTAATTAATTCCGATTAGGGAGTTTTGGCGGGAAAGCGAAAAAGATTGCGTCACCGCATTGTATTATTGTCCAAAACTTGTGGTAGTGGCATTCTATTCGTTAAGTGCTGGATTACAGGCGTGAGTGTGGGAAAATGGTATAATAATGGTGAAACGTTTCTTTTCGTGTTGTTTCCAAAACTCCATAGAAGCTTCAAGTAAAGTTGCCACCACTTTACTTGGCTAAATACACAAGTGTGGAGCCAAAACATAAAAAAAAACAATTATTTCCGACCTTTATTTTTTCTTTTTTTTTATTGCTAGATAGGCTTGCGTTTGACCACTATCGCACCTGATGGTAAGTAATGATGCAGTCTAGGATGTAACACGCTTGCCTAGAAGATGAACCTGTTCACTCTCGATTTGAAGACTCCAAGGTGACTGGCCTGATAGCTCAGTTGGTAGTAACCCTGCCTTCTTAACTGTGGGTTGTGGGTTCGATTCCCACCCAGGACAAACATTTGTGTGATGAACATAGATGTTTGTTCTGTGTCTGGGTGTTATATTGTATTCTATGTATGTATTTACAAACAAAAAGTATCTAAGTATTGTATCAGTTATCTGGTTCCCATAGTACAAGCTTTGCTTAGTTTGGGGCTAGATGGCGCTGTGTGAGATGTCCACACATATTATTATTATTCATTTATTTATTTACAATCTTAAATTTAAGTTTTTTACAATATTTCTATAAAAGTAACATTACAAAAATACAATAAAAAACCTAAACCTAGTGGGCAAGGCCCAAGCTACCGGTGGTTAGGGCTGCAGAGTGAGGAATCTCCTGACAATACGTGCCGTGTCAAGAAGTACTGCCTTCTGAATCTGACCCTTGATCCAACCGTCTAACGAGAGCCTCTCGAGGTGTTGGTCGAGGCTCTTCGCTATAAGGCCGTTCGCCGAAACAACTATCGGAACAATGCTCGTCGAGTCAACACTCCACATGGCGGTTACCTCGTGAGCTAAGTCAAGGTACTTGCTGAGTTTGTCCTTCTCAGCTTTCACGAGGTTCTCGTCATGTGGAATAGCGATATCAACGAGCACTGCACGGCGTTGGGACCGGTCTATCAGCACGATATCAGGCTTATTAGCTACAATAGTCCTGTCCGTGATGATAGAGCGATCCCAATAGAGCAATGCACGGCCCATTTTCGAGAACCGGCCCCGGTGTGTACTTGTAGTACGGCACCTCGGACTCGACAAGGCCGTACTGAAGGGCAAGCTGCTGATGGATGATCCTGGCCACTAGGTTATGTCTGTGTAAGTACTCTCCGTTAGCAAGATGAGAACAACCGGAAATGATATGTCGGAGAGATTCTCCGGGACGGCGGCATGCCCGACATATGTCGACCGTACCGTCCTTCATGATATATTTCCGGTAGTTGTTCGTCTTGATAACTTCGTCTGCAATTGCACAGACAAAACCCTCGGTTTCCCCGAATAGGTCGCCGAAACGCAGCCAGTTCACCGATGCATGAAGGTCCACATCGGGCCCTGTCAAGGCCCGATAGCTCCTTGCCCTTCCATACGTCCCTACGGTCATCGGTGCTAAGTACCACCGGTTTACGCCAGTTCTCATTCGCCAAGGAGAGCGGCGTAAGGCCCTTGTCAACTGCCACCACATCGCGATGCATCCCACACTCGTTGCTGAGGAAATACTCCCGGAGACTATACATTACCCGGTTATGGAGGTTTTTAGCGTTTAAAAAGCCTCGACCCCCCCATTTCCGCGGAATGTATAGTCTCATAACAGACGAGCGCGGGTGAAGCATGCGATGTGATGTAAGTACCTGACGGACCTTCCTATCCAGGGCGTCCAGCTCGGTCTGAGACCACCTTAGTATGCCAAAGGAGTACATCAGTAAGGGCATCACCCAGGCGTTGTAGGCGCGCGCCTTGTTGCCATCTGACAAAAGACTGTTGAGTACTTTTGTCAGGCGGCAAAAGAAGCGCTCCTTCACCGATTGCTTAACGTCCCCTACTGAAATACCTAACGACTCTGACATACCAAGATACTTGTAGGTTTCGGACTCGGAGAGAGACCTGAGAGTCATTGTCTCGGAAAGTTGCAAATTCGTGGAATTAACAACTTTCCCTCCATGTACATGCATAACCGCACACTTATCAACACCGAACTCCATCTTGATAGAGTTGCTAAAATTCTCAGTGATTTTTAACAACTTCATCAATTGTGGGCGTTGCGGTGCGAACAGCTTGAGGTCATCCAGGTACAGTAGATGAGATATGATCTCACCCCCTCTCCGAAGCCGATAGCCTAGCCCTGAATCCCCCAGCAAAGTGCTGAGAGGATTCAACGCTAAACAAAACCACAATGGGCTCAGACTGTCACCCTGGAATATGCCTCGCTCTATCCTTATGAAGTTCTGCGGGTCAGAAACGCTGTCTCCCCCACCTGGTTGACGAAGGACTGTGGTCCATTGCCCCATGCATGCACTTAAAAAGGATCTTAGAGTTGCATTTATTTTATACAACTCTAATACCCTCTTCAGCCACGAATGAGGCACCGAATCATAGGCCTTTTTATAGTCAATCCAGGCAGTAGAGAGAGCCCCTCTATTCCGCCGGACTTGCTGGCAGATGGCCGTGTCGATGAGGAGGAGCTCCTTAGTACCACGGGACCCAACCCTACATCCATTCTGAGCAGGGGCCAAAATATTGTTCGCTGTAATATGCGAGTTAATTTTTGTCCTCAGAATGGATGTAAGGAGCTTGTACAGCGTAGGCAAGCACGTAATGGGTCTGTAATTTTTCGCTTCCGTGGTACTACCGGACTTATGGAGCAAGAAGGTGATACCGGTTGTCATGAATTTTGGGAGCGAAGCGAACCAGCTTCGAGGGCTTCTTGGAATCGTGTTGCCAAACACGGGTATGAGCACCGAATCCATTTTATCCAGAAGTTGTGCAATCCATCAGGTCCAGGACTTTTCCAGTTCTGGGCTGTACGGATCGCACAACTTATGTCTTCAGGGTCTATAGTAATAGACCCCATGGACTCGATCGGCTCACACACATGTTTGACAACACGTATCCAATCACCCTCCGAGTGGTCGACGGGCACCGACCAGATGCTTCGCCAAAATTCGTTCATGACGTTTGCATCTGGTAGCTGGCCGTCGACCACACGTTGGCCGGTTCCCTCCCAGTCCCGGTACACCTTCCTTTGGTCACTTTGGAAAAGGCGATTCATCTGGTACCTATCCACGCGTTCTCTGTAGCGGCGAATACGACTTGCCCACGCATAGACTTTCTGCTTCAGGAAGTCGATGCGCTCCGTGACGCATGCCATATAATCCTGGGGCCTGATACCGGTCCCAGCGAAGGCTTGGGTCACAAAACGCATGACGCGGGGACGATGATTGCCCCGACTGAAGTAGACCAGCTTCGCTATGAGAGTCCTGAATGTAGTGATACGCTTCTCGATCCGCACCTGCCATGCAGGAGCACCGTCAGCGGGTCGCGGTGCTCGGTCAGTGTCCGGAAACTTGACACGAGCCACGCGACATACCGCGATGGCCCCGCAGTACAATATCGAGTGCGTATCAACTAAGTCTTCGCTAGTCCGTAAGTACGGACCTAGCAAAGTGTTCAGGGCTCCCCATTAGCACTAGGTTTCGTCTATTTGTCGGCAAACGTGGTAGCCGCGGCCTAGAGGTAGGCGTAAACCGATACCGCAAAATCGCGTCCTCCAAAGCGCTCCTCAATCACCTGCTCATTCACCTGGGTCCTTACGCTGTCACTCACACTTTCCTCCCCATCAATCACGGGACCTCCCAGCGGCGTCACCAGTGGCGGGCCCACAATTGGTCCCGGATCCGGCAACGCAGCAGACAGGACCCGCGGCGACGGAGAAGTAGCGGGAATAGGCAGCGTCTCCAGGCGCAACCGATCAAGCGCAGACTGGTCCAACAGCTTACACCGATGAATAGCCCGCACTTGATCCGACAGTCGTTGGGCGGATACGGAGATGGATGGCTCAAGCTCCTGAAACAGAGACAACATCCTATCTCGGTACGCAGTCAGGCTGCTTCCTCCCTCTGTAGCCCCATAATATGCCCGCATGCAGTTCTCGTTCATTGTTTGAGTCCATCGCATGCGGCGCACTACACCACCGGTAGCGGGGGCCGGGCGCGGAGCAGGTTGCCCCGCAGGCCCCAAGCGTGCCGGCAGCGGTGGTCGCCCACGTCGCGCAGGTGGTGGCGGCGGCGGAGGAGACGGTAGCCCATCATCGTCGCTCGACGCAGTGGTGTCGGGCGGAGTAGCGTACTCATCGCCCGACGAAGAACTCGGAGATGACGAGACAGGCAGAGGTGGAAGTCGTGCGCATTTGTTATCCGCTGTTTTCGTCTTCGATCGTAATATCATCACTGTTGTGGTGGAATTTAATGTTGTTGACACTTCTTGTTGACAATGTCACTACGAGAAAATTTGCCATTTCTACGAAACAATAAATGTAAAAATCCATTTCCCAAACAAATACAAATCTACCGTCCAACGTTGCCCATAAACTTTCACAAGTCATCTCATTACTTAACAATCATGGATCAAGTGTCCATTCTCCAGTGGAACACGAAAAGCATTCGGCGCAGGAAGCCTGAATTGCTCCACCTCATTAATAAATTTCACCCGTCAGTGATTGCCATCTCGGAGACATGGTTGGTACCTGGATCCCGTTTTAGGGTTTCAGGGTACTCCTGTCTCCGAGATGACAGGGCTGACGGGTATGCTGGTTGCGCCTTACTTGTAAGGCGCTCATTTCCATTTTCACTAGTTCCTTTCCCTCCTATTTCACCTGACATTAACATTATAGCTGTAAAAATGTTCAACATCACATTTTTGTCTGTTTACATCCCCCATCCTCATTCAAATATGATCCCTGATATATCTTCTGTTATATCTTCAGTATCCTCTCCCATTATTTTAATGGGGGATTTCAACGCCCACCATATGTCATGGGGCTCTAGCCACGACGATGCTTTTGGCCTTGCCCTCTTAGAAATGTTTGATGATGCGAATCTTTGTATCATAAATGATGGTTCGCCCACTCGTAGGGTGTATCCGTCACAGAACCCTAGAAGTGCTGTTGATATTACAGTTTGTTCTCCTGTTCTGGCATCTGTCATTTCATGGAAGGTCCTAGACCTTTCCTATGGCAGTGACCACTTTCCCATAGTTATGTCTATCCCAGATAGAGTAACTCCTGCACGGAACTTCTGTCCTTCTCTTAAATTCCGATTATCTGGTTTATCTAAAGATAAATGGTCTTCTTATTCTTCCACTTTGGATAATAAATTGAGTGCTCTTGCTGTTTCTAACAGCTCTGACCTTTTTACCCTCTCTGAATCATATTCTAAATTTGTTGAATGCGTTATTTCCAGTGCTGAAGAGCATTTTCCATTAAAAAAACCATACAATTTTATTGTTTCAACTCCCTGGTGGGATGCTGATTGTTCAGAGGTTGTTAGAGAAAGAAAGCAGGCTGAACAAGAATATAATGCAGTCATGTCTTTAAACAACTTTATTAAATATCAAAGGATTGCTGCCAAAGCAAAAAAACTCTTAAATAAAAAGAAAAGAGATGGTTGGTTTATTTATTGTGAAAATCTGTCCCCGCGTACTCCTTCATCTTTAGTTTGGATGCAAATAAGACGGTTCAGGGGTGCTTACAATATCAATGATATTTCCATCAATGACCCTTTTTCATGGATTGAGGGCTTTTCTGATAAGATGTCTCCTCCCTTTGTTCCAAGTGTGGACGCTTTCCCTTCCGCTCCATGTTTTATACCATCAGTTAATAGCTTTGATTCTTCATTCTCATTTCAAGAACTTCAGTTGGCGCTTGATGGTCTTATAGATTCATCTCCTGGGGCTGACGGTATCCCATACTCATTTTTAAAAAATTCATCTGATAACAGTAAGCAGTATTATCTAGACTTAATCAATAACTTTTTAAATTGGGGATTTATTCCTCAGCAATGGAAAAACCAAATAATCATCCCTATTGCTAAACCTGGGAAGAATCCCTCGGATTCGAATAGCTATAGACCCATAGCTCTGTCATCGGTTTTAGCCAAAGTCTCAGAGCACATGATTAAACATAGGATTGAATGGTTTGTAGAGAGTAAAAATTTGTTGGCTAAAACCCAGTTTGGGTTCAGAAAAGGAATGAGCACTATGGACAGCTTAAGCATATTGGTATCTGATATTCGCATCTCCCTTTTACAGAAAGAATATTTAGTAGGAGTTTTCTTAGATATTGCCTCGGCATATGACAATGTTTTACTTCCTGTTCTCAGGGATAAACTCTCCTTGTTGGGTATTCCTGAGAAACTGGTCCGTTTTATATTTAACATGCTAACAGAAAGAACTATATCTATTAAAAGCCAGTATTCTATTCTTTCCCCAAGGGTTGTTTGGAAAGGCTTGCCTCAAGGGTCTGTACTCAGTCCTATACTCTACAGCTTGTACACTTGTGATCTGGAACTTTCGGTACAATCTTTTTGTCAAATTTTACAGTATGCTGATGATATAGCCCTTTACATATCTGACAAAAATTTGTCAACGGCTTCTAACCGTTTAACTTCCGCTCTTGGTTATTTATCTGATTGGCTTGTACAGCATGGTCTATCCCTATCGACTGCCAAAAGTAGTGTAGTGGTGTTTTCTAGAAAAAGACATGTTCCTCTGGTTAATATCTCAGTTGACAGTGAAATTGTTCCACAAGACAACAAGGTGAAATTTCTGGGGGTGTGGCTTGACAACAAACTATCAGGTCTAGAACATTTTGATTTTGTTTCTCAAAAATGTGAAAAGAATATCAATATTCTTCGTTCTTTGTCTGGAGTTTGGTGGGGTGCACACCCATACACCCAAAAATTACTTTATAATGCCATAGTTCGTTCTCATATGGACTATGGATCTTTTCTTCTAGACCCTTGTAACAAATCTGGTCTTAAGAAAATTGATAAGATTCAGTCAAAATGCCTGCGCATCATTCTTGGTGCTATGAAATCTTCCCCCATCAATGCCATGCAAGTAGAGTGTGTGGATCCCCCTCTCCATCTTCGCAGACAGTTTCTTTCCAACAGATTTTTCTTCAAACTAGTGCAAAATTCCGGTCATCCTCTTCTTGGGAAGTTAGCCCAATTATCTTCTCTTTATGATTCTCTTGGTCACCAGCAACCGGAAAAGATTTGCTGTCTTGTACATAGTTATCGACAATTTATTCGTCTCCCTAACCCACTTTTTCAAAGTCAATTAATGCCGTTATATTGTACTCCTTATGATGCGTTAATTTTCAAACCCAACATTATCTTGGACTTTGGAATCGATAAGGGCTCAATGGACGCCAATTGGTCCTTCTCCCACATATTACATACTGATTTCAAGGATTGGTTCACTTTATACACGGATGCTTCCAAATCTGCTGATAGCTCTGTTGGTGCTGCAGTTTGGGTTCCATCTACTAGAATTATTTTAGCTTACAAGTGCCCTTCAGTTTATTCAGTTTTTACAGGGGAATCTGTCGCCATTCTAGAAGCCATTAAATTCGTTAAATCGCACAACATTAATAAATCTATTATTTTTTCTGATTCTAAAAGTTGTCTTCAGTCCATTCTCTCCAATCAGTTCCGTTCAAAAACCAGGTTCCCTGTAATCCTTAAAATTAGAGAGCTTCTATTTCAATGTAACAGATTAGGTATTAATGTTGTTTTAGCTTGGATTCCTGGCCATTCAGGTATCCTCGGTAATGAGTCGGCTGATTCTTGTGCTAGGTCAGCTGTTCATACAGGATCTCTTGACCATTCTCAAATATATTTTCATGATTTATGTACCACCTTTGAACCGGCTTTATTCAAGACATGGTCTAGTGCATGGCAAAATTCTAAATCTATTAAAGGTAAATTTTTTGGCGATGTTCAGCCTGAGATTCCTCATAAACCCTGGTTCTCTAAATTTAAAAAGGCAGACAAATTGACCACTTCAGTTGTTTGTCGTTTACGCTTGAATCACTCTTGTACTCCGGTTTTCCTAAATAAACTTAGGATTAGGGATAATTCTCTCTGTGAATGTGGTTTAGATCAAGGAAATGTGGACCATATATTTTTCAGTTGTTCCAAATTACAGTTTTCATTGTATGATGTTATTCCAAACAATATCCCTCGTCCCACTTCCCTCAAGTGTTTATTATGTCTGGTATTTTCTCCGTTTATAGGTATTTTATGTAAATTTATTAAAGTGAATAAAATTAAGTTGTAAGTAGGTAGTTATTTTAGAAATTGTGTAAGTATTTATGTTATATTGTGTACTTAAATATTAGTTTTAGATTATTTATTATTTCATTATCAATATTATTACTTGTTGTAAATATTGTATTCTTTTGTTTTGTTTCAGCATTTTAGATTCATCTAGTACTTTCATAGTTGACCTCATTCTCCACATATACCAAAATTTCTCACTGAAAAATCTTCGTTTGATGTGCTGTCTTTCTACGTGATATTGGCAAAATTGTGGTAACCTCTCCACAAAGGCCATTTACAAAGAGTTGAAGTTGAAGTTGAATGTAAAAATCCTTTTGGTCGTTAAAATCGTTAATAAAACTGTAGAAAGTATATTTGCGTTTCATTCATGTGCAATAAAATGTTGTAAAGTATTTAAAATAAATATATAAAATTTGATAAAACAACAAGACGTTTGAAGTTGTCAGCGGTTTTTTATTATTATTATTATTAAGGTTGTAGTTATCGGGAAATAGGGACGCCGCCGGTAAAGCGTTCCACTCATTGGCTGTTCGCATAATAAATGTAAAGCCAAATCATTTTGTTCGCACATGGGGGATATTGACCATGTAACGGTGGCGTTTTTTCGTACATCACAGGTTGTTCGATGGTTTTCACGATCACAGGTAATGGCGGAATCAGGGGCCTTACCGCGTAAGTCTGGTGGAGATGGTAATCGTGTTTTCTCTGCTCGCACTCGTGGACTTGTTAATTGGCGCGTGCAGGATGGCAGGTGATGCCGATTTCCAGAACGGTTACGCGGTAGGGGTGCTGGTTATGCAACTCCAATGCGACACTCGAGCCGTTGGTGGTTTTATTGGTATTAGCATTTATTTATGAATTTATATTCTTAAATCCAAGTTTTTTACCAACTTCCATATTAAATACTCTAATACCTACACATTTTGAAACCCTATTTAAGCGGTTGGGCGTTGCACGAAGTTGGGTGAATATAATTATGATTGTTATCACAAAAGCCGCTCACTGAGATAAGTAATAAAACACCGGCTAGACGAACTCGCGCACCGAGAGTTACTTACACATGCACCTATTTTTGTCACTAGTCCACCACGCACTTGGCCGGTTTTTTGTATTTATTGTTATATTACAGGGTATATATGCACGTTCTTTCCTCACTATACAATGTGGCATTTAATTCACTCTTTTCCTTCAATTTATGTACTCAGACCATGCTATAGAATATTAGTACAAGGTCTAATTATAAAAAAAATGATTTTTTAAAAGTATTTAGTGCCTCTTAAAATAACTGTATGACAGCCGAAACGTCTATTTAACTCTGAATAAGGAAACCTAGGTTTCCTTATTCAGAGCTGTTTAACGGTACACACAGCGCGGGCACCAGCTGAGTGCTTTGTAAATATTTCGTAGGCAATAAAACGTCTTGCTGGCTCGATAGTTCAGTTGGTAGTAACCCTGCCTTCTTAACTGTGGGTTGTGGGTTCGATTCCCACCCAGGACAAACATTTGTGTGATGAACATAGATGTTTGTTCTGTGTCTGGGTGTTATATTGTATTCTATGTATGTATTTACAAACAAAAAGTATCTAAGTATTGTATCAGTTATCTGGTTCCCATAGTACAAGCTTTGCTTAGTTTGGGACTAGATGGCGCTGTGTGAAATGTAGACAGATATTTATTTGTTCAATGTCGCAAGGCTTTTCTTTAGAATTTAAATTTGATAATACCTAGATTTAAGTTTTATTTCATAAGTACTTTTTTTATTCAGTTATATGGGAGCATTCTATAGCATGGACTGAATACATATATTAAAGGAAAAGAACGAATTTAATGCCACCTTGTATAATCAAAAATCATAGTTTGAGGTTTGTATGTTTCCGTTCTTGAGTTTTTCAAAAGATACATCAATTCATAGGTCGGTCCGCAGTAAACAGAATCACAACCCAACACTGTAAAAAGCTTGTACTAGGGTACCGTTTGTACTTTTCGAGTAGGGAACCCCAAATGTATTTAATTACAACTGTAAATTGTAATTGTACACTAGTAGAGCTTGTTTCCTTCACGGCATCGGCATACGGTTGGACGAATTTGGGTGGCTTATATGCTATGCAAGAACAAGAACCAAAGATTTCACACAATTACCATCAGTGGCGTAGCGTGGACTAATATTTATTTATATAGACGTTGGCGAAATCGCATCAGCGATTGCCCCTTTTCTTTCGTACCCAAGACCCACCGAAAAAATCTTTTACCAAACATGTTTTGACACGACATATCTACTTATGAAGGTAAAAAAATATAAATGCGCAGTGGGAGAATATTGAAGGTAATTTAAAAAATATAGGTTTTTGTAACTTGTTTTTAATTTTTTTTACAAAAGTAATGTTCTTCGGCTTTTTGCTTTACAGAAATCCTCTAGTTAGGATTTGAAATTATTTTGGCAGCTAAATCTGCTTCGATTGATTGGTATTTCTAAAGCAGACAGTAGGTCCCGCCTCATACTGTTTCTTTAGTATTTTAAAATTTCTTAGAAAAACTTCAAAAACTAACGGTTATTGTAAGTCTGGTGGCATCGGATTTAAAGCGTCGCGAGGCCGTGGGCGAGGGCCCACGCCTAGCTATGCCACTGTTCGCCGAACTACCACGTAGTATCACTGTAAATACAGAATGTGAAAAAAGAACCAAATTCAATCACCTTTTTTAGATTTTGCATGAATTAAGAAAAGAAAACATTTTAGAATAAACAACCTCAGTGCTTCCTCAATATATTTCAAAGATCAAAATACAATTTGTAACAGTTCAATCACACCAAACTACAATTTAGAACAACATACAGTTTTTATTTCCACTATGGCTAATACAATGTCACTTAAAAAAATTACAAAATGCTGCAAAAAATTACAACAGCTTACAGCTTAAAAACAAATAAGAAAATCAAATTAAAGGTGCGATTACTTTAAAATTATTTTGCACCATTCAAAGAAAGGCTCTGCTTGTGTCAAGCAAATTGGCATGATGGATTGCAAAATAATTTTGAGCATGTACATTTGTCATAGTTTACAAATTATGGAAAATTGTATGTCCCATATGAACGGAAAATTAACCTTAAATCTAAAATCATATTTAAATCTCCTTATCACTAATATAGTCATTATAGTCCTAATGCTTAAAAACTAGCAGGTTAAGTCCGGACCAAAGTTTCCCAAGAGTCACTCCACTGTCCACATCACTAAACTTTTTTAAGAAAACTGTGTATATTTATTGGTGATGAATTTTGTATCTTGAAGTCATGCCCGGAATCAAATGCACAATTAAAGTCTTGAAGAAAATCTGTAACAATATCCAATAATACTTATTACTTCATAATATTTACACATTTAGGCAGCAGTGCACACCCAGAGTAGCATCAAAAGAAGTTAGGAAGCATTTTAATAAGACTTGAAGAAATTATGAGCATAAAAATGATATCACAACTATAAATTTTACCAATGATAGCGATACTTAACCTCGGGTAAACTGTTGAAAACTAAACAATTTATTACAAAGAGATTTTTTTTTAGCACTTTTACAAGTCAACTCAGAATGTCATTAATTCATATAATGCGTAATTTCTGAGGTTCTGGTTCATACTGGTATTTCCACGTATAAATGAAGGTTGTTAAGGTATTGGGAGTTAATAGAGTCTTACCTAGTCTTACACAGGAGCTCCAGGACCACCTTTCTTCCCAATAAGTGATTTGTGTATATGTGGAATGACACCACCTCCAGCAATGGTGGCTTTGATAAGGCTGTCCAATTCCTCATCCCCTCTGATCGCAAGCTGCAAGTGGCGCGGGGTGATGCGTTTCACCTTGAGATCCTTCGACGCGTTTCCCGCCAATTCCAAGACCTTGTCAAAACAAACAATGAATAGATAAAGCCACAGGAATAAAACTGAAGCATGGATAGGTCGGTATCATCTCCATGTAACAGTAAAACTATCCCCTGTTCATGTCTATGCTTCTATTATCTTGAGATTCAAGATTTTTAGATATATAGGCCCATTATTATGAATATCAACAAACTGTTTTCCCGCCAAAATGTTTAACTTGAAATTAACATTGATTTCGATGACCTGTGTTAATAGAAATAAATTAAGGAGTTATTTAACGAAAGTTATAGAAATTTTAAAGAGCATTTCTAGAAAACTCTCAAGAAATTAGCCTAAAAGAGTATTAAACTGTTGCCGCCATATTGGCGGGGCGTTGTGATGCTTACCTCGGCCGTAAGATATTCAAGAATAGCTGCTGAATATACCGCTGCAGTGGCTCCAACACGACCATGGCTAGTTGTTCTATTTTTTAGATGCCTATGAATCCTGCCCACGGGAAACTGGAAATATAAACGTTCAATGTATTGATTAAATTCTGAAGTTGTCCGCCATTCTGCGAGGTCATTCATATTATTCAATTCAGTGAAATTCTAAAATAGAGATAAATTGCCAACTATAATAACGCCTAAATTCTTCAAATAAATTATGAAAACGTTAGAACTTACCTGAAGACCAGCCCTCGCTGATCTGGATACTGCTTTTGCCTTTGCTTTGCCAGAATCCTTGCCTGCTTTACCACCAGCCTAAAATTGATGAAATATCCTATTAATTTTGCTCGTACGTAGCTGAAACTTCGCCAGTAAGTATATCACAACACTGTTCACCGAAATACACGATAAAAATTCCACTACACTGGCTAGATTTCACAAATTCTTGCAAAACTCACCATTTTGAAACGTGTAACACACTATCACCACTACAGAGAACAACCAACACAGGAAAGGCGCCAAGTAAAATCACTACGAAACAAAGATGGCAGCGCGGCACTGTACGCGCAGTGCAGCCAACCGCACGCAGCCGGAAGTGTCGTAAATAGACACTACGATGCATTTAACCAATCGCTGTACTAGGAAATGGCGGGCCATGTCAAGTGCTGCCAAGCTAAGCTGTGGCATAACACTGAACTGTTTTTACGTTCCATTCTAAGCAGGTATTTACTAAGTACCCCATAATAACTACGGTACACAGAGCGACGCTCAGTCATCCACAGAATAATAGTACTCCTAGCAGTCATCGATCCATGCTCAAGTCGATATTGTCTTAATATACTTAAGAAATTGCCGTTTTTTTTAAAATAAAATAAGTTACTGTAATTTTGAAGAGAAACCTTCTTAAGGGGCGTTTTGCATGTTTTGGGTGATCAAATATTATGGAAGTTGCGTCATCATCCCCGTACGCTTTCCATGAACTATATGTATGTATGTATACTGTGTACATATAATACACATGTGTACTTATTGGGTGAACAAAAATCGTCAACCTCGCGTCATCGTCACCGTATTAGGAGCACAGACTCATGATCAGGAGTTTCAGGAGTAATATTGTTTTGTGCACCGCACGCTTCCCATGAGTTATGTTACTCGTATGTCACAAGTTACTTAGTTTTCAGTACACTTCTATCGGCAGTCCCCAAAGACGGCACCGCACATTTTTTTAAAATTATTTTTATATTTACTAATCAAAGTATGTAATCGCCCCGCAGCTCGCAGTGGCAGTTTATTGATGCCCTTCTTGAAGATATCGGCTGGATGGGAAGCAACAAACCGACAAAATCTTCAATTTTTTTTATAATTAAACTTACAAATCAGTTGATATTAATAATAATGATTGGTTGCAATCGAGTTACGTGATCGACGTGCTGATCTCCGGTCGAGTATAATCTTATTACCAGACTATGCTGTTGTCTCAGGATGATGTGCGCAGTGCAGTGCCACACTAAACTTTATATTTTGGAGTTCCAACTGACACTGTTCCGTTATGGGAGGCCGTGTCACTTAACATCAGGTGAACGATTAGCTAGTCACATCATTCACTAACATAAAAGAAACAGCATTTTAGCATTTCATCTGCAGAATTTAGAATTTAACCTTCTTGATTCCACAAACCACTTGGTCCGTTCATACATACAGGAAATACTGGTAAAGAAAACGAAATAAATATACTTAGGGGGTTTTGGCGGGAAAACGAAAAGATCACGTTACCGCATTATATTATTTTCCAAAACTTGTGTTATTTTCAGTGTTAGTGCATATAATTGGTGGAATTTGAGTTAAGTGCTGGATTACAGGCATGAGTGTAGGAAAGTGGTATAATGATGGTAAAATGTTTTTTTTTTCGTGTTGTTTCCAAAACTCCATAGAAGCTTCTGGTAAAGTTGCCACAACTTTACTAGGAGTATGACTTGACTAGACTAGACTATGACTTGACTCTGACTTGACTTGATGATTTCGACTGTGACCTGACATATTATTTACGTGAAATATCATTAACTTGATAAATTATCAATTACTTGACACTGGCTAAATACACAAAAGTGTGGAGCCAAAACACAAAAAAAAACTTATTACAAGATACCACTTCAGAGATAAGTTGGTGGCACTGTACATTACCCCTTTGTCTCTAGCGTCGCGTTTGTATTCTCTTTGGTCAAAAGACTACCGCTTCACCCAGAGGCTAGTCTCCAGTGTTGGTTTTTGTACGATAACTATCGTATTTGTACCGTTATTTGTCATAATGTACGATTTACAATCCTCATATAATGATCGTACGCAAAAATACGATAAATTCTATATTGAGAAGTTATTTCAATAAATACCTTTAAAAAGCATTTGATTGCTCTCTCTCTCTCTAACTCTGCCATGTGCAAATGCAGATTGTGAAAGAATATTCAGTAAGATGAAAAAAAACTCGGAACACCTTGTATGTAACACGAACTGTAGAAGAATTGTAGATACGAGGAGTTTTTCCAAGATGTACGATTTTTTAAAATAAATACTATCTTTTTGATGGAAACAATTTTTTTTATCTATCCTATTCCAACACTGTAACCTCACCCCTAACCACAGAATACTCCTCCCCTAACTTTAGTTAGTCACACCACAGAACACTATTAGTTACACAAGTCATTATATCTTCGAGCAATAACTATTGCTCGAAGAGTTATATAGTGACTGGTTCGTAGAGTGTCAGTGGCATTGCCGCCCGTACGCTATTATGCCTTATTAACCTCTACAATTCAATACCCCAGTTCACAATCATATTAATTACATTTTCTTTGTCAACGAAATTGCAGTATTAAGATTTACTTTTACTCTACATCAGCTTTCAGTACTAAAATATAGTAATTTTCCAGACTTTTCTAGGTTAAAACTTGATTTTCTTTGTAAAAAAAAAATTGACTCATATTAGCCGCCCTAGGCTCCAGCTTACTCAGCCTGCTGGCAAATCCACCACTGGACCGTATCCTTTCAGGGTATGTTTAAACAGGATAATGCACGTTCGTTCCACATGCACACGGTTACGGTTACCGCGCCGCCGGGCTAAAGTGTATGAGCTACCATGACAGCCGCATACCAGCATTCACAAGGGCCGGCATAACACCTCATACATTTTTACTTTACACGGAACCGTACGCATGCAAAACATGCCTTACGCTATCTTCTAAGCATTACAGTTCTCCGATTCTTTTTAATTCCATCTTATTTAAAATTTAGTAAAAATTGAAATATTCCGCCGTTCAAAAAGGCATTTCGCACATCTCCGTCTAGTACTAGTTGCATCTTCTACGCTTGCAAAAGTTGGGTTCGTGGAGTTGGCGAATGAAAACATCAAGATAAATTAAAGCTAACTAATTTATTGATAGTTCAGATTTGGCAGCATCATCACAGTTGTTTTTATTTACATACAAAATAATCGAGGTGAACACTGGCCGCACTAGACTTGATATTGATCGTTAGTGTAATGTTTGTAAAATAAGTAATATCAGTAAAGCTTATATCTAGCATGGAGGCGGCGCTACTCGCTGGCGCTGGAGTCGTCGGTGAACTCGTCGCACCGGTCCTCCAGCTCCACCTGCGGACACGGACATGGGCAACGATATGGTTGGATGGTGAACTCACGGATAGGAACCAGCAGAGAACTCGCTACTGGAGTTTTGGCGGGAAAACGAAAAAGTTCGCGTCACTGCATTGTATTGTTTTCCAAAACTTGTGTTATTTTCAGTGTTAGTGCATAAAATTGGTGGCATTTTATCCGTTAAGTGCTGGATTACTGGCATCAGTGTGGAGAAGTGGTATAATGATGGTGAAACGTTTCTTTTCGTGTTGTTTCCGAACTACGAAGAAGCTTCAAGTAAAGTTGCCACCACTTTACTAGGAGTATGACTTGACTAGACTAGACTATGACTTGACTGGATGACTTGGACTGTGACTTGACTTAACGCATACATATACATAATATTAATTAACTTGAAAAATTAATTACTTGAAACTGGCTAAATACACAGAAGTGTGGCGACAAAACCAAAACAAAAAGAACTCGCTGCTTTAACTACAGATAAATAATTCTGTAAGACTGTAATTCGGGAAATAATCTTTTTAGCCTATATTAATGACGATTTCCATAATTTTAAAACTATTTTTGAAATTGTGTAGAGGACCCCCTAAAGTAATATAAGAACCAATTTGCATTTTCTACGACGATATCTGTTAAGAAATTTCCAATATTTATTACGTTTTCCATCACCCGGCCCTCACTAAAGTATGGGATTGGGAAAAACTAGACTCGCCAAAATTAAAAAAGCATGTCATCAAAATCGTTTAGCAATTAGCGGATATACTATACAATACAACATACACCACATACAGACGAATTGAGAACAGGGCCTTACTTAACAGAAATAAGAACCACTTTCATTTGTTGTCGGAAGCCCAAAGCGGCACCTACTCACTGTCGCCAATAGCTTGTATACACAACAACAATAGTGTTTGTTGGTACGTTATGTTACCGTCCGTACCTCGTCCAGCTGCAGGCACTTGCCCCACTCGGCGAGCGTGATGCGGTGGTCGTCGTCCTCGTCGCACGAGTCCAGGAAGGGCGCGATGCAGTGCTCCAGCGACATCAGCGGGGCGCGGATCGGGAACAGCTCGTGACGGGACACGAACCTGCACACGGTTGGATGCGATGTCGAGGAGACACGCCAGACAATATTTGACTTTTTTTTAAAATAAAATTATGTACGAATTGTAAAATGTTAAGTCACCTTACTATCTTGCGAAAAGTAAAGTATTGGTATCGTTAACATAACGTTTGATCAGCGCCCCATCGGACGTAAAACTAATTAAATGTGGTAGCACGAATGAAACTTAATATCGTCCCATCCACGGCTAATTTTCGAATCTACATTTTGCACATTTTTCAGGGGAGCAAAAAACTACTTTACTATGGTATAATTTAAAAAATCACACTAATATTCTAAAGGCGAAAGTTTGTATGTGTGTATGTTTGTTACTTCTTCACGCTCAAACGGCTGAATGGATTTGTATAAAATTCTGCACCAAGATAGCTTATACACTAGTGTTACAAAATACTTCACTTCGGGAGCTGATGCAAGCGGCGTAGTATATATACGAGCGACGGAGAAGGCTCGGGCTCACTTTTCGGGCAGCGCTCAGAGGCGACGGACGTTCTATAAAATCACGCTATTAATTATTGTCGGTTCTTAGTAAATTTTAATAAATATTGTTAGCTTGATTGTAAACTTATTTTTTTAAAACTAAAACCACTTAGGATTTCCAACATCAGAAGCGGGATCTAACTCAATTCTGACTTGGTTATTCTGATTTTAAATATTGCTTTGCTTTTGCTGTTGTGATTTTAAAGAATATCCGCTTTAATTTTTGGAGCTATATCTGAGACTAGTAAACGTAAAAGTCGTAAGCGAAATCGAACGTCTATTCCTGGTTTCGAAGCCCAGCTTCAAATTTTCATAAGCCGCTTAGGTGTTTTGGAAGATTCCAGGACACGCAGTGCAAGTGTTGTTGCGAGTACATCGCGCGCCATGTCGGCGCCAGCACCGGATGCGACAGCCGCGTCGTGCGAGCCGTCTGCCCGCTGACTGCGCTGTCGAGCGCCGAGTCGTACCCTGCAAGTCTGGACCTGTCCGTGCCATGTTCAAGCACGCCTCCGCCCACCGCGGATATGGTTATAAATGAAGTAACCGAAAAACTCGTTAATGCTATGATGCCATGGTGGTAAGATCGAACCATGTATTTATGTCGAATTTCGATCTGTCTTTGCATGATTTTGATTCGTTGTGTGGTCATATTGATCATGTGCGCAAACTAAATAGATGGGACGACAGTGAGTGTTTAGCGCGTATAGGTAATTGTCTAAAAGGTGACGCGAGGTCGTGACTATACGAGTGGGATAGTAACGACCGTAGTTGGTCAAATTTCAAGCGCAAATTCAAGCATTGTGCCCTATACGAGTAGATATCGCGAACATTTTATTTGATGTTATGAAAACTAATTCCGATAACTACCCTACGTATGCAGAATACGCTAGACGTTTGTTGTTACGTTACGCATGGTTAACGATTTGAGTGACGAGTTCATTGTAGCGATAGTTACACGCTGGTGTTACTGATCCTCAAATTCGCGCAACTGCTATGAATTTAGCGAGTTTTCTGTCCATTTATGTGAAACCTCATCAGATTACACCCGTTCGAGGTCGTGGTGTTTTTCGCAAAGGTTATGTTCAACAAAACAAGCGAAAACGCGAGTATAGTGATTCTAAAGACTTTGACTGAGGCAGGATTTTCCATCAACGTTAAGAAATGTGAATTTCTTAAAACTGAAATAGGTCAAATGATTACTAATGGTCAGGTGAGACCGAGCGAGCATAAGGTAGAAGCTTCTGTTAACACGTAAGTGCCAAGCAATGTCTAAAGAGGTTAGACATTTTTAATGCTACTAAGTTAGTTTTTGTTACTTTAGACGGTACATCCCCGGTTATTCATTCAAAACGGAACTCTCAATGGTACCGTTAAGATGCGGTGATGAATAATACTGCGTCCACACTACCAGACGCTGACCAGCAACTCCAAGACGCTTATGTCAACAAGGGTAGTTAGCAGTCACGAACCTTCACCGTTGGCGATTTTGTGTTCGTGAACAGGTCGTCACAATCTACGGGAAAGCTGGACTCTGGCATGCTGGGGCCCTACAAGGTCCTGCATGTGCTGCCACCCACCGCTGTAGCTTGAAACTTCTCGGCGGGTCTTATGGCAAGACAACGCAAGCGGCCGCCGATCACATGGTGTTTTGGCGGGGCGAATGGACGCTGGAGGCTTGTTCTGCGTTCTCCACTGCGGATATCTGTCTCACCAATGTGACTCAGCGATGACTGCACTTTGTGTGGCGTCGTTTGCAATGTGTGATCATTTCGCACAGTTGCCTTCTCTCTATTTGCAATGTGTGAGGTGGCCTATGCCTCTTCATGCAGTTGCCTTTTGCAATATGTGACGAGATTATTCTCTCCACATAGTTGCCGTTTTTGCAAGGTATGACGTTATTTATGAATGTTATCTTATACAGTTGCCATTTTTGCAATGTGTGACGTGGTTTGTGAGTGCCATGTCATACAGTTGCCGTTTATGCTATTTATGTCGTGATTTGTGAGTATTACATTATACAGTTGCCGTTTTTGCAAAGTATGACGTTATTTATGAATGTTATCTTATACAGTTGCCATTTTTGCAATGTGTGACGTGGTTTGTGAGTGCCATGTCATACAGTTGCCGTTTATGCTATTTATGTCGTGATTTGTGAGTATTACATTATACAGTTGCCGTTTTTGCAAAGTATGACGTTATTTATGAATGTTATCTTATACAGTTACCGTGTTTTCAATGTACGACGTGTTTTGTGAGTATCATATCATACAGTTGCCGTTTTTGCAATGTATGACGTGGTTTGTGAGTGCCATGTCATACAGTTGCCGTTTATGCTATTTATGACGTGATTTGTGAGTATTACATCATACAGTTGCCGTTTTTGTAATGTTTGACGTGATTTGTGAGTGTCACGTCATACGGTTGCCGTTTCTGCAATGTATGATGTAGTTTATGAATGTTATCCCATACAGTTGCCGTTTTCTATTACAATGTGTGGCGAAGTTTAGAAGTCCGGAATTCTGAAATTCGCAATACATTTATTTTTCTTTATTTTCTATGCTAAAGTACTAAAGTACTTTCTTACATGCGGTTGGAACCTTACTTTTTCTTACAAATTTTCATAAAATTAGTATGCGAGACCTGTGTTGGTTGTACTTGAGTGCACGCTTGTGCTTCTAACACAGTTGTTTTGCAGTCTCCGTTTTCAATGTTTATTACAAGTACCTGTTGAATTCCTCTAAATTGAAATTTCTTTGAATTGAGCAACAGCTTCATTTTAATTTTGAAATGGTTTCAGTTACCAACGTTATGCCTGTACATCGGGTCCTAAAATCATGTTTTGTTGTGTTATAGAAGAAGACACAACGGCCGAGGTCGACGACAATGTGCCGCTTGAAGATGAAGCAGCTGTTGAGGACAACACGCAAGCAGGAACGGCCGTGTTACAAAATACTTCACTTCGGGAGCTGATGCAAGCGGCGTAGTATATATACGAGCGACGGAGAAGGCTCGGGCTCACTTTTCGGGCAGCGCTCAGAGGCGACGGACGTTCTATAAAATCACGCTATTAATTATTGTCGGTTCTTAGTAAATTTTAATAAATATTGTTAGCTTGATTGTAAACTTATTTTTTTAAAACTAAAACCACTTAGGATTTCCAACACTAGATTAACATATAGGCTACATTTTATCCCGGAAAAGTGAAATTTTCCCGTGGGATGAGTAAATAATTAAAATACTTTTTATCCGAGGGTGAAACCGCGGGGCGCAACTAGTAGTTCATAATCTCTTATTTACTGCTATCGTATCTCCCAAACTATAAGAGCTAGAAATACAAGGATTTGCCACAACGTGTATGATTGCTTTTTAAGCTGTAAGCCCAAAAACTCATTTTGCAAAAAATGCAGATTCGTAAGTTTGCCGTGGAGGGGACGATATTTTCGTTAGCTTTCAACAGTTTTCAAACAGAGATTAACCAATAAAAGCAAAACATAGAATGCACAACGAAGGAAATAGTTGGTCGATGAAATATTGAAGTGTTCTTTCTTTATGTATTCCGTAAGGATCGAAGGAGCCGTGTAGCGTGTAGCGTGTAGTGGAGTGGAGTGTAGTGGAGGCTCACCGGTCGTTGTCGTGCGCGTCGAGGTCGCACCACTTCCAGATGGCGGCGTTGGTCCAGCGGCGCGTGAGGTTGGCCTCGGCCTCGCGCTCCATGCGCTGGTAGTGCGGCGTGAGGTCGCGGCGCTCGGCCATGTCGCGCATGACGTTGAACAGCCAGTCGCGCATGCGCCGCGGGAAGTCGGCGCGCTCGGCCGCCGTGCAGGCCGGCATGTCGCGGCACGCGCCGTAGTACTCCACCTGCACGTGCAGGTGCGCCGGCGCGCGGCACAGCGCCGACCCGTCCAGGCACAGGCAGCGCTGCCGGTACACCTGCGCCCGCTCCGCCCTCAGTCTACTCCACGTGCCTACACTTGGGAGCATGACATCATGTCATGTCATGCTCCCAGGCCAGGTGATACAAGAATTTTTGTCTACTCGAGGGCAAGAAAGGATTTGCCAGACTATGGTGGGTAATGATTTTTTATTTTTTATGTTAAGGAATGACCAATATCAGTTGCAGTGCCACTCGGAAGTCTATTGTAATTTTGCGTGGCACTGCACTGCGCATGTCATCCTGAAACATCAGCACAACTAGACTGTGAGATCTGGTCATAAAGTCGCGCATGGTGCGCGTTCTCGGGATCAAACGATCCGGTTTTAACAAGTGCTACGGTTGAGTGACGTTGGACGTAATAATAGGTCTTTACCTATGAAATTGCCGTATTGCAGTACAGACTTTTTCAAACAAAAAAAAGTTTTGATTGGCTATGAATTCTAAACTCAAATTAATTTTGTTTTAAAAATATGACATTCTATTTACAATATAAGTATTTTGTTTATTGATTAGCGTTGTATTTTCATTACATTTCAACATTTTTCCTCATAATGGATACTTTGAAATTTCGTGTAATTATGGAATATGAGTTCCGTCGTGGCACCAACGCGGCACAAACGACACGTAACATCAACGACGTTTACGGAGAGAACTGTACAAACGAACGTACAACCCGTTATTGGTTTGCTCGGTTCCGTTCTGGGAATTTTGACTTGAAAAATGAACCTCGTGGTCGTCCGGAAACTTTGGTCAACAATGATGAATTAAAGGCGATTGTGGAAGCTGATGAATCTCAATCTACAGCTGAGCTGGCAGCAGCTTTTGATGTTAGCATCAAAACAATATTGGTCCATTTGCGACAGATTGGCAAGATAAAAAAGCTTGATAGATGGGTGCCCCACGAACTTAACGATCGCCAGCGCAACGTACGCGTCGAGACTTGCCTTGCGCTGCTTAACAGGCACAGAAATGATGGAATTTTGAACCGAATTGTTACGTGCGACGAAAAATGGATTCTTTTTGACAATCGAAAGCGCTCAGCAAGTTGGTTAGATCCTGGTTCGGTACCAAAGCAATGTGCAAAACGAAAAATGACCTCTAGAAAGGTGATGGTCACAGTTTGGTGGTCTAGTGCTGTTGTGATTCATCGTAGCTTTTTACAAAACGGCGAGAGCATTACTGCAGATGTGTACATTGAAGAACTGACCACAATGATGGCGAAACTCGCACGTCTGCAACCAGCTTTGGTCAATCGGTCGTCTCCACTGCTACTTCACGACAACGCGCGACCCCATACTGCACAACAGACCGTCTCTAAGCTGCATGAGTTGGGTTTGGAAGCTCTCCCTCATCCGCCATACTCACCAGATCTTGCGCCTACCGACTATTACTTTTTCTAAAATTTAGACAACTTTTTAGCGGGAAAAAAATTCAATTCCCGAGAGGCAGTACAAAACGCCTTTGAAGAGTTTGTTGTCTCCCGTCCTGCTGATTTTTTCAAGAAGGGCATCCATAAACCGCCACAGCGTTGGCAAAGATGCATTGATTGCAGGGGTGATTACTTTGAATAAAAGAAATAAATAAGTTCGAAAAAAAAAATACTTTAACTTTTTTCAAACAAAACGGCAATTTCATAGGTAAAGACCTAATATGTTTATATCCAAAATTACGTGTGTTCGTGAAATCAGCCATTTAGGAGATAAAAGTGTGTGAACTCCTTTGGTCAAATAGCCTCGTGTAAACACAAGTAAGACGAGGAGCCGCTCACCTCGCAGTCGGAGGCCCAGGTCTCGTTCTGGTTTGTGCAGACCTTGCGGCGCGACTCGGTCTCGTAGGGGCACTCCTTGATGCAGTTGCAGACCGCGTCGCCGTGCTCGTCGATCTCGCACACGCGGCCGGCGCTGCAGTGCACCTTCAGGCACGGGTCTGCGGGGCCGCATCGTTAGCCGCGGGGATATACTCCACGTTATCTAGTCAACTACAACTAGCGGCCCGTCCCGGCTTCGCAACGGTGGACATTTCTTTTTACAACATTTTGACACAAAAAATTTTTCTTTCAATTAAAATAGCCTATATTAATCAGTCATAATGTAGCATTCAAATGGTGAAAGAAGTTTTTAAATCGGTCCAGTACTTTTTGAGCCAATTCGTTACAAACATACATAGAAATCTTTTCTCTTTATAATATCAGTATAGATTGTGGCTAGTATGCCGTCCAAATGTTTCGGTAGTGTGTACAATATGTTTAAAACATATCGTGAAGATAAAACGTTTCTATTCACGCACAAAAAATATCAAAACATTATTTAGACTAACCTCGACGTTATGACCAAGTTACATTGTAGTCCCCTCGTGACCGCGGTCAACGTAACTTGGTCGAAACTTCGAGGTGAGCCAAAATTAGGCCCATTTTATCTTTACAAAATGAGTTTAAATCGCGAAAGTTTAAAAAGTGTTATGTTTAAAACAATCAAATTGGTTCGGATTTGGCGTTAAAACAAGAATTAAAGGTAAATTACAACGATGGACTACAAACAAATAGACAACATTTTACTTTTGCACATAAATAAGTGGAAATAGAAATGGATAGTTTATAGAAGAGTGACGTGGGTTACCTTCGAGGAAGACTTCGTTCTCCCCGCCCTCCCCGCCCCCCCCGCCGGCCGGCACGTCGCCGCGGGACAACTCGTGCTTCTGTGAAACGATATACTCAACTTGTGAACGCGTGCTGGACCACACGAGTGGACGCACAGTTGATGTAATTGGCTCTTAGCCATTTTAATTAACTAAAAAAAAAAATATGTGTGGACATCTCACACAGCGCCATCTAGGCCCAAACTAAGCAAAGCTTGTACTATGGGAACCAGGTAACTGATACAATACTTAGATACTTTTTGTTTGTAAATACATACATAGAATACAATATAACACCCAGACACAGAACAAACACCTATGTTTATCACACAAATGTTTGTCCTGGGTGGGAATCGAACCCACAACCCACAGTTCAGAAGGCAGGGTTACTATCAACCGAGCTATCAGGTCAGTCAGTAAATTAAATGTATCAAGTCTCTGGGTTTGGCAGTTGGAGCCTACTTGTAAATTGTAAGCATGTGGTGGCGGCGTGAGGACAAGACCACCCATCTCTTAGCGGGAGCCGTGAGAACAGGCTTAGAGAACTATCCATGGGCATCAGCATTCTCAATCTTCTGCGATTATCAAGTCGCCTGCTAAGCGTAGTGATTATAGCAAATATGACATGCATCCAAAGTCAAAAGGCGTTTATGGAGGCAGCAGTGGACGTTTTCAGACTGTTAGTGTGTGTGGCGGCTGTCGGTACCTGGTAGCGGAGCTCGTCGAGGCGCTCCGCCGCGCCGCGCTCCACGTGCTCGGGCTCCGCGGGCGCGCGCGGCGCCGCCGTCGAGGTGCGCAGGCGGCGGTGGCGGCGCCGGACCCTCTGCAACCGCACATGTTGCTCACACTAGGCTAGCTGCCCCCCGCGTTTTATCCGCGTACACACAAGTTAAAAAGTATTCTATGTTAAGTGACCAGATTTTAGTGAAATTTCATGTCCATTCGAATTTGAAATTTCACTATTTTCTATTTTTCCACTTCAATTATTGTTGCAGTTGAGGGATGATAAACGTTTTTATATACTTAGTTTGATAGTATGCGTGCAATATTTAATGATTGATTAAAGAGAGGCTAGGTAACTGGCAAGACTGTACTTTCAATGTTCCGTCGTCCTCCGATAAGTGAGGATCAATGCACTCATCTCATTATATTGTGCAACGCGAATGTGCCAGTGTACACGCTGGAGGCGGGGACTCACCTCGGCGTCGGCGGAGCAGATCACTGCCACCACCAGGGCCAGGAACAGAACGTGACCCTTCATCTTAGCTTCGTTGCTGAAACAAATAATATTATCACCAGATTATAACCTGCCTTATTATACTTGTCTGCAGAAAGAATAATATATATTCAAACATTATACAACTTTGATTATATTCCTCCTCCACAAGCCACCGGTGCATCGTACCACCTTCTACGACCGCTCATTTACTGCTCAGGCTGTACGCTTGTGGAATGAACTACCTCTTAATATTAAACAGGCTCAATCACTCACTGCTTTTAAGACTCAAATTAAGCACTTCTATCTCTCTAGTTTGACTTCGAAATAAACCTTCATTGTTTCCTTAGTATTTGTGTATGTTTATATATACATAGTAGTATTGTATTTTAAGTAGTATATAATTTTATATTTGTCTTAGTATGTATGTACACAGTAACTTTTTATCACCACCGCCCTTGCTCGTTGATCTATCTCTGTCCATCCAAAGATTGTCTGGAAGAGATCGCTTTTTAGCGATAAGACCGCCCATTGTTACCTACTCATTAGTTATTTCCTGTTTTTGTATTTGTTGCCTTGGTGTCAATAAAGAATATCTATCTATCTATATTTATAATGTAAAACCACAGTTCTGCGAGTGACAAAACATACCCGATACCCGCGTAGCTTCAATAGGGACTAAGCGGTCCACGCGCTTCCGTTGTAAGATAATAATGATAAACGCATTGACTCATTAATAAACTACCTATAGTTTGTTTGGATACGGTTTCATGTCTGCTAATGATCCCATTACGTAGATGCCAGTTTTAAACTGAAAATCATCCGAGACTCGCCACTGTTATGTAAATACACTAATAATATATACTAGGCGTATGTAAGCAGTCTGATCCTCTAATAAATTAATTGTGAGAATGTCATCACTACTGGGCCCGGCGCGGCGGACTGGGACCGATGATGCCGTAGAATGCGTATCTTCCGTGCGAAAGGAAGTGATCGTATTTCTGTCAATGAAGTGATACTTTAGGCGCCGGTGACACGTGTAATGTGACACGCAGTGGTGCTAAAATGATTCATACGGTTACTCTAAAATCTAAATTCTAGCTGACCTCTTCATCGTATTATATATATGCTAATGAACTCATAAAGGAAATAGATACATAGAAAATTCTTTGCACTAACAACAACACTAGTAGAGCATCATCTTCTTAGTAACCCTGATGTGTTGTGGAAGTACAGAATCCAAAGATGGTAAAATATTCCCGGATCAGTGTTGTACGACATAACATCTAAAGAGTATATATAAATGTTAGTGTGTAAGGTGTTCAGAGAATATGTAACACAAGCCAGCCCGGATGAGGTCACCCGCACATCTGCTGCGACGCTCAGCTCTTTACGAGCGTTCGGCCGCTGCGCTGGCTTCTGCGAAATTACTTTGCCATACATAGTTTGCTGTACTCATCAATACTTAATGTACCTACAGTTAGCGTATTTTATGGGCAACTCAGTAATATTTTACTCTTGTAAAATAGCATAGCATAATGTAGAAAAATGTGGACCAACCAAAGTACACTAGGAATTAAAATGATATATCAAAAAATCTAACTATTCCTACGTTTTTTAAAATTAAACATCATGGATTTATTCGCACGGTCGATGTAAAATAGAAAGCAGCGTCATGCGAACGAATTTAGTAACTTATTGCTAGCGTACCAACATCAACAATTAAAGGTGAAAATATTAGTTTTTTCTGAGGAGCTCCCAAAGGCAAACATTTCAAAAATTCTCATTTTTCAGAAGTTCTCATTTTTCAAAAATTATCATGCTATCCCTAAATTCAATTAATCACAGTCTGAGAGTCTGATTAATTAATCAAGTTAATTGATTGTATCATCATTGTCAAATACCGCCTAACATGATGATAACGAAAGACGAAGAAATGAAAGTCCCACAGTCGGCGCTGCCACAGCCTTTGGTTGCTGATTTGCGAAACATATGGTCGCCGAGTGCTGCGTGCGCACTCGGCGACGGTCCGGGAGCGCGAGGTGCGCGGCGGTTGCACATAAATCTTTCAATTCAGCCTGTCGACGTGTCAATGTTACAGCAATCAACGACTGACAACAAATATGCGCAGACGCAGTCTGAATATGTATATTTACGACGTTTGCATCATTCTTTAATTGATTACGAAATTACCAAAGTTCATCAACGCAATGACTTGATAAATATATCTGTCTCAGAACAAATACTTTTGATGCTACATAAAAATAAATCTATCTGTAGAGTATTATGTAGTGCCTCCAATGAAATAAAAAATACCATGCTCCTATACTATAGAGACGCACCGCGCTGCAGCTGGAAGAAGTGAGTTATTACCAAATTGGTACCAATATCAACGAGCTTGTTGGGACGCAATCTCGACGTCTATTTGTTTCTATTGACCCAATTTGGATGGCATATGTGCCTTG
Source organism: Ennomos fuscantarius (assembly GCA_905220475.3). Taxonomy (NCBI): domain Eukaryota; kingdom Metazoa; phylum Arthropoda; class Insecta; order Lepidoptera; family Geometridae; genus Ennomos; species Ennomos fuscantarius. The sequence continues at coordinate 163,178 of HG992032.1, forward strand.
GTTACTTCATGTTATTAGCCGTGAACTGCGACCGCAGCAAGAGGAAACTTGGAAGGTTCAGGAACGACGGGGTTACTATACTCGTAGATACAATCAAAGAAATCATAAGAAAGAGCTGTATAAGTAACGATATTTTGCGGGCAGAGATTAAACTAAATAAGGTATGATTGCAAATATTACACGCGTTGATTCAAGAAACTCTACTTCGCTCAGAAAATTCATGTGCGATTATTTAATAGATATACCTATTTGAATGAAATAAGTTCTCAAACGAATTCGCAAGTCTAATTAAAGCATGCCATACATTGTAACTAACGTCGCCGGCAGCATTCATAAACCTAAACGAACGGCGTCATTATGTAGACTACTCGCGCAGCTGGGCCGCCACTCTACCTCCACCATAATGCATAATATAATGGTGCATCTGCAGACGCGGACGGTCTATTCGATCGACACGGGCCTCATCCGGAGCGTCGTCGATTTCAACCATCATAGCTTACATTCAAACGCGATAAGCTGATAGTGTCGCTATTAAAATGACCCAATTCTCTGTACTGAACAGAACTACGCATAACAACTTGACCGTGCTAGGAGATTAACATGAAAAATAAGTTAAATATGTGGGTGTCATCAGTATTTTTGAACTGTTATATCGGTGTACGATAACCCCGCGGCCTCGTTGCCGAACTTTAGAATTGTGTTGCCGCGCGACGTTTTACGACTACATGGAAAATAAAGCGCCATTTTGTATAACCGGCAGTGCTCAACCAAACATTCGTTATTTTGGGAACGGCCGCTCTGCCGCCTAGTGTATTGACACATGTAACCAACCGTTGCATTACATGTTTACCTAACATGAGCACTAAAAAAGCCGAATAATACAGACGCGCATGCAGTGCGCAGTATGTATTGGGTTGGGTGGCCAACTTATAAGTTATCATTGTAAACTGCAATGACGTAGCCTAGAAAAATTTACTTGAGGCGATAAGACCGTCCGTTTTCCTATCATTCTTGTTTATTTTGATATTACGTGCATTGTTTATTTCATTAGCGTTCAATAAAGTATTTTTGTATTGTATTGGAGCACTCCAAGAGCAATTATGACTTGAATTTATGCACGTGTGCAGTTATAGTTGGTTCCAGCATGTCACAGCAGAGCGGGCCGTAGTCGGTCCGATGATTGAGCAAGTTTGTATTCGCAAAAAAACTGGGTCATCCATATTCTGCGATGTATAACCGCGGTATATTCGCGCGGCGCGGAAGCGGCTATCGGCCGCCGTGTCCGCCGATACCGCGACCCGCAGATAAACGAATAAAAACAACGCTCTGTGCCACTTCGACCTCACCAAACTTAATTGAGCTTTATGTTCATTGTTATAACTATATTATTTGAATGTTTTGCTTTGGGACATGACATTTTCAACTCAAAGTTTAACTCACTGATAGCGTTGGTGATATTTAAATAAATCTTGTCTCTAAAAGAGTTCGTTAATATAACTTAGTCTACATAGTTATCAAACCACGTGGCGCAGTGGTCACGAGCGCGGGTTCGTTATCCGCACCGAGATGCCGCTACGTGTTAAAAAATAGCTCCGCTTGCAATAAACACAACAACTGCAGTTGTGCTGTGTAGCGAGTTACTACATAGGACGCACCATGTTTCCGGAACTGGCCACTTGCATAAACAATATTTAAAAAGTTATTATAACATTTGATAATGGAACTCTTTGGCTGTAGAATACAATTTGTATCATCTGACTGTCACTTTTTTTTTACATTGTGGTGTAATTTTTTTCGTGCCTCACCACGGCGATTTAACTCGTTAAAATTTCGTTGTATGATTTTCTACTATTTCCAGCTTAATTTGCCAGCTCAGCAGCAGCTTCAAACTGCGTTTGACGAAGTACCATGCAAGACGACTATTTATAGCTCGTTTGCAGAATACAAACGCGGTCGCGTCGATCTCAACGTGAACAACAACACTGCTGTGCGCTTATAATCATAACAGACCGGCATGTGAGGTTCCATGAGGTTCGAGTATATTTGGGCATAGGCATGAGTTAAATACTATCACGCCAATAAAAACATTTAGGTGTGAAAAACCTGTGTCTCGGTGGATACTGAGGCTCAAAAAATGGACGGCGTCACTTGGTGCAAAGACATGCTTACCCTGGTCTACGAAGGGGCGTCAAATTTGGTGCGGTAGTTTGACCGGCCACCGTCAGGTGACTTTTTTGTTCGCAAAATTTAAGAACCTGTTACGCGATCAACGAATGACATCAGCAGAAGAGGCTATCGAAGAGTATGGAATCCATGTTTCCGAGGTCTCCGCAGAGGACCGGCATGAATGTTTTCATAATTCATTTGTTCTTATTATAAAATGCTTTTACGCTAACGGATAATATTTTGAGAAACCACAAATTAATTTTTGTCCATAATCATAGTTATTCAAACACACGTATGATTGAATAACGCTATTCAATTAAAAACATAGAAGATTTAATAATAGTAATGTCAGACAGAACTGACACGGCTATAAAATGCATGTTTACATGTTGTGGTCGGGTCATGCAACCCAGCATGGGTGCAACACGTCAGGGTGGTCTCGTTAGCGAGCCCTGCGGCGCCGCGGCGGTGCCGCCCTCCGCGCGCCTGGGGCCTGCCGACGGGTGCAGCAACAACGAATCATTGTTCAAGGTTTAAACCGAGCTTTTGTGAAACAATTTTGTAAAATAGGCTTCAGAAATGGTCTATAGTGTAATGTATGTAGGTGCGTTAAGACAAAACGCGCGAATGCCCGAATTAGTCCCAATTATTCTTGTTGTTATTAGCTGTTAAGGCGGAGTCTGATCACAAAATCTACAAAAGCACTATTTTTGAAAGCCCAGTGCGAAGTGACGAAGATAAATAATCAGATGGACAAAATACTGTAAATAGGAAACTAAACGAAAAAGAACGAAGACCGAATACAATTTAACTAAGTTGTTAGATTTTCCAAAATATAAATATAAGATTTCCAAAAAAAAACTTTCAACTTAGTGATACGAATAAAATAGTTGGACTGGTGTTTTAAACAGATCACCAGTAAACTTTTAAATTGGTATGGGTATTATACTTAATCCGCAATAAATCCCGCAAGATTAACACATTTTCAAGGGCAGACTCAGTTTGACATAATAAATGATCTGCGTGATCTGAATGATAAAAATCAAAAAAGATCGAAAATCTTGCGAAATAAAAAAAAAAGAAGCGAATAATGCTCTTGTTCTAGCTCCGTGTCGGTTTGGTCCAAGGCTGCCGGATGGTCCCTAAGTATACCCATAACCCTTACTCTAGACGCCTGTCCAAGCTGATCCTTAAAACATTTATAATTCATTGAATAGACTTACTAGAATTAATGTAATATTTTATTATTTATTTTCTGCTGTCTTTTCACTATGCATAGAATCTTATAAGTAAATGTATAATCGTGTCTTTGAGACCTCAGTAAAACGCACTCATCAAAAAATTTTTGGAGCATAAATAACGTTACTATAATTTTTCAAGCAATAAAGGAAACTGTCGTCGCGGTTCAACGTATATTGACTTTAGAATAGCGTAATAATATTTTTAATCAACCGCTACGGAGCCCTGTCCAGGCATGCTCATGCTCATTACTATAGGCACTTGGTTTACCTAAAATTATTATTATATGACTAATAATGAAGGCTTTTAATTGTCATTTCGTTAAATACTCACGACCATATTTTAGCATATTTCGTCTTATACTTATTGATTACGAGCTCAATACCTACATAATGAATATTTATTGTTAAAATATATAAATAATATATAACAAGCGTGCGGGGTCCGCGCTCACATGAATCTACAACGGGGACCAACTGCGAGACCCGGGTCCGACCAGAAATCACTTTATATAAAAAGGACCAAGATAAGTTTCTGGGAACTTCGAACTCAACTATAATTTAATATCTGACATATGTCTGCGAAACTTTTATTCACGCAAAATATGAGTTTTATTTTTTAATTTCTATTTATGAAAATAGCTAATAAAGGAACACTTTTTTATAATTTTATGAAACAATCCCAAATAGATACCTACAAATTATCAGTAACATTCAAGGCAAGGAAATATTAATAAGTAGATGAATTATATTATTTATACAGTAAATATATAAATTATTATAACATATGTTATTAAAACCACAGTAAAAAATAGATTTATAATATGCACCTAGGAGTACAAATTTGACCTGTGTTTGTATGTACCAATAAATGAATATGAATCACGGTTATAATGTAAGGTTTACGTACCCGACGTTACCGTGCGGTGCGTGTCCCGGGCCAGCGCGGCGGCGACTGCGGCGGCCGCCGCGCGGCTGCACTCGCGCCGGGCGTGGCAATGTGTGTACACATTTATTGTTGTAATTATTATTTTAACGTATTCAACGATATTGATACTTACCAGTTTATATTGGCCTTTTCCATCCTTTGCCCAATTTTTGTTTTGTAGTATGCCTTCATTGATATAAAGATAAAACCTTTCCTTTGACTGGCCCGATAGCTCCGATGGTAGTAGCCCTGCTTTATCAACTGTGGGTTGTGGGTTCGATTCCCACCCAGGACAAACATTTATGTGATGAACATCGATGTTTGTTCTGTCTGGGTGTTAAATTGTATTGTATGTATCTATTTACAAACTATCAAGTATTATATCAGTTATCTGGTTCCCATAGTACAAGCTCTGTTTAGTTTGGGGCTAGATGGCGCTGTGTGAAATGTCCACACACACACACACACACACACATATATATAATATTTCGCTAAATATCACCTACTGATCTAAAAACATAATTAATATCTGGTTCAAAAATGTCCTGGTGCATCTGTGATGTAAGCAATATCCTAAACAAATATCTGATTCGGTAAGTGGACTGGATGTTCAATAAAACTCGCGTTCGTTATAAAAAGGACATGTCTTTAATAGATAGGGACAATCGCGTGGTTCTCGACGGAAAATATAACTAGCTATATTTTTAACCGACATTTTTATTAGATACTAACATTTTGAAATGGGATCGTTACTTGAATATAAATTAAACATATTTATGTTTAATATCAATTTACAGAATATCTTTATATATTTCTATGCAATTCAACTTTAGCCCGCCGTATAGTCCCTGCTTCCAACTAGGGCCCGTACTTATTGTAAACCGATCTTGAGGTACAAACCTAATTCGATAATACAGCTTCACCAACCAAATGCAGATTTGCATAACAATTGATTCATAATAAAAGCCGTATTTAATTCATAATGATTACTAGTTAAGTTAGCTGTATTCATTTTTATTAGTTCTTTTGCACGCCAATTTAGGCAAACTATGATGCCGTTCTATTAAATTAATATCAATGTATAATGTAGGATCCTCTCAATATCGGTTTACAGAGGGAGCCTGCCGCGGGGCGCGGGGCGGGTGCCGCCAGGTTTCATTCGAGCACTCACTCGCCACTACAGATACTATATTATACATACAATGTATCACAAAGTTTTCACGCTGATATAAGACAATAAACTTCCTGTCCGCCAGAACTAGCTAACTATACATTTATTAGACGGTAAGTAAAAAAATTAACTACAAACACGACTGCGGCTCATTACTGTACAATTACGCCAATTTAAACGGTTCCTCCTTTTTTAGACAAAGGAACCCCGCCGCTCCAGCCGGGCGGTCACCCGGGCGGTCACCCGGGCGGTCACCCGGGCGGTCACCCGGGCGGTCACCCGGGCGAGGAGCCGCTCGCGGACTACACGGGACCGTGCACGACCGCTAACACACCATATCCACCCATTGCGCAGTCGTGGGAAAGTTACTATCAAGGCATCGAGTAACGTAGCAAAACATTACGTTAATAATATCCTAATAATTATTACGTCGCGGTTATTGTTCGTCGCAGTCGACCGAAGCCACGACACTGGGATATGCGAGCGCAATAAAATGAAGTTACATTCTTCATTAGTGTGTAAATAAAATGTATTTTGCACGATTCTACCGGAAACCAAATGTCATTTATTTTATTTAACTAACAACACATTAAAATCCTCCTAAATAAAGAGCTTCAGAAGTTTGTGCCGCGACATTTTTAGAGCGTTTGCTGCCGGGAAATGGCATTCAAGTACATTAGAGCTGCGAGCGCTGGGCGAGCGCAGCCGGCGCTGTACCTACATATCGAATCGCACTAACACCAATATATTTTAATTCAAAGCAAATATCATCTAGGTTAGTAAGCATTAAAAATAACCAGCGAGGCGAGCTTTGGAGGTTCCACCAGGAGATCAATTAAATAAAAATACTGTATACAAAAATTAGTTTTAATTAAAAAAAAATGGCTTAGAGAGATTTTATTGCGCTCTCATTTTACACTGGTAAGTAAATAAGTAATTTAACTTTACAAGGATCCAGTCCGTTCCGGCGCTGGCACCGCATACATGTGTGAAGTATTATACACTAGCGACGTCACCCGGTTTACACTGCTTCTCAGCTCGTCCGGTTCTCAATTATTGTGTCCGGCATACGAACTGACAATATATTTTATTCTTCATTCGTCTAGTTCGTCCAGCGAATCAAATGTAAGTGTACGTAGCACGCACATCAACACTCAAGACGTTGTGTGTTCAGGATTTGAAATAGAACAAAATTCATTAAATATTTAATCTATTGATTAGTTGTGTCCCGAGGAAGGATAACGAACAACTATTCCTCAAAGCACGACTACTTGGTCCACAGAAAAAACTTTGTTTTCTGGCGGATCTAAACGATGGACATCAAGGTTAACTTCATTGGATCGATATAGATTCGTTTTAGTATGAAAACTATAATGAGTGGGATCCATTTCAAATGAATGTGTTTCCGAATGTTACTCTCGAGCAGTGGGACAGGAGCAAATTGAACAGTAGTTGCAGTCGGAAATGTATTCATTTAAATAGATTCGTTTCGTTTAACTCTCAATAATTTGCCGTATTTCTTTAATGACACAGTTAAACAAAAAAGCAATTCGCAGGAAAATCGCGGAAGACGAATCGAGAACCGGTGCACGCGGCCCGGCCGGCGGGGCCCGCCTCCATCGATTCACTACCTAACTACTTAAACCGAACGAGAAGCGAACATGTAGGAAGCGCGCGCGGGGGACTGGGGAGACGTTTTTGTTGACTTTCAATTAATAATACCGTTGGAAATCCGCCATCTTGAACCGCGTCGGTCCACGACTACCGATTTTTTAGCATTGTGTGCGAAGTCGAAGATGTAGAAACCAAAAATAATCGCATTTCTGAATCTAAAGCATTGTCCGAAGCACACTAAAGAAATCACATTACAAATCGGCGCCCCGTACATTAGTTTACGTGAAGGAGGTAATCTATCGCCCGGATCGATCGGAACCATAACCAATTCGATCGATTCGGGCGCGACTTCGCGGAAGTTCATCTTAAATACAGGATGACACAGAAACGCGTAGTGCAATTCCGTCGAAAACCACGCGGCAACAGCGGAATCACAATAAATATTGCTATATCATTCTGTATTCAGAATGGAAACCGTTGGAAACCGTTGGCTGGCGCCCGCCGCCGAGGCCGGCGGCGGGCGCCAGCGGCGGTGCGCGGCGCTCGGGCAGGGCGCGCAGCCACTCGAGGGCGCTAGCGGCGGTGCGCTGCGCGCGGGAAGGGCGCGCGGCCGGCGGAGGGCGCGCGGCGGCGCGGCGGCTCGCGGCCGCGCGCCTTCTTCTCCTCCACGTTGAGCTTGACGTCGGCGCCGTCGGCCGGGAAGTAGAGCGGCGCGGCGGCCAGGCACTCGTGCGCCGCGTGCGCGCTCTCGTACGTGATGAAGCCGTAGTTGGGGTGGCGCGGCGCGCCGGGCGCGGCGGGCGGCTTGCTGTGCACGCGCAGCTCGGCCACGGGCCCGAACCGCGCGAACAGCGCGCGCAGCTCCTCCTCGGTGGCCGAGTGCGGCAGGTTGCCCAGGAACAGCTGCTGCGCGTCGCTGTACCGCGCCGCCGCCCCCGCGCCGCCGCCCCCGCGCGCCTCGCGACCTGCGCGCACCTTGTACTTAGGGCCGACATACCTATGATGCTTTCAAAAAATGTACCCAGTCAAATATTTGAAAATTTATCATAGAAATATAAATTAAGACAACTTAAGAGGTATTTAATCGTTTTCTCAATTTATCTCAAAAAGTTAATATTACATAAGCTTCCGGCGGCTCATACTTCGCAAACAGTGTACGTGATAAAATGGAATGGATGGATGGAGTTCGGCGAAATAATATTTTATCTCCTATTTACACGTATGATCATAATAATACTATTATTATTATGATCATACGTGTAAATAGGAGATTACACTTATAATGAAAGAATAGGCGAAAATTGGAAACTCCTAAGATACGGATGAAATCACGAGGACCCCAAGTAAAACGATCAATATAACCGATAAACTTGGTACGTACGCCGCTCGACGCGTACCTTCTCGTCCCTCCCTGGGCTCCCGGGGCTCGCGCGGCTCGCGGGGCGCGTCCCCCGCCGCGGGCGGCGCGGGGCGCGGCGCGCGCGCGCGCGGCTCCGCGGGGGCGGGGGCGGCCGCGGGGGCGGGGGCGGCGGCGGGGGCGGGGGCGGGGGCGGGCGGGGAGCCGCGCGCGCTGGCGCCCGACTTCAGCAGGTTCGCGTACGTCTTCGGCTCCGGGGGCAGCGGCGCCGCGGCTGGAAAACACCAGAAATAAATATTAAGCGTGCGTATCGCGCATCCGTTGGTAACTACTATGAAACTGTTTAAGACGTAGTCATTCTACGGACATAATTACTCCCAGTAATGTTGTCATTGTACAAAGATAGAACAACCTAAGATCATTTGCATATTCAAAGTGACATTCATATCACTAACTTTGCACGAGTACAATAATAATGACTGTAAGCGACCTGTATTATAGATGTTGAAGTTTGAACCCCGAAGCAATGAGCCAGTATGTTGTGTGGCCCCAGTCCAGCCGCGGGGCACATTTCACACGCTTGAGTGACATAAATCTCCCACCAAGTTTACGATGCATCGCCGCGCCCCGGTGTGTTTTAAAAGGTAGTATTTAACGTACAACATAGCCGCCATTTTTGTCAATTTCGACATGTATCACCCGGTTGTATAATGTATATTATGATCCTAAATACTCAATTTGACCTAATTATGATGTCTTAGTGATACTGGAAAAATGTTAAACATTTTGTATGTACAATTATTTTGTCAAGAATACGCGTGGGTATGGGTGGTATTCAGATGATGATGTTCTCCTCACTGCCAGCCCTCCGTCGAGAGTAGTCGGTGGCACTGAGACAGCAATAGCTATTTCCGTTTTTGTTTCAGAACTTTTTTATGTTAAAGGGAGCAAAAAGGCACACAGCCCACCTGATGGGAAGTGGTCACCGTAGCCTATGAAACGGCCTATTCTTGATGATAAAAAAAAAAAGTGATTTGGGGGGTCCAAAAGGAGAGGGATAAAAAGAAATCTATAACAATCCTTCGGATACTGTAGTGAGTGCTGCTAGTCCCCTGGGGATTATGAGATTTTGGTGGAAATTCATCACGAAATAAACAATAAGGATGTCTAAGTAGCAAATTTATGAGAGATCTTCTAATGTTCTAATTCAAAATAATATGTTAGTAGCAAAACATGTAGAACTGAAAGTGTCATGGTTACTAAATAGCAAATTGCCTGGATATAGACATTACGAGCTGCACGGGTCACACATCTCTCCCCTCAAGAAAACATTTGGTGCAATCGCACATTCTCCCGTCTCGTCTCGTCAGCGTTTTGGTTTACATAATACGAGTATTCTGTGCAAAGAATACCATTATTACTTAAACGACAGTTCGTCCTATTCCTGTTCGATAAACCTTTTATGTATTGGTCGAACGCTTTCTTCAGAGAAGAGGTACGTCGATAACTGCAGCTGATGCTACCGTGTACCAATATACTGCCATACTTATAAGCTCTACTTAATTTAATCAATGTTGGAAATGCTTAGCTTGGCGATCACGTAACTTGATCGCAACCATTACAAACACAAATTTGTATGAATTTGACAGTTTCAACACGCAATCTACGTGCATAGTTACTATGGAAATATTCAAATTAGGAATGAAATGTGTCCTGTTGCATTGCAATCAAATTTGCGTGATAACTGTGCAGTTTCGTTAGACGATATTGCCATAACCCATACAAGCATTGGCAGGTACTGACCGGGCGGCGCGAGGGGCGCCAGGGGCGCGGGCGGCGCGGGGGGCGCGGGCGGCGGCGAGGGCTCCCGCTCGGGCTCCGCCTCGGCCGCGGCCGGCGGCGCCTCGCTCGCTGCTACCGGCGCAACAATATCACTTTTGGACTGGGAACTCCATTTGTGCGGTTATCGGGGAACATTTGATAACTATTATAACTATGTGACCTTCCAGTGCAGCTGAAGAAGAGGTAAGTAACACGATTTAAGTAACTCCTTTATTATAGCTTCAGCTACTCCCGGGAAAATGCACGTGAACCCCTGCTGCAGCTCTGAGTTAAGGTTCTGTTGAGTGAATCACTGCCATTCGGGTCAACTTAAGCACCACACAAAATGTTCTCCCGATTTTTTGTACCCGACTTTCCGCGATGCTTTCGACCGCGACCAATGACGCTGTACATACAGGTCGGCAGCTAGATGTGAACAAGTTGTAATATAGAATATCCCGGCCCACAGAGCAGTCCCGGTCCGAAATATTTTTTTCTTGATACTATCTCATATTTCTCGTTATTATACATCTCATGCAGTACATACCGTGTATCGTGGCGGCGGTCCTCAGGCGCGCCTCCTCCTCCACGTGCTGCGGGTGGCCGTTGAGTGCGGGGGCGGGGGCGGAAGCGGGCGCGGGGGCGGGGGCGGGCGCGGGCGGGGAGCCGAGCGGCGCGGGCGGGAAGGGCGCGCCAGGCGGGAAGTACCCGCCCGCCGCGCCCTCCTCCTCCTCGCCCTCCGACCGACCGGAGCCAGACCCCTCCTCGTCCGAGAACACTATATCCTGGGGTACCAACCATCACGTTACACCTGTATCGCCGCGGGATATAGTTGAAAATGGCACGTTTGTACGAGAACCGTTGCCAGCCGCTAGCTATATGAATTCGCTTACGACAGTCATACATTGTCCCCATTACTGATAAGTGATAAACAATGCATAACTGCCGAAAAGATTTGTTTGTTGAATAACTTAATGATTGATTAACCTGAACCTTAAGTAATTTTAAATCTCTAGCATTTAGTTCAAGTGAAAAAATGTAAATACAATATACATCAGCGGTGGGTTCGATTCCCGCGGCAGGGTATTTGTGCAAAGAAAAAAAAAACGCAAATACTTCTTTTGGTCCTCGTAGTTCCTAGGTCCCTAGTTAGGGTCCAGGATCAAGTATTAGATCGTTGGGAGTTATTATTATTATTATTTATTATTATCAACTACATAGGTTACATTTACATTATGTTTGGCATTATCTCGCTCAAACAAAATTGATACTTGCGTCGTACTTGGACGTCAGTGTGCATATGAAAGGTACTCAGTGGTGTGAATTAATAATAATAATAATATGTGTGGACATCTCACACAACGCCATCTAGCCCCAAACTAAGCAAAGCTTGTGCTATGGGAACCAGATAACTGATACAATACTTAGATACTTTTTTGTTTGTAAATACATACATAGAATACAATATGACACCCAGACACAGAACAAACACCTATGTTCATCACACAAATGTTTGTCCTGAGTGGGAATCGAACCCACAACCCACAGTTCAGAAGGCAGGGCTACTACCAACTGAGCTATCGGGCCAGTCAGTCAGTAGATTATACTATTATTCTCACAGCACTTGGAAATTGATAGTTGAATAGTTGCGCTGTATGGTCAGATTATAATACAATACCGAGGATGTTTTAAATGAATAGTTGAATAATACGAGCCCAACCATGAAGAGAAGGCGGTCGCGGCGGAGGCAGTACCTGGTAGCGGAAGATGTCGTTGTGCACGTAGTACTTCTTGGGCGACTGCGCGGCGAGCACGAAGGTCTGCGTGAACCGGCGCATGGGCGCGCCGCCGTTGGACAGCTCGCCCGTCACCTGCACCACCACGCCGTTGCCCAGCGTGGCCTGCGCGTCCACCTGCGCCAACAACTACTAGCTGCGCCCCGCGGTTACACCCTCGGATTAAAGTATTCTCATTATTTGCTCATCCCACGGGAAAATTTCACTTTTCCGTAATAAAATGTAGCTTATGTTAATCCAGTGTATAAGCTATCTTGGTATTGAATTTCATCGTAATCCATTCAGCCGTTTGAGCGTGAAGGAGTAACAAACATACACACATACACACAAACACACATACAAACTTTCGCCTTTATAATATTAGTATGCTTGGTGAAATAACTTACATTTAAGTACCTAATATAATTTTGACTTGTAAAAGTGCTAAAATTAGCCTATTTTTGCAGTAAGTCTTTTGATTTTGACTTTGACTGTGATATGTAAATCCACCATATAAGCTATCTCCATTCCCAATTTCATTGTAATCGTTTTTAATTCCGTGATTGTGGTACAAACGCTCACGAACATTCACGTTTACAATACTAGTGTCATAGGGTGGCACGATACATATTGTAGAAACGTGTAATCCACGTATTATATTAGTTTTGATCACAGGCGGAGGGAGACTACGCCAGCCGATGGGCCAAAAAGACGAAATCCACGTCGCCGGCGGTGTCGAAACGATACAACCGGTTGTAGTATAAAAATTGTATAAGACTACTTGTCTGCCGATATCAGTGTCGGGTATATATATAATAGTTGCAATGTTGAGCGTACCTGGCTAATCTTGGCATGGCAGTCTCGGAAGTTGAGCTGCTGGATGCGGTTGTGGATCTGCTTCTGGCCCACCACGGGCAGCGTCTCGCGGTTGGGCGCGTCCAGCCCGCCGTGCACGAACGACGAGAAGTTATTGTAGAACCTGAGGATGCGTTACCGCCACCACAATCACAAACTTCAACTACAAACAGGACATTCACACATAACACGACTAACTACATGATAATTATAACAATTATTATTCCCTACTTGGAATTGCTCGACATCTCATTCGTAGGCCCTATTTCATATTGACTATTTAATGATTATGTGAATGAAATCACGTCTTGAGCATTTAATTTCTAAATGAAATCTCGAACTGACAATTTATAACTGAAACACAATGAGATGAATATGATACTTTTATCCCAGAAATTAAGAGCACCCACAGGAAACGTGTTCAGCCGAGTGAAGCCGCGCGCCTCTTGTATATCGACAATAAATAAGTTCAGTTTCCTTGTTTTATTATTCTAATGTTGATCTTAACAGTACACTATGGTACAGTAAAGGTTTTTTCACCATTTGAAAGAGATACTCCTGTCTTGTGTATTCCTAGTGTTCTTTCAGGGCCTATGATAACCAAATATATTAATATAAATTTTTACTTGGTGCTTTAGGCCTTTAGAGCTCCAGCATAGCTCCTACTTAATCCAACATGAACCATACCATACAATGAATGCTGGACAAAAAGATACTGTACACCTTTTAATTGTTAATTGATGATTGTTATTCAACTGGCCGTATTGGACAACATTGTTTGATATTGTTGATAGGTAAATGAGTTATTGATAATAACTATATACCTATTTTATTTCCAGTGAATGAGCAATGTTTTTAAATATATAAACATTTTTTTTTAGATAATGCCTTACAAAGTATCTAAGTTCTCATTATTTGCTATCAAAGTGTCAATATGATTGGTTTGTGTCAAGTGTTGTGTGACCTGCGATATATGTACCTGTGCAGATGGGCAGGCGCTTTGTTGAGCAGTGTGTAGTACTGGCGGACAAACTCGCGGCCGACGCTCTGAGGGGATGGGGACGCCTCCATTACCATTGCTGAGATCGCACTGCCCGGTACAGCCCTCTGCCTCTGCTATACGCCTGCCCTGCCACATATACTTGTCAAGATACTATAATAAGAGGAGAACAAGCTGGTTAAACTCCTGTGTATAGTTTTACCTGATAAATATCCAGAATAATTATTCAACTTAATTTTGCCTTTATTAGTTTCTGAAAAAGTACCCTTGTCTGTTCCACTGTCAGATATTAAGAAAGAATAAACAAACCTTTATTTTATATTTAAGGGGTAGCTCTGATACTTGACAAGTGGGTTGTTTTTTGCTCATGTAGGTTTTTCATTGAACAGGTTGTAGGGCGAATTGGAGTGCATATATAGGGTTACAGGAAAAATCATGCTAGATTCATTAAGGGTGTGGAGTACCCATCATTTCTTACTAATTTCATTATGCAACCTTTTTTTTGAGGGGGGAAATGCCCTCGCATTTGCCTGCCACCACCCCCATGGTGGCAGGGAAATGCGTATGCGAGTATGTGGGACTCGAACCCACTAAAACCCCCCCGTGAGCCCTCGTCCGCCGTACCGGGGGCGAGAAGACAGCCAACTTGCCACCAAACAAAATAAACATAATTAAATTTTGTAGCCTAAAAATCGGCATTTTCTATAAAAAATTATGGAAATTGATTGTAACCAATAGAAATGCTAATGTATATGGATTTGACATTTTCAATACATAGTTAATGTGGATTGTTACTGTAGAAGTTTCTAAATTAGGAATGTAATTTCTCCTGTTACCGTGCAATCAAAGTTCCATAATCAACCCACAAATTCGTTTTTTAGAAGATACTTTCAGCTTTTTTGAGAAAAATAGCATTGACAAACAGACAGCTAAACAGATGGATAGTAAAATGATGAAATGGTAAAGAAAATGGAACTTTTATTTTCTTGATTCAGCTATGGAGCATTAAAATATACAATCACATGTATTATTGTTGTATTGTATTTCAAAATACTTGCCCACAGTGAATTTATTAAATCTACACATCACAAATTTAATTTATTTTACTCACCGATGTTCAAATTTAAATGCAAATAGACAATTTTTTATTGAGATCTTGAAAAGCATGTTATTAAGCATGTTTAAACAAACAGAACCATTAAACAAAGTTTAAACTGGTATCGCAACTTAACTGTTGCTGCATTTTTCTCATCATACAGAAACCATAGTCATAAGTATAATTGTAATGGACACCTATGGCACATTCTTCAAGGCAGCCATGAAGATCAAGACACACCAAACTGGACAGTATTTAACCCCACAGTAGCTCCCAGCCACTAGTTGAACTAAATAGTCTTTAGTCCAACTAGAGGATGAAAATGGCTGGCTACAAAATAATAAATAACTAATAGAATCTTATTATTAAAATTGATATCACTGTTAAGTTTGTGTAGGTTTATTTCGTCTAAATGATTTTGCAATAATATGGCTGAGCCCAGAGGAACCAAACCACATACACCGTAAACAGAGTAGATGGTATAGCAGTGCTCCAACCATTCGTCTCCATCCCACGGTCACTGGGTTTACCTTTAACCACTATTACAAATCTACTACACTTGTATTCACTCCATACTGCGATCACAGCTCTTTATTGTCAAAGCACGCATGGCGAATTGGGGATGAACCTATCATGACGATTTCCAGACTATTTGCAGCTGAATAATATTAACTATAGTCTACACGAATGAAACAATAAATCACCTTTGCAGGCGTAAAGTCTTGTTTATCATAATTCCAACACGAACATAAAGAGGGATTAACCTTCAACGAGAACTTCTTTACCGACAATAAAAATAGCAAATTATTCAATCCTATATAATACAATAACCAAATAAAACATACCTTAGTACAATTTAGGCATTAAAATGGAGTAATCTGCGACTAATTAGCAATAAAATCGCTTACTTTTCACAATATATATGACTGAAAACAGAAAAAGGCCTACCTCACCGCTCGGGTGTCAACTTTTCAACCATAGATAGCAGTGTTACCAGTAAAGAAAAACATAGAGATAAAAATCATTTTAGCGTGCTGCCAAGTAGCTTATGTAGAGCTTTTTTGGGGGAAATACTACTTGCAAACTAAAATCCCCGACGACAAATTTCTAAAACCTATATACCAAGACTTATCAAGATTCGTTGAGAAATGCGAGTACGTACATCCGGACAGATGAAAGCAGATTTCGGGTGTTGAAGTAGAGAGGCTCACTTTATTCTTACCATGATAAAAATTTAGATTGTATCAAAATTTTAATTAATGTGAGGACAAATTAAGATTTTATTAAAAAAATCGAAAAATAACTAAAGCAAGTGTGCTTTAGACCGAAGTAAAACTTATTTAGCTTTATCTATCGGCCAGTATATTTAACTTTGTTTTTGCTTTGTTTAATTTTAATGTCGCTATCTTGACAATTGCCATTTTACTTGACATACCAACACAAAAACACCAATTTTAAGAAATTTTTACATTGTTATTTTGATAATGGAGACGCTCAACAGCTAACTCCCCAAAGTCAAGCGTGCCCGTGCGTAAAGAAATTTTACTTTGTAAAAAACTGTCAACGCCAAGGCGTTTTATTGAAGTAAAACTTGTTTACGCACGCTTGACTTGGGAGTAAGCTGGTGAACGAGTTACTTAACGGTAACGAAATTGAATGATTTTTAGATTATTGTCTTTGATAATAACCTTATTCGGATTCGGAATAATATAGTTTTATTAAAAGTTATTTAAGGCAACATTATTTCCATACTGATATTGGCACTTAGTGCCAACATGAGGAAAAATAGTCAAACAATCTCTCTGTCTACGCAAGCAGTAGAAGAACGTTCCGCTTTGACCAGTTTTTGCCCATTATCGTAGAGAGAGTTATAAATAGAGAAGTTATTGCAATGATAATAATGAAACATAGATGAACTGATTCACACTGTGGAAACGAGATAAAGATAATAAATGAATAATTATTTGTACACATTTCACACAGCGCTGGCTAGCTCCAAACTAAGCAAAGCTTGTGCTATGGAAACCAAATAACTGATACAATAATTAAGTACATTTGTTTAAGTAAAACTTCTTTACGCAAGCTTCACTTGTGGGGTAAGCTAGCGAATGCGTGATGTGGCAAACGGCAGTTGAGAGAGAGAATAAGTTAGTGAAGATAGAAAGAGAATGAGTTACGTTTGGTATATTACTGTAGGGGCAAGCTAGAGAGGCGTGTTGTACTGGATAATGCAGATCTCCTTTGTCAATATAATAAACTTAAAAAATACCTAAAATTTGTATTATTATGCTGGTATTTCCGGTAAAATGCTAATTTACAACTGTCAAGATGGTGACATTAACATTAAACAGAGCAAAAACAAAGTTATACAGGCCGATAGACGGAGCTAAAAGAGTTGTACTTCAGTCATGTGGTCTAAAGGACACTCGTTTTTTGTAATATAGCATCCAGATACTGACAGACACCTTTGTGCATCACACAAATGTTTGTCCTGGGTAGAAATTGGATCGAGAACCTATAGTTCAGAGGGCAAAGCTATTGCCAAATGAGCTATTAAGCCAATCAGCCAGTATCCATACTGTGTACAAGCGTTTTGGGTTGTTTGCCTTAAAACTCATTCGAGGCAAATAGACGTTACTTAAGATTTATGGCATTGGCTCTTTTTTTTTTAAATAGCATTTACTTACACAGTATTACCTATGATCAGAATGAATTACTGTTATACATTGATAGATAAGTAAATTAGATTAAAATTAGTATTCCTAGGTAAGTATACATTAATATACCCAATTAATTGTGTTCTTAATTTATTTATTTATATATGTTGTTAGGGTTTTATAGCTAAGCATTGTCAGTAATTCCGCACCCACGTGTACTTAAGTACGTGTGTCTCGTCCCCTTATTGAGCTACTAAGAATCGGACTTGGACCTCTGGGACAAGGAGAGCACAAAAATACACTTTTCAAATCTAACTCGGCTGAGCAACGTTTGGGAAGCTTCGATCTCTCATTTTATCCTAAGCACCGCAGAGCCTGAAATTCTTAGATGATTTAATCATCTAACCCAAGAAAGTTACATATAAGTTAAAAGTCATAAAGTTACGTTTGGGTGCTAGATGCTGTGTGGGTGTGGCCCATCACTGCCAGTGCGGTACTGTAGGTACCCAATCTGGTCATCACGGTCTCTCGTCGCAGTCGATCGCAGGTCGAACATTAACGCGACTAGCACAAAACGCAGGCGAATGGCGTGTACAAAGTAAGGCATAATACACAGCAGTGGGATGATAAAAGCTGTAGATGATGATGACATTCCCGTCCCTCTCAAAACTCCTCCTGTGCCAACAGAGCCATGCATGACTCATGACCTCATGAGCCATGATTCAATATCTTTTCAGATATTTCTCTCATGCAACAACATCAAATTATTCCCAAGATTTATTTTTACGATCACTGACTTCATAAATCTTTTTCTTTTATTCATAAAAACACAATTCGACAAACTTGATGTAATGTTTTTTCTTTTGTTTGGTTTTGGCTCTACATTTGTGTATTTAGCCAGTGTCAAGTTATTGATAATATCTCCAGTTAATTGATATCATATAATGAGTCAAGTCAAGTCAAGTCACAGTCCAAGTCATCAAGATAAGTCATAGTCTAGTCTAGTCAAGTCATACTCCTAGTAAAGTGGTGGCAACTTTACTTGAAGCTTCTATGGAGTTTTGGAAACAACACGAAAAAAAAGTTTCACCATCATTATACCACTTTCCCACACTCATGCCTGTAATCCAGCACGTAACGAATAAAATGCCACCAATTTTATGCACTTACACTGAAAATAACACAAGTTTTGGAAAATAATACAATGCGGCGACGCGATCTTTTTCGTTTTCCCGCCAAAAACCTGATGTAATGTTTTTTTTTTTTTTTTTTTTTTTTTTTAAATTTGGCTCCACACTTTTGTGTATTTAGCCAGTGTCAAGTTATTGATAATTTATCAAGTTATCGATATTTCACGCAAATATGTGTCAAGTCACAGTCGAAGTCATCAAGTCAAGTAATAGTCTAGTCAGTCTAGTCAAAGTCATACTCCTAGTAAAGTGGTGGCAACTTTACTTGAAGCTTCTATGGAGTTTTGGAAACAACACGAAAAGAAACGTTTCACCATCATTATACCATTTTCCCACACTCACGCCTGTAATCCAGCACTTAACGAATAGAATGCCACCAATTTTATGCACTAACACTGAAAATAACACAAGTTTTGGAAAATAATACAATGAGGCGACGCGATCTTTTTCGTTTTCCCGCCAAAAAACCTGATGTAATGTTTCACATTCAATTCAAACGTCACAGATAAATAGATATATTTATGGCAGGGAGCGCCATAGACAAAGAGAAGTTTCCTAATTTTATTTTGTTTAGATATTGGTCATATTATATTGATTCGTTGGTTCATTCTTCATGTCATTCAATGTTTTATTCTTCTACAGTCTATCCTTTTCTAACTCGTTAATTTCGTAAGTCTTTCTCTTTTTGTTCGTCACAAAATGCTATTGACCTCTTTTCACTACTCCTCTCTGATTGGTTGAAAATGTGATTTCTGGGGGGAAAAAAGCGCGTCTCTTTACGTTTAGCCAACATAACAAAGTATTTCGCGCCGACTCATCGCACATTTCCTCCCAACCATCCAATCCATGTCCATTATTTCTTTCTTGTGCATTTGGCATTCAGTGTAGA
The DNA here is from genome assembly GCA_905220475.3 of Ennomos fuscantarius. NCBI lineage: Eukaryota > Metazoa > Arthropoda > Insecta > Lepidoptera > Geometridae > Ennomos > Ennomos fuscantarius. The sequence goes on from HG992032.1 coordinate 182,935, forward strand.
AGGTCGTGTGTAGACCTTAGTGTTTAGTTTATTGTTAATTTTAGGCTGTATCTACTGTAAGAATCATGGCAAATAATGATAATTTCGCGCAAGATGTTACTGATAATCAACTAAATGGAAACGGCGAAAATGGTGGAGGCGATGGACAAGAACATAATAGTGCTGAAGCCCCGGGACGCGATGATGACAGGTAAATGATTGGTTCTAAGATATTGTAATTTACTTAGTAATTCTTAAAATTGGCACTGAAAGCAGTATAATGTTAATTATGGGCCACTAGTTTTTGTAAATTTTTTTCGGTTCAATTCTTGCTCGCCGCAATGGCGTCGGTTTGGCATTTTCATTATCGGCTTGTTTAATCTCTCCATATCCTCTGAATCTTTTCTAAATTTAACATTTTCACTTTCACAGCGTGTTCTTCGCGGCTCGAAGTTTATATTAGATGTCATAGTTTTCATTTCAGAGTAGTATGAAGCGAGATTAATTATAACTTGATAACGCGAGCCGCATGAAGTAAAATGGCGTCCTATTTGCGCGTCGGTTTGCACCCGGCCCCGCCTCGAACGCGTTATCGATTTTTTCGTCAGCTTCTCGTTTGGTCAGCTCGTAACTGCTCATTTGAGTAAGGGTAACGACGCCTAGGTAGTTGCAAGATTTGAAATCGGTGGTAGCGCTTTGGACGCGCGGGGGTCGTTGCCCTCGCGGCGCGGTCAGTTTGGGCGCCACTAACGCTGTGTCTCTCTGCAGGTGTGAGCCTGCGCCGCCGCCGCTGCAGCCGCTGGAGGACGACGATGGTATATATCTGGGCTCACACTAAAGTAAACGACCAAACTGACTAGAAGTCTTGGCCACTTAATTTTGGGCCTCGTTCACAATTTGCCTATTTTAAATCTTGCGATATCACTGTAACATGTTTCATCTCTCGTGTTTTGATAATGTAAATTTCCAGTTTACTTTTTATAACTTACAGGTTGTCAATTTGTTTTGCTGCAGTGCTTGGAGTTTGTTTTTGAACAAAAATGTAGCTGTAAAGTACTGTAAACAAGTACTGCATAGTTTTAATGTCAATTTATAATTTTTAAGTCAGTTTCATGATCGAGACACAAATCACACTAATTGTACTTTATTCATTCGATACTTACTTCCAATGTAATGTTCACAGAAAACTTTTTGTTGGTGGTCTAAGCTGGGAAACAACAGACAGTAAGTACTTATATCCATTGTTATGGTTTCAAACATATTATTTCTGCTAGACTTCTATTTATTTCATAAGGTCGAGATCCCTAAATAATTTACAATCCTGACCTGTCAATGATGACTTTACAGTTCTGCTTCTGAATGTGTTTTGAAGAAGCTTAAACCCACATATCTGATGAAACAAATCTAGGTTTTGACTGTACATTCATAGTGGCTCATTATTTACATAGAATTTGTTTTTAACAGAGGAATTACGTGATCACTTTGGAGCTTATGGTGAAATTGAGAGTATCAATGTGAAGACTGATCCTAACACTGGGAGATCAAGAGGGTTCGCATTCATAGTGTTCAAGGCCCCAGACTCTATTGACAAAGTGATGGCAGCTGGGGAACACACAATCAACAACAAAAAGGTGGATCCAAAGAAGGCAAAAGCAAGGCACGGCAAGATCTTCGTTGGTGGTCTTAGCAGTGAAATCTCAGATGATGAAATCAGAAACTTCTTTGAAAATTTTGGAAAAGTAAGTTTTAAATCAGATCTTTAGCCACCATTTAGTTATTTTCTCTGGATAATTATGAATGATGATATTTCCGGTATGGTGAGATATAAGCTCTTGATTATTATTGAAGAGGAATCCGGGCCCCTGAACCATAATACATAGTATACTAAGTAATCATTTTAAATAGGTACTTTCTAAACTATATAAGTCGTATTTATGGTTTTCAGATCATTGAAGTTGAAATGCCCTTTGACAAAACCAAGAACCAAAGGAAAGGATTTTGCTTCATCACATTTGAATCTGAACAAGTTGTCAACGAACTCCTCAAGACTCCCAAACAGACCATCGCTGGAAAAGAAGTAAGTTAAATAGATAGAAGACAGGAGTGTCGATTAAATTTTTTTTAAATTTTAAGCTATTGAAAGTTTGATACTTTGTTCAAAAGGTCTTTATAATGGTAAACATTGGTATTCATTGTAGACAAATGGTCATTGGCATACCTACTGCAATGCATAGTAGTTTAATGCATTTAGAGAAATAAGTGCAAACTTAATAGATGTCAAACTAGACATACACTATTGTCAGAATTTTAAAGATTAATTAGTTATGTATTACAACAACCGAGACCACCTTACATCTAAGCATGGTAACGCCCATCACTATCCATACAACATGTTAACTATTGTTGTCTGTCGTCAAATAGGAAGATAGGCAGTGATATAATAAAGCAGCATATAGGTACAAGAAGCGTGGTTGTGTTCAGGTGGACGTGAAGCGCGCGACACCGAAGCCGGACGGGCCGGGCGGCATGGGCACGCGCGGCGGCCGCGGCGGCCGGGGCGCGCGCGGCGGCCGCGGCGGTCGTGGCGGCTACGGTGGCCAGGGCGCCTGGGGCAACCAGGGCTACGGCGGCTACGGATACGGACAGGGAGGCTACGGCGGGGGCTACGACGGCTACGGATACGGTGGCTACGGATACGACGGCTACGGGGGCTATGGCGGATACGATTACTCCGGATACCCCAATTACGGTAAACGCGGCAAGCAGTTGTAGTTGAGCGGCTCCAGCAAGCCCGCTCACCGACACGTTACCTCGACTGATGTTACCTGATCCCTAGGATGTAATGTAAACGTAGAGTAAGGCTAGGTTAGCATTGCGAGCGAGGCGCACTCCGTCCTCGAGATGCCTATTTACATGTACTGAAACTTTTATTGTTTTACATTATTCGAAGAGATCGACATCACGCGAAGCTTAGGTATTTAACTTAGTGTAGAAAATATTTATTTTTCTATATATTTAATATTCCTATCGAGATATTGTGTAGTGAATGTTGTCGAGGCGACGGTGTATAATCAGAATATAAATAACCACGGGTCGGTAAGACTTTTCCGAGTATAATTAAGATTTTCCATTGGTATATTACTTGCAAATATAATTTTGGCATACCTGTACCTGCGCGGCGTCGGACCCGGACCCGGGCCGGGACCGGGCGCCGCGCCGGGTGGCGGTGCTGTCGCGTTCTGCTATCGCTCTTTGTCATTGTTTCACTGGGTACTAGTATATTCTGTACATACGTTACCTGCCTTATGTTTATATAAGTGTTTATTTGTAATACCACTTTTGACACATGTAGCAATGTCGCTCGAGTTTTTATTTTTTTCGTATTATTATTTATACTTATTGACTCACGCCACATGCTACATATGGGAAATGGGGTAAATATGGAGAGACATTGTGAAAGTGATAAAGATATGATGAAGCTTTGAATAAAGCACTGTTACAAAAATTCTCAATGTGTTTCCATATTAACCCCACTCCTCCCCCTCATCATGCTTCACATTCATTTATTGCTGCACATTTTAGTTCAAGTAAATAACAGCTGCATGTATACTTTGGGATATCAACATGGCCAGGCTTAGTTTTTGCATTTTATTGGGTTTATAATTGTAGGGTGAACGGCATCTTAACCTTCTGCAGCAAGCTGAAAGCTTAATTAATTACATAATAGAAATATATAGGTCTAGGTTATCAGTTTTTAGTTATTGAGACTACAGTTGCATTTGTTTAATTATTCATCTATAACTCTCTCTGACCAAAATTAGATCTTCGTCCAGCAGCTAGCTCGCAACTTGGACATGTTTCTGCTTTTTAATGTCGAGTGGTGTCGGCGAGTGGACTTGCACGAACTGCATAAAATAAGCAGTAATATTTTAACAGTATGGATTACAGTAGTATAAATAGTTTCACTCAAAGCTCCAGCTGTATAGCGTAATTTTGATAGGATCTAAGCGATATCTTGGCTAGTAAGGCCGGGCCGGGTAGGCAGGCGGCCCGCGACCCAGACTAACGTGTTGTGTTGTGGGCAGACTACGGCGGGTACGGGGGGTACGAGGGCGGGTACGGCGCACGCGCGGCTCCCCGCGGGAAAGGTACTGCCTCACATACTACTCGTACAACGACACCCCTCACAAATGTTTTCGTTGGCCGCACTGCGCGTGCGCCCCAGGTGGCGCCTCGGTCGTTGGTTCCGTGCGGTAGAAAATATTTGTAAGGATCGTAGATAGAAATAGTTTGAACGATATATGTTTGTCACGCTTCCGTAATTTTATTTCTCGACACGTTTTGGTTTACTTGTTTGCACTAATCCATCGAAGTGCTGGTGGTTGAGGCCAGATGACTAATTAGGAAGCTCTCGAGAGTGCATTCGTAACTTGAATGTGTTGGAGCGCAATGTTTTGTGTCGAACGTCGTCGTTCATGTTGGCATGGCGGGTCTGCTTGTTGTGAATGCATTTTGCTTTTCGGTTACTAACCTCGATCGAACATTGCATAATCTAAATACTAATTCTTCAATGTTATTTTTTTATAATATTATGTTGCTATAAAAGTTATTATAAGAAGTCAAGAGCATGTCGAGTTATGCCTAGGGTTTCGTAGCTGTTATTCTCCAGATTAGTAAGCGGGCTTGACGAAGAGAACTATTGAGCTCTCACCAAAATACAGGAAATTCGGAATTATTATTTTTATAATATTTTCAGTGTAGCTTTGTGAGCAAGTATTTTAGATTTATTTTTAGGACAAATGCCACTCGGTCTTTAATAATAATAAAGCAACATAGTTTTTGAATTACCTTTCTAATAATATCCCGCCCACTCGATTAGCTAGGTATAAACATTATTTTCGTTCCCGTCTATATTTTATACTGAATTCACCAAATGTCGCAATTTATTCATTATGTTTAGCTTTTTCATTTTTTTTCTTTGTTTTGGAACCGTAAAAACTTTGTCGTATCCTACAGAGAATTTTTTGGCCACTGCATTTTATACTAGTTGTTTCCTGCGTTTTCCTGGCTTTTGGTTCTAGTGCTGACTTTTGATTTCTCTTTACATTACTAGCAGCCTTGTTGCGAGACACGTCTAAATTTTAAATATTTCAAAGGTACTTTTATAGTAACATATAGTTGAAAAAAAAGTGTAAAGCTAGTAATTCTATTGTTACTATTAGTTAGGACTTGATCTATTTTAGGCATGAATGTAGTGACTGTTTCATGTAATGTAGCCTAGTATGATTCAACTGGCAGTACAATCTTATCATGTTGATTAGGCGTTGATGTAGTGCTGAAGCCAAATGCTGGTAAATTTTGTTGGTGTTTAATACAATTGTCCTGCTCAAGGCACTAGAAAGTCAATAAGTTTTCCTACCATTAAATGAGCTTTTTTTTTAAATTGGGCCTTGTACGAATATTCTATAGCATGGTCCGAGTACGTACATTTAAGGAAAAGAGTGAATTAAATGCGACCTGCTGCCACCATTTTGAATTTCAATCAAATTTCATAACTAACAGAAAAAAAGATGTATAGTTTCGTTTAAATTTTTTAACATGACGTAATGTGTAAAGACAACTATAATAATTACAACAACTATATATTATTATTCTATAACTAACTACAGGCAGGCAGTTTGTTGTTCATTACCTGTGCTCATAACTTTTAATATGCCAGAATAAAAACTGTTGTTGCAAAGGTTCGCTTAGAAATTTATTTTCTGCACATTTGAAATCTTTGTATCAGAAGATAATCATTATGTAACTTGCGTTGATATAAATAATAAAATTGGAGTAATAAATATTGGAGTATAAGACTACTATTATAAAATTTGGCAGTGTTTGGGCTCCACTCGTATATTTAAATAGCAAAGTAATTCAAGTATTATTTGGTACGACACTTTACTTAGATGTATCGACTATCATTTAACGGATGTTAGTACTGGAATGTAACTAACTACAGTATAAAACCCAAAAGCCGGCGATCGTCCGCTTGCCGACATGTACCTCGCGGGCATGCAGGCGGCGCGCTCTAACCCGCGCTTGTGTTGCAGCCGGGTACCAGGGCGGCAAGACGCAGCGCGGCGGCGGCGGCGGCCGCGCCAACCAGAGGCACCAGCCCTACTAGACCCCAGTACCTGCCGTTAGTCATCTCAGTCCAATAGTGAGGTGAGCTCCGGGCGCTTCCCACGCGGACCGCACAGTCGTCCCCGCGTGAGAAGCGCTACTCGTGCATGCGATGTTGGGCGTTGCTCGTACTGCGGTACTGGGAGCGATAGCGGCGCGAGCCCCGTACTGAAGCTACCGTTTCTTGTTGCAGGTTAAGTCACCGGTCATGCGTGCTCCCCGCGCCGCGCCTACGCCGCGCAGAGGGCACGTCATTCCATTCCACATAATTAATTTAAGATACTATTAATCTCTTAAGAAAATTTTTAAGGATAAAAAGTACTGTCGTATGCGATCAGGACGCGTTCGAGCGTTTTTTGCATAAAATTATTATAATATAGTATGGATTATAGATTCACTTGAGTATTATTGCTGATGGATTAGATTCAATTTTGACATATTGTCTAGAGATCTTTACCTTTGGAACTGAAACATAGGAGTAATTACTAATTATAACAGAGCTTATAAATTAAATACAGAGTCCCCGCGTCTCGGGGAGCCGATCTAACTGGAGAATGCGTGTGTGCGTGCGCGTGTGTGCGTCTGTTGTGTGTGGTCGAGCCGCCCTCCACTCGATTGACAGTAGATGGTTCTGGATCTCATTGCAGAAATGTAGTTTTGTATTTTAATTTCGTAAAAGTTAAAAGAATCAAATCATGTATTTTATACAAAGTAGATGTTTCTTCCATCGTGTAGGGATGAATTTTTTAGTATTAAGTATTCGGACATGAACAAACTTACAGATATACAAATTGTGTATGTCTCAATAAACCAATTGTAAATAAAATATTGACTTTTTGTCTGTGTTCTGTTGTATTCAAGAATTTTAGTGTATTTGGTTGGGTTAAGTTTTAAGCTTACATCGTAAGGTGTGCAGCTTTCATGTATGCAGCTCAAAAATTGTATTGTGTTTAGTCTAGTCGGTGTTGCTTGCTCCAGTCATATATGACGAGCTGGCTCTCACGTTAGTGATACTAAAAGAACTATCATGGCGCACGTTCAGACACATGCTTAAGAATTCCAGTCATCATACCAGAATATATTATTACTTAGGGGGATGCCTTGGTGGACAAGTGTGATGTGCATCCAGATATGGATCGCATCCTAAAGTCCATGAGATGCATAAATTACTATTCTGTTTATAAGTTGTTTATTTGATAGTTTGGTAATAAAAAAAAATGGATGGAGTTGTCCAAAAATTTGTAAAACGCGATTTAATTACGCGAGTTATTCGCGGTATGGCCGAAAAATTGGAATCTTATATTCAGGAATTTATTTACCTGAAAAATTTCATCTGAACATTCTATATTTGTGAGCATATGATTCTTATTCTCATCAAAATATATTGTAACTTACCTACTATTCATGTTCTCTGTTTTATTTAGGTTGATTTTATCTGACAAAACCAGTGTGCGTCCACAGACCACACGACTGAAGTAAAATTTCTGTAGTTTAGCTCCCTTTATCGGCCGGTATATCTTTGTTGTTTAATTTTAATGTCGACAATAATTATCATTTTGAGGAAAGAGAAAAAGGACCGTAAACCCTAAAACGTATTATCTAACCCCATTAAACATTGCATAACGGTAGATGGGTAGGTAATGATTAAAACAAACTGGTAAAAGGCTATTTGCAATTTATTTCGACGACACATGAATACTTATTATGCACCAACGGTGTGAAGATGTGGGCGGCCGGCGGCGCATCAGCACGGCGAGCCGCTGGAAGTAGCGTACAGCACGTCTAGAGCGTTGCACAGCGCGCGGTAGTTCACCTGTGCATGCACATTGGAAGACCTTTATAATTTTTCTGGGTAAAAGTATCGATAAGATGAGATCTGAATGTACATGTTCTATTTGGTCTATACTGTATAAGAATCATCAAATTCAAATTCAAAAGATTTATTGCAAATAGGCTAATTTTAGCACTTTTACAAGTCAAAATTATATCAGGTACTTAAAATTAAGTTCATCACTAGCCTAAAGACTCCACTTCTGAACGTGGCCACAGCAGCTGCAGCTTGCCTCTTGCCACATATAGTAGTTCTTGCTCTCGTTTAGTCAAGGGGGGCGAACTCAACGGCGGCACAGAATACAAATAGTTCTCGAACGGGAACCTAGTTAGTGTAGAAGTACCTACTTGACCGTGTGTTACCTGTACTTAAGTAGACCAAGCTGGGGTACTATGGAAAGGGATTAGAAATTCCACCTATAGAGTACATAATCGGGTAGGCACCGACCTCGTCCCCGCAGCCGCGGCGGTAGGCGAAGCACCTGTAGAGCAGGTCTCGCTCGCGCGACGACAATAGCTCCAGCAGGCCGCGCTGCGCCAGCGCGCGCGAGCACGACACCGTCGGCACCGTGCCGCACCGCGCCTGGTCCATGTCCTGGCCGAACGTGTTGGTACCTACACTCAATGACAGCTTTATTTCCATTATGAATATATGAATGCACGCAGTGGTGCTCGTTTCGGGAGGGACCATCGAAAATAATATCCCATCATTACTCTTCTACGAGTATCTAATCTGACTTGAATCATTGCGGGAATGTCGCATAATGAATATGATGAAGAGTGAAATGTGCGCATTGACTTACCTGCGAGCTATAATAAAAAACCGTTAATACCCTCCTTCAGACAGAAACATTCATAAGACATCGATCAAATCCGATAACCATCTCATCTCAAGGTGGATTAGGTAGGGATCGATGAAGGCAGGAAAAATAACAAGTTGTATTTATGTATCACCTTGAAGACCTGCAGTATATTAGAGATATGGTCGGGGTGCTTGGCGAGCTTGGCGAGCGCGCCGGAGACGATGCTGCGCTCCTCGAACCCGAGGAAGTTGAGCGGGGAGTCCGCGGTGGGCACGTGCGGCACCGGCTGCAGCAGCGGCGCGCGCTCCAGCCCCGCCTGCACCAGCGCCTCGCCCACGGCGCCGCAGAACCGCTCGTACTCCACGCACCGGCGCCGGCCCGCCGCCGCGAACACCTGGATGTTGCGTTATACTGCTCATATACATAGATACCTACACAATTGCAAGACTTATGCTCATCTGCACTAAAGTTTCACACTTGCTAAGTTCGCACTTATCTCTCGAGCCGGAAATACTGGGGCTTTTCGTACAATTGTCAAACTCGTGTGTCACGAGTACCTACACACCAAATACTGCAAGCTAAATGAATTTTGGTTACTTGTCGCTACTTGTCGGTATAATGCCGGAAGGTATAATACAATACAATACAATACAAAAATTCTTTATTGTACACCAGGAAAAATAAACATTTACAGAAGATGAAACTTAAAGCTCTAGTACAATGGGCGGACTTATCGCTAAAAGCGATCTCTTCCAGTCAACCTTTGGATGGAAAGAATTATTGGAGAGATAGAGGTCGGTGATGTAAAGAAATTAAGTGAAATCGTTCTCAAATTGTTAGTTCTGAATGAAACTAATAAAAATAAGAATAAATAAAGATTATAGATTAACAGATACGTATAATAAATAAACAATAAATTAAATATACCCGATTCATATGAATACTGGATAATATATAAGTATAAATACATACATACATAATAATATATAAATTATACCTACAATAGGTACTTACAAAATAACGAAATGAATTCAAAGATGATGATGAACAAGCATTGACTATAATTAATATATTTGCGAACAAGCAACCAATGACCGTTCAGTATTTAGTGCGTCAGGTTGACACGAATTTAAAAAAAAATACGATGTTGCTTAGCTCAGTTGTATTTTATAAACTTCAGTGCAGGGGGATGGGCATTATTCTAATATTATATATAAGATTTTTGGAATTACTAAGCGTCCTAATAGAACGAAATGTGTTTTGCGCCTAGGAGTATCTGTTCTTGGTAGCAGCTTATTCGGTTTGGTGGTTGGCCAAATCTGGCTGCTCAGCTCATAACCCAGAGGGTGCGGGTTCGGTTTCCACGGCAGGTCAAGGCAATATAACGGCCAGGCCGCGCCAGTTCACCGTTCACCTCCATGAGTGTGTCCATCTCTAGCGGAGTGAGCGCCAGGCCGGCGCTGGCCAGGCCGCGGTAGAAGTCTGCGCGCGCGATCACCAGCTCATTGTGCGGGTCGAACTGCCGCAGGAACTCGCGCGGACGCACGCCGTCGCGGACTATCTGCGGGTGGCGTCAAGGTACCTTTGTAAAAAAACCCTGGGTCGCGACAGTGGGCACTTAGGTATCTATATGTGATAATGTGACGCACGCACTCGCCAGAGTTTAGGTACCTTTCCCTTGATCTTCGCGAGTATCTGCACGATGTCGGTCTGCAGGGGGTCGGTCCGCGCGGCGGGGGAGGCGCGGGGCGCGGGAGGTGGCGTCGAGATCACCGCGCTCTCAGCTGGACGCTCCTCCAACTGCATTGGTGTTATACATGTAGGTACTCCACTATTTAGATAAGTATACTTCTACCTAGTTACCTACTACCTACGTGACGTCTCATTTGACTGAGAGCCAGGGATCCCTGCCTCTATCAAGTGTGTTCCATGTAGGTAAGTGTATACTTAAGCTAACGGTCAGATCTTAGGTTGTGATGATACCTTTATCGCGATCATTATACGACCAAAAGCTTTGCTAGGGGAAGGAAAGCGTATAACTACTTACACCTAAACCACGATGTTTTCCTTCATCAAGCCACAATTCAAATGTGAAATTTCAGTAGAAACCTATTGTTCCTAGGACAGCATTCAACATTAACAAAACGGTAGATTTTAAACGTTTTAAGGTTGCTTTTCTCGTAAGTTTATTATTGTTGTAACACTTGTGAAATAAAAGAGCCGATAACATAAGTTAGTTAGGTGTATATTGTAAATATTTGAAACGAGCTAAATGGCCTACAGTAGGTACACACAGTGCCAAGCAAGGCTCAACAAGTTCCCTACGTATTGTAAAGCGGATTCGAGTTACCAAAAAACTGTGAACACAACGTATCAATAATGTTTCGGTAGATTACGAATCCCGACAATCGGCTGGTCGGCGAACTATCTGAATCAGGGTACGTGCGAGGGTTGGGTATTAGAAAGCTGTGCTGAGTATGCGTTCGTACGGTGGGTACACACCTCGTCGAGCAGGCGCACGTAGTTGAACCCGCAGTCGTCGAGGTAGCGCGCCTCGAGCGCCCGCAGCTGCGCCGGCGCCAGCAGCACGCCCGCCCGCGCCAGCGCGCGCCGCACCGCCGCCCGCGACACGTGCCCGCTGCGGTGGCTGCCGGCCGCCGCCGCACGCCGCGAGCGTATTTGTTATGTTATCCGTGCATTCATTTCAGAGACGATCGGGAGCACCGAATCAAATCAGCGTAATAAATACATAGCTGTCATTTTGAACGGCATCAATCAGTCCAACGCAGACTTTTCTATGCTTTGACGACGCCGTGCGCCGTCAGCACAAGTGCCAGGAAACTTACGTAAGTATAGGTAGGTACGTTCGGCAACTACGAGGACCATGGTTCCACAACACCCACACATAGAACGAGCTTTTTTATTTATTTGAGCTTTTTTCTGTACGCATATACTTGTCCTGCCGCGGGAATCGAACCCGCCGCCTCCGGGTTATGGGCCGAGGTTAGTCGTCGCCTTGCACATCATTACCTATACAATAATAATAATATGTGTGGACATCTCACACAGCGCCATCTAGCCCCAAACTAAACAAAGCTTGTATTATGAGGACCAGATAACTGATTACAATACTTAGATGCCTTTTGTTTGTAAATACATACCTACATAAAATAAATATAACACCCAGACAAAGAACAAACACCTATATGTTCATCACACAAATGTTTGTCCTGGGTGGGAATTGAACCCACAACCTACAGTTCAAAAAGCAGGGTTACTACCAATTGAGCTATCGAGCCAGTCGATTATAGTAGTATACTACTAACTACAGGTGTAGTGTACTAGCGCGCGTATCGCGGAGTATAGGCCCTACTCACTCGTCGTGGTCGGAGAAGGGCGGGCGCAGGTCGAGCGAGCGCTCGGCGCAGGCGGCGCGCAGGCGCAGCAGCGCGGCCTGCGCCAGGTCCAGGGCGCGGCCCGAGCCGGCGTCCGCCGCGCCCAGCGCCGCCACCGCCGCCGCCGCCGCGCCCGCCGCGCCCAGCGGGTGCTTCTCCAGCTCCTTCACCGTGAACACTGCACAACCGCAGCTGTTATTGTACGGACGGGGGTTCTGCTCTTCTCGCAGTACCAGCAAAATTAACAAAATATCATTAGCAAAAATAAAGTTTGTGGTGGTAATGAAATGTGTATTTGTCCGGGTTAGTATGTTTTGTAATGTCACATTCACTCGAATAAGACATAAAAACTGCAAAAATATATTTTGCATTTTGATGCCAGGATTATAGTAGTAAATGATCACAAAATGCTCTTAATCGTGAAACAGATTATGTGATATACCTATACAAACTAAATAGAGATACTTACCACGGTGATGTTTGCTTACAAAATAAGTGACATATCCGCCATTATTTCACTACCTATATCATTACTAATACAGTATAGTACACCTATAGGCATAATACGCAAGTTTTAATCCACCGTACCCTGGTCGCAGTCATCCTCGAAGGTCCGCCAGCAGACGCGATGCGGGTCGTTGGGGTCGATGTAGTGTCGCAGCACGCACTGCGCCTCCGCCGGCGACAGCACCTCGCCGAGCCCGACCGCGTCCATCGCGCGCCGGAACTGCTGCGGCGCTATCCGCCCGCAGTTCAGGGGGTCGTAGTCCTACGCAACCGCAACACTTTACTATATACCTTGTTACCTTTTGTTATGGTATTGAATAATGTGACGAGCTTGTCGTTCGTCTGATGTTAAGCGTAACGGCTGCCCATATAACAGTTGTAGAGTCACGCGGAACTCTAAAATATACAGATTCGCATGACACTGCACTGCGCACATCATCCTGAGACATCAGCACAGTCTAATGATAAAATTTCTAGACTGTGAGAGCAGCTGGGCGATCACGTAACTTGATTGCAAAAGATAGAAACACATAAATATATAGGCTTATCAGTTTCAATGAGTACTATGGAAATTTTCAAATTGGGAAGGATATTTCGCTTGTTGCATTGCAATCAGAAATCCGTGATCATCCACAAAGTTATACAGTCTCATTTGCCCAGTAATTTGAAACTTGAAAGATTCTGACCATACTATAATAGATGAACAGATGAGACTTTCGTAGGTAATATCTTTCCTAATACAAAATAGGACGCGGAATAGTTAGCTCTTCTTGGGTTTGTCCAAAGGGTTGTTAGCTGTACTTACTCTTCTCTCTACTTAAGTTTTCTTTGGTATTGTGGAAATGTGTAATATATTCTCCTAGGAGTGTGCATTTTTAAAATGAGCACATACCCTAAAAAACTCTGCGACGCGCACCCTCCTTTGCTGGACGAACTCCTGCACCCGCAGCATGAGCTCGACTAGCTGACGCTGCGGGCGCGGCTGCTGCAGCGCCGGGTGGAACACGTCGGCCGCGCCCAGCGCCGCCGGAGACCGCCCCGCCTCCACCTCGGGCCGGACCAGCTTCGGGAGCGTCGTGTTTATCAGGGACTTGGGGTTGCGGTACTCCTGTCAATTAAAGCTAGATTTCAAAAACCGTAAGAAATAATAGTTATTATTAACAGAATATAGTTATATTCTTTTATTATGGCGCGCGATAAATCTGCGAAGGCTTTGTTGAATAATTCACTTGTATATAAATAAGTTCCAAACAAGCCGCCTACGAATGAAGGCGAACCTTAATAGGTAGGTAAGCTTAATAAAACAAAGCTGTACGTCACCGATCCTAATCCCTGTATGCCCTCTTTCTTGACGGCCTCGACGGCCTTGAGGAACTCCACGTAGTCCAGCGTGTAGGAGTCCTTGATGAACTTGCGCACCAGCAGGTTGAAGTCCTCCGCTGACACCAAGATGCCCACGTAGTTGAGAATGCGGGCGAAATGCGCGAACGTGATGCGCCCGTCGTTCTTTGCTACCTGATTAGTAAAATGGTCAGTCATGGTCAGACTTAGGTAACTAACATTCATTAATATTATTTTTTTCTAAAGGTGGATACTTTGTCCTTCCCCGAAAATGAATTTTTTTTAACTAAAACTTCTTAGCGCACGCTTGCGCTTAACTTGGTGAGTAAGCTGATAAATGTATAGCGAGGCGAACGGAAGTTGATTCACGTATATCTCCATTGCCAACAACAAAGTTAATAATTATTTAAGATAATTAAATTATTATTTTTTTATTATAATGGTATGTCCGGTAAAAATATAATTTACAATTGTCAAGATGGCGACATTAATATTGAACTAAGCAAAAACAAAGTTATACCGGCCGATAGATGGAGCTAAACTAAAGTAGTTTTACTTCAGTAGTGTGGTCTAAAGCATACTCATTTTCAATTTTTTATTGTGTAGGTATGTGTATATTACTTTTTATTATTCTGTGGTACAGAGCAGGTTTTGGTCATACTACTTCACACCTATTATAGCCAGAATTTCGGAATCTCTTGCATCATTAAAAATGGATATTCAGTAAATGCCCTATGTATGATATTATCGTGATGTTTTCCTTCACTGAAAGCCCTCGTGTATCCCATTAGCCCAGCTCCTCGCAAGATTCGAACCCATAAATAGCAAGTTGATATGTTTACCAATGAGGCATAATTGTTATACCTACACGTGCGTGACGCCTGCAGGGCTGAGGGCTAACTTTTAAAATAACTATGCCATGAATAGAAATATACACAGCCACACCTCGACATTTGTCACGCTTGACGTGAATCGGATTAGGTAAGGCGCTTACTACGCACCTCTCTATGGAACTACAGGAATACACTCCTTGGTGCCTGCACGTATAAACCGACTTTGAATCAAATAATTTATGTGGTAGAGGTTCATCCTCGCTATTTACGTCAGTGAGCTACGTTGCAGTGCAAGTCAGGTACCAGCTCATAGTCCTGGAAGTAAGGCTTGAGCGGCAGCTCGCGGTCTGCGATGGTGGCAAGCAGGCAGCACAGCCGGCGGAGCTGCCACTGGTCGAGCGTGTGGCACGCCGGCTCCGGCGGCGGCGGGCAGGCCTCCAGCAGGCAGTCGGCAGACGTCTTGTCGCGCCCGCCCGCATCTGCGGTGTCGATCGCGCTATATAATTCGTGTTACATTTATGAAAAGACTACATGATTTAAACCTTAGAGCTCAAATAACCTACCTATTTAGCTTTTATTCCTCCCTTCTTGTACGCGTAGTAACAGTAGATATATATAAAATAGGTTCAGGTAAACAGGTGTCTACTATATTTATCTCAGCTTTTTTATTACTTGGCCATCTGATCCAGGTATACACCTGAATAAGTATTCCAGAGGCACCCAAGTACAGCCTCTAGCGTGCCGCCTAGATTAAACTCTCACATTGAATCGTGAGTATTGATTGGGGTGACCTGGTTCTACTGTTGCTGGAACAGCAAAAATAGTACCGCCTAGTTAGATAGGTGGGGTTCTTTGATAGTTAAATGAAGTTTACGCAATTATAATTATATTGCGTCGGTGGCATGAAAATAGGATAGACAAATTGCGCATGTGTGAGTAATAGTTTAGGTAGATAGAATAACAGCATTGATATACATTTTTAATTATAAATTATAATATATTGATCTGATTAATGTCAGTAGGTATTGGTATTAATATTTTCAGCGCTAGTTCGAAAATGGTTCTGAAATTGTTATGTTAAGTACGAATATTGGTGGGCACCTACATTATTATTTTGGTATAGGTAAGTATTTCTATATTGAAGCTGCGTTGCACTGCCCTGCAAAAATTTCCACGTTACACCCAGGTTAACTGGAACATAATGCTCTCTAGCATTAAGTTCGCCTTTGTACCTACATTTGTTGATTGTGCAATAAAGCATATCTATCTATCTAGGTCCCTTTTATATTTTTTAATAATTATATCTGTGTATTTTATTATGTTGGTATTAAAGTGAGTTTCGAAAGAAAGAAATTGTTACATTATAGAATAGTTACTGCCCATACGATAACATTTCACATGCCTTAGTTGAAATCGGTTCGATAGTGGAGGCTATTTACATTCCCCTTTTTTATTGAAATAAGAAGTCGTCTTTGTTGGTGATGTGGCTATATGGTGGCAGCAATACTACGTAGGGCACCTTCTCCGTGTATGATCTGGCAGAGCTGGTGGTAGAGCACGCGGCCGTCCTGCGCGCGGAAGTAGTCGGCGAGCTGCGTGATCTCGGAGTCGGCCAGGCCCACCACCGAGCGCAGCGGCCCGGCCAGCACCGACACGAATTTAGACTCTGTGGACCATCAGACATCACTCATACCACAGACATAATCACTACTATGTACTTTATTTTGTATGTTTTGGCTCCACTCTTTTGGGTATTTAGCCAGTGTCAAGTAATTTATAATTTATCAAGTTAATGATATTTCACGCAAATATGTGTCACAAGTCACAGTCCAAGTCATCAAGTCATAGTCTAGTCAAAGTCATACTCCTAGTAAAGTGGTGGCAACTTTACTAGAAGCTTCTATGGTGTTTTGGAAACAACACGAAAAGAAACGTTTCACCATCATTGCACAACTTTTCCACACTCGTGCCTGTAATCCAGCACTTAACGAACAAAATGCCACCAATTTTATGCACTAACACTGAAAATAACACAAGTTTTGGAAAATAATACAATGCGGTTTTCATTTTCCCGCCAAAACTCCGCCTACTTCTTTTATACCAGTCTGCTAAACTTTGACAGCTCATAAATTCGCACTTATCTCACTAGGACGTACCTAAATGCGTTGTATTAGGTACGTCATAGGTAAGTACGAATTTTGGAGCTTTCGGAATTTACTGCAGACAGGCATGCATTCATGCTCGTCTGCAATAGTCTTTTTGTAACAGACTCCTTGTTTACGACATGGTTTGTTACCTATTTTGTAATGACCATGATAAGTAGGTATAATAATAATATCTCGCAGTTGATACAAGGACGTAGACTTGTAATCTGAAGATCCTAGGTTCAAATCCTGCGAATGAGATGAGATTCCGGTGACAACGACTAAACATAATAGTGATCATTGGAAAGAAGTTTTGCTTGTTAACACACTTGAATGCCACAAAACTCAGCTTGTGTAATAAATCTAAAGCAATCTCTTACAACATCTGCGTTTCATTTACGTATTTGCTAAAAAACCAAGTAAAATAACAGGAGGACATATCTCCCGTGAGCCCAGTAACTTGTGTTTGAGTATGACGTACTGTGCCGTAAGCTCGTAGTACAAGTACTTGGTAAGCACATGCTACGCAGCGTGGCCTACGCTGCGTAGCATGTGCCTACGCAGCTAATATAGGTTACTGTAGATTTTAGTTCGATCAATTTAATCTTTACATATATTTTAAACTATTCCGATTCGATCCAGTGGAACGATCACTTGTATTATGGTTTGTAACATTTTTCAGTACTCACTCTGTATAGTCTGGAAGTCTTATTTATATAGGTATCATAGTTTGAATTATGGCTTAATCGATATTGTTTTAACCACTCACTCTTCATCTATTAGTTCTTCCTGAGAAACCTTGAAGAGCTACTATTTAGCTTAGAAAATTCTCATCGGATTTAAAAATTATGCCTGATTTCTTCTAGATTATTTCCCAAATTGGATTAATACATTATGCCATACACTGTGGGAGTTCAACAGTGGTTCATCTATATATATGTTTATATTAATAAAAGTTGTGAGTGGTAGTAACCCAACCACTGGATTTAACGACTTGACATTAGGGCTGCGTCTAGTGTAAATATTTTGGCCTCAAATAGTCATAACACCAGAGATGAGCGAGTTGCCCTCGGGGTCCAGCGGGCGGTACCAGTCCCACAGGTTGAGGCCCACGCGGAACACCGCCGCCCGGATCTTGTTGCAGGTCTTCCATACGTCGGCCAGACGGACGATCTGCAACCACCAGAGAAGGCTCAACGATAGCTCCTTAGTTTCTATAAAAGGTAATAGAGGCTTGCGTCTTGCGTTGGAGCACATTTAACCTGTTAATTGACGATAAAGAACAATCACAGACGAGACTTGTTCACTCTCCTTCATTTATGGATGATGTGGCGCTGTACCCACGCCCCAGCCGTCCGATGGTGAAATATGGATAACACGATAATAGACACGAGAAGCGTATTATTTGTGGACGCACTTCGGAGGATACATAGACAGATATGGTTCGTCTAATAAGTACGCTGCTTTGATTTGAGCTCAAAATATTTCCAAGCAAGTGATTCTGTCTGATGGAGACGTTACTGAAGGTTTACTTTGTTAGTAATTACAAGCAATTAGAATAGCTACTAACATTGGACAGACGTTAAAGCAGAAGATTTTACGAGGCTCTAAAAATTTCGATGCCAGGACTACGAATGGAGAAAGTATTACTGACTGATTACTTTCCATTAGGTACATTCGTTATAATAGTTACTATTCTTCATACGGGTACATTACCGTGGAGTACTGGGGTAGTAAAAATATTCAGCAACTTACCGTGTCGTGCATTTTGACAGATAATTACTACGCGGCGACTAGACCACTTGAGGAATGCTGATTTATTACTTCAACGCATGCTAATTTAGATCTTGATAGCCTAAATCGAGCTAGGAAACAAAATTCTTGAAATTTCACATCCAATTGAAATTCTGAGTCTGACACATTATGACGTTGCGACCTTCAATACACGGTTGACGTTGGAAAATATGGCATTGTTGATTATGGAATGGGAGTAATATGTAGGCTCAAAACTTTTTATTGAGATAAGAGGTTATATATCTAAAATAATTATTTGTTTATTTAACAATGGTCCTCATAACTTAAAGGACGATTCAGGGCTGTCGTTGTACTTGAGGTTAACGAGAGGTTTGTTTAATAATTCAGCTGTACGAGTACTGGCTCCGGCTCAAGAAAATATTCTCATTTAATATTCTTTAATTCTACAAGAACTTAACCGGGGTTGAAGTGCCTTACTTATAAACGCCATTTATACTTAAATGTCATTAATTTGAACTGCGCACTATCTATATTTTTTATTGTATTATAGCATATTATAGGTAATCAAATATGATACGCTGACTGACTGCCTGACTGTGGGTATAGATTGTGCAAATACGTTGCCCTGCGGTATATGGATGTCCACCATACTAAACCTATACTGAAATATATTATACTAGCTGCGCCCCGCGGTTTCACCCGCATGATAGATGTTTTCCAATTTTCCGCTCAACTTTCTTAACTTTTTCTTTCATAAGAACCTTCTTCCGAAAATAATAAACACAATAAAAAAAAATAGCGAAGATGTTCTATCCGTTCACCCGTGATGCGATGACGAAGGGAAATAGATATTCACTTTTATATATAAAGAATTGAGCAATAATTTACGCGTTATTATTGTACTAGCCTCGGTGAAGGTCATATAATTCATCCAATAAGTACGAACATTAATGGACGTTGAAGAGTTGTAGAGAATACTTAGTTCTAATATCTGCGTTGGTTTTCACGACATTAAGTATAGTCGGAGCAGAACTTTTATAGCTGTAAGGACTCAGCCGGATAGTAAAAAGCGAAGGTCAATAATGTTACACGGCCTGCTGTGGTTAATTACAATCATCGGTCAATTTGTCAATGGGAAAACGTACTGTATATCGTTCCCATACCATCTACTCCAGGAAAGCGGAATTAGATTGTCATTTTAATACATCTCTGGTAGTATACGAAGGTTACGGCAGCTTATGGTATGTTGTGAGCATTGTGTGCAGGAGAGCTATGGCACTGGAAGGTGTCGAAGGACGAGCATAGATGGTAGAGGGCAGCAGGCATGCGCAAGGAGACGGGCGGCGCGCGGTCCAATGACGTCAGGGGATCGATCGGTGCGCCTCGGCTCGTCGTCCCGCGCGCGACCGACGGCGCTGTCACACGGCACGTGAGCCGAGCCTGACTGCCGCGGGTTATGTAACGCCAGCTCCATGTCCGTGCAGGGCACCCATGTGTGGGCTAAGTTTTAGGACCAGGAACAGCCCTTCGCAGAAAACCTCCCTCCGATGGGGCGACAGCTGCCCCGCCAGGGTTGACTCGCCAGCGGCCGAGCGCCGACCTGCACCCGTTATCAGTGCACAGTGACATACATATCGATAGTGTTCTATTTTTACAAAATATTTTAGATGGATATTGTTTAGGTAATAATGATGGACGAGGACTAAAGTGTGAGGGGAGTTCGCGTTTCGACGTGTAAATTTTACGTACTGAAGGGTAAGTATCTCAAATGATCGATTTCACCAATGTACTAAAAGTATCAAAAGAGCGCAGGTGGAGTAAACAATTAACAAGATACATTCTATAAAAAAATTATGGCTGGGGTGTACCTACAGTTAACTTATGGAAAGAAATCCAAAAGCCAGATTTTGAATGAAATATTTTCCTCTCCTGACAAACTATGTGGTGATAAATGAAAAATTTTGGAACCCTTTTCGATTCATATTTTCATTTCTTGCCTGTGCGATTAATTCGAGGTTTTAATTATTTCTTATTATATTAACTGTTTTGCTTTTCTTTTCTGCTTAAATTTAACTTTCGTACATCACTAATGGTCAGTTATTTCTTAATAATTAATGCCCATCTATAAACAGCGTGAAATTTTTATAGTTGCCATTTTGTTTTTAACGATTTAGAATCTCTTATAAAACTATTGTACTGAGAGAGCGTTTTCTCAATTTATTGCCTTTTCTGGCAGCGTCTTCAATTGTATCGATACCCAAGACAAAGTCAACGGTATTCTAATGTCTTATGCTACTCGGTGCTCGTCATCAAACGTTAAGCTTTAGTCCAAACGACAGCAGAGACTCCAGCCATGATATTTCTTTCCAACAGGGTTCAAAATCATCCAAGATGATCAACGTGGCGGGAGTGATCTCTATCATCCTTTTCTATGTGCTGATTCTGGCGGTAGGCATCTGGGCGGGCCGCAAGAAGCCGCCCGGCAATGACTCCGAGGAGGAGGTCATGCTGGCGGGCCGGTCCATCGGCCTGTTTGTCGGGATATTCACTATGACAGGTACCTCCGGTTCTTCGTCAGCTGGTGACGACTTTTATTACTATACACAGCAACAAGGGGACTAAACTGTATCACTGTTAACGGTATTTATTCTTGTACCGGGATGGAGACCACAACTATCCCAAGGTTGTCTCTCTTGTCAACAGCATGATCGAAGTCGACAGTGTCGGCTAGGGTCGACACGTGAGCGTACTTGATACTCAGACTAAGGCTTGCTGACTTCAATGGAGGAGGAAGGACCTATGTTTACGTTAAAAACACAGTAGAAAATGAAAACAAAGGTTGTCAACCAATGTGTATTGTCAGTGATGACTTATGGTAGTATGGTATGTGGAGTAAGCTCAAAGTCGCGTAACGAGCAATGGAGAGGGCTGTGCTCAGAGTTTCCATGCGAACTAAGATCTGAAATGTGGAGATGCGAAGGAGAACTAAAGTCACCGACATAGTTCTTAGAATTAGTAAGTTTAAGTACTTGAGTTCCAGTTCCCAATCCAGGTGTAAGGTAGCATCGTTGTTGACTATATGATCACTAAACATCGGTGAAATATGGCCGACCGCTACTCTATCTGATAAAAATGACGGCTTGTTTTATTACGGCGTGTGTTTGCAGCGACGTGGGTGGGCGGTGGCTACATCAATGGCACGGCGGAAGCCATCTACACGTCGGGGCTGGTGTGGTGCCAGGCGCCCTTCGGCTACGCACTCTCGCTGGTGTTTGGTTAGTACCGCTGTACGCGAGAGGCATTGCACCGTCAGCAATGATGAGGCCAACTATCGCATGGCACACCAATGCAGTTGCATATAAAGCAAGCTTAACGCGCGTCTTCCTTTGAGTCCGAGGTCCACATTCTATAGATAGATAAATGAATACTTTATTGTGCATCGTAAGATAAGAATTATACGTACAGGAAAACGTACTTAATGAACTAATACTAGTACAATAGTCGGTTTTAACGCTTAGAGCGATCTTTTCTAGACAACCTTTGCTTTCTATATTTATCACATAACATCATCAGTTGGAAAACAGCTACTGCTGAACATGGGGCTCCGCCATTAAGCGCCACCATATTTATATTTAAACGTAGAATATGAAAAAATTGCATACATAATGAAGTATTTAAATTCTGTGTAGTAGTCTTCTGCTGTAATAAACGTGCTCGTAATAGGTGTCATGGTTGACGTTTTTAATCTATACATATAAAATTCAAAGTCCTGACTGACTGACTGACTGACTTATATATCAACGCACAGTAGAAGGCGTGTTCTTTGTAAGGTATCCACTAAGACAGGGTTTTTCGAAATTCCACCCCTAAGAAGGAGAAATGGGTGGTTGAATTATCTATGAAAAATTGCTTCTTCAATTCCTATAGGCCACGCGGGCAAAGCCTCGGGCAGAAGCCAGTGATTTCATATAAATAGCGTTGGTATTAAAAATATAATGGCATTTCTCAGACTTAAACTAAAAACGTATCTACTAGTTACAACTAACTTCCCATTGTTTTGATCCCAAAAAGCTTAGAAGTTTTACTAAGCATGCATATTGCATAATATATAGCATTTGTAATGATCGAATGTGCTCAGGCGGCATATTCTTCGCGAACCCGATGCGGCGGCAGGGCTACGTCACGATGCTGGACCCGCTGCAGGACTCGTTCGGCAGCCGCATGGGCGGCCTGCTGTTCCTGCCGGCGCTCTGCGGGGAGGTGTTCTGGGCTGCTGGGATCCTCGCCGCGCTCGGTCAGTTCTCTTATGTACAATAAACAAATGTACACATGTAAACACAAACGCAGATATTTAAATAAATACTGTACGACGCAGATACAGCCTAAGACATTACTTAAATCTGACCTAAATATGTATGTTTCTACTACAAGATGCTAAGAGCTTTCCATATCTTTTTTAAATATATATAACTCAAAGGTGACTGACTGATTGACTGACTGACATAGTGATCTATCAATGCACAGCCCAAACCACTGGACGGATCGGGCTGAAATTTTGCATGCAGGTAGATGTTATGACGTAGGCATCCGCTAAGAAAGGATTTTTCGAAATTCCACCCTTAAGAGGGTGGTTGAATTATTTTCCCATAGGCCACGCCGTGGGCGAAGCTGCGGGCAGAAGCTCGTTGCATACATATACCACACTATTTTTTTTTATAAATAAATATGTGTTGACATTTCACACAGCGCCATCTAGCCCCAAACTAAGCAAAGCTTGTACTATGGGGACCAGATAACTGATATAATACTTATATACTTTTTGTTTGTAAATACATACATAGAATACAATATAACACACAGACACAGAACAAACATCGATGTTCATCACACAAATGTTTGTCCTGGGTGGGGATCGAACCCACAACCTTTTTTTTTCTGTTCAGAAGGCAGGGATACTACGAACTCAGCTATCGTGCCAGTCAAACTATGATATACTAACAAGTATAACTATGATAAGGACCTTAGATATACAATTATTCCGGGCTGGTAATCGCATCCAAAAATACGTGCCGTCTAAAATGCCTGCGCGACCCGCTGGTGCTGCGACGCCGCCGCGCCGCGCCGCCCGGTCAATCTAGTATTGAGCTGTGATTTATGAGAGATCTTTAACTTAAACAATCGTAGCGTAGTATGCTTCACTGCTGGCTTGCTTTTTATCTTCAACATGATTATTTTAGTTATATATAAAGGGGTATTTTTGGTAATACAGAGAAAATATTTTACGACGATGCGATGACTGAACCCAAGTATAATTTCTAAGCCCTGTCAGTCTAAGAGTCCGTAGTTTCTAAGTCCTGTCTGTCTAAGAGTCCGTAGTTTCTAAGTCCTGTCTGTCTAAGAGTTCGTAGTTTCTAAGTCCTGTCTGTCTAAGAGTTCGTAGTTTCTAAGTCCTGTCTGTCTGACAGCCCGTAGACCTATCTTTACCTATCTTTGAAAATCGCCATGCATTATTCGTTTCATTACTAAATGGAATCTCAACAGTCGACAGGCTATTTCTGTTTGCTGTGTATTGCAATTTCCTTTGACGTCGGTCCTGTTGCAGGTACTTAGATACTTGAAAGCTACGCCATTTATAAATCAAAGAATACAGAGTTGTCTTTGGGTACTATTTTGGTGCTACTTTCTGGTTTCTTTGAACATTGTAATTTTTGAATTTGGGCGGAACTCTGGTCCTTGCGGCTTTAAAATTACCATCGCAAAATGGTTTAAAATGAAAAAAGGAAAAACAATTTCCTAAGTCAAGTGAAGCGTAAGGTATCTTTCCACTATAAGCTACTATAACTATACAGGGTTAGGTACTTATGTTTGCCGCTTGTCATTACTGCCCAGAATTCAATCCTTATCAGAGATACCATCGAATGGTGTATTAATACACCTTTATTTATTTTTCTGTTTTTTATGTTACCAAACAGTGTTATGTTTCGTCGACGGGTGGCTAATTCGTTAATTTCAAGAGAGTTTTGTTGAGTTACTGTAGCAAACTGAAATAAATGGTTTTATTAAATATTCTATCTTGGATAATATTTCAAAGTTCTGCGTGCAATCCTTATCTTTTGTCGCAGTATTTTCATCTTTGACATTGTTTTCAAGGTTTCTACCGGTTCATAAAAAACGGCGCATCTTTGACAGGAATATGAATTGGAATATTTTATAGGTTCGATTGTAAACTTCGAGGACTTCTTTATTACATTTACCTGAAGTTTCCATCTATGATTTCTTTAGAAAAATGAAGGTAAACGAATAATTCCATTTATTGTTTTCATACCTTCGTAGAGAACAAAATGTTTCGACCTGTGTCTCCCATTATTTAGAAAAATCCTTTTTCATTTTTTGTTGTACGTTATTTCTAGTTTACGCCATTTGTCATTTTGTGAAACGTTGCGACGGCGACAAGCTAATGTGTCCGGAAACAAGTCGCTGACGGCTGTCATTTCTTTATTTCTATTAGGATTTTGAGAGAATTTATTTGTACTGTTAATTTGTAAGGCCCTATTTGGATTAGGAAAAAATGGAAACATTTAAGCCCATAATACTTCTATATGAATTTATTAATAATTTTATACAGTTTTTTAATTTTTTCTACTGAGGAAACATTTTTTTTAAATATCACGTAACAGTAAATTGCAATAAAAAATTGTAAAAATTTACAATAAACAAACAGTTACGTTAAGTCCATGAATTTTAGTATCAAGTAGGTTACACTGTGTCTCTACATAAATATCTGACTAACTAGAAAAGAAAGTCTATTTTATGACATTTATTTATTTATTTTATTGCAAGAATAAAACAATCACTTACTCGTAACACGTCGCGTAGCCCAGCGTCCTTCATTCCATAAAATCATGTCTCGTTTTGCGAGACGCCCATCAATTTCCATCCCCCGCCGTCGCGGAAGGGGTGAAGGGGTGGCAGGGGTCAATAGGTGCTCGACTACGCGCCCCTGCTCCATGGACCATTGTTTGGTGCTCGTCGCAGGCGTAGTTGTGTCTTTATTCTTTGTTATTTATTTGTACAGTGAAATGTTGTTGGGAGAAGCCGCCGAATCCTTACTCTGGATCTCGTGTGCGATCTGCTTCCAGTTTGGCATCATTTGAACCTCGTTTTACCGCGACCGGAGACAATTACAAGTCAAAGTCAAATATGTTATTGCAAATTAGCTATTTTTAGCACTTTTACAAGTCAAAAGTATATTAGGTACTTAAAATTAAGTTATTGTAATAAGCATATGGAAATAAAAAGTGCTTTTTGTCTAATATTAATATAATAAATTTAATTTGGTAACAATGAAGTTCAATTAGTAAGTAGAATGTAATTTGAACAAAGCTAACTGGCCCAATATAAATTGAATGTAATAAACTACAATAAATTTTTTACTCGTTCAGAATTATGCATTACAATACAAGGTGTAACAATATTTACTCACCATCATACACAACTGTTGACTTGATTACAATACAAGTACTAGGCACCCCGCAATTTCACTCGTAATTTAGCCGTTTTCATTTTCTGTGATAAAGTATCTTTATTGATCTTAGTCGTAACCAACCGAGTGCAAAGTATCATCCAATTAGGTTTAGCCATTTTATGTGAAAGCCATAAAAACAAACAAGCGTTTAAATTTTACATATTAGTAGGGATAGCGATGTCGATTGATGTCGTCACATTCTACATAGATATGTTATTAGTGTTTCGACAATCGTTGCGACATGTTTGTTGTTATATTTTATTGGTGTAATGAAAGGAGATCATTCATTTATCCCTTTTCCGGAATTGCGGGAAGAGGTCGCGGCGGAAGGTTACCGCGGCTCTAAACCACTTAGACCCTGAAGGTATAAATATGAATTCTCCCATCACGGCAGCCGCCGTCTACTTATTAACGACCCACGTAATAGAGAGACCTCGATTCCCGGTCCTAGGCCTATTTATAGCACGGGTTGGGTCTCCGCGTTGGGGTGCCCACGCGGGGAAAAAAGGTTCATTTTGCATGTACAGATATATATGTACTGCGTTGATCGAAAGCAAATGTACCTATGTACATCATGTACATCAGATGCTCATTATCCATTCCTCCATATGAAAACTGCACCTGTATTATTATGGAATACTAAAAAATATTAGGCATACACGTGTTCTCAATATGTAAGAAGGTTTGGCAACTCAATTATATTATAATAACGCCCAACGATCACATACATAGACCCTGGACCCTAACTAGGATTCCTTGTGTCTAGGGACCTAGAAAATACGAGAACCATGGTCCCACAACATCCAGACACAGAACATGTATATGCGCTTTTTTTTTTAAATACTTGTCCTGCCGCGGGAATCGAACCCGCCGCCTCAAGGTTATGAGCCGACCTCCTTAACCATTACACCACAGAGGCTGTCAATTAAATTACTACATACAATGAACTTGTGAGTTTTAGCGAAAACACATCATCATCGTATTAGCCAATCTTTTGGTTAAATGTTTTATTGAACCTTCTAAATTGGGAAACGATGATAAAGTCGTGGGTAATAAATAACCTTAAACTTAGTAACCCAACTCACATTATATAAAAGAAAAAAATATTATAAATACAACGGCTATAACACACACGAAGACACATTTCTAACTATATTTAGATCTACTCGTGAGAACCGATAATTGGCTTTCTATGGTTAAACTGATATATAATTTGGTTAGGATAAACTGTTGGTTTTCCAATAAATAAATAAATAATAACGCGTCCTTTCCAAAAATGTTTTAAATGTTCCTACTTGATGACTCCGGCTGTTTTGTCCAGGCGCCACCTTGGCGGTGATCATCGACATGGACCAGCACACCTCTGTGATCTTCAGTGCATGCGTGGCAGTGTTCTACACGCTGTTCGGCGGCCTCTACTCCGTGGCCTATACTGACGTCATCCAGCTGTTCTGCATCTTCATCGGCCTCTGGATGTGCATCCCGTTCGCATGGGCCAACCCTCACGTCAAGCCACTCAGCTCCATGGAGGTGGACTGGATCGGGAAGGTGGACCCCGAGTACTACTGGTTCTATATTGATTACGGACTTCTGCTCGTCTTTGGAGGGATTCCTTGGCAGGTTAGACCTTTACGCTTCTTTGGATGCCGCGGTGGTATAATTACTGGAAATACTCTTTTTATTAGTAAAATATGTATTACAGCTTGCAATATAGTCCAATCTTCGCTACATCTTACACAATCTACAATCTTGATGTAGTCTTGATAGGTAGTGTCTAATAGTTATAAAGGTATCAATACGAATTAATATTCAAGTTCAGTTATATTCCCTCTCTGTCATGCCATAACCTTTTACCCCAGAAATTAATAATACATAATGATTGTTGCTAAAACATCCCAATGTATTATGCAAAGCTATTGTAGTGCGCAGTGTACTTACCTCCAGTGTAGTGTGATACCTTTACATAAGTAAAGGTGCATACAGCACGTCATATTACTCCCAGGTATATTTCCAACGTGTGCTGAGCAGCAAGACCGCTGGGCGCGCGCAGCTGCTGTCGTACGTAGCTGCCTTCGGCTGCATCATCATGGCGCTGCCGCCGGTGCTCATCGGAGCTATTGCTAAAGGAACGGGTGAGCTGAATCTGCAGCGTGTATACTTTTTATTTTTGTTTTTCCCATTTTACCCATTTCCAAGTGAAATTAGTGTTATGCTGGCGATATTTGCATACTTGCAGATTTTCAATTCCAAATTTTTTAAAATTTTTCTTCTACATTGCTCATAACAATGAGTTGGATTAGTAACGTTGATTGATCGTGTACAGCTTGGAACGAGACGGATTACCGCGGCGACCTGACACCTGAAGGTGAGCTGACGTCAGACCAGACGTCCATGATCCTGCCGCTGGTGCTGCAACACCTGACGCCAGACTTCGTCTCGTTCTTCGGCCTTGGAGCTGTCTCCGCAGCTGTTATGTCTTCGGCTGACTCCAGCGTACTCAGCGCTTCCTCCATGTTTGCTAGGTAAAAGAAGCTATAAGAAGACTATGGGCTCCAACTAAAAGCACTTCAGTATGTATGGTATTGATAATAGTTTAAAGAAAAAACAACTTTTATAGTATTTTTATGCAAAAAGTAGCAACCGTTCTCACTATACTTACGAAAACTTGCAACACCCGGATGGGTAACTGTCGTTTTCGTCTTTCGTTTGGCAGTATGCCATAACCGATGCTTGTTTCCTTTTGTGATCCACACCTGCCTGGTCCCACAGGAACGTGTACAAGCTGATCTTCAGACAGAACGCGTCAGAGAAGGAGATCATCTGGGTAATGCGCGTCGGCATCCTCGTGGTGGGGGTGCTGGCGACCATCATGGCTCTCACCATCCCTTCCATATACGGCCTCTGGTGAGTCACATCCTTTATAAAGGTTATCTCACTCATGTGCTATGAGAATTATTTTGTAATTCATTATTAATGATATGATATTATTCGTATTCAACTCATGCTGTTCTAAGTTGGCTGTTATTGTAATGATTACATTGTTATTTAGTCGATTAGAATATTATATTCTCTCTATGACGCAGATCGAGTGCAGATTATCAAAGCAAGAGTAATCGCTTGACAAAATTATTATATGAACCATATATGGATGCGAATCAAAACGTGTTCAAGTATAATAGCATTCCGTATCGTTGTTGTGGTCAGAGCGCAGATTGTCGCATCACATTCGGCAGGTGTTGCACAAGCACTGTGTGATGGGAATCCAGACTAGGCCAGGGTTTACTATGGCAGTTCTTAGTTTTATGACCACCGATTGTAGCCGTGGTAAGGTTGTGATGACATAGTATTATGGGTGGTAAAGACATTACGTGGAATGATTAACTAACGCGGAGAATGGGTTGTAGTGTAACGTCGTAGATAGTAAAGCAGCTCCGCGGAGTGGAAGGCGAAGGAAGTGTTTACAAATAAAACGTACAAAGACTGATCGTAAGTTTACAATCAATAAAAACTTGGGATTCAGATTATTATTTTGCGATTATTGTTTTTAGATGTAAACCGTAACTCTTCTTTTCTGTGATAATAAATAAAATGAATAATTATTTTGGTTTATAGTTGATTTACAGTTTAACACCACTGCAGCGTTGGTTTTTCTGCATGTACTCGTATTATATACTAGCAGCTTTGTTCCTCCTAATAACCAATAAATATGCATATTTAGGTTTTTTATTGATTGACATCAATTTTATCATTTATTATCCTAGTCCAGATGAAAATAAATCCAAAAACGCAAAAATTATAAAAATTCGTCCAGCCGTTGTTGAGCTATAAGTGGTGTAACTAACACGACCTTGTTTTATATATAGATTTTTAAAGTCTTAGTTTGGCTTCGCTCCACACTAGTATTTAGACACATATCTCTTCTTATCTACTTAAGTCAGCAAGCAATGTCACGTCATAAACATCGGTTAGGTACATACATTACCCGCGAGCACGCACCGCGCGGCGTGTTGCAACCATCGCCATCGTTCCGGGCGCGGCGCTGTACTCGCAATCACATCCAACTAGTGAAAATAATCAATCAAGTAGTGTGATATGACCCTTCCTGAGCAATAGGTAGGTTGTACCTTGATAGTATAATATGGGAGGTAATGAGAAATGATCGGTCACGTGAAGCCAGTCGAGACAATCTTTTTGTATACGATTACACTTATTAATTTTGAAAATGAGAATTTGAATGAAAATTTAAATTGTTTATTTGCACGAAAAATTAAATACTATGAAAAAAACACAAAAAAACATTCAGTACGTAAAACATTAATCATCAAACCTTGGAGATTATTCTCGAAATAAACGATTGGTGCTTTGCATTTCTCTAAATTAAATAATCGAACCGGGATGTGTGATTGAGATTGAATCCTCTCTACGTGGCAGCAGCGAGTAGGGCGAGGGGTGGAAATGGGTAGCAGTGTTACAGCTGATTGGAACGTGCTGCGGCGCCGAGCCACTGGCAGCCAAGGATTACGATGGAAGTGACGGAATTAGGTTACCGATCGAATACTTCTTTCTGGGTTAATGATTGTGGTCGTACAGTCTCGTTGCTATACAATAACTTAGAGCCTACAGTTCCATACATACATACACAGACACAGATACTTTAATTTTCGGACCTGTCTCTAAACTATCTCTCCTGTCTGCAGTCTGCCAGTTGTAGAGTTAGGCAAATTATTTTAATGCCTCCACTTCAAGAAACTGAAAATTCAATATATTAGGTCTTTACCTATGAAATTGCCGTTTTGTTTGAAAAAAGTTAAAGTATTTTTTTTTCGAACTTATTTATTTCTTTTATTCAAAGTAATCACCCCTGCAATCAATGCATCTTTGCCAACGCTGTGGCAGTTTATGGATGCCCTTCTTGAAAAAATCAGTAGGACGGGAGACAACAAACTCTTCAAAGGCGTTTTGTACTGCCTCTCGGGAATTGAATTTTTTTCCCGCTAAAAAGTTGTCCAAATTTTGGAAAAAGTAATAGTCGGTAGGCGCAAGATCTGGTGAGTATGGCGGATGATGGAGAGCTTCCAAATCCAACTCATGCAGCTTAGAGACGGTCTGTTGTGCAGTATGGGGTCGCGCGTTGTCGTGAAGTAGCAGTGGAGACGACCGATTGACCAAAGCTGGTTGCAGACGTGCGAGTTTCGCCATCATTGTGGTCAGTTCTTCAATGTACACATCTGCAGTAATGCTCTCGCCGTTTTGTAAAAAGCTATGATGAATCACACCAGCAATAGACCACCAAACTGTGACCACCACCTTTCTAGGGGTCATTTTTCGTTTTGCACATTGCTTTGGTACCGAACCAGGATCTAACCAACTTGTTGAGCGCTTTCGATTGTCAAAAAGAATCCATTTTTCGTCGCACGTAACAATTCGGTTCAAAATTCCTTCATTTCTGTGCCTGTTAAGCAGCGCAAGGCAAGTCTCGACGCGTACGTTGCGCTGGCGATCGTCAAGTTCGTGGGGCACCCATCTATCAAGCTTTTTTATCTTGCCAATCTGTCGCAAATGGACCAATATTGTTTTGATGCTAACATCAAAAGCTGCTGCCAGCTCAGCTGTAGATTGAGATTCATCAGCTTCCACAATCGCCTTTAATTCATCATTGTTGACCAAAGTTTCCGAACGACCACGAGGTTCATTTTTCAAGTCAAAATTCCCAGAACGGAACCGAGCAAACCAATAACGGGTTGTACGTTCGTTTGTACAGTTCTCTCCGTAAACGTCGTTGATGTTACGTGTCGTTTGTGCCGCGTTGGTGCCACGACGGAACTTATATTCCATAATTACACGAAATTTCAAAGTATCCATTATGAGGAAAAATGTTGAAATGTAATGAAAATACAACGCTAATCAATAAACAAAAGACTTATATTGTAAATAGAATGTCATATTTTTAAAACAAAATTAATTTGAATTTAGAATTCATAGCCAATGAAAACTTTTTTTTGTTTGAAAAAGTCTGTACTGCAATACGGCAATTTCATAGGTAAAGACCTATTATATATGTCCAAATTTAAAATCCAGCTGATAGTTTGAAAAACAAACTTTTGCGATAAATTACATTTGGTATTTGTGCATTAAGTGCTAGTAATTATCATTAATGAGCACATTTGAGAAAACGCACTCAGTAGGTATTGATTTATCTACTATGTGCATCGTGAGAATAGATAAAGTCACCCGACGCTCCAATTACACTTGGAATGTAATGTGCATCATGCAAATGATTTACGTATCTTAGCGTAGAGTAGAAGGGGCCGATGTCGCAAACAGCGCACGAGGACATCGCGTTCCTCAGTCACATAAGTGATTATAAGAGAATTTTAAGACTATTATAGGAAAATTTAAGGATGATTTTAGTAGAAATCAAGGATTTTTTTTCTAGAATACCTTTTTTGAGCACTCTACTAATATTACAATCTAGCCATCCATGTGGCTAATAAGTAATTTACATTTAACCTAATCTCCGAAACATTTAATTATCTAAGAATGTGTCCAATAACTCTTTTCTTATTGTCTCTATTAAGGTAGGAATCAAGGATGATTCTAGAAGAATTTAAGGATAATATATAGGATAATTATAGGAGAATAAATAAGCATGATTATTGTATGATAATTTGAGGATGATTATATAGGAGGATTTAAAGATGTTTCTAAGAGATTTTCAGGATGGTTATAGTAGAATTTAAGGATGATTATAGTAGAATTCATGGATGATTATAGAGGCTTCATTCAATTCAATTCATTGCGAAGAGTCAAAGCGAACACTAACGTTACTGATGCCGGTGCTGGCGTGCGGTTGTTACTTAGGTATAATTATTCGACATATGGATACGGTATATGTTCTACATTATATTGAGTACACTAGAAGGCAGCGTAATGTCTGTAACGTAATGTACACTATTTTTTGTTCTTAATTAGAACGGCTAAGGAATGGAATGCCCTGCCAGCGTCTGTGTTTCCGGCGAAATATGACCCGGGCGTGTTCAAGAGAAGAGTGAATAGGTATTTACTTGGCTAGCATGCTACACCTTCGATCGCATCGTGACTTACCATCGGGTGAGAGCGTGGTCAAATGCTAGACAAGTTTGAAGTAAAAAAAAATACATTCATTACATTACATAGAGATTAATTTTTTCAAGCCAATCACATTTTACATCCAGAAAAGTTCTACCCGATGTAGTTAATATATGACGTCGGTTTAGACTTCACATTATACTTTACACCTTTGTTAGTTCAGGATCTAGATGATGATCGTCATCCTATTGAATGAGTTCGTTCTATAACTATACAAGGCTCTGGGATATTGTGGTGTGTAAAACTATATTAACCGTAAAACTCGCTTGTCCCCAGGTCAATGTGCTCAGACTTGGTGTACGTGATCCTGTTCCCGCAGCTGCTAATGGTGGTTCACTTCAAGAAGTACTGCAACACGTACGGCTCGCTGTCCGCGTACATCGTGGCCCTGCTGGTGCGGCTGTCGGGCGGGGAGAAGATGCTGGGGCTGCCGGCGCTGATCCACTACCCCGGGTGGGACGCCAAGAACGAGGTGCAGCTGTTCCCCTTCCGCACCATGGCGATGTTGCTCTCGCTCTTCACGCTCGCTTTTATATCCTGGCTTTCAGTGTAAGTACTAGTCTTGTACTTTTGCCTACTTTTTGCCACTTGAAGATCTCCAAAGTTCGAGCTATATTTAATTTATTATAATAGGAATCGTGGTTTTTAGAACGTGATATTTGAGATTTGAATATTATGAAATGCTTATTTTTACTTAACCTGTTAAAAATAAACCTACCAATAGGATTTTGTGTTAAAAATCGAAACTGTTAAATCAGCTTTTAATTTCAATCCTAGATCATTGACTGAGACAGAGAAGAACTTAAGACTTTACTTAATTTTGTATACGAAAGCTCTCAAGGTGTTGTTGTAATGTATGTTCCTGACGCGTGTCACTTTACAAGAACTTTCTGTTGATAACATAATCAACGATTCAACTTATGTCATTTAATGTGCGTATGTATTTACAACTGAGCGATAGGTACCTACCGTGCTTCGTGCCCGTTAGCTAAGCTAGCCGCTTAGCTAAGTCGAAAGCCTTCGGCTTAAGAATGTGCTTTTAATAATAATAAGAACATGTGTTAAGAATAAGAAGATTTTGCTTCTCTATATACGACTATCCCCAGATGAAGTGTATTATGAAATCTATTGAAAGGTCCAATCGAAGTTTATTTTTAAATAATATTTACGTGGTCGTTGGCTTTTATGTTGTTAACATGTTCGATTATATCTCTCCATAGCCCACACTTTCCATAGAAATAGGATATGTGGATTCTTCCTGCTCAGTGGTCAGTGCCTTAAATGTTCCGCGTATCATCTGAAAGACATAACGTTACCTGACACCGCACAGCTCGCGGCCGTCACACGGAGGAAGCTACCATTACACTCGCGCTCGTTACTTTAGTTAACGTTTATTTGTCGTAATAATAATGATTGCACTCTGTATATTATAGTCGTTCGTGACAGACAGACGGACACACAGACAATATAACGTATAATGAGTGCGAAAGTGATGGTGGATCACGACTTCGGCTTGCACAATAATGTAGCGTAACGGTGTAGTGTTTGGTGAAGTTTTGGTGTCTGGGTTCGATCGGCGAGCGTGGGACTGATTCGACCCATATTATACAGGCTACTCTACATTCTAAAGTAGGTACCTGTTCTAGATTAATGAATACTTACGACAGTAGGTACACAGATACGACAAGTATTATCATTTTTGTATTTGAAGTTTTGTCAAAGTCAAAAGATTTATTGCAAAAAGGCTAATTTTAGCACTTTTACAAGTCAAAACTATAAACGCCCGAGACAATTTTATTTCCTTATTTTTATTAGTTCTTTAGGGATATCAGGGTGGTTTAGACAATCTTTAATCAGCTCGTCTCTTCTCTATTGTCTTACTTTAAATATTTTGTAAACTTAATGATAGATGTATTCTAATTGCGCAGATTCCTTTTCAACGGCGGGTACCTGAGCCCCGAGTCGGACTACTTCAACTGCGTGGTGAACATCCCGGAGGACATCCGGCGCGTGGACGAGCCGTCGGAGGCGGGCGAGCAGATGTCGGTGCTGGGCGGCGAGCCGGGCCGGCTGTACGGCGCCGCGTCCACGCTGCTCGGGCCCGACGAGAGGTGCGGCCGCATCAACCCCGCCCTCGAGCCCGACGACGATGACCTCGACGACCCCAACGATGGACCCACGCCGCTCTTCGGGACCAGCAACGCGCCCCCGCCGGTCCAGCCCTTTGGCAAACAAACCGCTTTCTGAAACCGCGACGAATCCCTCGCCAAGTTTCCATCGTGTGCAAGGAACGAGCTTGACCGGCTGTAGATTAGATCAACATATTTTACGACGATTTTACTATTTATAATTTTCTCAGATCGATAATATCATCGAAATGCCGAACAGAATTCAGTATGTACGTAGGTACTAGTAGTATGGTGATGCTCAAGGTGTATCAATGACATGCACTATTGCATCTTGCGAAAACTTTTGTATTTTGTGTGAAATATTGAAACTCAATCATTAACCAACTATATATATAACTATACAGCGCAAACAGACAAGTGTTTATAGAGGATGATGCGTTTATGACGCAATAGATGTATATCGATAGTCAAGTGGATGTATAAATAAAATATGTTAACGCAAGCATAAATACTTACTGCAGCACGCAACAAACGTAATCTTAATGAAACGAATACATATCAAACTGTGGATTAACCTTTAGAAGTGGTGTTATAATATTGCATATATCTATATTTATTTACACTTAAAAGATTCCTTATTTATGTCAATTAATGTAGAGAGACGGTGCACTGTATTAAAATTTAAAGTGCTTGATAGATCGCACGAATACTTCGTATTTATAATGTGCGACAGAGGAAACGATATATATCACATTTATATAATGACGTGACCAAAAATTCTGTACGAATATGTAATATATTATGTATATGTTGAATTTTGGAGATATATAAATTCACTATCGCGAATCATTTAGAATGATGGTTTCATTATTATTATTATTACTATTCTTAGTCTATATTATACATATTTGGGAAGCATAT
This sequence comes from Ennomos fuscantarius, assembly GCA_905220475.3. NCBI lineage: Eukaryota > Metazoa > Arthropoda > Insecta > Lepidoptera > Geometridae > Ennomos > Ennomos fuscantarius. The sequence continues at coordinate 219,393 of HG992032.1, forward strand.
TACATATTTGAGCTTTTTAGAGATTACATAACATTCTTATTGTAATTTAGTGGCTGTTATAATTTTCAGATAATCAGAGAAAATAATTTAAAGAAATCCAATATCTTTTGCATTTAGAAATATGATCGTGAAAGTCGTTTTGATAAACATATGATACGGCTGAGTTGAGTGAGTTTTCACGTCAAATTACAGTCGAGATGACTCCCGAGTCCCGCTCGCCGCGGCTTGCGGTAGTGACTGGTTCCTAGAAGGTGGACACCAAATATGTTCGAAACCGGGCTGAGTTTTTTCGACTGGAAATGGACGTGAGTTTAGCCCTGTGTTTCCAAAACGAATCATACTAGCTTAGTTTTCAAATCAAAATTGTAAACGTTGTTTCAAATAGACGGTAGCTTTCTGTGTAAAGACTAATGAGATTGAATACTTGTATGATGAAGAAATTATATTATCATTGTTTAGAAAACGTTAATAATTAGGCCTAAACATCTTCAATATTGCAAAAAAAACAGAATACAAGTGCTCAATGTTCACTGATACTTAATATGGAGGAGATGGCTTGTTACTTGCAACAAAGTAAACATTTTACTGTTAATGTTCAGATCTTTATTATAATAAAATAAATATATTGATGTATCTTGGTATGCCCTTGTCCTTTCCCGCGGTGTCCTTGATAAATGATACATATAAATAATGTATGGTTATACGTACGCGGTCGTATGTAATAATGTCCAAATAAGCTTTTTGAAGTCAAATGACATTTTCTTAGTCTATATATAACCAGTGTACATTTTGAATCATGAATGTCTGCTCTAGAATTATACCATAAAGTATTTTATATGCATTATAGGCTATATATACACGTATATAATATTTGTTGCTATTGTTGACTATATAGTGACATATCATCACTTGCGGACACCTAACTATGCTAAGACTACTCTAACTCGATACATATCATTCTATCTGTGACTTAATAATGTAATTTAGTTATAGTATTTTAGTGTGAAATGAAATAGAAACATATCAATATTTTTAAGTGTAGATGTATAGATATCGTTGTTGTTCTCCGACATCGCTTCCTAATATATACCTTCAAATATTGTGTACATACGTTATTATGTTAATTATGAAAAATTACATTTGAATTATGTATACAGATTGTTATTATGATAAAATCATAACTTATTTTATGACTAACATTTCTGGAAAATATATTATTTTTAGTATTAATTTATAATTAAATTAGTTAGTTTTTGAAATTACTTAATTAAATCAAATTATATTTATTAGGAAGCGATCGTCTCACCGTTAGCTAGTAGATCGATATACTATCTAGTTATTCCTAGTGTTGTTGAATGTTTTGAAATGGAAACATACTATGTACTGTTGTGAAGTGTCGGTGGCTCCCGTGACGTAATAAAACATATAGCATGTTGATGGCTTTCTTTTCTCAATATCGTAGTAATATAATTAGACTGACCCGATAGCTCAGTTGGTAGTAATCCTGCCTTCTGAGCTGTAGGTTGTGGGTTCGATTCCCACCCCGGACAAACATTGTGTGATGAACATAGATGTTTCTTCTGTGTCTGGGTGCTATATTCTATTCTATGTATTTACCAATGAAAAGTATCTAAGTATTCTATCAGCTATCTGGTTCCCACAGTACAAGCTTTGCTTAGTTTGGGGCTAGATGGCGCTGTGTAAAAAAATATTAACTCCAAAAAGAACTATAATAGATTATTCCGACATTTACATAAATTCATTCTCCTTTTTAACGTATATAGTTTTGTGTCTGGGGCACAGAACAGGAAAACAAATCACATTCGCGCCTCGATAGAGGCAAACGCATATTCGTGCCGAGCAATGGGAGCCGCGCGCATGCACCGATCACAAGATTATAGACAGATATGTCACCTGCGCAAGTAAACCATAGGTTTTACTATAAAACGTAACTCGCTTAAATTGTATGGAAAGTCAAAAATGCGTCTCTATTGGGGCGTGAGCGTAATTTTTTTCCTGCTCTCTTGTCTAAGTATTGAGGGACCATGGTCCTAGTAGTTCCTTGGTCCCTAGATACAGGGAATCGTAGTTACAGTTCAGGATCTATGTATGTGATCGTTGGGGTTTATTATATTAATATTCATTAAGGTCCTATAAAATATGAAACAAAAATAAAACACAATATATTATTTACAAATTTTATTTTATATCAAATATTATTCGTACTTAAACTAAGTTTTTGTACAATTTCATTATTAAAATTAAATAAGTAATACTTTTCGTTTGACGACTCTTACATTAATGGTAACAGGCAAAGTGTAAAGGCACATGCACTTCACACGCGCACGTGGAGACATTCTGCATTATTTTACTGTCGCTAGCATAGATATTCCGGTAACAGCAACCTGTGTGTGGCATAATATAATATTACATCGCCCGTAAAAAAACTTAATAATAATGGAATGTGGAAGATGATTCTTTTATTAAATTCGATCACAGTCAGCGAATAATTTCGATAGTTCACGTTCTAAAAGAACAAAGTAACTAGTTTATAAGTATTGACTAAAGACAGTAAGTACATGTAAGGTCGAATACGCCAGAAGTCGCGGTGACTCTCGCGGAAGCTTAGTACGCGTAGCCGCCGTTGGAGTCATAGCTCTGGCTGATGGTGGCGGGCACGGACCCAGAGGAGCCCCCAGAATATCCTCCCGATCCACCACCCGACGAGTAACCACCTGATCCACCAGACGAGTGGCCGCCGCCAGAAGAGAACCCTCCGGAGCCCCCAGAAGAGTACCCGCCCGATCCACCGCCCGACGAGTAACCGCCTGATCCACCAGATGAGTAACCGCCTCCTCCTGATGAGTAGCCGCCGCCTGAACCACCAGAAGAGTGACCACCAGATGAGTAGCCTCCTGAAGATCCACCTGATGATCCACCCGACGAATAACCACCAGATCCACCTGATGAGTGTCCACCAGATGAGAAACCTCCTGAAGAGAAGCCTCCGCCAGACGAGAAGCTAGAACCGCCAGCACTGGGTGCTCCGTAGCTGCTGGAAGGCGCGGTGGGGGTGCCGTACGAAGAAGATGGAGCGGCGGGAGCGCCGTACGAACTAGATGGAGATGGGGCTCCATAAGAGCTAGAAGGAGCTGATGGGGCTCCATAAGAGCTTGATGGGGCACTACTTCCGAACCCACTGCTGCCACCAAAACCACTGCTACCAAAACTACTGCTGCTGCTGAAACTACTGCTGCTGAATCCACCACCACCTCCGCTGCCATGTCCACCTGATGATGGAGCACCATACGAAGATGATGGAGCAGCTGCTGGGGCACCATAAGAGCTGGATGGAGCAGGAGCACCATAAGAGCTGGATGGGGCTGAAGCTGGGGCACCGTAGGAGCTGGACGTAGCTGGAGCACCATAAGAACTGGACGGCGCTGGAGCAGGAGCACCGTATGAGCTAGAAGGAGCTGGCGCACCGTAAGATGACGATGGTTTCTTTGGAGCTCCATAAGTGGTGGAAGGTCCGGTTGGCACGCCGTAGCTTGTTGCTGGTGGTCTGGCGGGAGCACCGTAGCTGCTTGAAGGCTTAGGTGCGGGAGCACCATAACTGGAGGAAGGCTTAGGTGCAGGAGCACCATAACTGGAAGAAGGACGAGGGGCGGGAGCACCGTAGCTCGATGACGGTGCTGGTGCACCGTATGAACTAGATGGAGCCGGAGCACCATAGGAGCTGGATGGGGCAGGAGCACCGTAGGAGCTAGACGGGGCCGGGGCACCGTAGGAGCTAGACGGGGCTGGAGCGCCGTAAGAGTTGGACGGAGCTGGGGCTCCATAGCTGCTTGATGGCTTGGGAGCTCCATAGCTTGATGATGGTTTAGGTGCGCCATAAGAGGACGAAGGTCTGCCACCACCATGTCCACCGCCGCCGCCGCCACGGCCACCACCACCGCCGCCGCCACCGTGGCCGCCGCTGCTGTAGCCTCCGCCGCCGCCACCACCACCGTGGCCGCCACTGCTGAAGCCTCCGCCGCCGCCACCACCGTGGCCACCACTGCTGTAGCCTCCACCGCTGCTACCACCACCGTGGCCGCCACTGCTGTAGCCTCCACCGCTGCTACCACCACCGTGGCCGCCACTGCTGTAGCCTCCACCGCCGCTACCACCACCGTGGCCACCACCGCCACCACCGCCGCCACCACCACCGTGGCCGTGACCTCCGCCGCCACTTGATGGCGGGAGATACGATGAACTCAGTGGAGCTGCAATAAATACGATAGCATACATTAATATCAAAGAAAAAAATTAAATAGTTTATTATAATCCTTCATATTAGGTAACAATAATAAAGCTCTCGACCATTTCGCATAGCTTGAAATGTTTATCATCTTCTCAGTAATATTCTTGTCAAAGGCCTAGTAAACCGTTTGTTATAGCTACAAACGCAAGGTCTGGAAAATGTTCTCTTAAATTTTTTTGAGTTTTCTCAAAGGGATTCTACTCTTTGACGCGAACATTCCCCGCGGCCGCTTTTGACACATTTTCTGAGTTTTCTATCGTGAGACATGTTATTCAATATTGACTATGTTGCAAGGTAAATAGGTTTGTCGTAACAAAGCTGTGAATAAACATACACGTTGTTAGTAGCCCGATTGCGTACATAGTGCAAACTTAGAGATTTGTGCTAAAGTCAACAGGGGTCGGCGTTGAAAGTCCGCTCAATTCGGCGGTATGTATGCGGTAAGTATACAATGCGAATAATGCGGTTCCTCTTCGCTCTTCGCGTGGTAGACGCAGTGCAAGTGTTTGGCTTACCTTCACGTTTGTAATGCTTCCGAGACGTTGCAGTGGCTAGCGAGCACAGCAAAAGCGCTGGCACCAGCTGTAACAAACAAAACATTGATCTATTGAGTATTTCCAATTAAAGATCCTTCAATTTTTTCCAGAAGAATACAAGTAATACAATACAATATTTTTTGTAATTTTAAAAATCTATTTCAGGTCGTAAGGCATTACTACTTAAAATCGAAAGTATTATGCCATGATCTGGGTCTGACTATCAAAACAAGTCTATTAATCGCTTATCCAATTGTATGACTGCTTATGACACCCATCAGTCGACGTAAACAGCAATTTCTCGGCGACAAAGACCGCGTGGACTCGGACGCTCGGCGCTCTCCCATTGCCCAACGTCCCTCCATAGCTATGTGATCCTAACCGCTACGACATTTACGTGAACTGTGAAACAATTAAACTAACAGTAGTTACAGACAGTTTGCGCAAGGATTTGCGCAACGTTTGATTTTTCCCGCGGCGACGGCGCTGCGTCAAGGCGACTTGCGGTGATCATCACCCGATGGCGCAAACCTCTGCTCACGCCAATTTTGGGTAATGTTCTTTAATTTGTCGCGTAACCACAACATACACGACGTTCGGGGTCTAGAACCTCTTCTTGATAGAGTCCGAAACTGCTACAAGTAAAGATACGGTTCCTGTTCGGACATTATATGCCTACTCATTTAGGTATTTGCGTCAATTTATACAGTAATATCGCGATATCTACATTTTTTATGTAAACGAATGACGTGCAGAGCTACGCTTTTGCATGATGCTAAGCGAGCTACCCGTCACAGATTGCAATGTCACTCTGAACTCTAAATATAAAGTTTCGCCTGAAACTGCATTGCGCACGTTATTTTAAGACATTACACGCTCTTGGTAGTAACATTATTAAACTGTGAGATCAGGTCATAAAGTTTCATTTGCCCAATAATTTCACTAGCTACAGTGCTTTTCAGGCCGGAACACAGTAATGCTTGCGCACTACTACTTGGTGGCAGAATAACTGGAAAAGCGGGAGTACCTACCTAGACGAACTTTGAAGAAAAGTCCTACAACTTACAACAAACGTGTCCAAAATGTAAATATACTATCTAATATATATAAAATATATATGAACATATAAAATATTATATTACTACACCTAACTATCGACAATTTCACCACAAGTACATTCAGGTACAAAACTTTAGCTTGTTGTGGAAGTTGAATGTTGTATATAAATAAACAAAGTGATAGCCCAAAATTTCTCCCTCGTAAAAATCTTTAAATTGTTCAATAATAACTCAAACCAACAGTAAGTATGCACAGCACATCTCAGCCATTAGACCGGCCAAGATGTAGAGCGATTAGTACGCCAAGCACGAGCTCACAAAATATCGAATGGACCAGGTGAATCTCTTCTCATTCTCCATAAAGATGTACGTCAGTGGCTTCACGTAATACTTACTAATATGTTTACAGTAGATAGAATACTTTCGCGTATCTTTCAACTTGATTATTATCTTAATAAGTGCGCAAATCTTGCTGTCGATGTAACTAATTTGTTTACTAAGCATGAAGTGGAACTAGATGGCCAATGAGATATTATAGAACTTGTACTTTAAGGTGTAGTTTTGATTAAGCCCCGCAGAATAATTAGTAAGTAAAGGCATGATTATTGTTTATCAAGCTGACTGGACAGACGCTGTCAATAAAAAATAACTCCATAAAAAAGACTTTCCAGATTCCAAAATATAAAAATTTGTGTGACATTTTCCAATATTTCTTTGTAGGTATTTATTTTGAGAAATTTTAAAACCATTTAAGGGATTCCATTGAGCCGTTCTCAAGTGATGCGCTTACCAACGAACAGCATTCCTTTTTTCTATTAGTTTGTACACTATCTTTCTTTGTTTTTGCTTGTTTCGATGTCTCTTTAAGGTCTACATTAGTCTAGGTGATGTCAAGCAATATGAATGAATTATTTATTGACTTATTTATTTTAAAAGAGAAAACTTTGATTAATTAATCCCCTAAATACTCTCATAGTCTATTTAAAAGCAGACAAAGCTCTGACAACATAACATTATTATATTATGGCATTTAAATAACATAATAATAGGAGAGAAAGTAACAGCGCGTGAGCTTCATAATTACGTTGCAGGATTAACGCACTCCGGCAATTAAATTATTGTGTGCGTCGGTAGGAACATAATGTGCGTTCGCTGTCTTGAAGAGTAATAAATACACCTTCCATATTTTAGCGTAAAGTGTTCTATGAACAAAAATATTGCATAATAAAGGATATTGTCAATAGCTCGTCCTATTCTCTGTATCGTTCTCTCCGACGTTGCGACAACTGATTATAACGATTTATAAGATGTTCTTCCATATTTTTTCACTATTTCGGTTACCTACCGTATCGCTCGCCATATCTTCAGTTTGTAATCAGGCTCATGTAGCTAGTGATGGTGGATTTTCCATAGTAATAGCAGAGTTTAGGACCTGCGCGTGTAAGTCTAACTAACTATTTGCCTACTCAGTTGATTAATACACAGCATTTATGAAGTAATACTTCTTTACGCACGCTTTATTTGGGGAGTAAGCTGGTGAATGCGTGACGAAGGAAACGGAAGTTGAAAGTTGTTGGTTAACGTAGATCTCCATTGTCAACATAATAAAGTAAAAAATTTGTATTATTATGTTGGTATGGCCGGTAAGATGATAATTTACAATTGTAAAGATGGCAACATTAACATTAAACAAAGGAAAAAGAAAGTAATACCAGCCGATAGATGGAGCTAAAGAAGTTTTACTTCAGTCGTGTGGTCTAAAGCACACTCGTTTTTGTTTTTAAGTTGCTCTTTTGATGTTTATTTGAGAAACTAACAAGTGTGTATGGTGACGTGACGAATGCATTAAGCGCTGGCCTCTGTCCTCGCCCGCTGCAGAACACTGCGCCGTGACTGATGAATGACACACTCGGCTCGTGTTTACAAAGCATACTTTTGATATGCTTTCAAAGTTTTAAGTTATCATTAAAAGCTAATAGAAATTTCTTTTGAGATAGATGATCACGATTAAACGCAGGTGGGAAAGGAGACTACAACTATTGAAATCGATCGATGCTTTTCGATTTAAGTATATATAGGTAGCTATACCTATAGCTTGCTCTGTGTTAGAACCTCTAAACCTAGCGTAGTTGTTACATTTTCTCCAGCTGCATCACAGCCTGTCAGATCTATCAGCTTGTTGCAAGAGCCATCTGGTGCAGTGAATGGCCCATTACTAACTTTGTCACTCAACCGTTCCGACCGCAGCTTCCCGGTGACATAAAACTGCGGAAATTGTCTCAATCGTACAGATAATATACAGCCTAAGCTAAGTTGGTGTGAAGTAAAGATTTAAATTGTGGGAACCGATGTCTTTGACATAAAAATGTAGGCATATGAGAACCGATTAATAACTGTAAATTTTATATTAAAAAAAAATAATAAAAATCTGTATGTATATAAAACAAAGTCGTGTTAGATACACCATTTATAACTCAAGAACGGCTGAATCAATTTTTATGATTATTGTGTTTTTGGATTTATCTTTGTCCGGAATAGGATAACAAGCCACAAAATTGATGTCAATCAATTAAAAAAAAAGCCTATTCATGACTATAGACATAGACGGAACGAAGTTCGTTGGGTCAGCTAGTTTACAATAAATCAAACAATTTATTAATAACTGGCACTTTTTTATGTTTATGTATGCCTTTTGATTGTTACGTTTCGATCGTTAAAGGGATGAGAAATATACCTATCCGAGGAGCATATAAAATAATTATGTTTAGCCGTAAGTACCAAATATATACTGTAAGTATGAAATATTAAATAATTACTAATTGTTAAATTTCGATTGCGCTATTGCCAAGTTTCCTAGTAGTCGTTGTAAAGTAATCTATGCTCGTTTTTAAACTGGTAACCCCAAGCTAGCACATAAATCTAGATGCCGTCTCACGGGAATGCGTGCTATACAGTTACGATGGGAACTGCCACAATGCGCCTGCGCAACGCTCCATTGTTCCCAAACTCTAAAATGCAGATTACCATGTATTCTTTAAATTCTCGGTTATTTAATTACACTTCACGCAGAGTCACTTAACTCTGGAAAATACTAAACCATACATTGCTTCACTTTAAATAATTAGCGCAATGCATTCCCAAACAAAAAAGGTTTGTGTCCCGTCTAATCTTTTCCGTCTGTTTTTTCCTAAAGAGAGTTAAGAAGCGTTTCTTAGCGCTCTCAACACAAAGTGAATACAAATTGCGGAACATCAAGAAAGTTAAACAAAACACTATCATTATTGATCTCAAGCCAACGAGAGAACGAACGAAAGAGAATTTAAATAGCTTTTTAATACAAATTCACACACGTTCACTGTTGATACATCTTTTTCTGACCTCGAGCGGGAGGAAGCCCAGCTTGCGTGCGGAACTGGCACAATGTGACGCCATGACACTTTCCAATTTTCCAATGTAAATGGCGCCAATATTTTTTTGTTCTTCTAGCTAATTTCTCCGCAAAGGTTATGTGGTAACGAAACAAAAGAGATTTAATTTTTAATTAGACCATCATCAAGTATGTGCCCTAGATTTATACATGTATCGTAAATGGGTATTTACTACACAAGTTATTTTACGGGTAACACGGTAACTCGCTATGCCAGCTTTATATTTTTTTGGGAAGCAAATTATGAAATTAAGTTACATCTGTGAGCAGAAACATGCAATCATATTGAAAATTTTCATTTTATTATCTTTCAGTTTATCATCTAACTACAAATATTACTTTTCCAAAATTTAGTGGATACTCGTAATACAAGAACTTGGGTGATTTACTTGGAACTTTGTGTTTGAGATTTTCCTCCATAACATTACGCTGCATTTGAATAATGACTTGTGACGTAATGCTAGTAAGACTCACGTGGTGTTCTCACAGCACAAAAGTTTTAAAATAAAAGGAAAGTTATTCTATTCTTTGACCTGCGTGGGTGGTAGCCCCGGACTACCTACGAGTACATGTGCGACTCGGTGGAAATTACAATTCATGGCAATAATATGTAACACACAGTTGAACAAAATATGAACGCAGCGTACTCAAATAAGGCTGTAGACATGTAATTATTTAAATTTTGCTAAAATATGGGTTTATTTCACTCAACACAAAACAAATCGGTAGGACATCTTACCAGACAAAAATATATGATTAATTATATGAGTAATCGAAACGAACTTGACTCTACCTTGAACTCAATCTTGACCTGTGGCTGTGGTTCAGTACCACAATGAATTTGGGCTCTAACGATTTTGTGATGATTTAGTATTACTACCTACTTCACGGCCATTATTATCACTAGCTACAAGTTGTTTATTAGAAAATATTTATTTTATTACATAGTAATGTGGTAGTTTTACTAACGAATCCGCTGGGTCTATTGAGCCTCATATTTTTCATATTGCGACAATGTGCTGATCCACTATCTCATTGTAATTGACTCATTTGTTGTGTTACATAACAGACCATCGATCAGTTGTGACGGTGTGAACTTTATTCTGAGTCTCTGACCCGGAGTATTTGTTCTCTCGACCTATAACCGAAGTATCGCTCGTCTATACGACTATGAGTATCAATGGAATACATAGATTCTTATTTATTGTCTTGTGATGCAACATAAAGTGGGACAAGTGTTATAGAATAAGTGGATGGACGTAGCTTTCTATGGCGTCTTTTAGAATAGGCCGCGGCTGCTAGTAGCTCTTACGTAAAAGGTGCAAAAAGCCGTGACACTACACCTGCTACGGGCAGTATGGCTTAGGATTAATGAACGACGATGCCATTCATATCTACCAGGCAGAACATATAAACAGTTCTAAAATAAATTCAAATGTTCCCGTATTTGATTTTTTGGCAATATTTAATGTTACCTGATAGATGTATCTAACTAATAAGTTGAGAATGAAAATTAGAGACTAAAAATATGCTACTTCCTGCTACATCCTTATTTTCTACATTTCAAATTATATAAAGCTTTGGTCTTCAGCGTGGTCATTATATTTATTCCAACGAGTTTCTCTAGATCTCATTCAAAAAATTAATTACAAATAAACTTTTCCTATACTCAAGAATAATTAATGTACGAGTCGTGACCGTATCTTACATCTCCGGTATCGACGTATTTATTTGTTCACGTCCGCAAGAGGCTGTGCGATGGAAATGAACAATTACTTTGATGGAATCAATCACAGAATATGGAAAAGTGTACTGCGGACTCCATCTTCAGTTTGTACCATTGTCACTACCACCATTATTACTAGTTACTAGTTTTATTAGTTACTATCATTATAATTTCATTATTTTCAGATAATTTCATTCAATGTGTTAAAATTGTATATACTAAGTAGTTAAGTAAACATTTTCACAACATTGCCGTTTTGTGTATTATGAATAAAAGTTTAATTATTATACATACTGATTTATTATACTTATTATTAATGTTAACCTATTAAACCTATAATATAATTGTTGGATTATTTCTACGTTATTGCTTTTAATTTTATAACGTTAGCTCTTACCTCAGTCATACCACAACATTCTGGCTCTGAGCACTTTCACTATCGGGACAGCACATCGACTCAGAAGATTATTATTGTACCTGTATATTTATACTTAGTATTTTCATTTTCATACTAAAAGGTTTAGATAGTATTGACAACTATTTCTATAATTACTAACAGTTTGCCAAATTTAAAATTAACATGTGTATCAAAAGGCATTAATGAGACTTGCTCTTCATACTTTTCTATAACAAAATTAAACTGTAATATAGAATTGCACGTCACGCCACGTCTTTGTCGCCAAATGGGTAATGACAATTAATTACGTTATATAACTTAATTAACACGTAAGTTAGAAGTGCTTGTAAAGCACGCGTTTGATGCCAGGAATGCATCGGGCGGTTTCGTTTGAAGCCATTCATTTTATGCCACATTACGTAAAGTAGACATATTAGTAAAATTCTAATAAAAGTGTTAAGTAAACGTTTACACGCCGGTCACAGGGCAGAATAAATTGCATGCACACCGGGTGGCCCAGTACTTTGTTATCTAACGTATGGGGCATTCATTTCGGCGCACTCACGCAACGCGTTATCTAATCTGTGGCGCGAGAGCTTGGCATTGACCTTGTGGCCGCTTTCCGAATCAGATAATTAATCATATTGATGTTTTTTCTTTGGTTAATTTATGATTTAATGAATTATTCACGCCGCAGTGCGAACGACACAGAGAAGATGAATAAATATTATGACACGAATAACGTATTGTAATGCAAATTTTAATATGATTAGCTAGTCGAATTAGTTATTTTACGATTGCATCATATATTAAAAATCATATTTTACTATCATATACGCTACACTATAATACGTAATGAGATTTATGTAATAATAAAGATCATAAATCGCAGAAATTTGATGAGTTGTTGGTATGATTTCATAACAAAAAGATTAGCTTATTTTTATAAGAATTTCTCATAATGACTTTTCGGTTGAACTTCCTCGTCCAACTAGAAAGTATATTGAATTTGTTTTTCCTTGTCACATTAGCTGTATTGTTGTAGGTAAGCTAATTGCTTTTTTGGCCTACTTGTGTGCAGACTGTGTCGCACACAAACGCCGGCGTCGGCGGCGTGTCACAAAGACTCGGAACTTCCTGCTGCGACACGAAACACCCATAATGCATTTCTATTATGCTAAAATTTCCACCGGATTGATGGCTTCTTATTGTGTGCTAAAGCGTTGCATTCGCGGTTACAGCAGGGTTACCTCTTTTACATGCTACAACGTCACAAAGAGACAATCAACAAAAGATTTTATTATTATATTTTAGATTAGATTTTATATAATTAATGGTTGTTATCTTTTAAGATAAGCTTAAATTAAGCTTTGATTATCTAAGGGTGTAAGGGTGTCATATTGTATTCTATGTATGTATTTACAAACAAAAAAGTATCTAAGTATTGTATCAGTTATCTGGTTCCCATAGCACAAGCTTTGGTTTGGGGCTAGATGGCGTTGTGTGAGATGTCCACACATATTATTATTATTAAGGGATGCAAAAAATAAAAAGTTCAATTCAACTATTGTGATTAGGTACAAGTAACAACCAAGTAACATACATAAGTAGGTGCACGATAATCTCTTGTCTAAATATGAAGCGTCATATTCTCATTAAAATAATCAAGATCATATGTGATTGTTAAAATGATTAGGGTTGATAGATAGCCCTAGTGTGCTGCAGAGCCGCACGATGACGCAACGGTCACGGCGCGGGGGGAGGGGAGGAATCGCGTGACGCAACCGTGCTGTGTGCATTGTGTGACACCGCCCTTAGGATCATCAGCTGTTGTCAATGGACGCTTTGACGAAGAAACGTATAGAACCTTGCCGGTAAAAAATGATCAAATAGATTTGACTGTTCAGTTTAGTATAGATGATTTCGAGTCAGTTAAATGCTTAAAAAAACTTAAAGCTAATTTTAAAATGGGTTTGCAATAAAACGCAAAAAATAGATAATTATTAAACCAACAAACTGGCCTGATAGCTCAGTTGGTAGTAACCCTGCCTTCTGAACTTTAGGTTGTGGGTTCGATTCCCACCCAGGACAAACATTTGTGTGATGATCATCGATGTTTGTTCTGTGTTATATATTTTATTCTATGTATGTATTTGCAAACCAAAAAACGACAAATGTGTACAGAGAATTATTCCAACGCTATGAGGAAATTAATGGGTTTTAATTAAATACTTAAATGTATAAATCAGACGCGACTTATGCAAATAAAAATAATTCCGAATAGGTTTGTATGAAATTTTCGTAACGAAATAGTGAAAGTGAAAAGCCGAGTTCTGTATAAGCCCGCATAACATTATGTTGTGGTATTAGAGTCAATTAATTACCAGTCAGTTTTATAATTAAATTCTAGATTTAATTTGACAGCCTCTGTGGTGTGGTGGTTGAGCAGGTCGGCTCATAGCCCGGAGGTGGCGGGTGCGATTCCTGCGGCAGGACAAGTATTTATGCACAGAAAAAAAAGGCGCAAATAATTGTTCTGGGTGTTGTGGGACCATGGTCCTCGTAGTTCCTGGGTCCCTAGATACAGGGAGTCCTAGTTAGTCGTTGGGCATTATTATTATTATTATTAATTTAACTACATAAATACAAGGATATGGTTAGGTAATCGTATTACTTTTATATAAATTTGTGTAATTAGAATGTTTACATGAAACAAACATCGTGTTGGTGCAGCCTGGCCCGCCGGCGGTGAAGATTGCAATAAAACTGTAATTCTACTTGGTATATTATATTTATTATTATAATGGCACCACATAAAACTTTTTATTGACTAATATTTCAATATCGTTTTTTGTAATTTTCTTGCCAATTTGCTCATCGTTATTACATTTTCAATGTTTCCAGTTTGTCTATGGATTGAGATATTTTATCGCAAGCAACCTGAATAACTTTAAACTTATTAATCATTATAATGAGAGGCTCACCGCATAATTAGTTTTCGTGCTGAGTTATCAGGTAACCAATTTTCTATTAACACCAAAAGTTTAGTATTACGGTTAAATAATTAATTTTTCATAAGAATTTAGTTAATAAATATAAAAAACTCTTTCACGTCTAAGTTAGTGGGCAGTATACCAGCAACTACACAGTTTAATAACATAAGAAAGTTTCCGAATATCATTAGTGATGACGTAATGCTGTGAAGTAATTATTATTGTCGTAGGTCATGATTAGACCAAGGTTATGTTTGCCCACACTTATAAGCTGTATGTAGATGGTACATTGTAACTTTTTTACAGTGGTTAAATTATTTGTAATAATTTATGCCATTTTGGTAATTTTTAAAGCGTCACAGTTTACTCTTTGCGATAAATCTGTGGATAAAATACATTTCAATATATATTATATATATATTTTACAAAGTTTAAGCGTCTGCTTTGAAGAAAAGAGTAGGTCTAAAGATTTGAATCGGATACTTTCGGTATGCATTAAATATTCAATGAACAACTCTACCAGTTGAGCTGCTTACATTCGCAAGAAGCTCCGGTTCAGTGCCTAAATGTTACGAGATTTAGTGCTACTCTACTTTTGGTAGAGTTCATACTTTTTGGACAGTTACTTTGAAATAAAAACTTGCACAATATCCATTTGATTATAATGTCGTATTATTCTTGTATATGTAGTATTTTAACCATGGATTTCCATAAGATATTGTATTGTATTTGTATCAAGTTTATAAGGTAATAAATAAATTACGCATTAATTACATGTAATATGATTTAGGCAGTGGTTTAGTTACTTCACTTCACATTTCAGGAACATTTTACTAACAGTGGCAATAAAAAAAAATAATTAATGATACATAACATGAACTATGCGAAATTATAGTTTTTACTTATTATTAAGATGTTAAAATGTATAAAGATTTCCTGTAAACACTTCAAGCTGCGGTGCTAGAGTCATGTATTTATTTGGAAACATATTGGAACTGTGATTGAAATAATCATTAACTTAATTAACATGTTTATTATATTTTTGTGTTTTAATTTAGGATTGTAAACTAAATCTTTGGTATTAATAAATAAATATTGAAACGTATGTTAATATTTTTTGTACGACGAATTTAAAACGCATTTTTAATTTTTATTTATTTAAATGAACGTAATTTGAATTATCATTATGCTATCAAAACTGCCACATGTAGATAATAATAAAAATTGATGTTTTATGATCGCGCTGAAACAATGTAATTTGTATTTATTATATGATCAGTTTTATTGAATAAATTTTGAAACATGTTAATTTATATTGTGGTCGTAAAACTATTGGCTGAACAAGTTTTGCGTGTCAAATATTTGTATACTTTTTATTCAGCGTATCGGATTCAATGAGTCTCGGTCGGGACACGAAGGAAACTTACAGTATAATGTTTTTTTTTTTTTTTTTTTTTTTTTTTTTTATGTTAAGGTATGACGCGACGAACTAACCGTTCACCTGGTGTTAAGCGACACGGCTGCCCATATCAGCTGCAGTGTCACTCGGAACACTAAAGTATAGAGGTTCGCGTGACACTGCACTGCGCACGTCATCCTGAGACATCAACACAATCTAGTAACAAGATTACTAGACTGTGAGATCAGGTCATAAAGTCTCATTTGCCCAGGAATTTCACTAGCTACAGTGCCCTTCAAACCGGAACACAGTAGTGCTTGCGCACTACTGCTTGGCGGCAGAATAACTGGCAAAGCGGTGGTACCTACCTAGACGAACTTTGCAACAAAGTCCTACCACCTAGTAAGTAGTAACGAATTCTTCTTTTTACATGACTTGTTAAAGCTTAATTGATTTTTATTTATAAAATAAACTTCTATTGACGACTTGTATGTACATAATTGTATATAGAGTAGATATATAGAGTAGCAAACAGCAGATTGTACAAACACTGACAACTTTTGGGTTCATTTAAACTTTGTAAGCAATTTAAGTCAATAAATAAATTTGCATTTTTGCATACTTATTTTAATAATCGTGTATTCTATAACTATATTTTTCAAAAATTTATTTAGAAAAAAAAATAAATAAAAAAACCCTAAAATTAACGTTTAACGGTTTTTGTTTTAAATTTAAACGTTGGTAATTATCATGTCGTACTCACCACAGCGTTCAAGCGGACCATCGTGGGTTCGGGCTCCGCCGGGCTACTTCTGAAAATAGATCCAACGGTAAATACACTGTCTTTTATAAAACTCCATTACAGGAAAACCTACACTCAGCGATTTGCGGTTGTAACAAGAATTGCATTAACTCCATCACGACTTCAAATAACAATGTTAATAATTATTTCAGAATTAATTCTGTACATAATTGGGGAATAATTATATATTGAAATCACTAGGTTGTATTTTTCACGGAAGCACGCCATTGTTTCACCAGGGTGCGAGTCCTTTTTAGTCAAATGAAACACTGTACTCACCAGGAGTTAATCAAATCCAAATATCACAGACACTGATTTTTAAGTTTTTTGTAACTTTTCTTCTTATATTTCGAATATCGTGTGTGCGTGTGAGCGCGCACTGGTGACGGCGACGCATGCGCATCTTCGATATATACGTTTCACCCCTCTCTACCGGCGCCGGCGCATCTCTGTGCGTTACCACTTGATACAATTGAGATGGTATCGCAAATTTATCCATTACTTCAGTTATGAAGACATAATGGGTTCGATTGTCTCATTGAAGGCAATTTGAAAGATTTCGTGAGAACATTACAGATGTATTAAAAAATAAGTTAAGTGGCTGTTGATAAAGAAGGCTACTTACTCATTTTTAGTTTACGGATTTTTCGTTTTACCATAGAATTATAAAAAAAATATATAAATATGTGTGGACATCTCACACAACGCCATCTAGCCCCAAACTAAGCAAAGCTTGTACTATGGGAACCAGATAACTGATACAATACTTAGATACTTTTTTGTTTGTAAATACATACATAGAATACAATATAACACCCAGACACAGAACAAACATCGATGTTCATCACACACATGTTTGTCCTGGGTGGGAATCGAACCCACAACCCGCAGTTCAGAAGGCTTATTTTGGTAAAGAATTAAAGCTTAAGAATTATTTTGGTTTTATATTCTACAGTTAAAATATGATGTCTTTGACCATCGCGCTGGTAATTCTACAGTGTAATACATGTAGTGTATAGGCGTATGCTTCATTGTCAACGACGATACCTTCTGTCAGCTGAAAAAGCTGATTCCTTTGCATATTATCATTTTTTTCCAGAACTGTCTAATTAAATTCTACTAATTTAATTAATATACAACTATTTTTGTAAAAATAAGTGATCTCTTCAATTTAGAATAATAATGCTTTAAAACGAACATATACGCCCTAAATTATTTTTATTTTATTTTCTTTTCTTTTCTTCGGAAAACTAACAGGTAAATATATTACAATATATATACATGTAGCTAGTGAAATTACTGGGCAAATGAGACTTTATGATCTGATCTCACAGTTTAGTAATCTTATTACTAGATTGTGCTGATGTCTCAGGATGACGTGCGCAATGCAGTGCCACGCGAACCTCTATACTTTAGAGTTCCGAGTGACACTGCAGCTGGTATGGGCAGCCGTGTCGTTTAACATCAGGCGAACGGCTAGCTCGTCACGTCATTCCTTAACATAAAAAAAAAACACCTAATATACTTATGGCTAATTAAAAGTTTTCACAATTAGGTACCTAACTAAATTCATTTTATAAAATGCACAGTCGACAGACACGAGATGAACCAAAACATATTAAAAAAATAAAAACTATATATTTTTAAACGAGACTGATTTTAAGAGTTAAAAAATTATGAACCTTATATACATGTACATAGTTGATACATCTAAGGCAAGGGTACAAAAGTTTAGAAGCAAAGGAACGTGAGCTGGTCCCACGGCTGCGGCCCATTCTTGGGATGAATTATTAGCACCCAGTTAATTATAGGTCCGATGGATAACCCACACCCGGAGATCTTAATTCAAGGAATGTTGGACAAATGGATGGTCGTACAGCGCTTTATTGTTAATCTATTATTATGAAACACTTTGACTTTAATAGTTTAAAAGTGGGTGCAAATTTCACACAAATTGAAGTCATTGGTGCGGAGGCAAGCCTATCGTGGGATTTGAATCTGGGTGCGTTGTATTGGAAGTCGCACGACCTACCGCTGACCCACACTCGCGTTTTTATAGTCTTAGGCAAAGTACTCTGTTTTTGCCAGATAAGTAAAATTTTAAGCTTAGTTTCTTAAAATTGAAACGAACTTTTGTTATACTTTTAGAGTATATGTATACGCCATACCATACTACAAAAGCTAGTTGAATAAGACAGGCTCTTAACAGAAAAAGATTATAATCTAAATCCGTTATCACTTGCTTCAAATCACAACGTCCCATCTTCCACGAAGGTGTAACTTGGAGACCAGTCCAAGGATCCTGGTGCCCGGCACGAGCTCTCGACCTGCTTATCTACCGTCATTCATCTGGCACTGGCAAGGATGCGTGGGGGTTACGGGAGGTCATTGTTTTGGCAACACTTAGAGTACTTACGTATATTTATGCTTGTCGTATACAGTTGTTTTTATACCAGGAAATAAGTTGTCTGTAGTACAGACTGTGTACATAATTGTAATTAATGTGGTGTAGGAACTGGAAGAGAGAGAGCGTAAGTTCGAAGAGGGAGGTGGAATGGTAGAAAGAAGAAGGAAAGGATGAAGGAAGGGGAAAGGGAAAGAGAAAATACGAATGGAATGGGATGGCAGAGGGTAGGAAAAAGGAAGTTATAATCAATTAGCCCACGTAAATCCGTCAGGTCTCTTAAATTATCATTTTGAACGATAAAACCGCCATTGTTACACTTTTCTTAAGTTTGTTCACTCATAGCTTTTAATGATTTGTGACATACTGTTTTAATAAAAAGTTACATTAACTTAAGAAAACTGTAAAAATGGCGGATTTATCCTTCAAAGTGATCTCTTCTAGTCCACCTCGCACAAAAATGAATAACGTAAAAATATATGGACAATGGTTGGTAATAAAATTGTTCATGTATTTACATGTACAATTATGGTTACATCAAATGAAGCTAGTACATGTACCTACAAATCAGATTATGTACAATTTAGATCTAGCTTATGACTTTGGTTTATGGTTTTGTGGCTGGGTCGTAAAAAAATACAGCCAGTACCATTAATACCTTTAAAGTAATTTCATTTGAGTCTGTTCGACTAAACCTGTATCAGAGGAGGTTCTGCAGTATCCTGTTACAAGAGATAAAAAATAGATATTTTATGAACGTATTTATCTGCTGTCCAGCGTCTCCCTCTAGTCACAAAAACCGCATAACCTGAACCTCTAGCTAATGAAACTAGATCTCTCTTTCATAGGCCTGAAGAATTAATATAGACTAAACACCTAATATCACAGTACCAATTAAACGTAAACGCATCGGAGCTTTTTCGTTATCGTATAAGCAATAGCTAGTTCCAGACACGGAACAAATATTAATTTAGCAAACAAATGACCCCTTGCAAATCTATTATAATTTTTAATTACTGTTCGCGATCAGCTGAACTGCGAAGGACGCTACACGGAGGTCAAGCTGCCAAAGCCTCACAACTAATTTGCCTTCAGCATTGTTCAAAAGTTTCGACAATTAGTTATTGGTAATTAGCGTTTAGGATAATGGAGTCTCAGATACCTCCACATACAAGAACATAAACGCATTACGCACGTAATATTACACATTAAATTGCACATGCTATATATTCGGTACGAAAATCAACAAATGAACAAAATGTATTGAAATCGGTATGGTCTGTATTATGTTCATGTTAATAATGGGCTTAATTCATAAATATAAAAATAATTTAACAAAAAGCACGGACCCAGGAGTCTGTGGAAATGCAGATTTAAATAAAAATCGGTACGGTACACAGATTCACTATAGTTTGTAAGAATAAATTTAAAAAGCACAATGACTTTAGTTAGTGCCACATTTAAAGGCCTAGACCGTGGCTAACACCCATCCAATCAGACTAGTTATGGCATTATTGAATTATGAAGTGTGACATAACAAGCTATTCGTTTACATCTAATGAGATAATTCTGCATATTGGTTAAGCTGCGAGCTATTATGTTTATTATTGAGACACATACAGAAGGTCACGTCGCCGGTCAGAAGGGTCAATAATATTGTAAGTTCTTGAGTGACAGGACAAGACCTTCGATGGGTCACACACTACTTATTGGCATGTTGTAATGTATGTGTTCTCGAGGTGGCCCTTTGTGGTCACACAAGTCCGGAAATGGAGCTTTTCAGACTTCAGGCTTTTTGTTTGTTGAGCTTTCAGTTGCTTTCACTATTGAGTGAGGGCTACCGTCAACTAAATCATAGAACCAGGTCTTCGCGGTCCAATAATTTAGGTTAAGGTTCAACCTCTTGGTTGAGAAGCTCGAAAAGTTTTTCATCCAATGTTTGGGTGTCGGGTATGATTAATAGGAAAATAAATATACGAAATGTACGGAACACTCAAAACCAAAAAGAAAGAAGACAGTGTAACAATCACTATTACCTAGTACTAACTCATGTAAAATGATCCACTTTGTCTAATGTAGTTCAGTTGAAAAAATAATGACGATTATTGCTAACCATAATACAGAAAAATACTGTCAGATGTGCTACCTACTATGAAGGTTCTAAACATAGCCCACGGTAATAAGTGCTCCAGGCACACCACGAGAACATTTTCCAGACTACGCAGTGATAAGGTTTTGTGAATACCTTCATTGACTGCACACAATCAAACCATTGCACTTGCTTTGCAACTACATTTCTACAACTACAAGTGTCAAAGACTGCATTGGCAGTATGCAGCACCTGAGTCTCTCGTCTAGAATATAATCAAGGGCCTTCACTGCAATTTAAAGTGATCACTTTATCTATCGCATGCATTACGGCCGCCCATCCTTGCAGGTGGCCTCACCCAGACCGATGCACCATATAGAAAGTCTAATTCAGCACGCGAGGACGCTGGGACCACACATATACTCAGTTTTAGTTGTAGTCAGTGAGCCATTCATCGACCAAATTGGTAACCAACATAAAAATGAAAATGGGACTGCACGCATATTAATGCAATGGAAAGTAAATATTTTTAGCATAGCCCTCTCGTACAGTTTTTTTTAAATCACCACGTTGTTGCCAGAAGGTTGGCCATCATGCCGGTCTTTGAGTGTCCACTAAGGTCTCGTAATCCAGCATTGGCAACCTTGCTACGGCAAGTTGTCATTACTTGCGATGTACGTAAATGCTACTTGTGTAATGTTGCCAAGATTTTATGATCGTTTTAATTACATTTTGGTTTTATGTGATTTTTTGTGTTATGAATTGCAGTTGGCAAATTGGAGTAGGTATTGCGGGCGGAGTATCATACCTTCACGTACATATTAGTGTAGTGTCGGCTAAAATTCAAACAGCCTAATAATTATAAAAAAGTCTAAGTTTCGCTTAAACAATATTTTAATTTATTGAAATAAAATAATACTACAATAACAGCACTGCCCACCGTACCGTGTCCCATAGTTGGAGGGATAACAGGACAAATATTCTAAAAATGCTCACCAGTGGTGAATGCGTGAAGATTTATGGAATAAATATACACCACGAACAAAACAAGATCTTAAAACATTTTCGCGAAAATAAATTTAATCATCGCCATGTTCTCTGGCAGAGTCCTAGATGGAGCCCCGCGGC
Source organism: Ennomos fuscantarius (assembly GCA_905220475.3). Classification (NCBI taxonomy): domain Eukaryota; kingdom Metazoa; phylum Arthropoda; class Insecta; order Lepidoptera; family Geometridae; genus Ennomos; species Ennomos fuscantarius. The sequence goes on from HG992032.1 coordinate 241,658, forward strand.
TCGAACATACTCAACACAAATTGTTTACGAAAACCCCTGAAATACGACATTATCCTGAGAGAAAGCACCGAGAAATAATAATTAAACTCTAACTAGAAAATGAGGTCTCTACCGACTCTACCCACGCTGTATTATCCTAGAGCAGTAAAACAATGAATAATTGGGATAGGTCTATATGTAAAGCAAATATGTGCTTGTCCGTAGGTAGAGTTAAGGTAGTATTATTTAGCAAAACAAAGTCATTTCGCTTACGTAGAGCATGTAGAGTGGGTGTTGCTCGAGGGCTTTTAGTTATTGCAAGGCTAGAACAGAACTGTCAATATTTAGTAACAGAAAGTATAATTTTGTTTTGTAGGCACCCCTTGGTACTCAGCTACAGATATGGTATACATATATTTATGGACCAGGTCTGACTTGACTTATTTTGACATTTTTATCAAGGTGGACACTTCTATAATAAAAAAGTCACACGTAGTGTTTCAGCACTATAATAGGGGTGGGTGTTATATTGTATTCTATATATGTATTTACAAACAAAAAGTATCTAAGTATTGTATCAGTTATCTGGTTGCCATAGCACAAGCTTTGCTTAGTTTGGGGCTAGATGGCGTTGTGTGAGATGTACACACATATTATTATTTAAAAAGAAAAAGAAAAAATAGAACGACAAAATTATCTCGCGGTGCATAATATATTATATTCTTGCAGCTAGCTTCGAATTGACTAACATTTAAAGGGTTGGTAGTAGTAGTCAAATTTTTAATTTTTAAAAAACATGATTCTCTGCCAAAAAAGACATAGCTACGTCGTACAATTTATGCATTGAATACCTACCTAGTCAAAAACTTTTTAGGAGCAACCTTCAAGATACCATCCAGCGAGAACGCCAGTCGTCAATCAGTCGTCGTCTGGGACGGTTCGGAATCATTAGTAATTTGACCCCAATGCAAAAACCTTAGCGATAGCGGGTCCAAATGATTCTGACGGTGTCGGTTAGGTCGAGCGGTCTACGTTGAAGGCACTGTATATTAGTGGGTAACAAAGTATAGTCATAGCTGTAGTGTGCAGATACTTCATGGACGAGTAAAAGGCGTCCATTTTAATGTGTCATGTAATGTAATTATTTTGAGCGCGTGTTATCTAACTCCACGGTTCAGATCCTTTCATTTCTAGTCGCTGGACGCCGATAGTTGGGTACTTTCGGATTCTTGCTGAAATGTGAAGTGCATGTCATGCGGCGAGTGCGGTTGCTCTCAAATAGTTATCAACTGTGGCTGCGAGCAAACGATATATAACCACTACGTTTTATAGCTGTTAGTGTCGCGATTGTATAAGTAATGGCGAAAAAAACAACGAAAGTTTAATGTTAGATGAACTTTGCAGTATGTTATTAAGCTACTAGACCACGTTCCTATAGGTTCTCGAGCGGCGACCATAAACCAGAAGACGCAGCGTAGGCTGTCCCCCCACTAGGGGGACTGATGACCTGGTCTGGTCAAAACGGTGGGAGCCGTGGATGCAAGAGGCAAGCCACCGTTTAAAGCTCGTTCTATGGGGGAGCGGGGGAGGTATATGGTACTCAAACAGTGGGGAGCCGTTGGACGCAAGAGGCAAGCCACCGTTTAAAGCTCGTTCTATGGGGGAGCGGGGGAGGTATATGGTACTCAAACAGTGGGGAGCCGGTGGACGCAAGAGGCAAGCCACCGTTTAAAGCTCGTTCTATGGGGGAGCGGGGGAGGTATATGGTACTCAAACAGTGGGGAGCCGTTGGACGCAAGAGGCAAGCCACCGTTTAAAGCTCGTTCTATGGGGGAGCGGGGGAGGTATATGGTACTCAAACAGTGGGGAGCCGTTGGACGCAAGAGGCAAGCCACCGTTTAAAGCTCGTTCTATGGGGGAGCGGGGGAGGTATATGGTACTCAAACAGTGGGGAGCCGTTGGACGCAAGAGGCAAGCCACCGTTTAAAGCTCGTTCTATGGGGGAGCGGGGGAGGTATATGGTACTCAAACAGTGGGGAGCCGTTGGACGCAAGAGGCAAGCCACCGTTTAAAGCTCGTTCTATGGGGGAGCGGGGGAGGTATATGGTACTCAAACAGTGGGGAGCCGTTGGACGCAAGAGGCAAGCCACCGTTTAAAGCTCGTTCTATGGGTGGAGCGGGGGAGGTATATGGTACTCAAACGCCTCATAATACGGGCCCTGGGCCTGGTGTGGGGATCCAAGTTTTCGTAACTTAAATATGTTAATTATATTAATAATGTTACTTAATTATGTTAATAATGTTACCTATTTATACGCCTTAATCCAAGTTAATGTATTATTGATTTTCTGAACATTTCATATGTTTAGATCATTTTATATCGATGCAAGAAGAAGACCGTGTTCACCGGCAAGTCGACATCCATCACGTACTCGCAGTAGCTATTGCAGTCAAATAAATAGTATATATTCTTTAAGTTGTTTGTTTTCCTAAACTATAAATAAAAATAAAATAATAGGCTCTCTCCACTTGGATCCAAAGTTTTGCTCCATTTGTGGATCCACTGGATATCCGTGGATATTTTTTCCCCATAAAGGTGGGCACCTTTATGGGGAAAAAATATTTGTTCGCTCATCAATAAATAAACGAAATGAAAACAAACTCTCTAGTTGTTATTGTGGAACAGCAGCCGTTAGGCTATATAACATAATCTATCTTGAACCTTCAGAATTAACTAAAATTTTTCATAGCGAGCTCATCGCCACAAGACAGTAATATAGGCGGGTGAGACGAGGTGAGGTGATATAAAATATAGGCGGGTGAGACGAGGTGAGGTGATATAAAATATAGGCGGGTGAGACGAGGTGAGGTGATATAAAATAATAAATAATAAGTAGTTCCTATCTTCTCGTGTCGGCTACAAGTGGTTCGACATGGTGTCAGCATTATGAAGCCACTCGTAGGTTTCTGACTTTTTTAGGGGAGGGGGGGACGTTTGTTGTCTTACGTTAACAAGTAGGGCCGAATGGCTAACTGGTTATCTTACAACGGATTCTACGGAAATTAGAATCGCATTTTTGAAAAAAAAAATATTAAAAATGATTTTAAATTCAAATTATTTAAAATTTACTTGAGTCCTATTTGATCCTACATCATTGAATGTAGAGCTACCGTTAGTACCACTTTTTGTAGCGGTCACCACAGCGACGCCATTTTGACCAACACTCAAACTTATATAGAGATTGATGAAGCAATACACGGATACATGCATGAATATGGAAACATATTGAGCGGCGTTACAAAAATAATTATGAGATAAGATTATGGTGATTAAGTAAGTGTGGACATCAGTAATTCAATTAACTCAAATGACTTGGATGGCGTTAATTAATTAATTAATGTTTATTGCTTGCATAACATCATCTCAAAGGCGAATATAGACGCGAATACTTTACCAACGCTGCATCAACATTACGGTACGTACATTTATCTATGCATATATATAAAAGAAAGTCGTATTATTTAATAAAAATAATAGTATTATTGAACTTCATAACGTTGCAAAAAACTTCAGGAACTGATATAGCTGGATGCTGCACGTGATCATATACTGGAATAACGAATTCAACGGGGCAATCCTGCCAGCATGTTGGGTACGCTACCTACCGGTAGTGGACTAGAGCATTTGGACTGTCTATAGGTCGTCGCGGTTAGTATATAGTACAAGAATTTTTTTTTTATTTACTTCAGGAAATATTTACTTATGTGACTTGAGTCAATAAATTGATTGATTGAAACAAATAGAAACAAATTTGCATGGATTTGACAGTTTCAATATATAGTTTATGTGTATAGTTACTAAGAAAATGTTCACTTCCCGACATTAATGCCTGTAATCCAGCACTTAATTAATAAAATGCCACAAATTTTATGCACTAAGACTGAAAATAACACAAGTTTTGGAAAATAATACAATGCGTCGACGCGATCTTTTTCGTTTTCCCGCCAAAACTCCAATCCTATTTTACACATGCTATCCACGAGATCGAGTGTGGTTCTGCAATAGCACGCAGGTTCAAATCCCGCTCGGCTCTGTAGTCCTGCACTCATGGATAAGTAGTTATTCTACTTTCCAAATTATGTGCAGAGTTAACGCTCGCTCTTACAGCGGCGAAGAAAAACATCGCCAGGAAACTGGCGTATTTAATAATCATAAAAGTCGAGGACACGTGTCGCCCACCAACCCGCACTTGGCCAGCGCTAGATAATGGCCTATACTCCCGATGTGACACAAGGGTCTGTGTTCCAGAAAGAACGTATAGCGCTGATCACGATACACAACTAAAAACCTAATTTCATCTTCAATAAAGACTGGACCCAACAAGCATGAATATCTGAAACAACCCACCATCATTGCTAGTATCACAATACACCACAACGAGTATCAATTTCGGTAAAGTAAAAATAAAAACTATATTTACATTTAACCGCACAATTATTATGGCCTCACAGTAATTACTTTACGTTATTTCACGACTGACAGAAACATTCTAGACGAGACGTATTAGTGAACCGAACTGAAGCAACCAGAACTGCTCTAAAAGAGTGTTATACTACTATTTTACTCTTGGTGACGTTTCCGAATTTCATATTTTATTACTAATTTTACAGTTTTGTCATTTTGTCTTGTGGACGAGGATTACCTAAAGTGTTAGTTTGTATTATTGTAGTTTGTATTATTGTAGTTTGTATTATTGTAGTTTGTATTATTGTAGTTTGTATTATTGTAGTTTGTATTATTGTAGTTTGTATTATTGTATTTTTATTGTAGTTTTTATTGTAGCGCTGGATGTTTCTGATGACCAGCAATATGCTGAGCCGACGCCCATTCGATACTTGTTTTTTTTCTATTCATTATGTACATATTATGTGTATAAATTTAACCTGTTTTTGTATTTTAATTTTAGACAAATAATGAATTAATGTTTTTCTATTCTATTCTATTAATTATATAGGTATATAGTTTTATTATTTCTATTGTAGAATTGCTCTTGACTTTAACAAGAAGTATAATTAAAATGCGTTTCGAGTGGAAATAAAGTCAGTGTGGCGTTTGCCACGTGGAGTCAGTGCGCGACGTGGAGTTATGATCGAAAGGTCCATCTGGTTTGTTCTAACAATGGCTTTAATGATCTAAAGGAGAATAAATTAAAAAGTAAGTGTTTTAATCTAAATTGCTAAAACATTTGCTTACATGGTACATACGTAGTACGTCTTAATAGTAATTAAGTACAAGTAATTAAAGTAACGTTATACGCAGTTCTACTCAAGACGTGGCGTAATCTCCAAAATCAATAAAAAGTACTTTTATGACGTCACTAATGTCACGTGACGTGTCAAAATAAACAGATTAAAAAATGGTGTAAATTGACTGGCCCGATAGCTCAGTTGGTAGTAACCCTGCCTTCTGAACTGTGGGTTGTGGGTTCGATTCCCACCCAGGACAAACATTTGTGTGATGAACATCGATGTTTGTTCTGTGTCTGGGTGTTATATTGTATTCTATGTATGTATTTATAAACAAAAATTATGTAAGTATTATATCAGTTATCTGGTTCCCATAGTATAAGCTTTGCTTAGTTTGGGGCTAGATGGCGTTGTGTGAGATGTCCACACATATAAAAAAAAAACAAAAAAAATATAAAAAGAATGAAAAAAGGTATGATGAAACAAATCGTAACTAAGTATTTCAACTTTCTTAAATTGTTTTAATGAACCCAAAAAATAATATACGAACCCATTTCTTCAAATCTTCAGCGATAATAACACATTTTTATTTAAACTAAATAGCCAGATTAAAGTTCTAAAGGAATGACCAGATGAAATATTTATTTGATATTCATGTATTTTTTGCAAAATTAACACATTTTGATACGCAGACAGTTTAACATCAAATCATGATCTGCGATTTTAAACTTTGGATTGATCTACAGATACCACGTCATAAAAAATTTTGTGATAAGGCCTTAATCACAGATAATATAATACTATAAAGTATTTAGTATTTAGGGGTTTCTTTGAGTTTTCCAGGCATTCACCGACACACGTATATCGAGAAAATGTTTTTTTTAGGTATTGTATGTGATATTTCTCTTTAAGTTGTATTTTAATTTATACACGCGATTGATATACCTATTATTTATTTTGTGTTGTTATAGTTAAATATATCAAAGTGAAACCACACTGATTTTAATACCGAACCCAAAAATAAGATACAAAAATCAATAAGAAATGAAGAAAAGAAAAGTAACTTGAAAACGGGCACAATCCACAAACCATGTCATGGCCATAAAAGAAGAAAAAAAAAACCATACAGATTTTGAAAAATAATACCTACATGATCAATATATTATACCATACAAAGTGTCCTATATTATTGTGGTACCTACATATAATGGTGTTTGGTTACAGTTTATTTACTTCGGTTTAGATGAATCACCATCGCACCATTGAAATTGTTTGTCGAAACAGTTTGCACTGTGCCGATTGCTATATTTTTCGTACTACAGTTTGAATATGTCGCAAACGAAGTAAGTGGAGCTTTATTACACAAACTAGTTGCGCCCCGCGGTTTCACCCGCGGATAAAAAGTATTATATTGGCTCATCCCACGGGAAAAATCAATTTTCTGGGATAAAATGTAGCCTATGTATTAATCCAGTGTATAAGCTATATTCCAAATTTCATCCAAAGCCATTCAGCCGTTTGAGCGTGAAGGAGTAACAAACATGCACACATATACACATACAAAATTTTGCCTTTATAATATTAGTGTGGTATGTGAGTATAGTCATACAAACTAACAAACACGTACAGACACTGTAACGTGGATTTGTCCATAACCTTGTCACTGGCATTGCGCTCGTTAGGTAGCCACTTGCAAGGATAGTTTAAGATTGACACACCTCCGTTATTTATTTATAGAACTGCTTATTTAATTATATAGGTACATTTACTGTACTCGAAATTCAAGGCCTATATAGGTATATAAATAATACAACAGTCTAAATAAAAGCTTCTAAAAGAAAATTGTTGTAACTGTTTAACTTGTTTTAACTGGTAACCCATGCGGCTTTTAATCCGATGTACCCAGTTTCAAATTCCCTGCCCCTGGCCCTGCCGTGGCAAATGCCCTGCCCCAATAACTTTTTAAGTTAAGAATGGAATTTTTTATTTACAGTTAGTAAGTAGTACGAAAGTATGTATGAAGAAACGCGGCTAAAACCTGTATATAGAAAAACAAATTACATGTATATCTGTTAAAAAAAAACAATCATATTGAGATAGATATTGTGGCATTTGTGAAAGTCTAAAATATTAAAACGAGGGCGGATGGGGGTGGCAAAATATAGGGATGAAGGGTTAATGTTATTCAATTCCCTCGTCAACTGGCGCATTATATTTCTAGAATAGTAATTAGGTGGGACATCAAACGTGGACCCCTTTAACTCTTACATCTTATAGGCCTCTACCATCACGACGGCTTCTGTCACACTTTTATGTTCACGCTAAACATTATGAAAATCGCTTTGAATATTATATAAGCCTTGTGGCATGGCAGTTTTCGTTTGAAACCCTTGCTGCTTAGAAGTAAAAATACATCATCTAATACAGCATAAAAATATTAAAAAGTAGTGTGTAATTACTATAAGACACAAGCACAAGGTAGTTCCGATCAAGGTCGAGAACGTGGCGTTATATGCACTTGTTTTTATGATGAAGCTATAACGGTTTGGGGTCCAGTGATGTATTTGTAAAGGTCTCTTCATGGCTTGGTAAAGGGGAGCTAAAAATAAATATGGGCGCAAGGCCGTTAAAGAATTAAAATGGTTGTTCAAAATATCAATATAAACAAATTAATCAATCTTGGTAAAACCATTCAAACCTGTTGTTTGAGGTTGATATTTGAACTAAAACATTTACAATGTTTGTGCAAATATTGCAAAAGCACAAAGGACTAATACAAAAAGTGGCTACTAAACTAACTCCTCGAAAATGCCGAAGTTAAAGTAAAAAACAAACAGTTGAATAATTTGGAATTAAGGTCTATTTTACAAAATACTTTTATTTCAAAAAAATACATGGACGTCTGTACATTAGAGTAGACGTAATTAACGTAGCTTCGTTTGCCATAACAAAACTGTTTCAAATTGTACAGAACCATTACATTTTTGTTGCTCTATCTTTCACACTTTAGTGCTCTCCATTCAATGATTCAAATATTGCGTGACTCTGAGTACTCTATCAGATCTTATCAAAAATTTGCGATAGTCACACTCTTATTGTATGGCGATAAAGTTCATTTTCGTAAATGCATAGAAGTTGTAGAGTACCGGTAGAGTAGTAACAATTGACCTTTGGGCATTATCCTAGAGTATATTTGTGAAATAGTTAATTTCGTAGTTTTGGCCTTGTCATGTACCAAAGCAAGATTGATGTGTCAATGGGTTTTCCTCCTTCTGAAGTTATATTGAATTTACTCATCATGGGTACAGTAATTTGTAGGCACGCAATGTCTACCAATTTATTTTATTGAAGGTAATATTGCAAAATGTTTTATTTTTAGGTTGTTCCAAGCTACAGCAGCTGTGTCGAACAAGTTTATCAATAGCGTAAAGAAATAAAACGATAAACTATGGATGCTTGCAAATTATAATAGAGTTCGTTCATAAATATTTATTTTTTATTTATAAAGTCAGCTTGTTTGTTTGTCTCTGCATCAATAGCAATAGCCAAACGATAGTAACACACGACGGATAAGAAGTCACTTCTTCTTGTGTTTGTTTTTTGACACGATACGTGCCTCATTGTACTGGCTCGCATTCAATTTATTCTTTAGTTCTGAAAACGAGTACGTACAAAGACAAATATTTTTTTTTGTTAAAGTTCTTTACGTACGCTTGACTTGGGGGTAAGCTGGTGAGGCGAACGGAATAATTTCTTTCTATTTTCACGTAGAGAGAGAGAGATATAAGTATCCCTTTGAAGAAAGAAGAGTTACGTTTTGTATATTTCTGTAGGGGCAAGAAAGATTGAGCTAATTAAGTTTGACCTCAGTCGTGTGGTCTAAAGCACACTCGTTTTTTATATGAGAAAACAGATTCGCTCTAATTAGATGCTAAGTCTATGTATGGATTGTTTCTCATAGTCATCATCTATAGCTATTGCATTATCAATGGCTTTCCTCTCATTCAGTCACACGGAACCAAGCGCCGCGCTATGTTCATAAACATTTAAAACTAATTAAGAATCGTATGACGTAGTGAACAAGTCGATCGCGTTGATGCTAAAGGTCTAAAAGGATGGATGGAGGCGGGTTGAACTCCCGTTTGTGTTTAAAGATTTGCATTTATTTAAAATTAATCTATTGATTACGTTAAGCTGGCGATATTGAAGCAAATCATAAAATATTTTAATAGGTTAATTAGAAAAACAGAAGTGAAATCCAGGCCTTTAAATTGGCGTGACGCTCGTCGTCCTCAGATCGACATCTATGCCTATTGCATTGCTCGGCAATAGTCATCTTTTGACGGATTTATATGTATGAATCTCACCCCGTTCATCATTTAGTAGTTTTGTCAAAAACTAATTTTTGCGGAGTGATTTGAATAGTAGAATAGGACGCCAGCAAGTAATCACGATCAGTTTTATACCAGTAATTTTATAGATAGAGCTAGTACCCGTTTAAACCAAACCACAGTGGTTGCATAGACAATCTTGCACGCTAACTAAAATCCTCTCAATTATTCAATTTATCACTGTTTAACAAAGGTAATGCAAATATTGGTTACAACCCAAAAACCATGGGTTACTGTTCGAGCAGCGCATTATCATACAAACGACGCATTACGTCCGTCCGGCCGTCCACTGACGTAACTGCGGGTAGTAACCAACGGGCGGCGCAGCGGCGTGTGCAATCGCTACCATTCCGCCGTAATTCGGGTGCAACCTGACCTTTCAGAGATGAGCTACGGTAGCTCCAAATGAGCGGTAATTACAGGGAAGCAGCCGTGGAGGCGCTTAGAGAAATTGCATCGCGGCGATTAGTCTACATTCATGTTTTATGAACGTTTGCTGCGAGCAATGCTTGTGAAATTGTAAGAGAAAGATTTTAGAGAGTTGTCATGGTCAAAGTTAAATAGGTTTTTATTGCTTTGGTACTTACATTTTAGATTATGTAGGTACATAAATGTATTAATAAATAATCAATAAAATAAAAAAACATCATCGGAGGTACGTTAAGGCTATTCCTTTATTTGGCTGTAAATTTAAGAAGTTATGTTTATTATGTTTGTTAAGCGCTATCGTATAAATAAATAAAGAAAAAAATATTTGCTAATAATATATCAACTTTATTTCATTAATTTAAAAAACGCGTTCGCTTAAAGATTCAGCTGCTATATGTCGTGTATCACTTTAGAATTAGTTCTAAAGTCATACACGACATATAGCAGCTCAATCTTTTGCCGATTCTATCAGTTAACCTCTTGAATAATCTGCCAAGTCCACTTCGGAGCCAAAAGTGCGTATGTCAATAATGCCATAACAATAGTTATCCAAAGCTTTATCTTATCAAAGCCTACTTTCTCCAGGCCCCTCTTGCCCCAGGCCCCGCTTGCCCCAGGCCCCACTTGCACCAGCCTGTCCACGCGCTGACGGCTAATGCCATTCGCAAACAGAACCCTGCCTCTACACAAACAACTCCGCTATGTTTGCATTATATAACAGCACCATTGTGCACACATTACTAAACAGTAATAAATTCTGGCCACCATTATGAATTCCTAGATGTACTGCTCATAATAATATAACAACTTATAGAATTATGCGTAACGCATTGGGTAACACGCGAAAAAGTTGGGTAAAAATGAATAGGTTTAAAAAAAATGCATTTGTGTTCATTATGATTATGGATTTCCTATTTGGTTGTATAACCTCACAAGTACTTCTAGTTTCCTATTGACTTGGTGCTATGTACTTATATTATTAGTCTACTGGATCAAGAGGGTTATTCATTATTTCATAATTGAAGGGTTGAGAATAAAAAGGGTTTAACTGACAAATTGACAGTTTCGAGAAAATTGACTTTAAACGTCAACGGCGTCATTTTAATGTAGAGTGCTTATAAGGTAATAGAAAAGGTTTATGTAAGTTTCAGCTGCTTGAAAATGTTTTAATTCTATTTTAAATACTAAATATAGTACTAATTCATACAATTACTGTAAAAATATAATATAATAAAATAAATATAATAATGTTTATATGCTAAGCGAGCTGTATTCCTGTGACATATAAACCGTTTTTAGACTCAAAATCTCGAGATTTAAGCCTCATTTCGGTATTTTGAGAATGTATTATTGAAGATAATTTCACGCTGAATCCAACGATACCCATAAGTCATTTGACATTAAAAATCAGTTAAATCGTTTTTGTTCTCACCCCTTCAATTGTGTGATCGTCACGTAGATTATAAAAATCGCCTGAAATTTTGAAATTGTATTACTTATCCTGTACTAGAACAGATAATATATTATTTTTAATTTTTTCCTGTCCGCGTGATAAAACGCACAATCTGTAACACCTGACACCGAGTGGTGTCAGATTATGCCATAGATTGTATAATCTGTAATTTTGTTTGTCTAGGTCATCAATCATCACGGCTTCTGAATAGACCGATTTTGAATAGTGTTTTCTAGAACCAAGTAGGTTTATTAATCTGTGCGTATTTATCAGTGCTTGTGCTGTGCCGCACAACAACCCATCTTTTGTTTTGCTAAAACAAAACGGCGGTGTGAGTCAATGGAATCTGCTAGCCCATTTTACAAGCTGTTCAATGGCGAAGATATAAATACTTAATACACTGTTATTATTGCACTAGTTATACTGATGATAGTAAGGGTTGGTTATTCAAAAGTGTTGAACGCTAAAGCATACTTCAGAGAAGGGTGGTCATGGGGCAATAGTAGCCGGAGGGAAAATGAGTTTGTGCTCCCTCAAAATCCCTCTTTCATTATCACAAGTGCTTGCCCATAAAATGTACTGACGTCCGATGCTTTAATTAGTAAATGAACAGATGTAACCACATCACAGAGAGATCATTAATATTTTAATTTCTAACAATGTTAATATTATATACGTATGTACAAGTCATTGCTGTATTTCGACTAAAAGTACTAATATTTCGCAAAGCATTTCAGCCCATAGCCTAACTTTTCTTTTGATCTAATTAACTCTGACATTTTTTATTTTATTTGACATTATTTAAATAGCCCATTGGATTCTTTTATTATTTTATAATCCTGATTTGTTTGTTGTTAATGTATTAAATACTTTGTGTGCTAATTGTAATTGATTTTGCCGTTTTTATCACAAAAATAAATTAAAAAAATTAAAATAAATAAACCTGCAAGCTAGGTTTCAACATGTTTTATATTTGCCGGGTCTAATGCATCCGTCACTGCAGGTCTCGTAAACAGCTAATTGCACATCTTGGACATTTTATTCGTTCGAGGCGTTGCAATGTCACATGTTTATTTTTAAATATGCAATCACACCACGAGGATGATAAATAAATAAATAAATATTTGTAGACATTTCACACGCCATCTAAGCCCCAAACTAAGCAAAGCTCGTACTATGGGAACCAGATACTTAGATACTTTTTGTTTGTACATAGATTACAATTTAATACCCCGACACAGAACAAACATCGATGTTGCTCAAGTGTTTGTTCTGGATGGGAATTGAACCCACAACCTACAGTTCAGAAGGCAGGGTTACTACCAACTGAGCTATCGAGCCACTGTTATATATAGATAGATGCTGCCACAGATATGTTTACATTTATCCGTCGGCGGCTATGAAATACTCTCATGTGAAGAGTAGCCGTTCTATCGTCTATGATATAAGACAGCCGTCCCGGGTCACCGTCAGCCTACTGATAGAAGGAAGAAGCGCGAGGGTCGCTGTCACTGCTGGCGACGCCTTTATTGTGTCGGTCTGAGAGAACATCCACATTGTGGCGCGCAAGGACGGTGGCTAGATTGTAAGTGGTTTTTATTCAGGTGCTACATGAAAAGCGATAATAGATATTTGAAATAAAGGTTTGCGTTTATTTAACTGGAAGAGCAACTTTTTCTAACGTCTAATTCTAGAGTCATACACGACATGTATCACTGAAGGAGCGTAAAAAGTTGTCTGTGCTTCTATATATGTCACAAGGAAGTATTTTTCATGTTAGATTGTTAGCAAATGGGTGTGTTGGAGTTTTGGCGGGAAACCGTAAAAGATCACGCCGCCGCATTGAGTTATTTTCCAAAACTTGTGTTATTTTCAGTGTTGGTGCAAAAATTGGTGTCATTTTATTCGTTAAGTGCTGAATTACAGGCGTGAGTGTGGAAAAGTGGTATAATGATGGTAAAACGTTTCTTTTCGTGTTGTTTCCAAAACTCCATAGAAGCTTCTGGTAAAGTTGCCACCACTTTACTAGGAGTTAGACTTGACTAGACTATGACTTAACTTGATGACTTCGACTTGGACTGTAACTTGACTTGACACATTATATGATAATAATTAACTTGAGATATTATCAATTACATGACACTGGCTAAATACACAAAAGTGTGGAGCCAAAACCAAACAAAAAAAATGGGTGGGTAGTTTTTCGTAGTTACTTATAATTGCCGTGTAATTGATGAATTGATTATAAGTGCGACGGAAAAACACTGAAAAGCTGCCCGTAGGTATTCATCGATCAAATAAAATTTATGGGATATGTTATTGGAATAAAACCTTTCGTTGTACTCAAATATGCATGCGAACATCGGATGAAGTGGAGCCGTCAGCTGTAGTTAGTGATCACGAAACTTTGGGAAGAAAAAAGAAACTTACTAATTATGGACATAAACTGCATTATCAAACTGTCAAATCCATACAAATTTGTGTTTCTATTGGTTGCAATCGAGTTACGTGATCGCCTAGATGAAAATCCAAGATGAATAAATGGGTTTTGTATCTATCCCTGTCTGTTTTAATGGAAAATGTTTATGCAAAAATGCAAATTCCAAGTGCAAATTCCATTTGACGGATAGTGTGTTGTATAATGCTGTCGCATAAAGTGCATTCGCGGTGTGTCCACCGAACGGATGGGTGACCGGTAGGCGTACATAACAACTATCGTTACGTCACAGAAGGTCGTATGCTTAGTTTACTAAAGCTTTTACCAACATAGTAGTAATGGCCATACAGGTGATCGTTGAAATAAAAATATTTATCGAAGATTTTTCTTACAACACCTAAAAATATTAATAGGGCTGGATAATACAGTCTGCATGCTATGGTATTGTGAAATTGATTAAGGTTTTAGCTGATTTTATTTAAAAAAAAAACTGTGTTTTAAACAATGCAACTGAGGTATAACTTTGTTTTTGCTTTGTTTAATGTTAATGCCACCATCTTGACAATTGTAAATTGTCAGTACATACCAAAATAATAATACAAATTTTTAACTTTGTTATATTGACAATGAAGTTTTACGTGAATCAACTTCAACTTCCGTTCGACTCGCATTCACCAGCTTACCTCCAAAGTCAAGCGTGCGTAAAGAAGTTTTACATCAAAAATAACACCTATATGTGTGTACAATAGGTACTAGATATTTATATAGAGAGTTTCGACAAATGTACGAAACGAGCACACTCTATTGAATCCATTGAATTATATCCTAACTTTGTATACCAAGTTGTCATGGAGTAATTATTATCTCCATTGTAATAAATGAAGATCAACTTTGGATATGATCTAAAAATCTATAGCAAAAACACGCATGGACAAAGAAAGCTTTTGCTATCTAAGTGTAGGCTTAGATTTGTTTGTTGGTTGTGTGTAGACACGACCTTATACATACTTATAATAGTATCCATTTAAGGTGTGTCTTAACGATGCATACCGTTATGTGGATAACGATCTTTCTAACCATATATGGGTTGCAAATCATACCTACGTCAAACATTACTATTTCTAAGTGTCAACAAAAACTATGGCAACTTCAAAAACTAACATAATTCCAGTATCGATTAAGGAAACATCAAATGTCAATAATTACGATAGTAGGCGGTGGCATTTAGCACAGTTAGCGGGTACCGGACAAAATGTTAGGTGACGTAACGCCACAGTGTGCGCCGCAGTTGGTGCAGGTGACCTCGTGACCTTACCTGCTTTTACGTGGTTTGTATGAACATGAGATAATGTACTGACTATGGAAATATTTGGGGAATGTACAATAATATTACTTACAATGCAATACAAAATGTGTTGACGCTTTTATGACTTACTTACTCAAATGCGAGCTTCTGCCCTCAGCTTCGCCTGCTGCGTGGCCTATGGGAAAATAATTCAACCACTATTTCACCCTCTTAAGGGTGGAACTTCGAAAAATCCTTTCTTAGCGAATGCCTACGTCCATAACATCTACCTGTATGCTAAATTTCAGCCCGATCCGTCCAGTGGTTTGGGCTGTGCGTTGATAGACCACTATGTCAGTCAGTCAGTCAGTCACCTTTGAGTTATATATATTTAGAAGAAAAATAGATGTATAGGTATTAAGATAACAGTTAAATTAATATTAAAAAGATGCAGTAGCAAAATTTAATCTATGAAGTCGCTACCAGTAGGCAGCGTGCCCAAAACGCTGGCGGCATTGCCCCGTTGAATGGCAATGCTTTGGTTTCAATAGAGATCAGCATTTTGGTCACGCGTTGATCGATCAGCCGTTCCGAAAGATCTTTATTATGTTATCTTACTTAAATTATTTACGAATACATTTAAATTAATGCAAAAAATTACTGAGTTTTTAACTGACTTCCGAGGGAGGTACTATGTTCATCTGTATGTATTTTTTTGTGTATGTTAATCCATATTTTCGTCAATGTAGAACCGATTTTAAAAATTATTTTTAGTTTAAAGGGTATACTCCCGAGGTGGTCCCATTATCATCAAGTCAGGATCTGATGATGGAATCTCAAAGAAATTGAGGAAAAACTAACTAACCGATAATGTAATAAAATCTTAGAAGTCAATTTTGATCTACTTCCCGGTTTCCGATTGAGTTGAAATTTTGTTTCTAAGTTAAACTAGTAAAAAAAAAAAAAACGTAAACCCTCTTCAAAACAACAAAACAGACAAAAGCGAAAATAATTTATTTTTCTATTGTTTCTTTTCAATAAGACTTGTAAAATGTATATTACAGTATGTAGGTTTCAGAAGACTTTAAAATGTATATTACAGTATGTAGGTTTCAGAAGACTTTAAAATCACCTAATTTTTTAAATGACCAGATAATCAATAAATTTCTTGTGGTCTGAAAATTATAATAACGAGTATGGTCACCACAGATTAGAGAACAAATAATTGGTTACATGTGTGTTACATTATCGAAGTTTGTAATTTTAGTCTGTGCGTTAAACACGCTTTGGTATCATGATGTAACTAGGGTACATTTGTCTTCAATAAACATGGCATAATAACTCATCATGCTACTTCTACTATCTAGGTTGACCCTGGTAAGGTCTCGCTAACGAATTAACGTTTTTGAACAAATTTTTTAATGAATCATGCAGTTATTAATAACACTCCCAATATGATTTTTATGAAAAAGTAAGCTCAACAGTTGAAAATTGCGCACATTGAACTCTTTCGGTAATAATCATGAAAATCTACGTTAATGTTCCATGAAATAACAATAATAATAATAACGCCCAACGATCACATACATTCTGGACTCTAACTAGGATTTCCTGTGTCTAGGGACCCATGCAGGAACCACGAAGACCATGATCCCACAAAACCCAGACTCAGAACAAGTTTTTTTTTCTGTGTACTAATACTTGTCCTGCCGCAAGAATCAAACCCGCCGCCTCCGGGTTATGAGCCAACCCGCTCAACCACCACACTACAGAGGCTGTCAAAAGAAATAAAACTTAAATAGCACTTCAAATATTAGAATATTCTTGGAAACTAAAATGACCTATGATGAAAGACAGTTTTTTTTATTCATCTCAAGTACCCATTTATTTCCTTATAAATAAAACGAGTTAAACTCCACAATGTCTAGGTTGGTCTAATGTGTTCCTTGACCCCGCGGGCCTTAGAGTCTCGGCCGGAGTAGCTCGGAACCAGTTCCACATGGACTAATACAATAAGTGGCTAGTGTGTGTGTCTGTAACGACATTCACGCATGTCGTCACTTTCCATCCATCAGAGAGCAAGTAGAGTGTTTTTTTAAATAATAACGCCCAACGATCACATACATGGATCCTGAACCCTAACTAGGATTCCCTGTGTCTAGGGACTCAGAAACTACGAGGACCATGGTCTCATGACACAGACTCAGAACAAGTATTTGCCCTTTTTTTCTTTGCTCAAATACTTGTTCTACCGCGGGAACCGAACTCGCCGCCTCCGGGTTATGAGCCGACCTGCTCAACCACCATGCACACCGCAGAGGCAGTTGTCTGAGAGATTAGAAATACTCACTGTCGTTTTTGCTTGAAGGTAGCGGATTTTCTTGTATTCGTAACTAATTGACTATACCATTCAACAAATAATCTTTGACCGAGCTCTTAACATAGTAATCACCAATTCAGAGCCCAAGTCTGATGAGAGATGTTATAAAACTTAGGCCTATTTTAGCATAAAAGCTTTCCTTACATTACCTGTCTATCCGATATGTCTACATTGCAGTTGGAATGGCTGGCCTGATAGCTCAGTTGGTAGTAACACTGCCTTCTGAACTGTGGGATGTGGGTTCTACTCCCACCCAGGATTAACATTTGTGTGATGAACATCGATGTTTGTTCTATGTCTGGGTGTTATATTGTATTCTATGTATGTATTTACAAACAAAAGTATCTAAGTATTGTATCCGTTATCTGGTTCCCATAGTACAAGTTTGGCTTAGTTTAGGGCTAGATGGCGCTGTGTGCAATGTCCACACGTATATTTCATACGTTCTACTTGGCTAGCATGCTGCGACTTCGATCGCATCGGCACTTCCCATCAGGTGAGAGCGTGGTCAAATGCTAGACAAGTTTGAAGTAAAAAAAAAATGTATTTTAGTCCGATTAATATTTTCTTTCAGCATGGGCACCTAGTACCAACCTCCTATCAAGGATTGGTCAAATGCAACCTTAAATAATTTTGTTTGTCAAATATTTCGTTACAGTCGTAAAATCGAGTTGGCTTTTATCTCTCCGTGTTGCGGGAACGCTATGTCGAAAATAAAGATTATATCAATTAATATCACCTCCAATGTTGCAAAAGAAGTTAATTACATGTAAAGTCAACATTAATGCTTATAGAAATATTAATTTTGAGGTTAATAGCTTATTAAAGATCAGAGAATTTAAAATTAATTGAAATATATTTCTCAATGATACCCGTAGGACAATTTTGATCATTTTAACTCGCTATAATCTCATTATTATCACCGTAATACTATTTATAATCGACTTTAAAAAGGAGGCGATTCTCAATTCAACTGTATTTTTTTTTATATATTTGTTGCCTCAGCACTTTTGGGTGAACCGATTTTTTTTAAATTAAAGCTGGTGGTTGCATTGGTGTGGTCCAATTGGTTCTAGTTCTGACAATAGCATCCATGAGAAAACCACATAAGTCTGAAGACATTTTTTACGCTTTGTGTTTTTTATTTGTTATAAACTTTTATTATACTTCAGAACGAATTTATTGATTTCTTTATTTGTTTGTACGGTACAACCTTGGAAACGATTTTAGGACCACTTTCAGCGGTCCGATCGAGTTGAAATTTGGTATAGAGCTGTACATTAATTGACATGAGCTTTCTATGGTATTTTGAAACTGGCTTGATGATGACCAGCAAAGTTGGAGCCAAGGTTTCATGAATAGTTTAATGTGGTTTAATGTAGTTTTAGTGCTCTCAATTAAGAACAAATTCACGACTCTCGCTAACTAATCAGCAACTAGGCACCATAATAATAAATGAAAGGAATAAAATCGTTTTACATTAAGCGTACTTATAAAAATAATCTCGAGTAAAAATATAGCACAATAAAATGAAATTATTAAAGCAATATTAATGGCATGGCTTGCTCAATTATTTTCGAATATATCATCGTGTTGGGTAAGTTACAATTATGGAACATTCTAAGTGTATGAAGGCAGCTCAATTAATACTTTTGATTATAATTTACGAAAGACACGCGACGTTCAAATATCTAAGCGGTTAATGTGTAAACCGCTTGCTGCACAACGATCGAACATAATTGAAACACGTTTGACATTCGATCATTGTGACAACTTTCTCCTAGACACATCGAAACAATTGCAGGCACTTCTCAAAAACAATGACTTTATTTAATTTTTATTTTATTTATTTATTCCAAAACAATATAATTGTATGGGAAAATAGTATAACACATAACATAAATTATTACATATAACAAAAAACATTTGAATTTTTGAAATTACTGGGCAATTGAGACTTTATGATCTGATCTCACAGTCGAGTAATCTTATAATCAGACTGTGCTGATATCTCAGGATGATGTGCGCAGTGCAGTGTCACGCGAAATTTTATATTTTGGAGTTCTGAGTGACTGACTGAGTGAGAACTTTCTATCTTCATCTGTTTCGAAATTATTTAAATTTTTGACTAAATATGTTATAGTAGTAATATATATAGGTTAGGAGCAGTAAGAATTCCTAATTTTTGTTTGAGCGCAGTAATGTAAGCGCAGCAGCCCTGTTAGTATGAAAATCCATATCTGTCGTTAGCGAATAAATTAGTAAATTTTTCTCTGTGATAAATGATTATGAAATAACTGTCGTGTTATTTACAAATAAAACGAACTTTATTATTACTCCGAAACAAGCCAATCAAGGAATGTTAAGTGATTGTTGTCGGCTGTAGGTGATATTGTACTGTACGTGTTGAAATATATGTGTTATTGTGTAGTTGTTTACAGTATATTCTGGAAATGATCGCTTTAAGTGATAAGGCCGCCCATTGTGACACTTAATTTTTAAGTTTGTGCTTGTAAATTGTTCCTGTAATGTGGTGTTTGTTAATGGAACTATGCTTTTTGTCTGATAATCGATGACAATATATGAAAAAATATCAAAACAGGTTTTGTAAGCGTGACTGGTGGGTGGAGATGTTAAAATATATTTTTTTATTCAAGTCCTTCTACACAGGGAGTCCAGCATGATACATTACTTTAAATAAAACTTAAAATAAACGCTTATAGTTAATGACTTCAGTATATTAACAAAATAATAAATTCTCGACACGTCGACGGTAGCTCGATGTACATGAATTAATCTTATTAAGATCATACGTATACCCATTACCTATATCGTTGTTCCCTGTGTAGTAGCCTGTACACTCGCTTACAGGAGAAGTCGGGCGCACAGGTATAGTGTTCATCGTTTCATCCGCTTCAGCGTGCTTCAGTATCGACCGGCCACGCCCCCCGCCCAGCGGTCACACCCCCGCCACCCCCGACCCTCACCCCCGCACAGATTTGTTAATGATAAATCGAACGGTACGAATGTTTGGGTATGGAGCTCAGGTTCGAAAGCTGGGGCACCGACCGAATCTGACATTGATATGATTTTATTTTATTTCTTTTCGGGTATTTAACTGATAAATTATTCAAGAATTAGTAGGCTATTAGGGGGCTATCCACAACCTTTTGACCCCTCCTCCGTCCTTGTCACTCTGTCACACTGGTCACATTTGTGAGAAACCCTACCTAGTGTCATGTCACATATTTTACGATCTTACATTTAAAAATTTATAAAATTAAAAAAAATGTGTTATACTACTTAGATATAAAAAAATAAATTGTAAAAAAATGTGTTGTCACAAAATTGGAGACCCCTCCCCCCTTTTTGTCACACAATATCACACTTCGCTGACTCCCTCCCTCCCCCTTAACGTGTGACGTAATTTATGGATGTCCCCTAGTGTATTATCTACACAAATGTAAGTGCAGTTGCAGTGGTGGTGTCAATAGGTAACTGGACTTCACACGTTACAAAGGAAACCATGCGTCACTCGCAAGAAAATACCCCCTACCTACTGTCCCTCAAGCTTCAATATAAAGATGGCTCCTGACGATGATTATAAAGAGACAAAACAATAGTTTCCTTTATGATAGTGCGATTAGGTTGCAATTAATTTGTGAGATTTCCTTGTAGAAGTACACTGACATTCATTCTCGGTACTGGCTGATCATTGTACTATATATCTGCCTTCACATACACACATATATTTTTAATTCTGTAAGTATTATCTTCTCTTATAACAGAATAAATAACTTTAATTAAACACCTTTGTTATGAAACTGGCCCGATAGCTGAGTTGGTAGTAACCCTGCCTTCTGAACTGTGGGTTGTGGGTTCGATTCCCACCCAGGACAAACATTTGTGTGATGAACATAGGTGTTTCTTCTGTGTCTGGGTGTTATATTGTATTCTATGTATGTATTTACAAACAAAAAGTATTTAAGTATTGTATCAGTTGTCTGGTACCCATAATACGAGCTTTGCTTAGTTTGGGGCTAGATAGCGTTGTGTGAGATGTCCGCACATATTATTATTATATTATTATTATTAATCAATGTTACACTTATATATGTCTCCGACGGAAGAGTCCTGGTTCCTGTGTCACGGGTCTGGAGCCTAGTACGGGAAACGGGTGCTCCACCCCTTTATGATTGTTTCAACAATTTTTATGCCAATAAATTTTCATTACATTTCATTTCAAAGGTAAAAAAGAGCAAGCCGGAATGTCTACCTGCCTAGATTAAAAATAGTCACATCACTACCCTAATCATAACGAATGGATTGGTGTTCTTATAATGGCAACACTTTTATTGCTAATTTAATCCATGTTAAAACCGGATGCTGAAATTAAACGTCACTGCCACCGCATAGCAGAATAATTTTCATTTGTAGTTGAGATCAAAGAGCTACGATGAAATAATTAATACTTGTTAAGGCAGTTTAATAAATAGGCCGCCTGGCGGCTTGAATTAGAGTGGAACGTTTTACCGGCGTCCGTATTTCCCGAAACCTACAACCTTAGAGTCCTCAAATCGAGAGTGAACAGGTATCTTCTAGGCAAGCGTGTTACATCCTAGACCGCAACGTCACTTACCACCAGGTGCGAATCAAACGCAAACTTACCAAACAATAAAAAAAAAAGAAAAAAAAACATTCTAGGCCTGGAACGTCTACTTTAGGTTTTGATGTAAGATTCGACGTAAGTGGGTCAAGCGACGGCCCGTGCCGCTCGCTTGGCGGTTTACGAATGGCAAGACGCCAATAGGGTGCTCATGGAAAATAAATCAGCATTATTTTAATTATTATTTGTTATTAGTAATTAGTCAGCCCCACTGGGGCACAACCCTTCTCTCGCACGGAGAAAGTGTATTTTTTTATTTTTATTCTTTTGTTTTAAGGAGTGACGTGATGAGCTAACCGTTCGCCTGATGTTAAGCGCATGTAAGCTCATATCAGTTGCAGTGTCACTCGGAACTCTTAAGTATATATTTCGCGTGAAATTGCACTGCGCACGTCATCCTGAGACATTAACGCAGCCTTGTAATTTTATTATCAGGTCATAAAATCCCATTTGCCCAGTAATTTCACTAGCTATAGTACTCTTCAAACCGGAACACATAATAGTGCTTGCACGCTATTGCTTAGCGGCAGGATATCTGTCAAGCGATGGTACCTACCGAGACGAACTTTGCAGAAAAGTCCATGCCACAACGAAAATATAGTGTAGATAAATCACAATGGTGACCACTTGGTCAAGCGGGTGGTAGATGACATACAATCTCGTTTGTATGGGATTGTTGAACATGCCGGTTATTCCGCATATGACTAATAAAGGTCGTTGGTGCCGAACCGAGTGGTATTTGAACCTGGGTGCGTCGGTTTGAGTGTCGCACGAGTTACCGCTGAACAACACTTGCTTGACAATTTATACTGTGAGAGTTAGTATATAACAGAGAGAGGAGAAGCAAACTAGTTAGTTTCTTAGATATAAGGAGTAGTTAAAGTAAGTAGTTCAAAAATATACATACAAGGTGGAATTTAATTCACTCTTTTCCTTAAATGTATGTACTCAGACCATGCTATAGAATAATCGTACAAGGGCCAATTTAAAAAAAACGGGTTATCTTTTAGTATTTAGTGCCTCCTAAAATAACTGCATGACAGCCGAAATGTCTATTTAACGGTATACACAGCGCGGGCACCAGCTGAGTGCTTTGTAAATGTCGCAAGGCTTTTCTTTAGAATTTAAATTTTAATAATACCTAGATTTAGGTTTTATTTCATAAGTAAATACTTTTATTATTTAGTTATATGGGAGCATTCTATAGCATGGCCTGAATATATACATTAAAGAAAAAGAACTAATTAAATTCCACCTTGTATACATATATATATATTTTATACATCAGAATTTTTGTGTCTGGCTGTATGAGAACTTACCAGGAAAACTACTAGATTTTTATGCCATTGTAGCGTATTCGGTGGATCGTAACTGGATTATATTTATTAATAAGCAGTAAGATTACCTACAGTTTACACCAAAACGCTAACACGAGGCGAATTAAAATAATCACTAAATAATTAGTGAATTTATGTTATCAATGAATGTGTCGATAGTCTGGAACTTGTGCGTTAAAGGTTCAACCTAATAACGTTCTTGTTGCAGGTGCATTGTTGGCATAGCGAGTAGTTAGCATGGGATATAAGAACACCTGGTGCACTGTAAAGGTCGGTAGAGATCAACAACATTAGCCCATTCAATAAAAGAGAGCCCAACTGGTTTCGGATGGCTCCTGGTGCATGTGTGTATATATATATATATATTGATTACAAATAACACCAAAACAGAATTTCACTGTCGAATTGTGAACTAAGGAATTCACCGATTTTGAGTGAATAACTAGATATAATTTACGTCTGAAACTCTATTGTATCCACTCCGATCATATTAGATACAAAAAGAGAAGGAAAGTTTGTTTATGTGTCAATAAAGCCAGTTCTTCCAAAAATCATTTTCAGTCAAAATGTCTATTGGTGAACATGTGCGAAGCTTAAGCTGGCCAGCTATATAATCGTAGTCTGCTTTCATTATGGTACTCATACAGACGTGCGCAAGTAATCCTAAGCTTGTTCTGTAATAGTAGGCCAATCATCCCTTGCAAATAAACCTTGCAAAAGTGACATTTGAAATGAAAAACACTACAATTTCCTATAGAAATACCTGAATAAAGAAGTGGGAACTCTTTCCTTACTTTGACACTGTGCAAAGCTTTGTACGCTGAATGGAATGAATTTAAACAAATGCACGTGGCTCAGCCCACGTCGACTCATTTGCCCGAGGCTGGGTGCGCCCGCTCGCCGCCACAGCGCCTGTGTGCCGCAGAGGGACACGTTGAAACAGTTATCCCTCCAAACCAAACAGGACATGTCCGTTATTTCATTTATAACTAGCAAACTCCTGTTATTTAGTAGCAGATTAGTTTGACAAGCAATAATTGCCTTTGTTTCAGTCAGTGTCAGTGTTTGAGTCTTTTGTCTGAATATAAAATATTAATTTTATATTATAGATTATTTTAGTTTAAAACTCATCTTCAATTTTTGTTCTGCATCCAGCTGTAGCCTCCGTAACTCGTTAATCATAATTTTATACATTCAGAGTCAGTATCGTCAACATTTTACCTAACTTCACTTTGCAGGATAAAATTTGCATGTATTCGTATGTCGTATTTCACAGCGCATTTATAAATTATCTCCTATGTATTAGTTGTTTGAATCTTTCCTAAAATTTTTGTTTTATTTATTGTGTTGTGGTAAACTTTCTGCCTTACTAATAAACATTGTGCAATGAAGAAGTAGTTATTAAGTGCTTTACTATTATTTATTTATAAGAAATAGTTAAAATAAAACCAGAGAAAACACTGAGTAGAGCCATTGTTATATGCAGTGACTATTAATAAGGAAGATATGTTTCAGTTGATAGATACACACTCATCTTCTGTCTCTGTCTGTAGTATATAAACGATAACTATTTTTGAAGTAAAATTTCTTTACGCACCCTTGACTTGGGGGTTGTTGGTTAACGTAGATCTCCATTGTCAACATAACAAAGTTAATTTTTTTTATTATAATGTTGATATGTCCGGTAAAATGACAGTTTACAATTATTGCCTAGATGGCGACATTAACATTAAACAAAGCAAAAACAAAGTAATACCGGCCGATAGATGGAGCTAAACTAAAGAAGTTTTACTTCAGTCGTGTGGTCTTAAGCACACTTGTTTTTTTATAAGGTTCAATTACAACAAAATATTATTTGCACAGAGCTTTTGACGCACGCTCACAGAGCGCTCGCTCGCTGTGCTGTCCGCTGGGACGCGGACGCTGTTGTAAGTAGAGGTAACTTTCGGGCGGCTTGTCCTTCTGGCACTGCCTCTGTGTCCCGGGGGTGCCAGTCAGTAATTGCATTAGAGTGGACACGACCTCGCATCCATAATGTTTATCATGGCGTTCTGTGCTCGGGGAGGGTTGGAGGTCTTTTATATCATGTTCTGAGTTACTGTGAGACAAATGAAATGATGAAGTTATGGGTATTATATAAATTGTATATTAAAAAAGAGCACGGACCGAGAAGTCTGTGGTAATGCAGCATTAAATAAAAAAAACTAGATACAGTAAAAATAAATTAAAATAACATGAATACCTAGCTGGTTGATTTCTCGGCCTTTTAAGAATGTTTTGTAAATGATGAATATTCAATTAGCAAACGCAAAATAAGAAACGTATTCGAGTGACTTGACTTCTTCATAATTGCCTCTGCGAATGCGTTTCATAAAACGATATTGGCTGTAGCGTTATGAATACATGTTTATTTGCAGAAACACATGTGCTTTCAATTTTGTAGAGACTCCTTTATGGACAAATCTAATAACAAATGAGTGCCAATTTATATGCTTTTACATTACGAAATGATTTACAAAAATAAGATCAAATGTGGAGGTTTTGGCGGGAAAAACGAGAAAGATAGCATCACCGCATTCTATTAATTTCTAAAACTTGTGTTATTTTCAGTGTTTGTGCAAACATAAACTTGGTGGCGTTTTATTCACTAAGTGCTGGATTACAGGCATGAGTGTGGGAAAGTGGTATAATGATGGTGAAACGTTTCGTTCCGTGTTGTTTCCAACTTTACTAGGAGTATGACTACACTTGGTGACTTGGATTGTGATTTGACACATATCTGCGTGAAATATCATTAACTTGAGAAATTATCAATTACTTTTCACTGGCTAAATACACAAAAGTGTGGAGCTAAAACACAAAAAAAAGATTAAATGTGGTAATGTCTTCGAGCAATATTATTGCTAATAATAATAGTAGGGTAATGTGGTTGGTGGAAAATCTTCAAGTTATTACAATAAACATTTCCGGCCTCTATATGTTCCTATTGACACTTATTTAAATATAATATTTAAATGTTACCTTCCCTAACGAAGTACAATTCGTAATGGACGGTAATGGAGATGAATGCGCCGGTAATGAACAGGCAGGGGGTGGAAGCTGGAATGGTGCGCTCATATTTTTTAATTTTAATAAAATAAAACTACGTTAATCTCTCGGGCTTACACCGAAAATGATTTAGAGCTGAATGGATTCATTAACTGCAAACTTCAATCCCATGGGCTATAAAAATGTGCTCTAGGTACCTACTGGATTTTTTAAAGTTAGGAATAAGTTGATCTAATACATAGAAAAATTTCTCACAATTCCTAGTAAGGTGAATAAAAAAAGGCCTTTATGTACTCCCATTCATTGCTATTGATATTGGAAAACA
This sequence comes from Ennomos fuscantarius, assembly GCA_905220475.3. Lineage (NCBI taxonomy): Eukaryota > Metazoa > Arthropoda > Insecta > Lepidoptera > Geometridae > Ennomos > Ennomos fuscantarius. Next base: position 268,635 of record HG992032.1, read on the forward strand.
AAGAAGTCGAATTTCGCAAAATTGCTGATAGCTAGAAAACTATATACCTAGTAAGTATTTTATTTCTCAGTGTACCGAGGCACAATTTCATGTTGTACGTATGAATTTTACCTTTTCCCAATAGAGGCAATTTACCTTTAGTTTTTCTTTCGCTTGTACGGCGCATTTTAGCGATAATCGTAAATATATCTTAATATATCACAAAGATATAATTTTGCAGAGTAGCTGTTTATTTAGCAAAGAAAGATCGGTCGGTTTTGTTGTTACAATGGTTCATCGTGACGTCGAACTAGAGTGGTGTGGAATTTTTGTCGCACTAGCGTTTGTAGAACTCGCGTGTTGTCGAACAGTAGTGAGTCGCACATTCGTGTTTCGCAACAGCATAGGGCACTCATCTGCCATTACAGATTCGTTTTGGCGATTTCATTTGTAAATATTCATAAACTTTGAACTTCGACATTGTAGTCTAACAAATATATAGAAATAGCGGATAAATATTTAACAAAAAATTGTTTTAGTTTATTTATCTAATTGAGACACTGGGCCGTGGAGACTGAGTGCTCACCAGAATTTTAAAGATTTTTCTAAATGCTGGCCTCTACTTCGGCCAATGATTGAGCATTGCCATTCAACGTGGCAATGCTGCCAGCATATTGGGCACGTTACCCTAGTAGACAGTGGTTTAATGGAATAAATTCTTGTCATAGAATTAGATGATATTATTTCTTATTAGATCTATTGTCGAACATATAGTATGGACGTCGAAATTAATCTAATTTTTTAGAAAAGTCTCTGGTTCTTATTTTGGAATTTAGTACTTTTACATTTCATTCTTTGTAAAAGTTTATTTTACAGAGAAATTCTTTATAAAAGTAATTCACTTCGCACAAACCAAGCCATTTACAAGTATATTTTTCTTTGTATTCGTTTTTATAAAGTCTGTGAAAGGAACTCAAATGGGTAAAACTCAAGTGTACGTGGTGGAATTGACAAGCTGGCTGTAATGAGCCGGCCTGCCGTGAAGGGAATCGAGAATAACGCCCTAAAATAACCCTTTTGGGGTTGTCAGTTTATTGTTAGTTTAGTCGTCGAGTTTTGCAAACGAAGCAAAAAAATTACTATGCCTTGTAGGTAGCAGGTAGTAGGTAGGTAGGTATACCCATCGTGTAGTGACACAAGTGTATCATATTATATTGTAGACATTTTACACAGTGTTATTCTAAGCTTGCACTGTCAAAATGCAAGTTACTCGCTAAATGAATCAATATCATGAAGATCAGAAGACGCCCAAGAACACACGAACCCATTCATTCCTCGAACAGGGGAAAAAAAACCCACGAACTCGGTTTGTCAAACAACTTCCTTGACAGCTGTCATTGTCTCCCTTCGATATAGTTCCACAGACTAACAGAAAAACGTAGACAGCGCGCATAGAGCTAGAAAGCATCACATAAAAGTGACAACAGATTAATAGTAGGTAAAATTAGACCGTTGGCTTTAATGAACTATCTTCCTTCTTCTATAAAAATCAACTACAAACACGCAAAACCCCCAATTGAGATAAATATTTTTATTAGATGGCAGTCTCCTCTGATAAAAATATGCGGGCCTATACAGTTGTAAAAAAACATTATGATAATGAATTTATAGCAACCAAATAACAGTTTTTTTTTTCCAAAAGCAGTAGCTATTAGCGAAGCTTAGTGGAGACAGTGGAATTAGTCAAGTCAGTAAAGTTACTGAGAGAGTTACTTGGAGTCTATAGAGTCACCACGTCATGTAGGGTCGGTATATAGTTGCTGTCTTAGCATGCGGCGTATTTTAGTCTGAGGTACGCAAAGTCTCATTCAAATTCGTGCGGGATAACATTCCTAAATGGCACCCGCGAGCCCCACACTTCCCGATAAGAGAGGGCTGCACTGGTATAAATCACGGACCGGCCTCGGCGACGTGCCGTAATCCCGTGTAATCCGGGCCGGGCCGGGGCGACCTTGTTAGGTCGGTGCGTTGTGCCGCGGTTAGTTCAAGCAGCTGGATTTGCATGGTTATTTGTTTAGGGTGGTTGTAGCTGTAAGTCTTAGTGCTACAATCCACAAAGTAAACTCAAAAGTTAAAGAAATTGATCGCTTCAAGGAATGTGTTATAATAAGGAGTCTTCTATAAGGATATATAGGCAACGCACCGGCAATGCTTTCGTTGTTGAAAATGTCCATAGGCAGCGGTGACCACTTACCATCAAGTGGGCCAGCTATTAGTATGCACACACTGAAACTGACTTTAAATTCTTTCCGTTACTGTGCAGTACTAATGCAGTGCTAATGTAAGCCTGATAGATAAAAACTGGAACAAATCACTGTTAGAACTCTAAAGCTTTATTCATACTTACTCGAAATAGGAAACTTTCGATATGATGGAAGCCTTGCCGTAACTGTTTTAAAGGCGTTATTAAAAGTGAGGAAGGAAAACCATTATCACTGATAGAGAGTTTTCGAATGGGTTTATGCATGCCATTACCCATTCATTTGCAAAAATTTGATATACACTCGCAAAAACATTAGCTCTTATCCCAGATATTGCGACATTCATATCTTCAATGCTAGGAACATAAATAAATTGAAAGTTCCAAGATTCAGACTGCAGAAAGTTAATGGTTCATTTATGGGAAACTGTATACGCTTTTATAACAAGTTGCCTGACGGTATCGAACAATTGTCAATGCGTAAATTTAAATTATTCGTCACGTACGACAAACCTGATGAAAAAAGCCAATTACACAATAAATGATTATATGTCAAACAAAAAAGCTTGGCCTAAATATCCCAAGCTTAATGTTCATAAGATAACATAATATCTTAGGAGATTTCGGATATTATCTATATATATATATATCTTGCCTATTGCCTGTTGTTTTATAATTTCAATTTTCTATTTCTAATGTTTACTATCTGCACCCCGCGTTTTCACCCGCGGGGTGAAAGTTTTCTAATTTTTCGCTCAACTTTCTTAAGCGAAAACGTTTTGTCCGTTCACGCGTGTTGCGATGACCAAGGGAAATAGATTAAGATCTTCTCAATATTCTTCTTGCACCGATGTGAAGTGTGGGTGGTTGTACTTTTGTAATATATTTCATTATGTCGTATTAGCTGTAATAAATTATAAATACTGTAAAGCATAGTAGAGAAAAAATTAACAAAAAAGACATCACCGTAAAGTTTCTTGTAGCGTCTTCTTCACAGGTGTAATCGAAGCTTCGGATCGGAGTGTGCTGATCTGCATTGTGCCAGATTGCTTGCACCAGTAGTCGGAAATAGAACTCGTTGAAGTAAAATTCATTTACGCACACGGCTTGGTGAGTAAACTGGCGAGTCGAACGGAACTTAAATTTTGTTGGTTCACGTAGATCTCCATTGTCAACATAACAACGTTAAAAACATGTATTATTATGTTGGCACATCCGGTAAAATGACAATTTTCAATTGTCAATATGGCGACATTAACATTAAACCAAGCAAAAACAAAGTTATGCCGGCCGATAGATGGAGCTAAAGTAAAGAAGTTTTATTTCAGTCGTGTGGTATAAAGCTCACTCGTTTTTTTTCAAACCCCTAATATTGTACCTAATGGGCTTGCTATATAATACTAAGCACTGTGTAATTTGATATGCTTAGTACAATAATCAAATTTAAGTACCTACCTAATATGATTTCGACTTCTAAAAGCATGCTACATATACATATCCTACATAGCCCATTTGCAATAAAATCCTTCGACTTTGACTTTGACATTCGACGTGAAACATTCTGCAGAAAAGTTTAGACTTTTGGAACTGTATTTAGCCAGTGACAAGTATTTTTTTTGTTTTTCGTTTTGTTTTGGCTCCACATTTTTGTGTATTTAGCCAGTGTCAAGTAATTGATAATTTCTCAAGTTTATTAATATTATATAATGTGTCAAGTCAAGTCACAGTCCAAGTTATCAAGTTAAGTCATTGTCTAGTCTAGTCAAGTCATACTCCTAGTAAAGTGGTAGCAACTTTACCAAAAGCTTCTATGGAGTTTTGGAAACAACACAAAAAGAAACGTTTTACCATCATTATACCACTTTCCCACACTCATGCATGTAATCCAGCATTTAACGAATGAAATGCCACCAAATTTATGCACTAACACTGAAAATAACACAAGTTTTGGAAAATAATACAATGCGGCGACGCGACCTTATTCGTTTTCCCGCCAAAACTCTTTCGGGACTTATGACATTTAAAAGACACAGTCCATCATTCATTCATTTTTGAGTCGACATGACTTATTGTACATTAAATAAATATTTGTTCGTTAAGTAATATTTCTTGTGTAGAGCCATTAAAATATTTAAATTGGAATCCTATGCTCTACATATTCGGTACATTATTTCTGATGATCATTATAGTATCCACTGAATCCAATTGAAAAATAACTGTTAACTGTAATCATGCATTAAAGCGTAAATCCAATTTAATCTGATTTATGTACTTTTCTATTAAGTTAGCATTATTTGCTACTAGCTGCGCCCCGCAGTTTCGCCGGCGGATAAAAAGTATTTTAATTATTTGCTTATTCCACGGGAACGTTTTACTTTTCCGGGATAAAATGTAGCCTATGTGTTAATCCAGCGTATAAGCTATCTAGGTACCGAATTTCATTCAAATCCATTTAGCCGTTTGTGCGTGAAGGAGTAACGAACATACACACATACAAACTTTCGCCTTTATAATATTAGTGTGATGTGATAAAGTCCGATAGATAGTTTACATTCATGTTTTCCACCACCGTGTGAGCGTTCCGAATGGAAATTCGTTTTCTAAAGTGTATTAATGTACCTACTTTATGAAGTGATTTCTTATGTCGTGTCTAATTTATTTCTAAAATACTGTGGGCGTCCGTAATGATTGACATTTGTAAGTCCCAAAATGGCATAGTATACTCGGTTTTCCTGAACGTATCTGTCATATTATCAAACTTCTGCAACTTTTGAAGCATCACTGGTTTGTATTTCTTTCACAAATTATTATAATATTGCAATTGAAACCGGTGATGTTCGTAGACTTGGCGGTGACCAGAATTCAACGATAGCGTCGAAGACTGCATTATTGAAACTGCAGTCACGCGTCCACTCAAATTTCAATGTGATGTGTTTCAGTGGTCCATAGCTCCGTAACAATAAACTAAATGGTGCATTCAGTTTATTGTTACTCAGCTATGGACCTTGAGGGTCCATGGTGGCGGCATGTTCGGACCTCGTTTCAGTGAGACGATTAAAAAGTTTGTTACATGTATTGTGTCATTGAAACGGGGTCCGAACACATACCTAATTTAATGTTACTCAAAATACACATCAGTATAAGTATAGAAGAATACTTCTATACTTATACATACATACATACAACATATAATAATATGAATAGTAGGTCTGACTTTTCTGCAAGAGAGCGGACAGGTACCACCGCTTTGCCACCGATATTCAGCAGTAGTGTGCAAATAATACTGTGCTCCGGTTTGAAGGGCATTGTAGCTGGTGAAGTTACTGTGCTTATACTTTGTGATTTGATCTCAGTGCCTTAGGATGACGTCCCAGTGTAGTGGCATGCAAGACTTTATGATTTAGAGTTCTGAGTGGCAATACAACTGTTAAGTGCAATCATAACGAGCTCGTCACGTCATTTATTGTACATTAAAAAAAATCTAAACTAATATTATAAAGAGGAAAGATTTGATTGTTTATTTGTATTAAATAGGACCGATTTGAATTGAAATTATTTCACCATTAGAATTCTACATTATCCCTGATGAACATAGGTAATAAAATATAAATAGATATATAATACCCGTGCGAAGCCGGGCGGGCCGCTAGTTACTTATAAAATGATCTTTATATCGAACACACGTCTGTACCGAGTGTACACCCGTTGTTGGTTCCCAGGGGATGGTGGGGAGCCCTTGTATTAGTGTTTATTTATATGGTAATGTAGGGGCAGACGGCTATCATGTCTCTGAGGAGCCACTGTCGTGAAGATAACTTATAATATTAGTTCAATAAAATTATATGTAGAATGTATTGCTGTCTTAGTATACCCTGGTTGCTGGGCTGGTGAGCATTGAATATTTTATTACAAGAATAACTCTCCTTTTTTTTAAATTACAAGAGTTCAAGAGGTTCAAGAGAGGTTATTTTTAATGTATTGCATAATATATCTATATAATAATCATGCCGCACTGCAATACTTTTTTTTGTTCTCTGTAGCTGAGCACAGCATTTCCTTAAAATCCACCCAGCTAGATCTTCGCTTCTATCCATGTAGCAGCTGCCATAGTTATCACGAGTGATCTCAACGCATTCCTTAGTACTTATCCAGACTGTGACGTTTTTTGCGATAAGTGGCCTATTATTTTAAATTTATTATTAATATTTTGTGAGTCCTATGACCCTAGCTCAAATGTTTGATGTTTCTGTGATTACCCTATCCATTAATTCCATTTATTTAGTGTTGACGATGTTTATTACTGATGAATATTTGATAATATGTTATAATTGCAAATGCGTTCATATTATTGATATATATATATTTTTTTTTAACTTTAAAGATTTACCATGTAATGATGAATGGCGCCCGGAGCGCGGTGCAGGCCGGCGTGCCGCACGGCGCACGCGCGGTCGCATCGACCCGGGTATTTATAGTGCATGCTGCCATCGCGGCTGGGGCCTATATACAGGCACACTATATACACGCTGCCTAATGCCTAATTTACTATCTATACCAATTAAAGTGTTATGTCCGGAGTGACTGACGTACAGACACCGTCCGAGTCACCGGCCCTACGTACTTCATATTTGGACGGTGTGTATGACGTAGGGGTTTATTAAGAAAAGGTTTTTGAAAATTCAACCCTTAAGGGGTCAAGTGTAGTATGTAAAAACGGGGACACGGTGTTTCTAGGTAGTCTACGTGTGGAGAAACATAACTGTGCGAAATGTCCAGAAATGTTTACTTATTGTTTTTATTTCTATTATAGAAACTTATTGTACAATCAATAAAAAACTCACACGAGTAATCGATTAGAACTAAACGGTCACGCAACCTTAGAGGAGTCACATTTGCTATTGTTAAATGCAAAGTTTTATGGGTATCATTTACTACTCAATTAAAAAGATCATTTCTAACATCTGCATATTTGAATACTTAAACGTTTCTAATCTTTATGTTACGACATAAAAAACTTCGCCATCTGATAAAGGCTGTAAAAATAATAATTACGCCTTAGAAAATTGTCAGTGTGACTTTATAAATGAACAAAATACATTTTTTAAGTTTAAGAATACCTTGAGTATTGAACCTAGCGAAATAATGATCCAAACAGATGCAAATACTAACAAACTTAAGTACTAGTTTAAGTAGCCACTTAAGTCTTCGAGTAAGGGTTTTACTGTAGTGCTTAACAAAATATGTATTTTTGAACAGCTGTCATATAGACGTTTCCATAAGAGTGTCCAGGTTTCTTCTGAGAACAACCTGCGAGCGTGCTAACATCGTCGCTTAACATCAGGAAAAATATGGTCAAACGCCGGCCTATCTAGTACAGTAAAAAATACACGACAAGTTTTAGATTAACCCTCAGTGGTTAATCTAAAACTTGTCTTATTAACTTGTATTTTTCGATTAAGATTAGAATATTATGTACCTATTTAAAAAAATAACTGTTAATTTAATTAGATTCAGTCTACTTTTTTTTGGGACGGTGTCCGAAATATGTATTTTGGTCTGTCTAAATACTACATGACTACACTTTACTATATATAAACAAATGCTATACTACATAAACAAATGATTTGATTTCATTACAAAATATAACAACTACAGCTAAACACTACTTACTAAAAAACAATTGGACTATATACTAGCCGCGATGACCTATAGACAGTCTAAATGCTCCAGCCCACTACCAGTAGGTAGCGTACCGAACATGCTGGCAGCATTGCCCCGTTGAATTGCAATGCAGGTTAATTTTTATGTTATGCCAATAAGTTTTTAGAATAATTATTAAGTATTCTGTGTAAGACCTAGACGATAATGAAGGTAGGTAATAGATGCTCACTCAGGCATTAATCTTATTTTCAAAGCTTAAAATAATTATAGCATTATTAAATATTCACACTCTGTCGCCCCTCTCCGAGCCTCTCTGTGAATTCCCACGAGACGTCTATTTCAGTTCAAAGCAATTTTTTGTGTAGATTCATGAATATTTTCACTAAAATAAATGTTATTTAATTGATAACACAGCTGTAAAAGAATGTGATATTCTAGATATTAATTATCTATAACCTCTACCCACGGCTTCTCACGCGTGAAATCAGGATCAAAAGTAGAGAAATTTATTTAAAAAAAAAAAACATGATAATCGATTTAATTATATTTCACTGCAAATTCGGCTAAACTGATTCTTACAAAAATGTTCAACTAAACTCACGTCTATTAAAAGTCGAAATTACTTCAGTAAAGTTGACGTGAGTTTAACTGTAATTAATTTCCAAAATGAATCATTCACATGATAGTTTTCAAACTACAATTTAAAGTATGTAGCTTTTTCAATCAAAAAGCAAATAAGTCAAAAACTAAAAATTTCTATTACACTTTAGAAAAAAATGCGATGAAAGGAATACATTCTTGATCCTTTTAGCCTCAGATTGTTAAGAAAAGTTGTAAATCTGCAAAGTTCTATCGAGTCTACTCATGAATATTTCTCGCCGACGAGAAATGAAAGATTATGCAGATATTTAATATTTAATATATAGTTGCAGATTCTAATAAAATTAAAACGGGATCTAATAGAATATAATTTTATTTTGTTTAACTCATAAATTTAGTTACAATTTAATATGGTCTTAGTATATAAATATATATTTTAAATTGTGGTATAGCATTTGGTTTTCTAAGCAACTGTTTTTATAGTGCAGCTCGCAGTAGTTTTATAAAAGGTAAATAAATAAACTGCCCATTTAAAAAACGCTTCCAGCTGTCTGAGCAAATAAGTTTTGCAACTAGTTGCAAGAGAATAGTTTTCCTCTTTCTTGGCAACTAGCTGCGATGTAAATATTATTTTTTAATATAAAATTATAATATTATATCAATGTTATAATCGCACTATTTAAATGTTGAACATTTCAATAGTCTGTAATTATTTAGTTTAATTATTCATATAAACTGGAATGTAGTGCTGTTCTATTTGTTAAAACTGTTAAGGCTTGTTTGATAACACATTTTGTACTAAAATTCGATGTTTAAAGCAGTTTTTTTTCAAGAAATGAATAAATAACATATTGTAGTAAAATTAGCCTAACTAAATAATGATCTTGCTTTACTAAGATACTATAGACAGCTAAATAATAAAATGTTTAGGTATGTTTATTTAAATACCTTAAAATAAACAAATCATCTATAAATTGCAATCCAGATTTTCATAAACCCTAATCATCCTCATCAAAGAAGGCCGCCGCGGTCAGACGGCTTCCGCCGATACGGGTATCTATCGACCATCTCATATGCCCTTAGGGTCTATATTTAGTCATCGACCGACCCCTACCTACGTGAAATTTTCAGGCGCGTCTGATTGGTTAACGAGGCGTGACGTCAGAGACTCGTTTCTACCAATGAGTAGGGAGAGATTTGCGCATGGCAACGGAGGCTTTCAGGCTCACTGGCAATCCCGGCAGTCTGGGCGAGGTGTCCCAGGTGTGCCAAGCACTCCCCGACACAAAACAAAGGTCAATATTTCATATTTTCTTAAATAGCTCTTTATTGCTTTCAAATTTAGAATGGTAGACGCGTTATAAGTGCTTGTAGTGACGTTAGTGTTTAAAAATTTGTAGTTTTTAGTTGGTGAAGGTTGAGGGTAGGTCTGAAAATCGATATTTGTCGATTGCAGTGTAAAAAGGGTTATGTAACGGTTATGTAAGTGGTTATGAAAGTTCGTGTTGTAAGTGGGCTGTTCAAGGGTGTGAGAGATGGAGCATAAACATGTAGTGATTTCGGTCGCGAAGTGGTATTTATTTTATTTTATTCAGTATTTCTATGAATAAATTGATGAACAATATGATTCGCACTTAGTTTTAAATGTATTTAATACGTTTCATTCTTTTATTTTGCTTTATATTTAACTGGTGGTTTTTGTATGCGATAACATAGTATGGCTAGGTACTATACTTATAATTTTATTTTAGTAGTACAACTTAAAATCAGGGCACTGAAAGTTATTATTGGTTATTTTTATAGTTATATCTCTTATTATTATTATTACTTAATATATGAAGAAAAATTAAAAAATCAAGTTTATATGCATAAATATACTTCTTAAACTTGACTAAATATACACCATTTGTATAAATAATAATCAGGGAATGATAAAATTGATTTAAGCAATGGTAATATATATAAAGGTGAACTTCAAGAACTATAAATGGCCTGTCTAAGTACCGCCCGCCTCCCGTTAGCTACGAGGCTACGCCGTAGCTGCGTGCTACACGCTACGTAGATTATAGATAGAGATAGAGAACTCTTTATTGTTTCACCAATGAAGTACAAAATCAGAAATAAATATAATATTTACGAACTAGTGTAACAATAGGCGGTCTTATCGCTGACAGCGATCTCTTCCAGACAACCTTTGGTAGGACAGTAGCAGAAGAATAAACGGCGGTGTAAAACAATTTATAGATAAAGTAAATATAGATTAATTAAAATCTATTACCTGATATATAAATACATACATTCTAATACATATATATTTTATAAAAAAAAAAACGACGTAGATAGAGACACTGCATACATTAACACTGCATACATCAATTTTTTGTATACCCTATTTCATAATACAAATTTAATTGTTTAATTTAGATAAAGGCTTTTATTTATTAAAATAATAATTAATTTAATAATCATAATATTTTAAAATTTATTATTTTAAGTTATCATTATTATATTTGAATAAACATAAAACAATAAAAAGGGAACTTAATCAAACAAACCAAAATAAAAAAATAAAAATTTAATAAAATATATATATAATAAACCAAACTAATATATAATACTTTGAAATGGAATAGAATACATAGTAGTAGTAAATAATAAATGGAGCAATTATAATGACATTTAATATTTATGCACCATAGTTTTAAATATGCTTAGGGACTTAGCGTGTCTAATATCTACGGGAAGTGCTAAGTGGAAGTGCACTATACGTACACATTATGCGTATTTTTATTTGAATACTAGCTCTGCCCCGCGGTGACAGCCGCGGACAAAAGGTTTCAATAATGTTAATACACAATTTGGCGTAAAGAGGGAATAAATAAAGTTACAAATCTTCATTTTAAAAAAAAATAATAAAATAATAACACCCAACGATCACATACATAGTTCCTGGACCCTAACTAGGATTCCCTGTGGCTAGGGACCCAGGGACTACAAGTCCCACGGTCCCACAACATCCACATAATTCTGAGCTAAGATAATATTTATTATAGTATTGTAGAGCATGTTTAGTTACTTAAATAAAATAATTAGTACTGATGCCTGTTATAAAATTAAACAGAAAATAAAATGAATATGTGATTTTTAAAATTGTTTTGATATTATTGGCGATTTGTGGTTAATTAAAAATTACATTTTTATTTTTAAAACATACTCACTGCTTAATGTTATGCTCTAGTAAACTTGAACTCCTTTTATTTTCTATTAAAAGAAACTAAAACTAATTAGTAACTAAAACCTTACTAACTTTCAAACATTTATCACTTACTAACAATATCAACTTCTCAAAGAATAATAAGTTAGTGCCACCACGTACCAACGAGAACCAAAGCTCCGTAATTTTATTCACGAGTTTCGTTTGGCTCAAAGAGGGCGGAAGTCATAAACCGCGTATGTTTCCGGCCGCAAGATGGCCGCCGGAAGCGGGGAGAGTGGCGCTTTCCGCGGGTACACTTCCGGTGCCGAGAACACTTGGATTTAGATTAAAGGTTTCGGGTTTTACGCGTTTTATCGACGTCTCAACATGAAAGACTAATACGTGCATAGAGGCTTGCTGGATAATATCTATACATATCAAATTCAAAGTCTTGACTGACTGACTGACTGACTTATATCAACGCACAGCCTAAACCGCTGGTATTAAAGACTTGAAATTTGGAGGTTGTGGTCTTTGTAAAGTGTAGGCATCCACTAAGAAAAGGTTTTTCGAAATTCTACCCCTAAGACTGTGAAATGGGTGGTTGAATTATCTATGAAAAATTTCTTCTGAGTTTCTTATAGGCCAAGCGGGCGAAGCCACGGGCAGAAGCTAGTAGACAATACAATTTAAGAATATGATAGGTCGTTGACTTCTATTTAAACTCCTCTGAAATTTTAAGGTTACATTTTAAAATTCATCCACTAACACTTAGATACCTAAGTAAAGTGGTAGAATGTATTTATCTACTCTACCATCCATGTGTTCTACATTTGAACACATTTATTCCTTACACATATTATCATCCTTCACTAATACACAGGACACTAATAGACAGGCAGCCTCTGTGGTGCGGTGGTTGAGCAGGTCGGCTCATAACCCGGAAGCAGCTCGTTCGATTCCCGCGGTAGGTCAAGTATTTGTGCACAGAAAAAAAGCGCAAATACTTGTTCTGAGTCTGGGTGTTTTGGGACCATGGTCCTCGTAGTTTCTGGGTTCTTAGACACAGGGAATCCTAGTTAGGGTCCAGGATCTAGTTAGGTTAGAAGTTGAACGTTATTATTATTGGAATTAAAGTCTGTTGATAATGAGTTAGTTATTAGTTAAAATACCTTATCTTATTGTTGTTCCTCTATATTGTTCCAGAAATCCATCGGAGGCGCACCATGGTCAGACACTAAACAAAAACTAACGAATACATATCAAATATGCACTGAGTAAGCTTAGAATTAAAAAATATATATATACACGCGTAATATTAATTTACTTGAATAATTCACTGGTGGCATCGCGCGCGGCCAGAAATCAGGGTCAGTATTAAGGAGAGGGGGTAGAGGGAGTGTTGGTTGGGTTTGTGGGGCAGTAGCCCCCGCGGGTCACGGTGGAGGCAGAAGGAGGCGCGCTGTTGGGGCGGCTGCAAGGCGCGTTGCGTGGGGGCGCCGCCGCCGCCTCGCCCGCCAGGGTCGCCAGCTCCATCCGCGGGTACCTCTCCAACAAGGTCGGCTCGCTGCAGCTCAGGGACACAGGTGAGGCAAACTGTTCGCTCAATACTGAGTCAACCTTGACTTATTTCACAGGACATTGGAAAAGCACGCTTTAAGTGCAGACCTTCAGTGTATATCTATTTATATTAGAAACAAACATTTTACAAATCGAGTTCATTGGAAATTAAGCAGTCGAACGTTGAAATTTTAAATAACAATTATAAGTGCAGTGCAGTGTCGCTCGAAACTCTTTTTAAAAAAATACTCTTTTTTGAAAATGTTTTGGGGTTCCGTGTGACACTGTTCTGTTATGGGCGGCCGTGGTGCTTAACATCAGGTAAACGACTAGCTCGTCATATCATTCACTAACATAAAAAAAGTAGCACCGACGTCTCCGCTCGTCCAACATTCCTTGAATTAAATGATGTCTAATGATTAGAATAGCAGCTGTAAACTTTTATCTTTATTTGCGGATCCATTCGTGATGTTGTTTAAAGTATTTATAGAAATGGTTTTGTTGGTTGAGTTATATTTACTGCTTTTTATTACACGACGACACGTGCCTGTGCAACAAACTAGCAGTTATCAGGAAATTTTAATATAAAAACAGAATATTAAATAATAACGTGAGTGACAGACTATAAAATATGAAAACATCTTTATTATACACGAACATGATAAGCGCATATACAGCAAGAAATAACTTAGAGAGCAATGTGCGATTATCGCTTAAATTTCTACCAGTCAACTTATTTAATTACTAAATAAAATCTTAAACATAAAATAAAAAAATGTTATATGTTGTGTAGTCCTATTAACTTTTAAATATGAAAGCCAGTACAAACAATTACAACAAAAACAAAAACCATGTTCTACAAGAACAAAAGTAAAAAAGGCGCTGTTCTTTTACAAACAACGGCCACTCGCAAACATAACCGCTAATTGCAACACAAAAAATGAACTTTATTCCTTGGATATAAGGATTATATCGCCCGCAAATCAAGTTTGTTTGCGGAGGGTACAGCTAACGATGAGCAAATATTTGCAAGACAATGCCTTTATTGGATCAACAGGGGAGTATGACGTCACGATAAATAAAGGAGCAGTCCGTTTATTTACAAAAATACACGTGTGAAAAAAACCCGTGGTAGGAATAATATAAACATGTAAATGGTAGGAATAGTTTACCGTATCGAAATGACTGCTATGAAAAATAATAATCCTAACATTTAAAATCAATAGAAATAAATAAATGAATGAAACATAAGTAATGCATGTAAATAAATATATTTTTACCTTAGCAACTCGAACAGGGGAATTTTGCACAGAAAAAACATTGAGCGAAATCGCATATAGCTGTGTGAAAGTGATGAAATTTATCTAAAGTTATGACTCCACGCGACTAGCGTATTTAGCCAACTTTAGGTTATATTGATATTTAAGTTTTATAAAAGAACTTGGGATAAATCATCAAAGTCGAGTATGATTCCCGCCCAAGTCAAGCCAAGCTCCAATAAAGGTTTGGTTACTTGAACGCTTCTATGAAGATTTGAAGAGAACACGAAAAGAGGTTCATCTTTGTTTTTTGGCAGGCAAATGCACAAGACGGAGTTTTGGCGGGAAAACGAAAAAGATCTCGTCGCCGCATTGTATTATTTTCCGAAACTTGTGTTATTTTCAGTGTTAGTGCATAAAATTGGTAGCATTTTATTCGTTAAGTGCTGGATTCCAGGCGTGAGTGTGGGAAAATGGTATAATGATGGTGAAACGTTTCTTTTCGTGTTGTTTCCAAAACTCCATAGAAGCTTCTAGTAAAGTTGCTACCACTTTACTAGGAGTATGACTGACTAGACTATGACTTGATTATGACTTGATTATGACTTCACTTGATGACTTCGACTGTGACTTGACACATATTTGCGTGAAATATCATTAACTTGATAAATTATCAATTACTTGACACTGGCTAAATACACAAAAGTGTGGAGCCATAAATAAATTAAAAAAAAAAAAAAATGCACAAGACGTGCGGCGCCATTCATTCCTCGAAAGGGGAAGGAAAAAAAAAAAAAAAAAAGTAAGTAAATTTTTTGGCGGGAAAGCGAAAAAGATCGCCTCACCGCATTGTATTATTTTCCAAAACTTGTGTTATTTTCAGTGTTAGTGCATAAAATTGGTGGCATTCTATTCGTTAAGTGCTGGATTATAGGCGTGAGTGTGGGAAAGTTGTATAATGATGGTGAAACATTTCTTTTCGTGTTGTTTCCAAAACTACATAGAAGCTTCTGGTAAAATTGCCACCAATTTACTAGAAGTATGACTTGACTAGACTACACTATGACTTAACTTGATGACTTGGACTGTGACTTGACTTGACACATTACATAATATTATTTACATGAAAAATTATCAATTACTCGACACTGGCTAAACACACAAAACATAACAAAAAAAAGTTCACTGCTTTTCACCTGAAAACAGTTATTAAGCCAAGACAAAAGCCTTCGGGCAGCTAAAATTCTGGCACTGGGTTGAGAAATTGTCGAGGCGAGACTAAAGAAAGGAATACGTTAAATACGTGAAAACACTGTGAAGCTAATTACATATATGTGTAAAGGTAATCTGATGGTACTACATATAGCAAATCTTAGCTGTGTTCACTCCAGTTGTACCAAACTTCCAAACTTCCCTCGCCCCACAAGATCGATCTCGCACCACCAACAATCACCGACCGCAATTTGCCGACGTCTCCCCTCTAATTGCGTCAATTACGAAGTCGCGAGTTCGATTCCCGGCCCCGAATTCGTGTTACAACCAGTTATGTCGTACCGGCTGAGGTAATTTTTCTTTTGATTATGGCAGCTCCGAGAGGTTAATGAGGCTGTAGGTTAATTAGCTGAAATGATTTTATTGCATGGACGAATTAAGCCATTGTTTAATAATATTAATTAAGAAAAAAATTACCCGTTTCATAACCCATACCATGGTTTGATTTATCTTAAAATATTTTCTACAAAAGAAAGAGAGATTTTATGATGGTTCGACAATGATATCATTTGCACACAAAATTCCGGTTCGTTTAAAAAAAAAATTATGGCCAACCATCATTTTCATAGATCCTGAACTCTAACTAGGATTACCGGTGTATAGGGACCCAGAAACTTTCACAACACCTAGACTCAAAACAAGTATTCGAGCTTATTTTTTGCTGTGCACAAATATTTGTCCTTCCGCGGGAACCGAACCCACCGCCTGCGGGGTCCGACCTGATCTACCACCTAACCAGAGGCTGTGTATTGTATGTTTTGTACTTACAATTTTATGCCAACATCACGAAATAATAAATATATGGCACTCCTATAATATACACAGAACTCTTACATAAATTAAAATCCATTGCTACTTCACTTCAGCACCGCTGGTACCAACAGGCAATCGTTGAACGTGAGAGTTAATCGAAAAGATCTACGTCGCGATACGAGCTACGAGCTCACGCATAATAGCCATGCACTCGATCACGGAGCGAAACTGCCGTGCGTCGAGAGGAAATTGGTTTCTGTTCACTTCGAGAGGTCGACGTGTGAAAAGGAAATGCTCTTTCTAATTGAATTGAATGGAAAAGTTATTATTAATAAGTAGAATTCCAGACAATCCATGCACGTTTTGTTTAATATATTATAAAAATACGTGATTTAAAAAAGAACGAGTGTGCTTGAGATTTAGCTACACGACTGAAGTAAAGTTTTTTTTTAGTTTAGCTACATTTATCGGCCGGTATAACTTTGTTTTTGCTTTGTTTAATGTTAATGTCGCCATGTTGACAGTTTTGAATTGTCATTTTACCAGACTATCCAACATAATAATACAAATTTTTAACTTTATTATGTTGACAATAGAGATCTACGTTAACTAACAACTTTAAACTTCCGTTCGCCTCGCATTCACTAGCTTCCACAAGTCAAGCGTGCGTAAATAAGTTTTACTTCAAAAATCATAATATCACACATTAAATAATTTGAGAGCATACTATACACCTTCGGTGATATAGAGGCGAGCGCCCGCGGCGAGGGGCGCAGACCCTACCGATGAATATTTGATGTCCCACCCGCGCCGGCCGCGGCGGAGTCGGAACTCGTGTACTATGCAAATGGTATCTGACAGACGTGGTGGCAGCCGTCTCATGCGAGTAGGTTCTTTTATTTTGATTTATTGAATAACACGTACCATACAGTATAGCAATAGAAAATTTTTGAAGTAAAACTTCTTTACGCACGCTCGACTTGGGGAGTAAGAATGGGAGGCGAACTGAAGTTGAAAGTTGTTGGTTAAAGTAGATCTCCATTGTCAACGTAAAACAATTTGTATTATTATCTTCTTATGTCTGGTAAAATAATAATATACAATTGTCAAGATGGCGACAACAAACAAAGCTAAAACTAAATTATACCGGCCGATAGATGGAGCTAAACTAAAGAAGTTTTACTCCAGTCGTGTGGTCTATAGCACACTCGTTTGTTTAAATCGCTTATATTATTATATATCAAACCAATCAAATCAATATAAAGCCAAAGCTTACTAATTAAGGAAGCAGAGGAATTATTTAATAAATTTCCACAGGATATTATAAAGTAGTCTACAAGCCTAATTTAGTATTTAAGGGCGAAAGCATTTTTTTTGAGAAAGGTAATTATGACATAAATGAGTAGTTAACCTAGCATTGATACTATGAAATTTGTTTCTTTGTTACTTGTAATGTATTATCATATGTATATATAATTCAATACCTTTTTATTATTTTATTAATTATATAAAATTTGAATAAAGTACATTAAATTCATTCAAACACAATGTATGTGGTTTATGAATAAAATACAGTACAATACAGTATTTAGTAATAATAAGTAAGTAATTGCAGGAAGTATGCTCACATTCATAATAATAAATAAAATGTCAAGTCCTTTTATTGTCGGTTTTCTGTACAAAGATTTGTTCATTCAATATTAGCCGTGGATTTTTCTAGAAACCAATATTGAAAGGAACGAGAACAATCGCCGGCACTTGTTTTACAATAACATAAGAAGCTTTTCTCGAAACTTCGGGAATCGATGTTATCAGAATGGAAAATGCTTATTTATTATTTATGTCGTTGGAAATGGATAACGCGCCCGCCTCGGGCGATCCTGTAATGGAAAATATCGATTTACAAATTCACACTGGCAGCTTTGTTTTCGGAATACTGCAGCAGCTTCGATGCTTATTACTTAACATTAGAAGATAACTCAGATTTTTATTTTTTTACAGTTAACGGTAACTAGGTTTTCTGCAAAGTTCATCTAGGTAGGTACGGTGGTAGGTACACCCTGGTGGCCCAGTAATTTCAGATTACTAGACTGTGATATCAGGTCATAAAGTCTCATTTGCCCAGTAATTTCACTAGCTACAGTGCCCTTCAAACCGGAACACAGTAGTGCTTGCGCACTACTGCTTGGCGGCAGAATAACTGGCAAAGCGGTGGTACCTACCTAAGTATAATATACACATTCTATATACTGTTATAGAATAAAATAAAGAAGAACCCTAACTTATATTTTGTAAACCACTTTCTTTTAGTCAAATCATCTGAATTGTTCGCATATACTGTAACAATGCAATGTTTTGGACGAGGAATAACTCCCTGCCGTCATACAGTGCAGACTAGTACGGAGGGTAGTCGTAAATCTTTCGAATAATTTGCTTTGAATACATTAGCTACTTACACATTATTACGTACCTATACGTTGTTAATAAAGTTAGAACCTTAAAATAAGATAAGATATTGGTGTATAGACAAGGTCATGAACGCCGTTGTGTAGTTTTCATCCCAAAAGCGATGAGAATTGCGTTATGGCGGCTGATGATCGTAAATTATCATTTTGGTTCAACGTCACTTTAAGTTACCTTAGTTTATTTGTATTTTTCGTAGACTGTTTTTATGTTTAAACCGATGTTTGTAAACATGTAATAAACTATTTCATTTCATTTGTAATAAACTATTTCATTTCATTTCATTTCATTTCACCTACCTAGACGAACTTTCCAGAAAAGTCCTACCACCTAGTAAAAGTAACTAGTAGTAGTAGGTAGAGTCAATCCCGTCCTAACTCTCATACGAGCCACGCATATTCTACAATATTTTAAACAAAATCCAAATAAACTCTGCATGACATTTCACACAACGCCATCTAGCCCCAAACTAAGCAAAGCTTGTACTATGACAACCAGATAACTAATACAATACTTACATACTTTTTGTTTTGAAAATACATACATAGAATACAATATCAAACCCAGACACAGAACAAACATCGATGTTAATCACACAAATATTTATCCTGGGAATCAAACCGACCACCTGCTGCAGTTCAGAAGGCATGGTTACTTCTATCAGGCCAGTATTTTTTTTAAAACTCGAACGAAATTATATAATCACACTCTTATTTTGATCTTGAAATAATTATGTGGTTAATTAAGTTCAAAACTTATTCGCGTTTAGGAAACGTAATTATAACTTGAACAACTCATTATTGACTCAAAACTTTAACTTTTTGATCCCATGATCATACAAACTTTGACAATAGGCTATTTGACTACTATTAAAAATGAACAAGTAAATATTATTTTCATAAAGTAGGTTAAAAATTAATGTAATCATTGTAAAAATAAGTAAAATCGGTAAATTAATCACGGAGTAGTACGCTTTTAAAGTTTCATCGCCTGTCCCTTTCTCGCAAAACAGAGATCGTGTTGAGCTTCCTCACAGCTACTATGAAGGCATGGCTTGTGACGTCACATGCCAAAAAGATTGTATGTAGAGCTACCACAACTTAGTAATGAGTTACTGTGAGGACTGGTAACTGACGTCACTGCGTGTTTGAGTTGTCTCTTTCTATTTCTGTATTTTAAAATGCCCGTAACTTAGTCATTTTTTGAGATATTCAAGTTTTGTTTTCACAGTTATCTATTTTTTGAGGTATATTATTTATGTATGTAATAAAAATATAGTAGTCAAATAGCCTATTATATAAAAAAGTGGTACCTAATAACACGATAACATTGATTTACACAATTACAAACCTTTGATAATTTCAATTTTAATAAGTTCATATTTAACAACAAACTCATGTTGACAACACGAATTAATTTAATATCGATTACAAACAATAATCCCGGTGAAGTGGAACGCATAACGATTGTGATCGTGTCGTCATAATCGATTCCTCACAAAGAGTGCGGCGCGTGGCCCCACTTGCTTTGACGGCGAGTGACAAATGGATGGAGATAAAGGTACAACTCTACGTGTCATAATTGGGGTGGGTTTGAGATGGAAAGATAACATTTTGAGTATAATTTTATTGGGAAGGGATTGTGGCGAGATAAATTGTAACTTCAGCGATTTGAGTCATGGACATTTATCGACATTTGGTGCACATTATGGTAGTTTTTTTTATATAATAATGAAATGATCTTCAACTGTTCTGTTATTTTAATAGTTTTGTCTATTAAGTAAAAATATTTAAATAATTATTGTTAATTCACTTCATCAATATTCGTCAATATTTTAATATGTGTTAATTTGTTGGTTTATACAGATAAATTAAAAAGGTACTAGGGCGTGCAGTTTCATAGATTTTCAGTTTCGAAATTGGCCTACGAAATTAGTGTCATGAGTTTCGAAATTTCGAAATTTCGAAACTCATTACACTAAAGCAATTCTGTAGTACAAATTGCACTTCTTGCTATATCGTTTTGCACTGAGGATAGTTTTGAAAATGGGCCGTTCAAAAAGTGGACCAAACCGACCAGGGGGCTTTATGCTTTAGTCTTGAATTAAAGTGTAAAAATGTATACATGGGTGTACCTAGGAAAAATGAAATACATTTTTATTCACTGATGATCAATGATCAAACTCATCGTCGTCATCATCATCATCATCAGCCTATATTAGTCCAATGCTGGACATAAACTTCTCCCAAGGCACTCAGCCTGGCTCTACTCTTCCAGGTACTGCTGCTACGTCTGCCGATTGCGATCTCTACTCTAGTCATATCTACCCCAACGGTTATCGGTTCTTCGTCAGATATGACCATCTCACTGCCCCTTCAGTTTGCTGATTCGCTGATTCGAGCTATGTCAGTAACTTTGGTTCTGTCGAATAGTTTTGTTTCAGATTCAATCCCGTGAAAATACCCCTAACATAGCTCTTTCCATAGCTCGCTGAGCGACCTTGAATTGAGGGACTAGTCCTACTATGAGTGCCCACGTTTCGGCTCCGCAGGTCATGACCGGTAAGACGCACTGCTCAAAGACTTTCATCTTAAGACTTTGCGGCATAAGCGATTAGAAGTCTCGGTGAAGCTTCTCAAATGCTACCTAGCCCAGCTACATCCTTCTTTTGGCTTCACTCTCGATATTATTTTCCTAGTTGAAGCGTCTGCCCTAAGTAAACGTACTTCCTAACAACTTCAAGAGCTACTCCATTTATGGTAATCGGTCTCATAACAACGTGCTCGTTGAACATGACCTTGGTTTTATCCAAGTTCATCGGTACACCGATGCGTAGTGAAGAATCAGCTAGGTTGTACAGCATTCGTTGTAGGTCTTTCAGCGATTCAGCCATTATGACGATGTCGTCTGCGAATCACAAGTGAGAAATGTACTAGTCATTTATGTTGATGCCACAACTCTACCAGTCTAGCGTCTTAAACATTTCCTCCAAAGCGATTATGAATAATTTCAGGGATATAACATGTCCCTTGTCTCATTCCGCGACGCAGTTGTATATGTTCAGATGGCTAGTTTTGTAACTGGACTGTCACCGTTGTGGCATCATACAGGTACTTCAGCAACTCGTTGTATCGCAAATCAACTCGGCGTCCCTACAAGGAGTCAAGAACAGGCCAGGTTTCAATTGAGTCAAAAGCCTTCTTATAGTCCACAAACGCTAAGCACAGGGGTCGATTGTATTCTTCGGTCTTCTATACAATCTGCCGCACTGGTCTATGGTGTTAAATCCGCTAAAAACCCGGCCTGTTCTGGAGACTCGTCTAGCCTTCGCGTTAGACAATTCGTGATGAACCTAGAAAACAGCATGTAGACATGGCTCAGAAGCGAAATGGGCGATAATTCTTCAAAAGGTTTTTATCATCCTTTTTTAAGAACATAACGACCATGCTTCTATTCCTTTGGAGTTCGGCCAGTAAAGAAGACCGAGTCAAAAAATGCCTGTAGCTCACTGAGTACTGGAGCTTTCAAGAGCTCAGTCGTTACTCCGTCCTCACCTGAGGTTTTTCCATTTTTGGGCTGTTTAAGGGTCATCACGATCTCATCCTGGCTGAATTCAGGCAGCTCTTCTGTGTAGTGGCATGTTAAGGTGGCTCTTCAGTCCTCTGAATTAAAGTCAGATAACAAGCACGTGATGTGAAAAGTTAGCCATGAAAATTTTTAACTTCCGAAAGGATCTCGAGCTTTGAAGAGACAAATTTCCCTGTTGACGTAGTCATTTTTGTCAGGTGGCTTCTTTCAAGCTGACGGACGAACACTTTTGACCCCCGATTCTGCTCTATAGGTCTTTCAATTTCGAGCGTATTGGAGAATCGGAGGTCACGTCGTACCAGCTTTTTAATTGTTGAGTGCCTGCTAGTATTCTGATGAAGTAGACTGGGGGTTTACATGTCGTTTCTCTATAAGCTTCATAGTAACTATTGAAAGCTTAGAGTTTCTGCCAGTACGCTGCTTTGCACTTCACGTTTTCTTCACTGAGGACATCCACCACTTAGCCGAGCTTCTTGTCCACATCATCTGTGGTTTCCAAGGCCGCGAATTGATTTTCCAGTTTTAGCTGGAATGTTTCAGTCTCTTGAAGATCCATGATTCCATGATTTGGACCATGCTCGGTCGGAGCTTGGACTTCATTAAACGAGTTCGTTCCAGCTTAAAGTCGATATTCAGAGTGCCTCCTGCCTGTGATCACTTCGGGTGTTAACCTTGTGATCACTGAGACATTTCTAAATCTACGCCGTTTGTCCGCTGAGATCGACTACGTTATGTAGACTCATTTTTTTAATGCAATCAAGGCTCTGCCACATCCACTTTCTTTGACCTAGCAACAATCTACGGTACGCGGCGGCTATAAGCAACCGCAATGCTACTTTAACTAGACCGTTATCGAAATGAAAGTAAATTTCGAAATTTCGAAACTTATGGTATCAATTTCGAAATTACAGAACATGCAAAAATGGTCCGAAATTTCGAAACTATGAAATTTCGAAATTTCGAAATGCATGCCCTAAAAGGTACCCTGCATACATATTAAATGTACTGACTACGTATTCTTAGTCGTATAATTAATAATAATAACGCCCAACGATCACATACATAGATCCTGAACCTTAACTAGGATTCCTGTGTCTAGGAACCCAGGAACTACGAGGACCATGGTTCAACACCCAGACTCAGAACAACTATTTGCGTTTTTTTTCTGTGTACAAATACTTGTCATGTCGCGGGAATGGATCCCGCCTCCAGGTTATGAGCTGACTTGCTCAACCATCCCACCGCAGAGGTTGAATTAGAGTGACAAAATTTGTGATTGTTTATTGTTCCTGGAATGTGGTATTTCAATAAAGAATTTTATCTATCTTTCTATTACTTTTAATAACATCAAAATGATGATTGGTTTCTCAAAATTGCTTCTCCAACCTGCCGTTCATCTGCGTCCACATTCACATCACAAATGGGCCGATGCAATCAGCACCCTCACCGCCCCGCCGGCTACTCAGTGCGCCCGTTACTAACGGTTTCCGTCACGCGCTTTCCCCAATCTCCCCTCGGAACGTGCTCTTTGTTTGGCAATGCTTCGGACACGGTATAAATGGATCCAAGGATAATAGAGAACATTTTGCCCCATCTCAGGTTCTTTATAGTTTTTTGTCTTTATCTACTAACTAGGGTAGGACTTTTCTGGAAAGTTCGTCTAGGTAGGTACCAACACTTTTCCAGTTATTGTACCACGAAGCAGTAGTGTGCAAGCACTACTGTGTTTTGGTTTGAAGGGCACTGTAGTCAGTCAAATTACTGGGCAATTGAGATTTTATGATCTGATCTCATAGCCAAGTAATCTTATTACCAGACTGTGCTGATGTCTCAAGATGATGTGCGCAGTGCAGTGTCACGCGAAACTTTATATTTTGCAGTTTCCGAGTGACACTGTTCTGTTATGCGCGACACGTCGCTTAACATCAGGTGAACGACAAGCTAGTCACATTATTCATTAACATAAAAGTCCCAAACTAGTAGACTTTTGTATTTTGGCCAAAGTGTATCGTTCACTATTTACATAATCATCTGTAATCTCTTTGTATAAAATATTGTTCAATGTGGCGGTTGCACAGCAACATTTTGCGATTAATTATTTCGTCACAGAATTAAACAAAAAACATCTCGCACAATCAACGCACATTCCAACACCAAACTGAGTTAATCCCTGTTTTAATGAAGTTCCATTGTACCCGTCCCCCCACCCGCCCTACTATCCCCCAGCTTACATTTATTGGCATTGTTGCCACAGAAATACTACACTGTAAGTTGAAAGAGTTACTAATGTTTCAGTTTTTTGGGAATTCACTTATTTATAGCACAAATTTGTACAGAATATAAATAAATATTTTGGGATATTTCACACAGCGCCATCTAGCCCAAAACTAAGCAGAGCTTGTACTATGGGAACCAGATAGCTGATATAATATTTAGATACTTTTTCGTTTGTAAATGTATACATAGAAAACAATATAGCACCCAGACAAGAAAACATACATGTTCATCACACAAAATGTTTTTACAGGGTCCTTATGTGCACTAATAGTCTCACTACCGGAATGGGATAAATTAAAGATTAATTGTTACTTTTCACCACATATATTGTCCTCGCGAACCGAACACACAATTAACAATATAAAATGAGCAAGCCCGGAGTATGTGAGGACACGCGTCTCCGAATGCTACTCTAATGCAACTCTCGTGCAACTCTTACGCGACTCCTACGCGACTCCGCTTTAATTTAATCACGCGCCCCTTAAAGGTCGGCGCTGGCGACGTCAACGTAAACAAACGTGTGTCCCTACATGTTTGTCCTGGGCGAGAATCGAACCCACAACCAACAGCTTCAGAATTACTACCAACCGAGTTATTTGGCCAGTGAATAGTTTGCAATATAAAATTTTCTACGATAGTTGTTGACAGCTAGTTTAGGTGAAGGAAAACGTCGTGGTAATTACAGCATGATTGAAATATCTTGCTATGATATTACTACAAGCATCCGATGCTCGCCTGACTAGCTACCATTCTAAAATTATAAAGCCGTGTGTATATAATATACGACCTGTGTGATCCCCGAAATTGTGATACTGCCAAAACTTGTACACCGTATTTATATTGTCATTGTTCGCACGACAATACTTGGACGCGCGCAACCGCAGGGGAAGTCAGGGCAATCCGGCAATAACCACGATGTCTCGTGAGGGGTGCTATTTTGTGTTAAATCACTATAAAATACTATTTTGAAGGTTTAATTAATCATCGGTTTTATTGTAAAGACTATAGAATAATTTAACAAGTAATTAAAGATACATTGATATTGATTGACTGCCTTTGTGGTCTGGTGGTTGAGCAGGTTGGCTCATAACTCGGAGGCGGCGGGTTCGATTCCCGCGGCAGGACAAGTATTTGAGCACAGGAACCATGTCCTCGACCATGGTCCTCGTAGTTCCTAGGTCCCTAGATACGGAATCTTAGGTCCAGGATCCATGTATGTGATCGTTGGGCGTTATTATTATTATTTTATTTGGGAGGCGTTATCTTTACAGAATTTGTTTTCATGAAACTTGACTGCGCTGGTTGGGGTGATTCTCTAGAATCTCTCAATAGATGACGCTAACTTCTCAGTACAGTTGGTTGTAAAAGGTGAAGGATAAATTTGAACTTGAGATCACTTGTCACGGTGGCTAAATAGCGCATGTCTCGGCTTTAGGGCCTCTATCTATATAGAGGCAGGTTCAAATCCAGTTCATGATTAAAAGTTTTTCTACATAAATGAATCCAAATAATTAAAGTTCTAAAGATTGTATAAAGATATAAGCAACAAAAACACAAGAAATAAACTGACCACATTGACGGTACTATATAATATACTTATTCAATACAACAATGTCAATTAATAAAAATGCAGAACATATTACAAAATAAATTTTGGGGGTTTATGTTTGCTCGCGTCCGTAGGCTTTAACCCTAGTTTCCCTACACGTGACCCCTGGGTGGTGCCAAAAGAGCAACCAAATAACTGGTGGAAGGCCTTAGCCGCCGGCTTAGTTACCACCCATTAGACAAAACCACGATGCCAAGCGACTCGTCGTGTTCCATCGTGATGTCTTATGAAGCCGTTCTGACGAGTAGATGTGGACAGTTGTGTTGGGTATGCAGACCGGTATTGGTGATAGAGATGCTTTCGCGTCGGAGACCTTGCTTCGGAGGGTAGCGGGATCCGAAGCACGGTGCTCTCTGCTGGCCGAGCGCAAGTTGTAGGGGGCCCAAGTAGTAGTCTAGCCAACTACGAAAGGCTGCCCCACCGCTTGTGTAAAATCCTGAGGTTGTCCACAGGGCCAGTTGGCGACTGGAAGTGAGGAACTTGTGGGCAATTTCAGGGGGGTTCGGGCGTCCCCGCAGTCTCCGGGCAAGTTCTCCATTGGCGTAGGAGCTTCTCTATTACTGAGGGTTAGCATCCCAATATCTCGTCCACTTCCTACTTGTCTACCTAACTCACCCAACCATGAAAAAGTCAAATAAATTGAGCAAGTTTAAACGGCAGATGCACGTCCTCACTCTTAAAGTGCACCTCACAAATATTCGTGGGCTGCACTCAAATCTGCAAGCGGTCCATCATCATCTGGAGACCAACAAACCGCACTTGCTCTTCTTGACTGAGACGCAAATACGATGTCCATCAGACACGGCTTATCTGGACTATCCAGGATTCATCTTGGAAAACAGCTTCCTTCCACGCGCTGGTATCTGCGTTTACATCCGTGATGACATTTGCTGTTTGCGTCTCCGAAACCTTGAACATCCCCACTTTTCGGTGATTTGGGTGCTTGTGGACACCGGCATTGAGAAAATTCTCTATGCTGGTGTGTACAGATCACATAGCGGTGACCGGGAGACAACTCTTCTAATGGAGTATCTCAGTGAAACGGCAGATGTGGCTCAGCAACGCTATCCTTCGGCTCAGCTTGTTGTTCTGGGGGACTTTAATGCTCACCACCAGGAGTGGTTAGTCCCACACCGGATCACGGACCACGCTGGGAGAGAGACGCGTAAGCTCGCTTTGGCGCTCAATTTAACGCAGATTGTTAAAGAGCCAACGCGAGTGCCTGACATTGATAGCCACACTGCTGACTGCCTCGACCTTCTGCTCACGACTGAACCAGACCGATACTCTGTGGCGGTATCCTCACCCATTGGTAGTTCCGATCACTGTCTGGTCAAGTCCGTTTCAGTATACTCCCCGCCTGACCTAAGCCCTAAGAGCAATCGGCGTGTCTGGAGATACAACTTAGCAGACTGGGACGAGATGCGACATTTCTTCGCTTCATATCCTTGGCGGCCAACGTGTTTTTCTTCTGGAGATCCGACGGTCTGCGCGAATGCGGTTACTGAGGTAGTATGTCGGGCTATGGAATATTTTATTCCATTTTCCGATAAGCCCGTGACCAGCAAAGCCAGCCCATGGTTTGGAGCCGACTGTGCACGCGCTGAAGCGCAGAAGCATGCGGCATATCTGGCATGGGCTGACGCTCGAAAACGCAAGGCCTCGGACACTCGAGCTAAGAAGAAAGCCTTTAACGTTGCTGCCAAGGCCTGTAAGAAGGAATTAAGGAAGGCTCGTTTCAATCATATTGGTCGAATAGGGACGAAACTTGCTTCCTACCCAGCTGGTAGTAAGGCTTTTTGGTCCCTAGCCAAATCGGTTGAAGCGAACTTCTGTCGATCCTCACTGCCTCCATTATTGAAACCAGACGGATCGCTGGCTCACACTGCAAAATAAAAAGCAAACTTGTTTGCCACTCTCTTTGCAGAAGCTTCGCGTCTAGATACTGCTAATGAGGTACCTCCCTGCCTTCCACAATGCGGTGTTTTCATGCCGGAAATACGCATACGTCAGAAGGAAGTACTAAAAACATTACGCAGTCTAGACGTGAACAAAGCCAGTGGTCCCGATGGTATACCAGCAATTGTACTTAAGAGCTGTGCACCCGAGTTGTCTCCCATTCTAACACGCCTATTTCGCCTCTCTCTAGACACCGGAATAGTCCCTATGAGTTGGAAGCTAGCCAACGTACAACCTGTACCTAAGAAGGGCAGTCGTGCTGATCCAGCCAACTATCGACCTATCTCAATTACCTCCATCCTCTGTAAGAGTATGGAGCGTATAATTAACAACAAGCTCTTGGCATACCTTGAAGACAATGATCTCCTCAGTGACCGGCAATACGGATTTCGCCGAAACCGGTCCACTGGGGATCTTCTTGCGTATGCCACTCACATATTGAGCGAAGCCTTAGAGATGCACGGAGAGGCACTTGCTGTATCTCTAGACGTCTCTAAGCCATTTGATCGGGTCTGGCATGACGGACTCCTGAATAAGCTTCCATCTTACGGACTACCTGTTGGTCTGTGCACTTGGATATCAGACTTTTTGAGGGAACGATCGCTAAGAGTAGTTCTTGATGGCTGCTCCTCCGATCAATTAGCTATTAATGCTGGTGTGCCTCAGGGGTCAGTTCTTTCAGCAACACTATTCTTACTCCACATCAATGATCTGCTAAAGCCCGGTACCTTTGGGTATGCAGATGATAGTACTGTTGTTGAAAGATACACATCCAGTGCCCGGGCCAGTGGTGACGATGTCCAGATTGAGAGAGAGGCTATGGTTGAGCGCATGAACCTGGCTTTGAAAGCCGTGTCCGATTGGGGCGATGCTAACTTGGTTAGGTTCAATGCTGCAAAAACACAGGCGTGTTTATTCACTGCTAAAAAGAGCCCACTCCATCGGGCTCCTTCATTCCGTGGTGTATCTGTAAGTTTAGGAAACCATCTTGAGCTTTTGGGTGTTGATCTCACGTCAAACCTAAACTTTGGATCCTACATCGAGTCCAAAGCCAAAGTAGCTTCAAAAAAACTCGGCATATTGTCCAAGGTAAGGCGGTACTTCACACCTGGACAGCTTCTTAATCTGTATCAAGCACAGGTCCGATCGTGTATGGAGTACTGCTGCCACCTATGGGACGGGTCTGCCAAGTACCAGCTTGAGGCTCTGGACTCGATTGAACGGCGTGCCAAAAGGCTCATTGACGACGACACTTTGGTTGGTAAAAGGCTCCTGAGCCTTGCACATCGACGTAAGGTGGCAAGTCTGTCGGTCTTTTACAGAATACACCACGGTGAATGCGCTCAAGAACTGCATGATCTCATTCTCCCATCACCATTCCACTACCGGACTACTAGACGCTCGGCTAAGCGCCATCCTTTCGTGGTCGAAATACCACCCATTCGTACCAAGCGATTTGACTCAACGTTCTTAATTAGAACGGCTAAGGAATGGAATGCCCTGCCAGCGTCTGTGTTTCCGGCGAAATATGACCCGGGCGTGTTCAAGAGAAGAGTGAATAGCTATTTACTTGGCTAGCATGCTACACCTTCGATCGCATCGTCACTTCCCATCAGGTGAGAGCGTGGTCAAATGCTAGACAAGTTTGAAGTAAAAAATAAATAAATAAATAATGATTTGTGTACATTTCACACAACGCCATCTAGCCTCAAACTAAGCAAAGCTTGTACTATGGGAATCAGATAACTGATACAATACTTAGATACTTTTTGTTTGTAAATAACGGTTCGGGAATCAAACCCACAACCTATACGAGCTATCGACCCAGTCCAAATTTTATTTATATATTTATTTAAATCACAAGCACAGGCTTTTTCCAATAATAAATTATATCATTATTAGAACCCTTATAAAAAGAAACTATTGTGACCCTCTCTTTAAAGCGTTCTCAACACCAGGCAAGTAATGAAGCGTGTAAATACAGGCGCGATATAATACTGCAAATGGTGGCAAAAACGGCCGCAAGATGGCGCACCCCCTCGCCTGGAGATTGTCACAATAAACGTCTTGCTGTCATAACAGAAGGAGCGACTTCTGGTGCGTGACAAAAATGCAAACGCATTTTTTAAGGCAGCCTCGTATATGCTCAAATACTGGTTTATGATTTTTTGCAAAGATATATCATTACAGACGAAAAAAGTATTACATAGGAGCTATTTATAATTGAAGTAAAAACTAATCTAGGCGCATTGCGCACTTTTGGATGTACAAAAATTATGGAACACGCGTCATCGTCATCGAACACTTTGCATGAGCTATATATACTGAGTATATATGTGTACTTTTTGGGTGAATAAAAAGCGTGAAACTCGCGTCATCGTCACCGCACGCTTCCCATGAGCTATGTGTTACAAGTTACCTACTTAATTTTCACTTCTATCGGTAGTCTCCAAAGACTGCACCGCACCTTTTTTATGCATTACACACTAATTGGCTCAGTTAGCTTCATTTTGCTATTCATTTTAACACGTTTTTCTATCTTATCAAAAGTAAAAAAATGTTTTTTTGTAATAGTTTTACGTATAATAAATCTTTACGAACTGGCTGTATTGATCGCGGAGTTCCGGCCTCATCTCATGTTAAATTAGCCGTCAGTAATGTGCGAGTCGACGCGCCGAGGGTGATGATTGGTGGCGGTCGCGATACCAGCTAATGTTGGAGCAGATCGTACCGAACTACCGGGAAATTGGACACGGATAACATCGGGGAATCAGCCGGGGGATACTTATTGTAATGTGGCTACACTTGGTAGATATGGTTAAGGAATAAAGGGGTTATTATGTTGCTCTGAGATTAAAATATACAGACGTCCTACGACGTCGTTTTCTTCGAATACAATAGAATAATTTTATTGGCCTTATAACAAACACGCTACAATCAAGTCAAATATACGAAGTCTTAAAAATTAATTGAAGACGTATACAAACTGTTATTTAATTAACAACAATGTATTAATCAGTCAGCCGCATAAAGTTAGAGAACATTTTCCCAAACAAACTTCGACCATTATAATAATAATATACATGATTTTTTTCTTCACATACAGCGCGTACCTATGATTACATGGGGTACAAATCTGTTTGTTGTTTGTAGGCTATGTTCCGGATGCCTTAAAAATCTTTGATATTAGTTCATATTATATTTAAAATCAAAACTAATCCTTTCAATAGAATTCCTTATTTAAAATGTTTAAAGTTATTTCCCTCCGCGTGGCATGGCCGCCGGCTGTGGGAGTCCCCTAGGGGTCCCTCCTGTACCTGTATAAGCTAAAAATATAATTAGCATGAATTTTGCTGCCAAGAATATGTTCCAAAAATTCATTTTTTTAGCTTTCTTACGATAAAATGGATTGCCAGGATAAAAACGCCACTCTCAATAACTTTTGTCAGAAACGGGATACTAGACAAACTTTAATCCAATATAACATGACGATTCAATATTCCCAATACTCTATTGACATTTCAATCCTCAAAGAAAATGTGTAACATTTTCACTTGCTATTTCCACTGAAGTAACCGAACGTGTTAGTGAGGAATCTGGCAAGTTCGGATGTTTCCCTAAATGCTTTATCGGCCGCTCGCGGGCGCGTATCTCGTTATGGGATTTGGAATGGCGATGGGTCTCGAAGATTTACGTCACCATTTCACGCGAACAGATATGAATGCCGCCTTTTCGGGTCGTAAAAACTTTAGTTGCAAATATTGGCTCCACTTACAAGTGCCATCAATTACAAACGTTTCGCTCGAAGCCTTTAAAACTTTACTTTTATAAAGTTAAATAAATCTTACAGATGTTGCAAAGTTTTACAGTTTATTTCTACTTTCTATTCAGTTTGTTTAACTATGAAGCATTCAAAAGGACTCTTACTGAAGTTAATTAGTTAATAAATCGGATTTTGAATGAATAACTCGATATTTGTACTGAAAAGTTTTATTTTAGCTATTTCTTCTTTATTTTATTGGAAACTTAATCGTATCCGATCATTGAAAAGGCGGCATTTTTTCCTTGTTTGTTTTCCATATTTGCTCATGCCGATATACTCGTTGTCTCCGAACCAAAACAAAACGATTTATTATTTCACGCCGCACCACATCATTACTTACAACAAACTATACATCTCTGAAACATTACCCCAGCTCTGCCACATCCTATTTACACAGCAAACATAACCATTCCACTGACGACGGCTCTACTGGCTTAACAATAAAGTAGTTTTCACAAAAATAAGGTTGAAAAAAGAACATTGCGCAATTTTTCCCGGCTGCGAGAGGGATGGCTTCATCGCCCAGGCTCCCCTCGGTGTTGCCAGCAATTACGGCGTCTTGTTCCGTGGCTCGTGCAAATTTAATGACTCGCAGGTACTTGAATGTATGGCTTTATTTTAGTTCCGTTTTGTAGTAAAGCCATTTATGTTTTAAAAACATCTAAAATGTACGTAAAAACATGTCTGAGAAAATAAAGGATAATATAAAATAAAAATAAAATAAATAAATAATCATAACCCTTTTTTGTGGTAGTCGAGGAAAAAAGGCCACCGTTTTTCAGCTCTGAATTGTCAGTGAAATGGGAATATTATTCATAGAGTATTACGGATACTCAACACTTTTCCATATTTAAGTATTCTAGTTTTTTATTGTTGTTGCATATTTTAACAAAAAGAGTGAATCATTATTACGAGTATAATAAAGTTCCGTCTTTACAAAGAAGATGTTTTTACGAACCTTCTTCTTTATCATAATAATTACATATAAAAAGACGCTTCAACTTTGTAGTTGGCATAAGTATTATTCATTCCATATTCTATTTGGTAGTAGTCAATACAAACCTAGCATATTTTTAAGCGAAATTGGAAATGTAAATACAATTCCAACAAAACTACAATAGTGACCTAAACAAACGCGATTACAGCTGACTTACGTAAACTTTCCCGGTGCGCTCCACTTCCCCCGGCGAGCTCCACTCCCCCACCCTCCCCTCTCCCAGGGGACCAGGATAATCCAGTTTCGGTCGCTTTTCCGTTCAAAATGGAAAACTGGAAAAGTCGCGCCGCCATTTTTGTATCCGACTTTTAAATCCATCTTTGGGGACGCTTAAACTTGTTTCTTAAATGTATTTCTTTACAAATGAGAACTCCTTATTTTGAAAACGTAAATGAAGGGTTTGATAAATCCTATTTTTTATAATAACTCCTGGAGAGTTTTGTTTTATACGGTAACTATAGCTGCTAGGTACAACGAAAATATTTGTATTTTTATTTTTAAAAGTGTCTAGGCTTCCATCCACGTGTGGACTCATTTTAGTTCCAAGACAGTGTACAATTTTGTTATATATACACATTCACCTGATGTTAAGCGACACGGCCGCCCATAGCAGAACAGTGTCATTCGGAACTTCAAAATACAAAGCTTCGTGCGACACTGCACTGCGCAGATCATCCTGAGACATCAACACAGTCTGGTAATAAGATTATTCGACTGTGAGATCAGATTATAAGGTCTCATTTGCCCAGTAATTTCACTAGCTAAAGTGCCCTTCAAACCGGAACGCAGTAGTGCTTGCATACTACTGCTTGGTGGCAGAATAGCTGACAAAGGTGGTATCTACCTAGACGAACTTTGCAGAAAAGTCCTACCACCTAGTGAAAGTAGTACAGCTATAGCTGAAAATAATGATTGCCTTTACATTTTCATTTATTTTTAACACGGTACAAAAGTTACATAGTATCGTACTAATGATGGAACAGCTAGCAGCACTTGACGCCGAGGCGCGGGTTGTAACGAGGCAGGCCGGGGGGCCGAGCAGCGATAGGGCACGCCTGAAGGGCACTCCAGCTCGCTTCACTCCGCTTGACCTTTGCCGACAGGAACCCATTGTTTTCTTTTTGTCTGTGGAAGGGCGTGAGGGACAGAATTTACTTAAAAAATAAACTTTGATGAGGAGAACGCTTCATGCTCAATAGGTATACTCATGCTCGTATTTTATTATACATCGATAAGTAATGCGGAATAAAACTTCATACAAAAGGCGATAGAAAGTAGTGTTACCGTACTAGTATCATCGATGGTATTTTCCAATGGTACTAGTCATATATCAAGGTGAAATTATAATTTTTTTTTTCCCTGTCTTTGAATGAGCAAAATGTAAACATACCATAGATTGCGTCTTAATTACACATTAGATGTCCGACCTCATGCTCAGTATACGTCATAAAAATGCAATATACTGGTGAAAACAGAATTTCCCATATTGCAAGAGTATTGCTTTGAGTTGACATCACACGGACCGAGGCCTGCCACTGATAGCCGATCACGATACAAAGGTGGCCCGGCGGGACGCCGCCCTTTGTGATCGGAAACGGTTACCAACTGGAGGGCTAGATGAAAGGATCATTAAATAAATATTAATTAGATTCACAAACTTTTTTTTCATGTATTGTACAATCTCATAGTAATAACCTTCATAGTAACCCGATAGGATAAACCATGTAATAACTGGCCACTTTAGGTGCACTGGCCAGTTCGTTTTAGTTCGTGCTAGTTTCCATACGGTAAAAATTGTGAACTAATATGAAAGCTTATAGATAAGGTAAACCATGATCACCGATGGCAGTAAATAGTGTCCTATAACTAATAGCGGCCAGTTACACCAAGTTTTACCTATACTTTAGCTTTTTACTCAGTGCCGTCTAGTCCTAAACTAAGCAAAGGTTGCACTATGGGAACCAGATAGCTGATACAATTTGTTTGTAAGTACATACATAAAATATAATATAACATCCAGACACAGAACAAAGACTTATGTTCATCAAACAAATGTTTGTCCTTTGTTGATGGACATTTTATGCGGTACCATCTAGTCTCAAAATAAACATTGCTGGTACTCAAATGACTGATACAATACTGAGATACTTTTTGTTTTGTAAATTCATACTTAGAATACAATATAATATACACAGAACAATAATCAACGATCATCACACAAATGTTTATTCTGGGTGAGAATCGAACCCACAACCTACAGTTCAGTTCAGAAGGCAGAGCCACCAACTGAGCTTATACCAACTGAGCTATCAGGCTAGTCTTTTTCTACTTTAATATTTAGTTCAAATATCAGCAAAAACCCATCGTTGGCTTTTACCCAAATTCAATTACTGGAAATTATATTGCAATACTTGAACACTTGGATGCCTGGAGGGTTTGATTTGCCATCAAATAACTTACATTTCTTACTATTTTCTTTCTAACCTTCTATAACATGCTGTGTTGAACAAAGTTATATATTCTCCTGTATCAGTGTTTAAAATTTAACTCTAGCTTTGACATTAAGAATGTACCATCTAAATATCATCCCGGCTTCCATCCCTCTCCTTCCTAAGTTGAAATGAACATTAAAAGGTAAAACGAGCTCTCGAAGTTTCCACGGCGATGAAATATTCAGAGCTCAGCGCAGCGCCCCGCCGCCTCGGTCGCGTGTGTAGACCTTACGTCTCACTGAGCCAGAGGAAATAGGGCTCCCAGATGTGCTGAACTACGCGTTATTTATTCTTTTAAGTTTTAAAACGGAAAGGCTAACATATATGGCATCAGTTCATATGTTCAGCTTAGAAATTTTCTAACAGAGCGGAGATTTCTATTGTTTTCTCCCTTCCACTTGGTACACGAAGTCGTGAAATCGGCAAAACTGCCTAGACTTGGTAGCATTCGTCGGAACGGCTTAAACGTTTTTTGCTAGTTTTGTATTCAGACAGTGATACGTATTTACGTAAATAATTAAATAGTATTATTTATGATAATGCCTTATAACAATTTGCACCTACTATATTCTATGTTTGACGTACATTTTCATATGAATGATCTTATATATTTATAGTGCATTGCGAACAAAATATTTTCCTAGCATACAACCGCCAAAGTTTAACATAAAACCTAATAAATTAAATTGTTCAATTATTATGTTTGCTAATGCGGCAGCCCTACAATGTCACCCTCTTATCCCCGGGGATTCCCCCTCTATGACCCACCGCCTCACCTGCCTTTGAAGGCGCGCCACCGTGCATTGCACAAAGTGTACAATTGCTGGACAAATTGGACATCACGGGACAGACGGGAAGAGTTTAAATTGAATTCTGGGAATAGCTCTTTGTTGAATGATATTGGATTGAGTAGATTTCAGTTGTTTAGTTTCAGAAATCTATACTTTCATGGTACTTTCTTATTAGACGTCTATATGCATCTTCATCAACAGCCGGTAGAGGACTGACTGATTAACATTGTGGTATAGGAAGCGGTATACATATGCTTCTCCCGACGCTAATCAAGGCGTCAGTCTTGGTTTGGACCATCTTACTCCACGTCCTCCAGCCAATGCTCTTGTTTATTTTAGTCTACAATATTAAATCATAAAACCTCTGACCTGAAAGATAATGCAGATATAGAAAGGGAGCGTAAAGCGTTAATTGTCTGTGAGATTGCAATTAAATATGATTGCACGCAGATTTTCTCGATGTTCCAGGGAGTAGAAATCACCCTGTTCAGATTATTTTACATGTCCATGTACACGAGTAGTCTGTGGAAAATCCAAACAGTACAATGCTTTACACATTTAATATAATAAAGCTTTCAGATTTTCTGAGAGAGATGCCGATGAGGCTGGAATGGTTTTGTAGCGCATCGGAATGTTTGCAGAAGTCCGGGTGGATTGTTTTTATACAACCATTTGAAAACGGTGCACAGGGTGTGGTGCAGCCCCAACAGCATCCCGAGGGCATTTCTCGAAAGATTTGACTGTCAGTGCTTGAATAAAGTGCAAAAGTGCAAGATTCGTGTAGGTACTGCCTAACAAAGTGACAAGTATTTCTTAATGATATTTGTTTTAATTGTTTATTAATATAGATTTAGCACTATTAATCTATTATGATCCCTATTGGTTGAAATGAAATTAAATATATTGAACTTTATTTATAAAGTTCGTAATGATTGTATTTGCTAAAAAACCTGGATTCAATGGTATTGATATTGTAAATACGTGATAGTTTAATAAAATTGAAGAGTTTAGACAAGTTTAACAATATTTGTATGAACAAAGAAATAGCAGGATAAATATAATCCAATAGCACCTCGGCGCGAGTCTCCGCGGGGAGCCGTAGTCTATTGAAATGGGAATTTCATTCCGTTATAATGCGTCTGTTTACCTTCAGTAAAATCCAGTTAGGGTACCTTTCCCCCGCCCGCGCTTCTTGAGGGTATGGGGTGACGGGGGCAAAGTAATTACATATTTCTATCAGGGGGGGCCTTTTCATCTTTGTAAGTGTTGATATTTGTAAAACATTTCCTTGAGTGTTTTCTGGAAATTATTAAGAATTTTGTCTAGATTTCACTTATATAAACAAACCCACGGGGTTTGAGTTAAACTTAAATACAATAGTAACAGCAAATATCTATAAAATAAGCTAAACATAATACATATAGGTGACTTAATATGAATCCTAAGCCAACAATCGATGTTTTATTACTACTACTACTAGTACTATTGACTTACAAAATTCGTTCATAATCACGTCAACCTTCAATTCCGACTGAATAAGTTTATTATTTAGCCATTATAGTACAGAGTATGACAAGGAATTAAATTTAACTACTATGTTATGGCAACAATAACCTTTCTCGAAATACCTATAAGAAAAGCTCCGGCGCGGTGGCGTGGTTGTTGCAGTTAAAATTGTTTACGCTGATGTAGTTTCGCATCGATCCGTGTCCATTGCCTCGCGTGACAAGACCACAACCCGCTCGACTCAACATTGCACGCGATGTGTCATAAAGTTGGCGCAAGCTGAATGTTTACTTTCGAGACGGATGACTTCTTAGCGTGGTAGCGGGCAGTTAGTAAATCATTAAAAGTGATATTTTGTTTATTGTGAGTTAGTATTAGCAATGGATTTGGTTTTCATAGCCAGAGTACTAATAAAGTGTAGCTTTTTAAAATTCATACAGTTAATCTCAGTTTTATTTTGCACCCAAACCTTGATCTGAGGCTTTGAATTAAACCTAAAACCCCACAAAAAAGAACTCTATTTTCAGCAATAAAAACGTGCGTGTGTGCGTAAGTTTTACTCGATGTAACACTACTATTCTCTGCTGTGTAAGCACGTCAGCTAGACAGCCAAGGGGCGGACATGCTGGAGGCCGAACGGTCTGCGATGGCCGAAACTGTAAGTAGTTTATGGTGATGGGAGCGCTTTTCCTGTTCCGGTCGGCAGTTAGTTTTTGATGGCTCACCATTTTATTCTGCTCGATAAATGACTTGTATATATAATATAGTCCTAAAGTACTTACCTAGCTACTTGTGGGTAAAACTAAACTTGTCTAGGTTGTAGGTACAATACTCTTAGGTTTGGCATTTTGCACCGCTACATGTAACAGCATCCATTTGGTAATAGTGGTTTGATCTTCTGACTGCGAGAGATAATTTCAACAATGCGTGTTACAAAATCATAGACAGGCTATTTTTATTACATGCGTTATATTAGCTTCACTTGTCTGTTTGTAATCGACTCCCTTGGGCGTGATTTTGATTCACTTTATAAGGCCAGAGTTGATTCAAACTTTGTAGATTTATCGAGGACCGATGACAATACACTAATTTGATTAAAAAACACGCTTTTATAAATAAACTTGAAGTCTATAGTTATAAATATTTTATTGACATATATGAGTAGAAGGAATTATCATTTCGATAATATCTTCAAAAGCACCCACGCTTTAAAAAAAATACAAGTTTTTCTTATTTACACCAATATATATTTATATATATTTAACAAAAATTACACAAATCTTTATTTAAATTTATTAACTATTATTTATTACTTTTATTATTTTATTCGCACATTATTATTAAGCCATGACAAAAGACTTAACTGATACTGTATCTTAAGGTAAAGTAATTTTTGTATCAAAGTTTACGTTTGATTACATTTCGCCTGATAGGTGATAATGGGGCCGACAATGGTAACTAATACATAAACTTTATTTATACATAACGCTATAATTTTAAGCAATAATATTATTAACGTAAGTTGAAGGAACCCTTTAAACCCATTCATCAAACCTAAACAACAAATCTATTTGTAACACAACTCCTCGGTCCTTTGTAACACAATCCGCTGAGCAATAATTACGGGCCCACACTCGACGGTTCAAGTGCTCTCAAACGAGTGGCTTTGGGCGGGAGCCCAGGGCGGGCGGGAAGGGCAGACGGGGCTGCATGCAGGCAGGGTAGTACGGCTTGAACTAGACTGAATAATCGTAATTTATTTGTTTAAAAAAATAAAACGTTTTTGAAGTAAAACTATTTTACGCACGCTTGACTTGGGTAGTCAAGTTGAAAGTTTTTGATTCACGTAGATCTCCATTGTCAATTATTTTATTTAATTCATTAAAAAAATGTATTATTATGTTGGTATGTCCGGTAAAATGACAACGTACAACCATTACGTACAAACATTACATTAACATTAAACAAAAACAAAGTTATACCAGGCGATAGATGGAGCTAAACTAAAGAAGTTTTACTCCAGTCGTGTGGTATAAAAAGCTTACTCGTTTTTTTCTGCGACGGATTAGACTAACGTGTGAGTACGATCTCATCCATCGCGATGTAGTAAGTAAGATCTTCTAGTAAAAATAGAATTG
This sequence comes from Ennomos fuscantarius, assembly GCA_905220475.3. Lineage (NCBI taxonomy): Eukaryota > Metazoa > Arthropoda > Insecta > Lepidoptera > Geometridae > Ennomos > Ennomos fuscantarius. The sequence goes on from HG992032.1 coordinate 308,818, forward strand.
ATAAAACTAAATAGTGTCGTCACTGATGAATAATTAATGACTACTGAATCTCTGGGTAATGGGTATTATTTTTTAATAAGCCCATGATTTATAGGCTCATTATTGGACATTTAAATCTGTCATAAAATCTCGGATATTGCTTAGAGACCTATTGTCTTACCACAGTAAGCTGTAAATATCAATCAAAGCTCACCCATCCAAGCACTGACTGGAAGACACAGTGATTATAATAACGTGACTATTCGACTTAGACTTTGTGTAAAAATACTATATAAATAATAATAATAATACCACACAGTTTGGTTTTCACATTTTGACTTGCCGATTTTGTTTCGGATTCTAGGCTCTATTGCGGAGCTAAATATTAGTTGAAGAGCCGTTTTGACCGCTTTTTCGGTTTGCCCCACCTAATATCCCCGTCTCATATAACTGAAGCATGGTCTGTATACCCACCCCTTAATGTTGTTCCCGGCTGGAGCTGGCCTAAACATATTTCGTATTATTTTACCAAAACATGGGAAAATTAGAGGCGGAGTCAGTTAATTAATTGTAGTATTGAGTTACTACCTCGTATTATTTCGGGTCGGTAGCTAATTGGATACGTAATTAGACTATTAAATGGCTATGATTCTAAAGAAATATAGGATAAGTTAACCCACCGGCCGAGCATGGATATAAAATACTCTTTGAATTATTTATGAGGTTTTCGGCTTGGGATCAAGTGTTTAAAAATAAAATTAAATAAAATTGGTATTATTTTATCATATTTCATTGTGTCATGTTATTTTAGCCGCCTCTGTGGTGTGGTGGTTGCGCAGGTCAGCTCATAATCCGGAGGCAGCGGGTTCGGTTCCCGCGGCAGGACAAGTATTTGTGCACAAAAAAAGTGCAAATACTTGTTCTGTTTCTGGCTGTGGTGGGACCATGGTCTTCGTAATTTTCTACAAGGAATCCTAATTAGGGTCCAGGATCTATGTATGTGATCGTTGGGCGTTTTATTATTATTAAAATGTATAAAAAGATAATTTTTATATGATAGCCAAACATTGTTGATGAAAAATTAGAGTAGATCAAGGAATACTATTTCTTTTAAGAAAATATTTTCCGCAAATGCCCCGGAAGCTCCTTCGCCGTTTCGTCCCCCCGTGCACGCGGCGCCGGTAAACAAAGCGTGTATCGTTAGGCAGCACGCGATTTCCGCGAGCTAATGTTACTGCACCTCGCGCGGACTTAGCTGTTGGTGTGTTTTATGAACGACAGCGGGGATTGAACAAAGTTTAAAAATGTCGGTTGAACTCACATAGTCAATAATTTTTTCTCTAATTTTTAAACCACAAATAATCAATAACCGTATATGGTAGATTAGGAATGCTCCTTCAGACATATGGCAACATTATAGTGTTTTAATTATTCAGCAAATTTACTCCAAAACTTTAAAAGAAACAACAGTAATCAACATGCCTGTGTATAGTTAGATTCAATCCTACTAATATTATAAATGCGAATGTTAGTATTTAGTAAAACTATCGATTTTTGTCTCTGATAGATTATTTTGTTATTATAGATAAAATTGCTATCATAATTATTATTATGATAGCAATTTTCTTATTTTATTATTATATTTTACTTATTACATTTGAACCACAGCACTTAAAATTAAACATAAAAACATTTTAATTATTAAACCAACAACCAAATACGGTTTTATGTTTTTTAAAGTAGGTACAATAATAGATTGTGTTGTTCAAGTGTCATTGAATGAATGCAGCTATACAAGTTATGATATTATTTTTGTGTGTGTGTGTATGAGTGTGCGTGTGTGTGGTTTTGTGTATGTATATGTGTAAAGAGGGTGTGTATGTGATAATGATAATATAAATTAATGTATAAATATATAATATAATATTATGATAGTAAAACCTATACCCATTTCACACATACAATTTATTAAGTTTTGTCACACCTTTGAACTGTCATTGTTGGTCTTGTACATCCTAAACCTACTATGAATGTCGTAATACATTAGATAGATAGATAGATAACTTTTTATTGTCTACCAACGAAATTCATACAATACAGGAATGATTAAATCTTACATACTAGTGCAACAATGGGCGGTCTTATCGCTAATAGCGATCTCTTCCAGACAACCTTTGGGAAAAATTAGGACGATATAGGATTTAGTAGTTATAATTAGAATACAAAGAATATTTTCAATAAAATTAAATATCAGTCACTTTTGATGTCCATTATTAGACGTTACGTCGCTTATAGCTTCCACCACCCTAATCATCACTCCCTTTACTTGACCCGCTGACACAGCCTTGGCCCGCAAGCTTTTTGTATTAGTTTTCTACTTTCCTCTTAAATATGGCGTTATTTTTGCCGGCACTGTGTTGACAATATAAGTCTACCGCTACACGGTAATATTTCTTCTTAAATGAAATAACTGCGTCCTTTTCAACCCTTGTCACAGATTTAGGGACTAGGAGGATCATCATGTCTGGTATAAAATAGGTACAAGGATACATTTTTAGTAGGTATACCTACAAAAATATTTATGGTTATACCAAAGTTATTACTATCTCAACTGAGTTATTAAGGTAGAAACGTCTTTTGTCTGTTTTAGGGTGCCTTCCACACAGATGTGACTAAATAGATTTTGATGCAATTTTGCACACAAATTGCTAAAACAAACCAAGTCAACAAAATAGAGTAACACAACAACGGGAGAAACCATAGGACAGTCTCTAGTACCTAATAGTCTTTTATACATGCATTTTCTTTTGGATAAGTAATACGCAATAATAATAATAATAATATATGTGTGGACATCTCACACAACGCCATCTAGCCCCAAACTAAGCAAAGCTTGTACTATGGGAACCAGATAACTGATACAATATTTAGATACTTTTTGTTTGTAAAGATAGAATTATAAACACATAAAACATAGAATACAATATAACACCCAGACACAGAACAAACATCGATGTTCATCACACAAATGTTTGTCCTGGGTGGGAATCGAACCCACAACCCGCAGTTCAGAAAGCAGGGTCACTACCAACTGAGCTATCGGGCCAGCCAATAGTTTCTTACTTACGAAATGTATGCAATGTAAAAGATTTACAAATTAAAACAAAAATGCATTTACCATTAAATACTCAGGAACTTTCAATTTCCCTGAAATTGCGCATAATAAATTATCAGTAAAATTATATATCATCAATTCTAGTCAAACAATAATTGAAATAAGTAGGTAACTAATTCCGAGAATGTTTGCAGTTACTAAGAAACTGAATAATAATAATTATAACTTACAAGCAATTGCACTAGCAGGAATCTAGTAGTCTACCGTCGAGTGTTTGAATACTTTCACTATACGTGACTGTCTGTCTTCTAATTAACATTTTCAAGGAAAAATAAAATGTTTATTTATTCAATGGGAATGGCATGTGCAGTACTGAGAATAGCAAGCACTTCTTCACCTTTTTAAAATAAGGATTTACTGTTGCTGTCTCATACCTCGTTAGGTAAAAAAAATGTGCGGGGCAGTCTTTGGGGACTGCCGATAGAAGTAAAAACTAAGTAACTTGTGAAGTTGTGACATGTTCATGGGAAGCGTGCGGTGACGATGACGTGAGTTTCACGCTTTGTGTTCACCCAAAAAGTGCTCATATATACACAGTATATAAATAGCTCATGGAAAGCGTTCGGTAACGATGACGCGAGTTCCATGATTTTTGTCCATGCAAAAATGCTCAACGCACCTAAAGAAGTTACACTTATAAATATGGAACAGCAGGAATCCATCTCTATAACCCGATAAGGTCATTTCTGAATTTAATATTTTCAATGGCCTCTGGGATTCTATCTTTACTACAATTCCTACAGGTTTGAATAGGTAATTCCAATAAGGGGTACGTATCGTAGAATCAATGGGTCCTTGGTCGTCCGACACAAAAAAAATATCGTAAAGTCGAAAAATCTACTCGATTGGTTCTCGTCTCGGAGATCCCAGAGCTGGCACATACTTCGCTCAGAAGCAAAGTCTTCTAATTCAGCGAGGTAATGCTGTCAGTATTCGGGAACCTTAACGCGGTGGTGAGTTAGACTGCATTCTTTTATGTTTTATTAGTTGTAGCTTTTTATTTATATAGGGGGTTGAAAATATTATATCATAAGAGCCCACCACTATAATGTAGGTACCACAAGAAACTAACTACCCTGCCAGCTGGCTGCCTCATTACCTTGACAGGGTGGTTGCCCTCAACAAGACGATTTTTATTCTCAGTTCATTGAAATTCAACGCGCTTGTTCAACTTCCTTCGAGATTTTCCGCTCTTTTCCTTTCCCTCGTTAGGGACGAAAGTATAAAAGAATCGTTGAGGCTTCATAAGATTGAGGAGGGCTCGGTAAAATATTTTTGTACCTGGAGATTGGTCTATTATAATATAATAGCTAATTAACCTTTTTTACCTAGCAAAACATTCATTGTACTTCTATTGGATTGGATTTTTATAGTTGAGAGATTTGATTACATATATTATATTGATTTCATTTACATATTGATTTCTGACTGTAGGTATTGATGGTATTGGCAGAATTGTTATCGCAGCATTTACTTAAATAAAAACCTGTTGAATATTTAGTTAGTCGATTAAAATTTCGATTTCAGTAAAATGCCTAGAAATGTGCGATTTCCGTTTAATTTATTATACACAACAGGTAGAAGTTTCAGTTCTGCCAAGCTATTCAATACAGATTAACATCATCCATCTAAAAACGAGGTGCTAAAAGATCCAGAAGAATCCCAGATGAGAAACCATCATCGTTTATTTATTTTGAGCTAAATAGGGAAATCTCCTGAAAAAATAAGTGTAAGAAAGAGCTCGTCTGAAAGGATCGAATTACAGATTGGATGAAAGGAGCATTTTCTTTAAGATTCTGGCATCGTGGCGGCCCCCTTTGACGAGCCTCCGCCCCGTAATGACATTGGCTTCTCTTAGGGACCCTGACGAGACAAATTGGATTTCGGTTAAACAAGTCGTTAGCATTTCTCTGTCCTTGCAAACGTTTAGGAAACATTTGCTTTGCTAAATTGTATTCATTTAATAAATCTATATAACACTTTGTTTAGATATGAAATTTTGTAAATTGATTAATTCTTTTAACAACTATTGATATAGGTACATTGTATTTATGATAGCTAAGTTTGTCTTTATGCTGTGTTCAAAAGGACTCTGACTCGTCTTTGGAACTGGAAGAACTCATAGATATCCGACCTATTCGGGACTGAGGAACCTTGTCAACCAACAGAAACAAAGATCGACTCAAAATCCTTTTGAAACCACTCTCCCCGTCACAGTGACGAGTCCCATCACTATTTGCCATAAGGAAATGATAATACAATGATCATTTCTGTTTGTTGTCAGGTTCCGAAGTCTTTATCGAGGGTCGCGGCGAGGGACGACGCGTAGCAAATGAATGAGAGAGGGAAGAACCGAAATAAATAGCGGCCATTCAAAAATGGTAGCAGAAATTCTCAGCAGGTAGAAAATAATCTAAAGAGTACAAAAAGTGAGCAACATGGCGGAGGGACCACAATCAATATGGCAGAAGATCGACAGCAGCACCATTCCCATGGTGAACCTCGAGGTGAAAGAGGTGCGGGAGATACTATGGGAAAAGATAAAAGAACCAACATCTCAGAGAAAGATCATCCTAGTGATAGTATCCATAGCTCTGCTATTGGACAACATGTTGTATATGGTCATCGTACCAATAATCCCGGACTACCTGCGGTACATCGGCGCTTGGGGAGAGGAAGGCTACGACCACGTAGTTACTTTAGCTCCATACAAAGAGGGGAATAAGACTATCACGCCGACTCAAATCATTCCTGGGACTCACGAAGGTCAAGACTCCGCAACTGGTGTGCTCTTCGCTTCGAAAGCGATAGTTCAACTAATGATCAATCCTTTCTCAGGTGCCTTAATAGACCGTATCGGGTACGATATACCTATGATGATCGGGCTTATAATAATGTTCCTTTCCACATCGATCTTTGCTTGCGGCCGAAGCTACAGCATGCTGTTTTTTGCGAGAAGCCTTCAGGGCGTTGGCTCTGCTTTTGCCGATACAGCAGGATTAGCCATGATAGCTGACAGATTTACAGAAGAGAACGAAAGATCTAAAGCCCTGGGTATCGCACTAGCTTTCATCAGCTTTGGCTGTTTAGTGGCTCCTCCTTTTGGAGGGGCTTTGTACCAATTTGCTGGAAAGGAAGTTCCATTTTTGATCCTCGCTTTGATATCTTTGCTGGACGGATTCATGTTGCTTCTAGTAATGAAACCGCTCAAAACTCAAATTAAGGAAGCAAACCAACCTAAACCACCTGGTACTCCGATATGGAAATTGTTAATGGATCCATACATCGCTGTCTGCGCTGGAGCATTGATGATGTCCAACGTAGCTTTGGCATTTCTTGAACCAACAATCTCGCTATGGATGGAAGATAATTTAACAAAAGATAACTGGAAGATCGGTATGATATGGCTGCCTGCTTTTTTTCCTCACGTACTTGGAGTGATTATTACTGTAAAGATGGCCAGGAAGTATCCACAACATCAATGGTTGATGGCGGCAGGTGGACTAGCGCTGGAAGGTCTTTGCTGCTTTATAATACCTTTCGCTACCTCTTACAAAATGTTGATGATACCGATCTGTGGCATCTGTTTCGGCATCGCGCTGATCGATACCGCGTTACTGCCGACCCTCGGATACCTGGTAGACGTGAGATATGTCTCCGTATATGGAAGCATCTACGCCATTGCAGACATATCGTATTCGTTTGCGTACGCCGTTGGTCCTATTATTGCCGGAGAAGTAGTTGAGGCGATCGGCTTCACAGCCTTAAATCTCTTCATAGCTTTTAGTAATCTTTTGTATGCTCCAGTACTGATAAATCTTAGGCACATTTACGATTTCAAGCCATTCGAAAATGAAGCTAATGTGCTAATGGCCGATCCTCCAGACAAAGAGTACCAAACGTACAGCCTGCAAGACCAGAGACCGGTGAATGGGGAGTTTAAGAATCATTTAGAATACTCGAACGTATCAGGAGACGTAGCCGGGACGCAGGAGACGAGTGTCGATGCTGGAGGCTACACGTACGATCAGTCCTACCAAGGAGGCTCTTATCAGAACTACAGCCAGCAGGGCTACGATTCACAGCAACAGCAGCAAGGCTATCAGCAGCAGCAGGGGTACCAGCAAGACTATCAGCAGGAGTCTGCGTATAACCAGCCACGGCAACTGCCGGCTCAGCCGCAGCCAACCGCCAGCAACCCCTTCAGGGCCGGCGCATCCGTGCCTACACCGGCGCCTGCCCCCACCCCTGCCCCGGCCCCGGGACCTACAATCAAGAACCCCTTCCGGCAAGGCTTCTAAATTAAATGAGTGTTGTTGTCTATATTTTTGATTACTTGTTGTGTAATTATATGTGTGTTTTTAAGTATAACTTCGATCACTGGTCGCGCACACCAGCGGCGGTTGTTTAGTATCTGGTTAGATGTCTATAACTGTGCTTGTAATTATAAATGTAGGAAGTTTCTCGATAAATTGCATTGTTGCGTCTTTTGATCTATAAGAATGTATGGGAAAGAAAAATTAATCTTTTGTAATGTTGATGTCAATATATTGTTATTGCTGAACGCTCAACGTGAGAGAAGCTCGTGTGAAGAGCACGAGGCGCAATATTGTGATTATTCGTGCTGTTTTCTTGTTGATCTTGTATTGTTCTACTATAAATCTAAATAATATAACTGTTGTTATGCCTTCACTTAGTAAATAAGGTTTTAATCTGCTCTGAAAACTATAAAAACCAATGTGTGAGTAAGACCAAAGATAAACTATTGAAGTAGTCAGAAAATTAACCCGTACTATAAAATTTAAACTTATAAACTGTAAAGCGCATCAACTACAAGTCATGATTTATTTTATTTTTAAATCAATTAGATTAATAAGCTTATTGTAGGTACAAAATGTTTTTGGCACAGTACGATTATAAATATTATGTGCACAAATTCTGTGAGGGCCTAAGATGTAATATTTATTTGGAATCTTTTGGCACCTGCGTCCTGAGAGCAAAGATATAGACAAATCTATTGGGATTTTAAATTTTGATTCATATTCATGAACATTCTATCGAGTATATCCTGTTAACCCTTGAATCAAAGTTTTATCATCACGTGTACATAAAAATACATGCATATGAATAAAGCATGAATTATTATGAAATACGTCTTAGATCACCAATCAAATAAAATATGGCATTTATAAAAAATATACATATTTATGTAAGTATACATAAACGATATCATCTAATAGTGTACGACGTACTATTATACTCCCATAAAAATTCTTAGATAATGTACTTCCTATGCTACTTTTAGCAATACTATCATATTAACATATATCGCTTCATATCATTAGTCGATATATATTAATGAAAATATCAGATAGTCTGTAAGATCAACTTGTGATAAAGTTGCAACCAAGTAACGATACATATCAGAATCTATTGATTCACCGTAGCGTAAGAAATATATTGAAAATGTATTTTTGTCTAAGTGTACATAAATTAGTGGATGTGAATTAGGTGTATACTTTTTAGTATTAAAATTCTCATGAGTGTGATTCTTATTAATATATTTTCGAGTGTTACGAATAATGCGTTGAATTCTCGACCAGATTCTTCAAGAGATGAGCTGAGAGATATGAGAGATGAGTAAGATCGCAGCGGAATAACAGTCGAAAATATATTAATTTTGATATATACTTAATGTAGTGGCTAAATTAATGACTATCAATTATCACAATGTCTATTATGTCGCTTAATGTCATCGGTATCATGTTGTGAGATTATTCGGTGGGGTGAAAACTATTTGGTACGCCAGGTTGACCTTGATGGTCTTTTTCTTCTTCTCGTGTAGGCATTTGAAACACACGCACTAGAAGACTATAAATTCACTAAAACAAAAAAAAAATATTAAGGAACGTAATGTAAATTCGTTACTTTATAAACCCAGCACGAGTTATAAAATGGTATAAAATCTAGGGTTGTTCCTCGTCAGTTGTGGTACGAGTGTGGCTCAGCGGTAGCTCGTACGGCTTTCAAACCATTCATTCTTTTCATATTAAATGCGGAATAAAAAAAAATCGAATATATGCGCCATCCTTAGTAACGAATGAAGAGGAGTAAACTAGTGACCTTAAGATGTCAATAACAAGACGTGTGTCGAGGTATGACTCGGAACTCGGGCCGTCTCGACTGGAAGCGACAAGACGAAGTGAGGACAATAGAAGAACAAGGATAGAAATATTTGATGCGAGCAAGACGTGTTGTTGACAGTTGGTCATTACATGCTCTATCAAAATATGACAAAATAAACAAAACTTTGAACAAGTTCCAAAATACTAAAGTAATTCCGTGAGTATTGGTTTTTTTATTGGAATGAGAGCACTTTTCGAATGATCATGGCGGCATTATGATATTTTGTGAGAACACACAAGTTCTCAACTTTGCATGACCTAGTACGAATGATGTGATGCGACTGAGTGACGAGGAGTCTTGGAGCAGACGCATCTACCCGCAACCCGCTTCACCAGCGTGGGGGGTTATGACCTACATTATGCGAGAGAGGGCCGGTATCCCAGTAGTGGGAGCGCACTGACCTGATGACATGACACCTATAAATTCTCATTAATGCAAATTTGCTTAATTGTTTATCTAGATTATCCGTTGTATTGCATACAATATAACAGTAACGTAAATAAGGTATTATAATACCAATTATTTCAAACTTTAAAAAATGTTTGATTTTTTTGTATCCATCTCAGGTCTGTTGGTTATATCATCTATAGTTTGTTTTATTTATTGATGCTAATTAATGTTTACCTTCACCCTACCGAGTCGTCATTTATTTTGCAGATGACTGAAAAAATGAGTGAAATTTAAAATATTTTAAATCTAAAATAATTGTACAAGAAAAAATGATGCCCGACATGTCAATTGAAAGATTGTATAAAGTAAAAAAGCAATTATTGTGTATAATATTTGTTAAAATATTATTATTAATTAATTAATAAACGAGAGCGCTGATATTTTTTGATTTGCGTATGATTTGATGATTTAATAGATTTTTTGGTATTTTAAAGTAATGTGTCCACTATAAAGGTGGTCAATTTTTTTACACGTTGAGATAATTTTTGGTGAATTATCTAGCCTGCAGAGTACAATAGTAATTTGTAGGACGATTTATGCACAAGTCTACCAAGATTATCATTTCGCACAAAAATCTTAGAACTATAAGAGAAGAAAGTTTTTTGAGAAGATCTTATGATCGAAAACATTATAAAAAAAGCTCATTTCGTGTGAATTTAAAGTGTCATAAATGTAGAGATTCACTGAGTTATGAAGCAGACGCAGTTTGTAAATTTTGACTTATAGGTCTAGATAGATTTTGACTGATGTACTTGGTCTTATTTTAAAATAATATTTTCGCGTTTGATGATTGTATGAATACAAATACAAACAAAGTCTCTCGTATATTATATTTGTAAGTTTAGTGTCAATTTTCTTGTCAAATTCTCCCGAAATTCAATTACTTAGTAGCGTGTGAACTCCAAGTGGTAATGTTTATGAATATTTAAGTAAGTGTTAGAGTTGCTTCGTGTATTTTTATGACTTTACCTTAAATCACACGTAGTTTAGCAAATGATTATAGATGATTGTCTTCAGGTTTTGATAAAACTCAGCTTTTTCTTGACACAAACACGAGTGGGGAAGAAAAATGAACCAAAGAACACACAAAATTTGCAATGTGACGCTACATAAATTAAACAGATTTTGCTGAACTATGTGGGGTCTAATAATAATATTAAATCTTAATTGTACCAGCAATAAGAAAGCCAGATCAAATACATATAATTAGTATAAGTATACTTAAATAATAAAAACTTATTAATGTTACATTAACAATACCTATGATATATTAAGATATCATTATACTGCATGTGATTTTCGAGCGATTTAAAAAAATATAAAATGATTTTTCACCACTTTAAAACAATTTAAAAGTTTGAATTACTGGAATTCAAATAAATTATTTGTTTATCGATTATATAAAAGCCATAATATTATGGTATTTTACAATATATACATATATATATACTGCTATATATTATATAATAATTATCATATCATACATATCTATTTAGTGTATGTAATCGCCTTTTCGAAGACTTATTTACAAATATTCTTTCTTTATCTACACACATGTATGAGGTATATAATAAATATGTATGAATTTTAGCAATATCTATAAATGAAGAGATTTGTGGAAAAAAAAACTGATAGTGACGTAAGGGTTTTTTTGCTTATTTATATCCCGTATATCGTGTACATACATGATTTAACAAAATAGTTGAATTTTTATTGAAACAATTTGAACGAAATTTCATAAGCACATAAATAAAACGATGTATCAGACTCCCTTTACAAACTGTAGGTAGTTGGATATCAGCTGCAATATAAAAATAAAAAACTAAAATATATTTCAATATAGATTAATTTTATTATTAAGGATAATTATTATTCTTAAATTTATTTCAATTTACTTTTTATTTTCTTGATCGACCTCGTTATACCTAATGTAGTGCTTTCTAATTCCTAGGATTTAAATCTGTAGTCATTGCTAGCTCTTATTCTTAGCTTATTGTATAGTAAAATTAATTGATCCAATGTCTATTTATACTTTTAGATGTTCGCTATCTATATCTAACTGCAAACAATTCAGCTTTTATAAAGGAACTTACAGTGGGGCTAGATGACGCTGTACAAAATAGTCACACTATTTGTATATTTTTGATTTAGTTTACGATCGGAATTTTTCACCTAGATTTAAAAACCTATTAACTAACTATCACAAAGAACTTGGTCAATAAACTGGGCTAAAAATCTATAAAAAAATAAAAATGAACTTAGCCTGTTGTCCTTTTCGTTACAATTTTATCTTCTTGATGCCCCTTTGTAACGTTAGTGTTTGCAGTTGGAATACCTTCTTAAATCAAAACCCGTCCGTTAGTTAAACACCTTAATATTTAGGTCTCACTTCATCCACACTTCCATCTGTCATTAGTAATGTCCTTTAAATTTCCAATTCGAGGTGGCGGTGCTCCTTAGCGAATGATTTAAAAAAATCTCTATTTGCTGTTGTCTGCTTTCTGTTAGACATGTGATATCGAGTGTTATCATTATAAAGGATAACTTTCTATCCCCAAAAGCTAGTATATAAATCTATTAGTGTCATTAGATGCAATATTTCCATGGTCAGTGACATTATCTTATTTAGCCTAAGTTGTTGTCATTTAGCCTCTCCATTTTATGATAGTAAGTACTTATCCACGTACAGCCTCAAAAAATATTTTTATTAAATCTATGCATCGGGTAGTAACAAATCGTGTTTTTATAAATTATTGCTTGATTTAGTTGTGAGTTTTTAATATGAATGTGCTTTCATAATTAAGAATTATCTTTCTTAATTATTCTTTCGTATTCTTCATATTTCTTCATGCTGAGTAGGCTAAGTAGTAGGTAAGGATATGAATTTAGCTTGTTATAAAAATATCATCGGTTACTACATTTATTTTAAGTTTTATTAGCCATTTTATTCATTCATTTTTATAGCAGTGAAGTAGTAATTTATATGTATGTATATATATTTATATTTGCGATTATATATTTTGAATTATGTTAGGTTTCTTTTAAAATATTTATCATTATTAATTTTATTGTAGATACTGTAATAATAGAATTAATTTAGTTATATAAACCATAACTTAATAAAATATTAGAAATATACGTAATTTAAAAGCTTGTAAATATAACAAAGTAACGCCCACGTGAGTATGAGTGATCAGAATATATTCATAAAATAAAAGGGTTACATATAACCTCATTTTAATGTTATAACGTAATTATATGTAATCGTAGATCTTATTATCGTAACCTAATCATTAATCAAACTTACTATAATAAAAATAAACTATTGAAAAACTATAGCATTTTAAATTGCAAAATCAGAATATAAATGTATAACATTTAAATAATTATTTTGTTACGTTCGTTTTATGTACGCTATTAAACATTTTTTTGAATAAGAAAGAAAGAAACTAATTTTTTTATTTATATATTCATAAAGAGAATTATAGCATCATTACAGACAAATTTCCAATGCGATATTACAACTTATAATAAATATTATTACGATATGTATTTACTTATAGTTAAGATATACTATTATTTATAGAGCTACTTCTATGAAGTTCGACAGGCTGCAGTTAAAAGTTAGACATTACTTACTTTATAATAAACTTATAGACACGTATCTTAATACAATTTTCAATACTACTTTCTAGCACACCTTAAATCATGAAATAATATTCAAATATCAGGACTACGTCCAGTGGCTTCGGCTATTCGGCGTCTGTCAATCAGTTACTCACTCACTCACTCACTCACACACTTAAGACAAAAACTTTTAATAATTCTATTTTATGGTTTTTCAACGCTCTAATAATAGAAAAGTAAATATAGTATTTAATATAATAATAATATGCCTTCAATGTTTAATATAAAATATATTTTATTCAGACTTTCATCAATTTCATATAAATAGTATTTAGCTGTTGATATCGCTTCTAGAATATATTAGTAAGTTATTTGTAGACTAATGTTTATTAATCCAAGTACATAAACATTACGTAAAATTATATTTATAGCATGAACAGTATAATCATAAGTTCAATACCTCAATTATTTTTAATCTAAGATATATTATAAAAACAATCACAGCTTAACAACTATCCGGTAAACCTAAATGTTTTAGTTTGGTTTTTCATTACTATAAAAATATTAAATCAGATATTTTTAGACCAATCAAATGAAAAAAATAGTACCCTTTTTACTGTTGCCTGACCTGACGCCTCACAGCGATTATTTAAGGCGTAGGATATAGCAAAATAGCCTGGTTAAAATCTGTTCAATGAAACATCTTAACTTCTTAAACTTAAAAACTAATTCAGCTTGAACTCCAGCGCGGCGTTTACGCTAAAGACAACGCACGCAGTGACCGACTTTGACGGTTTTTAATTAATGTATATGTAAATATTGAATATTTCAAAACAATGAAAACTAGAATATCTAAACGTTATATCCTTGGCTTAAATCAAAATATTTATATTCAATCTGACAAACACGAACGTTTCTATACATATAACTCACATGTATATTGTATATGTTATTATATTGATATCCGACATTTAACGATACATAAACATTACAAAGCTTCATATTTATTGTAGTTTAGATGAATAAATATAGTTTTTTAATGTGGCTTTAGTAAATACAAGAGTTGAATATGTTTCATCTAATCCTTAGATATAGTCGGTTATAATAATCACAATATCAAAACAAACATATTTACGATAATTAGCAAATATTACTCTAATGAAGGTTTATGATTATAACTATAGTGTTTAAAATGCAATGTATCTCTAGATATTAGACACTAGAGTTAAAGTAGATGTAATATTGATATTAAAACTTGAGTAGGACATGAAAAATGTTATTTAATCTGTGATTTTATTTCTTATTATTTTTTAAGGGATAATTTTCCAAATATCTATGAATCAAAAATCATCAGGCTATAAAATCATTGCACCGACTTGAAATAATGTTTTGATTAACGTATCAGTATTTTGAGCACTATGCTCTATAATTATCTATTTCTTGTATTTATTGTAGATACAGTTGCATTTATTACTAACGAATATATCTAAATCAGTTAGTATTAATAACCAATAATATATTTTCAAGTTTAATCAAAATTGTTCTTCGAAACATTATTTCCAGAGCAGCGTAATATATCACTTAAATAGGTAGTTATTATGTCTTATAATCGAGTATATTCTATCTAGTTGTATGTGAATGGATATCGTCGGTGATCGAATAAACTGTTACAACAAAAGTACCTTGTATTTTATTACAAAATCGTAATATCTCTTAGGTTAACCTTGAAACACATATTTGAGTTCTGATTTCCTACCAATGTACCTATATACTTCTAGAATGGAAAATACCTAATATAATAATAATAATATGTGTGGACATCTCACACAGCGCCATTTAGTCCCAAACTAAGCAAAGCTTGTATTATGGGAACCAGATAACTAATACAATACTTAAATACTTTTTGTTTGTAAATATATACATATAATATGATATGACACCCAGACACAGAACAAACACCTATGTTCATCACACAAATGTTTGTCCTGGGTGGGAATCGAACCCACAACCCACAGTTCAGAAGGCAGGGTTACTACTTACTGAGCTATCGGGCCAGTCAATTATGCATATGAGAAATTGAGTTTATTGTGAAATTAACTAGGTGGTAGGTTCTGCAAAGTTCGTCTAGGTAGGTACCACCGCTTTGCCAGTTATTCTACCGCCAAGCAAGAGTGCGCAAGCACTGCTGTGTTTCAGTTTGAAAGGTACTGTAGCTAGTGAAATAACTGGATAAATGAGACTTTATGACCTGATACCACATTCTAGAAATCTTATTACTAAATTGTGCTGATGTCTCAGGATGACATGCGCAGTGCAGTGTCACGCGAAACTCTATACATTAGAGTTGCGAGTGTCACTGCAACTGATATGGTCAGCCATGTCGGTTAACATCAGGCAAACGGCTAGCTCGTCACGTCATTCCTTAACATAAAATAATATTATATACCCAGGAAATTAATGCTTCTGCTATATTCAGCAACAATGATACTTTTAAAAATCAAATTCAGATCTAAAATGACGCGTGCCTACATTATTGTTTGAATATTTGTGAAATAATGAATGAATGCACAAATAATATACTTAATCATAACTACACAGTAGATAATACAAGTAATAAAATAAAACTTAATGAGTTTCAGTTTTTTTATTTAAGTCAGCAAATGTATTCATTTTGCAAGATTAAATAATCAGAAAAAGCCACAGACAAGTTTTACAATATATAAATCATACACAATCTATCGTCCATCCGACGTTACATCATAGACTGCATTAAGATTTTGACTTAGATTTTGAACGTATATTTCTCATGTTCAACTCTTTCAAAGGATTCAACACTACAATGTGTAGGATTTATCACAGTGGAACAAAAGCTATATATTAAAAATATTTCAGTCTGATGTCTACAGTTACCTACACGAAACGGCAATGCTAATCACGAAACGTAACTCTTATAAAAATAAAATAGCTAAAACGGTAGTCACTTGACCTTTACAGATGTAATCGCTGTGACCTCTCGTAACGATCTACATTCTAAGTAATTGGTGCGGAGCCCGCCCTATCAAAATATACGTTTGTGTCCCGAATGCAAATCAAACAATTAGTGAATTTATCGATCTGCGACGTTCCTTCAAACGAAACTCTACTCTATTTATTAACACATTGGTTCGTTTTTCTATAAACTCCAGTTAGTCAGGAATGTACTTTATTCAAATTTCTGTTTTATCAGACTTTATTTAGAACCCATTTTGCTCGAAACCAACAGTGTAATTACTATGCTTAAATCTAGCAACTTTGAGTCTTCTTCCCTCGACATTGAAGCATAAATTCACTAGGAATGTGTACACACAGGTTGCGGTAAAGTTGTTATCTGGAGTAATTAGTCAAATTAGTGAGGGCGACGTGTTTGTGCAGACTCCGGTCGGTCGGTGGAGTTGTAGCCATTCAATGGTCTTGTTGACAGGAAGGTAAGCACTCAATGACTCTATGAGTGAGATGATTTGAAGTAGATTCATATTTATATGTACCTACATGTGTAGAAGATGGGATTCATTATAAATAGAAAGATGAAGGGAATATCTATTATATTCAAACTAATTGCCAATCTATTAGTAACCTAATGGGTGGTGGTTTTTCTGTCACAAGACTTTACTGTACTCTTATAATGTACTATAAATAAAGAATAACATTTAAAATTAACAAGCCCCTAAAACATGAAGCTCCTTGTTGAAACCTTCCTGCAGAAGTGAATAGCATGTATAATGAATAATTTAAAAGATCACAGTCAATTCTATTGTTTCTTTTTAACAACCAGTCTCAATCAACATTTGAAAAGAGGCATAAAGTGGAGTACACACTCGAGCAATCGATAGTCCTTGACCACAAAGGCAGTTTGTTCAGCGGGACGACTCCAGGGCTGCCTCGGGCGGAGTGCTCGGGCCTTGTAGTGAGGTTCTCTGTTTGCTTTATTAGTTAGAACTGTTTTCATCGTCTACTGTTCTGCCTTCCTCCGCTTGGATGTTCATTGAATTCAGGAAAAAGGTTGAAACATTGTTTTTAGTTGTCAAGTTAAAAATAGAAAAGGTATTTTCTATTTCAGAGTGACTTGCTATGAGATTTCTTTATAAAATGAAACATCTGTGTAAATTATTGACCGCCTTTGTAGTGTGGTAGTTGGTCGGCTCGTAACCCGGAGGCGGTGGGTTCAATTCCCGCGGCAGGACATTTATTTGTGCACAGAAATAAAGCGCAAATACTTGTTCTGTGTTCTGGTACCATGGCCCTCGTAGTTTCTGGTTTCCTAAACATAGAGAATCCTAGTTAAGGTCCAGGATCTATGTATGAAATCGTTGGGCGTTATTTATTTATTAAACGTATTTTGAATTTCCCTTTGATTTTTGCTGTGTACTCTTGGAAGTACAACGGGTAGAGAGAACAAAAGTATTGTTGCCCATATTACTACTGCTAGAACAACGGGTAAAAATAACTTCCCGTTTTACTACCGAGTCTGCGATGTTGGTAGTACTTCGGGAAATAATGGTTACCAGTTTCCAAATACATAAGCATTTGATGCCCGCGTTACTACTATTAGTACAACTGGTGTAGCACGGTGGTAATAAAAGCTTGTATTGGGTAACACAGTGTGACACAGTAGTGATTATATATTTAATTATTATTTACTTTATATTTTATTACGACTATAATTTTTTTTAAATGATAATGAATTAAGCGACGAGCTAGTCGATCACCTGATGTTAAGCGGCACGGCCGCCCAAATAGTGCAGTGTCGTTTGGAACTTTAAAATATAAAGTTACGCGAGACACTGTAACGCGTACATCATCCTGAGACAGCACAGTCTGGTAATAAGATTACTCGACTGTGAGATCAGATCATAAAATCTCAATTGCCCAGTAATTTCACTAGCTACAAAGCCTTTCAAACCGGAAAACAGTAGTTCACTGCTTGGCAGCAAAATAACTGTCAAAGCGGTGGTAACTATGAGCTTTTTGCTATTGTGTTGTATATTTTCTCCACAGAATATGAAATATTACATTTCAAACAGCCTCATGTATGATCTAAACCCAAATAAGCTAAGCCAGGTTGTGGTAGAATATTATTAGATAGATAGAACATCACTTTATTGTGTACACCGTATGATAAGAATTTTACGAAAATAATAATTAATTTTTTTATACTAGTACAGCAAGCGGTCTTATCGCTTAGAGCGATCTGTTCCAGAACACCGTTTGCATTGAGAAAGAAATCTGTAGCTTAAAGTTTTGGGCTCAGTCAGTTTTGGATTAGTTATCTTTAATTTATTAATTAAAAGTATGCTGATTTATTAAAACAATTAAACAGGTACATTTAAGTACTTGAATAAAACATTTGGCGTTTCTATCTCCGACGTCGAAGTCTAAACATAGTGCTGCATCGACTATGTATCAATAAATACAATTTATAAATACTCTTGGATTTACAAAAATCACCCAACCTGGCGTCATCCACCCCATCGGCACGGGGACAAGTCGCCCCGTCACCCCATCACCTTTAGGGCTCGACACGAATCCATCGGACCCCTTTAATGCAAACATGCATGAAAATTTAACAAGCATTCGGAACGCTCGAGTGAATTCTCAGGACTTGCCAGGAGGATGTTGCCAGTGTATCGGTTTTCTATAGCCTGCATTTTGGAGAATGTGTGAAAGAATTAAACGATCTTATTTCTATCTCCCTTCTTTCATTGGACATAAAGGCGAACGAAAACACGGTACATATATATGGTTGATATATCAACTCGACAACTCATCAAAAATTAAAAATAAATTTGAATACACTACAAAAATTTAACACGGAACCGTAGCAAAGTCGTAGCAATCAGCGTAGCATTCTCGTAGCGCTAATTGCGTTTCGTAGACACGGTTCAGCTACGGGCGTTAATTATTTTTAATACTGTTGTCGCTCGCTACCCTTTGGTCAAGAGATTATGAATACATTTCGATTTTGAGTTAATTTCAGTCAAAATTAAATACTTATATTGATTAAATTTATAGCGAATATAGGTACTTACTTAGCCTGACAGATGTCATTAATTTGCGCAACAATATTATAGATGAAACAATGAAATATGCACGACTGCATCGTCATTAGTTTTAAAAATAAACAAAAATGTATTTAAGCTTTTTAAATCTGATTTTAATACAAAGTTAAGAAAACGTACGGCTAATAATGGTACAAAGCCCACCCACATTATATTTTGTGCTGACGGAATACATTTTATTGAGAAAATTTAACGGCACGTCCGAGTTAATTAGTGCACAATTTTGCAGAGTTGTTTGCAATCGATTACTGGACACAATGGTCAAAGAAAAAAAAACATAAATCCACAATCTGGTAGCTGTTTCCCAGTCCACAGCTCCACAGCTGTCCACAGCTGTTTGGCTGCTGGCCGCAGTCTTGTTGCACGTGGGTAATACTACCGATTTTTCATGGTTATTACTGCATATTTTCCCTCTTAACCATGGTAACCAGTTATCGACTCCTAGCTACCCCCTGCAAGACTACGCACTAATCAGTTCGGACTGTGTTTTAATTAATTTGGGGCTGTTTGGAATAATAATCACAAAAACCGACCTACATAATAAATAACCATTGTGTGTACCATAAATTCACTGGAGCTACAATATAGAACGTAGAGATCATAAAACGTACATTGTATTATAGCCAACCGTAGAACGTAACGTACAATGTAGAGAACTCGTTAGCGGTACGCGGTAACGACGTTAGTTTCGAACGCGTTGTGGTTCGAAGTCGGGTACGTGGTTACCTCAGACTAAAGCATAATATAGACGCCACGCACAAAACTAGCGGATGATGCAAAAAATTCTCAAAATCCACTACAGATTTCCTTTCCAGTGCAACGGTTGTCTAGAAGAGATCACTCTTAAAGATAAGTATTCGTTAATTAAGTACGTTTTACTTTTTATAAAATTCTTATCTTACGGTGAAGTGTTGATCTATCTATCTATCTAATCATTCCACTGGTATCGTTACTGAACAGCAATCACAAGTAACGTCTAGTAGGTACGTCATCTGTCTATATTATATAATCAATATAATGTATCAACCTAAGTAATATTAATATGAAAATTGTTCTGATTGACTGACTGAAAGAACCAACCTCCTACATTCAATCTCTACATCTAGAGGTTGAATTTATATCTTGGGGTAGACATTACAAATCGGCACGCGGTTGGAAATAAGAAGTGCCACTAGTCTAACGATAAGACGCAGGAAATAGTATGATTTTCCAGTTTGATTATTGTTTTTTAATTTGATATTCCTTTTTTTTTGATATTTTTTTTTGCCTCAGTTTCTATTTCTGAGCGCGCAGTCTATATTATTATCAAGGTCTGCACCGCTTGTATAACTCGTTTTATCGTTTACGTAGCTAGATTGTAAGTTTTACTTTCGGCACGTTTACAGCTGAGTTTTAGGTTTAAAGGTCACATCTAGTTACCTAGTTTTAATAGTTAATTAATTATAGTCAACTATTAAACTAGATAGATAAAGAGTTAGCGAAGTTGCTGTGCTGGGCTAGAAATTTTGTTTAATTTGTACAAACAGTTTAGAAACAGACTGATTTTAGTACCTACTTTTACATGAACACTAAAATGATATTTTCATTCAGTAATGGATATATTAATTTAAAAAAATAAAACTGTCAGTCGGAGGACAACAGGAGCGACCGCTTGATGTGCTTTTGTGGGCGACTGCGCTCCCTAATAATAATTACTTAGTTGGTAGTCATCGTAGTAGTTGGTAACACCGGTAAAAGAAAAAAGAAAAGCAAAGTACCTTGTTTGTTAAGTTTGTATTTAGTTATTGTGAACCTCTTTGAACCGTTATGCTTTGAGAGCGTAATCCAGCTTGCGTCGTTTCATATTGCAACCTTTCACCGCTCAAATTATTTACTTTAGCATATTTATCTCCATAGCATCATGTTTCAACATTAATTAAACAAATTGGTTACGAATATAAAAATCTGGGCGGTCGCTCCGAACGGAGCAAATACTGTTATGTAAGGCAAGGCATACAGCATGTCATGGGCGTTACATCTAAAATTAAATAAGTCAAAGTCAAAAGATTTTACTGCAAATAGGCTATTTTTAGTACTTTTACAAGTCAAAATGATATTAGCACAGAATATAGTTATTCTCTAGGTAATTAAATTAATTAAATTATTATACTAATCATATAAAATTACAAAGTGCTTATTGTCAAATAAAAATGTGTATTCTGAGAATACCTCAGGGTTTTACTTTTAGAATTTATTAACTAATCCAAGATCAAAAGAAAAATAAAAAGCTTTTAATTTTTTACCATGAAAATATGATAAAGAATTCAGCTCTTTTTTCAAGAAGCGGAAATTATAATACAGGAATTAATATACATTTTTAAGTAACCTTTACTGCTCATCACTAATTAAGGTTTGATACGAAAATACGCTAATTTAATTTTGCAAAAAATAACAACAATACGTTCTTTAGGGGGCAAGTATCTAGCAAGACCATCGATCTCTGAATGCGACTGTATGTCTCACGCCGTACAGTCGCTAGAAAATTTATTTATAATTATGTAGATATTTAGATAAAACTCTTTATTGAAACACCACATTGTAGGAACAATTTACAGGCAAAAACATAAGAATTAAGTGTCACAATGGGCGGTCTTATCGCTTAAAGCGATCTCTTCCAGACAACCTAAATGTAATGTGTAATGTGTAATGTGCACTCACGACATATTTAATCAAGAAAATGTGTTATACGTGAAACAAGAAGCAATTCATTTCCTCTTTCACAAAATTGAGTAAAACGGTTCGTGTCAGCCAAAGTGTGCTTCATATTCCGAAGAAGTTCAATTTATGGCAAACCTCGCACTAAAATAAGACCTGAGCCCAGCAGCTGTATCTACCGACTTCAACTACACACGGCACAGCGGCACTAGGTCCCTATAATTTATTTACGCATGTTATTCCAATACAAAATTCATAACATTTCTCTCTCCTGACCCCATCCAGAAGTAACACATTACAAATTAATAAGCAATGCGCTACGAAACTACGCATCTTAGGGGAGGCTTTGCCCCTTGTCTAACTGGCGCTCTGGTCCGGTAAATTGTTAATTTTATAACAAAGTTTGCCATATTGTATGGTTATATAGATAATAAATTCTAGTAGATCGGCGAAAAAAGTTATTTTTTTTAATATAAGAAAATTACCGAACACAAATGAGTACTGGGCAGATGGTTTACATCTCGTCTTCTCTAATGAAATTTATTTAACAGCGGTCAGAATTACTCCACGAAGAATACAGCTTGATCAAACAATAAAAAAGCAATGAGAAGAATGATGAACTTTGAGTTAATCTACCATAGCGTAATATACTTTCACAGAACTCTGTAGGTTAATCCTTTGGGCTCCCTAGACTCCTATCCTGCAGTCAAAATATGAAATGGATCATCCAAAGTAAAGCCGACGTGAATTTATCGCACACAGTAACACATACAGGGTGATGCTATATTAGTCTACCTGGCCGACGATCGATCGCACCTGGTTGCCATAGCAACGCCCCCGCCCGCGAGTCTATGGCGCGAGTGGCAGCGGGCAGCGATCTGTATGGATGAGTGAATCAAGTTAAATATTATTGAGAGTAGTGTCATAATCGTAAAGGTCCAGCCCCGAGGCTTGTTAGATGTAACTGAGTTGCAGTAAACTCTGATCTCCATGTTTTAGTGTTATATGTTTTTGATATTTATATTGTTTCATAATATTCGTATGAAATTGGAAAGTTATATTATTCCATATTTGGTACATTATTTAAACTTATTACAAAATGCCGTAATACTTTATCTGGCAAAAACCGCGTTGTCAAGTGATTTTCTTTTCACTAATTAAACACTTTGACTATTCAACATTGAACGACAAAAATCCAGAAAAACAACAACGTTAATATTCTATTTATTTAACTCTCAGTCAGACTTTCGGACGTCTTGAAACCCGTTCTCTCTGTCCAATCTATTTTAAAATGTAGTTTTTTTGCTTTATACGCCTGCGCTTGTTGTCTTCATCATTACAATATTTCCGTATACTCGCTTACAGACCTGCCAGCCCCCTCATGTAGCTAGACTGCATACATCGTAGGGTTACATAATTAAGTTGCGGCCACTACACGAGCGGGACAGCGTTTTCATTTCATTATCACTTCAGCTCGCCGTTATAGATGGACATTTTTAAATATATGTAGTAAATAAAAAAAAAAGTAAAAAAAGTTTTGTAAAATTCTTTACGGTTTTACTTTTAGTTAAAAATCCAATTTTCATACGTAAAAATTCGATTTGAAAAGTCCATTCATATAGTAGTATTACTTGCTGTGTGGTCTCGGTGTGCGAATAGGACCATCACATCTCTTCCCGTGGGTACCGTAAAAGCCGGCTAAGGGAATATGCAGCAGCATTTACCTCGGTCTTCGTTATAATCTGCGACCACCATGCCGCCTGCAGAACGTGGTGGTTATGGCAAACTCCTTCTATGATAAACGTCCAAAGCGGCGTTTTATGGGGGAAGTCTATGTTCAGCAGTGGACGTCTCCCAGCTGTTGATATTATCACATCAACAAATATATTACTAACTCATTACTTACTACATTAATTACTTAGCTTACTTTAAAAAAAACGGCTCTACTTTAGGAATTTATTTATTGCATTCTTCAGCGGTATCCATACGCCAGCAAGTGGTGGAGATTTGATTCTCTTTTGCTGTTTGTTGTTTGAATAGTAACTTACTAAAATCCATTTAACTATAACGGCATTAATAACGAAGCCGCATACCATAATGTCACACTGCAACTGATCCTTATACTAATATTATAAAAGCAAATGTTTGTATGTTTCCACCACTCAGCGCTGAAACGGCGAAATTGATTTTTGGTGTGTGCAACACTGAGGGGATTGCTACAAGTACCTAAGATTTTGAGGTTGGTCGTGTAAAATAGAAAGATGTAATACTCTTTAGGGTTCAAATACATTACTAAAATAAAAGTTCCATTGTATGGGATCAGTATATAGCTAACATTCAGCGCTGACCAGAATATGAAAGATTGCAATAAATTCAATTCGTTACAGTCAATGTCAATTTTATTAAAATACTAGGCAGAGATAAAGCGAGTTACAATTGTTAGAAAACTCATGAATTATCTATTTATTACGAAAAGTTAACTAAAGAGTTAGAATAATAGCATAAGGACAAATAAATATAAAGTAAACAAGACAAAACAAAAATTAAACATAAAACAGTCCTGTTGTTACAACATTGTCCCCGGCTAAGTAAGCTTAAATTTTCCAGGTTCATCGTTTTCTCGCATGTTAGAATAACAATATCACAAGTTGTGGGATGGAAGTTTGCAAAGACCCCGTGGGAACAACCACCTGTCAGGGGGACGTGGGGTATTAATTATACCAAGCGTCTGGGGGCACCCTGTATAATGTGAGCGTATTGTTAAGGTGTTCGTCGTAAGCGTTATTTTAGATTACTTATCATTTGTTAATAATAATACAATAAATTGTATAATGTAATAATAAAAATGTAATAATAATAATAACAACGCCCAACGATCACATACATAGATCCCGGACTCTAACTACGATTCCCTGTGACTAGGGACCTAGGAACTATGAGGACAATGGTCCCACAATACCCAGACACAGAGCAAGTATTTGCGCGTTTTTTTTTCTGTGCACAAATATTTGCCCTGTCACGGGAATCGAACCCGCCACCTCCGGGTTATGAGCAAACCTGCTCAACCACCACACCACAGAAGCTGCATTTTATTTTTATTTATTTATTTATTTGTAATAATAATAATAATAATAATATGTGTGGACATCTCACACAACGCCATCTAGCCCCAAACTAAGCAAAGCTTGTGCTATGGGAACCAGATAACTGATACAATACTTAGATACTTTTTTGTTTGTAAATACATACATAGAATACAATATGACACCCAGACACAGAACAAACACCTATGTTCATCACACAAATGTTTGTCCTGAGTGGGAATCGAACCCACGACCCACAGTTCAGAAGGCAGGGCTACTACCAACTGAGCTATCGGGCCAGTCGATAGGTCGAATAGGTCTTTACCTATGAAATTGCCGTATTGCAGTACAGACTTTTTCAAACAAAAAAAAGTTTTGATTGGCTATGATATCTAAATTCAAATTAATTTTGTTTTAAAAATATGACATTCTATTTACAATATAAGTCTTTTGTTTATTGATTAGCGTTGTATTTTCATTACATTTCAACATTTTTCCTCATAATGGATAATCATAATCATAATCATTTATTCATAATATTTTAAATTACATGTCAATCTGATGTATTTATAAAAAAAAAATAGGTTATTATACTAGTATTACATATATCTAGGTATAATAGTACACATTCAGTATTCACAATATACGAATTAACAATGTCAGTATGAAAAAATAAAAATGTCAACATGGAAAATTTACATGTCAATAAGAAAAAAATATTCATATATTACAATTTATATAATATATATTACTACAATTTTAAAAATTCATCAAAGCTGTAGAACGTTTGTTCGATAAGCCAGTTCTTCAGTCGTTTCTTAAAACAACTGAGGTTGGGTGACGCTATCATATGTTGAGGCAGCTTGTTGTATACTGTTGGGCCGATAACATGAGAAATTTTGTCCGATTTAGTTAATTTTCTCGGGATAGTTCGAAGCTTATCCTTGTTGCGTGTACAGTACGAGTGCACATCACCGTATTTTCTGTATAAGGTTTGGTTCAACCTAACATACACTGCTACTTGAAGGATTACAAGCGCAGGTAATGTAAGTATTCCCAACCTCTTAAAATGTGGATACTTTGGAATTTCGTGTAATTATGGAATATGAGTTCCGTCGTGGCACCAACGCGGCACAAACGACACGTAACATCAACGACGTTTACGGAGAGAACTGTACAAACGAACGTACAACCCGTTATTGGTTTGCTCGGTTCCGTTCTGGGAATTTTGACTTGAAAAATGAACCTCGTGGTCGTCCGGAAACTTTGGTCAACAATGATGAATTAAAGGCGATTGTGGAAGCTGATGAATCTCAATCTACAGCTGAGCTGGCAGCAGCTTTTGATGTTAGCATCAAAACCATATTGGTCCATTTGCGACAGATTGGCAAGATAAAAAAGCTTGATAGATGGGTGCCCCAAGAACTTAACGATCGCCAGCGCAACGTACGCGTCGAGACTTGCCTTGCGCTGCTTAACAGGCACAGAAATGAAGAAATTTTGAACCGAATTGATACGTGCGACGAAAAATGGATTCTTTTTGACAATCGAAAGCGCTCAGCAAGTTGGTTAGATCCTGGTTCGGTACCAAAGCAATGTGCAAAACGAAAAATGACCCCTAGAAAGGTGATGGTCACAGTTTGGTGGTCTAGTCCTGGTGTGATTCATCATAGTTTTTTACAAAACGGCGAGAGCATTACTGCAGATGTGTACATTGAAGAACTGACCACAATGATGGCGAAACTCGCAAGTCTGCAACCAGCTTTGGTCAATCGGTCGTCTCCACTGCTACTTCACGACAACGCGCGACCCCATACTGCACAACAGACCGTCTCTAAGCTGCATGAGTTGGGTTTGGAAGCTCTCCCTCATCCGCCATACTCACTAGATCTTGCGCCTACCGACTATTACTTTTTCCAAAATTTGGACAACTTTTTAGCGGGAAAAAAATTCAATTCCCGGGAGACAGTACAAAACGCCTTTGAAGATTTTGTTGTCTCCCGTCCTGCTGTTTTTCCGTTTTTCAAGAAGGGCATCCATAAACTGCCACAGCGTTGGCAAAGATGCATTTATTGCAGGGCTGATTACTTTGAATAAAAGAAATAAATAAGTTCGAAAAAAAAATACTTTAACTTTTTTCAAACAAAACGGCAATTTCATAGGTAAAGACCTAATATTTGGGATATATTCTGTTCGCTCAAGGATAGTTAATTTGATTAGTTTTATAGAATTAGTAAAAACTGAACTGAACTTTTTTCCTTTGATAGGCATCATCAAAAGCTGCAGTATTTTTTGCCTGGAGATTTTGGAGCATGTTTGCTTCAAAGATATAGTTTTCCTTTAACATTAAAACCGGGTTCTAGGTTGGACTTAGATTCACTCCACTAGCGCGGCTAAGGACTAAGGGCAACATAATTATACCAAAAGAACTATGAAATTGTTCTTTCGATCACAAGAAAGGATGGAACGAAATCCTATCTAACACTTACCAAATATAAAGATAACCAAATCAAAGATTTTTGAAAAACTTTTTAAGTTGTAAGATACATTTTTAAGTAGTCATATGTGGATTTGGTTTGTACGCTAATAATAAGACATTTCCGATTTGTTCTCATCGATCGGTCACTGTCCAAGTGTCCGCTGCCCGCCCCTGACCGATTCCTAATTTCGAGGCCGAGCTCATTCGCAACTATTCATCTTGCGAGTCCGAGGGAGCAATCAACTCATCACTGTAATATATCGGGGGTATTGTCCCTAATGTGCAGAGGTCCTTTATTAGCAGCGGTTACATTGGATGGTCAGAAATGACGTAATGCCTCGTTCAATTAAGCTCTGATGAAATGGAAGATCTGTATTGGTCGCATCCACTTTTTATTCATTCGTTTAACGGTAAATAAGGAAAGTACAGAAGCAGCTTTATTTAGGAGTTGCTACGAGTACGGCTCGTATAGGGATCTTTTTGTCCCTTAACGTGCTCACTTCAATTTATCGAAAGCAATTCGACCTGTATCAATTTACCGTAAAATAAACTTTAGTCCGTCGTACTAAGGTAGGTTGCATGTTTGTGTTACCTTATTGTTGGCAGCTGCAACTGTCTTCAGACAGGATATTGCCTCTAAGTTGCGAAACATCTCTCACACTATCAGCGGGTGAAAATAAAGATTATCAGCTTCTACGCAGTAAATTCAATTAGTTGTTGCTCCCGCCAATTGCATCAGATAATTTCAACAAATTGGAGCAAATCGACCGGTGTTAGTAATGGTGGTCTATTTTTCTACGTCAATTATGGGAGTTGTATAGAGTAACTGATTGAAGAATGCTAAGCGCACGGTTTTGTGCATTACAATAATATAGCTTTACTTTAAAAAATTTTTTTTGTCAATCGTTATAGACTAGTTGATCGTTCCAGCATGGGGCGAGACGCTACTGTCGCTGCCGAAGCGATGGCTGAGCACGCAGGTCTACGGCTCCGACGACGAAGACTTCCAGGTATAGACTATGAGCCATGGGGTAACAAATGTTTCAAACTAATTTTGAAATAGATTCTGAGGTCTCTACTTTTATTTCAACTGATATTTCATGCAGATTGGAGTTAGTTATTATTATATATTTAGCCATGTCTTTACCATTAACAGGAGTGTACAGTGTGCATGTTGCAACGATACATTCTAAAAATATAGAAGCCAAGAATAACTGCTATTGTTATTGTTACCATTCTCCTAAAACTAACTTTTCTAGTAAATAATACCATAAGCCGAAATCTATAGACGCACAAACTGGCTGGCAACACTACAAGTTTAAAATCACATCTTTACCACAAACACATAAATTTTAACCTTAATGTTGGTACACCTTCAGAATTTGCAGCTGCCGAAGCTGCCAGTTCCGGACCTGCAGGCCACCATGGATATGTACCTGGAGATGGCAGCGGTGGTGGTGAGCACACAACAGCTGGAGCACACGCGCGGGCTGGTGCGAGGTTTCCTGGAAGAGCTGGGACCGCAGCTACAAGAGGCACTGCTGGAGAGGCAGAAGGAGACGGCTAACTGGGTATGTGGATGATTTGTTGATGCACCTATTTTGCTATTAATTGCGACTTAAAAAAAAGAAAAATGCATTGGTATAATGCAATTTTTAAATACTACAGGTCATACTTAAGTAACGTATTTTTTATAATTAACTGAAAATCTTATGTGGTGTGTGATACGGTTGTTAAAGTTTTAGTTACCTGAATGGTTTATTCCTTTTCGATTTACTTACATTTTGATAATACGCCGACGGCCAACTTCACGGTTTGTTACGTTCACGTTTATTTTATTTGTTTACATTCGAATTGTCATTATTGAAAAATATTTATAAATATGGAAATGGCAATAGTAGTCATACAATTAATTGAATCTAACGCTATTCTTATTCGCTTAACATCATAATAAAGCCCTTATCGCTGGCTACAACCCAAAACATCGGCGTTACATCAACACCATTGTTTGCATAGTCCGGGTTCTAGCTCCGTCGAGTTAAGATCAACAGCCATGTCCCTCATGTTCTTTCCTACTTAAAATGAAACCTCAAAAGTTTCAGATTCTGGCGATCGTTATTTTTGGAATCGTGAAATGTACTGTTCCAATTTCGAGTGAGAGTCCAGTGTTAATGAAAATACTGCATGCGGTAGACGTGGCTACAAGTGACGAACATTTGTTTGACGTGACGTCGCAGTTATTGAAAAGTTTGTGCTTCTGCATGCAAGAAACTCTTAAGGCAAAGGAACAAAAGTTACTATTCAATGGCAAGTCTAACTCGTTGTCTGTTGAAGAAAAACTTAACAATAAAAAAGTCCTGGATATATATCGAAAAATTTACAATAATACATGTATTAATTTACGACAACAAATTGCAGATAAATCAAACAAAAACCACCATGTAGGTGAGGTCAAAGATGATAGTCATATGGATAAAAGCTGTGCAAATCATGAGAAAAATTACATAAGCTATGCATTGAGAAGGAATGAAAAAGAACACGACAATAAATCAAATTTTGAAAACATCCTCTTTAAAACGTTGGTAGAAACTAATGATTTACATAACTACACCATTAACAAACGAAACATATTGCGGGAACCAAAGGTGCTATTTACTAATGTAACCCAACAAAATGTGATTATTATTATAACATTAACTCCAAAAATAAGTTTACAATCAAATAAAGGACCAGAAAAAATGGTTGCTTATGAAGATTTCAGCAAAATGATCATTACTAACAGTACTCGTGTGGATATCGATATCTACAATACAATATTTTATGATGTAAATCTAGAAAAGAGGAGTAATATAGAAAATTTTACTAATTGTAATTTGCACTCTCTTTACACGTATTTAATAGAAAAGAAAAAAGATAATCTAATAAATGTTTTTAAAATGCTCAATAAAGAGAACAGTGTTAATATATACATCGACGTAACAGCGAATAAAAACCAGAACGATTATTTGACTGTTTGTTGTAAGGTCAACAGCAACATGTGTGAAAATGCTAAATTAAAAAAATATTTTTCATCTAAGAATAGTAAAATTATCGCAGAAATTTATCCAACTCAAAACTATAAAGAGACCATTTTGAAAATAAAACATCTCGTGAAACTGTATAGTGAAAAATTAAAAGGACAAGAAAAACGTGGTAATTTTAGCAATGCGACCAATTCTGAATGTATTGGTGGATCAGAAGAGATAATTGGAAAAGAAAATAGTAACTTAAAAAAAATTAATGTAATTATTAGAAGTCCGGATCAAAGCTCTACAGAAAAAACTGAAGAAGTCTTAGCAGGAATCGAACGTACCACTGTTATTACATTGGGTCAAAAAACACAAGACTTGATTGATCAAAGTCAATTGAAAAATACAGTTGAAAATAATTTGTCATCATTGGGTTCTCTTGAAGAAAATAATTGGATAAGTTTACAAAAGAGTCATAATGAAATAAAACGAATTAAGCAATTAGAAAACAAACAAAATGAAAAATTCAAAGAGAACAAATTAATTAAAAGATTAAAAGCACTGAAGGATAAAAATGTTGGTTCTTTTACTGGCGGCAGAGTCAAAGACAGCTCCAATAAAATTAAATATAACATGTCTTTGGAAATTGCGGAAGAAAGAGAGTCACCAGTCTTAGAGCCACCAACGACTAATAATTCAAGTATTATAACAGGAAAAGAAACAATGATGCTTGAGCATATAGTCGAAAAAGTGG
Organism: Ennomos fuscantarius; assembly: GCA_905220475.3. NCBI lineage: Eukaryota > Metazoa > Arthropoda > Insecta > Lepidoptera > Geometridae > Ennomos > Ennomos fuscantarius. Next base: position 340,348 of record HG992032.1, read on the forward strand.
TGGCAATGTTGCCTACGCTAACAACCACAAAAGCAGCAAAACAAAAAGAAACTCAAACTAGCGCTATGCAGGATTCAACAAAAAACATAGCACAAAGTGTAACTGAAAACGCATTACATGGATTAACAGGGGAACGACTAATATCATCTCAAAATAATGAACCTCTAATACACAATGATAACGAATATGATAAATCACCAATACTACAAGGGAATGATACAAACAAATTGGTAATGAAACCAGTGACACTGATACCATTATCTGCTAGTGAATTTAAAAACATCTGGCTATCTGTAACGGAAAGGCTAAAACAAAAGATATTACCCGATTATTTATCTGAAACAAAGGCATTATCACCAGAAACCAAAATGCAAAGGAATATTTTTACTAAAGAACCAATAACTTTTGCTAATACATTCTTACAAAAATCTAAAACTACTAAAGAAGCAATGCAACCCACTATCATTACTATCGAAAAGTCTAATGAAAACGTAGAACCAATGCCAAACATAATTAAAATCAACTTCACTATACCAGCAAATGCTGAAATTGATTTAACCACTCCAGAAACACAACCAACAGCAATTTATGAAAACATAATTTCATCGGCAGAAATTCTATCAAAACCATATAATGTAACTGATGTACCACTGACTATAACGGATCCTAATAAAATAAAAACTTTTAAAAATTCAAAATTGCCATCGAAATCAGCTTCATATGTTTTAACAATGACACCAATAGAAATGCCATTGCCAGTGACTACTTTGTCATTACCATCAAGTACCGAACGAAAATCACTCTTGACGTTAACACTACCGTACTCTTATAAAATGTCTTCGGCAGAAACATATGAACAAACTACAATTGCGTCTTTTATTTCAGAAGAAAAACCGAAATTCTTTACGCTATCACTATTTAAATCCAAAATGTTTTCGTCATCAACTGGTAATGAAGTTCATGAAAGTAAAAAAAATGAAGCAAAAAAGTCAAGAACAGAAGAAACAAAAATGGTATCAACGTCTATTGAAACAGGAGCCCAGCTGACGTCAACAGTGACTGAAAATCAACTACTTGAAATAAATGCAGCAGTTATATTTAATTCATCCGCAGAAAGGTTATTAACAAAACAATCGCAATCGTTAAGGGCAGTCGTATCGAAACTCGATAATAAAAGAATATTTTCGATTTTTGATAGAACAATGAATACAGCGAGGAGCTCAAAATATCAAACCTTATCGACTGCTGCTGACGCTACAGATATGCCATTAGTGTCAAGTGTACATTTTGGTTTGATAATTAATAAAAAATATATGATGCCAGAAGTGAATACAATAACTACATATACTAGGAATATTCAAAAAGTATCGAAGATCACAACGGTTATGCCAGATGTATCAGATCCAATAAAACCTATTTTGATTTCAATTTCAAAAGAAAATTCTTTGAAGTCATTTTCCCAATTACCAAAGTTATACTCATCGACAATTACTCTAACGCCATTGAAAATTTCACCTCTGAAATCAACATTTAAAAAAGTGCTGAATTTTACTTCAAAAATTTGGAAAACCATACCATTTCGTACAGATAATACAAAATCAACATACACGGATAATGTTAAATCAAGTATGAGAGCTAACGTCTTACCAACAACACCATTAATATCACCGATACCACTTTTGTTGACTAATGCAAAACTACGTTTGGTGCCAACTTTTAAAACATTAACAACTACTTCTAAAATGAATACAACTTTAAACACAGCGATAAGTAAGAATCCTTCAGCAGTATCCAGATCACCATTGAAATCGACTACAGAGAAAATGTTTGACATTCCTGCTGAATCAAAAAAAGCAGAAAAACCTACTATTTTACAAAAATCTGCTGATGAAATTCTATCAATAACGAATAACATAGAAGTAACAACGTCTTCAACTTCAATTTTAGCAAATGTATTGTTGAAACGTTTGTATCGTTTGAACAATCTAACCAACCTAACATCTCATGTCACATCGAAAAATTATAACTCATCTCTACCTGACAGCAAAAATAATACACAAAATCTGAATAAAAATTATGCCTTAGATATAACTTCAAGAGCTAAGTTTACTAACAGTCTAAAGAAAATGTTGACACTTGTTTTAACGAATACTACTAAAGACCAACCAGATCTCATTTCCACCGAACTTGCCCAGATAATCAAAAGTTCCTCGCCAAACAATATTTCAAAAAATTCAAGCATGCCATTACCATCTAGAGTTATTATACAGGAAACTTCAAGTTCTATGGATATTATAAAGAAAACTTCATCGAGAACGATGTTTCTTGATTCTACAAAGACAACTCAAACTGCAAAGTTTTCTGACAACAAAGAAAAGTCTTTGGATAATAGTTTTACGTTTGCTCGTGATTCATTTATAACTTCGAGTTCTATGTTTAATAAAAATACAGATAAAATACTTATTTCATCATCTACTGATAACACGGTCAAACATTCAACAAGAACATCCTCAGATACCATAAAGAATATTACCACTGCTCATAAACTTGAAAAAATTTATAAACTCGTAACATCTCCTATTACGACAGATTCGCTTGAGAGAAACGCAGCATTTTCTAGCACCAAGGAAGAGTTGCCAAATAAAATTAAAACCTTTCCTACTATATTTGAAAAAACATTCAGGTCCACGTCTACTGATTGTAGTAAACAGAAAACGCATTCAAATTTCGAAAATAACTTAGAGCAAAATTTTAGCTCTAACCCTAAAGAAGCCATAAAAACTGCAAATAAAACTATGATAGTGGCAACTTCAGGCGTGAAAGAGAAACAATTGCAGAAAAGTTTAACGTTTTCAAATATTATCACAAAATCAACTTTAAGTTTGTCACCTGGTAATATTGCCGCTTTAACATCAAATTCCACGTCTGCCGATATTACAGATAAACGGTCAAATTTAACAACTGACATAAATACTACGGTGAAAACTACAAGACTGGTGACTGCTGATCGTAGAAAACTATCTAATTTTACATCTACAATTATAACTGAGAAACTATTATTAACAAACGTAACAGCTTACATGATTGCAAATATTTCAAATGCTCCGTCAACTAATGTCACAAAAAAACTGAATTTTACTCTTACTGATATGGGAAAAACTACAAAGACTATTGCAAATCTACCATTTTATGACATAGCAACGTTCTCTCACGGTTCAATTAATGCACACTCAAATTTAACAGAAAGACACATTTTTGAAATACCTGACAACATAACTGTTAGAAATTTTGTAAATGTTTTTACAGGTGGAACTACTACAAAATTTCTTTCAGCGTCGATGGTTCCAAGTGCCACAGAAATATCATCTGGCACATTGGAAATTTTTTTTATGGATAGTCATCCAAACTCAATTACTATGAATGCTACTAGATTTTTTCACACAGACAAAAAATCACCTAAAACTCATCTACTAAGCATACTTGAGAAACCTACAAACAAAAATTTTGTAAAAACATCTTCAAGCTCACCAGTCATTATTCTAATCGAGAAAACACCTAAAAGTTCAACGATAACTCGTACTGAAGAGAATTTTCCAATTTTAAAAGTACATAGTATGAGTAAATTTCCTATTAATTTGAACACAAGACACAGTGAAAAGATACCAGGTAGATCTGAAAATCTTAGAAATTCCACGGTCACAGATTTCTCTGTGACACCAACTATTACTGAGAAATCAAATGGAATGACAAGTAAAATGAAACACGTCACCATTAAAGCAAGTGGCGCCAAAAATAAAAATGATATTTTTATATTTAATTCAATAAAGGCAAATCCCGCAGGCACAAAGATATTGAAAAAAATTAAATATCCAATAAATTATATTTTAATAACTTCCCATACCCAATCAACCTCTTTGCCAAGTAACGTGATTGAACCACCATTTATAGCGGTAGATCATATTACAAAAAATGACTTAATTAAAGATTATATTTCTCGTTCTACAGAAGTTATTACCACACATAAAGAATTAAGCTTATTTTTAAATAACGCAATAGAAAATTCTGAAGCATTCCAATCAACTAATAAAATAATAAGTTCACACACAAGAAATAAAATAGTACTTCTGAAATCGACGAGGAGTTGGAGTAATAAAAACGAGAATCAAAATAACGAATATCCGATAAATTCAACCATGACACATATTGCTAGCACCTTGAATTATACCACAGCAACTCACACAACTGATAAATCTTCAAGTATTTTAAGAAAAAATCATCTAGTTTTTATGTCTGCTCGTAACAGGAGTAAGTCATCAAGTCCAACTATTGGCAAAAAAATATCTCCCTATTCAGTTGGAACTCGCATGATCAAGTTATCTCCAATAGAAAGCTTTACGGCCTCTACTTTTTCATCGAAACCACCTACAAATTGGAAGGAAAACATCACTGAGACTCCCCTTACTTCAGTATCCTCAAGTTTCGTGGCAACGTATACTGCTGCAAAAGAAATTATAAACCCAAAAGTGAAGTTAAGTAATCGTTCATTTCTAACTTCAAATAAAAATCAGGTTTTGTCTACGATGATCCATCCTGTAGTGGAAATTAGAACAGAAAAGATATTAAGAAAAAAGCAAAATCGTACCGAAGAAAACCTTCAAAATGTAAACAGAAAGGATTTGAGAAAAAAAAATTCTAGTTCAAAAGTGTCCAATTTCATAGAAAAGTATCATGACTCAACAACTTTTCCTATTATAGAGTACGCAGACATATTAAGTGTAAGCTCAGCAGTGGAGAGGTCTTTAAATTATGATATACCTCATTCGACAGAAAGTACTTTAAGACATCGTAACATATTGAATGCTCAAACAACACCAGTAACTCGTACACCAAAGTTTACTCCATTAGAACATAGTGTCACTCCAATAGCATCTCAAATTACAAGCAATAATAGAAACTTAGGTATAATGTTACAAAATATTCAAGATATTGAAAATATCCCAAATTTAACAACAAATCGTATCTCAGAAAAAACTCCAACTCGAATAGCAGCGAATGGGCCAAACTTAATCACATTTCATCGGATAACAAACGATTCAAATGCAACAAAAAGCAATTTTATGACAGCAATTTACCCAAGCGCAACCAATACGACAATGAATCTTACGACGCCGATTGCAATGGATATGATGCCAAAATATGATTTTAGTTTAAATCTAACTCATACAACGCAAAATACAAATCGAATGGCAGCATATTTTGATCCAAATTTAACAAGCAGTTTGAAACCGAAAGATCCAAATTTCACCACGACTCGTATGATACTAAATGATCCACGTTTTATAAAAAAATATAATCTGATTTCAAAGAAAACTAACTTAACACCCAATTATCCAATACCAGCAACTAGTTTGACCCAAAATGATTTAAGCTCAACTACAACTCTGTCGCCGACAGATCCAAGTTCAAAAACACTAAGTATGACACCAAATGATCTAAACACAAAAACAACTCATAAAGTAATGAACGATACAAGTTCAACAACAACTACTATGGCAAAAAACGGTTTTAATTTCACAATAACTCATTTGACGGCGGATGATCAAAGTTTAACAACAGTTATTATTACACAGAATGATCCAAATCTAAATCCAACAACAATTATGTCACTGGATAACCAATATTCAAAATCAACAAGGAAACATATCGATAATTCATCAAGGATAGATGTTGCAGAGAATTTTCCTAACTCAACAACAATACGTGTTGCAGAGGATATTTCTGATGTAACAACAATTCGTATTGCAGAGGATATATCGAATGTAACGACAACACGTAATGTGGCGAATGTTGCATTATCTAATTCACCAGTGAACAATTCAAATACAACTCGTTTTATATCAAATGCTTGTTTAAATACAATTCAAAGTACACCAAATGCAGCCAGTTCTACTTCAACAACAACATACACCACGGAAAGCATTCCGAGCTTAACAAAAACAAGTGATGCAGAGATTACCCTAAGCTTAAAAAGAGCCGGCGTAAGAAGGATACAATCAAATTTGACAAGAGCTGGTACTATGTATGTCAATTTTACGGATTCCGTTACTCAAGGTGCTACAGAAACTAAAAGTCATCAGGATCATATATCAGTAACACCAAACACTATATACGGATATAGCATGTTAGAAAATATAACAACTTCTAAACCATCCAAGAAAACTCAGATATCTTTGAAAGAAAATGACATGAACCCTACTTTTGGATATCCGATTCAAAAAACACCTTCTATCTTAAAAGTTACATCAATAAATAAAAATCAATTTAAAGAAGTACGCGAACTAGCAACGACCTCAGTATTTATGAGGGACATTAATGAATCTATTCCGGTTACTTCGAAAATTAAATCAGAAAAAACTACAACCATTATGAAATTGATAGATGAGAGTACCACGAAAACAGATAAACTTTTAGAAAAAGCCATACTAAGATTGGAAACGATTGGAAAAAACATGAACCTTAGAAAACTGGATGGTACAAAAACAACAGATATGTATACTATAAATGCTACTAAAATTCAAGAATATACTGAAAAGTTTATTGTAAATGGAAGCAAACAGATGTACACCGACGTCATGAGAACGAATGAAAGTTACAGCAATAATACAATTGCAGTTGCCACTATTAGTGGTGTTACTACACATGACCCTGTATCTGCATTAGGCCCTGAAAGCGTGACTGAGTTTAATGTAATTAAATATACCACTCATGAAACTAAGCAAAGATCGACATCTAAACTCAAAAATAACAGTAAAAATACCAAAAAAACTATACATGATACAGAAATCAAAATTAATAAATACAAATATACTAGATTATTAGATATTTTTCATGAGGGTAATAAAACTTATGGAAACTCATACGTTAACACTATAAGCGTAAAACGTGGAAGAAACGAGACATTGAAAAATAATACATCATATTTTGATACTTCCACAGTGGATATAACAATTAAAGAAAATTTAAAAAGCACATCGTTAAATATTAATAGGTTTAGAGCAATGAGTAAAGAGGAAGTTAAGAACGCGGTAGCAACCACAACTCCAGACCCACGTACTTCTTCGAATAATAAAATAACCCTTAAGAGAAACCAAGCTCCGTTTAAAACATATTTATCGACGACTTCAAAAAATGTTGAGGCTGCCAGACCTGTTGCAAACCGTTCGATTTATTTTCATGTATCTAAAACCTCAGGTTTAAAATTACAAAAATCCAAAATTGTAAAAATCCCGAAACAATATTACAAAAGTTCGACTGAATCGAAACATACTATGAATAAAAATACGATAAACAACATTAAAAGTGTAGCTGCAAATTTAAGATATAATGATCAATATGGTGGGTTTAAACAACGTACCTTGCCACCTACAAGAGAAAAAACTGTAAAATACAATACATACCAACCTACGTACGACCTAGACTTTTCAATTAGTTCTGAAAAAATATTCCAACCGTTTCTACCTTTACACTTGCAAACAAAAATGGAATATACTGAAAGAATCATAAAATCGACTACGCCTTATTACATTATAAAGCAACATCACACTGAGCCAACGTATGTATCTAAAGCAACGGAAAGAAGAAGTACCAAGCTTGATATTAAAAGTACAACAATAAATAATCAACTCAAGAACAGACCAGAGCGCCAGCAAAAAATGCAGTCTAGACACGAAAAGGTCCTAACACGAATAGTTGCAAAAAATTACAAATTGTTCAAAACTTCAGACACACCACATCTACTATATTCTTCAAGTGTTCCAAAAACTATTATGTACCCCTTGAACATCATGCCACCGAAAAGGCAACGTAAAGCGATGAAGAGGATAGAATCGTCTAAAAATATGGAAAGCGAATTCTCTCCCCATAAATACTATGTTTCAAATCAAATAGAACGGCCCAAGATTAAATCACATTGGACTCCGCCGCGCGTTTACACACCGGCCTCTGTGATCCCAAGGCAGATAATATTACGACCAAAGTTTGAACCTGTTGGTGAAATTAAAAAACCACGTATCTATTTTCGATCCAAGCCTTTAATCATTGAAAATCCCACCGATGAACAGTTTTTCAGAGCGAAATATAAAAAACAACGAAATACAGATGGTCTGACATTTAACGAAAAGATTAATTTTATGGAAGAAACTCTACACAGTCATTTGGTTCCTGAAACACCACTGACTAGTCATGAAAAACACTTACCGTACATTCCTCCCTTAACAAAACCAAAGTTTCTTAGAGATAGAATTGACTCAATCAGGAATTACATCGCTGTTTATCCAAAACTTACGACTACTGCCAACGAATTTTTTCTACAAAAATCTAATGAGGATTCCGGAATGGAGGAATTGTTTATAGATCCATCATCATTTTACTCCCAAAAAAGAGTATTTCAGGAAGTGACTACGAAAAGACCACGTAAAAAAAGAAAAGGAAGAACGATATTTTTTTTGAGCCCTACCGTACCGTATAATCGTTATTTTTGAGCTTGGATAAAAAATAAACACTCATATTTACATTACAGACTTTTTTTACCTACTGCAGATATTTAACAGAATAAACTTCTTTACTATTTACGATGTTATTATTATAGTGAGTATTGTTTGAAATTATTATATATGTAGATTGTGACCATTTTCCTGTGAACGTAGTTATGCTTGATATCCAGGTAACAGATTGGTGGTTAGACGACATGTACCTGAAAGTGCGTCTGCCACTGACTATCAACTCCAACCCCGGCATGGTGTTCCCGCGGAGAACATTTCATAAGATGGAAGAAGTGGCGGACCTTGGAGCTTTATTCATTGACGATATTTTGGACTATAAGGAGATGTTGGACAGGTAACATAACCTACTAATATTATAAATGTGAAAGTGTGTGAGTATGGATTAATGTTTGTTACTCTTTCACGCAAAAACCACTGAATGGATTTAAATGAAATTTGGAACACAGATAGTTTGTAACCTGGATTAACATATAGAATACTTTTTATCCCGATAATATGTTCCCGTGGGACAATTATACAACACCACAAGGGCGACGCCGCGGTCTTTTTACGAAAAAACTAGTGAACGGATTGGGATGAAATTTGGAACACAGATAATTTATAGCCTTTTTTTTTTTTTTTTTTTTTTCAAGGGGGGGAAATGCCCTCGCACTTCCCTGCCACTACGGGGGTGGTGGCAGGGGGTATGTGGGACTCGAATCCACTAAAACCCCCCCGTGATCCGACCGCCGCCGGGATGGGGCGAGATGGAGCATGCATTGCATTAACCATCTCGCCCCGGCGGTAGGCCCTTCCGGGCCTCTGCGCCAGTGGGTGGGCAACCTTTCAACCTCAGTTGCCCACCAGACGTGTGGGGCCATGTAAGTGCAACGGAGAGTCCCCCGACTCTCCGCCACTGGCCCCACTACGGGGGATGGAGAAAGCGCTCAATGAAGCGCCTTCTCCGTCTCCCCACCCGTCTGCGCCGGAGGGGGTCAGAGTTGGTATTATCCTCCCTGACCCGCTCCGCGGCCTCCTTCTGCGTCATCACCCTCTCGCAGAAGGAGACCATGGCCTGCCACGCACTCTCGCTGCCGAGCATGGCTTTCACCACGCTCGGCAGCGAGAGGTCCCGGCCAACGACCGCTGAAAGTGTGCGCCGCTCGGAGTCCCAGGCAGCGCACACCTCCAGCGTGTGGGGCGCCGTGTCCTCTGGCGCCCCACATTCGTGGCAGGCCGGGGTCACCTCCCGTCTCGCGATTTGATGCAGGTACTTTCCGAAACATCCATGTCCGGAAAGCACCTGCACCAAACGAAACGTCAGCGACCCGAAGGGCCGCCGCACCCACTCCCGGAGGACCGGGCGGATGGCCTCCACCGTCCTCTGTTCAGGGACCGGTGGAGCCAGGTCCTCCGTCCACCGCCGCAACAGGGCGGCCCGCCCTGACCTCCCCCCACGCTGGGGGCTCTCCACGGGACCTCCTCGCCGCCACGAGATAATTTATAGCCTGGATTAACACATAGGGTACTGTTTATCAGCGTATGAAACCGCGGGGCGTAACTAGTGCCTTATAAAACCTGAAAATAGTAGAATACACTTACAAATAGGTACGGCATTATATTTTATTTTTCGTAGAGGGGAGCTACCCCTAGAACGGGCCACAAGCCGCGAGAAAGGCCAGCCACTCTGCATGGAGCAGTTCTACCGCTTGCTCGGAGTTTGCCGCATTCCTGAAGTGGGCCGGGACCGGCTGGAGTTCCCACCGGTCACGGGAAACGCTGACGAAGGGGAAGAACTTGTGATAGCTGCCTGCAAGAATTATGTGAGTCAGCTTTTCTGTATGCTCTAAAATATTTATTTATCGTGAGTCTAGGAGGTTAATGACATTAAATGCTATGTCATCAATATCTGCTTGATAACGTCCTTGACCTTCTTTCAGTCATACTCATGTTCTTATAGCTTCTGGAGTATACAGATAATATTCAGGAAATGTATATTAACGTATGAAGTAGCTCAGTAGTAAGTAGAAACAATAATTATATTACAACTAAATGTAACTACCCTCGATTATTATCTAAAGATAACTTTTCTTTAGATATTGTGCTAAAGTTTAAAAAGGCGTTCTTTAGCTTGTAAAACATATTAATTTTAAGACAGATATGGCTTAGATTCTAGCGCTAAGTTATACGTAATATGTAATATTTATTGAAATGAAAAATGAATGAATCCTAGTTAATAATAATAATATGTGTGGACATCTCACACAACGCCATCTAGCCCCAAACTAAGCAAAGCTTGTGCTATGGGAACCAGATAACTGATACAATACTTAGATACTTTTTTGTTTGTAAATACATAGAATACAATATGACACCCAGACACAGAACAAACACCTATGTTCATCACACAAATGTTTGTCCTGAGTGGGAATCGAACCCACAACCCACAGTTCAGAAGGCAGGGTTACTACCAACTGCGCTATCGGGCCAGTCAAAAGTAGTTATCTCATACATAAAATAACGAAATCGAATAACCAAGTGAAGAAAATAAGGATGTTGCAAAAAACAAGAGAAAAAACAAACAAATCGGATGACGATGCGACGGGCCAAATTAGATTTAAACCATTATCGTCCCTATCCTGTCAGCCAGCTTTACGAGCGCTGAAAGATATACCCTAATTCAATGTCTCTAAGTTAGTTACTTGGTTCAGAAATAACTTACTTAAAACTTGGGCACTCTGCGGCTCTATTACTTAAGTTCGCAACGGGGCAAGTACGACAGAACTTGTACGACCGAATATGTGAGATGCCACTTAGATTATTTGATTGAAGTGGATGGGAGTAGTATCTGAGCGGTTTTCGCAAGTGATTAATGAAGATTTACAATTTTTATGAATAACATAAGTTTTACTATGCATACTTAGAATAATAGTCGCATAACGAGCTAGACGTTTCTGCTATATCTTGGAACTAAATAACACCTAGCTAATTCATAGTTTCCAAACGCATAGAAACTTCGCATAGACTCTTTTACTTTAGGTGGTAAGATTTTTCTGCATAGTTGTCTAGGTGTCCACTTTGGCCGTCAAGCTTGCGCAATACGTCTAATACTGTGGTTTGAAGGTCACTGTAACTAGTGAAATGACTGGGCTAATGAGACTTTATGACCTAATCTCACAATCTAGTAGTATTATTAGTAGACAGTGTCTCAGGATGACGTGCGACGTGCACTGCAGCCGTATCGCTTAAGAGTTCCAAACGACTAGCTCGTCGCATTATTCCTTAACATAAAAAAACTCGATTTGTACATAGATTAGTAGATTTCACATAAGGAAATAATGATAAAATTAATAATTTTGGTCCAGCTGTACCCGATACCAGTGAAGGCGGCGGACCGCGGTCGTCTCACGCCGGGCGAGATCCAAGCACAGCTGCTACACTGCATGGTGGATGCAGCTGGAGCTCCTCCGGCTCCCAGGGTCGGCCTGCTAACTTCCATGGATCGGGACCAGTGGGCCCGAGCGCGGGAAATATTAATCAAAGGTAAGTAGTATAGTAGTGAACATATATAGATAAGCTCTTTATTGACACCAAGATGAAGAAATACAAAACAGGAAAGCTTATATGTAGGTTACAATGGGCGGTCTTATCGCTAAAACGCGATTTCTTCCAGACAACGTTTGGATGGACAGAGATAGATCAATGAGCATGGACGGTGGTGCCATAAAGTAAAAGTTACTATATACAAAATAAGATAAATATATATATAGACTGCTTTATATATACAATATATACTATTACTATACATAATACAAATACACATAAATCAATACTAAGGATCGGGACCTAAAGGTAGACCTTGTTGTTAACGCCATAAAGAAATTCGCTGAAGCTCATCAACGAAGGCTTCACCACCATGTGAATGTCGAGGCGATCTAGCTCCTCGACAACACGGATATAGTGAGAAGACTAAAACGGAAAAAACCTTTTGAGTTAGTTTAGTGAACCATAGTGTAGTTACTCAACTACAACTTTTTCGACTACAAGTCGTGATATCGTGAATCAATACGCCCAGAGACTCCAAAATACTAAAATCCAGCGTATGTAGGTACTAATTGGTAGGTAAAAGACTGGCCCGATAGCTCAGTTGGTAGTAGCCCTGCCTTCTGAACTGTGGGTTGTGGGTTCGATTCCCACCCAGGACAAACATTTGTGTGATTAACATCGATGTTTATTCTGTGTCTGGGTGTTATATTGTATTCTATGTATGTATTTACAAACAAAAAGTATCTAAGTATTGTAGGTATCAGTTATCTGGTTCCCATAGTACAAGCTTTGTTTAGTTTGGGGCTAGATGGCGCTGTGTGAAATGTCCACACATATTTATTATTATTATTATTTACAAACAAAAAGTATTTAAGTATTGTATCGGTTATCTGGTTCCCATAGTACAAGCTTTGCTTAGTTTGGGGCTAGATGGCGCTGTGTGAAATGTCCACACATATTTATTATTATTATTATTATTTACAAACAAAAAGTATTTAAGTATTGTATCGGTTATCTGGTTCCCATAATACAAGCTTTGCTTAGTTTGGGGCTAGATGGCGCTGTGTGAAATGTCCACACATATTTATTATTATTATTTACAAACAAAAAGTATTTAAGTATTGTATCGGTTATCTGGTTCCCATAATACAAGCTTTGCTTAGTTTGGGGCTAGATGGCGCTGTGAAATGTCTACAGATACAGACAGATATATCATCCGGAATTATGTAACCTGCGTGTAATACTATAATTTCCCGGTGTTCCCGTCAGATGAGAACAACCGCACCAACTTGGAGCTGATCTCCCGGGCGCTGTGCCTGCTGTGCCTGGACGAGGCGGGCGGCGACCGCGCCGACGCCGACGCTGACACCAACGCCATGCTGCGCGCCATGCACGGCGCAGGGACCAGATACCACTCTGCCAATCGATGGTTCGACAAGACGGTCCAGGTGATATGCACTGAAAGATTAATACATCTAAATACCTTCTACACATCATATCGCACTTTTTTTTATGTTAATGAATGATGTAACGAGCTAGTCGTTCGCCTGATGTTAAGCGACACGGCCGCCCATAACTGAACAGCGTCACTCGGAACTCCAAAATATAGTTTCGCGTGACACTGCACTGCGCACATCATCCTGAGACATCAACACAGTCTGGTAATAACATTACTCGACTGTGAGATCAGATCATAACGTCTCAATCGCCCAGTAATTTCACTAGATACAGTGCCCTTCAAACCGGAACACAGTAGTGCTTGCACACTACTGCTTGGCGGCTGATTAACTGGTGTGTGTGAAGTTAGCCCCGCACTTTTCGAAATCTAGATTTTATGTTGTTGTGCTGAATTGTTCTAGGTTTGTTCTATATTGTTCCAAAATAAAAAAATTCTAGCGTGAAAATTATGGGTGGAAAACCCGAAAAACAAATTTTCACCGTAGCCCCCCAAGTTTGATATATCCTATTTTTCTTTGTTGTGCTGGATTGTTCTAGGTTTGTTCTCAATTGTTCCAGAATATAACGATCCTAGAATGAAAACTGAGGTCGGAAAATAAGAAAAACTTTTTCGTGGTAGCCCCGCACTTTTGGAATTTCCAAAATTTTAATGTTGTTTCAGATTGTTCTAACTTTGTTCTACATTGTTCCAAAATAAAAAAATTCCAGAGTCAAAATTGAGGCCAGAAATTAAAAAAAACTTTTGTATGGTAGCCCCCCATTTTGCGATAATCTCATTTTACAATGTTGTGCTGGGATGTTCTAGGTCTATTCTACATTGTTCCAGAATATTATTTGTCTAGAAAGAAAGCTGCGGCCAGGAAATGATAAAAACTGAAGGGAGAACCAGTATGTTGCTAAAGAAGATAGCCCCGCACTTTTGGAATTTCCGAAAATTAACATTTTCGGAAATTCCAAAAGTGCGGAGCTACCACGAAAAAGTTTTTCTTATTTTCCGACCTCAGTTTTCATTCTAGGATCGTTATATTCTGGAACAATTGAGAACAAACCTAGAACAATCCAGCACAACAAAGAAAAATAGGATATATCAAACTTGGGGGGCTACGGTGAAAATTTGTTTTTCGGGTTTTCCACCCATAATTTTCACGCTAAAATTTTTTTATTTTGGAACAATATAGAACAAACCTAGAACAATTCAGCACAACAACATAAAATCTAGATTTCGAAAAGTGCGGGGCTAACTTCACACACACGATTAACTGGCAAAGCGGTGGTACCTACCTAGACGAACTTTGTAGGAAAAGTCCTACCACCTAGTAAAATAAAAATGCGCCACTTGACACATGACTAGTTGCGCCCTGCGGTTTCACCCGCAGATAAAAAGTATTTTAATTATTTACTCATCCCACGGGAAAATTTCACTTTTCCGGGATAAAATGTAGCCTATATGTTAATTCAGTGCATAAGCTATCTTGATACCGAATTTCATCTAAATCCATTCAGCCGTTTGAGCGTGAAGGAGTGTGATAAGTTTTTGATCGTTAACTATGTGCTAATGCAATAGTATTGAATTCACAAAAATTGAAAAGAATTTCAATAGAAAAGAAGACACACACACACACACTATCTAAAACATAAATTGATATGTTTAGCTGATCATCTCCCAAGACGGCACCGTCGGCATGTGCTACGAGCACAGCGCGGCCGAGGGGGTGGCCGTGGTGCGGCTGGCGGAGCGCGCGCTGGCGCGGGCCGCGGTGGCGGGCCGGCCCGCGCCGCCGCCCGCCCTGCTGCCCGCGCCGCAGCCCATGCGGTGGGCCATCCCGCCCGACCTGCACCGGACCATAGAGCAAGCGGCTCGGAACTTAGATCGGTATACGGCACAAGATTATTTTTACGCTCTCCTTTTTAAATACAAATCCATTAACTGATCGGTTGATGAATTACATTGTGCCGGTTTTTAATTTAAAAGTTTTTCTGTTTGTTTTAGAGCGATATCAGATTTGGACCACAGAGTATACACGTACCGCGGCTACGGGCGTGAGTACATGAAGTCTTGCCGCACCAGTCCCGACGTGTACATACAACTCGCTCTGCAGTATGCATATTACAAGTAAGTTAAACCTTCCCACATGATTGTCATTTTTAAGCAGCTCCATTAGCTTGCGTCTAATTTTATTTCGTTTTCTAGAATGTACGGCTACTTGGTCACCACATATGAATCGGCTTCTCTGCGCCGTTTTCGAAACGGTCGAGTGGACAACATCCGGTCGGCCCACGCCGCCGCCCACGCGTGGGCAGCTGCCATGTGCACCGCCGAGACGCCGCCACTGAATGAAGTTCACGATGACAGTCAGAAGAAGGTCTCGTTTAATTTATATGGGGTGAATATGGATCTCTTTCTTATGTCTAGGAGCTTTTGGGAGATCAGCTGATATTAATTTGTTTTCATCATCAACGTCTAATTGTTTCTCTCACTGACATTTACAGAAAAAATCTGCGTTTAAAATATTAGCACATTTAAGTTGCTTTATTTATTATTTATTAACTGACCACACCTCTACATTCACGCGTGGAAAGTTATTGTTTTAAAAATACAATATGTAAGCATAATTTATTATTTGCAACAATCGATCAACATCGTTTAAAAGAATACACCGACCAGAAGGGTAGGCTAACGATGATGATGAATTGATCAAAACCATTCTACTTTTAGCCATATTAAGTTGAAGTATTGGAATAGGAACAGAAGAAGCTGGAGTTGTTCGAGGAGGCAGCCCGCAAGCAGACCGAGATCATGGAGGCCAACATCCTGGGCCACGGCATCGATAACCATCTCCTGGGTCTAAGGGAGGCCGCTAGGGAGACTCTCGGAGAACTGCCCCCAATATTCACAGACACCACATACAAGCAGATGATCGAGTTCAAGCTAAGCACTAGTCAAGTAAGTTGTTCCATTCAGTCCAGTCCAAAGATTAATATAGTCAATGGTCTAGTCGTATTTTTTCCTTCATCTGACTAAGTCCAAAGAAAGATTAGCGCAGAATGTGATACACTATAGTAGGAATTTCAACCATATTATATGGATGTCGTAATTCGGTCCATCTCGCTCGGTCTCTTATTAAAGAATTGTTAAAAGGAAAATGAACTCGTGTAATTTCATCGCTCGTTCCCCACAATACAATCTATAAAATAATAGGTCTTTACCTATGAAATTGCCGTATTGCAGTACAGACTTTTTCAAACAAAAAAAAGTTTTGATTTGCTATGAATTCTAAATTCAAATTTATTTTGTTTTAAAAATATGACATTCTATTTACAATATAAGTCTTTTGTTTATTGATTAGCGTTGTATTTTCATTACATTTCAACATTTTTCCTCATAATGGATACTTTGAAATTTCGTGTAATTATGGAATATGAGTTCCGTCGTGGCACCAACGCGGCACAAACGACACGTAACATCAACGACGTTTACGGAGAGAACTGTACAAACGAACGTACAACCCGTTATTGGTTTGCTCGGTTCCGTTCTGGGAATTTTGACTTGAAAAATGAACCTCGTGGTCGTCCGGAAACTTTGGTCAACAATGATGAATTAAAGGCGATTGTGGAAGCTGATGAATCTCAATCTACAGCTGAGCTGGCAGCAGCTTTTGATGTTAGCATCAAAACAATATTGGTCCATTTGCGACAGATTGGCAAGATAAAAAAGCTTGGTAGATGGGTGCCCCACGAACTTAACGATCGCCAGCGCAACGTACGCGTCGAGACTTGCCTTGCGCTGCTTAACAGGCACAGAAATGAAGGAATTTTGAACCGAATCGTTACGTGCGACGAAAAATGGATTCTTTTTGACAATCGAAAGCGCTCAGAAAGTTGGTTAGATCCTGGTTCGGTACCAAAGTAATGTGCAAAACGAAAAATGACCCCTAGAAAGGTGATGGTTACAGTTTGGTGGTCTAGTGCTGGTGATTCATCATAGCTTTTTACAAAACGGCGAGAGCATTACTGCAGATGTGTACATTGAAGAACTGACCACAATGATGGCGAAACTCGCACGTCTGCAACCAGCTTTGGTCAATCGGTCGTCTCCACTGCTACTTCATGACAACGCGCGACCCCATACTGCACAACAGACCGTCTCTAAGCTGCATGAGTTGGGTTTGGAAGCTCTCCCTCATCCGCCATACTCACCAGATCTTGCGCCTACTGACTATTACTTTTTCCAAAATTTGGACAACTTTTTAGCGGGAAAAAATTCAATTCCCGAGAGGCAGTACAAAACGCCTTTGAAGAGTTTGTTGTCTCCCGTCCCGCTGATTTTTTCAAGAAGGGCATCCATAAACTGCCACAGCGTTGGCAAAGATGCATTGATTGCAGGGGTGATTACTTTGAATAAAAGAAATAAATAAGTTCGCAAAAAAAATACTTTAACTTTTTTCAAACAAAACGGCAATTTCATAGGTAAAGACCTAATATCAATAGCTGCAGGCATCTTTACGTCGATGCGTGAAGCTCTAAAGTTTAGCTTTGACCAACTATAAAAGGTGAAATGGATAAATAGCAAAGAACAGGATCAAATAAGTAGTTACGATTCAGGTGGCAACGACAACCGACGGCACCTTCATGGGCTACGGCGCCGTAGTCCCGGACGGCTACGGGTGCAGTTACAACCCGAAGCGCGACTGCATCATCTTCTGCATTTCTTCCTTCACATCCTCCAGCGTCACCAACACGGAAGCTTTCCGCCAGTCCTTGGAAGAAGCCCTCAACTCTATGCAACTCATGTTCCAGGCGCGAACAGCGGAAACTTAAAAATATTGTTTTATGTTTTGGTGTACCGACTTATATTAAATGTCAAAAAATGTCATCTAAGTAAATGATATCAAAAATCAAATTAAAAGGCACGTGGTTATCGTTACCAATATTTCAGTCAAAATTATGCATTAGAATATTTAAGTAAATTACAATTTATTCAAATTATATTATAGTTATTACGATATTTACATCTCACTGTATTTGATGAAAGTTGCATATCAAGAATTCTAAAATTTTATATCAATATTTGTATCTTAAAATGATCTTATTATACATTTGTTCCTTCGTTTGATAGTTTAATGAATTTAAACGTAGATACATAAATTAGTTAAATGCTTGTATTTTTAATTAAGGCAAAATTATGTAAGACTTAAAAAAACTAAAACATATCATGATGCGGATGCTAAGTAATTATAAATATTCAAGTAACGACACAATTTCTTAAAGAAATAAAAATTATAATACAAAGTAATCATTTTAACATAATAATATTAATTACTTATGTATTTTATTATACGCATGTATTTTAAATGATGCGCATCAAATAATTTACTATTTAAATATTTCAATTACCAAAATATAATATACGAATGTTGAATGAAACATATTCTATGTACCTTTAACAGCTTTACAGTCCTTACAAAACACGAAGTTTTTGTGCCAGCTATCAAATTACCGCGGGTATTGTTTATATCGAATGGTTGAATACCCAATATACATATATTATAAGAGTAACGATCTAAGAAACATTGTTAAGTTATAATTTATTAACACAAGATCTTCGGTCCTGAATTTTCACTGATTAATGTTTTGTATGGACTGGTACCTGGGAATGGTTACAAGAATTTCTAAAGCTACTCTAAAAACTTAAAATTGTAATCCTTCCTTTTGCTATTTAAACGTTACATGTATTTCTACAAGATTTTGATGTTAAAAAAATTATAAATAGTTATGTAGGCTCCGTGTGGTCTTGTAACTACTTACATATCTACAGAAAAAAGTATTGTTATAAGAGAATGGTTTACTTATTATTCGTCCACTTTAGAATTAATCGTTTGTTAATATTATTGGATTTAGAAATGATAATATTATTGCCGTGTTCTCTACGTCTTATGCTGATTAGTTGAGCAGCGACTTGGTCGTTAGTTTCATATTCTATCCTAAACTTTTATTAGATTGAAAATGTCTTATATTTTGCTTACCAATGTGGAACATCTGAGCAAATATTGTACCAATTGTGTCGAACACGTTAAATTTACATAAAATGCTATTTGAATAATATTTGGTTTAAGGCGAGCACCTTAGGTGCGTCGTTTATCATGTTTAGGTACGCTTATTATGATTAAGTACACGCGTGAGAGCTGTTGTGTTTAAAGTTGTCATAGTTGCTAGTCCTTGAATGCCAATTTTAAACTTTTTAGGAGTTAGTATACATTTGTTAACGTTATTATTTTGAAATAGATATTTTTATATTATTTACTTGCTATGTAGAATTTAAAAAAAAGTTCATATATTAGATACGTGTGTTATTTATGTCTCTTTTGAAATATCATGAATGTAACTAGTCTTCTTCAAAAGCGGCTGTATTTTGATCCATGAGTAGATACTGTAAGCATTTGTATTCATGAATTAGTATTAAACAATGTTTAGGCTTCACTACAGAGTACTTACATAAATAGGTATATGAGATTTTTTGGTGGGTCAATTTGTATCTAGTTATACATAGAAGACGAGTAGAAGAAAATATATGCAACTTACAGAAATGTGGATAATAAATAATCTTGATATTAAGTAAATATGAACATACTTAATATTTTAAACTAATTAAACTATGATTCAAACGTTATGTCCACCCACAGGTATAAGTAGGTATTAAATGTAGGCTTAGATAAATAGTACATTTGTACTTGGGTAGATTAGCTAATCGGTGTCTATCTAGAATTTAGAGAATATTCATTAAATGTTTAGCATTTAGAATAAAACAATTATAATGTTTAAGATGATAAAATGTCAATGCTGTGGTGATATCATAATTAGTAGATTTGTATAAACGTTACAAGTATTTGTGTCAATTACTTTTCATAATTGAAAAGTGGGTAGTTTTATTTATTAATTACACTACAATTTTTTGGAACCGTTTATATGCACTTGTATTAAAATATACTCATTATATTTTTTCATAAATTAAAAAAAATACTCACGTATAAACATTTATTTCACATGAATTATAAGCGTGACGCTTGCTTGGAATATTTTATAAGCACATAAGTGTTAGATATTTTAATTTATTAGTCATTAGAATAGGTACAGTCAGCATCAGAAGGATCTAAGCGTCTAAAATAGCCAAAATCATCAACAATACCAATCAAAACCGTAACCGTAAAACCAATCATGGTGATGATCATTCTTTAGTTATGTGTACACAGTCAAAGTAAGCGTATTGTAGGCGTCATCGAATCTCCACTGTCCATGGAGGCGTAGCTTCATAGACGCGTCGTCGTCATTATACGCTTGGTGTACGCCTGCTTGCAGATTACATACAAAACTATGACGGTTTCACTACAAAAGATTTAAACAAGCCTTAAAATAGTGTTAAACTACTGTTACGCCTTATTTATGTATTTGTGATAACACTGCCTGACTGCTTAGATATATGAAATTAAAAAATATGTTGCTAACAAAGGCTTCCAACGTAGTGAATATAATTCAATAAGTTGAAAGCCTCAAGCAAATCACTTTGACTGCGTGCATACAAATGAATTAACATGATATTAAAATGATTATCAGATGATTTTGGACACTGTAGACTACGACGCTTCGATTATCTGACGCTGACTGTACATATGCATATCCGTCACATTTACTATGTGGTTTTTAGTGCATAATAATAAAAAGCAATGCACCTGAATCAAATCTGTTCTAAATTCTAGAGTCCAAATTATGTAAAGCGAGGGCTAAAAATGTGACCAAGCCAGCCACCAGAGGCGCACATGCTTTCTAAATTGATTGTTACATTTTGTTTCTATTTATATCATTTATGTTTATTACGAAATTAGTAGAGAACGAAACATTAAATATCGCTGAAAGCTTACACACATCAGGATATGATTATATTATAAAAACAAATTAACTGAAAGTTATACATTATATTATATGTATAACTTTCAGTAAAACGCATAATGATGATAGTTTTATAATATAATCATATCCTGAGTGTTATATACAAAGATAAAAACATTTTGAAACAGACTATTATGCCTATATATTAGTTTGATGATGAAACAATAAAATCCAAACTACGGAAATATATATACGGAACTAATATTCTATGCTTTTTAATTACCGACAAAATTGAATAAAATGAACAAGCATACATATAAATAAGTCAAACTATTTTAAAATATTTATAATTATCTTACTAATGTCCTACTAGTTTCGTGATAAAAGTATATAAATTAGGTTAATGTAGGTAAGGAAACTAAATGCATATCGAAGTCAAGTCTTCATGTGTTACATGACCAAGAATATCAAAAACATATCAATGTTTTAGAATTAAGATTTTACTGAAGTAAAACATATCAATGTTTAAGAATTAAGATTTTACTGAAGTAAAACATATCAATGTTTTAGAATTAAGATTTTACCGAAGTAAAACATATCATTGTTTTAGAATTAAGATTTTACTGAAGTAAAACAGATCAATGTTTTAGAATTAAGATTTTACCGAAGTAAAACATATCATTGTTTTAGAATTAAGATTTTACTGAAGTAAAACATATCAATGTTTTAGAATTAAGATGTTACTGAAGTAAAACATATCAATATTTAGAGTTAAGAAAAAAAACACATTCTTAGATGAATATTATAGATATGTAGTTGTCTATTGCTTTTATCTTATTAGTTATTGTTGGACAATGTTACTTTATCGTGTAACAACGAATTATTTAAATTATTAGAACAAGTATAGTGCGATGTTTTGTTTTTCATTGGAATTTTTCTTGTACTATTTTATTATTACTAGTTGATGTTGTCTTCTTACTGTTGTTATTATTATGTAGGTACTCAGTAGACCTTATGTATTTGAGTGTATCTAGTGGAATATATCAAAATTTATATTAATAGTAGAACATAAATCATCGATTCTGGGTGTATAGGTATTAGGTAGATATACCCACCACGGCTTTAATTATAATCTTTACTTAAATTTAATCAATGATTGAAATGTTCTGCCAATTTTTCACTACGTGAAATGTCATGAACTAAAACTAGAGAGAAGCATTGATGAAACATTAACGTTTGTAAGTACGGCGCTGATATATCCAGAAACTGCTTTCAATAGGTTCTCGTTGCAAACATTCAGCTATTAGTCCACTTTAATTAACAAAAAATGGTAGGCATAATACCATAACCACCAATATATTGTTGTAGAAGTTAAAGAGTGAGTGTGTGTGAGTATGTGAGCGAGTATAAGAGTGACTGAATGTGTGTGAGTGAGTTGTAGAGTATGTATATCGATTCTAATTTGGTATGAATGTTAATGTGTAAGAAGGGATGGCTGCTGTTGTATCGCACATAAAATAATATTAGACATGTCTTGTTGTTATATTGTATGTGTAACGGTTTTGTGTACCTAATTACTACTACACTAATTATAACAATATATAATTATATTCCCGGTGTGACTCAAATTTATTGATGCCTGCCAATATGTCAAAAAAGAAATAAAACCTTCATGTAATTTCGTGATTTATATCATAGTGTAAATTGAAATGATGTGTTGTCGTATGTAAAACAATGTTACACAAAGTGTATTTAGTCCTTTTAAACCACATATAACTTATATTTCTATAATGTAAATTCGACATCTGCCCAATAAAATAGTAACCTATAAATTCATAACGTGACAAATATTTATTTAAAAAATAAAGACCCAGACATAGAACAAACATCGATGTTCATCACACAATATTTGTCATAGGTAGGAATCGAGACCACAACCTACAGTTCAGAAGGCAAGGTTACTACCAACTGAGCTATCAGGCCATCTAATAAAAAGTATGCCAGAAGAAATTTTGTTCCAGTTGCGTAACACTGTTCCACAATTGCACAATGCGAATTACTGGTATTTCAATTTTTAAAGCTTTTTTCATGTGCACGACAAACTTTATGCTATATGGTCTTGTATACCGCATGATATTGATAACTGTACCGATGTGATTAGATAATGCATATCAGTGGGTAATTGTCTATATGTCAATTTAATGTTGCTATAAATAAATATCCTGATTTAACTTGTGTTTTATTCCACGGACGACACCCAACATGTATGACTATTACAATGTATAGAAGGATCTGCTCAATAATTAACAAACGCAATGCGTAAAAAATCGACTTCAGACTTATATGGTTTTCTCATGGATGCCATTGTCATAACTGGACCAAATTGAAATGGGACCACACGGGGAGCACCAGCTTTAAAATAAAGAAAGAATCATAGAAATCGGTTCACGCAGTCGAATATCCCGAGGTAACAATTATATAAAAACAGTCGAATTAAGAAGCTCCTCCTTTTTTGAAGTCGGTTGAAAAAGCCATTTATTCCCAATTTTAACAGGTAGTATATTTTCGGTTTAGGCTTTTCTTCTATATTCTTGGCCAACTGAATAGTGTGGAGGAAAGATTTATAGAAAATAGAATTACCTATGAAATAAAATTAATTACGAATTAAAAACGTAGGCAGGCGTTATAATCAAACGTTGAGTACATAACCTCATTTGCAAAAGTAAAACTTAACAGTTAAATTAAATATTTTGCTTTAGGCTGACATTTTTTTTTTTTAGCCACCTATATTTTCTGAGTTACTCAAGAATATGTACGAGATATGAGTATTTATTTACTAAAAAATAAAAAGCAAGTTTGATATTTGAGTTGATTTTATTAATGACCTTCCCACAGTTTATAAATGATACAATACATCTTAATGACAACACACTGGTGTATGCAAACATTATACAATAAATACCAACCATCATTTTTTTATACTTTCAATATTTTTCTGTACAATAAACAACAACTTGGTCGCTACTATATATTTTCACTATATAAAATATTATACACATATTTTTTTTTTGTATTTATAGTTAATACTTTTTCTGGAATGTTACAAATGCATTTAATTTAGTATAGTTAACATAAACTATTTTCTCGTATTACAAGTATAAATATATGTGTTATTATAAAATAAATAAATAACACCAAACGATCACATACATAGACCCTGGACCCGTCGTAGGAATCCCTGTATCTAGGGACCCACGAACTACGAGGCCCGTCGTTTTTTTTGAAAATATATATTTCCTATGGCACGCCTTATTTTACAACATGTTCTGTATTATTATTAAAATACGTCTAAAATCACACACGCGAATGCATATTAAAATATTATGATATATTTCATAATAATTCATCGCTTACAGTTATTTACTATGACTCAAATTTGAAACGGCGATAACTAAAATGACTGAGAAATACAACAAATTAACGATCAAAATTATAACTGGCCGATATTCATTTATTGATATAAACTTAAAGGAAATTAAAAGTGCGGTTTAAGAAAGATTTAAAAGAGAATCCAAGGCTCCGTATAAAGTTATACTTCATTAAAATCTAAAATAGTGCTTCAACTATCTCTTTGTCGTTGTCAAAATTATTTCCATTCAATAATGTGTCATTCCATTACGCGCGTAGCTACCGGGGGCCAGACGGGGCAGTGCCCAAGCTCAGCGGGCCCTCTGACTTACAAACTATCAATTTAACTAGTGAATATTTCTCCCACATTCTAATCTAGAGTACGTCAAAATCGGAATACGACGGATACGGAACAAACGATTTAAATAGTTTAGTTGGAGGCCTTGTTTATTTTTGCCCCGGGGCCTTTAGTTACCTAGCTACTGCCTACCTTTCTTTGCCTAATTACCTTGTTCGAATACCGCACTCATAACAAATGTAAGCTTTAATATTATTACTATACTGTAAAAATAAAAAGGGTATATTCGCGCACAAAAATTATCAAAACGTAATTTTGACTAACCTCGAAGTTTCGACCAAGTCACATTGGCCGCGGTCGCTTGTTGGTTATATTTTGATAATTTTTCTACGCGAATAGACCCGTTTTATCTTTACAATATGAGCTCAAGTTACGAAAGTTTTAAGTGTTAGCCGTCGTTTCTTACATTTATTTTTACTTATAAATAAATATTTGTAGACATTTCACACAGCGCCATCTAGCCCCGAACTAAGCAAAGCTTGTACTATGGGAACCAGATAACTGATACACAATACTTAGATACTTTTTGTTTGTAAATACATACATAGAATACAATATAACACCCAGACATAGAACAAACATCGATGTTCATCATACACATGTTTGTCCTGGTTGGGAATTGAACCCATAACCTACAGTTCAGTAGGCAGAGCTACTACCAACTGAGCTATCAGGCCAGTCAAAACTTGTCAAGCGCGTATATTGTTTTGGCTCTAAGATTAAAAAAATAAATAAATTTGTAAATGACTATAAGAAAGTGTATCAGATTCGTGAAAACTCTTAACATTGTGATGTGATTTGATCAAGTCGATAAGTCTCAATAACGTGTACGACATCGTTTCATAAGTAGTAACGCACAGTTTCTAGTAGCTTGCCAGAGTGAGGTTTAGTTTCTTACGTTATGAGATACGCGGGTTCACATTTGCAGTCGTCGTCCGAGTTCACCTGGAAATAAAATCATTGAGTGAAAATAGATAATTTTTTGCCTTGAACGTAATATTTTGTTATGTATGTAGAGCAAAAACGTCTTTGAATAGATAATTTTTCACAAGCTATATTCTATGCAACTTCTAAAAATGCGTTTCGAAGTTGTAATACAGACACAATGCACAATGGATGATTTTTTTACAATCTGTATTTTATGTGAATTTTAAAAATAAGTTTAATAAATTTCGAATAAAATACATACATAATTTTCTGTAACAAATAATTAAAGTAACACCGTAATCGGTGTTTCTTTAATTATTTTGAATTACATATTCAGTGCATATGGTGACTTTGAAGTCACCATATGCACTGAATATGTACTAGATATAGCTCGCGCAAAACTTTATAAGCTCTCGGAAGTTAGGCCACGCATGGTAGAGTGCATTGTAAAAGCGGCCATACAGTAAACATAATATGCGCAGCCATCCGCACTAATTTCCGAGAGCTCATAAAGTTTTGCGCGAACTACATCTAGTACATCGATGCACATAGATGACTTCAAAGTAGCTGGACCGATTGCGGCGTTTCTTTAAATATTTGTTACAGAAAATTCTCTCGGTAATCCTATATAAACTACGCTACTGGTTCAATGATCATCATCATCAACATTAGCGTGAAGAAGTCCACTGCTGGACATAGGCCACGGCGCCACTTGGAGCGGCTGCTTGCCTCCTGCAACCATGAGCTGCGGCTGCGACCAAGGGGTGATCACGAAACTTTGCTTGCAATGCAACAGGAGAAATTTCCATAATAACTATGCACATAGACTGCGTATTCAAACTGTCAAATCCACATGGTCGTCGAGGTGGTCGTGGATGAGCGGTGGTCGCGGGTACCATGAGGAAGGAGTGCAGCGCCAGGTCGGGCGCGCGCGGGCGGCGCTGGGGGTCGTGCGTGAGGCAGGAGGTACCATGAGGAAGGAGTGCAGCGCCAGGTCGGGCGCGCGCGGGCGGCGCTGGGGGTCGTGCGTGAGGCAGGAGGTACCATGAGGAAGGAGTGCAGCGCCAGGTCGGGCGCGCGCGGGCGGCGCTGGGGGTCGTGCGTGAGGCAGGAGGTACCATGAGGAAGGAGTGCAGCGCCAGGTCGGGCGCGCGCGGGCGGCGCTGGGGGTCGTGCGTGAGGCAGGAGGTACCATGAGGAAGGAGTGCAGCGCCAGGTCGGGCGCGCGCGGGCGGCGCTGGGGGTCGTGCGTGAGGCAGGAGGTACCATGAGGAAGGAGTGCAGCGCCAGGTCGGGCGCGCGCGGGCGGCGCTGGGGGTCGTGCGTGAGGCAGGAGGTACCATGAGGAAGGAGTGCAGCGCCAGGTCGGGCGCGCGCGGGCGGCGCTGGGGGTCGTGCGTGAGGCAGGAGGTACCATGAGGAAGGAGTGCAGCGCCAGGTCGGGCGCGCGCGGGCGGCGCTGGGGGTCGTGCGTGAGGCAGGAGGTACCATGAGGAAGGAGTGCAGCGCCAGGTCGGGCGCGCGCGGGCGGCGCTGGGGGTCGTGCGTGAGGCAGGCGCGGCAGAAGGCGCGGCCCTCCTCCGACAGCGCCGGCGGCACGGCGGGCCGGGCGCCCATGCCCACGCGGAACATTATCTGGTAGTTGCTGTCGTACTCGGAGAACGGACGCTGCGGGAAATAATAATAACGTCCAACGATCACATACATAGATCCTGGACCCTAACTAAGATTCCCTGTGTCTACGGACCCAGGAACTACGAGGACCATGCTCCCACAATACCCAGACTAGGAACAAGTATTTACGCTTTTTTTTTGTGCTCAAATACTTGTCCTGTCGCGGGAATCGAACCCGCCGCCTCCGGGTTATGAGCCGACCTGCTCTACTACCACACCGCAGAGGCTGTCATAAACGATCGTCTTCATAAATTTTTGAAGTAAAACTTCTTTACGCCCGCTTGACTTAGGAAGTAAGCTGGTGAATGAAAGTTGAAATTTGTTCACCTAGCTCTTCATTGTCAACATAACAAAGTTAAACATTTGCATTTCTATTTTGATTTGTCCGGTAAAATGACAATTTACAATCATCAAAATGGCGACATTAAAATTAAACAAAGCCAAACCAAAGTTATACCGGCCGCCAGATGGAGCTAAACTAAAAAGTTTTACTTCAGTCGTGTGGTCTAAAGCACACTTGTTTTTTACAGACGGAAGGACTTTTATGCGGTACCTCCGCTTTGCCAGAAATTCCAGTTTGAAGGGCACTGTAGCTATTAAAATTACTGGGGAAATGAGAGTTTATGACCTGATCTCAGAATCGGAGTAATAAGATTACTAGAATGGTGCAAATGTCTCAGGATGACGTGCGCAGTGCAGTGTCACGCGAAACTCTATATTTTAGAGTTCCGAGTGACAATTACAACTGATATGGGCATCCGTGTAGCTTAACATCCGACGAACTATCCGACTAGCTCGTCATGTCATCCCTGTACATAAAAAACGGGCTGCTAGAATATTTATTATATTTTACTTCTCAGTTGAAAGCGAAGAAAATGTTTCTTTTATTCTACAAAACTCGTTTTAAATGTTTTTGTACCAAACAATTATTTTCAGTTATGTAACACGTATATGAAAATATATATCTAAATATGAATACAGTACACAAGACAAGATTACATTAAAACGATTGCCAATACGGTCATCTGTAAATTTAATACGTAACATCAAATGTACCAGCCTGTGGGCAATCCAAAGGTAATAGAATCAGATGTACACATACAATAATATGTAGTCGCTAAAAGCAATAAAGCTCACCTTCCCTGAAGCCATTTCAGTGACGACGCAGCCGACGGACCAGATGTCGGCCGCGCGGCCGTGCCCCGAGGACTTCATGAACACCTCAGGGGCCATGTACGCTGGAAATGTCACCGGCAACTTTATGTCCTGTTCATCTAACTCAAGATTGAGAAAATTTTACGATCCGCGTCCCAACCACGGACGGAGACACCACGGAAATAAGCCGCGTTCAAAAATTCTGAAAAATAGACTTTTTTCATCGCACGAAGGTGTGCAATACTTCAAAAGATGCGGGCAGTGGAGGCCAACACGCCTGTGAAATTCGTTTTGCGCTACGATCAGTGGTTGTTGAGAAAAGGGGAAAAAAGTAATAAAGTGCAAAATTGTGAATCTTTAAAGTGAAACGCTGACGAATCCAAAGCGGTGACCCACACTTTTAAAGTATACCTTGGAAGGCCTTGTGAAGGTCTACAATCCTGAGCTGGAACGAGATTTTTGCCTTGGGTTCGATTCTCACCCAGGACAAACATTTGTGTGATGAAAATCGATGTTTGTTCTGTGTCTGGATGTTATATTGTATTCTATATAATTATGTATTTACAAACAAAAAGTATCTAGGTGTTGTATCAGTTATCTGGTTGCTATAGTACAAGCTTTGCTTAGTTTGGGATTAGATGGCGTGTGAAATTTGCACACATATTTTTTATTATTATTATTTATGATCGAGCAAAATTATTTGTTTTCACAAATATTATCGCGCAACTGTGCCGGAATATAGAGAAATTAAAACCTATTACAAGGCAAATATTTAAAAAAAATAGTTTCATCTAGTTGTAAAGACCTAAAGGGTACTTTGTTGTCTTACTAGCTTAGAACTGAAAACTATTTTTTACACTTACAAAACAAATATGAAATTTAAAAAAAAATCAGACACTGAATCGTGTGATAATTCCACATAATTTTATCAAACCAGCTCACACAATTTGACGAGTATCGGTTGAGAAATGCGACCTGCAGACGTGAACAATTGGACACATGAAGTCACTTTCACCCGCGCTGAAACGGAGACCCTTCCCCCGAGCCACTGACCTTGAGTGCCGACGAACCCCTGCAGCTCGTTGGGCGCGGTAGTGTTGGCGCGGATCTTCACGGCGCACCCGAAGTCGCCGAGCTTCAGGCAGTGGCCCTCGTTCGTCAGGAAGATGTTGCCACCTGTTCATCATTAGTTTCCATGTGAATATTTTTTTAATTCTCGCGTCGTCATACTTATTTATTTATTTATTCATATTAGGAAAACTTACAGCCAAGATACATATAAAAACGTAAACTTACAGTAAAAGAAACTAGGCCAGTTACAAGTTTCCACCTATAGAAACATTAGTATATAAAGAAATAAGCTCGTAGTAGGTAGCTAATGAAGTTAGCATGAGACCTATTCAGTAATGTTATTAAGTTTGAGAAACAAAAAATTCAGATGCCAATTTTTGCCTTATGGAACGCACCCCGCCAAAGAAGATGTCATAAGCATTATTAATCTTTAATTATTAATGTGACTATTTTATTGGTTTCAAATGAATTAAATCAAATCAGGTTAAAAGCAGACAAGTATTATATGTTTCTTAGTATACAATATTAGGCACCTATTACCTACGCACTAATAGTAATAAGATAGTGGACGGGTATACTGCAGCACTTCGTGTAACTTTGAAGTAAAATAGAACAGGACAATATTTTTAGAACTATTTTATTTGTTTTTCGTTCTATTTTCGGTTGATATCGCCAAAATAACGAAGCCCTTCTTCTATATTTAAATAGCTTCTATCATAAGGAGGTAAAATTGCGAGTGCATGTATCTATATACAATTTTTGAAACTGTTGATCTTATTTACTGTACAAGTATAGAAGATGCACCTCGCTAATCTTACTAATATTATAAATGAGGAAGTTTGTATGTATGTATATTTGTTACTCTTTTGCGCTTAAAAGACTGGACGAATTTGAATGAAATTTAGAATATAGATAGCCTATATATTGGACGAGCTTCTGCCCGCGGCTTCGCCCGCATGGCTTATAGGAAAATAATTCAACCACCCAATTCACCTTCTTAGGGGTGGAATTTCGAAAAACCCTTTCTTAGTGGATACCTATACTTTCCAAAGAACACACCCTCCATATTTCAAGTCTCTAGGACCAGCGGTTTAGGCTGTACGTTGATATATAAGTCATTCAGTAAGTCGGAACTTTTAATTTTACAGATAATTACTTTTTATCCGCAGGGCGCAGCTAGTAAATTTACATAAATAGTGGCTTTTGCCAAAACTCGGCGGTGTGACCACTCAGCTCTTTTAATCCCCTTTCTCGGAAGATTTAAGAGAACAAGCACAGTTTCCCCCCATGGAAGACACCGACCGCCGGCGGAGGGGTGCTCACTCTTGATGTCGCGGTGCGCGATGCTGCGCGCGTGCAGCGCCAGCACGGCGCTGAGCAGCTGCTTGGTGTAGCGGCGCACGGCCAGCTCGGCCAGCGCGCCCGCGGCGCCCAGCAGCGCCTCCAGCGACCCCTCCACGCACAGCTCCATGAAGATCAGCATCTCCTCCTAATTATGCATACACTCATTTAAAAATAAAAAAGAGATTTGGTGGAAAAACGAAAAAGATCGCGTCGCCGCATTGTATTATTTTAAAAAATTTGTGTTATTTTCAGTGTTAGTGCATTGGTGGCATTTCATTCGTTAAGTGCTGAATTACAGGCATGAGCGTGGGAATATTATATAATGATGGTGAAACGTTTCTTTTCGTGTTGTTTTCAAAACTACATAGAAGCTTCTGGTAAAGTTGCCACCACTTTACTAGGAGTTTGACTTCACTAGACTAGAGTATAACTTGACTTGATAACTTGGACTGTGACTTGACTTGACATATATACATATATATATTAACTAACTGACTCACTCGACAAATTAATTACTCAATTACTTGACACTGGCTAAATACACAAAAGTGTGGCGCAAAACAAAAAAAAAAACCAGAAGCTTCTTTAACCATTGAGAAACAGTCTATTTTTAATTAAATGCGCCTTATAGCCTAGGCCAGGTGTCCAGTCATACGGTAAGAGGACCACTCACCCGGTGCAACTCGCAGCCGTAGTACCTGACCAGGTGGGGGTGAATGACCCCCTCGAGCACGCGGAGTTCATTGGCCGCGCGTTGGAACGCGCGTCGGTCATTGGCCCCGATGCTTAGTTCCTTCATAGCCAGCAGCTGTCCGCTTTCTGTGTTTACTACTGTGTACACCTGTGCGATACAGGGTCAGATAAATAAAAGGTAACCTTTGTCTAGGCTTCGTTGGGATATTTTAAGACCTTTAAGTTAAATTATTGACTCAGGTGACTAACCACTAACTTCAGGCGAAAACCTGAAGCATCAAAGTATAATACCTTTCCAAAGGTCCCAGCTCCGATCTTCAGCCCTCGCTGCCACTTGAATGTAAGCTGGCGAAGCTTGGGCTCGTAGCTGGCTACAGCCGCGCCCAGCACCTTGCCCACGCTCTTGGCTTCCCGCAGGCTCTCCTCGCGAGCTTCCTCCAGCTGCTGTATGGCGGAGAGGACGCGGCGGCTGCGTCCTGGAAACGCGAACACTGGACGATAGTGTCAGTTAGGGGGGAAGAAGAAACGGTTCATAGTATATGCTAATACTAATATCGTGGATTAATTGATTAGTTTTCATTTTTCAAAATTAAATTGGATTAATTATTTTTGTTGACAACACCGATTGGTGCGTGATTGGACGAGATTGAATCGGCGGTTGAGCAGAAAAAGCTATGTCACACATTTATCATGCGAACAGCCAAAGAGTGGAACGCTTTACCGGCGTCCCTATTTCCCGATAACTACAACCTTGGAGTCCTCAAATCGAGAGTGAACAGGTATCTTCTAGGCAAGCGTGTTACATCCTAGACCGCATTGTTACATACCATCAGGTGCAATAGTGGTCAAACACAAGCCTATAGAACAATAAAAAAAAAGATTAATCTCCCTTTGACTTACGAGTGAAAAGTTACAGTATATATTGAAAAATGAACAATAAACTGAAGTTTGAGGCACTCTTGCGCTTTTGTCAAAAATTATAAATGAATAGATAACCCAGAGTAAGTGAACTGGGATAAAGTCGATAAGATACATACCGTTGGAGTCCGGTCCGTTGAAGCATAGTACCGGGTCGGGCTCGCTCGGCGGCGTCGGCGGCGTCGGGACGTCGCGACACGTGGAGTTGGGGGAAAATGGACTCTGTGGAATGTACAAACGCGACTCGTGACGACGGCGACGCTTTCAATGACTTCTATCTATATACATAAAAATTTCGTGTCACAGTGTTTGTTACCATACTACTCCGAAACGGCTGAACCGATTTCGATGAAATTTTATATTCACACTTAGTAGGTCTGAAAATATATTGTTGTTTATTTTTCATCCCCCTAAGTGATAAGGGCGGACCAGCCCAAAAATTGTTTTTATTTTTATTTTTTGGACAATATTTTTGCTGTTTTTTATATTACATGTGGCATCAAAAAATACATACAATTTTTAATTTTCTACCTTTTTCCATCATCCCCTATTTTTTAATTTATATGTCTACACAACGTTTGCTGGGTCAGCTAGTAAAAATATAAAAAGACAAAGAATGCAAAGTTTAACTCCCATTATATAACATAAAGGACCGTGTAGTATAAAGCTGCACTCACGTGTGGGCGGGGGCGGGGGCGGGGGGCGCGCGGCGCGGGCGGGGGCCCCCCGCGGGGGACGGGCCGGGCCCCCACGACGTGCGAGATGCAGCCGTCCATCAGCTGCTTCAGCTCCTGCGCGGCACCGACGGAACACAGCTTACTTTGGGGCTACGTGGCGTTGTAACCAAGGGTTGAAGTTTGAAGGGAATGGCCAACAAACCAATCAAACTGTTTAAATATACTTTTTTGTTCACATACTTCGGTTCGTATTACTATTACGGAACAATGCTCAGTCATCCATCGGTGCTCAAGCAGAGATTTCATTCACTAATTGAGTGTCCGCAAATATGTATGTATGTAGAGTACTATAGAATTAAATAGGATGTAGGAACTACTTCCCACTAGTCATTCAGACAGCATAGAACCTATTTACTCATATCGCTCTTTTTCGCCCACGTGTATCGCTTTCTCTTTCTTAGCGTCCGCCACACTCGCACTCTACTTGCAGACTCACATCTTGTACTTAAGTAATAATTTTGCCTAAATAAAGATTCAGTATCCAGACCTATCCAGTATCCAGAAGGTTGGCGCTTCCATATCTTGGTGTCAAAAAGAAAACAATATTCAATCGCATCTTCGGCCGGAAGACCTGCACGGCTGAACATAATCCCCAATTGGCGCTACTTTAACCGGCTACTCGCCTCTCGCACCTAGCCAACCACTGGGGACCTATGTATACTGCTTGTAGACGATGCTTGACTTGGGGGTAACCTGGTGAGGCTACCGGAATTTGAAAATTGTAGGTTAACGTAGATCTCCATTGTCAACACAACAAAGTTGGAAATTTGTATGTCTTGTTGGTATGTCCGGTAAAATGATAATTTACAACAAGATGGCGACATTAACATTAAACAAAACAAAAACAAAGTTATACCGGCCAATATATGGAGCTAAAGAAGTTTTACTTCAGTCGCGTGGTGTTAAGCTCTTTTTTTTTTCAATTCGTATAAGTATGTGTTTGATCACCATCTCAACTGATGATAAATGACGATGCGGTCTACAATGGAATGTATCCAATTTCAAAATTATTGGTTTTCACAATTGAAGGGTTGAGAATAAAAAGGGTTTAACTGTCAAATTGATAGTTTCGAGAAAATTGACTTTAAAGATCCACGGCGTCATTTTAATGTAGAGTGTTTATAAGGTAACAGTTATGGTTCATGTAAGTTTCAGTTGCTTGAAAATGTATTAATTCTATTTTAAAATACTAAATATAGTAGTAATTCATACAATTACTGTAAAATATAATATAATAAAATAAATATAATAATGTTTTTATGCTAAGCGAACTGTATACCTGTGACAGATAACCCGTTTTTAGACTCAAAATCTCGAGATTTAAGCCTCATTTCGGTATTTTGAGAATGTATTATTGTAGATAATTTCACGCTGAATCCAACGAAACCCATAAGTCATTTTGTGAAAAAAACCAGTTAAACCCTTTTTGTTCTCACCCCTTCAATTATAGTGTACATACATTACATAAAGCATATTAAATGTGAAAAGAACCGACAGTAAAAAGTAACTTACTTCAAATTCTTCGTCACTAAGATGTTTCGTGTTACACGGATCACAGGCTAACATTAGGAACTCCAGCCCTTGGGCCGCCCATCTGAAAGTAACAAATATCGTTTGTAATTGGAAGAAAAACTTGTACCACGAGACTAATTTTGTGAGCAAGCTCCATAATTATATGGAATTTTTTTGTTGATTCAGTTATTGGAAGGTTTACAGAATGGCGGAAACATAGTCGTGGAAAACGTAAATACAGTTGATCAGCTGTGAGCTATGCAAAGGCAGACGCGCGAGGTGTCCAGCTGCCGCCCTGACCTGGGCCTGAGGCCGCGGCCGGTGCCGCAGCGGTCGACCACGAAGCGCATCCAGCACTGCGCGAACTGGATCACGGCGCGCGCCACCCGCGCCGCCCACTCGCGCTCGGCGCAGGCCGGCGCCCCCGCCGGGGCCACCGCCACCGCCGCCTCCGCCGCCGCCGGCCGCCCCGTCAGCAGCGCCTCGATGCTGGCCTGAGTCTGCGGGCGGGACAACACTATTTTTTAAATTTTGGCTCCACACTTTTGTGTATTTAGCCAGTGTCAAATCACAGTCGAAGTCATCAAGTTAAGTCATAGTCTAGTCAAAGTCATACTCCTAGTAAAATGGTGGCAACTTTACTTAAAGCTTCTATGGAGTTTTGCAAACAACACGAAAAGAAACATTTCACCATCATTGTACCATTTTCCCACACTCACACCTGTAATCCAGCACTTAACGAATAAAATGCCACCAATTTTATGCACTAACACTGAAAATAGCACAAGTTTTGGAAAATAATACAATGCGGTGATGCAATCTCTTTCGTTTTCCCGCCAAAAACCTCAAGGGACAACACCTATTACGTTGTTTGAATGTACGTTGCAGTACTAAGTAAGGCCGGGGATATTACTTATCGGACAGTAACTAGCAGGGTAAGCTACAGTATTATTTCTTAATTAGACGGAGTAAAATTACAAGTCGTAATGTCACTTGTCGTAATTATGCTGCCAGCTGCTAAATCATAGTGATTGATCTGTATCAACTCTTAATCTGTATCTGTAGTTCAAAAGAGCGGAACTATCTTAATGAGAGTTTTGGCGGGAACGCGAAATAGATTGCGTCACCGCATTGTATTATTTTCCAAAACTAGTGTTAGTTTCAGTGTTAGTGCATTCTATTCGTTAAGTGCTGGTTTACAGGCGTGAGTGTGGGAAAATGGTATAATGATGGTGAAACATTTCTTTTCGTGTTGTTTCCAAAACTCCATAGATGCTTCAAGTAAAGTTGTCACCACTTTACTAAGAGTATGACTTGACTTGATGACTTTGACTGTGAATTTTTTTTTTTTTTTTTTTTTTTTTTTTTTTTTTACTTCAAACTTGTCTAGCATTTGACCACGCTCTCACCTGATGGGAAGTGACGATGCGATCGAAGGTGTAGCATGCTAGCCAAGTAAATACCTATTCACTCTTCTCTTGAACACGCCCGGGTCATATTTCGCCGGAAACACAGACGCTGGCAGGGCATTCCATTCCTTAGCCGTTCTAATTAAGAACGTTGAGTCAAATCGCTTGGTACGAATGGGTGGTATTTCGACCACAAAAGGATGGCGCTTAGCCGAGCGTCTAGTAGTCCGGTAGTGGAATGGTGATGGGAGAATTAGATCATGCAGTTCTTGAGCGCATTCACCGTGGTGTAATCTGTAAAAAACCGACAGACTTGCCACCTTACGTCGATGTGCAAGGCTCTGGAGCCTTTCACCAACCAAAGTGTCGTCGTCAATGAGCCTTTTGGCACGCCGTTCAATCGAGTCCAGAGCCTCAAGCTGGTACTTGGCAGACCCGTCCCACAGGTGGCAGCAGTACTCCATACACGATCGGACTTGTGCTTGATACAGATTTAGAAGCTGTCCAGGTGTGAAGTACCGCCTTACCTTGGACAATATGCCGAGTTTTTTTGAAGCTACTTTGGCTTTGGACTCGATGTAGGATCCAAAGTTTAGGTTTGACGTGAGATCAACACCCAAAAGCTCAAGATGGTTTCCTAAACTTACAGATACACCACGGAATGAAGGAGCCAGATGGAGTGGGCTCTTTTTAGCAGTGAATAAACACGCCTGTGTTTTTGCAGCATTGAACCTAACCAAGTTAGCATCGCCCCAATCGGACACGGCTTTCAAAGCCAGGTTCATGCGCTCAACCATAGCCTCTCTCTCAATCCGGACGTCGTCACCACTGGCTCGGGCACTGGATGTGTATCTTTCAACAACAGTACTATCATCTGCATACCCAAAGGTACCGGGCTTTAGCAAATCATTGATGTGGAGTAAGAATAGTGTTGCTGAAAGAACTGACCCCTGAGGTACACCAGCATTAATAGCTAATTGATCGGAAGAGCAGCCATCAAGAACTACTCTAAGCGATCGTTCCCTCAAAAAGTCTGATATCCAAGTGCACAAACCAGCAGGTAGTCCGTAAGATGGAAGCTTATTCAGAAGACCGTCGTGCCAGACCCGATCAAATGCCTTAGAGACGTCTAGAGATACAGCAAGTGCCTCTCCATGCATCTCTAAGGCTTCGCTCAATATGTGAGTGGCATACGCGAGAAGATCCCCAGTGGACCGGTTTCGGCGAAATCCGTATTGCCGGTCACTGAGGAGATCATTGTCTTCAAGGTATGCCAAGAGCTTGTTGTTAATTATACGCTCCATACTCTTACAGAGAATGGAGGTAATTGAGATGGGTCGATAGTTGGCAGGATCAGCACGACTGCCCTTCTTAGGTACAGGTTGTACGTTGGCTAGCTTCCAACTCATAGGGACTATTCCGGTGTCCAGAGAGAGGCGAAATAGGCGTGTTAGAATGGGAGACAACTCAGGTGCACAGTTCTTAAGTACAATTGCAGGTATACCATCGGGACCACTGGCTTTGTTCACGTCTAGACTGCGTAATGTTTTTAGTACTTCCTTCTGACGTATGCGTATTTCCGGCATGAAAATACCGCATTGTGGAAGGCAGGGAGGTACCTCATTAGCAGTATCTAAACGCGAAGCTTCTGCAAAGAGAGTGGCAAACAAGTTTGCTTTTTCTTTTGCAGTGTGAGCCAGCGATCCGTCTGGTTTCAATAATGGAGGCAGTGAGGATCGACAGAAGTTCGCTTCAACCGATTTGGCTAGGGACCAAAAAGCCTTACTACCCGCTGGGTAGGAAGCAAGTTTAGTCCCTATTCGACCAATATGATTGAAACGAGCCTTCCTTAATTCCTTCTTACAGGCCTTGGCGGCAACGTTAAAGGCTTTCTTCTTAGCTCGAGTGTCCGAGGCCTTGCGTTTTCGAGCATCAGCCCATGCCAGATATGCCGCATGCTTCTGCGCTTCAGCACGTGCACATTCGGCTCCAAACCATGGGCTGGCTTTGCTGGTCACGGGTTTATCGGAAAATGGAATAAAATATTCCATAGCCCGACATACTACCTCAGTAACCGCATTCGCGCAGACCGTCGGATCTCCAGAAGAAAAACACGTTTGCCGCCAAGGATATGAAGCGAAGAAATGTCGCATCTCGTCCCAGTCTGCTAAATTGTATCTCCAGACACGCCGATTGCTCTTAGGGCTTGGGTCAGGCGGGGAGTATACTGAAACGGACTTGACCAGACAGTGATCGGAACTACCAATGGGTGAGGATACCGCCACAGAGTATCGGTCTGGTTCAGTCGTGAGCAGAAGGTCGAGGCAGTTAGCAGTGTGGCTATCAATATCAGGCACTCGCGTTGGCTCTTTAACAATCTGCGTTAAATTGAGCGCCAAAGCGAGCTTACGCGTCTCTCTCCCAGCGTGGTCCGTGATCCGGTGTGGGACTAACCACTCCTGGTGGTGAGCATTAAAGTCCCCCAGAACAACAAGCTGAGCCGAAGGATAGCGTTGCTGAGCCACATCTGCCGTTTCACTGAGATACTCCATTAGAAGAGTTGTCTCCCGGTCACCGCTATGTGATCTGTACACACCAGCATAGAGAATTTTCTCAATGCCGGTGTCCACAAGCACCCAAATCACCGAAAAGTGGGGATGTTCAAGGTTTCGGAGACGCAAACAGCAAATGTCATCACGGACGTAAACGCAGATACCAGCGCGTGGAAGGAAGCGGTTTTCCAAGATGAATCCTGGATAGTCCAGATATGCCGTGTCTGATGGACATCCTATTTGCGTCTCAGTCAAGAAGAGCAAGTGTGGTTTGTTGGTCTCCAGATGATGATGGACCGCTTGCAGATTTGAGTGCAGCCCACGAATATTTGTGAGGTGCACTTTAAGAGTGAGGACGTGCATCTGCCGTTTAAACTTGCTCAATTTATTTGACTTTTTCATAGTTGGGTGAGTTAGGTAGACAAGTAGGAAGTGGACGAGATATTGGGATGCTAACCCTCAGTAATAGAGAAGCTCCTACGCCAATGGAGAACTTGCGCGGAGACTGCGGGGACGCCCGAACCCCCCTGAAATTGCCCACAAGTTCCTCACTTCCAGTCGCCAACTGGCCCTGTGGACAACCTCAGGATTTTACACAAGCGGTGGGGCAGCCTTTCGTAGTTGGCTAGACTACTACTTGGGCCCCCTACAACTTGCGGTCGGCCAGCAGAGAGCACCGTGCTTCGGATCCCGCTACCCTCCGAAGCAAGGTCTCCGACGCGAAAGCATCTCCATCACCAATACCGGTCTGCATACCCAACACAACTGTCCACATCTACTTGTCAGAACGGCTTCATTAGACATCACGATGGAACACGACGAGTCGCTTGGCATCGTGGTTTTGTCTAATGGGTGGTAACTAAGCCGGCGGCTAAGGCCTTCCACCAGTTATTTGGTTGCTCTTTTGGCACCACCCAGGGGTCACGTGTAGGGAAACTAGGGTTAAAGCCTACGGACGCGAGCAAACATAAACCCCCTAGTGAATTGACACATATTTGTGTTAAATACACAAAAGTGTGGAGCCAAAACGTTCGTTTTTGTTAAAATGTAGCGGACATGACGATTCTTCCGATAGTGAATAAACTGTTAGTTAATAAATTAAAAATAATAACTTGTTTTATTCTGTTAATCTCGCTGTATTTATCTAAATATATTGCATTATTCACAGGCCGCTAATTAATGTAAATCACAAATTAGGCATAAATTACTATTTCTAGGAAATTTTTAGTATATAAAAGAATGAAATAGATAACTAAATTGAAATGAATCAGTGAACTGTATCTTTTTATCGAGCACTATTTATTTTTCATGGA
This sequence comes from Ennomos fuscantarius, assembly GCA_905220475.3. Taxonomy (NCBI): domain Eukaryota; kingdom Metazoa; phylum Arthropoda; class Insecta; order Lepidoptera; family Geometridae; genus Ennomos; species Ennomos fuscantarius. The sequence goes on from HG992032.1 coordinate 380,844, forward strand.
AAAATTGCAACACTCATCATTTTACTCTGTCTAATTAGAAAACGGGGTTTAGTGTACACGCGCAAGCTACTGCCTGATACTATCGGATACTATTTCATATTTTACGATACTCAAATACAATACAGTACATTCGACAATAATCGTACTGCACTGGAGGTTTTTTTTTTTTTTTTTTCTTCAGTCTTATGTAGCCTTTGACCACACTTTCACCTGATGGAAAGTGACAATGTGATTGGGTGTAGCATACACTAGATAAGTAAATACAGGCCCGAAAGGGCCTGCCGCCGGGGGCGAGTTGGCTGGACTGCAGTCGCGACCCCTTCTCGCCCCGGTACGGCGGACGAGGGCTCACGGGGGGTTTTAGTGGGTTCGAGTCCCACATACCCCCTGCCACCACCCCCGTGGTGGTAGGGAAGTGCGAGGGCATTTCCCCCCCTCAAAAAAAAAAGATAAGTAAATACACTTCTCTCGGTGCAACAAAGGCTCTTGCTCAAAAAGTGCGTGTTCGTATCGTTCCACGGCGGGAATAAAATAGCATATTTTTGTCTTACCAAAACAAAAGTGTTCATATCTTCTGTAGCCGCAACGCAGTGCACGCATTTAACTTTATTTTTATATAACACAGTAGTAAGCCGTCTTTATTTATGATTATTCTACTTATGAATAAATACCAATATACTTAGTTCTAGATTATTTTAAAGTAAAGTGTAGCACACGGCGCTAAAAACCATTATAACTTAGTTTGCACTCACTAAAACAAGTAAAACTACCTTGTATAAGGGGTCATTCTAGCCTCTTGTACAACAATCATCTACTATTTCGTACACAATTGGGCCGGCAATCAACCGCCCACACTCTAACTACAAATTATATAATACTAGTTGCACCCCGCGGTTTCACCCACGGATAAAAAGTATTTTAATTATTTCCTCATCCCACGGGAACATTTCACTTTTCCGGGATAAAATGTAGCCTATATGTTAATCCAGTGTATCAGCTATCTTGGTACCGAATTTCATCCAAATCCATTCAGCCATTTAAGCGTGAAGGAGTAACAAACATACACACAGACAAACTTTCGCCTTTATAGTATTAGTGTGATTATAGTACCATCCCAGACGTAAGAGAAGTGTAAACTACAGCAATAATGTGATACATTATACAACTGACCTGGTTATCCCCAAACTGGTTAATATTATCGAACAGCCGGTCGTCGAACCCGGTGGCTTCGCAGTCGTCTATCACGCTGTCGGTGCGCACGAACTTGCCCCGGGGCGGCCGGGACGGGGCGAGAGGCGGGGCCCCGGGCGCCGCCGGCCCGGGGCCCGCCGGCCCGGGGCCGCGAGGTGCCGCTGGGTCGTTTACAAACCGGTGTAGCTCTTTGTGGATCTGGAAACGGGTGTTTGAATCAATGTCTTTTTCAGTTACGCCTTCTGGATCTGTGAGAGCAGACGGTACTAAATACGATATGAAGAAAATTATCACATTTCAAAAAAATGCGATCATTGTGTCTTACTGGATGGCGACACGTTATGTTAATTTTAAAGATTTTCTATTAACAAACCATTTTCAGGTATTCTTTTTTTTTTAAATTTTTACTTATGACTGCTTAAAAAAATATCGATGGTATAAAAATAATACATTAAACTTCCAACAATTAGTTAAACAACAAAAAACACAACGGTACAGAAATCCACCGCACACCACACAACAACAATAAAGCAACACACAAACCAAAGAGAGACCACAAAGATGCCACAAAGCATTTTTTTACAATACAAGATTATGATTTTTTTGTAATTAAAAAAAAATCTGCGATTATACGTATTGCATGTAACTACGTCCCACACAACAGATTTATGTATTATAATAATATTAATAAAAACGCCCAACGATCACATACATAGATCCTGGACCCTAACTAGGATTCCCTGTATCTAAGGACCCAGGAACTATCGAGGACCATTTTATTTTATATTTTTTATGTTGTTATTATGGTGAGATTTTTGAGAAATTAATAGTGATGTGTGAATATATTTAAATTACGAGGATTGGTTATGTATTACAGTGGATACTGTAATCCGTCACCATCGTTACACACGTTTGAGACAATAATACAATTTAAATTGAGGCCATGAGAGCCAAAGTGGTCTAACTGCATTTTTTTTCAATTTTTGTATTTTTATTGGAGTCTGCTCTAAATAGTAAAAGCTATAGCGCAATAAATAAATCCACCAATAAAAGACTTCCAATAAATAGGGATTAAAATAGGATGAAAGAAGAAGTGAGAAAATGGCCCCTCTCTTTTATTATTATGTACATAGTACATACAATATCATAAAGGTATTTAAAAATGCATTTAGGCCACTTTGGCTCTCATGGCCTAAATTTAGATATTCTCTGACATAAACTAACCACTTTCAAGATTAGGATATTAATTATTAAACGATAATTAAATCAATGCTTAAAATGATGTCTTATTACGCCTGACATATACGGTCGTAAGAAGTTAGGACATTTCAAGCATTAATTAAATTTAACTAGTGTTCATAAATAAATCTATTAATATCAATACGACTCAGACCCTGGAAGCCTCGCTAATTTATTAGTTCTTCATTTGTCAGTTCCCAGGTGCAGCCTCCGTATAGCCCGGGTTAGGTGAGCCCTCCCGACCAGAACATAAGAGCTACACAATATTTTGACTTCATGCAAAACTTAGGTACCTATAATGATAAACCATATAAAAGAGATGGTCCTTCACGTACACCGCGCTAGATAACTTCTAACACTGGTTATCAACAACAGCAACCATACAGCACACAGATAACAGACATTGCAGTCCAGGTCGGTAGACAAACCAGGTTTGTAAACAGCATACCATTACTTACTCCAGGTTGAATTGATGCACAGGGATGGTAGAGCGGCAATAAAAGAGACTAGAGTTACATAAAACAACAAACGGCTGCACAGTACTTCTCTCCACGTATCTAAGTATAATCCCAAATGCAGAACACAAGCTAAGGTCCAAGCTAAAATCCACCCCCCCCCCCACGTATTAAACCCACAAGCCACCTGCGAAGTTGTCGTACCACCCGGGTTGAAGAGTTGAAACACGAGCATGGTACCATATCACCTGTTAGATAAATTGCCTTCTTCTACACATTCCTGTTCCATTCGTCTCCACCTTCTCCACACACCACTATATTTTATCGACATGTTAAACACGGAACGCAAGTCAATTTTTAAGCTGTAAAGTTCTCTAAACTCTTCAACTTCACTAGCCATATCCAAAGATGAATTTTCAAGCTGCAAATCCCTGTAGAACAAGTATACAACCCTCGTCTACGGATACCGTACCACCGGGTTGAAGGATTGGAGCACGAGCACGGTACAGCCACCATATCACCTGTCCGATAAAACGCACCCGGAACGCAGCGCTGAATGCAGGATGCCCCCACACACATACATTCCACTATGATAACCACGAAACACAAATGTCCAAGCCGTTAATCCCCCACACACGTTGTCTACGTCTACAAGCCATGAAGTTCCCAGTAGCAAATCCGAGCATGTTAAGTGTAGAAGCCACGCCCGCAGGCCGTACCCCCGGGGCGCAGGCCCGGTGCAGCAGCACGGTGTCGGGGCGGCGCCGGCGCGGGGCGGGGGGCGCGGCGGCGGGCGGCAGCGAGGCGGGCCGCGCGCGCCGCCGGCTGCGCTCCTCTAGCAGCTTGAACGGCTCCATCGCGAACTGGTGCAGCTCTTTGTGCAGCTGCGGGTTGTGGGGATACGTTTGGGATGGTGCAGCGCGAGCTACGGGACCACTTCGTGTAGAGAACGAGCGCCGTTTTGTTGGAGAAAAATTAACCATTCGTTTCGGATACATTTTGAACAACTAAAATGCTTTTAAAATGGTTACAAAGATGTGTGAAGTACATATATTTAAAATCCATTTTTATGTCTTTACAAGAGTATAGTGGGGTATCTAATTTTCTACCTACGCTAGAGCATAACGTCATATGATTAGTAGTACCCACGTTTGGTCATATCAAATATTTCAAATTGGGCCTGGCATTCATCATTTAATTTTACTTGTATCAATGTCTAAATGCAAAAATCGTCGTATTTATAATTAAAAAATTATGGAATAGTCAATTAATAACTGTCTCTAGGACTAAGAGTCGATAATAGCGGGCTAAGAAGGCATAATACTATAAAATGTCAGTAACAATTGCGAGAATAGGTTATGCCATTGAAATATAGAGATTTTCATATAGCTTTCCTGCAAAACAGGATTTCTGCACGGTATGAAATAGTCAAATGAACTAGCAATATACATGCTGTAACGGTTAACTCAAACTTTAACCAAATTCCATCTATATAATGCAGAAAAACGACAGAAGTAGCTGTTGGAAGAGGAGACATCGACAAGGCGCAGTGTGCTGTAAGTAAAGGTGCATATAAACACAGGCTGAGTGAGAAAGGATGAGCCATACCATGTATACTATTGTAGCATTAATTTACAAGAGAATAAGGTTTTAATTTTTGTGTATAGAATTCATGCAAACAATTCATTGAACTTTATACTTGTGCAGTTTCATACATTATATTGAAGCATTTTGTTGTTCGTTCCTATTACAGGAACAAAGGTTTTGTAACTTTTTTATTGATATTAGCATTTGACGTGGTCCAAGGTGGGCTATGCTTGCCTAGAAGATACCTGTTCAATCTTGACTTGAAAACTCCCAGATTATATGTAGTTCACTGGTAATCAGCTCGGCGATCACGTAACACGATTCACTTCACTGGCCAGGTGCAGGTTGGTGGATGATACACAAATGTCGTCGAAATTGTGATTCTTCCAACAAACGTTTGACCATTGTAAGAGCGCGTACTCACAAAAATATTCCTAGTGTATTTATTTTTGGATTGCAGTAATAAAACGTTAATCGGTTAATTCATTAATGCATACATTCACTGACCTCGAAGCCAAGCTTGCACGTCTGCAGCAAGAGTTCCCGAACCCTCGTGATGACGGACTCGGGAACGTCTCGCGTGTCGTCGAACGCCGAGCTCGACTGCTTCAGGATGAACTGGACTTGGGAGACGATGAAATCGCGGATCGCCATTAGTGCGTTCTGGAAAATTCCTGTACCTATGTTAAAAATGAAGAGGTGGGGAAAGAAGTATTTCACAATTTATTAACAACTAGCGGCCCGTCCCGGCTTCGGACGTTTAGACATATATTTTTTAAACATTTTGGCATAACATTTTTTTGCAATTAAAATAGCCTGTATTAATCAGTAATAATGTAGCATTCAAATGGTGAAAGAATTTTTATTATCGGTCACGTAGTTTTTGAGCCAATTCGTTACAAACATACTTACATACAAATCTTTCCTCTTTATAATATTAGTATAGATAATCGATCAACAGCCGGAAGCCGCCAACTGCTGACCATAGGCCTGTCCCATAGAGCGTTTTTTATGGGGTTTATATACATGCAATTTCCAATTTGGAAACCTACATCGGTGATTTTAGTTCTCCTGCGGATCTCCTCATTTACCGCGACATTGCGCAATACTTATTTCTAAACACATTATTGCAGCTAAAAGTTGACTTATAGATTTTCTTTAGTATAGCTCGGGTCTCGGAAGTTAGGCCCGAGTACCACCAGCCCGCCCATGGTAGTTGAGTGCACTGTAAAAGTGGCCATAGAGTAACTATAATGTGCGTACTGCGCAGCCATCCGCGGTAACTTCCGAGAGCTGATAAAGTTTTGCGCTCGCTATAATAGATATACGCAGGCACCGCCCCAGGGCACGCACACGCGAGCCGTCGGGCCGCGGGGTACACTCGCGGCGGTGGGCGGGGCGCACGCGAGGCGGGCGGGGGGCGGGGCGCGCGCGAGGCGGGCGGCGGCGCGGGGAGGGTACTCACGAAGATGCGCGCCCGCTCGCGGCGGTGGGCGGGGGGCGGGGCGCGCGCGAGGCGGGCGGCGGCGCGGGGAGGGTACTCACGAAGATGCGCGCCCGCTCGCGGCGGTGGGCGGGGGGCGGGGCGCGCGCGAGGCGGGCGGCGGCGCGGGGAGGGTACTCACGAAGATGCGCGCCCGCTCGCGGCGGTGGGCGGGGGGCGGGGCGCGCGCGAGGCGGGCGGCGGCGCGGGGAGGGTACTCACGAAGATGCGCGCCCGCTCGCGGCGGTGGGCGGGGGGCGGGGCGCGCGCGAGGCGGGCGGCGGCGCGGGGAGGGTACTCACGAAGATGCGCGCCCGCTCGCGGCGGTGGGCGGGGGGCGGGGCGCGCGCGAGGCGGGCGGCGGCGCGGGGAGGGTACTCACGAAGATGCGCGCCCGCTCGCGGCGGTGGGCGGGGGGCGGGGCGCGCGCGAGGCGGGCGGCGGCGCGGGGAGGGTACTCACGAAGATGCGCGCCCGCTCGCGGCGGTGGGCGGGGGGCGGGGCGCGCGCGAGGCGGGCGGCGGCGCGGGGAGGGTACTCACGAAGATGCGCGCCCGCTCGCGGCGGTGGGCGGGGGGCGGGGCGCGCGCGAGGCGGGCGGCGAGCGCGCGCGCCCACTGCGCGGCCTGCAGCGTGTGCTCGCGCTCGCTGGCGAAGATGTGCTGCGCCGCGCGGCACGCCGCGTACACCGAGTGGCTCGAGAACCTGCGCAACATAACCACTACACCATAGCGCCGCTACTCTTCACTTTACGCATTCAATGGACGCGTACACACTTACGAAACTGTCAGTGAAATGGATTAAATTTAGAAAAGTGCGGATTCTATCTCGGTTTCCTTCTTCCCCTACTATCTTGCTCCAAGAGAGAAACTGGCGACCTCTATCTTCTATCTTGCATCAAGTGCTGCGAGACACGACATTCATAGAAGAAAACAAACGACACTAAACAAGTATGTCTCTGCAGTCATATTGTACGGGCCAACCCGTAACATTATTGTATTTCATTATGTATCAAATTAGTATCAATAAAGCATTCAACCGGAACGCACGTCGTATCTTTTCCGCACATATTTATTTATTTAATACTTTATGCACATAGAAAGTACGAAGGAGGACTTAATTTTTATTTATTTATTTATTTATTTAGCATTTAATTTTATTTATACGGTATTTGTTTGAGTCAAAAGAAGTTCCTATATATATATAAAAGTCAAAAGTAAAACAAAATACGTAAGCACACACTTCTTCCTAGAAACAAACAGATTTAAACAAAATGTAAACAAATCCATAATCCATAGACAAAGACTACTGCATATGTTAGGGATATCAACGTACTTATTGAACTGCACGCAGGGGACGCAAGGGCACGCGCTGCGAACAAAATAAAACAACCGTTTTTTCTTCACTCTTGTACACGGAAGTAAAAGAAATGCAGGAAGATCGGAAGAGAAGAAAGAGTGAGAAAAATAAAGGAAGGAATGAGAAAGAGGTGAAAGTAGAAGACAGATAAATGGAACAGATAACCATGCAGCTATGGGAAGCAGATGCACTTCTACTTGAAATTAGTCTACTGGTTTTAGAGGTCCCTTTAGACAGAGAGAAACGATTGTGGATTTGGTGGGTTAGTGCCTTGTTGGATATGCAATGGAAGAAGCGAAGTCTATCCGTTGGATATTTTTACTTTACAAAGCATTTAATTTGAATATCTGAACATATAAAATTCAAAGTCCTGACTGACATATATATCAACGCACAGCCTAAACCGCTGGTCCTAGAGACTTGAAATTTGGAGGGCGTGTTCTTCGTAAAGTGTAGGTATCTACTAAGAAAGGGTTTTTCGAAATTCCTCCCCTAAAAGGGTGAAACCGGTGTTTGAATTATCTAAGAAAAATATGCCATTCGTTTCCTATATTCGCAATAGAAATCACACAAAGTGCGAGCTGGAACAAGTGAGGTTATGTCGGCGACAGACGACCGACGAAGAAGTAAGCAGCCGGACGCCACAAGTACTCGCGATACGGACGAAGAGGTCACGTAAGTTGCCTTATAATATAAATATGTAATGGTAGATCGATACAAAATAAACAAATATTACTATGTGGTGCCTACAAAAGCGATCTTACCGGGTGGTCTCCGATTCAGCTTCTTTTTCCTTATTGAGCGCCTCAAACTTTTCTTTGAACGACTTTAGAATACGGTTAAGCTGGTTGCACACTATTGTCCTGGAAATACAAGTAAATAATTAACTATTGGCTTTATTTTGACATAACGTAATATATTTCGGTGTTTTTGTTGGTCCAAAGGGTTGTTACGAACTGCTATTATATAATTATCTGTAGTTTCTGTTAGTTTTTCAAGGAGTTTAGAATCGATTGGCCGCTATGGAGAACTTAGGACCTTGAAGTTCCGTCACCAGCTAAGCGGTAACGGAACTTGATTACAGCCGATAGAAACACAAAATTTTATGGATTTAACAGTTTCGATACATAGTTTATGTGCTGATAGATTTAGCTCCACACATGGCCTCCTTCTCCGCCACGTCGCCAGGTACGTTCCGCGGTCGACTCACGAGAAGGTGGCGGGCGCGAGGTGCTGCGCGCAGCGGATCCTGCGCGCGAGGCGCGCCGTGAAGCGCCACTCGGCCTGCAGCGCGCCGCGCGGCATGGCCTCCTTCTCCGACACGTCGCCAGGTACGTTCCGCGGTCGACTCACGAGAAGGTGGCGGGCGCGAGGTGCTGCGCGCAGCGGATCCTGCGCGCGAGGCACGCCGTGAAGCGCCACTCGGCCTGCAGCGCGCCGCGCGGCATGGCCTCCTTCTCCGACACCGTCGTCAGGTACGACAGGTACAGCTGCGGGGGAAGCGGCCTTCACTATGCTGTCCATGGACACTGGACAACGTTACTTGACCGGACCTTTAGCTCGGTTGGTATCCCAGCCTTCTGAACTACACATTGTGGGTTCGATTCCAACCCACGACAAATATTTGTGTGATGAACATCGATGTTTGTTCTGTGTCTGGGTGTTATATTGTATTCTATGTATGTATTTACAAACAAAAGTACCTAAGTATTGTATCAGTTATCCGGTTCCCATAGTACAAGCTTTGCTTAGTTTGGGACTAGATGGCGCTGTGTGAAATGTCCACAGATATTTATTTATATTTATTTGACCACGTGCAACAAACTGAATGTCCTTGCTGTTATGCCGAAGGAGTAAAAAAGGGCTAAACTTGTAACTAGCTTAGTTTATTTTACTTTCAGTTTACCTTTTTATGTGAATTTGCCGCCCCCGCCCCGCCCCCCGAGCGGCGCGCAGGGCCGCACGGAGGGTACAGTACCTGCAGCACGGTGTGCACGGTGCCGTCGAAGGTCCGCACGAGCAGGCGCAGGTCGGGGGCGGCGGGCCCGGCGCCCCGCCCCCCGAGCGCGGCGCGCAGGTTGCGCACGAAGTCTTGCCGCATCTCGGACGCTATGTCCAGTCCCTCTTTCAGCTCGTGCATCAGCTGCAACCCACGGTTACCAATTTGAAAAAAAGAATCATTAAAATTACCTTATTTCTATATTCACCTAGTAGAAAGTTCTGAGGCAACAAACATTTGAAAAATATGGACGAAGAGAACCTCCTCATTTTTAGAAGACAGTTAAAAATAAACAGTTTATAGTTCAGAGAGTGAGCCGTGTATACCTGTTTCACAGTAAGACAGGAGGGCCGGTCGGGCTTGGCCTCGATCCGGAAGGAGAGGTAGTCGTGCACGGCCTCCATGCAGATGGAGCTGAGCAGCAGGAAGTGGCTCCGGTACGACGGCAGCCGCATCGCGCGGCACTCCTCCGACCAGCACCCGTATCTGGGGGGGGGCTCATTATATTGGACGGTGTAGCTTTTTTACACGCTTTATATACACTTCATATAGATGCTGACAATACACTAATTTGATGAAAATAAAACACGCTTTTATAAATAAACCAAACCAAAAAAATGGAAAATAAATTTTGATAAATTTGAATTAAGAATTGTCAATAGCTATAAATATTTTATTGATAGATATGAGTAGAAGGATTATCATTTAAAGAAAGAAAGAAAAACATTTATTCGTGACACACAACTGATAAAAAATAAAGTTTTATTGTTTTGGTAACACCAAAACAATAAAACAATGCTACATGGTGTCACGAATGGGCTCCGACTCAGCATACAATTGAAGGGGTGAGAATAAAAAGGATTTAACTGATTTTTTTGACCAAATGACTTATGGGTATCGTTGGATTCAGCGTGAAATTATCTTCAATAATACATTCTCAAAATACCGAAATGAGGCTTAAATCTCGAGATTTTGAGTCTAAAAATGGTTTATCTATCGCAGGAATACAGTACATTACTTTATTTCTTTTATTATATTATATTTTTACAGTAATTGTATGAATTAGTACTATATTTGGTAATTTTAAATAGAAATAAAACATTTTCAAGCAACTGAAACTTACATAAACCTTTTCTATTACCTTATAAGCACTCTACATAAAAATGACGCCGTTGATGTTTAAAGTCAATTTGTCAGTTAAATCCTTTTTATTCTCAACCCTTCAATTAAGGTCCTAAGACCTTAATAACTGATTTTCAGTCGGAACGCATTTGTGGCACCACGAACGTCAGGACATACTTAACATATTAATACAATAATTTTACAACATAACAATTAAAAAAGTTTACATGCTGTAGACAAAAATACAATAAAGAAGAACAAACATGAACAAGACATATAAATATAATAATAATAATACTTTAATAACATAACATATAATCTGTGGAAGCTGCGTCTTTCTATGTTTCAAGTCAGTGTCAACATAGTCCACTGTCAAACGCCAACGGCCGACCTCAGCACGTCACGCGAGCCGCCACCGTGCCGCCACGTCAACGCCACGTATTAAAGTCACAGACTTGAGGCATTTAAAGAAAATTCATTTTGTGAATTCTCTATCTTATTTCGATAATATCTTAAAAAGCACACCACACTGTATTTTAAATTTTTTTTTTATTATTTACACTATTATTGATTTATATTTATTTGAAAATTCACAATTCTTTATTAAAATTTATTTTCTATTTTTCATGCTGGTTTGCTATATAATAAAAAATCGTTTTTTTTAACTATCATTTATTTATATAACATAGACAGACAAACAAACCAACGGCCCACCTGATGGTGAGCAGTTCCCGTCGCCTATGACACCTGCAACCCCGGGGGCGCAGCCGACGCATTGTCTTCCTTAGCTTGGCCATAATCTCTATTAATGTTGATTGAAAATGGCGGTACGCTAACATTTATAGAAACACGGACAAGCAAAATTTTTATTACAGGGCCAATATATATTGTCACACCCACACCGACCAGCACACAGCTCCAACATGGAGGAAAAAAACTGGAGAAAACACCATAAAAGTGAAAAACAAGCTAACTTGTTTATTCAGTGACAAGGGATTGATACTAACCACCGATTTTACGTACGTTTATCAATCTTCTGTCAACTTAAAACGCCAAAACAGAGCGCTCATTAGTTGCCTGTTGATCAACGGCTGACTTCAGCCGATGAGCGTAGAGGATTTGGCAAGGTGACATTTAGTTTAAGAGTTTGTAGAAACCGGATAAAATCTCAAAATAAGCTCCCTATAAGAGACAATCGAAAGTATTTTTCATTTGGTTAAGCAAAGCATTTGATCACTCGTCTGATGTTATGCAATGACGCGGTCTAATATGTGGCGTACTTGCCTAGAAGATACTTCACTATTGATTTGAAAACTCCTAGATTATATCTGGAATCAAGGACGCCGGCAAGCTGTTCCATCCATTAGTTAAGGTTTTGATAATAGCACGAACTTCTGCTGTTCTTTTCATATGATGCAGGAAATGGCATTATGGGAATGAAACAACAGAGAATTCAACAGCATATATAAGTTGGCGGTATTGTAACAAGCAGTCACCCACCGCATCTGTTTGTTCGAAAGTAATTGACAGATCTTAATACTGTTTTCACTAATAAATAGTGGTTATGGGGGAAGTTTATGTATTAATTAGCTTCTGCCCGCGGCTTCGTCCGGAAACGAAGAACATTTTTCATAGATAATTCAACTACCCATTTCACCATCTGGAATTTCATTAGTTATAATGATAATACCGTTTTAACTCCTCAGTCCTGGACTCATCTTCCTCCTGTGAATTGGTCTTCGCTTCCTCTTCCTTGGGATCGTGAAACACCTCCACCGGAGCTTCTTCCAGTTCCGATTCCGCCAGTGAATTCTGGAAACAAGACACCGTACTAATATAACAAAAGGCATCCCTCCGTTTCAGCCGCAGTAGGCTATTTGACTACTATTAACACATAAATATTATTTTCTTAAAGTAATTTAAAAAATCAATAATTGTAAAACAAGTAAAGTTTCTGGAGCGGGCATCGCCTGTCCCTTTCTTGCAAAACAGAGATCGTGTGGAGCTACCTCACAATTACTGAGACGGCATAATTTGTGACGTCACGTGCCAAAGAGACTATGTACAGTACAACAGCTTAGTAATGAGATACTATGAAGCAATAATTTCTGTATAAAATCATATTTTGAATTCGGCAATCTATGCATTTTTCTTTATATATTTGTAAATTGTGAAAATGTGTATGTTTGTTAGCTTAAGCGGCTGGGAGGGTCGTGAATGTGTGAAACCTTATACTAGAAAATTGCGTGCACGCTGTGGTCCCACGCGACCCCAACTCCAACTATCGTAAGATATCATTATGAATATGAAGATTACTACATAATATATTGTTGCCATATTCAAACTAGATAATATAGATTACTACTCACGTCAGGTTTCTCCAGCGTAAGGTACACTTTCTGCAGCACATATTTCCGCATTTTGTTAATGAACATCATGCAGCGGCGGACGCCTTGAGTCTTCAATATTTCTTGGTGGTGCTCTCTGAAAAAATAAAAACCACCGATATTTACAACTATACATATAAAATTCAAAGTTGCGACTCACTGACTGAATTACTTATATATCAACGCACAACCTAAACCGCTGATCCTAGAGACTTGAAATTTGGAGGGTGGGATCTTTGTAAAGTGCAGGTATCTATTAAGAAAGGATTTTTCGAAATTCCACCCCTGAGAGGGTGAAATGGGTGGTCGAATTTTATTACCTATAGGCCACGCGGGCGAAGTCGTGAGCAGAAACTACTATTTCTATAAAAGGCAAGCTATAGAAATATCAGTTTGTTCTCATATAGCTTATTCAATTTTATAATAATGCTGTTTTAAAAAGCTGAAATAGCTACGTCAGCTTATCACGTTTCCCCATCTCTTTCTTTCTATCGGACTGCAAGACGCAAAGATCCTAGGCATACATATATGGTGGAAATTCCTTGATTCCACACTAAGCATTTTGTTACCAAGTTTATAGTACGAACAGCTAATGAATGGAACAGCTTGCCTGCTTCCTTGTATCCAACTATAACCTGCGAGTTTTCAATGCAAGAATTAAGGTATAATCTAGGCAAGCATGCCTTAGACTACGTCATTGCTTGACATCAAGCGAGGCAGTGATCAAATGCTTTACCTAAAAAAAAACACGATACTTCTATTGCATTTCTTCTCTCTTATACACGAACGAGCTTCTGCCCGCAGCTTCGCCCGCGACGTGGCCTATGGGAAAATAATTTAACCACCCATTTCATCCTTTCTTAGTGGATGCCTGCGTCATAACATCTACCTGCATGCCAAATTTCAGCCCGATCCGTCCAGTGGTTTGGGCTGTGCGTTGATAGATCACTATTTCAGTCAGTCAGTCACCTTCAAGTTATATATATTTGAAGATAGAGTGATAGACCACTGATCCGACCGATTACAGCCAGCTGTGCCGCCACTTTCCTGGTAGCTCACACACTCACCGGTAGAGCGAGACCGAACAGCGGTCCAAGAGCCGCAGTTGCGTGAGTTCCCCCAGGGGCCCGACGTCGACGGGGTCCAGCGCGCCCCCCCCGCCCGGCGCGCCGCCCTCCTGCTCCCCCGCGCCGTCGGCGGTGCTGTAGCGACTGTCGAGGACGATCTCGGGCGTCGATTGACCCGTCAGCTCTGCAATACAGGACACGTATCAGTATTTCTTGCCTGTATATATAGTTTTTTTTTTGTAATGAGGCGCCTTAAATAGTTCATCATTAAAATTACAATCTAGCCATTACTACGGCTAGCCGTTCGCCGGAGCACATTAGTGCTTGCACACTACTGCTTGGCGGCAGAATAACTGGCAAAGCGGTGATACCTACCTAGACGAACTTTGCAATAAGTCCTACCACCTAGTATATTTGACTTAACTGCTAAATTAATAACAAGAATGTGTCCATTAACACTTTTCTTAATGTTAGATGTTATTAAATTAAAGGGAAGACACTTTGTTCATGAGTCTTTTTGAGTAAGAGCCATACCTCACCGAGATGCCACGGCGACGTGGCCAGCGACGCCGCCAACTAGTTCTTATTGAGATGTATGACGGCTAACTCACTTGGCGACCGACTGGCGACGTCGCCAAGTAGCCAGCGTAGCCAGAGTCGACCGCTCCGCATGCGGCGACTGGCGACGCTGGCTGCCTGGCGACGTCGCCAGTTGTTTGCACGTGTTTTTATGCTTCGTCACTCACTCAGTCGCCACCCAGTCGCCGTGTTGAACGCACGTCATATTGAGAGCAAAATGCGATACTGAGACATTTATCATAGAAATTGAAAGTCGGCCGTGTTTATTAATTGAAAATTTTTTCAGGGTATTTTTTTAAATCTTCAGTGAGTTTGAGAAAAACACCGCTTTGACTTCAGTTTAATACAAACGGATGTTCACATATTTTTTTCTTTTTTTCGTTTCATCTTTTTGCGACGTTGGTAATAGTATAATAGCAGTGCAGTAATTTCCACGTCCATTCCTGACTGTGGCGAGACAGAACTGAATGCATTGGCGACGCGATTTGGCGACGCAAGGACGCCAGACGTAGCCATGGCGACGCCGCTGGCCACGTCGCCAGGTGAGGTATGGCCCTAGCACTCACTACACTATGGTTCAATATCACTATCACTAAACTAACTCAAAAGGTTTTTTCCGTTTTAGTCCTCTCACTATATACGTGTTATCGAGGAGCTGGATCGCCTCGACATTCACATGGTGGTGTTTATATAGTGTCCAAAAATTTAAAAAACAAAGTGTAAATAAGCCCCTCCTGTATTGATTTTATAAAAAAATAATAACACAACTAACAATATGTAAGTAGTATATAAAAAAAAGAGTACGGACCCAGGATTCTGTGCTAACTGGTAAAGCAGAATTTAAAAAAAAAAGTATTTCTTGCCTTCATTGCGACTTTTTGGACTTACAGATGCTTGAGAAGACATCAAAATTGGTCAAGTGATTTCTCTGTTCTAAACTATTTAATAAACGAATTTGGATAGAAACTGTTGGTAGAATTAGCTATCCTGATTGGCGGAAACAATTATTATAACAATATTATTATTGCCCAACGATCAAATACATAGATCCTGATAGGGATTAGGATCTATGTATTTGATCGTTGGGCGTTATCTACGATTCCCTGTATCTAGGGACACAGGAATGAGGACCCGACAGTGACAGACGGTCGACGGACGGTCAGACGGTGACAGACTCAGAACAAGTATTTGCGCTTTTTTTATGTACACAAATACTTGCCCTGCCGCGGGAATCGAACCCGTCGCCTTCGGGTTATGAGCCGACCTTCTCAACTACCACTCCATATAGGCGTCAAATTATAATTGCAGCCAATCCAGACATATATTCATTTTCGTTTATCAGACAATGCGAGTCATAGAAACCGTTCGTAAGCCAACAAAAAGTAACCACCAGTTTCGCTCACTTAGCTACCACTAGATGGCAGTGTATGCTGCCAGCGATTCAATAATGATCCTGATTTGTCAAGTTTTTTTCTCTGTAATAGAAATAAATTATTATTTAATTTAAAATAGTTAAGATAAAAACTCACTCATACTCCCCACTCCGCTATCCACTTCATCATCCACCTGCCGAAGGATCTCCTTCCCATCATCTTTGGAAATCTCTTCTCCATTCTCCTTCTCACTTTCCTCTTTTTCGCCATCCACTTCTTTCCCATTACACTCTTCTTTTTCACCGCTACTTCCATCTGCTATCTTTTCTTTCTCACTTTCCTCTTTTTCGCCATCTCCTTCTTTCCCATCGCACTCTTCTTTTTCACTGCTACCTTTTTCTGCTATATTTCCTTTGGCGTTATCTTTGCTGGTTTCTTTTTGATCTTCTTCTTTAATATAAGAGCTGTCACTGTTGCTAGAGTCGGTGGGAGTTAGATTATTACTGGATAAGTTAAATCTAACCTGGCAGGGTTGGTGCGATTCCGATGATTGTCTGTGGAAAGAATTCGTTGTTCTAGATTGTTTTAGGACAATAGCGTGTCACAGTTAGATATATAATAGTAATAATAACAATAATAACGTCCAACTATCACATACACAGATCCTGAACTTTAACTAGGATTCCGTGTCTAGGGACCCAGGAACTACAAGGACCATGGTCCCACAACACCCAGACTCAAAACAAGTATTTGCATTTTTTTTTTCTGTGCACAAATACTTGTCTTGCCGTGGTAATTGAACCCGCCGCCTCCGGTTCATGAGCCGACTTGTTCAACCACCACAACACAGAGGCAAGCAAATGATGGAGCAAAGGAGATGATGGAAGCAAATGCTCTGCGGTTCTTATTCTCAAACGATGAAACAACAAGAAGTATTAATTTTTGCAAAAAAATGTTTTTTTAAGAAAAACAGATATCCTAAAAAAGTATATAATAATAATAATATATTAGAAATGTTGACGAGAAAGCTTTTGAACAAGATGCTTGTACAAGGTCCTGGTGGGACCGTGAGCGGCGTCACCTGCTGGTGTCGGAGTCGAGCGACGCCCGCCGCTTCATGTCCCGCTGCACCTTCAGCTTGATGGAGCGCAGCAGGCGGCGCACCGCCACCATCTTGAGGCGCATGTTCAGCGCGCTGTTGAACCACAGGCACATCGACTGGGGACAAACGTTCACTTACTTTATTTTGTGTTATACAACTAATAGTATTTTGTAGCAGTATAGGTAAGTAACAAGTTGCACTACCCAGGGTTCGAAAGGATAATTATCATAATAACTAAAGGTGGATAATTATAGACCGACACTAACAAAAAATTGCAATCGTGAAAGTGAACTGCATTCGAACGCGCTTGCATATATCCGAATGCACGACGTGGCAACGTGCCGCGCCGCGCCTCCGTGGGGATTCCCCTTACCATAAAAATTCACAGTTCGGATTTCTGTTGGGCTCAATGCGCTCGCAATGTTTTTTTAAGGCGAAAGTTACGTCGCGTAATTACTTTGCATTCTACAGCCGATAGTTCAGCCGCCGGCCGCCCGGAGCCAGCGCATACTATTTATGTTAATGGAAAGTATCGAAATTATGTGTAATTTCGCATAGTGTGCTGTGATATACCTTGAGCCGGTTTTTGAACTGAGGTGTCGCGATGAGCGGATGGTCGACCGTCATGGCCTTACTGGACGGGTACAGCGAAACGGCGTTGTAAAACGAGTCTAGAATAGTTCCCACTTCCCGCATCGCTCGCCCGATCGCATCCGAACACGTCTGGCAGTCGAATGTCAGGCAGCCGTACACTAGGTCTGAAAACACAAACCTTTGTCAAAAGAGTATACCTTACATGTCATCATCATCATCATCATCACAAGCACTTATATTATTTATACATACAGCAGAGGTTATATTTAACTTCTACCAAGGCTCAGCTAGTTTGCTTTTAAAAATATTATATTAGTTGCTAACATTTGGCTACTGTACCAGAGAGAGGGACGACGACGACACACACTTACCATCGTCGTCAAATTCAACCGGCGGACCATCTGGGCTGTCTGAGAAGTCTTCGCGGGAGCTCTGAGACTCCACGAGTCTTTTCGACAGTCGTCTGCAAGGATCGTTGTTAACGAACCTGGAATAAAAATAGATTTCATAAAAATCTACATTCTTAACATAGAGTTCAATGTATCGTCTGGCCCAACAGCTCAGTCGGTAGTAACCCTGCCTTCTGAACTGTATTTTGTTGGTTAGATTCCCACTGGTTTTTTTTAAATGAACTAATGCTGTTAGTCTCTACCGAACTTTACAGCGTCACCAGACGAAGATTCCCACTCAAAACAAACATTTGTGTGATGATCATTGATGTTTGTTCTTTCTGGGTGTTATATAGTATTTTGTGATGTATTTAGAAACAAAAATTACGTATTGTATCAAAGTATTGTATCTGCAAACCTTGTTCTATGGGAATAGTAATAGTTTGAGAATATATGGAGATGTGTGAAATGTCGAAAATTACTTAATTATTAAATTTTAAAACATTAATCGCTACTCGCTACCTGTGTGGCAACAAAAACAAAACGTAAATTGATTTGTTATGGCAAACAATATTAACAAGTAATTATTTAGACATAAAAATTTCATTAACTAGGATTCAATCAATGATCTGATTGCAAGTGTAAGCTGTTTTTAATTTGTCCCCAGATGACGCTGTAACAGGTCCGCAAATATTATTTAGTATAATTTTGAAGTAAAACTTCTTTGCGCACGCTTGACTTGGGGGCTAAGCTGGTGAATGCGAGGCGAACGGAAGTTGAAGTTGGTTGGTTGGTCGATAAAACGATCAAGTGACCTGTACTCGCAGATGTTCTTGATAACAGTGGGTACGACCTTCCTCTGCGAGCAGAGGTGCGCGTCCTGCTGTGCGAGCGAGCGGCCCGCCACCTTGGCCTGCAGCTCCAGCCAGATCAGGTCCTTCAGCTCGTTCTGCCACACTTGCTCCTCGCGACTGATCTGAAGTGGCAAGCAGGTTGTCTGTACTAATAGTTCCTTCAAACTTGTGTTCTACATTTTGGAATGACAAACTAAGCTTTAGAGCTAAGAGTTTAGGCGGAAAAACGAAAAAGATCGTGTCGTAGTGCATAAAACTGGTGGCATTTTATTCGTTCAGTGCTGGATTACCGGCATGAGTGTGGGAAAGTGGTATAATGATGGTAAAACGTTTTTTTTTTCGTGTTGTTTCCAAAACTACATAGAAGCTTCTGGTAAAGTTGCCACGACTTTACTAGGAGTATGACTTGACTAGACTAGACTATGATTTGACTTGATGACTTGACATACTAACTACTTAGGACTTATTAACTTAGGAAATTATCAGTTACTTAACACTGGCTAAATACACAAACGTGTTGAGCAAAAACAAATAAAAAATACCATTTATTAAATTTGGAAATGCTGGGGGCGTTTCAAAATTGTTCTTATATAAAACCCTTTAGCATAAAAGTGTAACTTTGATAATTGCTAAATGATTTTTAACTAACTTTTATCCATATAGCGGAGAATTGCATCCGCAATATCTCAACACTCTTTCAACAAATATTGCGCTTTGGCAAATTTATCGTCACATAACTTAAGATACAAAAATACAAACACCGATTCGTCCAAGTAGGTACCAAGACCTGGCTTCGCTTGGTTGGCATATATAAACAAATGCGAAACTAAAGAACGTTGATATCATCAAAGTCATCAGAATCACTCACCGTCCTCCGGCAGCCCTTATCCACATTTCCCATATTGATGAGCATGCTGAAAGTCTTGTGGAAAGTGACCCTCGAAGCCGGTAGGGCTTCGTCGCACTGCCAGGGCTCCGCCTCGGCTTGCGCCTCGTCCGCCGCCGCTCGACACTTGGGCCGCGAGCTTAGAGACATGAACCGGCTGCATGACTCCACCTGCGAGAGGAACTGGTGACCGGTTGCTGGAGTTAGCTGATGTTAGTACGTGGAAGGTTATTGTTTCGAGTGAGCAGGAATGAATCCGCTGCATGATTTTACCAATGAGAGGTATTACTGATGACCGATTTTTGAAAATTTATTTCGGTGGTCATTAAAGCAAGCATATTAAAGTAAAACTAGGGGCCATTACATGTAACTATTCCGCAGTCTGCACTTTGAAGTTGAGCATAAACAAATATTAAAATATATTATGCAGTTAATGGCCATTTCAAATCAATATATGTTGAAAATAATAGGCATGCAGTAATAGCCATTTCAAATCAATATATAATATTTTTTGTTTGGCTTAGAATTCTAATTTCAAATTTATTTTATTTTAAAAACATGGTAATTCGTTATTTTTTATAGTGATTAGCGTTATGTTTCATCGCATTTGAATCTTTTAATCATGGATACACACAATAACATGGCATGCAGACCTGCATGGTACATCAAATATGCTCCTGGTCTATTCACTGATGCCGTTAGTATAGCATGATGAGAAACTGATATAATTTAAAAGATCAAACTGGAAAAAATCTATGGTTGGTGACAATGCTGACTGACACATACTACCTTCTCACGATAATGGCCCATATATACTAGTTTGACTGGCAAGTTTAGTTGATGATTATTTTGAAATAATGAGCAATGCATACGTGATTGGATGGCCCACACATGTTTGACAAATGGTTATTTCTTCCAACGAATATTCCATCAAAATCAATAAAATTATTACATTTATGGTTTTTCTGACTTATAAAGTTAAGACCTTAAAATGGCATTATTTGATTTTATACGTAACATCCTAAAAGCAAGGTCACGCCATTGTGTTGGACCACGCACGATGATACATACCTAACTTCTCACGGTAGGATAGGTGGCGCCTACAACTAAGCGTTTTCATACGACAAAAGATATACATTTTTAGTTTCAGTAGAAGACAATCATGGCTGAGCCATGTCGAAACCATTCGACAGCTGACATACCTGACCACTTGCATATTTGGCCGAAATAGTTTTTAAAGTCACTAACAATGACACTACGTATAATGGCTGATAAACGATAAAGCGAAAAAAAGGAAGAGTGTAAAGATAAGAATCCATTATCGCGGTCTCCTTTAATGATAGTACTAAAGGGATATTTGACTGGCAGGATAGCTCAGTTGGTAGTAACTCTGACTTTTGAACTGCAGGTTGTGGGCTCGTTCCCTACCCTGGACAAACATTTGTGTGGTGAACATAAATGTTTGTTGTATGTCAGGGTGTTATACTCTATTCTATGTATGTGCTTACAAAAAAAGAAAGTATCTAAGTCTTGTGTTAGTTATCTGGTTCCCATAGTACAAGCTTTGCTATGTTTGGGGCTAGATGACGCTGTGTCCAAAAAGAAAGAAGAATGAGAAGAATTACCAGTGTGGGAACAGCTGCTGCCATAGGATTAGGCGAGGGTAGAGAGTCCGCCTTGTTTTGCAGCGAGATGTCCTGTTTGATATCCCGCTCTTTCGCCCTCATGAGCTTCAGACTGGCGCGCTTCCGCAGCCGCTCTGAAACTGAATAAGCCCGGTGTCAGCTGAACACCGTTTATCACAAGCCTTATACTTTTCTTATTCCCTCTTTTGAGTATCAAACTATCTCAGCAGGAATGTTTATATTCAGTTATAAATATGGTGTAAAAAAATAATAGGAACTTAACCTTTTCCACACTTTTCGTAGTAAATGAGACTGCAACATTTTTTATGTTATTGATTTATTAGTCTGACTAGTACTCAAATTTAAAAAAATTAAATTTCCTTTTTTTTTTTCAAATAAATTTTATGTTTCCCTAACCTATCCTTAAGGTCTGATTATACTGCCCCATCCTGTATCCTGTATAAAGTAGCTGCAACCCACGGTTTCAACCGAGATACAGGGTCAGTGATATGCAGGCCAACACATTGAGATACTTAGTACAAAATCAAACATAACAAGTGAAAATCTAGCAAATTGTTTCATCATTCTTCCAAAGCCTACTTACTGTGTTATCAAACTAGCTACAAATCTGATGTCGTTCGTGGGCGAACCAACGACTGATTTGTGGACACTCCCTGTAAATTCATCCTTTATCGCGCTTATCGCAGTGCTATTACAATATAATGCTTTTCTGAAAGGTTTTTAGCATACCGTCCCTAAAAATGCTTTCTGTGTATATTTTCTATATACATAGCTGTATTATAATAAATATTTGCTGATACCCAAGTAGTAACTATTTTTTTTGATACCCAACCTGTTATCCTCCTGGTAACCTGGTATCCTGTATTCTTATTCCAAAATATCAATAAATCCTTAATGAATTTGATATGCTGCAGATGCATTTATCTAATCACCTTCCATCAAAATCCATTCGCTTATTTCAACACTCACTGGTCACAAACCTAAATACAAACGCGCTTGTAGTAGTAGATAGAAAACGATGATTTGTATTTTTATCATCGTATATTTCACATCTATATTTTACATAATGTACGCGTGCACATAATATATATTATATACAATGATATACTTTTTTTGACGATTAGGTGTATAAATACCATATAGTCTACTATTGTAAAACCTTTGCAACACAGTTTAATTACTAAAGCAAAAGGCAGAGCTCACTTTATCATGTAATCTAATTAGTGTTTTGCAATAAACAAATTGAACTCTAAATTATATTTTGAAAATTATAAATTGAACTTGAATTTGAATGTTTGACTGCAACTTGCAGCTCTCTTGGTGGGAAAGGAGAAGGGTTGGAATTCTGAGCTTAACTTTTGATTTATTTACACAAGTATTATATTTACACAAGGTTATATCACCCAAGCAGATGTTTAACCTTCCAATACTTCAGAGGAATAGAGGTGGGTGGAAGGAGTCATATTATTTTCAACATTCTCTTTGAACCTTCTCCTTCCCTATCCTATTCTAGAAGATAAAACGGCAAAACCTGCTGTCAGATGATTATTTATACCCGAGCTTTGATCAGGGTTAGTTCAGGTGCTCACCTGGTGATTCCGAGCTCATGTGGTCAACCTCATCCTTCTTCTCTCGGATCAGGCGCTGAAGACTGACGCCGGAATCCACGTAGTTCCTGAAACAAGGGCATTATAAAAATACTCTACTAGCTCTACAAATATAAAATAAAAATCTGTCAGTTCAAAATTTCGCTCACAGAGGCGTCTGTATACGTCCATATATATAGTGTTTTGTCAATGATATTCAAACAAACGGAACAGAAAAAATTTCATAAGAGAAGTTTTTAAACCAACAAATCATGTTTCTTTCAGCTTATTAACAAATCAGTCAAAGTTCATAACGTAACATTTTCGACACTCCACATTTTCGAAGAAGCAATATACGTTTCGAGGGAAAATTTGGTTAAATAGTTACGATTATAGCATGTACTCATACAAAACCTTGTATAAGAGACGTCGGGATATGGCACACGGAATCTTACTTTATAGCAGAAAAACTAATTGTATCGTAAGGAGGAACAAATTCCTCGACAATTCTACAGTCACTACAGTTTAAAAAAAAACATATTATTCCAAGGAGGCGCGTGCCTACACTTTCTGTTTTAACATTCTTTTTCTAAGTTATAGTTACACTACAAATCAATAATCATAACTTGACATTTGTAGCGAAACAAATCTAAATTTTAATTCACATGACAACGTATAAATTAGCGACCTATTCTTTGATAAGGATTAAATTGCTAGATCAGCGAGATAAATACTGACAGGTAGATAAGCTATACAGTATTGAAAAATGGTTTCTACATTAGTCACAGTCAACACAATATTTTATTATTATTATACATCCGTTTCGAGGGCATTGTGTTAAGCAGATAAGATTACATCCTGGCTAAGAATACTCGCTAGTCTAGAACATACGCTAGTCGCGTTTTCTTTAATGTTTTCTCGCAACAGCATGTTCGAGCTGCTGAAGTAAAATGAAATGTAATGCTATTGTGATTGCAATTGAAAAATTAAAGTACCCAGTGCAACATCATATACATCATCATCTTACCCTGTCTCATTTTATTTGGGGCACAGCATTCTATTATCCTGCAAGCCGACATCATTTATTTACGTACTTCCTTTTCATTTATATCTATGCATCTACCTTTCCTTCGGCCATCATTTTCCCTTACATTCGTCAATATTTATATTCCTCGCTTTATTCGTGATGTGTTACATCTCACATCATAACATCCATTCCCAGCCAATCAAACATCCTCGACTTAAAAACTGCTGAGTCCGGGTACGGTCGCTCTGAATCAGCAGTTTCCAAGACGACACTACTAATACGACAACTCAAGGCTATATTCGATTCAATTTAACGAAATGTTCTATCAACGATAGCTTTGCCATTTTAATTTAATTTTTTTAAACCAATTTGGTATCGTTTCGGTGCTCGTAATACCCAACATTGAGATTTCCTGCGAGGTGATCACGGAATTTCATTCCTTCATTTGTAAATTTCCAAAGTGACTATGTCAAATCTATACATATTTCCAATACAATAAAAACCTATTGTTTGCAATCAAGTTCCATGATCGTTTCGCTAATATCAAGATTATAGAGCATTTATTGTTATCTTTATTGCTTCTGCTCAGCTTCGAAAATGCTTAGGTATCTCGTGGTCGTAGTCATTCAAAAGCCAACTGGGATAGGAAGCAACAACGCGTAATAATGTACCTAAGAAGTTCATATAGGTTGGCTTCTTTCTTTTGGTCAATTCCCCTACAGAATCATAAGTGGACTTGATCAC
This sequence comes from Ennomos fuscantarius, assembly GCA_905220475.3. Classification (NCBI taxonomy): domain Eukaryota; kingdom Metazoa; phylum Arthropoda; class Insecta; order Lepidoptera; family Geometridae; genus Ennomos; species Ennomos fuscantarius. The sequence goes on from HG992032.1 coordinate 405,513, forward strand.
TTTAACCCACTTCCGCCGATCGCAGGCATGGGGTATGAGGGACGTGATAGCCCTGTGTGATACTTTACACAAGTATAAACACACATTAGGCAAGCACATTATGTATCAAAATCATTTACAAGCTATCAAATTCTAGTTCAAGCTTATATTGGCCTTAATTTGACTTTGTTAAGATTTATTGATAATATCATAAGCAGCTCTAAAACTCTTCAAATAAAAATAATATAAAATTTAAACAATACTGTATTTTGGACATTGGCCTTGGATAATCGTCACGAGCACACCGAACGCCGGCGCGACGACGGCGTAGGCACATCAGGCGAAAAGATAAGGAGAATTGCACATGACAAATACAATAACTATACGCAAATAGATTAATTTTTAATGTAAACTTTATAAGCACGATCGGTGATGTAGAATGGTTTGTGTAAAAACATCGTGGAAACGATTTTAAACCAGCGGAACGTCGGCGCGCTGCATTAACAACGGATTTATCAATGAAAACTGTGCACCCAACAAGCACGATCCCACCACTTGCACTTGTAGTACATAATAAACACGTATATAAACCGTCTCTTTTTATAGACCTGGCGAGCATCTTTAACCAAAATGTTGTGGGTGCTACGACAACTTGCTTTTAATAAATTATAATAATTACTTAGCTGACATCGTCTCGTCAAGGATACGAGGTCGTCGCCTGAAGATGTCCAACTCGGACTATAATAACAACTGTTGTTTTGTTTTATAGGAATCTACCGATAGGTCATTCACCCTCAGGCGGATGAGAAAATATACTTTTCCAACCAATAATAAGATTTCATATTACATTAGACTATAATGTAATTCAACACATAGTATTATTATTTTTAGGACACATCTTCGCAGTCGTAATAACAAGAGCAACATTATTAGACGACAGAACATATCTGCAAGATTCGAATGAAATGGAAAAATATGCCAAATAGTCCTCAAAGCCACCAAATAACATGATTTAGCAGCGATCACAACAGCGTATGACTATAAATAGCTTAATGTTTTTCCGAGTGGAATGATAACGGTATCTCTCATTCAATCCTCAACAGATAACCGATGATTGTACTATAGCGGCAGGCGAACGATGGGCGTTATGAAAAACACAATTGGATAATTGGCAAGGCTAGCGATGAAAGTCAGTTGCAAGAAACTCTTTTGACTTTGACTTTGATGTGGCTGTGAGTCGACACTCGATCACAGAACGCTGTTACGTCTAATTGGCTTGAAAAACTACGCTACGATGCCATACCTCCCATTCACAATCACATAATAATAATAATAATAATAATAGCGCCCAACGATCACATACATAGATCCTGGACCCTAACTAGGATTCCCTGTGTCTAGGGACCCAGGAACTACGAGGACCATGGACCCAACAATAACAATATCCTGACTCAGAACAAATAATATTTGCGCTTTTTTTCTGTGCACATATACTTGTCCTACTGCGGGAATCGAACTCGCCTCCTCCGAGTTATGAGCCGACCTGCTCAGCCACCACACCACAAAGGCAGCTAAAATAACATGACACAATGAAATATGATACAAAGACACAAATATAGAGCATGCCATTTTTCCCTCACAATATTTTAAATGCTAGCTTAAGAAAATATTGGTTGGAGTCACGTGCTATTCTATGATACGCGTGTATGAACTTAACACCTTCAAAATTAGACGGCCGTCGCCGCTGCACCATCCGGCGCCTATTCTCCCCGTGGTAACAAACAATAAGCAATCTTGTACCATTACGCAAACCACTGATAAGTTCGATATGAAAAAAATTACTTGTTTACAAAACATGCCTCCAGTGTTTTGATGCCTTGGTAGTTACTATTTAGTAATAAATTAATAATATTCATCACATTCCATACTCGTTTTTACACGGAACTTAATACTTAGTTAGAATGAAAGTTAGGATGTCAAAATGGTGGGGGAAATAGATGTTTAATGTTCTTCCTAAACTATGATACGATGATAATATTGTACATATCAATATACTAGCTTTCTACAACTGGTAAAGTGAGGATATTGAGGTGAAAATCAATAAGCCTCTTGAATAAATAATATGTTAATCGGAAATGATACTTTGTCGCATTATGTTAGTTTTACCAGCGCCGAGTACCGTATCGTGAACTCAAGAGCATATTATACCAAAAAAAATTTTTTTCACTAACATACATTTTACCAAAATCGAGTGTATTTGAGGTAGCATGTAGACATATTAAACGCACCTTTGTGTATTAGGTATAAATTTTGCTCTCGATTACAAACTGCTGGATGACTATCGTAGTACTGGACCGCACAGATTGCCCTTGTATTTTATATCACACGTTTTTATTTTACCATTCTAGGCAAGTATAATAAACTCTGATTTTTACACTTCTACGTTTTGCAAGCAATACAACCGTTACACACGCGTTTGATAAGGTACCTGCCAATAACTAGTGACGACTGTAGCGCCGCGCTCGGCATCTGTCGATTGTGAATTGGTAAAATCTATCGCGTGGTCATTAGGTATTTACAAACCGAACGCTAACCACTCCTACACAAGAACTAGAGAAAGAAAAAATGGTTGATATCCATTACTTGGAAGCCTTACTTGTGTCGTTAATTAATTAGAATAATACGTATTCACTATAGGTAAGTACATAGTGTGGTAGGCAGGAATGTTACTTGATAAAATCGACCTCAAGAAATTAATACATCAACGATGTAACAAATATTTGTTCCGTAAATTCTTAATACGCTCTAACGATCTAGTTGACGGGTCTTCTTCTGTAGTACCCTTATAGAGGACAAGATCCAACAAAATTGTAATCGTCAATCTCATTCCATTTAAATATTTTTCGATTCCCACGACAGGACGAGTATTTATGCACAGAAAAAAAAAACACAAATACGTTCTGAGTCTGGATGTTGTGGAACTATGGTCCTCGTAGTTCCTGGATCCCTAGTACAGGGAATCCTGGTTAGGGTTCGGGATTTGATCAGATCTGATTTGATCGTTGGGCTTTATTATTATTGTTATTATACGCACGCTTATAGATATTTCTTTAGATGATTAGATATAGTATAGATTTATTTAAATAATGTTTATTTTAGTTACTTGCTTAATATCTTCTTTATGTAATTAGGTGTATAATATAAATTATTATTGTTATGATCTTTGTATCTAACCCATGATCAAGCAAATAAAGAATTGAATTGAGTTGAATATTTCTATGTACGTAACAGAAGTAGGTATAATAATTTTGCGTGGAAATGTTTGTAATGACAAACAGAAAAAGTAGGATAAATATCGAATGGAAAGGTCATTACCGATGAGTAAACCTGACAGCGCATGTTAAATTATTACATATCTATATATGCAAGGAATATCTTCCTATCTATACTGTACGTCCGGAATGGAACAATTGGTAAGCCGACTACGTTTATTTGGCAATGCATAAGATAAACGTAAGATTGCAATTGAAATCCAGAACGAGAGCAAAATACATTTCGGCGAATGTCTAAAGTGAGAATCAATGGTACAATGAATTTGTTTGTCCATTAATTAGATCCTACACCAACCTTGCAGCTATGATTCTACAATTATACTAGTATATCTATATCTAGATTTCAACTTCCCCCTGACCGACCTTGAAATACTGTAAAGTAATGCAATTGATGATTGCTTAAATTTTTTAAGGGGCCATTGGTTTTAGTCAATTGCCGCTTATGTCAACGCTCGACTATTCGCTCTTATCCGATATGTCATCGGTCATCATTTGGATGGGTGACCGCTACGAAAAGTGGTATTTTTACAACGGAGTGCTACCGTGCTTTGGAAGACATATTGGCGTCGGTCGGTTCGGGAAGCCTTGGGGCGGCCTCAAACTTCTAACACTAATAACAATAACACGCCCAACGATCACATACATAGATCCTGGACCCTAACTAGGATTCCCTGTCTAGGGACCCAGGAACTACGAGGACCATGCTCCCACAACACCCAGACACAGAACAAGTATTTGCGCTTTATTCTGTGCCAAATATTGTCCTGCCGCGGGAATCGAACCCGCCGCCTCCGGGTTATGAGCATACCTACTCAACTACCACACCACAGAGGCTGTCAAACTACACTACGGCACAAAATAAACAACAGAATAAGACCAGGGCTAATCACTTGCTAACACAGAAGGATAAATATCGAAAAAGATTTCATAGCAGTAAGAACCTGAGTGAATTACCACAAAATGGTCTTTACAACAAAGGAGGCCTTCTTTCTTTCTTCGACTCTAACCCTTGATTTTAGTATGCAATAGCAATGCGCATGTATGAAAGAACGAAATAGAGAGGAAAGAAAGACTGAGAGAGAAAAAGACAGAGAACGAGTTCTAATAACAAGTTTTACCCACCTGCGCTTCTCCTTATCTCTGATCCTGGAGCGAGGAGGCGTGGTACCTAGCAGGTCAGCCTCAGAGCCGTCCCCTCCATCCGCCAGCAGGTACCGTGAGGTTCTCGGATTCCGCATCACCACGTCTTTCAAGTCACTGGAAGGCAAAGAATCCTATGAAGCCCCAGCGTCTTAACATATTCATTCCCACTTGTTACATACCGCCACCTACTAAAGTAAGGTACTCTTCCATCAAGTCTGGTTTGTTTTGGAGTAAATTTATAGTAAACAGAATGGAAATCACAAATGAACCGAAGCCACAATCCCAGAGTAACAACAACCAAATAACAATAATTCAAAAAGTATGCATATACAAAGTACGCCTTTGTCCAGTTTGGAGTGATGGCTGATGATTAATAAACACGAACTACGACAAATGGAAGGAGATTGGACAGGTACTTGCGCATTAGTGGTTTTGGTGTGTTAGATGATAATTTATTATTGAAATACGATTTATTTTCGTAATATTAGTGTGGATTTATCCCAAGAATTTATTGGAACATACAAACAAATAAGAAGGGATTATTTTTACATCCATGAAGAAATGTTCAATATACAGTTTTAGTCCCGTTATACTCATATATATGTATCTCTGTATAGACTAGTATTAAAGACATAACCAGCATAATAATATTCTAGAATCACAGACAGAAAATATAAAAATAATATACTACAATTCGTAAAAAAATATTCTTTCCAAGCCACTGGGTTACTACTGGAAACATACGGGTTCCTGAAGGAAAAAATTACGTCAAATTTGCCTAGACCCCTCCCCCACAAAGAGATTTGGTGAGATTTGGCGTACCCTCCTCGTACGCCCCGCGTAATTTGTGGACGGCCCTATCCATTCGTCGGACAGGAAATAAACATCGTAGGTAATTAATTGATTTATAGTTTCTAGTTACAATTTACATAGAATGGCCGCGACGGGTGCCGATAGAAAGGTCGACAATTGCGACATTAATCGCTTCCGGCTATGGAACAACTTTACTACGAACTACTAGAATAGAAACCAAGCCAAGGTTTATTCTACAACAGCAAATCCAAGTAGATGCATCTTTAGACGCTTTAAGATACGGAGGGCGTCAAATTACGATATGAAATGTCTCAAAGCGGCGCCGGCGGTGGCTTGTAGGTCAGATCCGGGGAAAGCCGATCGAACCGCTCTAGACAGACGTAACAACACTTAATACGCAATTTGAAAGAATGAACCGAGTTTGTATCATCTAGACAAGAGGACAAAAATCAAATGATTGAGCCTATTCTTCCTAGTTACTATTTATGTACCTAATTTCTGTGGATTTATTGTAGTCACTAATAGAATATTCAGTACATCGGTTGGAGACAATCATAAAAATATGAATAATTTTCTTTAAATCATTACTAACAACAGTAATGTAATTATTAGAATATGCATGTGATAATAATATGTATTATATTTCTATTATTGTGTGTATTTAATTTTGTATATTTATTATGTTGTTATATTTATACTATCACCAGTTTAGATGTATAGTCAAGTTGTTGTTTTTCTTTTGTCTCATTAATATTGCACTACCGCATTAAGCCTTCCACAATACACCAGGGTTAACTGGAAGATAATGCTCTATAGCATTAAGTTCGCCTATGTACCTTCTATTGTTGTTTCTGCAATAAAGAATTTTCTGTTGTTGTTCGTGCAGTAAATAATTTTCTATCTATCTATCTAGCTTCGGGTTGATTGCGTAGAATCGAAGGATCGGTCCATTCTTAGTTCCAGCATGCACTATTAAGTCTTCTGCGGTTCCAGTAATTCTGTACGTAGTTTTACATGCAGCAGATGCATAGTTGGCCTTACCACAATCATCTTACAGCCACCTGTTTGTAATGTAACTGTTTCATCTATATTGTACGTTAGCACATACCTAGCTTGGACAGCCAAAATCCTGGTGCAAGACAAAATAATGTACTACGCAGTCTTAGGTGCAAGTCGGCATTACGGCTTGTGAGGGGATTCACGCGAAGAATATAGTTGTCAAATGGCGTAGGCGAGTTTTGGCGGGAAAGCAAAAAAGATTGCGTCGCCGCATTGTACTTTTTTCCAAAACTTGTGTTATTTTCAGTGTTAGTGTATAAAATTGGTGGCATTTTATTCGTTAAGTGCTGGATTACAGGCATGAGTGTGGGGAAACGGTATAATGATGGTGAAACGTTTCTTTTCGTGTTGTTTCCAAAACTCCATAGGAGCTTCAAGTAAAGTTGCCACCACTTTACTAGGAGTATGACTTAACTAGACTAGATTATGACTTGACTTGATGACTTGGACTGTGACTTGACACATTTATATCTAATACGTTTTAACTTGAAAAATTATCAATTACTTGACACTGGCTAAATACACAAAAGTGTGTAACATTATAATATCCATTGCTTGCGTAGCAATAAACTTTCGGGGATTTTCCACGAAACGCATTAAAGTTGAAGCTTGAACTTTGTTGTCTATGGTCCGTATTACAGAACGATGCTCAGTCATCGATCGTCCTCAAGCAGAGATTTCATTCATAAGGTGATCATTTAGCGAATGAAATCTCTGCTTGAGCAACGATCGATGACTGAGCATCGTTCTGTAATATGGACCTAAGAGTTAGACATTATTTCCTGTGAAAAGGTGTGTCCTGTAACATAGTTTGAAAATGAAACATGCACTCGCGTGCCACAGGTTTAATAAATCCATTTGAAATATCTGATTTACATTTTCATTCCGGCACTGTACAATGACTACCATGAAACACGTAATAATGTAAACAAATCATCAAGCAGGTTCATGGCCAGTTACAACCGGCCCGCCGAGCTGCCAAATTACCTACGGCTTTTGTCCAATTCTATGAAATATGTAAATTGTGATTTTCGTAAATAAGACATGCCGTTGTGTACTGAATGAATCGCTAGTTTTCCTCCACCTTTGTTTTTTTTAACGGTAGGTAAAACCTTGGATTTAAAATTGTCAGTATCTGCCTAGAATAAATAAATCCACAATAAAACAATATTTATTACTGGCTACCACCTGCGGCTTCACTGCCGCAGGTGGTACCCAGTTTATCGTGATAAAAAGTATCCCATATCCTTCACCTTCCCCAGGGTTCAACAAAATATCTACATACATACAATATAACAAGATCTCTTCAGTTGTTTAGTCATGAAAAGGTAACAAACGGACAGAGAGCAGGGTTACATTTATAGAAGTAGGTATTTACTTACTATCTAAAAGCTAGCTAGTGTGCAGTTGAGATGAAAAATGAAAGCTCAAGCAAGTATCAAGCTCAGATTCATAAGGGTGACGATCTATGTCTATGTTGGTCCTATTCTCGTTAACGGTAACATGTTAGAAGGGAAATATGTTTAACATGAAACATTTTTTGGCATGTGCAAACAAGGCGATTTGCTTCCACGTTTATCATGGCAACAGCCAACGAGTGGAACACTTTATCGGCATTCGCATTTTCCTTGGAGTTTTCAAATCGTGAGTGAACAGATATGATCAAGGCAAGCATGTTACATCCTAGACCGCATTGTCACTTACCATCATACCATGCGATAGTGGTCAAACGCAAGCTTACCAAATAATAAAAAAAGGACTAAGGCTACTCGAGAAGACTATGTCTAATGAAAGAGTGGAACCCTACCGCCAGTAAGGAGGCGCTCCTCACCTAATATGTGTTGCAGCCGGCCGAAGACAATGAGGTTTGGTGGTATGGTATATATGTTAGGTAATTAGGGCCATGCCAGGAAATTAATTACAAAAATTATCCATGCATTAATTAATTCAAAAGCAATTTGATTACCTTTCACATTGCATTCACATCAAACAACAATAATACAGCACTATATTAGTGATTCACACTGGAGAGTACCTATTAGGATGATAAGGGTGATTGGTGGACTGATAACACTATCAGTCAGCTTTCAAGCGTTATATTTGCATGGTACTCCGTGGTAATGGGGCGAGATACCTACTGTGATTGCTAGTTATGGTGAAGAGCATGACTGTTGCGGAGGAGTGTTATGTGAGTATGTCCATTGCTAGCTGATTAACGATCCTCCCTGATTTAATGCCAAAACCATTGCTTGCTAGCATTGCATCCAACCACTTTTCTAAGGTCAAGAGACTCATCCTATGCTCCACCTATACACTGCAGTCATGATCCGTTCACTACATGAACTTTATTCAAATAACAAATATTACCCAATATTTTAATATTCAATGACTGTGATCAGCTTCAAAGCATTTATTGAACCTTAATGTTAAGTGTCTCTATATTATCAATTCTTGGTAATGCACACAGTTCACACAAAAGCTCAGTCAGGAGTTATTTGTAGTAGATGTACCATTGGATTGCTTGCACCAGTAGTAGGAAAGAGAACTTCTTTTTGTACTGTACTGTAAACTTTGAAAGTAGGGTTAAGTAAAATAATTTCCAGTATAATACCTACGAACAATATAATATTTAATTAATATATAAATAAATTAAGCCACAATCACTAGGTACTAAAATATTGAATATTATTAGGATTAGGATACACCACATGCTGCAGTTTCTTACACCTGTGTAACAGCTCCTCCTATACTACCTATACAAATAAAATCAAATTTAACTCAAAAAGTGACTGCTCAAAAGATTTATTTATTTATTGACAAGATGATATCACCTCGTGCCATTTGATACACTGTACGAATCTTTAGGGACCATTACTTATGATACACAACATAAGAACCCGCTATCGTAATGATATCAGCGAAACGAAGCAAAAACTAAAAGGTTACAAGTGTTACAACCGAAACACTAACTTAGAATGTATTATACTCACAAATCATCGTCGGAGCTCTGTGCGGAATCGTAATTGATAGGAAAACCCACTGTTTTCTTCCAATCATTGTCCATTTCAACATCCATTTCGCCAAAATATACGAATCACGAAAACAAAAACTTAATAAACGTATGTATGTAATGTCCCGCGGCAATAAAACATGGTTACATTACGTCCGACTTTTTAACTCTCACAGTTTTCACAGAAAACTCCCATAAGATAACTCTCATAATTCTTTGTGCGAAACATTCTATAAAAAAAGTTCACAATATAATTTAAACAAAAACTGACGATTAAAATCAAACAAATTATATGTATTTCATTAGAGGTCACGAGATACGGCTGTCTGGCCAGCTGGCTTCCTTCGGCAATAGTGATTATATATACTCTTTGCGGGAACCGGCAAGCCAAGCAATTATATCTCTACCTAGTCTGTGAGCATACGAGTGTGCTGCCATGCCATTGCCATTAATTCCATCCATCTTTTTAGATTCAGCTTCATCCGGCAGATAATATATTATGTTGTTACTTACAGTCTATTACTAGCACTATTTTAGTCTCTTTTTAAAGAATAAACTAGCTCTTTTGGAATTGATGTGATAAAACATTATTTTAACTCCAAAGAATAAGTAGTATTGTAACAATCGCTAAAAATGCAACAATAATTTGATATATAAAAATAAGTTGCACTTAAGTACAACCTAGACAGGTAATTATTTTTTAAAAGGTGGTTAAAGTTGAAGTTTGCCCTCGGGAGCAAAACTATATTTTAAATTCGCTAGTTAATATTCACAGAAATACCACTCACCTGTAAAATAGCTATGTAAAATAGTAAAATATTTGAGGAAGAAACATTCATTTTTATTCAAATAAACCATGAAATACCGACATGATACGAGTGTGAGTGAACAAAGTACGAACAATTTCACGCGTTCTTTATATTTTAAACTTTACTTCATATGTTTCTCACACGTATGATTGTTAGTTTCTTATTGTTATTTATAATCTATACTTTATCAACCTAACCTAGGTTTAGTTAAACTTGCTCATACAATGTTCGTGATTACTCTCTTTGGTGATTGGAACTTTTACTAACAATATCCGCATTCTAGGGTTCAAACCATTTTTAAACTCTAGAGGCTAGATTAGAGCTAACTCATTGTTTTTTTTTAGCCAAAACACTAATTGCACTAAAACTCATACCTATGAAATAATAATCCTTATGGAATCAATCAAACTGTACATAATTATACAGCCACAGAAGCCTCTAAGATTCAATTCATAATTATACAAAAAAATTAGAAGAAAAAGAAACGTAAATCTACCAGAAAATTTAAAGATCTGGCAACCATCATAAAAAACTCACAGACTAGAGAAATAAAAACAGTATTCTATAGAACTGAAAATATCAGTGTCAATGTCAAAGGTGTCGACTGTCAAAGACAAGCATAGATCCACAGGCTAAATAAAAACATAAAATAGTGAAATTTTTCAAGGTTGGCTCCACGCGTTTGTAATATTTAGTCAGCTCGTGTTAATTTTAATAATTATTCCATTAATACAAGTTTTAAGGTCTAAAATATTATTACTCATACGGTGCTCATTTTCACCGGAAAAATTATCTTAAATCACTGAATCTCCTTTGTTTGGTGTTCTATCGTATTACATGACTACACGGCAGTAGCTTTGTGGAGTTGATATAAGATGTCTCCTCAAATAATCAAAGTTACGTCCATGTCTAGTCATTGTATAGTGAAGTCAAGCTCCATAAGTACCGACTTACACTAGGTACTATACTGGTTGCTTTTTGTGTTGTACTTATTGATGAAAAAAAAATACATAACTGTAAAGTTTCTTGTAGCTTCTTCTTTACAGTTGTAATCGAAGATTCGGATCGCAAAGTTTTGTGCCGGATTGCTTGCACCAGTAGTGAGAAAGAGAACTGCTTTTTTTTCAAACTCATATATTGTAATGGGCTTGCTATATATTATTTGACAATAAGCACTTTGTAATTTTATATGCTTTGTGAAATAACTTCATTTTAAGTACCTAATATAATTTTGATTTGTAAAAGTGCTAAAATTAGCCTATTTGCAATAAATCTTTTGAATTTGAATTTGAATTTGATAAAATGCTGACCGCGCGTTTGGTGTGCGATGCTTGCATCGTACAATATTATTATGGTGATAAGATGGTAATAAGTATAGGTACTTACTTAATCTATGATACTCTCTCGTAGCCAAAACTTGATTGTACTACTATAGGAACTTGCACAAATTACATCGGGATATTGAAAATGAGGGCAATAAAATTTTTTTTATAAAAGCCGTTTATTCACAAGTTATATTATAAAAGCTTCGAAAAATAAATATATAAATAAAATGTTAGTTAATTTCCAGGAAACATCATACCCACACCACACTAATTGATTAAGCATAGACGTACGATTTAAATGTATGTAATTATGTTCATCCGGTAAAATACAGCGGCCACACATAGTTAGGGTAATCATACTTGTACCCAGGTTCAAATGGCCAGTACAGTCTCGGGCGGGGCACATCACTTTGTACAGCCGTACCGCAGTCCCTGCAGACCGCCACTCGCCGCTGTGGGGACGCACACGTTGACACGATCAGTAAGAATAAGATGCCGAACATCTTAAGTAAGTATTCCTTGATAAATATTGCCGTTATCTTTTTTTCTATATAAACTGTAAAATAAGAATTAAAGATTTAAAGAGTTATTGTCAAAAAGGTTGTATATTTAACATTTTCTGTCAGTAGTACGTCGTATACATATTATTTATTCGCTGGTATGATGCATAATAAATACGAATATGCTGGGAAACTTAGCTTTATTGAGCTTTAAAACCGCACATAACAAAACATACTAGTTAGGGTCCGGGATCTATGTACCTATGTGATCGTTGGGCGCTATTATTATATAAAAATAATAATTAAGTGACATGAGTAAACTAATGATAATGTTTGTTGCGGTTACTTTGTGACCTAGGACCAAGACGTTCATATAATGGCAGTAGGTACTAGGACCCTCTCGAGGTTACGCATGCCTTCCTTAGAACTGTGTAAAAAATTCACCAATTTTCGACTAGACGGCAAAACACCAAATTTGGATTTAAAAAAATGGGAGAAACATATAATGGAGTAACATTTTAAACATTTCTCACATGTGCGCCTACCTTATGGAGAGCAACTTGCTGCAACGTCCGATCAACTAGGCTATTGGTATACGATTGAATATAGAATTTTTTCTTAATATTTGTGAAACGCCTGTTTCATTGTTTTCTAAATTGCCTCGCTAAATAGGTAATATATAATGTAGTTACGTATATGTTCCTACCACAGAATTCACCCCATTTGCAAGTCTATGGTACTCACAATATTATATTGGTATGACCTTAGAGAAATTATACTATCGGTATGACTAAGTATTTATTCTATAATGATATAAGCGCGAAAGATGAAAGTGGAATCAGGCAGGCGTTTATTATGACCTACTATTTACTACTTATTTAGCATCAGACAGGCACAGAATAATTTAATTCAATTTTCATTGCGTAATAACCAGTTCAGAGAACATAATATTTGAATAATTTTATCTGTGTTTCTGTATTTGTATTGTTAATCTGTGTCTGGTTGTTGTGGGACCATGGTCCTAGTAGTTCCTGGGTCCCTAGACACAGGGAATCCTAGTTAGGGTCCAGGATCTATGTATGTGTGTTATTATTATTATGTAGATCTATAACACTTTTTAAACTTTCGCGACTTGAGACCCGTTTTATCTTTACAATATGAGTATATTGTAAAGATAAAACGGGTCTGTTCGCGCACAAAAATTATCAAAACATAATTTTGACTAACCTCGACGTTTCGACCAAGTTACATTGGCCGTGGTCACGAGGGGACTCTGTGACTTGGTTGAAACGTCTCAATGTAACCAAGTTACATTGAGACGTGGTTGGAAACGTCGAGGTTAGTCAAAATTATGTTTTGATAATTTTTGTGCGCGAACAGACCCTTTTTATCTTTACAATATATGTAGATCTATGTTAATTATATAATATATTGCATGCGTTATATAGGTAATAATATATTTTATAATTATTTGTTATCAAAATGTAAAAATAATTAAGTGGTAGCCTTTTTAGTTATTTTAAAGTCTGATGAACGGGTTGTTTTAAACTTGCTTTGTGGTGTTATAAAATAGAAAGGTTATTTGTTATTACAATTATTATTGACAGGCTATAAAATAAATAGGCCCTTGATATTTTTCTTAAAATATATATTTAGAGCCGTATAAAAATACCACAAAAACTTAGACTTAGCAAAAATATTATATTGTTTTGCTTCGACCACATTCGATCTTTTTAATGATGGTCATGATGTTGACGTCTCTTCTTTTTCTTATGCTTCAACATCTTTTGGAACTGCTTCTCCTCTGCGCTAGTAAATGTCGCCTCTGTACTCTCCTTCAACTTCTTGCTCATTTCCAACCAATCCTTAGCTTTATCCTTCTTTATCTTCTTCTGATACACCACGTACCCATCCTTGGTCACATAGGACACGACTGGAGTCAAGACTTGCCTTCTCCTCTTAGCCCTCCTCCTAAAGTCATGTTCACCTGAGACAGAGTGTTCGCTGTCAGAGTCAGTATCGGGCTCCCAGGATTCTTCATATTTCTTGAGCTTTCTTCTTTTCCTTTTGAATATTTTTTTTGATCTCTTTCCAGATTTCGAGTAGTACGGCATGACGACAGAAGGCATTTTTCTTTGTATTGGAAAGTTCATGGGCTGTGGGAAAAAGGACTGAGGTGGCATTGGAGGCATGTTAGGTGATCCCATTTGTTGAGGGGCCCCCAACTGTGGGAACGGGTATGGCATTGGGAACTGACATATTGCGTCAGATATAAGATGTAGAGCAACTGTAGTTTGGACTGCCAACGATAGGTACATCTGGAAATAAGAAAAAATAATAGATTAGAGATACCTAGGTACCTATTAGAATAAACTTGATTTTTCCGTCTCCGCAATTGCGTGATTACATAGCTAGCCATTATGAGGCCATAAGAAAATTTTATCAAATGAAAATCATATAATGATTATTATGAGCATGGCGGCATTTAAAAATAATCTTACTGTAATGTTAGGAGTTAATCTTGAGCTAGCAATGAAATCGGATCACATTGTGACAGCCACGCTGTTCCCGAACTAGGTTTAGTTGCGATTGAACTGAAACTCATGCTGCCAGTCTATAAATACTCGTAAGGAACACCATGGTATTATGCAATGAGTTCTGAACAATCATTTTCATTGTGCTTTATGTATACAGGCTTTATATAATTTTACGAAATTAAGTGAGAACGTGCTTTTTTTATTTAAAAATTGAAAGTAGGCAGGTACATAAGGTCTAGGTATAGGTAAGTGGATACTTACGATTCTACTGCGATAGGACTTGAAATCGTCATCAAAACTGAAAAATAAAGTTGTGGAATTAATAAACCATATCCAACTTTTTTAAATGTAAATGTATGAAACTCTGTGGATAATGAAGGCGCCACACCTCACCTGGCAGCCAGCTCATTCCATCGCTACGCCACGCAAGTTCACCAAGATAAACCAATTCATACGTAATATACCACATGGCTCAAAGAACAAAACCCATTGTAACAAGGTTACATGTTGCCATTGTAATGTGTAACGCCTGATACGAACCAACACGTTTTCGTTTTTTAGTCCTCTCTGAAAAAATTACAAAAGCAATTGTGTACTCGGCAGTCATATTAGAATGCTTCAGATCTGGTGAAGGCGGTACAGCAACCAAGGCTTTAAAAGGGTCTTTAAAAGGGAGCATAAATTATTTTGACAATAGGTATGTACCTTGGTATTATTAATCGTAAAATAAGAAGCAATAAGAATCATTATCGTGAACGTAGATACATACATTAATAGGTGCCTAATTCAAGGTAATTAAAAAATTCAATGTAATTAAAAACTTCAATAATTTTTTTTCAGTAAACCATGTTAAAGGACCTGCAGTACCTTTTATTATTATGGCTGTTATCTATTCTGTTGGCGAAAGGAGAGAAACTACCTCTATGTCCGACGAGCATCGATTTCTTTCCGCAGAACCTTCCCATGCACTGCCGAATGCCTCGTAATGCAGAGTACTCTGGTCCACCATCAGAGGTGCCCACTAACTCGCAACCCCTGCCCCCCATTCCTTTTTATCAAAGCCCACCTTCTGATAAACAACCAATACCAGTACCTGTGCCACCTATTCCACCAGGATTTCCGTTGCCCGGAGGTCCACCAGGAGGATTTCAAGTTCCCATGCCTATGATGCCGATGCCTGGCCCTTCACATAAACTACCCGTCATAGTAATGCCATTTTACTCTCCCGATCCTTCTTTCAAGAAAGGGTTTAGGCATCAAGCTCATCTAAAGCCACGTGTTCATAGCAGGCGACCTCGACCTCATGACACCGATCCCGACACTGATACCGATACCGATACTGATATCGATTCTGATACCGACTGTAGCGATACAGATTCTTCAGATACCTCTTCAGATACTTCCAGTGACACATCAGTAGAACATGGCTGGTGGAACCGTGCTAGAAAAGGTAGAAAAGGCTCGAGAAAAAGCGGTAGAAGATCTAACAGAAATCGTAAGCACAAATCAAAGAATAAGCAAAAAAAGACGAGAAAAAATTTATTGACTCCGGTTCTACAATATGTCACAAAAGACGGGTACGTTATATTTGAGAAGAAGATTTCAAAAGATGAAGCAAAAGATTGGCTGAGAATGAAACAAGACAATAATGATAATAATCCCAACATGGAAATTGGAAGAAGTCCTGAAGATGACGAACGCCCAGATGAAAAAGTAGAAAAAAAGTTGTTAAGTCATGTTCAAGAACACAAAAATGGAGAAGATAAGAATACGGTGCTTCAGAATAAAAGTACAGAACTGGACAAAGCGAAGGAAGAGGGAGTTACTGAAAAACCACATGGACATAAAAAACGTCATCCGCGCAAGTCTATTAGTTGATTGATGTAACTTAGCTATAGTAATGTACAGTGTAAAGAATTTGTATTTTTTCAAATAAGATTTAAAGTATTGTAAGTATCATACAATTTATTTGTGGTGATTTGACTTTACCTATCCTCATACATTCGTTTTGGTATTATTATTATTCCGTAGTGCTACAAGGAGACCTTGATTTTTCGTCACGTCTATCTGTCCGTCTGAATCCTTTACAGTTAATAATATCTAAAGCTGTCATCGTACATGTACGAAATTTTGCGCAACGATAGTTTAAAGTAGAGATCTCAAGTTTAAAAACAAACATTTTGTATTAAGTGTAGCTCTCAGTTCCCATACGGTGTAAAAAGAAAATGAAAACTTTTGTTTTCACTGGACCCCAGCTTGTAGGGCGTCGTAGGTAATTAATGGCGGACGGTTTGAAATAATATGAAATCTTAAATTTTGCTGTCACACCTAAATGTAAAATAATGTAGCGATTTAGATAATAATTTTTTGACTTTATCCCTTCGTGTTGAGTATAATTGAAAAGGTATTTTAAAATGATATTTTCATTTTCAACACTACATTACACGTTAGTAAAACTATGACAAAGATTATCCCCCTTACTCATAATAAACCCTGCATAACAGTGAAATAACAACTCGGTGTTTTCTCTTATTTTATCTTTGCCTATTTCAAAGATAAGAAAATCAAATCCCCAAATAACTATCTTTTGCTACAATATTTATTAGAGGGGTAAATCGTTAATTATACATGAAACTAGATATTATGGAGTTCAGTGACATCAAAGTAGCAGTACCATAAAAAAATTAACTATACCAAACTAACATAATGTTCTTTCATTTACGAAATGGTAAATCGAAAAGCCAAATCTTAAGGTTCGATTCCGGCACATGATACTCCGTAATAACGATTATATATACATAAATTTTATATGTATAAAATATTTATTGTTATTTATTATGTTTGTAATATAGATACTTTGGCATGCCTACGTTTTACTTAAACGCTTGTTGTTTAGCAAAGCATTTAGCGTAGAGCTGCGGAGAGCATGAGAAGTGAAAAATATGTTACGTATGTAGTTGGAAACCTTATAAATAGACACGATGGACTAGCTACCTAGAGTGGGTCTTCGTGTTTGCATGATGTAAGATGGTTCAACGCCACTAATACACTACTACAAAAATGTAATAATGGACTACTAGACGGACCCTAGCCAGTGGTCGGTCGTGGGACGACCCTCGTGAGTCGATGATAGCCAAATAGTCTCCACAAGCCGTGACCTTTATAATCATTGACAGCCTTTATGATGCGGTGGTTTGGCTCTATACTTGGAGGGATAAAATGTCCTATTCATCATGCACAGAAAAAGCGCAAGAACAAGCGTTCTGTATCTGGATGCTCTGCGTTCTCATAGTTGCCGAGATACAGGATATATTCAGAATCTATGTATGTGATAGAATCTATGTGTTGGTCATGATTTATTAAATATCTATAAACACAATGTAGAGGGTACATTTAGTAAACCTATTTATACCTTCTTGTAGCACAGACATTAAACGCTTTTTGAGGTTTCTTTATGACTTTTCTTAGGTTTTACTAAGTGGTTGATGAGTGGATGATACATTTAGGTACTTGTATCTCTATTGTACAGTTAAAATATATTATTATTTAGAGTATTATAATTACGTATTCATTACTATTATTTTATATTTTTAATTGCCATTTTGACTTGTTAATTTATGATTATAAATAAAATACTTTCATTTTGAGTTACGCAGATCATATGGCTATATGTGTAAGCCAGAAGACCGAAAGGTTGGAAATAGCATAGCCCTGTATCCATAACGATGGGTGGTTCGTCCGCGTAGTCTCCACCCCACTATATATATAGCACGTTCATGGATTATTATAGTCCATAGGTAATTTATTTGGCTTTACAACTGCACTGCCATCTTTATTCTAATTACTAATTTGATGCGGGAACGGTAAAGCCTGCACTAACATCCACTTGGAATCTTTTATGCATTTCCGCCTACCAGCATGTACCCAAGCCAGCCTAGCTCCAGTAACACATAGCAGTGAGCTAATTATAATAGATAACTCAGTTGTCAGCAATAACCCTGCCTTCTAAATTGTGGGTTGTGGGTTCAATTTCCACCCAGGACAAACATTTGTGTGATGAACATAGGTGTTGGCTCTGTGTCTAGGTGCTTATTGTATTCTATGTATGAATTTACAAATAAAAATCTAAAATCTAAGTATTGTATCAGTTATCTGGTTCCCATAATACCAGCTTTGCTTAGTTTGGGGCTAGATGGCGTTATGTGAGATGTCCACACATATTATTATTATTATTTTAAAATTCTCGACGTCTAGGTTCCGCATGTAACTGAAGCGTTACCAGCATTACTGTGCCATTTATGCCTAGTTTTGTTTTGGACCTATTCTGGCATATGTAAAATGTATGGCATATGTAAATGTAAATGTATGCTGCATACCTCGTTACTATTTTTTTGTTTCATGGCTAAAAAGTTACATTGGTTGTAAAGAAGTTACTTTTTTGTTTTGCACTACAATGCAGTATTATGCAACTAAGCCGGAAAAACGTATAAAAGTCGAAACGATTCAGTGTTGCGATGAATTAGCCAATGGAACAATATGATTTTGGTGAGTTTACCGTTAGGTTTCTTACGAAAAATAAAAATAATACTGCATGTTTATAGCACTGATGACTGATCAAAAATATTTTGTTACAGAAATACCGATGGCAGTGGGTTGTCACTGTACTTCTATCCATACCAACAGTAAATCTTCAAATACCTATGCAATTATTTCAAATGCCACAAATGTATAGGTATCCACCTCCACCGCCCGCGCCGCCACCAGTTGCGCTGTCTTTTCCAGCGCCTCCTCCAATAGCATTTCAAATAGTGGAAATTCGAGAACCTTCTTCAAAAAATATGGGTACCGCATTAAACACGGAGAATAACATTGATTTAAATAATAACAATGACAACAGCAATGAGAAGAATAGAGGAAGAGCAAGAAAAACTATGGGATTTGCTATTCCTATGGCATTTCCATCGCCAGTTCAATTCGCCGTGCCAGCCTTTCCTCCACCTGATTTTTGTAGGAAGAGTCCGTCTTCAGTTAATTGTCCCGTTTGCCCCCCTTGCGTTTGCAATCCTTGCACGCCTTCTTTCTTTTCATATTGTTCGCCATGTCATCAAAAATGTAGATGTCGAAATGGAAATGATGCGCCTATACCTTTGCCACACGAAGCTCCTGTTCCAGTTCCAGGTCCAGCGTACCCTATGCCTATGCCAGGTAATCCTGGAATTGTATATCCTGTGCATGAAACACGAGTGTGGAGTGGTGACAGCTATGAAAATTTTGATGATTCAATTTCATCGTCTATAGAATGTAGTCCTAAAAAAAGACACAGAAAGAAGAAAAGACCAAGACGCAGTAGAAAAAAACATATACATATACGAAGAGCCTATGATACTGACTTGACTGATGATGATTTTGCAAAGCCGGTTCTATCTTACATCTCTAACGATGGTGACGTAAAATTGGAACAAGCGTTAAGCAACGACGAAGCAACAGCGTTAATGGACGAGAATGAACTAAATCAGACAGTGCAGATTGTGGCCGATGAAGATTCTGAAAAGAGGCAAAGATTAAAAATCTTTTCTAACATTAAGCCTAACAACGTAGCCTATCATATCCCAGAAACACTACGGGCACGACAAGTAATGTTAAAATCTGGATCAGTACAACATGTACTTGGGGAGGGAAAGAAAGAGATAGTGTTTAAACCTCCCACGGATAAAAAAATAAGCAACTTATCAGTATCATTTCAAATAACTAAATAGTAACGAGAAGTAGGTAAAGTCATAGAATTTTATTGCAAATAGGCTATTTTAGCACCTTTATATATATGTCAAACGTAAGTCTAACTTAGTATTAATTGATATATTTTTAATTAACAAATAAATAAAAATAGTGAGATCTGTTTTGTATTTTAAATAAATTTTGATAAAAAACTTATATATTTTATGAGTTTTATTTTGTGGTGCCTAAAACCCAGAGTATAGGAGTTAAATATTTATTTATTGCATTATGTAACAAGGAGATACATAAATACGTAATCATAATATAACCAGTATTATACATTATGTGTCCACAGCTCAGCTTAACATGTGGATCCACAGATAGTTTTATCTCCTTTTTGAAATCTTCAATAGTTTGGCAATAATTCAGAGCCAGTCTACTATTGAAATTATAATTGAATTGTTATACAATTGTTACTTTTTGACTGATTTTCTGTAGAAATTCTCTCAAAAATCGACAATAATCGCAATTTAGTTAGTAGTCTCTGATGAATTGAAAGAGGAACAGAAGTATCCACTGACCCACACAAGGATATAAGAGGATACAAAGATATCCCTGGATTCAAGTGGAACCGGGCTGTGGATCCAAGTGGACAGAGCCAATCACAATATTTGTTTACAATTTTGAATTTGAATTTTATGTGCATTAGATCGTTGATATGTAAGTATTATATTCCGATATTTATTCACATAAAATGACGTTCACTAAAACGATGTAACGAGTATTGCACATACTATTTCAGAACAACGTTTTTTAAGTCTGATAAAAATATAATCGGCTCGTGGATTTACATCCAACACAAGTAGTACAACAGTATGATTTTAGTGAGTTTTATCGCATTTATAGATGAACTATTCGTTACTTTTACACGGGATATATACGTTTGATTGGAGTATTAACTTTGTAATCTTACAGGTCCATAAAAAGAAGTGGTTGGTTGAGATTTGTCTCTTATTTATACCAACAGTGAACCTCCAAATACCAATATATGGAATACCACAACCTCAAATATATGCTCTTCCTCCTCCACCACCAATCGCAATACCATATCCAGTTCCTGTACTGTATAAAGAAAAGGTGACTACGACTAAAAAACCGACCACCAAAGCGAATGTGTATGTAGCAGTGCCAGTGCCTATGCCAGCGCCATATCCAGTACCTGTGCCGGTGTATCCCCAACCTCCTCCGATCTTCCCACAACAGCCATTTCCTCAAAAACCAGCGGCACCACCACCACCACATAACTTTTGCTTCAAAGATTCACGTCCAAAAGATTGCCCACAATGTTACCCTTGTCCACCGCCTCCTGCGCCACGACCTGTTTTTCCTTTTGCAAGTTATCCAGTAATCAGACCGCCTTATTATCAAATGTTGCCGTTTCCGAAAAGGTTGCCTCGTCCAGAATATGTATATTCTGTAGAATATTCCAGCCGTGACTATGAAACGAGCAGTAGCTCGGGTGATAGCGATGATGATGAAGATGATGATGATGATAGTTCTGGCTCAAGTTATAGGTCTTCGGAGTCTTCAGGATATACTATTGGAAAGAAATATGGACACGTGTTGAAACGACCAAGATCCAGACGAAATATAAAGTTCTCTAGTGATGATAGAAAATCTGTTCAAGCCAAACCCATACTATCTTACATTAACAAAAATGGTGACGTCAAAATTAAAGAACGAATTACCAATGATGAAGCGTTTCAATTGATGAATAAGAAGAAAACATTTGCTCGTCCAGTACGATTTATGTCTCGACAAAACACTGACTATAAAGAAAGAGTGCCTCAAGAGATAAAAGTTGTAGCTGAAAGCGATTCTGAATATAATCATATTAAAATCACGTCTAACATTGAGATGAATAAATTAGCTTCCGGTCAACAGTCACCAGTTCTAATCAAATCAAGATCAGGACAGCAAATCCTAAGCGAAGGCAGAAAAGAATTAATCTTTAGGCATCCTAATGACAAGAGAATCTCTAATCTGTCTTTGTCTTTTCAAATTAATTGAATACTTTCCATCTTAATTAAATGTTTTCCATTTTCTAAAGCGATCTTTTCATTATTTCTACATCTTCTAAAAAATTAACGATTTGGCAGTGTCAATAATTAAATGTATTTCTATGACCATTGCTGTCCCATGGGTGTATCACTTTCTGCTGTCCTTTTATTATAGGTGGAATGAATGATCAAACCGCAGTAGTTTTAGGACTGCTAAATTTAAATTTGTATTTTTTACCGACACCAATATCATAATATTACTACGTAACTACTACGTAATTACGTAACGTTACCTACCTACCTACGTTACTGCGTAAGTCGTTTATACAAGTAGGTACTATTGTGTTGGTCTTAGAAAAACATAAACGCCTTTATAAAACTATCTATGTAGTTGTAGGTATATATGTAAGGGAGACATGTCGTTCGAGATCCGTTTAATTACGATTTCGTAAGATACTGATTACTAAAGCTATATTTATATGACAATTAATTAGACTGCCATACAAAACATTAAAATTATTCAACTGATGTCTAATAACTTTGGAAGTTCGTGGCGTTTTATCGTTGACTTCACATATTAATAGCATTGCCCCGTTCATTTGATTTACAATTTTATCATATTTGTTGTGCAACGTACCTACCTAGGGCGAAAACAATTTTCTTGAAACTATCCCTACCAAAGCTGGTACAATTTAGTACCCTATAAGAGTTTACGCAATCAGTATTCGCTATCAACAATAGCACTATATTCTTGCCTTACGATTGAACAATCATGATTTACGTAACCACCTGCTTTAAAACCCCATTCGTGTCCACAGAACCCAACCATGAAGGTGTTACACCTCACGCTGCTCCCAATTTTATTTATGGGAGGTCTCTCATATACAATTCTACCAAATGGGATGCCTAATGGAATACCAAACGGCTTACAAGGGTTCGGGCTATTTCAAAATTTAAACGGTACAAAGGAACAGAATGGCACTTGCTGCTTCGGGGGAAGTTGTTTCAAGCCATGCCCGTTTGCGTCGAACATGCCAATGCCGATGCCGATGCAGATGCCGATGCCGATGGCAATGCCGCACGCACCGGTGATCGTCCCAGCGAGGTCGTACTACGAGCCCGTGCCTCACAACCACCCTCCCATCCACAAGATACGGAAGATAATTAGACGGAACAAACACAAGAGGCACCGGCACGACTCCAGGGACGTGGACTATGCCAACAGTGAGACGGACACAGACTCTGATACTGACACTGACAATGATACTGTGGAGACGGACAGTGATATTAATTATTACGACGACGTCATCCATGTAAAAGCTAGGCGAAGGTCGTAAGTAATCGTGCAATTTCGAAAATTTTCATTAGGTTGGACTTTTCTGCAAATATCGTCTAGGTAGGTACCACCGCTTTGCCAGTTATTCTGCCACTACGCAGTACTGCTGTGTTCCGGTTTGAACGGCACTGTAGCTAGTGAATTACTGGGCAAATGAGACTAGGACCTGATCTCACAGACTAGTAATCTTATTACTATAGATTATGCTGATGTCTCAGGGTGCAGTTCGCGTTACGCGAAACTATAATTTAGAGTTCGAATGACACTGGCAACTGATATGGGCAGCTGTGTCGCTTAACATCAGGCGAACGGTTAGCTCGTCACGTTATTCATTAGCATATTTTTTTTAGTAACTATGATCGTCATTATCAAGAAGGTGGTCATGATTGTACATAATTATAGCAGTCTTTTGATTTTATGTAACCTATTATTATTGTATTTACAAACTAGAATTCCCCGTGTCTAGGGACCCAGAAACTACAAGGACCATGGTCCCACAACACCCAGACTCAGAACAAGTATTTGCGCTTTTTTTTCTGTGCACAAATACTTGTCCTGTCGCGGAAATCTAACCCGCCGCCTCCGGGTTATGACCCGATCTGCTCAACCACCACACCACAGAAGCTATGTTTAGTATTAGACTATTAAATAGGTGTCAATAAGTGAAAGAGATTTTACAATTTTATTTGTATCTTGGTCATATTAATATTGTCTACAGATGTATTTACATGAACAGCGTTTTCATTGAATTTTAATTTATCTGGTAAAGTACTTATTGAATACGTAATGAGTGTAACAGGCACAGAATTCACCTTATTTAATTCTAAGACTATGATATTAGTCATAATAAAAGGGGTTGCCATAATCATCATGCTTGCCATGCGGCTTTGTGACTGCACTGGATAATGCAGGCCGGGAAGAATCCTGTTGCCCACTCTCTGGATATTAGCCTGGACTAGAGCCGTCTAAGGGAATGTCCTTAGTCCGCTGTTACGGGTCCCGCTATAGTACTACCTATATACCTATCTACCTATATAATTACTTTCCATTTAAATAATAATTTTGTAAAATTAAATAATACACAATTTTTATTATAATTTGTCTTTTATTAATACAAATAATTTAACTGTCACTAGTTTCGAAAACTTGGTATAAATAAAGAAAAATCGAGTGTGCTTTAAACCACACGACTGAAGTAAAACTTCTTTAGCTCCATCTATCTGCCGATATACCTTCAGTTTTGCTTTGTTAAATGTTAATGTCGCCATCTTGATAATAGTAAATTGTCATTTTACCGGATTTGCCAACATAATAATACAAATTTTTAACTTTGTTGGCAATGGAATAATGAAACGTGAACAAACTTCAAGTTCCATTCCAGCTTATACCTACTTCCAAATTCCACAACAAAATCAGTCTGTGAGATTACCGCTAACAATTATTATTTAATCATTTTGCATTTATATTCATTATTAAAACTACATTCACAAACCTAACGAATACTTTGCCGAATATTTATTATGTAAGTAGGTATCTAGAATCCAAAGTACCTACTGGTACAATGGTTCGTATCATGCGAACATTCTAGGCACGCCATCCCATACGATTCGTATATCATCATATTATACAGATCAAATAATAGAAAGAATTATAATAATTCATTATATTAATTCATGTCGTAAGATGAAGTCAAATCATTGGCTGAGTACAGAGAGCAATGGCGAATACTCCACTGACAAGAACAGGGCTCTTAAAACAAAAAGCAATAAAGTTTGCGTGTACTTACGTCTATTATCCTCTCTAGGAACCGCAAAACAATAGATATTTATGACCTAAGTAATGCCTTTTACTTTTTATTGGTTTATTAATACACGGTCACCGTCAAGGCAAGACGTTGCTAAAATATATCATAACTAAAGATATATCTATTAACACTGGTCGATTTCCGGTCGATTACATTTTCTCTCTTATAATAAAAGTACATTAGACCGCAGATATAACATTAAACTTACATTTATTCTGACTTTGAATTACAGATAGATTTAGAAATTTCATTTTTCTTTCAAAATGTTGACTATAGCGTGGCGTAGTAATTTTAAGTTAGAATCCTGAGCGTAGCGTAGTGATTCTAAGTTAGAATGCTGAGCGTAGCGATGGGGATTCAATGGCATGAGATGCAAAAAACTTTGCTCTGGAGGTGCACATACAAATTTTCGCCGCAACAGCGAGAACATAATTACAGGTAAAAACTAGCAACGTTTTTTAAACGTGTCCGAACGTGTCCTTGCTAGCCTACAGATATAGACTATGACTTGATTTTGACTAGGCTAGACTTGGGCGAGACTCTTTCCCAACTTTGATGATTTAATACGAATTTTATAAAGCTTAAATCTAAAGCTGGCTTAATACGTTAGTCACGTGGAGCCATAATATAAAAACCTCACGTAGTTAGCAAAATGCTCACAACGTAAGGTTTTTCACTCTGATTTTTCATACTGTATTCTCGCTGCAAAAGGTACCTCGTATTCGGGTATACGTACTAGGTATTCGAGCTGCTGAGGTAATAAATTCTATTCACTATTTAAAATCGTGGCATACAATTATATTATCTAATTTAATCTACCATAGCGAGCTTAAAGAAAAGCAATTATGGCGAAACGAGGTCTTGACGGAAAACTAATATAACGAAAAAAGGAGTTGACGAATGTAGAATTTGACTAAATCGTGACTTGACGAATGTAGGTACAGTTTAACGAATCAATTTGACCAAATAATAAATAGATAATAAAGCCCATGGATTTGTAGTCAATGTGGCGACCCATACACATACCTTTGCATTATACTAGTGATTAGGTGGCCTTTTATTTTAATATGAACAGAAACAAACCATTTTGATTTTTAACCTAAGCTTAAATTCTAAATGATAAAGAAATATATCTAGTGTGATTTCCACTGAAAACAATAAATAAAATCACTTACATATGATATGTATCACACAGAACCAAACAGAACTACTCAAATTCACACGGAATCACTAACAACCACACAGAATCACAGTTTTTACTAAGTTTACTCTAAACACGTTTCATCATCACACAGAAGACGTCCGCTGCTGAACATAAGCCTTCCTCGTAGCAGCTGGTGACCACTTGCATCCAACGGCTTTTATTGGTTTTGACCAGGTATTCTGTCCATGTCCTTCCAGGTGGGAGATGCTTATACTCAACGTCTTCTATTTTGTATGGCTAACAGAAAACATCTCTTGCCTATTACTTGTTCTGCAAGAAATGTGGCCGGCACTAATTCTACTTGCACATTTTAAGACGGTGACGGTGATTTATTTCTCCTTCAGATCACCTCGTTCCAGCTATTATCATGTATGGGAACCCCGAGCATTGTCACAACTTACTAGTGATGTATCATAGCTCACACAAGCGTCATAGCTCTTGTACCGTGATACTATTAAACCAAATGTTATTAAAATGTTAAAATCTACGACATTAAAGGTATTTGCTTTTCATTAAGAGATAAAATGTACTGTTCCCTTCTCCGTCTGGTGTCCCAATACAGCTTGCCGGCTCTGGCCAAGAGCGCCGCTCCGGCTAGGAACAGTATTATTTCTACGCTCAGTAGAATAGCAGGCACGTACACGTAAGCCAGTTTCAGTAGAGCTTTGAAGTTATCGAACACTTCCGGTTGGACCTGCAAAGGAGAATTTGTTTAGGATCCATTCGCTTGTTGATGAAGGTACGTAAACTATAAGAAGTTCGTTTAAAGCATCAAAAAATATAAAATGGGAAGTCCTGGAAACTACAGCGTACCAACTTTCAAACTTATCTTCATTATATTTAGCTAGGTGCGTCCGCGGTTTTACCCGATAAAAGTATCCTATTTGTTACACCAGCGTACCAGCTATATCCATTTCAAATTCCATTCAAAAAATAAGTGTTAAATTATAGTAGCTCATAATATGCATTGTGTATTGAACCGTTAAAGCAACACGGCCGCAAGTCAAGATAGTCAGACAATTTAAAGTATTCTAATTTTGATTTGTAAAGGTATATGAATGTGTCAAGTGCTAAAATTTGCCTCTTTGCAATAATTCTCTGTTTTAATTATAAAATATCTTAGCGCCTTTTGGGGTCGTGACATCGGAGCCGCGCCGCTGGGACCGAGTGCACACGAAATTTTAAGAGATCTTTTTAAAGTCTGGTCGAACACGTGACCAAACTGCTGTCCTCTACTTGGGCCAAAGGTCGAGCATTTCCATTCAATGTAGCCATGCTGCCAGCATTCTGGGCACGTTGCCTACTGGTCGTGTTATTATTATACAGTGTAAGTATGTACATAGAATATATGCAGCAAAGCTTGTACTACAGAATAATTATCAAAAAGTATCATGTAAAAATGTGATGTAGTTTCCTTCTAGTTTAATCGAGCTTTATTCTTATTATATGATTATGAAGATGTGCCTGTCAAACAGTATAATTAATTGCAACTTCATTATCACAGACTAATCTTAACATGAATCTAAATGTATATAACTCAAAGGTATGACTGACATAGTGATCTATCCACGCACAGCCCAAACCACTGGACGGATCGGGCTGAAATTTGACATGCAGGTAGATGTTATGACGTAGGCATCCGCTAAGAAAGGATTTTTCGAAATTCCACCCTTAACAGGGTGAAATGGGTGGTTGAATTATTTCCCATAGGCCACGCCGCGGGCGAAGCTGCGGCAGTAGCTCGTTGTATAATAAATAGAAACTTACAACTTGTATGTATGCGATGGGCACGGTCATGTTGGAGAAGTACCTTCCCTCGCTGTTGAAGCTGATGTCTCCCAGTACCATGTTCAGCTGCAGGGACAGCCGCGTCTCCAGCTCTAGGCCCATTTTCTGAAAACAAGGTAGCCTATAATAAATATACGAATTTTTACTTATTTTTTTAAATTTAATGTATGATGTGATGAACTAGTCGTTCACCTGACGTTAAACAACACGGCCGCTCGTGACATTTGCAGTGTCATTTAAAGTTTCACGTGACACTATACTGCGCACGACATCCTGAGACATCAGCATAGTCTAGCAATAAGATTACTAGACTGAGATCAGGTCATAAAGTCTCATTGCTCAGTAATTTCACTAGTTACAGTGCCCTTTGAACCGGAACACAGCAGTGCTTGCACGCTACTGCTTGGTGGCAGAATAACTAGCAAAGCTTAGGCCCCTACCTAGATGAACTTTGCAGGAAAGTCCTACCGCCTAATGAATTAGCTGAATTACTGAATCTAATGAGTATAATTTTACTAAAATTACTTAATTATAAAAGATGTACACATTTATTTATCCAAAAATGGCATCATTATTATATAGGTTAGCATTTTATAATCGCTCATTAAAACAAATATAAAATAAAAAGCAATATATAAATTTAAATTGTAAGAAAATCAGTTAACTGACACACAGTTAACAGTTAATGTAAGAAAAAAAATAGTAATTTTATTATTAGTTTTGCTTCTACAAGAAACTCGTCTACAGTTTTATCGACGCACCGGTATTTTAAATTTATACTTAAATATATTTAAATTAATTGCTGTTACAATATGACCGTTATATACTGTCGCTCACTGACAGCGACTCATATTTATATTTTTTTATTCTGAATCCTAACGCATACTGTTTATCGCATTACAAAATTGGAAAGTATCTACTAATTAGCTTTATAATTATAAGGATTCAAACTCCTGCATATATTGGAGCTACCATGTAGAATTCAGAGTTCCTCTGCACCTCAAACGTCAGTGTTGGAAAGCCTGATGTTGATCCTATTACTGAAGTATAATGTAAATTTTCACTCACAGGTTCCAAGACAAAGGTGCTGTCATGTTTCTTGGGGTCAGGCCGCATGCCCTCGATTTTCTCGTAAAGCTTTGGATCCGTGTTAAGGAAATGAGTTCTCGATATGGCGATGGGAATCCCTGAAACAGGCAAAAGCAACATTATCTTCGTGGAAAAGGAAACAATAGGGTGTTTATTTCCTTAATAAATGAGCTCTCAGGTTTTAGTGCTAGCAAAACATAATAACCTAATATCTTTATTAGGTTATTAATTAATTGTATTTAACTCTTTGTATAATTATGTCATAATTCATCATAGTTTAAGGAAATTTAAATTGCTGTGAGTGATTAAAGTTGGTAGTATCTCAATGATGTATAATTAGAAGTACTGTCAATAATAACTTGCTATTATTATTCTGTTATTAGAGTCAAGTTCGTTTATAAACACACAACTGCAACGTTATAATTATGCGACGAAGACGTGGTTATTCTAAAAATGGTCTATCTACTCATAAAGAGGTTTAAACCCCGACTGTTGACTGCTGGTGCTATTCAAAGAGAAAGCAATTTGAACTCGAAAGACAGACATGATTATGGCACATAATGGTCTTTTCCTCGTTCCAGTAATAACGTCGATAATCCCTTACCAAAAGTACAATTAGAAAGATCTAACATCCCGCAGATGCCAAATCCGCAGTCTCTGTTGAAGGTCTCGTTGCTGATTTTATAGGACCACGCTGTGGGCCCGTAGTCCATGGGGACTTCTTCGTGGAACTCGAGGTTGAGGACCCTGCAGACTCCTATCCTGTATACGTTGAGAGGGGTCTGGCGGGTCAGGCCTGGAGGGAAGGACGCGCCTTCGTAGGTGTTGGTGAAGTTGTAACTGGAAATAAAAGCAATTATGTGAGTACATATAGGAAAAAAAATAATAAACTTTGATTAAAATTTAAACAATTAATTATATTTTTTATTATAATTTTTTTTTAAATTTATTTCTAATATATTTTAGAGTGGATCTTATAGATTGAAAGCAGCATCGTATGCTTTTATACTAGATTGAACAGTGACAATAATTCTCAAAGACATATATTTTTTAATACTCCGAAAGTGTGGACACAGCGCAGCTGATGTATGATGATGTAACACTCTGGCTTAAAAGATAAATAAATAAATAAATAAATAAATAAATAAATATTTGTGGACATTTTACACAGTGCCATCTAGCCCCAAACTAAGCAAAGCTTGTATTATGGGAACCAGATAACTGATACAATACTTAGATACTTTTTGTTTGTAAATACATACATAGAATACAATATGACACCCAGACACAGAACAAACACCTATGTTCATCACACAAATGTTTGTCCTGGGTGGGAATCGAACCCACAACCCACAGTTCAGAAGGCAGGCTTACTACCAATTGAGCTATCGGGCCAGTCAGATAGAAGATACCTGTTCACTCTCGATTTGAAGACTCCAAGGTTATAAAATAAATAGAGTTGTTCTCCGGTAGCTTACCTCTCCAAAGGCTTCTTCTGTTGGTTGATCGGCTTTGCCCTCAGGTACCTCATGAGCCGCTTCACTGAGAATTTTTCCTCGTGCTTGACACTCATCTGTATCCGATAGAGCGTGTTATTGTCGTAAAGCTGTAATTTAAAAGAACCGCTACAAAATAATGAAGAATTTTCGTTATCCTTCCATTAAAGCATTTGTTTCGAGACATTGTACGATTTTATTTTGAAAAACTAAACCACTATGTATTAATAATAATAATAATAACGCCAATCGATCACATACATAGATCCTAGTGTCTTACAACACCCGACTCAGAACAAGTATTTGCACTTTTTTTTTCTGTGCACCAATACTTGTCCAGCCGCGAGAACCAAACCTGCTGCCTCCGGGTTATGAGCCTATTATTCTGTTATTATTCTTTTCTGTTTTATTTACTTTTTTGAATATTAGTTTGATTCGTCACGTCACACTAGGTTTTCAAAAACATTAATTTTTGTAGTTTTTATTGTTGGATGTATGGTGAGTTTTTTATTTTATTTAATACGATGTAGATTTTATGTAAGCGTGAAAGCCACACAAACAAACACACTTATAGTATTTATAATAATATATTATTAAAAATACATATAATTTTTTTTATTAATCTGCATTTCCACAGACACCTGGGTCCGTGCTTTTTGTTAGATAATTTTTATATTTATGAATTGAGCCTATTATTAACATGAACTTATATATAATACAGGAAGGATAATACAGCCAATAACAAAAAGATACATAAACATAAGCATTTAAGTTCTTATTTCTAATTTTTAATTGTGCGTACACCACCGAGCAAACCAGCTTCCGCAAGCAGCACCTTTTAAACCACATTAAAAATATATTTATATAATAGATATAAATAAAATAACTATAAATAACTTCGTAATTTTTCAAGATATCAAAATATGTTTTATAACTATTGTTAGTGGTTTTTTATTTATTTTATAAATGATATAATAAAATGAAAAAATTATGCATAAAAATTAATTTCAACTATCCCTAAATGTTATTTTGAAAAATTATCTATAACTAATGGGTTTACTTATATTCCATCGAAATATATCCGTCCAGTGGTGCCAACGTGATGTCGTTCAAACGAACAGACAGACAGACATACCGAGAAAAAAACACAAATAAGTTTATGTACTTTACTTCTATTTGTAATTTAAAAAAGTTCAATGCACATATTTAGCCCAGTTAGTTTTATCACATCTACCTCAAATCCAATAAAACATTTAAATCATTCTAGAGCATTTGCTTTATTTTTGCCATGACCAATTCTTCAAGCAAATAAAGCGCTTGATCATGCCATATTTTCAGTTTTTTAATTATCCAGAAAGAGGGCGTATTTTTTATATAATCCGGGAGTTAGTTGTAACATACGGCCAGAGGCAACGCGCACAGCTTAGCGGTCTTAGGTCCGTATTACAGAACGATGCTCAGTCATCGATCGGTACTCAAGCAGGGATTTCAATTAATATATGTAATATGGAATTTCATTCATAAAGTGATCAATTTGTGAATGAAATCTCTACTTGAGCACCGATCGATGTCTGAGCACCGTTCTGGAATACGGATCTAGGCTCGTATTACAGAACGACGCTCAGTCGTGAAACTCTGCTCAAAACGAGATTTCATTCACAAAACAATGAAATAGTGAATAAAATCTCTACTTGAGCATCAATCGACAACTGAGCATGGTTCTGTAATACGGACTTTAGAGTCGGCGAGGCACAAATTTTAATTTGTGTGCGTTTCTGGAGTTATATGAATGGTGTTTTACTCAATAACATATTAAATATTAGGTCTTTACTTATGAAATTGCCGTTTTGTTTGAAAAAAGTTAAAGTATTTTTTTTTCGAACTTATTTATTTCTCTTATTCAAAGTAATCACCCCTGCAATCAATGCATCTTTGCCAACGCTGTGGCAGTTTATGGATGCCCTTCTTGAAAAAATCAGCAGGACGGGAGACAACAAACTCTTCAAAGGCGTTTTGTACTGCCTCTCGGGAATAGAATTTTTTTCCTGCTAAAAAGTTGTCCAAATTTTGGAAAAAGTAATAGTCGGTGAGCGCAAGATCTGGTGAGTATGGCGGATGAGGGAGAGCTTCCAAACCCAACTCATGCAGCTTAGAGACGGTCTGTTGTGCAGTATGGGGTCGCGCGTTGTCGTGAAGTAGCAGTGGAGACGACCGATTGACCAAAGCTTGTTGCAGACGTGCGAGTTTCGCCATCATTGTGGTCAGTTCTTCAATGTACACATCTGCAGTAATGCTCTCGCCGTTTTGTAAAAAGCTATGATGAATCACACCAGCACTAGACCGCCAAACTGTGACCATCACCTTTCTAGGGGTCATTTTTCGTTTTGCACATTGCTTTGGTACCGAACCAGGATCTAACCAACTTGCTGAGCGCTTTCGATTGTCAAAAAGAATCCATTTTTCGTCGCACGTAACAATTCGGTTCAAAATTCCTTCATTTTTGTGCCTGTTAAGCAGCGCAAGGCAAGTCTCGACGCGTACGTTGCGCTGGCGATCGTTAAGTTCGTGGGGCACCCATCTATCAAGCTTTTTTATCTTGCCAATCTGTCGCAAATGGACCAATATTGTTTTGATGCTAACAGCAAAAGCTGCTGCCAGCTCAGCTGTAGATTGAGATTCATCAGCTTGCACAATCGCCTTTAATTCATAATTGTTGACCAAAGTTTCCGGACGACCACGAGGTTCATTTTTCAAGTCAAAATTCCCAGAACGGAACCGAGCAAACCAATAACGGGTTGTACGTTCGTTTGTACAGTTCTCTCCGTAAACGTCGTTGATGTTACGTGTCGTTTGTGCCGCGTTGGTGCCACGACGGAACTCATATTCCATAATTACACGAAATTTCAAAGTATCCATTATGAGGAAAAATGTTGAAATGTAATGAAAATACAACGCTAATCAATAAACAAAAGACTTATATTGTAAATAGAATGTCATATTTTTAAAACAAAATTAATTTGAATTCAGAATTCATAGCCAATCAAAACTTTTTTTTGTTTGAAAAAGTCTGTACTGCAATTCGGCAATTTCATAGGTAAAGACCTATTATTTAAATTTACTCTACTTGTAATGTTATGACTAGACTGGTTGACAAGCTTGTAACCAAAACTGTGTCAAACGTTTTTAACATATTTTTACATAATAAGTATAATGAAGAATTCAAAACAAACTAAGTGGAACTACTTGTTGGTGCATTAATTAGAAATAATTTAATACTGTTTAAATCCATTAAATCAGGGTTACAAAGGTTAATTATTACAAAGACGAGACGACACGTATGACGCTATTCATATTTTTGATATTTCAATGAAATTATACGGTAAGCTGTCTCACTGGCCCGACCAATAGATAAATATAGATAGATCATATATTTAAATAATGGTTTCAATTCTGTTGGACAAAAACTTATACTACACTTAATTTGTAATTCCTAAAACGATTGCGGTCCTTGTCATGACAAGAAATTCAAACCAGGGTGCGTCGTTGTGGAAGTCACATGGGCCAACGCTGAGCAACACTTACTTTAAGAGATTTTTTCTGTAATTACTTACTCTATCGATGATCCCAAGTCTATCAAAGTATATCAGCCCCGGCGCCACCCTGTTAGCCAAGCCGATCATGGGGTCGTGGTACCCCCACAGGAAGCTGTTGGCATCCAAGTTGGTGATGATCCGAGAGCGCATCTGTCTCGCTAGGAGGTTGAACCCGTGGCGCAGGAGCGACGGGTAGCTCCGTAACAGGGAAGTTGCACTCTGAAAAGATTCAAGTTTTAAAAAAGAATCGGGTAGCTTTATTATGTTCTAATAATGTCTGGAGTCAGTTGCAATATTGCAATAATTTAATTTAATTAGGTAACTAATATTGTACAAATTTATTTGCATTTAAAATAATTGTTTATATATAATAGTGTCAAAGATTTCTTAGTTTTTTTTTATTTTTATTATACATCATTTCCACAGACACCTGGGTCCGTGCTTTTTGTTAGATTTTTTTTTTATATTTATTAATTAAGCCTATTATTAACATGAACATATATATAATACAGGGAGGGATTTCTTAGTTTAAGTTGTGTACGGTTATAATTGGACTTTAGGTTATATAGCTGTGTCAACGTTGATTCTGTACTAATGTATCCAATGGCCTATTGTCTGTTACCAAACCTATTAAAATAAAGTAATAATAAATAAAACAGTGACAAACCCAGTGTCAAGGCTACTCTGTAAGTCCGAAAGACATGTTCGAAATGCTTGTTGATTTGCTAATTTAATAATGACAAAATTCAAAATCCGTCAAGTCAAACTCAAATCTACTTGAATTTTTCTGGCGACTTGTAAATCAAGTGAACAAATTGAATTTCAAGACTACGAAATAATTTTAATAATTATATCCATATTTTAAGCTTACTTTTTTTTAATTTACTTGATCTTTTACCTTTTAATGACTTTACTAGAATTACCCATAAATCTATACATATAAAATTCGAAGTCCTGACTAACTAACTAACTGACTGACTTATAGAGACTTGAAATTTGGAGGGTGTGTTCTTTGTACTGCACTTAACAAATTTGGAGGGTGTGTTCTTTGTACTGCACTTTACAAAGAACACACCCTCTAAATTTCAAGTAGTATCTACTGAAAAATTATTTTTCGAAATTCCATCTCTAAGAGACTCAAATGGGTGATTGAATAAAATATGAAAAATAAAAATTCGTCTTCTTTATTTGATGCAACGATAATTTAAATAGGGATTTGAGAATTTGTTTTTTAAATAAAAAATTATTTTGAATTAGGAATTGTATGCTCCACTCTAAAGTGCAACGCCCTCACAGGGCGCATTATAATGAAATATTTGGAACTAAGAATTTTATATATATTAGTTAGACTAAGTAATGACTTTGTATAAAAGCATGTAATAATTAAATAAAACGAAAATCAAAAGCAAATAACAAAACAGGCTAAAGTCTTGTAATATTATCAGTTACACGCGTATGGCTAGTGTTGTTTTGGCAGAAATGCATTTCTATTTTGGTTGATTATTTGGTAGACTGACAAGAATATATGCGCATAATTTTTTTACGTCCGAGATTATGAAAGGTATATTGATGATGATAGGTAATGTTTAGAAAAATCGAAACTGACAAAAATTAATATATTTAAATGAGATAGTTCTCATCATCACCATCATAGCCGCTGCTTTTTGGGTATTAAACCTGAACCGTCTTATTACAGAACGTAGACTAAGCGTGGACCTAAGTTAGTACTAACTTTAAACCTAGACTAGTCAAAAACCTTATTACAAAAACAAGTTTATTGTTGATCCGGGGATCATCCATGGTCTAAAGTTAGTCCTCCGATGACCCTTGTTTAACTATGGTACTAACTCGCTAAACGAAAGAAACTAGCGCCACGGTGGTGGAAAAATGAAACTTTTAAGATTAAAAACTATTTACGCGCTATTCGTCAATGTGGGATTATCAGCCTTCTTTGTTACATGATTTTAAGGTTGATATGGTCTTTGATAAAATATATCTACTCGGTTCAATTTTTATATTTTGTTACTCCATTTTTACGATATTTATTATAGTTACAGTTAGTTATAACAACAATAAACAGAAATATCAATTTTCGCGCGTTAAGCAATGCCATATTTACGTTCTGATTCTTGCAAGCCTCGTTGGTAACTATTAAAACTTAATAGTATTATTAGTTAAAAATAATTGTAGCAAAGCTGAATTTTATGAATTTGATTATTTATTCATTAAAAAATATGCAAATAATAAGCTTTCCAAGGCCAATGCACGTATATTATAGACGGAAACAAAAAATCTAAATATATGAAACATGAAAAAAGGATCGTGTGAATAAATTATGTGCTCCAAATGAACAAACTTTTTTCGTATTTAGTCTATGGTCAATATTTAAGCTATGGACTATCTCTGGTATCAGCTGGTCTTCGATTAGTCGCTGTTTTGTAATAAAGTCAAGGTGTTACTTCTTAGTACCGTAGCAAACTAGGACTAGTTGGTCCAGGCTGAAACCTCTACTTAGTCCACGTTTTGTAATAAGAAAGGAAAAGTTCAGTCATTGCTAGATATTATAAGCCCTCTCAAAGTATACGCCAGTCGTGTTCAGTTCTCATCCTGCCATCACAATTTTTGTACCGCAGCTACGTACTTCCGTATAGTATAAGGTTAGCATACATCGAGAAACAATTGACTGTTTAAAATTATACCTACTTCTTTTTAGGCCAAAAGGCAAAAGGGTAAATACTACTCATGTCGAAGGCACACGATACTTGGACTCCATCCATCGCTGATTGACTAACTGTACTTTAACCCCAAAGTAATTTCAGCAATCATTGAACAGTTGACCAGTTCTATAGAACAGAATCTTTCATTGTTCAATAAATTACACTTTCAATAACGTTACCGATTGGAAGGATACCTACATTAACGGAGTATTGATTTGTAGAACAAAGTCTTGTTATAAATCGACCGCTTGTGCAGTTTCACTACGTATTTTATGCCTTCATAAATTATTATTTACTATTATTACTTACGACACACATAGATTTTACTTGTTGATTACTATTACAGAATGTAGCTATAGGTAATTAAAGATTATCAGGTATTCTTGAACATAATTATAGCAAAGGATTTAAATATTTTTTTTAATGTTAAGTAACGGTATTTATCCTCAATCCAGTAATTAGCAGGTCCAAAGTACTTGTTATTTTTATGTAAGATTAGTTTCCTCTAAAAAAATGTACGCGCACGCACCGGTGAACACTATGATGGGGCACTCCCATGAGTTAAGTACCTATATGGTATTTGCTATGTATTTAAATGTTACTTACTATGCACAATATTTTTTTTTTTATAAATGGTACACTTTGTATATTTATCTTTGTATATTACGTTATACGTTAAAAAAGTTAGGTTACGTTATAAGTTTACCACCACTTTGCCAGTTATTCTGCCGCCAAGCAGTAGTGTGCGTGTTTGAAGGGCATTGTAGCTAGTGAAATTACTGGTCAAATGAGACTTTATGATCTGATTAATCTTATTATCAGATTGTGCTGATGTCACAGGATGATGTGCGCACTGCGCAGTGCAGTGTCACGCGAAAATTTTGTATTTTAGAGTTCCGAGTGACACTTTTCTGTTATGAGTGGCCGTGTTGCTTAACATCAGATGAACGACTAGCTCGTCACATTACAATATTCATATCGTAATAAGGTAAAAACAACATTTATATAACGACGATAATATTTATAAAAATGACGAGAAAAATGGGTTCCAAAATGAATACTAAGGTATCAATATTTTGTTGATATAATGAACTTCAGTTCACTATCTTAACTTAGGTACAAGTTTTTACTGTCCTCAATTGAAGCCTAGATCACTCTTGAGTAGTGTTAGTATTTTATTTTAAGACTTACCATAAATGCCAGATTAGGAACTGTAACTCTAATGTCTTTAGGGTTGCCAATGGACTCTTCTGGCAAGAACCTGACCGTCATGAGAGGAGTGAACCAAAGGTCTTCATTTTCCTCATTCATTTCTATGTCTCCATTTCTCCGTGTTTCCCTGAAATTGTAATATGTTCGTAATATTACTTGAGTAGTTATGAATACAAACATTTGGCATCAAGATACGTTTGAAATATTAAATACTAGATCATTCTATTTATGTGGTTGCTGATGAAGTAAAAAAAAAATCAGTTGTTTACCTACACTATTTATTACACTATTTTTTGGCTCTGTTTATTACATAGGTCTTGCCAAATGAACTATCTAGGTAATCATGCACCATCGTAGAAACCGTCGTCACTTTCCATCACGTGAGCCAATGGCCAAATGCTTTGTCTATCTAT
This sequence comes from Ennomos fuscantarius, assembly GCA_905220475.3. NCBI lineage: Eukaryota > Metazoa > Arthropoda > Insecta > Lepidoptera > Geometridae > Ennomos > Ennomos fuscantarius. The sequence goes on from HG992032.1 coordinate 444,447, forward strand.
CTAAATATATATAGCTCATAGGTGACTGACTGACTGACTGACTGACATAGTGATCTATCAACGCACAGCCCAAACCACTGGACGGATCGGGCTGAAATTTGGCATGCAGGTAGATGTTATGACGTAGGCATCCGTTAAGATTTGGATTTTTGAAATTCTACCCTTAAGAGGATGAAATGGGTGGTTGAATCATTTTCCCATAGGCCACGCCGCGGGCGAAGCTGCGGGCAGAAGCTCGTAAAAATATGAATGAATTTTAAACATTACTTGGCATCGTAGGTACATAATAGTATATGTAATTATAGACCGTATCTCAATTCGCTATATACCTTAGTTACGTACAGTATTACTTACTAGGTGGTAGGACTTTTCGCCAAAGTTCGTCTAGGTCGGTACCACCGCTTTGCCAATTATTCTGCCGCCAAGCAGTAGTGCACAAGCACTGTGTTCCGGTGTGAAGGGCACTGTAGCTATTGAAATTACTGGGCAAATGAGACTTTATGACTTACTCTCACAGTCTAGTAATCTTATTGATAGACTGTGCTGATGTCTCAGAATGACGTGCGCAGTACAGTGTCCTGCGAAACTATACCTTAGAGTTTCAAGTGTCACTGCAACTGATATGGGCATTGGGCAGTCGTGTTGCTTAACATCAGGTGAGCGACTAGCTCGTCATGTCATTTCGTAAAACAAAAACAGTATTGACGAAGGCCATATCTATGCGTTTTGTTACATCAAAATACTCTATCTTACACGATCACCAACATTGTGCGCAATCTAGGATATAATTAAATTATATTAGTTGTAAAACTTTTCTAACGTATAGCAAACCCGTTTAAGTTATCTTCCGCTTTATCTGTGAGAGCAAAATATTAGTTATCTTTATCTTGACCTTTAGAACAGAACTGCTGATTGAACACACATTAATCTCATAAAATTTATATTTGCCCCCTTCTTAAGTAGTGACTTTGTTGCATGGAATCAATTAATAAGAGTTATGTTATTTTCCGTCGTTATTTTGAATTATGTTTTATTATTAGGATTATATATTATTACTAGTTGCACCCCGCGGTCTCACCCGCAGATAAAAAGTATTTTAATTATTTCCTCATCCCACGGGAACATTTCATTTTTCCGGGATAAAATGTAGCCTATATGTTAATCCAGTGTATAAGCTATCTTAGTACCAAATTTCATCTTAATCCATTCAGCCGTTTGAGTGTGAAGGAGTAACAAACATACACACATACACAAACACACATAAACACATACAAACTTTCGCCTTTATAATATTAGTGTAGAAGCCATTATATAGTCCAAATTTTTTTTTTGTATGTAGTGTTTAGTATTAGTTATTATAGCATTGTAGTATTTAGACAATAAAGGCAATTTGCCGTGTAAAAAAAAATTAGTGTGGTTATGTTTTATTATTAGAATTATATGTGGGTTTTGTGGGCTTTATAGTTTTGAGTATTAAACCTCAATGGGTAATCAGATAACTCACACATAGGTAAAAGGCCCAACCTCTTCTATGTTTAGCTTCGGGTCTACTCCAGCGATGAACCGCTCGGAGTTGGTGATGTTGAACACATACAGCGACAGGCGCGTGCCCGACACCTCCGTCTGGAATATCTCGAACAGGAAGGTGCCGTTCCTGACCGCTGTGCCCTGGAAAATGTATTGATATCAAATGGAAAACTAATCTCTAAGAGTTATCTATACATATAAAATTTTCAAAGTTCTGACTGACTTATATATCAACGCACAGCTTAAACCGCTGGTCCTAGAGACTTGAAATTTGGAGGGTATGTTTTTTGTAAAGTGTAGGTATCCTACTAAGAAACGGTTTTTAAAATTCCACCCTTAAGAGGAGGAAATGGATGGTGTGGAAAAATGATTCTCTGGATCAATTGACTCGAAAAGTTTTTATACAAATAGTTCTTTAATTTGCACGGTTTGGGATATTGTCAGTTTGTATAATATATCGAGAGATTGAAAGCGTTTATAATGTTTGTTTCGGCAGAAAAATATGACATTCGTTTCTTATAGTCCACGCGGGCGTAGCCGCAGGCAGATGCTTGTTGCTATTAATCATGTAAAGTTGGAAGAATTATCTGAATGAAAATGGTATACATAACAAATATTTATCGTCTATAATAATTAATCAACTTAAGTCAAAGTCAAAAGATTTATTGCAAATAGGCTAATTTTAGCACTTTTACAAGTCAAAATTATATAAGGTACTTAAAACTAAGTTATTTCACTAAGCATATAAAATTACAAAGTGCTTATTGTCAAATAATATATAGCAAGCCCATTACAATATATGAGATTGAAAAAAAAATCGATGTTGCATCCACAGATCATGAATCCTCAATGAGGCTATTTTGGTAGATGTCAAGTCAACAATAGAACAGTTTATGCAGTACCTAAAAGTATCTGGAAAGTATTTTGGCAAGACAAGCGTTTGGCCCAGAGAAGAGTGATCGAACTTAAATATAAAACAGCCGTTACGGTGGTGAACAAGCATGGCCGATTGCAGAATACTAGAAGCCTACCAGAATTTCTTTCAATTTCACTCACTGAATGTCACGAGAAAATAATCGTTGGATTTTATGAAAATTGTTATGCATTATTTAGAAGAAGAAAAAGGCGGAATCAATGCGTTGCACGTTTCCACTTAACTACAATCTAGGTTTCTGCAAGTCAATAGTGAATAGGTATCTTCTAGGCAAGCACGCACTATCTCAGACTGCGTCCATTCTATCAAATGCTTTGACAATTACCATAAACCATAAAAATATAAGTTTGAAATATTATATTTACTAGTGTTGTAATAAAATATAGATTGATATATCGATATTAAACTCTGAAGCCAGTCAGATTATATGTTTTACATTGAATTTCTTTATTATGAATAGTATAATTTGAGTCGATACTGTTGTGTACAAGACATAATATGATTATGATTACTGATTTTATTATTATTCTTATCCACGTCACATCGTGTTTTTTAAAACTATTATGTATATTCTATTGATGACTCTTATCTGGGTGAGCTGATACACCAAAACGATCCACTGCTATTCAAGTTTCAAATAAAATTCCTGGTTGATCCCCCAGTCATTTTCTGTTCCGGATGGATCCACCGTATTGACGTTTAAGTATAATAACTCAAAATATCTACTTAGTTAATTGTTCCGCAACACTAGTAGATACCTACATACTTACATATTTGATAGCCATGCTGATAGGGTCGAGAATAATGCTAAGAAGTGGTATCAGCAGCAATAGACACCCAACACTTGCGTTGGATATTATCCTACCTGAAAAGAATAAAGAATCGTATTTCATTCATGACTATCACCTTCAGAAACTCCAATTTGTACTCGTAAACTTCATTCATTTGTGAGAATTAAGAATAGCTATCTATTTCAATTTAATTGTAGAATATAACAACTTATTCAATTAAAATGACTAAGAGCCAATTACATTAATAATTAATCACTGACATATTCTTTAACATCACATTAATAAATCACACAAAAGAAAATTGTCAAAGAAAATTAAAATGATCTACGTTTGTGAAGCTGGTACTGAATCCTTTTTTAAAAAAAAAAAAACCTATGACGATGTAGCTTCTTATTTAATACATACATAATAACCATTTATTAACGCAACAACTATTATAATGACAGCCTCTGTGGTGTGGTGGTTGACCAGGCCGGCTTATAGCTCAGCGGCAGCGCGTTCGATTTTCGCAACAGGATAAGTATTTGTGCACAAAAAAAACGCGAAACTTGTTCAGAGTCTGGGTATTGTGGGCCATGGTCCTCGTAGATCCTGGATCTCTAGATACAAGGAATACTAGTTAGGGTCCAGGATCTATGTATGTAATGCTGCTAAATGCTGAGTCGGGACCTGGTGACACCATGAAATCACAACGTTTCATCTGTTAATTTGTCTATTCTTTCTTTCTAAATTATACTGTATTCTCCTATAATGTAACGTAATATTGTGTGGTGTCTTGAATGAATGTCTTTTCTTTCTAATAATAATAAAAATAATCGTTGGCTGTTATTTAATTATTTACTTTGGGCGGATGCTTGCTCCTTGTATTCAACGGTGTGCAAGTAGGTTGGAAACTAGTGAGACTGTATCTTACTAACCACATTTCTATGACCAATCTCAACCGTACAATGATGGGGCTGGCATTCCACTTGGAAAAGCACCTAAATAAATGAAATTCTAATAATAATGCTAAAAATAAATATGCTATATTATTTAAAGTAATATATTAATATTATATTACTTATTTTATTTTATTGTAATAGGTTCAGTAACAGACAATAAATCATTAGATACTAACCTAACATACACTCCCCACAAGTTATATGCTGATTAATTAAGGTACTTACATTTGATTCTTTTTTCACACATTTTGTCGTCTCCCTTTTTGACCAACAGCATCTTTTTACGATCTTGATAGGTTTATGACGGTTTCTGAAATAAAATACAGAAATTAATTAAAATCACTGTACATTATATACTTAGGTATTTTAGTACTTTTATATGATACATGTGGGGGCGCGGAATGTAAGGGAAGCGAATATCGCGTACGATGGTCGCGCCGCTCCCGTCCTTCTCAGTCGTCTCTCTACCACTAACCGCGTCTGTACTCGTGATTATAATACGTTCCGGGCAATAAAAGGAAGTATGTACCTATATTGAGTATTTTATACTTAGAGCCCTCCGCACTCTGATAAGTAGGTATAGGTAACCAAGCAAGCACAACTCTACAATACATTTCGGTCTACTGTCCTATTAAACCTATGTAGTTGGTTGATTTTTGTATCTTGTCTCTAATATCCATACACTTTGGAATACTTACATGCAATACGAATAGAATAATAAGAATAGAAGAATAAAATAGAATAATAGAAGAATAATTAGAAAAGAATAGAATAATAATAGAAAGACATAGAATAGTAAAGTGTAGGTATGTAGCGGAAGAGCTAAGACAGAAAAGGAAACAAGAGCGTATGGGACGCGTATATTTTGGCCAATTACCAAGTTCTACAGACTTAAATATGTTTATCTAAAACGCATAACATTAAACATACACTGTAAGTTGCTGAGTACTTCATTAAGTGGTAAAAAAGTTGAATGTTCATGTCACGTTCTAGATAGAGCTCCATAGACAATCGTTTTGAAGTCGTCATTTACCATCGTCATTGCTATATATTCGTGTCACGTTTACCAGAATAAATAGGCTTACCACAAAAAAACTTAATTAATACTTCGCCAAAATTGTTTAAAAAAATTAAATTATAAAATTAATGTTAGCGTTTGAACATAATGTCACCGCGGCGATTTGGTACTAATCACTAAACTTACTACTAAATTAAAAAACCAACTACGTAAGCACTCTTAATTTAAACGGTCACAGAATTGCATCCTGAAGTTTCGATAGCTACACAATTAGAACCTTCCGTATAGGATGTTTACCAAAATAAATTTCCAAGAACAATTGCTAGTGGCTTTAAAATTTTTTCTCTATTTGGGCAAGTCACTTGCCTTTATCTACTTATTAGAATGTAGTTGATAACTTCGTTTTTATATGCTAATCATGATCCTATATATGCTAATCATGGGATTTTCTTGCGGAAAATGCTCTTTTCTAGAAGATGTAGCTCTTAGAATTAGCAGTTTGAAATGGCGATGGGAAGGCTATATCGCAAATAGAACGCAGCTCCGATGAGGAGGAAGGGAAAAAGCGGCGATCTATGGTCGAGCATACAGGGAGCCGTTGGATGCAAGAGACAAGCAGATGCACTTTATGGAACTTTATTTTCATATTTTTTAAATGTTTTTTTGTTTGTTTTTGTAGTAAAACTTCTTTATGCACACTTGACTTGGGGGTAAGCCGGAGAGGCGAACGGAAGTTGAGAGATAAATATACTTATATATATCCTTCTCTACGTGAAAATACGTACGAGTTACGTTTGGTTTCGTATATTACTGTAGGAGCAAGAGAGATGGAGCTAAAGAAGTTTTACTTCAGTCGTGTGGTCTAAAGTACGTTTTATGTTTATTATTTTATTTTTTAAATTTAGGCTGAAGATGTTGCGTTTTATATTAGAAAAAAAAAACCATAATTACACGCAAAATATGACCTAGGGCAAGGCAGCGTCATTTTTTAATACTGAACTGGTCATTATACGTAAATCACTCAGAACAAGATGACTCAGAATAAAGAACAATTTTAATCTACTGAGATTTAGCGATCTGAACTAAAAAGTGAAGTCAAAAGGAAGAACAAAGAAATATGAAATTGCATAATCGTCTATTTCACTCACATTATCTTGTCATGGTTGTACCCACCTTGTGGTTAAAGATATTTATTTTTTAATACCTTAATAAATAAAAGAGAATTATTGTAATTGTTATTTTCAAACAGCAGTTAAGAGCACCGTACATTGCGATATTTACGATGACTATTGAATTTGTCTTGAATTGAAATGTGCGCTCCGAATTGCAGAGATGGTGGATTTATCAGCAGGCTTGATATATGCTGGAGTAGGCTCCTAGGGCGGCAAATTTTAGAGGGCGGCAAGTTCGGGACAAAAATTTTACCATTTTTTTAAATTAATTTCTTTAAAAAAAGAGTCCAACCGCATTTCTTATCACAAAAATTAGAAAATCATCAATGTAGTTGAAGTCGAAATACACGTTATTATGGATAACTCAAAAATTACCCGTCAGATCATGATCTGTAGTTCACTGGGACCAATGGGAAGGAGTTTTCAAGTAAAAAGAATCATCAAAATCGTTCACCCAAGTGAAAGTTCTTAATATTGAAAAAAATACAATCGAATTGAGAACCTCATTCTTTTTTGAATCGGTTGAAAATATAACATTACTATAATGGAAAGAAGTCTCGAAATTTAGTAGAGAAAGCTATTTCATTGCGATATTATGAAATAATTGCCAAAGAAAATGTAATGGAAATGACTGTGAACTGGGATATTGGATTGCATGGGTTAATTAGGCGGCAAAAATCGAATAGCCTACAGGCGGCAAATGTAACTGTGAAAATATGTCCGCGTAATGTAAAATGTGTCCGCGACTGCCGAATTGTCTCAAAAATAAAGTTGTGAAATAATGGTATGATTTTTCATTTTCGTATTCCTTTCTTTGGCTTCAATTTCTGGTTGTGAGCGCTGGCTCTATAATGTTCTAATCGGAGCCGTAGCTTATGACTCTCAAATAATAATAAAAAACCGAACAAAAACAAAATCGTTTCCGACACGATCACAAGCGCGATTTCATAACAAAACAACTATATTACATAATAGTTTGTATTGTAATTTAAAGTTATATTTAACTCAATTATGTAAATCAATATTGTACCAAAAATTAAGGATCCATAATATACTTAACTCATTTAAAGTATTATGTATTAAGATATTGATATTTTTAACAAATATGGCAATAGGCTAGACTTATGGACCTTTAATTGGCTTCCTAGTGCATAGTACGTTTCAACGATGTAAGAAAAAGCTGATGGTCTTTCTAAGAATAAATAAAAAAATAAATTATATTAATTATCTATATCTAAAATTACGATTATGCCAATTTATAAGTAATAAAACTATATCTGTAATAACCGATATTCATTAAAAAAAAATTAAATTGTAGTCAAATAAAACTGAACACTAATGTGATACAAAAACTATTTTAGCAAAAAAAAATATAACTCGTTGATTTTCATGTAAGAACTTACCGTTATAAAAAAAATGTTATAAAATCCTAGTGCACCGACATTTTTCAGCGAACGAAAACCATAAAAGAGCCGTGTAAAAATAACAATAGCCACTCTAGATTTAAAATAAAAAGTTCAGAATATCACAAGCAGTTGATTCTTTTACCATGTATTATCACTGGGCTATGTGGAGTTTGTTTTTAAATAATACGCGAGCGAGCGCAATGAGCACATGCATTCAGTCGCTTCGTCCCTCGGCCACTGTTCGTGCGGGTGTCGTGTCGCCCACATATTATGCACACTTCCTGCTAATCTGTGAGCTATTATTAACCAAAGATGCAGAATACACAGCAGTGCGAGATAGTGTAAGATGGATGGACCCAAATGTCATCGTTGTCTTCCCATGTGACGTCACACCGAGCCTTTTGTTAACACTTTTGGAAGATACCGATCAAGCAGCATGCTATATAAATGCTAATCATGCTATATGCTTATATAGCATGAGTATCATTCACGGAATAGCTGGCTAAATAGTTATCTAAACAATATCTTTTCTTCAGCTAGGCTATCATGAAATTTGATTGCAACATATTGAAACAGAAATTTGTGTGGATTTGACCGTGTCATCGCGTAGCTTATGTGCATAGTTACTAGGGAAATTTTCAAATTATGAGTAAAATTTCTCTTGCATTGCAATCAAAATTTCACGCTCAGAGAACACTTCGTGATCTATAATCTAAATGGTAAGAACACTCAGTTCAATACAGTAACAATTTCAGAGAATAAATTTAGATTTACATTATGTACTCGTATATCTTCTTCTTCTAAATATATATAACTCAAAGGTGACTGACTGACATAGTGATCTATCAACGCACAACCCAAACCACTGGACGGATCGGGCTGAAATTTGGCATGCAGGTAGATGTTATGACGTAGACATCTGATAAGAAATGATTTTTCGAAATTCATGGGTGAAATGGGTGGTTGATTTATTTTCTCATAGGCCACGCCGCGGGCGAAGCTGCGGGCAGAAGCTCGTACCTAAATATATTTCATACTAATCACGCCCATATTATTAGTATTTGTAAGTTATTATGTATGCTCTACGCTGAAACAGCTGGACGCTATAGCCCATACCGTGGATTAAAACAAGATACTCATCCCGGGGCGAAGTTATTAATTACAAATTAAAAAACGATAGTGCTTTAGACCACACGACTGAAGTAAAACTTCTTTAGATCCATCTCTTTTGCTCTATACGAAACGTAACTCTTTCTTTCCCACTCTTTCTCTCTCCACAGAGAGAGTATATCTCCATCTCTACTCCAACCCGCCTCACCAGCTTACCCGCAAGTCAAGCGTGCATAAAGTTTTACTTCAATAGCTAAAAGCATTGCCTGTTTGTTTGTGTCGCATTCACGTCTAAATGGCTGAACTGTGTACGATGGCATTTTGTACTTAGGGTAGTAGACTGATAGAGATTTAGGTATGTACAATTCTTCGTATCTTAAAGGAAAGTATATAGACCCCGCGGTGAGATCGTGAAGCACCTCTCATACAGCCTTATTAATAAACGGGTATTAGTCTCGGATTAGTTACTTCAGCTTTTGTCCTTTTTTTGCTACTGGAATATTTAGCTGGATCGAAAGAGACAAAAGATGGTGTAACTAGTCTAAAGCAAGTTCGTGTTTATTAATAAGGCTGCTTGTGTTTAGGCAGACAGGTCAGTTCACAAAGCAAAGGTCGGAATCATGGTTCAAATCAGACGTAAGTAAACAGGCTAGTGATCCGATCATTATTAAAAGTTACGATGTTGCCATCTTAGTTCATAGGTTCTTACACATATTAAAAACATTAATACAAGTTAGAATTTTGAATATTTTAATAAACGTATACCTATAAATAGGTTCATCACAAATTAAGTTGTTAGTCTTGAACAAAAGTAGGTAAATATTTATCGAGGGATTCAAATGGAAATTTTGCAAAAATGATATCTTTTTGTTTGTTTTGGAAATTAATAACATCTAAATTACCGTCAGTTAGTAGTCAACATTACTCAGGATTACGGAACTGGCAATGCAATGGGTCTAATTTCAATCCTTATTTGAAAATTTGCATGTACATAACTGGGTATTGAGACTGTCAATTGTGTTTCTATTGCTTGCAGTCAAGTTACGTGATCCCCTAGCAGGTTTAGGATATATTTGATGTCCTTCTTCTTTCTTCTCATTGCTCAAGCGTTCATCTAAGTACCTCCATAGCTATGTTCGTTAGTTGCATATTTTTTGTCTCTCTCGCGCATGTCTGATTTACACTGAACACAGACTACACTTTTCTACATTATCATCTAGATGAAAGAATGAATTAAATAAAAAATCCCGAAGTTAAAAAAATGACTATGGGTTCTATTTTTGAAATTTGGTCAAGAATTATGAAAATATACCGATATTATTGATATATTACACTGTACTAAAATAAATCACAAATATCGGTCCAAGCAAGTAATTAAACAAATCTAGTCATATTTTTACAACGTCGCCCATCATATTTAGGTTACCTACTAAAAGTATGTCATTGTTTCTAAAATAGTATTTCTGTTACTATTTAGTTAGTTACAGTTTTTTTGCTCAACCATTGCGCCGAGAGTGCGATCGGTCCCGGGCGGTATATGTTCGGAAACAGAAATGTTATTGAAGCACTGCAAGCCTTGAAGGGTGTCAAGTTGTAGTTTAAGTCTCTATATCCTAACCTAATCTGGATCGATTCGCGTGATTTATTGATCGTAGTAGGTATTACTACTCTATTTTTAAATACATGAAATCAGTTTACTGTTTCAAAAAATTGTATATGTAATGTTACAAACGTCATCGAACACTACCGCCACACCGCGGATCGAAGGAGTACTACAAATGATGAAGTCGTTTTCAAACGTAGCGATTGAAAATACGCTGTAGTCTGTGGTAGAGGAGGCTGTTTGTTTTTGGAGGGAAGTAATGGAGGCGATCTTGTGGCATAAACGAATATGAATATTAAAATTGTGGTGAGGAAATACAGAAGGTGTCAAGTGTGCTAATCTGGACTTTTATTCTGGCCTTCCTGACCACTATCTGTAATAATAATTTATGTAAAATAATTGAAGGGTTGAGAATGAAAAGGGTTTAACTACCAAATTGATAGTTTCGAGAAAATTAAAACTTCAACAGCGTCATTTTAATGTAGAGTGCTTATAAGGTAATTTTTAAAGCTTGAAAATGTTTTAATTCTATTTTAAAATACTAAATACTTATAGTACTAATTCATACAATTACTGTAAAAATATAATATAATAAAATAAATATAATAATGTTTTTTATGCTAAGCGAACTGTATTCCTGTGACTAATAAACCGTTTTTAGACTCAAAATCTCGAGATTTAAGCCTCATTTCGGTACTTTGAGAATGTATTATTGTAGATAATTTCACCCTGAATCCAACGATACCCATAGGTACTTTTGTGAAAAAAATCAGTTAAACCCTTTTTATTCTCAACCCTTCAATTAGCTTAACTATTGTGAACGTGGTTATATTCGATTTGAATAATGTAAAGTTCTGTTATCATGAATTTTATATTTAGCACACCGCCGGCGATATCGGTGCTGCACCAGTCTTGTATTGCTGGCTTTATTACACCTTCTATTTACCATAACTTGTTTTGTTTTTATTATGTTGACAAATTAAATGTTCGATAAGAAATGTGGCACCACTTCATAATTTTTGAGGTACCTGAAGGCTTCTGTAGAAATGCCTTGCTTACACGAGCTTAGCTACTCATGTTTAGTACTCGTCGCTTATACTAATACCTTGCATGTAAACATCCTGAGCCAATTAAGAGTGTCAGAGTCAATTACACTAAATACAATTCTGCTGATACCAACGTGTACGTAATTGATTACTTCTCACTTGTCTCTAAGCAGGTTAGTACTATAAGTAATTAACGCCAATAACAAGTACTAAATTCGTGTAAACTAGGCATAATGCCAACTGCGGTTGATGGCTCATAGACAGATTGGTGGGAAATGCTATGAGATGATTCGATTCTCTTTATGCACCACAATGCATTTACAGTAAATTAAATATATCAATTGGATAAATATCCACCACAGATAAAAAAATTGAGTAAACATGTAACTTCCTGCATTAAAAAAAAGAACCCATAGTTTTAATGTTCAGAAAAGGCAGTTTTAAATTATTTAAGATAACTTTGGAATATTATTATTTAATCTATTCTTTTAACTAGAAAAGTGTAGTCTTGTACAATATTTATGTTAAGCACATTGACGTATTGATGCAATAAGTGAAATGAAATAAAATGAGAAATTACCTATAAATTCCCGAAACTACATACGCAAAACGACACATAGGTCGCGTACTCATAAGAATAATGCCCGTATATACTAAAGTCAATTAAGAGTACAACTCTTTGACATCGATCATACAACGACTGTAACATTTAGATTGACAAAAAAGACTTGAGACGACAGTATAAAGAAAAAGACGACGAATGTAAAAACATTTTCTTCGTTTTTGTATGTTACACTATCACAACCACAATCAATAGCAATAGAACGAAGAAGCACACCACGAAGACTAGCACCGGATAAATTAAAAATCGCAAAAGACGAATTTGCAGATATGTTGAGGAACGGAACAGCCAGACCTTCAAAGTCACCATGGTCATCACCACTTCATCTTGCGCCTAAAAAAGATAACGGCTGGCGTCCATGCGGTGACTACAGAATGCTCAACGCTAGAACCGTACCAGACAGCTATCCCATTCGGCACATACATGACTTTGCACATTGTCTCTCCGGCTGTCAAGTATACTCGGTTATCGATCTCGTAAAAGCTTATAATCAAATTCCTGTCTGCCCTGAGGATATTCCGAAGACCGCAATCACGACGCCGTTTGGTTTATACGAATTTCCGTTCATGACGTTCGGACTACGTAATGCCAGTCAAACGTTTCAACGATTTGTGGACGAGATGCTTAGGGGCCTTGAGGAGTTCTGCTTCCCGTTTCTGGACGATTTTTTGATCTTCTCACCTGATCAGGAATCACACAAGAAGCACCTTCATCTGCTCTTCAACAGACTCAAGGAATACGGCATGGTAATCAACACGAACAAGTGCATATTTGGTGTATCAGAGGTAACGTTTTTAGGACACAGCATCTCAGCAGCTGGCACTAAGCCGTTACCATCAAAGGTAGAAGCGGTTGCGAATTACCCACCACCAAAAACCGTCAGAGAACTGCGAAGATTCCTAGGAATGGTGAACTTTTACAGAAGGTTTATTCCTGACGCAGCGCGGCATCAAGCGCCTCTGAATGCACTGCTCACAGGATCAGTTAAAGGTTCACATCCCGTGCATTTATCAGAAGAAGCTACTAAAGCATTCATCGCCTGCAAGGAAAGTCTCTGCCAAGCAGCACTACTCGCTCATCCAGACTGCCAAGCGAAGCTCGCTATAGTCACCGATGCTTCAGACACAGCAATGGGCGCAGCTTTACAACAGCATAGAGACGGCCTGTGGGAACCTTTAGCATTTTTCTCTCGAAAACTTTCGCCATGTCAACAGAAATACTCGCCTTACGACAGGGAACTTCTCGCCATCTACGAAGCAATAAAATACTTTCGTCACATGGTGGAGGCGAGAGATTTCATTATTTACACTGACCATAAGCCCATAACTTTCGCATTTCATTCACGAAAAGAAAAGTGCTCACCAAGACAGTTCAGACATCTGGATTTTATTTCACAGTTTTCCACAGATATCAGGCATATTTCAGGAAAGGATAACGTTGTGGCTGACAGTTTATCACGCATCGAAGAGATTACTCAGCCCATCGATCTATCCAAGCTTGCTCAAGCACAAAGCACAGATCCTGAACTAGAACAACTTTTGGATAGCGATACTTCTCTGCGCTTGACAAAAATCAAACTGCCTGGATCTCACACAGAAATCTATTGTGACAAGAGCAGCAATGTGGCCAGACCTTATGTGACCAAAGACATGCGACGGCAAGTGTTCGAAAACTTGCATTCTTTTAGCCACCCTGGCATAAATGCGACGACGAAACTGATATCGGAACGCTATGTATGGCCTAGTATGCGAAAAGATTGTAGAGAGTGGACTCGTTCCTGCCTAGCATGCCAACGATCAAAAATAACACGTCATGTCTCATCTCCGTTAGCATCATTCAGCTTACCTCGAGCCAGATTCATGAAAATCCACATAGATTTGATCGGACCTTTACCTCTCTCACAAGGGTGTCGTTACTGTCTCACATGTGTAGATCGCTTCACACGATGGCCCGAGGCTATACCATTACAGGAGATAACAGCTGAAACAGTGGCAAAAGCTTTAGTTCACGGATATATATCCAGATTCGGCTGCCCTGAAGATATCGTCACTGATCGTGGTCGACAGTTTGAATCAGAACTTTTTAAGCATCTGTCCCACATCATCGGATTTCAACGCAGACGAACTACAGCCTACCATCCAGCATGCAATGGACTCGTCGAAAGATTCCACAGACAGCTTAAAGCCGCCATTACATGTCATGCGACGAGCAGCTGGCTTGAAACACTTCCACTTGTACTACTGGGAATCCGGGCGGCATTTAAGGAAGACTTACAAGCGACTCCAGCTGAGCTCGTATATGGAGAGACACTACGACTTCCAGGTGACATTTTTTGTCAATCGGCTGATGGCACAGAGGACTTGACAGTATACACTGAAAGACTGCGCACATTCGCCAAAAATTTGTTGCCATTACCAACTTCTCACCATGGGAATAACCGCTCCATATTCATTTTCAAAGATTTAGCAACAGCATCCCACGTCTTTCTAAGAGATGACACCTCGCATCCATCTTTTCAAGCAGCTTACACAGGCCCGCATGAGGTGATAGAACGAGGGGATAAAGTTTTCAAGCTCCGCATAAAAGGCAAAGAAGTCACGGTATCAGTCGACCGCATTAAACCTGCCTACATACTTCGTGAGTTGGACCATTCTCCCGCCGTGGCAGCACCTGAGACCCGAGACGCTCCAGTGACCACCACTCGATCAGGACGAACAGTGCGTTTTCCAGAATATTATCGCCCGTAGGACGGTCTCTGGAGGGGGGTGATGTGGTGTGCTAGCCCACGAAAAAGTTTACATACCAGTTTAATAGAGAACTTTTCCAGCTAGTTGCTAGGGGCAACGAATATTGTTGATATAGACTTCACATTAGAGAAAATTTTATTTTCCGCATTTTGGTTTTTGTAAATATCTTTTTAATTAATATATCTTATACAAAGTCAATCGGCATATCATTAATTCAGCAAACCTATGGACCTCCTTCTATTACAACAAAAGTGTATCTAATTTCGCTTTAACACTAATATAAATAAAGGCGAAAGTTTGTGTAGGTGTAGGTGTGTATGTGTGTATGTTTGTTACTCATTCACGCTCAAACGGCTGAATGGATTTCGATGCAATTATTGCAAGATAGCTTATACACTGGATTAACATACAGGCTACATTTTATCCCAAAAAATTTTAATTTTCTCGTGGGATAAGCAAATAATTAAAACACTTTTTATGCGCGAGTGAAACCGCGGGGCGCAACTAGTATTTTATAGTTTTATTTCAACCTATCTTGTTCCTAACAACGACGACGACCACGTCTAGTGTTATTACACCAGTCGATCATCAGCTGTTTCTACCTTACGGCTGACGTACGAGAAACTGAGGGCTAGAGAGATAATATATGTGCGAATTTAGGAAGTATCAAACTTTGGTACAGACTGGCATAGCTCTGTTAAGATATCACAAAAGAATAGAAAAGATATTACCACATTTTAAAAATGTTAGTGAAACTTGGAAATCTTGTACTTATACTTATAATATTGTCCAGGAAAAATAGTCCGTAATAAATTACCAATGCACTCAGTAAACAAATAGATATCTATTTTGTAAGTCCCGCACGTCGGCTTATCTAATGTAGATCTTACTCATTAACACGTATAATTAAAATGATCTTGGAATCTTTAGTTATGTAGTCACAGAGCAGTGGCGCGTGCGAACAAGGTGCAAACATTTACGTTCGTATAATTATACAACTTTTAACATCATCAACTGTGGCAGGCATACCGTGGACACATGTTCATTAACAGCATCTGTGGTGCGGTGGTAGAGGAGTTCGACTCATGACCAGAAGGCGGCGAGTTCGATTCCCGTGACAAGACAAGTATTTGGCACAGCAAAAAGCATTACTTGTTCGTTGTTTAAGTGTTCTGGGACCATGGTCTTTGTAGTTCCTGGGTCTCTACACTATAATCCTTGTTAGGGTCCAGGATATGTATGTGATCGTTGGGTGTTATTATTATTATATTTCCTCTGAAACGCTAAAATGTAAGTAAATTTACTCGCAGGCTATATTTGTCTCTATCACACTTGCAGATAGCAGAGCGACGGCAGTAATATTATTTCAAATTATATATAAAAAAGGGATTTTATTGAAACAATGATCATCTATGTATTTATGTATGAAACCTCGAGTTGTTTTTTTATGTTTTTGAATGATGCGACGAGCTAGTCGTTCACCTGATGTTAAGCGACACGGCCGCCCATAACAGAACAGTGTCACTCGGAACTCCAACATGTAAAGTTTCGCATGACTGCTGCACTACGCACATCATCCTGAGACATCAGCACAGTCTGGTAATAAGATTACTCGACTGTGAGATCAGATCATAAAGTCAAATTTGCCCAGTAATTTTACTAGCTACATAATACATTGCCTTTCAAACTGGAACACAGTAGTACTTGCACACTACTGCTTGGCGGCAGAATAACTGGCAAAGCAGTGATACCTACCTAGACAAATTTTGCAGAAAAGTCCTTAACCTAATAGTGTTAGAAAAGGACGCGTTCAGTGGTCGATGGGTTCTCAAGCCATCAGCTTATCGCTCTGTTATGTGGTACGAGCCATTAGCAGTGTTTATCAAAGGCTATAAGCATGTTTTATTTATTAAAGGTGTATCAACATGGACGTGCAATGTATTTTTCGTCGTAAATGTTCAATGGAAACTAGTTGTGGGTTACGTTCTCACTAACCACCAGTGCATGACGCACTTAAATTATGCAAAGTGTGATTTTGAGAGGAACGTATTTGGTTCCACGCATTTTGTACGTATGGATAATTACAAACGGACAACACGTCAAGTTATGGTTCGTATGCTAAAAACATCTATCACCTCGCAGACCGACTCTGTTTTTTTGTATATTACCGATTGGGCGATATGATTGCTAAGCGACAAAGCCCTTTTTGATATTGGAAACAATAAAACAACGCACTTTTCCTCGCCATCTATGACTATTTTGTAAGAATCAGATGTTAATATCAACTTCGAAGCAAATCACCGCCAAAATAATTTTCTACCCCTTTTTAACCCCGCTAGGGGGGGGGGGGGGTGAATTTCAATAAAATACGAAACATGCACGTATTCCATTAATTCTGTTAAAAAAGGTTTATGCAAAATTTTAAACTACAACATAAATTAAAAACCTAAACAAAATGACCCCGTTTTTCACGCTCTTCACGCCTACGTCATACAAAGAGCGCACACTCCAAGTTTCAGGTCTCTACAATCAGTTGTTTAGGTTGTGCGTTGATCTGTAAGTCAGTCATTCAGGGCAAAGTATTTATATGTGTAGATTATAAGTATACTATTTTTAGGTAATTCGAAGTAGAAAATATGAAGAAAATAAATCATACGAAGAAGTAAATAAAATATCATCACTATCTTTTTTATTATTATTACAATATTAAATGTACAACAAAATATTAAATACAATTTTCTTTTTAGTACAGAATCCTATTACGCGTGACGTCATAAGTTCTTAACAAATGACATCCTTTCCAATACAGATGCATCCATCTGTTGCATGACTGAGTCTTGTAATGAGCCCATGCGACAGTGACTTTCTCAAAATAACACCCAAAATAGGTACCCATCTAATTATTTTCCTTTCAAATACACATTAATAGATACAGTAAGGGTATACATAGTATACATAGTTAGTATACCCATTATGGTGATACTATATACTATACTATAATATAACCCACCCACTTAAAGCGTCAGTTAATTGAGCCAAATTAACTAAATATCGCCACGGATCCTGATTTCAGTCTTATTTCTTTGATATATTGATTAATAAAATTCAATTCAATTGACTTTGTAATGATACAATAGAGGCTGATGATGATGATTTGTGCATTTTTTTATGGTCTGAACGACCAAGCTTGAATGTGTTGGATTTGCTCTATGGTTTTTATCTCTTCATCTTGTTTACCACTGCAGTTCAAGATCAAATATTTTTGAAAGCTCGTTTCTTACTAATTTTGTTCTATTGATAGGAGTGTTATAAGAAACTGCATCATTTGCGATCGTTATCGCCAAATTTACAGCCGCACTTTGGAGTGATGGCGTCGCAGAGAGAGAATTTACGTCCGTCTGCGGTCGGCCAGCCTCAACCTCGAGGCCTAGCTTTGACACGGGTGTTTTCCAGCTATGGGATTTTTGGCAGCAGCCGTAGAGTTAGACCTGGTAGACAAAGTGTCAGTGGCTGCAGTGGCGGCCAGCAGAAGAACCTGCAGGGGCGCCTGCGTTTGTTTGCTCGGACGAAATCAGCTATGAGTTACCCTCAACAGCTGATTTTAACTGCGAAATGTAACAGCATTAAGATTTTTTGATCACTGTGAAATAATTACGTTTTGGTCCTTACCTTGTACTCTAGCGACCCGACTTTACTTATTAAATCATTAATAGCTTTAATTAATTCATGCACGGAGGATTCGAGGGCTTTGTCGATTTTGAATAAACAAAAACAAGGGATCCGTTTGGTGTTAAGTCGAATAACATCAATCTGTCCTATAAAGCCCCCAGGAGTTTCATAGCCATATCCCACCGTCTCCATTCGACTACAGGACCTTACGGCGAAGACAGAGTTACCATCCCTACGTTGTTGATTTACCTTTTGTTCGTACGAAACGCTTTGCAGATTCTTTTATTGTGCGTACGGCTAGGGAATGGAACTCACTCCCGTCGTCGGTGTTTCCATCCACATACAACTTGGGTGTCTTTAAGTCAAGAGTAAATAGGTAATTTATGGTTAAGCGAGTTCCACCTTCGACCTCATCGTCACTTACCATCAGGTGAGATGTAGTCAAACGCAAACCCATAGATGATAAAAAAATGAACCAGAAATGATTAACGGCGCCTTAAAAAGTAATTTCACGCTATTTTAAACGCAATGTTATTCGTACGCTGTTTCCGCGGCGTTGTTGTGCAGCGACGTTGATAAAATATCCGCTGTAATGCAGCCCGCGCCGGTGATTCATGCGCATTCTCATGCGCGTCGTTTACTCTTTCAACGCCGAATATACTATATAGATTAGGTACTTTCATTGATTTAGCTACCTATTCTTTCTCTGTGAATCTAAAATTAGTGTAGAGGGACAAGTGATTTCGCATGATCGGATGCCAGTACGGGCTTTAATTTATAATCAGTATTTTGTACTAAGAATTTGAGTGGTTTTGAAATAATTTTTTTTCTGAACCTTACAAAAGACTACTTTTAATTCTCATCAAAACACAATGCGAGGATAAACAATAGAAATGCACAATATTTTTATTAATAACAATGCAAGAGTTTGTCATCTACGTTGCACGCAAGTTGACGTATGTAGGGCCACATGTCAGGTGGTTTTTGAAATAATATTCTGTATTGTATTTATTATAATAGTTAAATAAAGCAGAACACAATAAAAAGGGAACTTAATCTAACAAACTACTACTAGTAGCCAACGTGCCCAATATGCTGGCAGATCTTTTGCCGAAGTAGAGGCCAGCATTTTGGTCACGTGTTGCTGCGACCAGATGGGTCATTCTGTATTGTTGATTGTTGGGTTGTGGTAGTTATGGAACACAAATTGTTTTATAGCACTAACAGTGTTTAAATTATTTTCTATGTCAGGCGCTATTTCAAAACAGGTTACGGTTAATATGCAACAAGCGGTGCACACAAACCTACCTACCGCGCAGATCCAATCTGTATTTACATGTACGGTACGGTATAATTACTGACTTTAATTTATATGTATATTTTGATAGCTGTATAACCTAATCTAAATAGGATTGGGTGGGTCACGTGAGCCAAATGCTCCACGGCTGAAGCACAAACATTCACTAAACGGGTGTTTGCATTTGACATTTGTTTGAGTCAAAATTATTGGACGGAATTGGCACATCACAGACAGAACTGGACCTTTGCCCAGCAGACGTGTCACACCAAGTTGACTTAAAAAACTTTGTGAGGCAATGCCCTACCTTAAAATTACATTGTCCTACCTTAAAAACACCAAAAACTAAGAAAAATTACTATGATTAAACTTTTTCATCATTTGTGATACAAAAAAACCTATAACCATTCTCATTTACTTTTACAGAAATTTGTCTAAAAATAAATAAAAAATGTACTTCTGCCCTACCTGTGACCAATGCTGCCCTAAACTTCAAATTCGACTCTAGCTACAGCCCTGCGTGTGGTTTAAAGGACACTCGTTTTTTTCATATATTTTCAAGCTTACTGAGTTCCCGAGAAGAAAGGAAAAATCTCCCATTCTCAAAGTTTGGCTACTGCGTTCAATTCAGGTCATAAATGACCTTCCACGCCACGCTGCCACACAGACTACTAGTATGGCAGCGTGAATGAAATGTAATTCAGACCATACACAAGAATTAGCTTCAATTGGCATAGCATACGTCTCATCGTTTTAATTGATTCGAATTCTGTCTCATCATTTCCTTTGTAAATTGCTGAATCTTTTAGTAAATTGCTGGTTTTTAGTCTGCTATTTTCTGATGCGATGGAATTCATTTTATTCACCTGTTTATATAGGCTTTGAAGAATTGTTTATTGTTTCTTCAAGTTCCGACGCGCTTGCAATCAAATTTTCAATGATTTCATAAGGAACGTTGTTAAGGTTATTTCCCTGAGTACCCCGATTTCCAAGGCCCCTGTTCCTGAGGACCTTTATGTTATCTTATTGAATTATATTCTTGTACAATATATGCTAGTAAGGAAACTATACAGTATAGTTTTCAAGTTTAATCGCATATTCGTATAATTATACTTACATATGTGTTTATTAATCGATCGAGAGGTGAAGACCTGTAGAAAGTAATTTATGGAAATTGACATATCTACGGTATCATAAATTAATAATAGTTCGTGAAAAATTAGTAAGCCGTTTGGTGTTGAGACCCTAGGTCCGCGGGGACCGGGAACTTATTGTCCAAAGTATATTATAGCGTTTAGCTTATATATGCGATGCGGAAGGAACTGGAAGGAAGTACTGGTCTTTACTTGGCACATCGAATAAGCATTGCAATGGGGTAAATTGCTCTAAATTTTTTATTCAAATCCGTTCAGTACTGTTTTGCGTTAAAGAGTAACAAACATACATCCATACTCACAAACTTTCACATTTTTAATCTATCTTCACGGATCGGTTGGTAAGAAATGATCAGTACTTGGATAGGTGACACTAAGCGTAAGCGCAAACGTCTCTGAGTACTCTACCCAGCAAAATATGTTACACACCGTGCAATCAGCAACACGATTAGTCATCTTAAGCAGTCAAATTGCATCGTGTGGCGGCGTGTTGCAGCTCTCATCCAGCAGATTGAGGCGACAAATTGAGTATGTAGAGAGGTTTAGGAGTATAATATTCTCCTTTGCTATGAAGACCTGCTGGATAGATGGGAATCCTTAGATATTAGTGCCTGCTTCTTTGCTGGTATATTATGACTTTCACACTAAAAAGGGTTGAACCGGTTTGACTACACACAGACACACACATTAGGTACACTATCGAAATTGTTACTATCCTGGAGAAATAAGGCCCACGATTTATACGAGTATATGGCCCTGTCGTGGTACGTTTTTAGTGAAGCGGTATCTATGGCGCTTTAATTAAAGTTGATAATCGCAGATCATAATTAGGTGTCAAACTGGATCTACACATGAAAATGATTTGATTTTGCAAGTTTTTTGCGGATTACGTAAAGTATGAATAACATAATAATTATAAATATTTTATCTAGTCATTCCTTAAGAAAACCAGTCTGGCTATTCAATTTGTAAAAAAAGTGTTGTCTGAATAATTTCGAGAATTTATTTTAGACAAATGAAAGTACTTAGTTAAGTTTTTATTGGGCATTCCTGTTTATTGATTTATTTCGTATTTAAATTTTATTTACATATGATTTTTATGACACGTCTTGTGTTATTAGTGATTTTTTGAAAAGTGCATTTTTATTTATTATGGGCTTACACCATGCCTTAATGGAAAACGCTAGTATTTATTGTTTAGACTGTGTCGCACAGCTATTTCTGCATAATATTACGTAACTAATTGCCACGAAGAAGCGCATCTTGGTAAACAACCCTTATGTACCAATGTAAAAGAATGAATAGAGATGGGGGAAGAAACAATAACAGGGAAGTTATGGGATATATGTAGAAGAGAAAGAATGAAGTAGGATGGTGAAGGGAGCAGTAAGAGAGAATTAATGACATGATATTAAGTAGCTCGTGCGAAGCCGCGGTGATCCAGCTAGCTTATTAAAGTTGGCATAAATCTCGTTATCTAAAGATCTTTTAAAACACCACAGACGTCACAATATCACGTGTATGTAAATATTGAAATTGGTTTAGAATGGAACATCATATTATACTGTTGTTTATTTGCATAAATTAGACTAATTTTAATATATTTATGATTTATTTTATGTAAATACATACCAACAATTTTAGTCAAATCCAGTCTCCTATCTCTTTTTTTTCACCTTTAGTCCTCCAATTTCTCTTACGGTTGTAAAGTGCCTTCAGTGAAAAAGGACATAAGGCAAGTTACGATTATATGACACCACTATAACTGTTCCACCCTAACTTCGTGCAAGCTTTTATGCGTTAAATAATTCTCTATTCGTCTTTTTTTGTACTATACAGTGAGAAAAAAATATAACTATTTTGCTTAATTTTATGTTCAATGACATATCTCAAAACAGTGAGATATGTTTAATTTATACAGATAAATGACGCGGAGTGTTAGATTAAAATATGATTAGTAGTTTCAAAAGATTCGGAGGGAGAAATAAAAATTAATAATGTAATATATATACATACAATACTATAATAAAAAGTAAGGTATAAAAAAAAAGAAATGCCTAAAATGTAATAACTATTTTATTGACAAGTTTCATATTGTTGTAGGATGATATAGCCGGTTTTTAATCTTGCTATTTCGTGCGTTCGTCAGGTGGTAGTAATAATGACACCAATATTCCACCTGAAAATCGTCAAAAGAACAGTTAGTGTTTTAAATCGTCCCCGTCCGTGGTATAACCGGGATAAGGTGGACAATAGGACTTGATCTTTTTTGACAGCCTCTGTGGTGGCTGAGCAGGTCAGCTCATAGCACGGAGGCGCAATTTTTCTGTGTACATTTGCGCACAGGAAACACAAGAGCAAATACGGTCCCTAAACTCAGGGAATCCTAGTAGGGTCCAGGATCTCTATCGTAACGTAATCGTTGGGGTGTTATTATTATTATTGTTATTATTATCTAACGAATGGGAATATTTTACATCTTAGAAGCATTGATCTAAGAAAAGAAGAATCAGGCGTATTAATTTTTTTACCTATATCAAAAATACAATCCAATCCTCTTGAGCGACATGTGGTAGAGCAAGATTTTACTAAAGCAATGTAAGGACGTATATCATCTTCGCATTTTCATTACATCCAGGAAAAGTATTAAAATTATCGAAACGCATTCCAAAGTTAAACATTTTTTTTTTTGCACTGGCAATAGCTTTTGCATTCAAATGTGATAGATAGGAGGTGGTAACCACTTACCATCAAATGAGCGGCCTGCTTGTTTGCCAGTCATTTCATAAAAAGCTGGGACTTAATGCTTTATTCCAGTGATACTTACAAATCATCAGAGCACTGCAAACGTAAAACGTGTACGAGCAGTACGACATGATGAAGGCGCCAAACAGGTTGACTCCGCCCAGCGAGCCCGCGCGGGCCACCATGGTGCCCAGGCAGGTCGCCATGCCGCTGACACCATTGAATAAAATAGAATATAAAACCATACATATATAAAATACTTTGTCCTGAATGACTGATGGATGGATGAACGCACAGCCTAAACCGCCAATCGTAGAGACCTGAAACTTGGAGGGTGTACTCTTTGTATGACGTAGGCATCCAACAAGAAAGGATTTTCCAAAATTCTATCCCCAAAAAGGTGAAAAACAGGGACAAAGTTTGTAAAGGACAACACAAATCCTTGGTCCAATATAGGTACTTCAAATTTTGCATATACCTTTTTAACAGAATTGATGGAAGACGTGTTTCCTATTTTATTGCGATTCTTCCTGTAACGGGGGCCAAAATAACTTTATAACCCTTTTTAAGCAAAAAGGGGTAAATCTTATTTTATTTTGACACATGCTTGAAAATTCAATCCAGTTTTATTCAAAAAAGGTTGAACTCACTTAAAAACATAAGCAAATACTTTTTTCTTAAACATGCGCGGAAATATTATCATTACTTTTGAATAAAGAACACGCGAAGTATCATATTTACGTAGACTGAAAAACCAAAATCACTTCCCGGCGCATACTTTGAATTTGGAACAAAGAGCGCACCGCCAATGTTGTATGAAACGGTGTGCTGTTTGAATTTAGAACTCTTTCATCTATCGTACACATTGCGTTCTCGTGGCTGTATAGCCACAGATGCGTTTACCTTTCGGCACAAACTGTAAAATAAAATAAAAAATTGGCGGTAAAGCGGAGTTCGTTGTTATTTGGTTGGTAAAAATAAATTAAAATGAGGTCCGATGATTCTGAAAGTGAAAATGAAATGGACATTGACTGCACTCCACCAGATTTAAGCTCGGAAGCTAAATTAGCGATTGAAAACCTGCTTCCAGCGAAATAAAAAAAAATTAAAGTTATTATGTAAAAGGCCCTTTTCTATTTCCTTGCATTTTTTTAAGAAAAGCACTATATGTGCCTCGGCCGAAATGGCTATTGCCTGTCTCGTATCATTGAAGTCCTCGCCCGCGGGTCGGCCTTCAAACCCATACTCGACCTGCAATTTCCTATTTCGCTGCCTTTGCAATAATCTACTATTAAAATTGGAATGTCTCGAAATTCACCGCACTACATTAGTGCCTCATTTGTAGGTTTCTAGTTCGACTGAAGACAGCCCATTCCTTGGATGTTATCTTACAGGTTCTTACGGCACCCACAGGAAGACATGGCCCTATTCTTATAAGCTGGGACCACATGACAAAAAGATATCACTATAGCTCACCGGTGAGAAGTAGGATACAAGTCTACGAAGTAAATGTAAATGATTCCTATGACCAGCTCATTGGTGAGCTGCCCGAAGAACATGACAAAGCTGAACATGTTGTGAGGGACCAGCACCGCTACCAGCCCGCACACGCAGGATATGAAGAGGATGACGATCGTCAGGGTGCGTTTTCTGAAAAATAAAGAAAAAGGTTTTCTTTGATGATGTCATTATCATTTTTGATATTTCCTGTGGATACTCAAAAATTCACGTGTCGTGACGTGAACATCGCATAGCTTCTGTGGTGTGGTGGTTGAGCCGGTCGTTTCATAGCCCGGTGACGACGGGTTCGACTTTCGACACAGGGAATATCAGTTAGAGTCCAGGGTCTATGTAAGTGATCGTTGGGCGTTATTATTATTTATTATTATATAACGATGTTATTACCACCAACTTAATTTTTTTTTAATTTAATCGCTGTTAATAATAACGTACCTGTATTTTTAATTTTAATTTAATAAAAAAGATTCTTTTAATGTTGCCTATCGTGAGGCTAATGTTTAAGCCAGAAGGAAAAAAACAACGCTTTGTTTGTTTATATTTTATTTATAGCATTTATTGTAAAAGTTATAGGCTTCACACATCGATTTTATCATAATTATTTTCTCACAACTCATTATTTTGTTTTTGTAATAATATCTTGAGAAGTACCTACAGAATTTAAAAATCTGACATATTTATATGAGCTCTATAAAAGATTATCTATCTTATCTCGAAATGGTTTTAAAATTCTGGTACCCGGTACGTTGCAAAAAATGAAATGGTTATACTCACTACAATTTGAGTTATAATCATCAGTATTTATTATTACATTTATTACACTATTCTGTTATGGGCGGCCGTGTCACTTAACATCGGGTGAACGACTGGCTCATTTATTAGCATAAAAATAAATTAGCTACAGATCCCTTTAAACCGAAATACAGTACTGCTTGCACACAACTGCTTGATGGCAGAACAACTGGCAACTCTATCTGCAATACTTACCTTTGAAATTGTAAAGTTTGATAACAGCAATTCATACCTGTGAGCGATCCTGGAGAGCCCAAAGAGGATTGCCACGAACAGCAACCCTTGGCACAAACTAGACCAAACTACATTGACTTCAATTTTCGAAGAACAACCTCCCTGAAACCAAATTTTTTATTATGTAAGGGTTGACGCGTTTCTACAACGCTTGTCACAAATAGGTGCTTCCTGTTAATCCTAGGTATCGTGGGCCATGGCATAAAAACCTAGGTAGGTAGTAGGCGAACTTATTCGTACATTTAATGAAAAGTTACATGATAAAATAATTGAAAATGACGTCCATTACAAGCAACGATGAAAAAGGGTAAGGGAGGAGCCGGAAGCACCCACAGAAAAAAAAATAGACTATCCATACCATGATGTAAAAGTGCATCCAAAAACTTCCCTGCTGGTAGATTCCAAGCTTTAGGTACAGAATATAACTATATATGTAAGTAAGTTAACTGCTGTTGATTATCTCAGCTTGCCGTGTAGTCCCAGCGTTAGACTAAGACCACCCCATCTCTTCTCGTAAGTGCCGTAAGAGTCAACTAAGGGAATATCCGGGGAATGGGCAGCAGCATTCTGCTTTGCTGATGATGTGATGATAATCTCAGCTGGTTTAAGATGCGTGGAAAGCATTTTACTAAGTGGTTACTTAGGGATTTGTCTGCAAAGTTCGTCTGGGCAGGTACCACCGCGTTGCCAGTTATTCTGCCGCCAAGCATTATCGTGCAACCACTATTGTATTCCGGTTTAAAGGGCACTGTAGCTAGTGAAATTACTGCGCAAAAGAAATCTCATAATCTGATCTTGAAGTTTAGTAACCCTTTTACTAGATTGTACGATGTCTCAGGATGACGTGCGCAGTGCTGCGTCACGCGAAATATTTTAGAGTTTTGAGCGACATTGCAACTGTTATGTGCGCCTGTGACTCTTAACATCAGGCAGGTGACTAGCTTGTTACGTCATTTATTATCAAAAAAGCAGTCGGAATAATCTACCGGAATGTAGTGGCAAACGCAGACGTCGGCGAATGTGACAGAGACTGGAGAAAACTCATGCAGTCTAAAAAGTTACCAGTCTAAAAAGCAGGTCGTCTCATTTATTATAAAAAAAAACAAGTAAAAGAAGTCGTTAAAGTAATAGAAATCATGTGCGTTGGATTACACTTACACTTTCCGTTTGATTGTTATATACACTGACGATGAGATTGCACAACCCTGTCTCCTGGCCACCGCCTGAGTTGATGCCTTCAAAAAACTTCTGAGCAAGAAGTGGAAACCACACGAAGTAAGCGTTGCTCCTGAAAAGTTACAAACGGTTTATGTATGAGTCTCAATTTTCTTGTATTGAACAAATATTAAACAAATATGGAACAAGAATTATAATATATAAATTAGGACACAGTGGAAGGAGACATTGTCATTTGTTTATGTCTATACTATCATTACTATATAAAAAATAATAATAAAATAATTAACACGAGAGTTTCGTGTTAGCCATTTAGGTACTACTTAGTTGCAGTTAATAATTAACAAGCCAAATTATTATTAGATATTTATATTGTTTATTGTGTTATGCAACCACTTATGTGTTAACATGAATATACCTGTACAACAGTTTTTACCTATACTCTTTATTTATCACTCTCAAACTGAAATCTGCTACCAACAGCTTAATTGGCGCTTTTTTTTCCCCAAGTGCAGACTTCCAGCAACTGAGAGCCTTTCAAAGATCACTGGCACCAGATATAATAATAATAATAAATAATATGTGTGGACATCTCACACATCGCCATCTAGCCCTAAACTAAGCAAAGCTTGTATCATGGGAACCAGATAGGTAACTGGTAGAATACTTAGATACTTTTGTTTGTAAATACACACATAGAATACAATAAAACACCCAGAAACAGAACAAATACCTATGTTCATCACACAAATGTTTGTGCTGCGTGGAAATCGAGCCCACAACCCACAGTTCAGAAGGCCTTTACTACCAACTGAGCTATCGGGCCAGTATATGAAATTACATAATAATTATTGTCTTAAAAACTTACGTTCCATAAATAATTGCAATTAAGAAGTACAGCTGCATGGACCGCCACAATAAGGGAAGCTTAAAAAGTGGAACCACCTGCTCCCAAAGAGATTTCCACAGCAGTATGTCCTTATTAATGGTATAGTTTCCTTCCTCATTTAAGTATACTTTCTTCACCTGAAAAGGTACAAGTTTGAGGCCTTTCTAGATAAAGTCTAATTTAGATACTTTCACGTAATGACATAATGATAATTGAAATTTTACTGAATTGAAACCAATTCTTGCTTTTACTTAGAGGCCTTTATTACATTTTATTACTAAGAAATTACATAACACAGCTAAGATACTGTAGGCACAGATTATATAATACTGTGGGTATAGTACCGGAAAGCTCTCAACGTTTCCACCATTTCGCCCCCAGATTCCCTTCAACACGTCCAAAGCCTCATCGTCTTTTCCAGCATTCAGCAGAAACTTGGGGCTTTCATAGAAGAAGTGGACGCCCAGAGCACCGAGACCAAGGGTTGACCCCAAGACTAGTGCTAGCAGCCGCCATGGGGTAAAGGATATGAAGACCAGGTCATGGGAAAACTCCATGTTTAAGATGCCGTAAGCAATTGCTGGAAAAGAAGTATTGAATGTTAGGGGAAAGCTTGCTATTGATCAAAATATAGTCAGGCACTTGGTTACCGATGTAAATTGCCAGCATGAAGTCCAGAATGCTGGTCATGATCAGCATGTACCCGTCTCGTACCCTCTTCGGGCAGGACTCTCCTAGAAGCGTGTAAGTCGTAGATTGGGCGCAACTGGAACTAAATATCATAAAATAGCTCGTTAAAAAGAGGAACTACTTTTAGTCGCTCAAAGAAGCCATGGCTCCTGAAAGACAGAGTTAAACCAGTTCAGGGTTCAATGGGGTCTTACACCACATGTAAACCTTTTATGTCAATAAAATATTATTTGATTTATTGATTGATTGAAAGAGAGTGTAAATCGATTTACATCGATAAATAGCACACATTTAAAACGTACCTATAAGTTATTTTTGTCTTTGTCATTTGTATGATAATGTGCGATAGAGAAGGCACTATACTAACTCGTCTCCGTGAATGCACTATAGTGCAGATTAGGTCAAAACCAAATCTGCACTAGGTATATTCTATAACAAGCATCAATATATAAATAAATGAATACGTACAAACTTGTGCTCACAAATTTCATAACAGCCATTACAATCCAATTAGGAGAAAAGGCGCTAATTGAAGAAACTACGAAGCTGACCCACAGAGAGATGAGCAAACTCTTCCGTCGGCCCTGGGTGTCCGAGATGTAGCCCCAGGGGTACGACATTACTATGGGACCTGTAAATGAAAATGTTTTACGTTCATCAAGAAAAATACAAATAATTACGACAGACAGATGACAGAGACAGCCTCTGTGGTGTGGTGGTCGAGCAGGTCGTCTCATAGCTTGGAGGCTACGGGACCTATTCCCGCGGCAGGACCAGTATTTGTGCACAGAAAAAAGCGCAAATACTTATTCTGAGCCTAAATGGTGGGACTATGCTCCTCGTAATTCCTGGGTCCCTAGACACAGGGAATCCTAGTTAGGGTCCAGGATCTGTTGATCGTTGATTGATCTATTTGATCGTTGGATGTTATTATTATTATTATTTATAGCAAATCAGCAATTACAAGTTACGTCAAAGAAGCAAAAAATTAAGAAGAAACAGATATAACAAAAGAAACTAATCTTGTGTCACTGAATTTAATAGACTACTTGGAGTAATAGTATTTTGTGCTATAGGCCTACAATCATTATGAGCTATCAGGCAAATGGTAGTTTTAAATAAGTTTCAGCGGAATTACACTAGCTATATATTTTATATATTGTACGTATCATGCGCAAAGTTACGCCTCCTGATCTGAGTCAATAGAATTATTTTGTAGTTATTTTTAATATTATTAAATAATTATACTGGCACAGTACATATCTGTTGTGTTCCTGGCTTAATACTTTTATTAATATAATGTTTATTTATTCTTTTTACGTCTGCGTGCTCAAAGGGAAATTATGTGCCGTCAATTAATGAATTATAATTGTATACTACAAGCCCGCGCAGCCGCCATCAAGGCTGAAAACCTCAAACAACACAAATATGCACTAGATTTCTGCCAAAGATAATAAACCCAGGATTTATAGTCAATGATTTGTGCCATTCAGGGTGGAGACAATGAGTCCGTGAGTGCCGTCTGCCATATAAACATATAGGAACTTGGCCAAACGTTTGGTGATCAGAAAGCTGGCTTTTATTTTGCACAAAAAATAAGCATAGCCATTCAACGTGGTAACGCTGCCAGCATTCTGGGCACTTTTTCCTCCACCAACGGGCTATTACAATACAATACAATACAAAAACTCTTTATAGTACACCAGAAAAAAAACCGTTACAGATGATTAAACTTAAAGCTATAGTACAATGGGCGGACTTATCGCTGAAAGCGATCTCTTTCAGTCAAAGTTTGGATGAAATAATTATTGGAGAGATAGAGTATATATTTTGAGTTTTTTCTATTTTAAGCTTTTAGGTATAGTTTATTTATTTCCCTATTCTTTGTACTCTATCTTACAGTAGATCGTCGTGCTGTATTATAATAAAATTTATTTACAATTAATTTAAATTCATATACTGATTTAGAATTTCAGCGATAAGTAAATCTTGTGGAAGGATTTTTTTAGACATCACTATAGAACATCCTCAAGTCACGTTGGTACTTATTGTAATTAGTTGGGACCATAAGATTGAAATAACAAACCAATAAAAGCCATGCATAACAGCACGCTGGTCTGCTGAAGATCCAGGTGGAAGTCACAAGACGCCCCCGCAACCACCACGGAGAAGCCGAACATATCCATCCCCATGGCCAGGGTCACCAGGCTCAGGACGGCGAGCAGGCTGAAGCCATACCATCCATTGCCTGAAAAAATTACAATATTAATCTAAATATATATAACTTAAAGGTGACTGACTGACTGACTGATTGACATAGTGATCTATCAACGCACAGCCCAAACCACTGGACGGATCGGTCTGGAATTTGGCATGCAGGTAGATGTTATGACGTAGGCATCCGCTAAGAAAGGATTTTTCGAAATTTCCGCCTTTAGGAGGGTAAAATGGGTGGTTGAATTATTTTCCCATAGGCCACGCTGCGGGCGAAGCTGCGGGCAGAAGCTTGTAATATAATAAGTTGACTGGCCCTATAGCTCAGTTGGTAGTCAGTGCCTTCTGAACGTGGTGAACACGGATGTTTGTTCTGTGTCTGGGTGTCATATTTTGTTCCATGTCTGTATTTACAAACAAAAAGTATCAAATTGTATAAGTTATCTGGTTCCCATAGTAGCTTTGCTTAGTTTGGGGCTAGATGGCACTGTGTGAAATGTCCACACATATTTATTTATTATTATTTATTAATGTTAACGCCCAACGATCACGTACATACATCCTGGCCCCTAACTAGGATTCCCTGTGTTTAGGGACCCAGGAAATACGAGAATCATGGTCCCACAACACCCAGACTCAGAACAAGTATTTACACTTTTTTTGCTGTGCACAAATATTCTGTCGAAGGAATTAAACCCGCTGCCTCCAGGCTATGAGCCGACCTGCTCAACCACACCACAGAGGTTGTTAAACAATGAACTATGAAGTTTATCATTATTAGGTGATTTTTTGGTGACAAATACAAATAACGCCCAACGATCACATACCAAGATCCTGTATCCGTACTAGATTCCCTGTACCTATCTATTCAACTCAATAACTACGAGCACGAAACCCACAACCATACAATTATTACAAATATTAAGATTCGCCTGCGATGACAACAGACTCAAAGACGAATCATATTTAAAGACAGCGCTACGTGTAGATGACTCCGGCTAACGGTATGATGTTGATGACGATGATAAAAATTTGTTTCTTTTAACCGACTTGGAAAAAGGAGGAAGTTCTCAGTTCGACGTCCAATTTAAAACCTAGTACTTCCCGTGTGGTCCTAATTCAATTCGGTCCAGTTCTAACAATAGCATTCATGAGAAAATCATATGTCTGAAGTTGGTTTTTTACGCCTTGCGTTTGTTATTTGTTCATGATATTATGCACCATATAGCAAATATAGAATTTTGATGTACCAGCTGTTGTAGTATAAAAACGTGCGTCATTTAAATTTTAATATGTGATTCTGACAGCTCCCAAATAATGTTATTTGTTCCGGTTTTGTATCAAAACAACTAAACAGGTTGTATGAAAATTATTCTCTTTAATTAAACACATTTTAACATGGGTTCGTTTTGTAATTAGAACTAGTACAACCTATATTCGTTTCGATAATGGGTGTGTAATTGCATTGTGTGTGTCGACTGAGTGCATGGACATTGCATTTATCAATTAGAAAGTGTATTGCCTAATAGTGTGTAATCTTACTAGGTGGTAAGACTTTTCAGCTAAGTTCGTCGAAGTAGGTACCACCGCTTTATGCATTTAAATTTATTACAGTGGCAACTCCGGCAACTGTCATCGCCCCACCCATCTGGCTATATAAAGAGAGCGCTACGATCATTTTTGCTCCGGACGCGGCCCGGTGCGCATGCCGAGGGCCTTTAGTTATATAGGTTGCAACCTACGCACAACCCGTCTGCCTATATCCGAAATGGGATGCCCATCTCCACATCACTCTTCAAACAACCCTGCCGAAAATATGATGACGTGACGGCGGGTGACACTGTTATATATTTATATTATATATATTATACATATATATATTAGGTCTTTACCTATGAAATTGCCGTTTTGTTTGAAAAAAGTTAAAGTATTTTTTTTTCGAACTTATTTATTTCTTTTATTCAAA
The DNA here is from genome assembly GCA_905220475.3 of Ennomos fuscantarius. Classification (NCBI taxonomy): domain Eukaryota; kingdom Metazoa; phylum Arthropoda; class Insecta; order Lepidoptera; family Geometridae; genus Ennomos; species Ennomos fuscantarius. The sequence continues at coordinate 477,708 of HG992032.1, forward strand.
GTAATCACCCCTGCAATCAATGCATCTTTGCCAACGCTGTGGCAGTTTATGGATGCCCTTCTTGAAAAAATCAGCAGGACGGGAGACAACAAACTCTTCAAAGGCGTTTTGTACTGCCTCTCGGGAATTGAATTTTTTTCCCGCTACAAAGTTGTCCAAATTTTGGAAAAAGTAATAGTCGGTAGGCGCAAGATCTGGTGAGTATGGCGGATAAGGGAGAGCTTCCAAACCCAGCTCATGCAGCTTAGAGACGGTCTGTTGTGCAGTATGGGGTCGCGCGTTGTCGTGAAGCAGCAGTGGAGACGACCGATTGGCCAAAGCTGGTTGCAGACGTGCGAGTTTCACCATCATTGTGGTCAGTTCTTCAATCTACACATCTGCAGTAATGCTCTCGCCGTTTTGTAAAAAGCTATGATGAATCACACCAGCACTAGAGCACCAAACTGTGACCATCACCTTTCTAGGGGTCATTTTTCGTTTTGCACATTGCTTTGGTACCGAACCAGGATCTAACCAACTTGCTGAGCGCTTTCGATTGTCAAAAAGAATCCATTTTTCGTCGCACGTAACAATTCGGTTCAAAATTCCTTCATTTCTGTGCCTGTTAAGCAGCGCAAGGCAAGTCTCGACGCGTACGTTGCGCTGGCGATCGTTAAGTTCGTGGGGCACCCATCTATCAAGCTTTTTTATCTTGCCAATCTGTCGCAAATGGACCAATATTGTTTTGATGCTAGCTGCTGCCAGCTCAGCTGTAGATTGAGATTCATCAGCTTCCACAATCGCCTTTAATTCATCATTGTTGACCAAAGTTTCCGGACGACCACGAGGTTCATTTTTCAAGTCAAAATTCCCAGAACGGAACCGAGCAAACCAATAACGGGTTGTACGTTCGTTTGTACAGTTCTCTCCGTAAACGTCGTTGATGTTACGTGTCGTTTGTGCCGCGTTGGTGCCACGACGGAACTCATATTCCATAATTACACGAAATTTCAAAGTATCCATTATGAGGAAAAATGTTGAAATGTAATGAAAATACAACGCTAATCAATAAACAAAAGACTTATATTGTAAATAGAATGTTATATTTTTAAATCAAAATTAATTTGAATTTAGAATTCATAGCCAATCAAAACTTTTTTTTGTTTGAAAAAGTCTGTACTGCAAAACGGCAATTTCATAGGTAAAGACCTATTATATATAAATATATGAATGCTAATAAATGAACGTGAATAACTAATTGGCAATCAATATCAAAGGCAAATGTTGCATATAGTTTACCTTCCATGTTAATAGTTTCATCAAAACTATACACTTTTTCATCTTCATCGTTGCTCCACACTTCCTTTGGCTCCCCTTCTACTTCTGTTACTGCATACGCTCTGTTCAATCCCATTTTATCACTTGAATTTTAGCTTTGCGTTTTAAAACGAAACTAAATACTTATTTTCGGCTCTAAACTTGTTGTGCCAGATTTGTTTATGAATCATCAAAGAGAAAAAAGACTCGAATTTGAATTTGTATGTTTTATTTTATATTCTCGAAGCCTGACTGTCTAAAATTTATACTTTTAAGATTGAGAATGGTAAAATATATGTATATTTTCTATAGCTATTATTCTGTAGCTTGAGGGCTTGTTTCAAAATGTCCGGTTAAAGTTCTGGTTAAGCTAAAAGGAGCTAATCTGTTATATAAACACTGTTCTTGCGTTTCACATTCACTGGAAAGGCTTACCATCACATTTAGTATCTATTAACTTAAGCAGATCGAGTGGCAACTAAATCGGTATTTGATAGAGAAGAAGTTTGTTTGACATCTGTGGTATGCTTTGAGCAATTTACCAAAGATGCTAGATTATTTAATAAAATATTTTATTAAAAACTGCCATTGTACGTTGTAAATGTATAGTAGTAATAAGTTTTCGTTACAAAAATAATGAATAGAGTTGAATAACCTTGCAAAAGTACCTGTATTGTAACATTTTAGTATCAATGTTGTATTAATATATCATCACTATTTTTATCAATTCATACGGTTCTTAGAACGGAACGTATAAATGCGAGGTTGCCGTTCGCTGACCGAGTAAGTTACGAATAGGTAGCCAGATGATAAACAAGGAATGTGAAACGCGATGTAAATTAACCGAAAGTTTTATCTTCCACATAATTTACGTGATAGTTAACTACTAGCAACATTAGTTGCACATTCTGAAACAAGCCCTGAATCTGCTATTCTTTCGTAGCTAGCTCTAACATTAGCATATGAAGTAGTGCGTGAAAAACAATGCGTTGCGGTAAGAGATAACAATAATATAGGTAAATGTTTCACTGGAATATCCTGTCAACAATGAAATATGTATACTAGGTTCATTGAAAATATTCAAGGGAATGATAAGTCATGGTCACATGAGTATAGTATACAAAATTCAAGGAAATACTAACAAACTACAAAGAAAACTTTAATAGACTATTTGACAGCTATATTTTTATTTCACAAATAAATTATATCCTCAAAAAATAGGCATTTGTCAAAAATTAAATTGAATATCACAAAAAATTTCAAAGTAAGACGCATTTTATATTATAGAAATAGAAAGAGACAGCTCATACTCGCTGTGACGTTAGTTATTAGTCCTCCATAGTACCTCATTACTAAGCTGTGGCTCCTCTATAGTAGCTTTAAATGCAATCTCTTTGGCGTGTGACGATACAAATTATTAGTGAAGAACCTGCACACGATCATGTTGTGTATAGAAAGAAACAGTTGGGGGAGTTTTGGCGGGAAAACGAAAAAGATCGCGTCACCGCATTGTATTATTTTCCAAAACTTGTGTTATTTTCAGTTTTAGTGCATAAAATTGGTGGCGTTTTATTCGTTAAGTGCTGGATTACAGGCATGACTGTGGGAAAGTGGTATAATGATAGTGAAACGTTTCTTTTCGTGTTGTTTCCAAAACTCCATAGAAGCTTCTGGTAAAGTTGCCACCACTTTACTAGGTGCATGACTTGACTAGACTAGATTATGACTTGACTTGACACATATTAATTAACATGAAAAATTATCAATTACTTGACACTGGCTAAATACACAAAAGTGTGGAGCCAAACAAAAAAAAAAAGAAACAGGTGATACCCCCTCCAGAAACTTTAAAAGCTAATTATTTCGTTATTAATGTACCCATTTTACTTATCTTTTCAATTATTACTTTCGTTTATTATTTTCATTCAATATTTACTTGGTAATTTTTAAATATTGATAATATTTTTTCTTAAACATGCGCGCAAATATTATCATTACTTTTAAAAAAAGAACACGCGAAGTATCATATTTACGTAGACTGATAAACCAAAATCACTTCCCGGCGCAAACATTGAATTTGGAACGAAGAGCGCACCGGCAATGTTGTATGAAACGGTGTGCTGTTTGAATTTAGAACTCTTTCATCTATCGTACACATTGCGTTCTCGTGGCTGTATAGCCACAGATGCGTTTACCTTTCGGCACAAACTGTAAAATAAAATAAAAAATTGGCGGTAAAGCGGAGTTCGTTGTTATTTGATTGGTAAAAATAAAATTAAAATGAGGTCCGATGATTCTGAAAGTGAAAATGAAATGGACATTGACTGCACTCCACCAGATTTAAGATCGGAAGCTAAATTAGCGATTGAAAACCTGCTTCCAGCGAAATCAAAAAAAATTAAAGTTATTATGTAAAAGGCCCTTTTCTATTTCCTTGCATTTTTTTAAGAAAAGCACTATATATAAATATATATATATATATATATGTATATATAAACAACACAGATATAACTATATATATATATATAAACGTTTCTTTTCGTGTTGTATCTTAAACTACACAGAAGCTTCTGGTGAAGTTGCCACCATTTTACTAAGAGTATGACTTGACTAGACTAGACTATGACTTAACTTGACATCAATTACTTGACCCTGGCTAAAAACACAAAAGTATAGAGCCAAAACAAAAACAAAAAAAAACAATTGTGTATGCAAGTACCTGTGCAGATACTATGTAAAAAAATAATATTTTTCTTGTTACTTAATTCAAGGAAGGTTGGACTCACGGACGTTCGTACGTCTTATCTTTTTTCTTATTCAATAATTGTTATGCATATTGTTAGCATTCGACCTGGATTATCTAATTTGATAAGTTTTATTTTCAGAATGTATTTTTCTAGTACTTACTAAGACATCGCCTATTGCCAATTTCAGTTTCTATTTGTAATGTTTATTAATATAATCTTAATATTCTTCTTGCACCGGTGTTAAGTGTGGGTGTTCGTGTTGGATTCATTACCTACTCATAAATTATTAATATTAATATTGTAAAACATAGTAAAAAAAAACGTCACTGTAAAGTTTCTTGTAGTTTCTTCTTTACAGTTGTAATCGAAGCTTCGGATCGGAGTTTTCTGTTCTGCATTGTGCCGGATTGCTTGCACCAGTAGTGAGAATGAGAACTTTTTTAGTTTGAAAACTATCGTGAGTGACATTTTGTAACATAAAAATAACGACTAAAACTCACTCACGTCATATTAAAAGTCGAAATTACTCCGACCAGGTTTCGGAGATATTCGATGTCCTTCTTTGTAATTCTATATACTTCGTACAATTACTTAATTTTAAGCGCCCAATATAATTCTTTAATTGTAAAAATGCTAAAAATAGCCTATTTGCAATAAAATCTTTTATTTCGACTTACGACCTGCAGTTGATAAAGTAGGTAGGTAAATATTCAGCAGTGTGCGTGGGTAACACACGTCAATTTGGTGGTGTGAGTGCACTGCGCCTACGGCCGCGGCCGGCCGGCTGGTGTAGGGTGACAACAATCAAATATATCTGTATACTACAAAACCTCCTACCACAACCTTCCTCCCTTTAATATTTTATACTCAGAGAAAAAAATCGAAAATAAATTCGTAAACCGTAATTAAGATAAATTTTGGCATTCTCAATTTGACCTGCAAAAGGGCTATTAAAATCGCTTATTTGCAATAAATAACTAAGTAAAAAAGTAAAACTAACTAAGTAACAATTAATAACTAAACTAACTATCAAATAAGAGTTTGAATAAATAAATATTTATTTTAATTATCCATTAAAAACGTGTTTTGTCGGCACTAGTTCCTACGTACGATATGAAATCTAATTATTATAATTATATGCTTTACAAAAAATATTAAACATGTAATGTATGTTCTCGGGAATTGCCAGATAGAACAAATTTTGCTCAACTTTCGGTAAGTGTTTTGTTTATAAGAAATTTATTTGATTTTTAGTTTACAAAGATTTATGATTCATAGAGCATCACCTGCGAAGTGTAAAAGCCACTACTTTATTTAGTTACTGATTTTACTTATTTTGTAAATTATTTTGTTAATTGTTATCCTATTTTAATACAATAATATTTACATGTTTATATTTTATAGGAATAAAATTTTTATAACGATCACGTAATATAGGCTACTATATTATGTGATCGTTAGGCGTTATTATTATTATTACTATTAAGTACTTCAGCTGTCGATTGTGTAATTTATTCCGTTCTTGGAGTTATTATTAATATTAAGATATCATAAATTGTGGTTCACACGCGACCGGTGTCAGTTTCAATGAATGCAACCCTGTGTATATAATTTTAGTTTTTTTTTATTAAAATTGGCTCTGGGGCTTATTTGTCGCTATTCTCCATACTGTCGGATATCTCCATCCACCCCCAACTGATGTCGTGTAGGTACAAAATTGTACGTATACCAACAGACAGAAAGTCATTAACAATTACTAGCTATAGTTTGTCAGCCTATGCACTGGCTTTTAATTTTGCTTAGTTCAAAAATAATATATTCGTGGCTTGCCAGGTTTTTTCACGGCCAGAGCATCGACGTCGTTGTTGACAGTTCTTATTCCGACTCCATGCTTATTAATTCCCATGTTCAAGGCTATCTGCTGTCGCCTGTAAAGTTCTGCATAATAACAAAGAAGAGGTATGATGCAAATCAGTATCACGGCTAGCTTTAAGTATATCGGTCGTGCCTCTACTGGATGGAAGGAAGAAAGAGACTTGGATAAATTCTCAAAAGTCTTTGAACAAGGTAAGCAAAGACTGACTGACTTTGACGGGCCCGATAGGTCGGCTGGTAGTAACCCTGCCTAAATCAAATTTAATCAATGCTTACTAATGATTAAAGCTTAAGGTTATACAGACAAAAAAAAAAACAAAAATACAAAATGTTTACAAAAAAAAAAAAAAAAAAAAAAAACGTCCTTTGTCTTAGGATGACTAATTTGTTTGAAAATAAAATATAAATATAATCGAGACACCGTGTGGGGCCCTGCTTCTCATGGTATGGGCCCTACTTTATGTTACGAATGCTGTGATATTTGTGGAGCCAGTGCCCTTGGTTTTTCCAGCAAAGAAAGCTGGTTTTGTTTTTATATTTGTGTGTTTACCATTTTTGACGTTTGCGACGTGATTTAGTTGCTGAGGCAACGGCGTCAGTACCAAGCAAGCGCATTGGTGTGCTGCACAACAAAAGAAGCTTCTGCACATTGCGCACTAAAAGAACGCAAGTGCAGAAAACGATATCACCAGTGACAAGTCAAGACTTTCGTTTTGTTTGTTTGTTTTGAATTTTTTATGTTTTTGGATGTTATATTTTTCTTGTAAATATAGGTATAGTGTAACATATAGATGCAATCAAATACGCTATCCTCATCGTCAGCCCCAGATGTGTTGCTTGAGTGTTCAATCTGTGCTGACAGGAAACTGTATAAAGGCACTCGTGGTCTGAAAATCCACTGCAGTCGTCGACATGTACCACGTACCGACATAACTCTCACCCCAGATTTACCTCTACCGTCATCCTCGGTGATATACACAGCAGGAGCACCCAGCAACACATCTTTGGCCACACGACTTGCACAGCTTAAGCGTACAACAAAAATTATAAAACGTATCCCCAGAGGTGCCCGCGTAGCCGTTGCTCGAAGTCTCGCTGAGTGCGTGGAGAAGGTTGTCAGCGACAATACTCCATTAGTGTGGGAAAACCTTTTGACATTTGCATACAAAACTTTCCATTTAGGACCAGACACAAAAAAACGTTCCTTAACATCTGCGATTAAATTTAATACGTCTCGCGATTTCATACATACTCACACGACTGACATTGAGCACGCCATCCCTTCCCGAAACCATTTTAAGTTAATAGAAAATAAGGTTTCAGATGGGAATGTTAGAGGCGCTGCGAAACTCCTATTTTGCAGTGACTCTCTTGCCACGAGCTCAGCGGAGACTTATACACTGCTACGCGACAGACATCCTGCGCAGTCACCTTCCACGCAGCTCCCATCTCCTCCCTCGACGGAATTGCCTCTGCAAATCGATGAGGTAGCCACCCTTCAAGCGATTAGATCTTTCCCAAATGGTTCTGCGGGAGGATTGGATGCCATAACCCCACAGCACCTTAAAGATCTAACCGATCCCTTTGTCGGTGAGGCTGGAAAATCTCTTCTACGTGAGTTGACTGCCCTGGCAAATCTAATTCTCGACGGTCGAGTTCCAGCTGAGATATTACCCATCCTATATGGTGCTAATTTAGTGGCATTAACGAAAAAAGACGGTGGCGTCCGACCTATTGCCGTTGGCAGTACTATCAGACGTCTAACGTCAAAGATATGTTGCAGAGCAATCCAAGAACGTATGTCTAAAAAGTTTGTGCCACACCAGTTAGGTTTTGGTGTAAGATCTGGGTGCGAGGCAGCTGTACACGCTGCACGTACGTTCCTTGGGTCTAAAGATTATGAGGTATTTATCAAAATTGACGTAAAAAATGCTTTTAACAGCCTTGACAGGGGTGTACTGTTATCAAAAATTCAAAAAGAAATACCCGAAATTTACAATTACATGTGGCAATGTTACGGCGCCCCCACAAAATTACTTTTTGGACAAAACGAAATTTCATCATGTGTCGGTTGCCAGCAAGGAGATCCTCTCGGTCCAGCCCTTTTCAGTTTAGGAATTGACCATATAATTAAAGAATTAAATTCTAAATTTAACATTTGGTACCTCGATGACGGTTCTTTAGGCGGGAGTGCATCAGAAGTTTTGGATGACCTTAAATCAATCATTCATCGCTTCAGCTGCGTGGGCTTAACTCTTAATTTTAATAAATGTGAAATTTTTATTCCAGATCATATTCCAGATCAAATTCGCTCATCCATAATTGACAAATTTAACTCGTTATGCCCTAACATTTTAGTTCAAACAAAAACCTCGCTCACTTTACTTGGTGCCCCAATTTTTTTGGAAGCAATCCCGCCTTTAGTGATGTCAAAAATTGAAAACTTTAATGACGTTTCCGGTCGTCTTTTTGAAATTAAACCTCACATGGCTATTTATATTCTTCGGCTTTGTCTTTTTACCCCAAAATTTATGTATTTATTACGGAGTTGCCCTATGTGGTATTTCCAGTCAATTGTTGATTTGGTCGATTCGACTCTAAAAGACACTGTCACTAAAATTCTAAATCTTCATTTTGATAGTCGTGCTTGGGCACAAGCAACTCTCCCCATTTCTTTCGGTGGCCTAGGCATCCGACGTTCATCTAGCGTGGCACTCCCGGCCTTCTTGGCTTCTTGTCATGGCTCGCAAACCCTCATCGGCATGATTCTCAAAACTCCTATTGCCGATGTTCGGGTGGCTGGCCAGACAGAAGCTTTGTCGGCCTGGTGCGCTTCTTGTCAAGGCGTCAGTGTTCCTACTGAAATGGGGAGACAGAGTGCGTGGGACATTCCACTCATAAAATTAACCCATTCGGCTTTATTGGATCAGGTGACAGATGATGCAGATCGAGCACGTCTCCTAGCTTCATCGGAAGTAGAGTCAGGTCACTGGCTCCGTGCTCTTCCCTCCGACAATTTGGCGACTGTATTAGACCCCAGCAGCTTACGTGTAGCCGTGGGTTTACGTTTGGGGGTTAAGCTGTGCGAGCCTCATCACTGCCAATGTGGGCAAGGCGTGGACCGACTCGGACGACATGGGCTCTCATGTGTGAAGAGTGCCGGCCGGCTATTTCGTCATTGGGCGATCAATGATTTAGTCAGGCGGGCACTCTCCACAGCATCCGTGCCCTCTACGCTGGAGCCGACTGGGTTGGTGAGAGACGACGGCAAGAGACCGGATGGTGCCACCTTAGTCCCGTGGTGTCTTGGACGCACACTTGTCTGGGACGCCACGTGTGTGGATACCTTGGCACCTTCTCACGTCTCCAGCACGGCTCAAAGCGTCGGGGCCGCGGCGGAACAGGCGCAAATAAAAAAACGGCGCAAATACGCACAGGTCAGCGCAAATCACGAGTTTGTGGCGCTGGCCGTAGAAACATTAGGCCCGTGGTCGTCCGACACAAAAAAATTTATTAAACAAGTTTCGACTCGTTTGGTTCTCGCCTCGGGGGATCCCAGAGCTGGCACATACTTCGCTCAGAAGCTAAGTCTTCTAATTCAGCGAGGTAATGCTGCCAGTATTCTGGGAACCCTACCGCGCGGTGGTGAGTTGGATAGCGTATTTATTTTGTAAATAATGTTTTATTAGTTTTAACTTTTTATTTATAGAGTGCCTGTAAATATTAATGTTTATAGTGATTTTTGTGATATGAAAATTAGCAAAATCTATCATTAGGTTATCAGGTTACTTTTCTCTGATTACAAAAAACAACTCCTAGTTCAGATAAGTGATGTTATTACATAATTAAAACTGAAATGTTTACTGGCATAAATATTATTACATTATTTTAATGAATCCTTGGAATCTGGAACTAGTTTTTAAACTGTATTACAGGAACCAGTCAGACAACACTGATAAGCGGCGGTAATCATCTACTATCCTATCATCGGTGTCGGATGAGCCACCTGCTATTTTGCCACTCATAACAAAAACTTGATTCGTATATGTATGGGAAACATGTTTATTAGTAATTTGGGGGGAAAAAAATTGTGGTATCTGGCAATGCAGAGTAGTAAGAATATATTTAATTAAAACTTGTTACACCGCCTTCTTGATTTAGGGTACAAGCTATAAAATTAATGAATTTTATTTATTCATCGTGGAAGCACGATGATGTGAGTAACGGAACCAAAACGGAATAAAGATGGGATTTATCAGCAACAAGAGACGCCGGTGCCAAGCACGCGCGGTAAATACAAGTAAGCAGTTTTAGAATTATAAGTTCATAGGGTTGGTGCGGTTTAGTTTTAGTGTAATTTTTCCGAGAATACAATAATTATAAAACAATATATTATCAAGTACCTACAGAATTGTAAAATTTAAATTCTTTCACAGAAATTTAAAAAAAAAAAACGAGAATTAAGCCTGATGTTCCCGCGAAGGTGTTTTTAAAATATTTTAGGTTTAAGATATTTATTTCAACTAAAGAATCATATTCACTTGCAAGTGAAAATACAAAATAATACTTATAAATAGTGTAGGAACGGTAATACATCTAACTTATAGGCAAAAAATATAATTCCAGATCAATTAATTTATTTCCAGAAATTTTGGTGTCAGCCATCTTTATTGGGGTCTTACTTTTCGTCATAAATATCGTATTAATGATCACTGACCCGATTCTGATCATTGCAAAATACGTGAGTATGAATACATTTCGATACATACTTCAAATCATAAAAAACTGGAAAGGCAGGCGATTTCTACAGCAGCGTAGCGACCACTTTCGACCATCTCGTAACTTCATGTTAACATGACTACAGTGTCAATCTATTAATACTACACTAAAAAGTGACATCTGATGTTATCTCATCTCGAGACAACACGACGGGACTATTGGGATAGTCTTGTCCAATTATCCAGATCCCAAACTTTTGAGTAAAATAAAGGATAGAGATCCGTTATCTTCTAAGCAGGTTGTGGAAGTATCATCTTCTACGTCCACGAGGTAAGCATGTTCTATCGTTATCTGCGTCGTCACTTGAAATCAGGTGAAAACTGTCTCACCTGATTTTATGTAACTACTATTACCACGTTTTGACTGGATGGGTCTAAAGCAAGCCTAAAGATAAACTCATTCCGCGTTATCCTCGGTTTCTAGTGCAGTCGGGTAGTGTATGGGGGCTACGTCCATGAGGCTCTTGCCCAAGAGTCAGAAGGGGTGCATCTGGCAGCTTACCTCTTCAACATTACTAATGCAGAACAATTCCAAGCCGGTCTAGATCACAAGCTGAAGGTAGAAGAAGTTGGACCTTTTACTTACCAGTAAGTTGAAGATCATTCGCCTGATGTTAAGCCTTTCGTCTGCTCGTAACAATTCCAGCCACTCATAATTAATAGTAAAGTACCTACGTACGTAGTGGTATGATATTGCACTGTGCTCGTCATCTTGAGATGTAAGGTCTCATTAGTCTAAGTAATGCCGCTAGCTTTTATTTTACTTTTACCCTCCGCCTAAACATATGTCATCGCAATATGTCTATCTTCATAACGGATTAATGTATTTTGGGCCGTATGGTCCTAGCGTGAAATACCTTCCCGTGGGTGCCACAAAATCCGGCTAAGAGAATATCCAGGGGATAAGCAGTATAATAATGGGCATTCTACTAGGTACATTAAAATCATGCAATCACCAAGCCGTCCGCCAAGCGTGGTGATTATGACAAACCCCTTGATAAGCGTCCATAGTAGCGTTTCATGGGAGAGGCCTATGTTCAGCAGTGGACGTCTTATGACTCCTAATAATTTTTAATTAAAAAACCTTTAATATCTTTGTAGATATTAATGTACTTTCAAAACCTTCCATAGTAGACTGCTTTACCGTCAACATTCAATTGTTTTTCAGAGAGTTCCGCAGGAACGAACAACTCGAGTTTGACTTCGATTACAATGTCATCAGATATATTCCTAGAACACGTACCGAGTTCTTGCCCGCAAAATCAGTGGCGCTGCCTGAGGATATCAACGTTACAATGCCAAACATCGCTATGTTGGTAAGAACATACATATTCATGCTCGGCCTTGTTTAATCGATAGACCAAGCTCAACTTCATCAGGGGCAATAAAGTTAGTGTTTGAATAATTTTAGACTAGCATTTTCCTTTAATTACGTTGCATTGAAACAACTCGATTTACCTGATTTTATTGGGGTCACAATACCATGCTATTTTATCTGATCCTAATTACTTCATAACAGTTTTATAGATAACGTACTAGCTGATGCACCCCGGCTTTGCATATGGGTTAATTCATTTAACGCTTTATCCTTGTTCAAGAAAATAGGGATATCTGAACCCATTCTTGTTTTTCTCTATGTTTTTCTTCCTTTTTCTCTCTTCTCGTTAGTTCCTATATTATCTACTACATAATTTTCTCTGCGAAGATTGGTCGCGCATTATCTTACCCATGAAACCATTGCGAAGATTAAATTAAGTAATAAATAATTATCTTCCTATTGATAATTGTTTTGTCACTTTTTCATAAATTAAAATATATATAAACACAATTCTTGCATAAAAACTACTTTTTATTGCTACGTCACCCGCACTTGGCCGTTTTATAAAATATAAAGTATCCTAATTATAATCCCGAAAAAAATTACTTTAACATACCAAGTTTCATCGTAATTTGACATATATAAAAATATTTTTACTTCTGTATAGATGAAGAAGTGTGCCACAGTGTGCAACTAAAATATTCAAAAAATATTGAATGCATATATTTAACCTAGTTACCGCTTTATTAAATGAGTAGATTGTAATAACCGTATATTTATGCAAAGTCAACTTTGTACCAAACCAGTCAGTCACTATACCACAGATAATATAATAATAAATACCATAGGTACTAACTAGGTTACTAACTACATTAGATGTAAGACTATAATTTTATCATCCATACCTAATATTCTTGTTTTACATGACTACTGCAAAAATAATTAAGAAGTTGTCTTTGAATGTTTGTTCGTATTTGTACATATGAATGTTCTTATAATCCCTACAATATCTTGAACTGCTTATAATATTTTAATTTACACAGAGTCTTTGACTTACATAAAGAAGGTATACAAAAAAGAATTTTGCTGACAAAATTATATTTGACGTCATCATCAGCCAGAAGACGTCTGCTACTGAATACAGGTCATACCCTTAAAACGCCACTTTGGACGCTTATCGTAAAAAGTAGAGAGTGTGATATAATCACTACGTTTAGTTGCTTCAGCTATTTTCAAAATTAGAGTCCCAAATCCTAATGAAATGACTGACATGTATAAACATGAGAGGCAAGTGCAATAACTTAAGTAATTTATACATACATATATGTAGGCATCGGGTTATTAACTTATATTGTATTTCCCAAGCTGAAACGTAGATTGCTTTACTCACGCTTCGTTCAATTCAAATATTTTGGGGGAGTTTAAACCCCCAAAACCCAATCTGGGATTGGAAACCTGTCTTCTATTTATTGACTTAGCGACACTATAGTCGTGACATATACTCGTATGTAGTTGGAAATGCATCAAAAACATTAAAATAATCTTTCTAGAGTATGGCATCAAAAGTGAGTAGCTACAATTTCGTGCCCAGGTTGGGGTACAATTTGCTCACCAACCAGCTTGGTAGCAAATCCGTCGTTCACATGACAGCTAAAGACTACCTCTGGGGGTACAACGAACCCCTCATCAAGCTTGGAAATACCATCATGCCAGGATTTGTCGATTTTGACATACTGGGCGTTTTAGATAGAGTAAGTACCTACAAAACTGCCTTACCACGTTTTGATGTTTTGAGTCACAACCAACATTTTGATGTTAATTGTTAATTTCAGCTCTACGACAAAAAAGCGTTGTACTTATTGGAGCTGAGTTCTAAAAATGAAGACAAGTTTACCATTAAAACAGTCAATGGTTCTAAAGGACTGGATAAATGGGGCTACAAGGACCCGAAAAAACGGTGAGATTAATCTATCGTTATCAAGAAACATAATGAAAAGTACCTAGATACTATTATTTATTAATCACCAGTATGGATATATTTTTATTCCTACTAATATCTACCTAAAATATTTATCCGTGTTTACTAACATCTACCTAAAAATATTTATTTGTGTTAAGTGGAGGAATATTTTTTTAATGGTCTGCATCAAAGCTTCTACAGAAGTAACTCTCAAACCTTTATCTTCTAGATCTATATGTAACTCTTTTACCAACACTTATGAAGGAATCGGCTACCCACCGGAGATGACTGGCGAACGACCTATTAGGATCTATCGCTCAATTTTATGTCGATTTCTGGAGCTGGATTACCATGGCACCACCATGACTCGATACGGAGTCGAGGGTCTGGAGTATAAGATTAGTAATAGAACTTACCAGAAAAATAAAGAGACTGAGTGTCTCTGTAATGAAGGAAACTGCGTTGAGGGAGTATCGGATCTATCACCATGTTTTTTAGGTAACCACAATTTCAATATGTTCCGATAATCGATAAATCTTAAACAACAATTTTCTACAAGTCTAATTTTATCGGTTATTCTTAAATAGTACATATAAGTCCTTCGTTATATGTTTGATGTTCCTGTCATATTTTGCTTTCTTCCAGGTTTACCAGTAGTTCTTTCCAATGCCCACTTCATGCACGCCGATCCTAAACTTTACGAGCGAGTTGAAGGCATCCAACCTGATGAGAAAAGCCATGGGAGCTCATTTGTCATAGAGCCAGTTAGTGTTAAGTATACTATATTTTTTATATTTATTTGACATTAAGCATCTTGTATTATATGTTTAGTACAATAACTAGACCTAAAAAACTAAACTATACTAAAGAACTTAAAGTAAATGTAAACTAAAAATTTAAAATAACCCGTTGGTAGAGGGGAAAGTTCCCAGAATGCTGGCAGCATTACCACGTTGAATGGCAATGCTTATATTAAGTACAATAATTTAATTTTAAGTACCTAATATCATTTTGAGTTGTAATGATATTAGGTACTTTACTGTTGCTAAAAATACTCTATTAGCAAAAAAAACCTTTGACTTTGACTTGACTTTGACCGTAGGAGCTGATGCACCATGTTACCGCCGTTGGTTTTTTACCACTATGTCAATAGAATAAGAATTCATAACACTTTTGGTGATATTTCATTTACTAATATATGTATAACATTGTTATAGAAAATAGGCATAGTTTTGGATACGCAGTTCAGCGTCCAAGTGAATATAATGATGCGCAATGTGCACTTTAACACAGAAGCCAGCCCCTTCTCCGACATGATTGTACCGATCGCATACTTCAAAGTTGTAAGTTCTGTTTAAAATATACTTTTCACATCAACAATATTAGAAATAAAAGAATTTGAAAAAGTTTATTGGCTATTCAAATCATTTTCCAACTGATTGATTATTAAAAAACGAGCCTGTTTGACGGGAATATAAAAAGATGCAGTCTCTGACAGAGGTAATAAAGAAAGAAAATTATTTTGAATGTTGTAGAGTTTGCATTAGAAATTCCAATTTCTGAAATCACAAATCTCTTTGTTGCCGATGGATCTACAACTTAGAGAAATTGAAATCACTATCGCCTCACTCCCTATTTTCCCCACAGACTACTATAATAATAACAACTCTCAACGATCATATATATAGATCCTAGACCCTAACAAGAGCTCCCTGTGTCTAAGAAACCCAGGAACTACGAGGACCATAGTCCTACAACATCACACCACAGAGGCAATGCAGCTGTGCATATTGAGCTGATGAGGTGTAAAGAAACATGTCGGCATGTGAAATCGGAGATAACATGGAGAAAACAAAAAGAGCCTATGCACAGTTTCTTGTCTATACTAAATAGGTACATAATGCGTTCTGTTATGTTTCAGATTCAGCCACCTCTGATGCCCAAGCAAGTGCATAACTTAAATCTAATTTACTTCATCGGGCCCAAGATCCTTGTCACCGTCCATATTCTCTTGGGAGTAGTATCTCTATGGCTGCTAGGATATGCTGTTAGGTTACTGTACTGGAAGTATTTATTTTCTAGAAAGAAGCGAATTGTGCAACATCCTAATGTCAGCGGGAAATTGAGTGAACAACCTTTGATGAGATAAAAAAAATGAGTGTGCGAAACGACTGAAATAAAACTTTTTTAGCTCCATCTCTCTTGCCCCTACAGTAATATACGAAATAAAACTCTTTATTTCTAGGTAGAGAGGGAGATATAAATGTATTTCCCTCTCAAGTTCCGTTGTTCCGTTCCGTTCCGTTCCCCAACTTACCGCCAAGTTAAGCGCGAGTAAAAACGTTTTACTTCAATATAGCAGACCCATTTTTTTGCATAACTCTACCTGAGACTTAATAAAATTAGTGTATAATGAGATTTTTGGGATAATTATTTTGAAAAGGGTTTAAAATGTGTTATTAATAAATGTATTTAGTATTATTAGGTTTAGGTAGATAAAGACGATGTCTTATTAATGATGGTATATGTTCAATGTACAAAATAATCATGAAATACAATCTAACTAATATTATCTAAGTAGGCAGGTAACTTTTTAGGTTTTTAGTGATTAGTATAATAGTAAAGGATATTAATTATTATTAGTCCTGTGAGGAAGTATAAGTTTATCTCCGATAACAGGAACTTCCTAATTACGAGGTATTTATATATATATATATATATACTATTAGATTGCTGATTGGTTTAGGTGTTTGATTTCTTACTTCAGGTAAATATAAGGTGGTTTTTACTCAAAACAATTAAGGTCTCTGTTGAGGCCTACACTTTTTTTTCCGAACCGACCGGCTTAACCACCATACCACAGATGTTGCTAGAATCATGCATATTCCTAAGAAATAATATTAAATTTATAAAAATATATCATCATGTTTAAAAATACACACTGAGCAGTGCCTGATTAAGAAGTATATATATGTATATATATGTATATATATATATATATATATATATATATATTATATTTGCCTTCCTCTTGTAAAACAATGATTTTTAATAAATAAATGTGCATTATTTATTACTCATTGCAAAATAGTACTGCAGACATTGTAAACAATAATTAGTACTTTATGATAGTTAAAGAATTCATGAATAGAAAGAGATGTCTCATATTCATATTCGTTTCTTCTCTTTCCACATGTGCATGTTGACCTTACATTTTGTATATGTAGGAGTATTTAGTTTGTAATAAATGAATTTGTAGGAGTTATGCGACCACTTTGTTCGGAGTTCCTCACGCAGCCTCCATTATTCGTTTATTAACAAGGTGTAAAAAAGTTTCATCGCGAGGTACTTTGATTCAAATCAACTGTCTTTAACATTATTAGTTAATAATCAGAATTCACCCTTAAAATATTTATTATTAAGTTTATTTTTAAGTTATTTTAAAAGTCAAGAAAACTAATTTTCATGTTTATTTTATTAAATTTTATCGTGCTGAATATGTAAATCCTAATATTAGTTGTTACAACATGCACTCTGCAGGATACACAAACAGATTATTATAGTGAGGTGGTTAGTTGAAACTATACCTTTAGGTACAATCATACCTTATTCGACGGACAAAAAAAAACATTCAATTGAAACATCAACCAAAAGATTCATGATTTATTCATATCGTCAAAAATTGGCAAAAAGGATCTCTTAACGAAATGTAAGTTCATTGACGTCGAGATTAGTCAAAATTATGTTTTGATCATTTTTGTACGCGAATAGAACCGTTTTATCTTTATAATACCTACAAGTACATTGATGTTATTCATAATTTCCATTTATATTTAAATGATTTCCATGTTATTGAATGCCCGATGTTTGTATATTAATCTTATTTTATTATACAGTTAGAAATAGCCAAACATCATTCATTATTCAATAAATTATTCTGATAATATTAAAGATACATAAGTTATGTAATAATGACTTTAATGTGGACTTTATTTTGGGCGCTTGTTTGATATGACTTATTTGTATAGCTAGTATTACTATTATTATAAACTATAAATTATTTTTTTGAATAAATGTTTGATTATGTATAATATTGACTTTACTTATATTTAGCTTTCTAACATGTATGTAGACTTCAAAAAATACACTAATAGGTAGAGCATATAAAAGTGCTCGGACCCAGGGGTCTGTGGTAAAGCAGTATTAAAAAAAGTATACAAAGGTCATCAAAATCCAGTGGTTTATTTTTGATAAATTTTAAAACTCTCAAACTCAAACAAGCACAGCCCCTGTGGTAGTTGAGAAGGTCAGCTCATTACCCGGAGGCGGCGAGTTCAATTCTCGCGGCAGGGCAAGTATTTCGTGCACAAAAAAGTGCAAATACTTGTTCTGAGTCTGGGTGTTGTGAGTCTCTAGACACAGGGAATCCGAGTTAGGGTTGAAGATCTATGTATGTAATTGTTGGGCGTTATTATTATAAACAACAGACTGATAGACAAGAAACCAAAAAGTCATTTTTGCAATCCAAAACTTGAAAAAACCTAATTGTCTTCCACGTACAGAGCTTGGTTACAGTTCCGCTATAAGATCAAATATAGTGTTGTTTTGATATGGACTGACAACTGAATATATATAATTTTACTTTCCTTATTCAAATAAGAAACGTACCGTCGAATTATGAACCTTATTATAGGGGTAAAACAGAGAAGATAATTAGGTTTTTTTCGCCAGTAATTATAATTATAATTATTCAATTGACGTAAGTTCTGACGTACGTATGCGGTCACTAGGCTTATCATACATCAATGAGGTAGTTTAACAAGATTCTTGCCTGTTGAATCTTCAGACTACACGTAGAAACGCAATGCGTCTTGTACCTCCTTGAAAGAGTTCATTTTTGAAATTGCGTATTTGAGTAAGAAAGAGCCCAGGGTCGATTCGGGTATTAATTCTGCACGTTTTGACCAATCACCCACCGGAGCACTGCAAATTGTATGCACTTGTAATCAATGGATAAACTGGTTAAGACATGCAGTCGTGAGTGCAGTGATTCGCATTGAGCATAACACTAAAAACAAAATTGCATTTCATTGTTCATTTAATAGCGACTGCTAAATTACGCCGTTAACAGTTTTAAAAATAATTAATAAGTTTAGGTGAGCTTTAGTGTTAAAAAAGTTTTTTTTAAAATTACTTTCAAGGTTGAACCTGTATAATGTACGTGTAACTTTTTTTTTAAATTTATTGTAAGTATCAACACATTGGTATTGGTGACAACAGCTGCTATCAGTTTTGGCGGGAAAACGATAAAGATTGTGTCACCGCATTGTATTGTTTTCCAAAACTTGTGTTATTTTCAGTATTAGTGCATAAAATTTGTGGAATTTTATTCGTGAAGTGCTGGACTACAGGCATGAATGTGGGAAAGTGGTATAATGATGGTGAAACTTTTCTTTTCGTGTTGTTTCCAAAACTCCATAGAAGCTTCTGGTAAAGTTGCCACCGCTTTACTAGGAGTATGACTTGACTAGACTAGACTATGACTTGACTTGATGACTTAGATTGTGACTTGACTTGACTTGACATATATACATATTAACTCGAGAAATTATCAATTACTTGACACTGGCTAAATACACAAAAGTGTGGAGCCATACCAACACAAAAAAAAAAAACAGCTGCTATGTGATTCTATTACAATAGGTAAGAACATTAAATGGCAAAGAAAGGCAAACATATTTTTGAGGAATGAACTTACGAGAACAAGGAGAGTGTAGCCATATTTATTTATCCATTTACTTAATACTTTGTGCACAGTAAATTTACAAAGAACTTAATGCTAACAGCATTTTCTACCAGTCAACCAAGGCGTGCAGAGAAACAATTAGTTCAGGCATATACATATGTTGGTATGTCCGGTGTGGCAATTTATAATTCAAGGGTTGAGAACAAAAAGGGTTTAACTGTCAAATTTATAGTTTCGAAAAAATTTACTTTAAACTTCAACGGCTTCATCGACTTGATGTAAAGTGCTTATTAAGTAATAGAAAAGGTTTATGTAAGTTTCAGTTGCTGGAAAATGTATTAATTCTATTTTAAAATACAAAATATAGTACTATCTCGTATAAAATATAATATAATATAATAAATATAATAATGTTTTAATGCTAAGCGAGCAGGAACACTCCTGTGTCAGATATACCGTTTTTAGACTGACAATCTCGAGATTTAAGCCACATTTCGATATTTTGAGAATGCATTATTGTAGATAATTTCACGCTGAATCCAAGGATACCCATAAGTCATTTTGCGAAAAAAAATCAGTTAAGCCCTTCTTGATCTCATCCCTTCTTGTGAACAAAGCAAAAACAAAGTTATACCGAACGATAGATGGAGCTGAAGAAATTTATAATTATTAATTTACTTCAGTAGTGTGGTGTAAAGCACACTCGTTTTTTTTCCTTTGTTAGTCTTGCAGTTGATCACTGTCTCACCTGATCGTACGTGACGACGCCAGTTTTGGCGGGAAAGCGTAAAATATTGCGTCACCGCATTGTAGTATTTTCCAAAACTTGTGTTATTTTCAGTGTTAGTGCATAAAATTGGTGGCATTCTATTCGTTAAGTGCTGGATTACAGGCGTGAGTGTGGGAAAATGGTATAATGATGGTGAAACGTTTCTTTTCGTGTTGTTTCCAAAACTCCTTAGAAGCTTCAAGTAAAGTTGCCACCACTTTACTAGGAGTATGACTTTGACTAGACTATGACTTGATGACTTCGACTGTGACACATATTTGCGTGAAATATTATTAACTTGACAAATTATCAATTACTTGACACTGGCTAAAGACACAAAAGTGTGGAGTCAAAAAAAGTGATGACGCGATCGATTGGACTTGCTTACCTAGAAGATACTGGTACACTCTTGCCTTGAAAACTCCCAAATATTTTATACTTGCTGCACCCCGCGGTTTCACCCGCGGATAAAAAGAAGCCTATGTCCACTGTATTAGCTATCTACGAGTATATTCCAAACATTCCTTTTAACCATTTTGGTATAAAACGCTAAAAATTTCTAAAATTCGGTCAAGTTTTTGCGTAAAAAGCCCGAGGTGTCGCCCTCATGGTGTTCGATGAATGCCCTACGGGAACATACTATCTTGATGAAAAGTATCCTATGTGTTAATCTAGGTTATAAACTATCTGTGTTCCAAATTTCATCCAAATCCGTTCAGTAGTTTTTGTGTGAAAGAGTAACAAACATTTATCCATACGACTATACATCCATATCCATACATAGTTGGATGTAAGCAGATAGCTGTCTGTGATAATAATTAATCGTCGAACCGCAAATTGTAGGGCTTCGCATTTTACGGGCTATTTTTGAGAATACCAGTTTAACACGTTTACCGCCAAATGATCCGCAAAACCCGAATAACCGATGGCAGTGAAAGACTTAAATGTGTTAATATTTCAGTTAAAACTGAAACTGAGAAGAGCTTAAGAACTGACTTCATAAATATGGTTCCCAGAGCCGAAAGTAATAAGCCGCCGAGAATCATCAGCAAAAGTGAGTACTTATTTACATTCTTAGGCCCGTTTTGATGTTAGTTAATAATGTGACGAGCTAGTCGTTCACCTGATGTAAAGCGACGCGGGCGCCCATAACAGAACAGTGTCACTTGGAAAAGCAGTAGTGCGCAAGCACTACTGTGTTCCGGTTTGAAGGGCACTGTAGCTAGTGAAATTACTGGGCAATTGAGACTTTATGATCTGATCTCACAGTCGAGTAATCTTATTACCAGACTGTGCTGATGTCTCAGGATGATGCGCGCAGTGTAGTGTTGCTCGAAACTCTATTTTGGGGTTCCGATTGACACTGTTCTGTTATGGGCAGCCATTGCGCTTAACATCAGGTGAACGGCTAGCTCGTCAAATCATTCAGTAACATAAAAAAAAAAAATATATATATATATATATATCTACCAAGCAGAGCTTTCACTATTTGATCAGTTTGTGAATGAAATCTCGTCTTGAGATACAAGCTATAATAGTAATAATAATAAATAATAATAACGGCTAACGATCACAAATATATATATCCTGGACCCTAACTAGGATTCCCTGTGTCTAGCGAAGGCAGAAACTACGAGGACCATGGTCTCACAACACCCAGACTCAGAACAAGTATTTGGGCTTTTTTTTGTGCACAAATACTTGTACTGTTGCGGGAATTGAACCCGCCACCTCCGGGCTATGAGCCAACCTGCTCAACCACCAAAGATGTTGTCATACTAATAGTATGTTCACTAAGTTGTATATTACTTGACTTTAGTGCAGACCAGCATAAGTTGTTCAGCGTTCTTTAGAAGGACTTCTCTTGTGGTAAATGTAAGGTGTCATTAAACGTTATTCATAAGGTAATTTTTTTAATGGCTGTCGTTGGGCGAATGTAACGAAACTAGGTCACACTGCACATTGCACGTAACCTTGGGTATTTAGTAAGTAATCATTTATAGACCAGTTATTAGGCAGTCTTTGAATTTGAATTATAATTTCCCTTTTTCCCCACAAGAACCTTTATTTTTTGGGAATATAAAAAAATATTTTTCATATTACTCATACTCAGAAGTAGGGAGAATCGTTGTCAATTTGACAACTGTCAAATAAAATAAAAACTAGTTCTATTTTCACATTTCTATTGAACCCTTTTCCAAATTTCTCTACAGCCACTCAATTTCGCCGCAATCTAAAATTTAAAGAACATAAAGTTCATTATTAATTAAATTTAAATTTGTTATAAATAACATTATTATAATGATATACGGGCGGCCACAGAAAAAAAAAAAAACAAAAATGGCGGGAAAGCGACAATCCGATCTTCATTTTTTTTATGTTTTGGCTCCACACCTCCGTGTATATAGCCAGTGTCAAGTAATTGATAATTTATCAAGTTAATGATATTTCGCGCAAATATGTGTCAAGTCACAGTCGAAATCATCAAGTCATAGTTTAGTCAAAGTCATACTCCTAGTAAAGTGGTGGCAACTTTACTTGAAGCTACTATGGAGTTTTGGAAACAACACGAAAAGAAACGTTTCACCATCATTGTACCATTTTCCCACACTCACGCTTGTAATCCAGCACTTAACGAATAGAATGCCACCAATTTTATGCACTAACGCTGAAAATAACACAAGTTTTGGAAAATAATACAATGCGGTGACGCAATCTTTTTCGCGTTCCCGCCAAAACTCCATTTTTTTGGAGTTGTGCACGTATTTTTTAAAACCTGTGGATTTGCTATGGAAGCTATGTGATCAACAGTCACATGGAGACAACCAGAACAAACAATTGAAGTAAGAATAATAATGTAACTTTATTTTCACTTTGTTTCAGAGAGGCTGCTCTTTACAATTTCTCTTGGGATTTCTATGCTGATTCTTCCATTAATATTTCTATTTATTGATCCCATTTCAATAATTGCTAAATATGTGAGTAATTAATATAAATTATAGTCTAAATCAGCTTTAAATATATACGTTATTTTGTGGTTGAGCCTTGGGCAAAGTAGTACGTGTAAATATTTCTAGTGTAAATTATAAAAAAGTGACAGACCTATACGTGGAAATAGATCGGAAAAAAATCACATCATCTTGATCCCGTAAAACATTTTCCTAGTATCACAATCCTGTGGTTAATTCGTCCAAGGGAGTCCTTCTCGTACGAAATTACCATAGTCGTCCCAGAGTAGGGTCAAATCGTAATTTATTGACTTTTCGGTCATTATAATATTTTTTTGATGCTCAACCGCTCGTGCGCCCGCAAATCGACGTACTCATGAATCCCACAAAATACCAAAATAGTTCTAACTTTAGCTATAGGTGTCGATTCTGTGTCGCATTCTCTAAAGCTAAACGAAATTAACATATTTCTGTCTTTTTCATTTCCCCTATATCAGAAGAGTACTGCCATACTTTAAGTTTACTTTAGTTTTAGAGAATGCGACACAGAATCAACACAGTGTATTTATAATCAACTACTTACAACCAAGACAAGTATTTCTGACCCAGTAAATTTATTTATATTTATTTGGCACACAAAACAGAATATAACCAACAAAAGAACAAAAAAAACCTAAATCCTCCCAATTAAACGTCTAACGAACTGATCTACAGGGATGTTTGTCCATATTTTAGTTCCCAACTAATAGAATATTGGAAGATTGATATAAATAGGTATAGATGGTGAATGCTAGCGCGAGCCCATTTCGCCTCATCCCGTCGGCGGATGGATCTTTTTTTGTTTTTTTTTTTTTATTTTTACTTCAAACTTGTCTAGTATTTGACCACGCTCTCACCTGATGGGAAGTGACGATGTGATCGAAGGTGTAGCATGCTAGCCAAGTAAATACCTATTCACTCTTCTCTTGAACACGCCCGGGTCATATTTCGCCGGAAACACAGACGCTGGCAAGGCATTCAATTCCTTAGCCGTTCTAATTAAGAACGTGGAAGATCTCGCGGGTTTTTGTCAGTAGAGTACCACATACCCCCTACTATTACCCCCGTGGTGGCCAGGAAGTGAGAGGGCATTTCACCCCCTCAAAAAATAGAGTAGGTATACATTTATGTTTTAACTTTTAGAAATTACGCCTTGATAATGGGAGCATGCTCCACGACTTGCTGCTCACCAGGATCGAGGGTCCGAAGGTGTATTTGTACATCTTCAACGTGACTAATGCCGAGAACTTCATTTCTGGCAAGGACAAGAAGATAAAGGTTGAGGAGATTGGACCTTTCGTTTATCAGTGAGTTTAATTTATATACATATTTACTTATAATAACATAACTGCTTTTTTATGTTAAGGATTGACGTGACGAGCTAGCCGTTCGCCTGATGTTAAACGACACGGCTGCCCATATCAGCTGCAGTGTCACTCGAAACTCTAAAGTATAGAGGTTCGCGTGACACTGCACTGCGCACGTCATCCAGAGACATCAGCACAATCTAGTAATAAGATTACTAAACTGTGAGATCAGATCATCAAGTCTCATTTGCCCAGTAATTTCACTAGCTACAGTGCCCTTCAAACCGGAACACAGCAGTGCTTGCGCACATATGCTTGGCGGCAGAATAACTGGCAAAGCGGTGGTACCTACCTAGGCGAACTTTGCAATAAAGTCCTACCACCTAGTAAAATGCTTAAGTCACTACACCTATTTCTTAAATCATTGACATAAGTATGAAAATTGTAAAGTGCGCTCGAGCCACTTCCAGGTATGCTTGATCTATATAAGCAATTTGCTTATCGCTATGTACCGTGGTAACCCGTGTCGAACAAAATCAGAAGTACAGCTGCCAAATTCCATGAATATTCTCTTGCTCCTTGCAGCACCCACGGGATGAGATGAGTTAAGGCCCACCTCTTTCCATACTGCTCAGCTCAGCCCAGGCTGAGCGCATGTTGAAAGAGGTGAGAAACCAGCCTCTTCCCACCACTTCCCGTGAGTGCCGCAACCTCAGCTTTTTTATAGTATGTAGGTTAGGGTGTCCCAAAAAAATCAAAGTCGTTTTTTTTTTACGCATACCCTCTTAATGTTTTACTTTAAAGTCAAAACAACTATAAATAACATATTAAGAAGGTAGGACCTCGGTAACCCGTGCCGACTTACATCGATACACGTCAGTACTTGCTCTCTAAGGCTGACGCGACCTAACGTGTCGATGTGCTTGTGATTACTCGTTATTTCGTTATAGTACAAGCATTGTTTTCAATCAGTCAACATGTCAGTGCAATTACCCAGCTCTAAAAGAGGTATATTTTTGATTGGTGACGTAAAACATCAAATACCGGGTTCAAACCTTCCTTCTAATAGGCAAGTTCTAGCAGTTTTATTTTACAATATCCGTGAAGTGAATTTAACTGTCAATGAAAGCGCGAATCTCACTATTCGCGAGTGTATTATCTATTGGGAAAAGGCGCGTATTCCTACTAAATCTTCGCCTAATTGTGTGAAAAAACTTGTAATCTTATGTCAAGTTTGGAGGGACTTGCAAAAAAATGCACAAAAGACACAAGATGTGTTTAAGCGGCGCCGTCAAGAGTTTGTCAACAATTTAGATAATTTGTTTGACATTGCACACGCCGATGCGCTTCAATTAATAAAAATACATGAGGATAGAATCTTTTTACAGCGTCAAAGAGAACCAGGCCGACCTGGTCACTTAGCAGGAGTGGATAAAATATTGACTGATAGAGAGGAAAGAGTGCGCCTCAGAACTATTGAAGAAGAAAAACGACGTGCTAAATATTTGTCTGAGCCTACTCCGTCGACATCATCTTATGTACCGTTACAAGACAACCCATCATCTGAATGTAATAAAAATTTAGATTTACAAGAGGACGTATTGAAGCTTGTCGAGAACATACAACCCAGCAAAACACCTCTACGAAGAGATTTTATTACTCCAAAATTAGTAGCAGCGCCTGATAGGTGTCAATTGAGTATGAGAGATTCTGTGTTCATTATTGAAGCAACTATTGAAGCACTTGGATATAATTTTGTAGGATTTCCGATAAGTAAGTCTTCCATCCAAAGAATTCGCACAGAAAAAAGGAAAGAACGCGCTGAAGCCATAAAAATTGATTTTCAAAATCAGGTGCTGGAAGTTGTGACTGTTCATTGGGACGGCAAGCTTTTGCCTGCATTAAATGCTCGGAAATCAAAAGAAGAACGTCTTCTTATAGTTATTTCTTACGAAAACAAAGAACAACTTATTGCTGTACCAAAACTAGAAAGTTCTACAGGAAGTGAACAAGCACAGGCAGTTTGGAACGCGATTGTAGACTGGAATTTAGAAGATAAAGTGCAAATTCTTTGTTGTGATACTACTGCTTCAAATACAGGTCGTATAAACGGTGCCTGTGTGCTTCTTGAACAAAAACTGAACAGAGAAATACTTATTTTCGCTTGTCGCCATCACGTGTATGAATTGGTCTTAAAAGGCGTATTTGAAGCAAAAATCAGTCAAGTAAGTAGTTACTTAGTGCTCAATTCAAGATCACAAGCAAAGACAAGGCGGCATTGGTTGACGTTTGCTTGTTCATCGTAATATCCTACGTTAAACCATGGCTTCAATGCACTTCAGCAATAAAATCACATTACCAAGATTTGTGCTTTTTGAAATCAATGAAGTCTTACGAGAAAATTGATAAAACGATCTCAAAAGCAGCCTTGCAAAAGATTACTCAGCATTTGTGGTATTTAACTGACGAAGTTTCTATATTGTCACTCTTTGATGATGATGTGGACCAAGAAACTAAAGTTAAAATGGTTCAAAATTTAACCAAAGAGGAAGAAATAACTCATGGAAAACGATACATCCCATCGACAGAAGAACTTTCCGGTTCATTGTATGGTAAGTTTATTAAAGAACATTGACATAAATAGTTAAAGAAATTTTTACTTTCGTTACCTGTGAAAATATATTTTTTTAATACTATTTTCTTATTTTGTTTCAGAAAAAAACATCTCTGACTTTATTTCAGTAAAAAGCAAGTCCTTGTTCAACCGCCTTAAAATTGAAGACAGTTTTCTACATCAATGTCCTACTTTGTGGTCAAATAGAAGCATTCGTTTAAAGAAGCCAGAAAGAAAGTTTCGGCACTGAGGGTAGTAAACGATGTAGCCGAAAGAGCGGTTAAGCTAACGCAAGACTTTCATGGATCAATTAAGGAGGAACAAAAACATTTTT
The DNA here is from genome assembly GCA_905220475.3 of Ennomos fuscantarius. NCBI lineage: Eukaryota > Metazoa > Arthropoda > Insecta > Lepidoptera > Geometridae > Ennomos > Ennomos fuscantarius. Next base: position 505,439 of record HG992032.1, read on the forward strand.
TATTACGTTGCGTACAAGAACACCGGAAAATTTATCCTGAAAAACAAACGTTAAAAAAAAATTTTGTACAATAATATAATATTTTTAATGTAAATGAATAAATAATATACTATTTGGGTGTATTGGAGTTTTAATTATGTAATAAAAATTAAGTTCGTAATTCCTCTTACAGTAAGTCAGTACAAATTTTCGTCAAAAGTTTGGCATCAAGTCGGCACGGGTTATCGTTGTCCAATCACAATAATATTTATTATTTGAGTCAAATAGGTCAAACCGAATAAAAATAGAGGGTATGCGTATTTGATTTCACGAAAAAAAAAAATTCCCTTATGTCTTGGGACACCCTAATGTAGGTGTAGGTCGGGTAAACCTTATGAAAATATCAAAACATGTTTAACTCATTTTTATAGTTGATGAAGGTTCATAGTAATAATAATCCCCAGTATAGAGGATCGGAATGGAATAGTAAGTGTTGTAGCCCCGGGGGAGTCTGGGCTAGGGGACTAAAGTGGTAGTAGCAAAAACGACACGATCAGCACTTCGTCTAGTTAGACCAGAGGTGAAAAATGGCTGTAAGACAATAAATAAACTTAGGTACAATACCATTATTTTCTTTTAGAGAATATCGCACCATGCATGACCTAGAAATCAATCAAGACCCTGGCATCATGTCGTATACCCCAAAATTGGAGACAGTATTCATACCGGAGGATTCCTTGTGCCATCCAAAAGATATCAACCTTACAATGCCCAACATACCTATGTTGGTAAGTTCTGTAGCTGTTCATAATTTAATTTACATTGAAATTATCTGATGAAATATATACCATCATCATCATCATCATGGTCAGAATCATCAGAAATAAAGCTAAAGATAATGCATGCAGATTTTACATATAATTATATAGCTTGATAGAGATGCGTTTAGATAATTAGTGGCATTTTCATATGCATAAATATCTAGCTTTTAAAATCATCTAAACTTGATAACTAATGTGATATCTTAGTAATCCGATTCTTTTGAAGTGAAACTTCTTTACGCACGCTTGACTTGGGGAGTAAGCTGGCGAGGCGAACGGAAGTTGAAATTTGTTGGTTAACGTAGATCTCTATTGTAAACATAACAAAGTTAAAAATTCGTACTATTATGTTGGTATATCCGGTAAAATTTCAATTTAGAATTGTCAAGATAGCGACAATAACATTAAACAAAGTTATACCGGTCGATAGATGGAGTTAAATTAAAGAAGATTCAATTCAGTCGTGTGGTCTAAAGCACATTCGTTTTTTTATATTCTCTCGTTTTAGTCAGCAGCTGCTCTCATCAGCAAGTACCCTTATTTAGTGAGACAGCTTTTGAACGTGATCGTTGCCAGCATCAACTCTAAGGCCTTCACGACGATGAGTGTACACGAATACCTCAGGGGCTACCCTGACCCTCTCATTAACTTGGCCAATACGGTGGTGCCGGGTCTTATATACTTCAAGTCTGTAGGCCTAATGGAAAGGGTAAGTATAGTTCATTAGAAGCTCCTTATGATGTATCAGATTGCAGCTACTCTAGGTGGTAAATTTTCACCATTTTTTTTATGTTAATGAATGATGTGGCGAGCTAGTCGTTCGCCTGATGTTAAGCGACACGGCCGCCCATAACAGAACAGTGTCACTCGGCATTCGAAAATATAAATTTTCGCTGTGCACATCATTCTGAGACATCAGCACTGTCTGGTAATAAGATTACTCGACTGTGAAATCAGAGGGGTGATCAGAGGTTCAACCATTTTGAACTTTTTTTCACCTGTTGCATTGCAATCAACGTTCCCCACGTTGATTGCAATGCAACAGGAGAAATATCCATAGTAACCATGCCCATAAACTGCGTATCAAAAGTGTCAAATCCATAAATTTATGTATTTCTATTGGTTGCAATCAAGTTACGCGATCGCCTAGCAGATCAAAAAGTCTCAATTTCCCAGTAATTTCACTAGCTACAATGTCCTACAAACCGGACAGTAGCGCTTGCACATTACAGCTCGGCGGCAGAATAACTGGCAAAGCAGTGGTACCTAGACGAACTTTGCAGAAAAGTCCTAAACTAGTGTCGTCTATTAGGTTAGTACCATCGCTCTGCCAGATGTTCTGCCTTTAAGTAGTAATTTGCAAACATTACTGAAATCTTGCTTAAAGGACACTGTAGCTAGTGAAATTACTTCGAAAATCTTTATAACCTTTATGATGGGAGGTGATCACAAAACTTTGATTGCAATGCAACAGGAGAAATTTCCATACTAACTCTGCACATAAACTGCGTATTTAAACTGTCAAATCCATACAATTATGTGTTTTTTTCGGTTTCATACGAGTTACGTGATCGCCCAACTGATCTGACAGTATAAAAATCTTAATACTAGATTGTACTGATGTCTCAAGTTGACAGTGCCACAGTGCCATCTGATATTATTCTGAGACGCATCTGTTGGGAAGCTTTCTCTCAAATGTGAAAACTATAATAAAAGTCTTACAATAAAATAATTACAATTTTACTATTATTTATTAAAAAGTCAAGACACATAACCGTATAGTAAAACAAACGCAAAGCCTAAAAAATCGACTTCAATGACTAACCAAACTCTCAGATAACCATCCTTCAAGTACATCTTATCTAATTAAAAAAAGAATAATCGAAATCGGCTGGCGTGATTTTGCGTTATTCGTCCATTTGTCGCGCACATACATATTGCAGACTTAAGACATATGGTTTTCTCTTGGATGCGATAGTCACAACTGGACCAAATTAAAATGGGACCACACAGGAAGCACTAGCGTTCAAATAAAATAGAATCATCAAAATCATCATTAGTCGAAGTTCTGAGGTAACAAATATATAAAAAAAAGTAAAAAAAACAGTCGAATTGAGAACCTACATCTTTTTTGAAGTCGGTTGAAAATGATTTCACATCGCAACAAGGGCTAATCGAAGCGCCGCTGTACATTATACTTTAATGATTAGTTGCACCATACGGCTTTGCTTGCAATAATTGAGGTAATGAGGTCATCAGAAGGTTGCTTGGTTATAATAACGTCAGCATCGTAATGACCTCTTTACTATCTGGTCTCCTGGTTCTGCATAACTTCTTTAGAAACATAAAACATGGTACATTTTACGAAGCCAAAGTGAACAATAGAACTTTATTAATTGTAATTTGGCTAATACTATCAAATTGTCTTTTTTATTGAGGGAGAGACAGAAAGAGAGGTCCCTGGCTACCTTTGAGCATTTGGTAGACTCTCTAAGCTGGCTACGAATAAAAGCATTGCATCTTATACCAAGCAGTAGAATCATTCAATAAATTGCCACAAGAAGTACAGTCTACAAGCCTAATATATTTAGGTACAGTAATAGAGAGCCTAAAAGTTTATTTTGGAGTAAAATTGAAATTATAGTAACCTAGCTTTGTGCTACTGTAGACTGTTTTGTTCATGTTACCTTTATTACATTATTATATGACACTAGCCGCGCCTCGCGGTTTTGCCCCCAGTTAAAATGTAGCCTATGTGTTAATCCTATGTGTAACTATTTAAAAAAAAACATACACGGCAATATTCCAACTTGTGTCATAACAAGTAATAATACCGTTACTATGTATCCATGTCTTGGAATTAAATGTTGCCTTATACAACTGAACTTAGGGATCAATTTAATTTTATAATCACTAAGTACTTAAGTGATTACAAACCTAAACGTTGTATGTGCTTATAATAAAAAAAAAAAAACAAAAAAAAACTTTTACACATGAAGCTTGAGTTTATTTTACTATTTATCTAAAAAGAAACTCTTTTTGGTACCTACAATAATTTTGTATATTCTCTTCTTAATTTTGCTTTCAGTTATATGACATTGATGTTGACTACCGCTTGGAGCTAGGGACTGCAAATTCAAATAAATTCAGAATCAAAAGTGTGAAGAAATTTCAATCGAATGACAAAGGGAGCGCTGGAAATGTTTTTCTAAAGTATGTAACTATTTGTAAAATATTAATTACAAATTCTAAATAAATATTAGTCACAGGCCCAAACTAAGCAAAGTTTGTACTATGGGAACCAGATAACTGATACAGTACTTGTATAATTTTTAGTTTGTAAATACATACATAGAATACAATATAACACCCAGACACAGAACAAACACCAATGTTCATCACAGAAATGTTTGTCCTGGGTGGTAACCGAACCAACAACCTGTAGCTCAGAAGGCAAGGTTACTGCCAAAGCTATCGGGCCAGTCAAGTTGTGTCACATTTTGTCAATTAATCGGGCCGATAACAAAAACGAATTTACGTAAGCTGAGATATATAGCTTTCTCCCTCCTTCTCTCTGCTTCTTTCACCATCTTTCCCACTCGTTCTTTCACTCCCTCGTTATATTTCTCCCTCTCTTTCCTGTCTTTCTCTTACTCCCACACTCTCTATGCATCGAGAGTAAGAGCAACGGAAAAATGGTATATAAAAGTAGTAGTATTGAAGTAAAAATCATACCATCATGACGAAACGACCTGTTCATAACATACATTTAAATTGTTTAGTAAAAGTATTTGCAATTTACAATAATTACCCAATTCTTCCAGTACCCAGTTCTTCAACGACACATACGAAGGCGCCGGGTTCCCCCCGGACTTGACACCAGACATTCCCATCCACATATACCGGCACAGCATCTGCAAGACTTTTCAGATACAGCACGTGGGCTTCAGAGCAATGTACTACGGGGGCCAAGGCTTCGTCTACAACGCTCATAACTCGACGTTCAACGACCTCCAGCTATGCGACTCTTCAGGCTGGTGCCCTCGTGGACTGAAGAACATGGCACCTTGTTATTTTGGTACGGATAGTTAGTGAGATTGGTGTTCTTGTTAGGTCAACTAATGTTTATGGTACAGCTTGAAGCGTAGCCTGTCCCTCGCTGTAGATAGATCTCTCACAGGCCGCGCGTCAGGTCGCGACAGATTGATTAAAAACGAAAAAACACGATGGTATAGCTGATAGTATAACGCACAGTATTAGAATGTGGCTCTCACATTATTTGATTGACTAAATAAACTTACTGGAAGTGCTAGGAACAGAACTTTTTGCTTAGAGGCACCTAGTCAGGCAAGCATTATGAAAGTCACAATGAGCAAATTCTGAGTTTGCTGTGAGGTATATGAAAACCAAAATCTTTAGCTCTTTGCAGAATTAAAACCCGTGGTGAATCATTAATTAGCCTAAAACGCCCCTCATAACCGCTATATCAAGAGGCAAGCATCCGCAAAGTGGCGCTCTATGAGGAGGCATATAATAATAATAATAGCGCCCAACGATCACATACATAGATTCTGGACCCTAACTAGGATTCCCTGTGTCTAGGGACCCAGGAACTACGAGGACCATGGTCCCACAACACCTAGATTTAGAACAAGTATTTGCGCTTTTTTTCTGTGCACAAATACTTGTACTACCGCGGGAATCGAACTCGACGTCTTTGGGTTGTGAGCCGACCTGCTCAACCACCACTTCTTCAGCTTGATGATGATGAGGTAGTATGCTTTAGATGTGTCCAGTATTTATGTGTATTATAAATGCTTTGTCATACAAAGCTTCAGACTGTAGATGCCTTTTTCTTGAACATGCATAAAAAAGAAACTAGTGAATCAGAGGTCGTTGGGCGACGGCCTAAAAAGTCTCAGACGCCAGGGCTACATCTTGCTACAACTTGCTTACACGACAAGAAAGATGAAACAAGTTGTAAAAAGTTAACTGGATATTAAATGTTTATTTTAGATTTGCCTTTTGGGCTGACCAAAGGACACTTCCTGGATTCTGATCCTCGACTTCTGGATAAGGTGGAAGGCCTGACCCCTACCAGGGAGCTTCACGATATAGAAATTGTTATTGATCCGGTAAGACCAAGTTTTAACGTCTCCTTAAACAATTATCCATTAATATAACTTTTTAGTATTATAAAACTCTGGACAGCTAATTACTATGATCCAAAACGCATAAAAGCTTTGATTGCGATTATTTTTATGGCCGATAAACGGGTAAATCTTGTAGTTGTATAATTGCGTTACATATGCAGCTACGTCACAGTGTTATTGACCCGACATAGTTCGATGATACTGCATTAGACATATATTTAAGCAAATCAGACATAGACAAAGACGCTGAAATTTTAGTTGCTAATAAAGTAATGATAGCAGAGATTGGCTATTATAGTCTCACTATGGCCTTCCAAGGCCTAAAGTTATTATTATTATTATTCGCTTAGCAAGCTGCTTAAATTATCTAAGCTTAAAAAATCAGATGACATTATAAATAAGTAAAACGATACATTATTGTAATTTAAAAAAAACATGCTAGTGGTTTCACTTTCAAAGAAAACTTAGTCAAGTTTTCTTTAGTGAAGATTTGCCCACTGAAAACGACTGTTTTAGGGGTTAATAAAAAAAATAAAAAAATGAGTGTGCTTTAGACTACACGACTGAAGTAAAACTTATTTAGCTCCATCTATCGGCCGGTATTACTGTGTTTAAGCTTTGTTTCATGTTAACGTCGCCATCTTGACAATTGTAAATTTTATCATTTTACCGGACATACCAACATAATACTCGTAATACAAGTTTTAAGTAATTTTTAACATCATTATGTTAAGTAAACCCACTTCAACTTCCGTTCGCTTTGTATTCACCAGTTAAATTCCCAAGACAAGCGTGCGTAAAAAAAATAGTTTAAAAAACGGGTGCAAAGTCACCAGATGTGACGTGGATAGGTACATATAAAAAGCTGCTTATCATTATCACACAACATGTTCCCAAATTCTGAACATCCATTGTATATGTACCTTATGCTTCAGAAAATTGGCGTCACAATAACCGGGTCGATATCCCTGCAGCTGAACTTGTTCCTAGCCGATGTTGGCTACAGCCCCCAGGCTAAGACATTAAAGGACACAGTACTACCAGTGTCGCATGTCATAATCGTGAGTATACCTACACTGTATCTTGCAAAGTCAAAGTCCAATAATTTATTACAAATAAGGCTGTTTGTAGCACTTATAAAATTCAAAACAGGAATACTAAAAATAACCCACTGAAGTGCTGCTTGTAAAATTCTAATAGGCTAGCCGCTTTGCGTCGCTGCTCAAGGCTTTGTAGCCTTCACCAGCGCTTAGTCGCCAATAAGATTTATTCCTCCGTCTTTAAATGGACTCGAATCAGGCATCTAGCTTATTAGATACTTAGAGATGTCTGCAGTTATCCATACACGATCGGATTGTTATTGCAGATCCCATGTATTAGTCCAAAATCAGCAATTCTAGTCCACATCACCCTTTCGGCCCTTCTCACTTGCTCACTAGCTGCGGTTGAAGGTGTCATAACTGTTTAATGTCATTAATATTCACTTCATCTTTTGATCCTATTTTGTTTTCTTCTTTCAGCAACACCCCAGTATGGTGGAAGAAGTCAGAAGCTCCTTGCGTCTCATGTACGTGGAAGGTCCCAAATTTGTCATATCTATTGAAATGATCTGCTTACTCCTACTGCTACTGGCATACTCTTTTAGAATCGTCTACTGGAACTGGAAAGTGAAGAAGAGCAGGACAAAGGCCGATTCTAAATTTGGAGAAAAATTAACGAAGACTGATAGGCCGCTGCTACTCAATTTATTTATTTATTATATTATAATAAGAACGGCAATGCCAATTACACTTATTATTAAATTCATTACATGTAATGTCGAGCGCATGCATGATAAAACATAAAATAATAATTTAAATAATCAAACATTAGTATAAGGTCTAAAAAATCATCTAAAAATAAATAATTAATCAAAAGTCAAGTGTACAAATATAAAAATAAAAATAATTAAACAGTCATAACAATAAAATAAAATAATTACAATTAAAGATTATAAATTTTCACAAAATGATAATAATAATTTTAACATACTCTGCCATTTATCGCAAAAAATATCACATTCAGGATTGGCGCTCAAGAATGCATTCAGACCGCTTATACAACGGCATAAAGGGGTTTCACCTCTAGCCACCGTACGGGAATGAGGAACAGAAAAGAGGCTGTGCTTACGACACGACCTCTGCTGGATATAGTTGTCAGGGACAAACAGCCTACACAGAAGATTATGCAATTCTGAAGAGTCAATATTACCTCTAAGTATTTTACAGGTATTGAGCTGATCGAAAGACCTCCTAGCCTCCAACGAGTTGAAACCAAGATGGCCCAGTAAAAACTTGGTGGTAAAAAAATGATGTTTTTGAAGTAAAACTTCTTTACGCATGCTTGAATTGGGGATAAGCTGGTGAGGCAAACGGAAGTTGAGAGGGAGATATATTTACGTGAAGATACAAAGAAAAAGTTACGTTTCGTATGTTACTGTAGGTGCAATAGAGATGGGGCTAAAGAAGTTTTACTTCAGTCGTGTGGTCTAAAGCACACTCGTTTATTTTAGTTAACTTAAATATACCTATATATGTCAAGACATGTGATATAGCCAATATTATTGTAATTTTTATAAAGTAGGTACGATAGAAGTATTTACGATAAATGATAAGAAAGGAAAATACATCATTTATTAATTCAAAATAATATAATCAGAACGGTGATAGAGTACCAGTTTGTTTTTATCATTTTAGTAATATTTTAATTTATATTCCTTTATATTAATTATACAAGCATTAATCTTATAGTTTTAATATAATACCATATCTGTTTTTATAATGGGTAAAACGGAAATCTGGTCCCCCAAAACTTTGAACCCCGATTTTATGGTGTTGCCACAGTTTTCTCGCATTAGCATAATAAATGGCGATTGATTAATATAGTATCAACTACATAAGTAACGCAACATCTAGGTAAATAAGTTAATTGGTTCCATCTAGATAAATATGTTAATCGGTTCTATCTAGATAAGTTAATCGCTTCCATCCAGATAAATAAGTTAAAAAACATTTTATTCCCAGTGCAATAAACAAGATATTAACTATAAAACAATGTTTAGAATAGGCAATAAAAGATATAATTTATTTTTAGACGAACTAATTTAAATACGCCATCCGTTATTTTGATGTACTTTTTTTGTTTTGGTTTTTGCTCCACACTTTTGTGTAGAGTTTTCTCCACACAATTTAGCCAGTGTCAAGTAATTGATAAAATCTCAAGTTAATAATATCATAATGTGTCAAGTCAAGTCACAGTCCAAGTCATCAAGTTAAGATTAGTAAAGTGGTGGCAACTTTACCAGAAGCTTCTATGGAGTTTTGGAAACGACACGAAAAGAAACGTTTCACCTTCATTATACCACTTTCCCACACCCATGCCTGTAGTTCAGCACTTAACGAATAAATTGCCACCAATTTACGCACTAACTCTGAAAATAACACAAGTTTTGGAAAATAATACAATGCAGCGACGCGATCTTTTTCGTTTTCCCGCCAAAAACTCTTGATGTACTTCTTTACCCTAAGACAAGATGCAAGCAAGTCAGTTAAGTAATGAGAATCAAACTCGCTGTCAACCAATAAACCACAGATACGACATAAATAGTAGCTCTGCTTTTTAGATAGAACGTGAATATTAGCCTCAACGAAGTTTACTTTTTGTTAATTCACTCAATGAGTTTTCATTCGAGGACAAACAGGTAGAGACGTTTTAGTTAAGATCAGATTTTCCCTGTCTCCTGTTTTGAAAATAGAATAATAAAAAAAAAATAGATTATATATATATTAATAGAATAATAATAAAAAAATAGATTATAACAGTAAGAAGAAAACGCGTTAATAATGTCAATTAATAATGGGTTTCAAACGACGGAAGTTGAAATGACGGAAATGGATAAAAATTGTGTTCAGAAGGTGTATACTTGCGATGAAGCGATCAATTTGGCGGGTAAGCGATGTCATTTTATATGTCAATTGGTTATAGCGCTCCGTGTTGATAATTTTTACTTATTCTTTGGTATATTAATGAGAATTTCATAAAAAAAGTAAAGGCGCCTTTCAATAATAAGACATTTCACCAGACGGTTTTCTTTTTTTATATACGTATTGATTCCATATTTTTAATACCAAAAAAGCTCTAGATATGATATCAATGGCCAAAAAGTCAACTTCAACTTATTATGATTCTGCGGGGTTTCCACAATTTCGCCAATGTCGCGTGAATAGTCGAATTGAATCTTATTTAATGGTTTCTACTGCAATTTCACTACAATACTTCCTTATTGCTGTACTATTATTTTAATGGTAAAGTCGTTGTCAAAAAAATTATTGAAAATAGAAAGAAATAAAATATATTTATAAAAAAAATTGCAATACTTACAATACAAAACAAAAAAATTTCATTGTACACCAAGCATGAAAAAAAAAACAGAATTATATAACGCAACAAAGAGTAGGCGAACATTAGGCGAACTTATCGCTAAAAGCAATCTTTTCCTGACAACTTTTGGATGGAAATAATTATTGGAGAGATAGATATTTAGGACGCTTATAAGTCAAAATATTATAATAAATTAATACAATCTAACGTTCTAAGCAAATAAGATAATGTATAGTTTAAACTTAGTATGTTACCCTGTGACTTTAAAGCGGTATTTTCATTCAGAATATGTGAGAGTGAGTATGAGAGATTAAAATGAAGGGAGCATTCGTAAAGCAATGATAAAAAATTTGTTTAAAAAAATTCAGTTCTGTTCTCCACTACTAGTGCAATCATATATAATATGTTAATGAGTGGAATCCAGAGGATTGATTACATCTGTAAAAGACGTGACTAAAGGACTAAACGTTCAACTTGACGCTTGGGCTGTCTATAGGTCAGCTCGTCCAGTAGACAGTCCAAATATTTTTGCAATAAGTATTGTAGATACAATTGCAATGGTCATAGTTGATATGATATGACATAATTGATATATAATAATTAGCTCAAATAATAATAACACTAAATCTAGTAAAAATAATTTCTTAAAAAAAAAGGGGATTTAACAGACTTCAATCTCAATGAGAAGATCATCAATGTAGTCGAAATCGAAATACGCATTATTAAAGATAACTAAAAACTACTTGATCAAATTTAAATCGGACCACACGGGATACACCAGCATACAAAAGAATCATCAAAATCGGTTAACCCAATCGATAAATCTGAGGTTTTTGTTTGTTTTACAAACATAAAAAAATTAAGTCGATTTTAGAATCTCCTCCTTTTTCAAGTCGGTTAAAAATCTTTATGTTTACTGGACCGAATGGATGTGGTGATGTGCATTTAGCCTATATAGTAATTAACCTTATCATCTTACCATGGTATCTTGTCCCCGCTATCATCAGGAACCGGGTGGTATACTCGTGGTCTACTAGCCACCCTCAGCCTCAGCCTGCTCAGCATGGCCATAGACCTGTTCAGCTTCTCCGTGGTTGTGACCGGGTGTGCGTGTGACTTTGACCTTGACCATCCACAGAAGAGTATTCTGATTTCCACACCTTTTGTTGGTAAGTGTTACCAAAAGAGCAATTTTAAATGATTATTGTTTGTTAGCAGCTGCTCAAAGTGGCGCTTTATAGAAGAAGTTTATGTTCAGCAGTGGAGCAGTTTGACGTCGTCTGTGGTGTGGTTGTTGAGCAGGTTGGCTCATAGCCCGGGAGGGGTGGGTTCAATTCCCACTGGGGACAGATATATTTGCATAGAAAAAAAAACAAATACTTGTTTTGTGTCTGGGTGTTGTGGGACCAAGGTCTTTGTAGTTCCTGGGTCTCAAATTAATTAATTAATCTATGAATGTGATTGTTAAGAAAAGTCTTCAGGCTGGTGATTGTGATGTTTGTTAGTTAATTGAGAAAAAAAAAATACAAGTGTACATATAAAATAGTGGATGATTGATTCACAATCATGTCAGAATGTCCAAATGGTTGATCGTCTTATCATAATCAAAGTGGATAACCGTTAAAAATTTCAAATGTCTATATGCCCAATAAATCATGGTCAAAAATATTTTCTAGCGACAAATATGTAAATATTCCAATTCGTAATGCGGCAATGATAGGCAACCCTAGGTGTTTTATACTCTGGGATTTATTGTCTTTTTTATCTCCCCTTTCAGGTCCAATAGTAATGTCATACCTCTGGGGGTACCTCTCAGACACTCAGGGGCGGAGGTGGAGTCTTCTAATTGGTCTGTGGGGGAGCTTTATAGTTTCAATAATCAGTGCCTTCTCCACGCACTGGTACATGCTTGCGGTACTGAAGATAATCGGGACTAGTTTGTGAGTACATTAAGGTTTAGTTACCACATTGTGATTGTCTCTATAATCCTGTATATACCTTAGTAATCTAATCAACATCAAACAGTTCCTAGTGCTCGCTTTGCAAGTTACTTTAAAGACCTGGGACCCAGCTCCTATTCTGGACTAATTAATTTTTTAACAAGAACCATATTGGAATTATCCTCACCCAGTTAGAGTTATAATGTTGGGAACGATGATTTTGCCCTAAAGTGCTTCACTCCACGATCTCTGTAATTTTGCTTTCAGATCAAGTGCCGCTCAATCAGCGACGTTCACCTTCCTCGGGGAATCCTGCCCTGAAAGAATGAAAGGAACATACAACCTGATCATGCTCAGCGTGATGATGCTGTTCATTCTCTCTTACGATGGTTAGTATAATACACACGCATCCAAAACTCTTTCAAAATACCGGTTAAGGTTTTCCTCCATCCAATTGGGGTTTTCCCCATCCCCCATGAATAAATTGGCATGTTCACGAATCAGAAAAATCAAGTGTGTCGCCACTTTGGCCAGGGTGTGAAATTATGGCCTATTTCTCTATCTATGGGAAACACCCCCTTTCTCTAATAGTTTAAATACTACATTGTACATGTTAGGTTAGGCATAAATCTTACAGACTAGCCATTATCAATATTTGCAATAGTCAGACTACGTTTCAATAAAACTAAGCTGATTTTTGTGTAAAATCGGTAGAAAGTGATAGTTTTGTCGTATACAAAATACTTGATATAAGGTTACGATAACTGTCGATTCCACTCGACTGGAACGGATACCTTGTGAAGGTCACACTTAGACAGTTAATTCTTCGATTAACGCGATAGTGATTGTTTCTGACATGGTTGGTTGACCGTTTTGATGTATGAACTACTTTTTACGTGATTACTCTCAATAATTCCACGTTTTTGTTACCACTAGGTTTATTAGCGAGCAAAAACTTTATATTTTAAATCATCTTCTGTACTACAAAATCTACTGATTGCCACTAGAACCACCCGTGTGTTTTAGGTAGCCACGTCGCCAAACTTTGACAATTATTTTTCTTCTAGTTCCAGCATACTTCATCCTGAACTTGAAGTTCCGTTACAATTGGGGGCTTATTTCCTTCACACCCTGGAGGCTGCTGGTCCTCGTTATTGCAGCGCCCCTTGGCATAAGTGCGTTAATGCTGCATTTCTTCCACGAAAGCCCTAAGTTCCTCGTCAATGCGGGAAAGGAAAAATTGGCACTGGAGTATCTCAGAGCCATGTGGAGGAAAAACGGGAATACAGGTGTCTATCCGGTATGTGTTCAAAAACTGTGGCATTATGTAATGCGCAGTGCAATATCACGAGAAACTTTACTCTATAGTTCTGCTCAGTTTCTGATATGGGCGGCCGTGGCGCTTAACACCAGATAAATAACTAGCTCGTCATAACATTCGTTTACATACATATTTTAAAAATAAGTCTGTAATTTTTTTTAATATTACACAGCAAGCTGTCGTTAAACTTACATCAATTATAACCCATGGCTATTCCAGCTTCCTGATGATGATAATTCCATGACAAGGGATTCGAACTGTTTTATTTAGTGGTTAACGTAAAATCGTACAATCTCAATAACGCAAGCTCGTACATTTATGTACATTTTATGCAAGAGCATCTCATTACTAAAGTAAGATTGTATCTAGGTAACACAAATGGTGCTCAATGAAGAGACAAGGATCAAACGAAAAAATGAGTCTATTCTGGCATCGCTTTTTGACCAGATAGTGCCGCTCTTTAAGCCACCGCTGCTGTGGAGAACCTTGCAACTATTCTACTTGACGGCTGTAATATATGCAATGTAAGAAGATTATTTAAGATACTACAGATTATATTATTAAGAAGTAAAAAATTAATTTATTAATTTGAATCACCGTGGGATTTTCACCCTCATTTGGTCCATGCGTTCCTTTAGCTGGGATAAGTGTTTTTAGTAACTTTCTATGTGATATCAAGTTTTTTACCTTTTAGAACCAACTTACAGGGTTGGCAGCGCCACCTATTGAGAGATTCGTGAGAATCACTCAAACCAGCATGGATTAGTATACTCGTATTTTGAGTTGTAAAATTACTAAAAATAACCTATTTGCAATAAAATCCTTTGACTTTATAATTAAACCTCCCAAATCTAAATATTTAAGATTGATATCAGTTTCGCCTGCAATTACTTTATAAGCACCTTTCATTAAATAGTAAGCTACCTTTTTATGACGTAGACTCAATATGAGCTTTTTTCATCTCTACACATATTTGCTAATGTATCTATTTGAGTGTCTAACTAAATCTTGTTCCTAATTCCAGTAACAATGGCCTGGTTATGTGGATGCCCATCATTGTAGAAGCATTCACAGCTGGCTTACATACTCCTAATGACGGACGCTCCAGGAGCCTTTGCGATATCATTGTCAACTCTCAGAACGCTACTGGAGATAGCGATATGGTGATCTTTATTTAATTATAAATCATATACAGATTCTCAACATCAATCAATTCAACCAATTCTAACAGTTTTACTGCATTAGAAGTACAGTTACTGTCACGTCAGACAAAACAAACAAAAAGTAAACAAATATAATGATAATAATATTTATTCAAAAAATTTACATGAATGAAGTATGATAGTAAGATGCCATAAAAATGATAATGAGTCTTTTGTTCTTTCTTAAAAGAAATCTTGATTCTTTCGTCTAATAATTTAAACATAATAACAAAACAACATGCTTCACATCAAATGCCGAAAAACGTCTACTGCTGAACACCACTTTGGACGGTTATGATAGGGTTGCCATAATCACCACGCTTGGCAGGTTACTTCACGATCGCAGAAAATTTTAATATACCGAGAAGAACGCTGCCCATTATTTGGATATTCTTTTAGCCGGTTCTAACGGCGGCAGTGGAAACTACATGTTTAAAAATGCTAAACGGATTTTCAGATAGCTTGCATCTCAACTATAGACAAACGGACTTTGATGTCTGGAGTGGCCCACGGGCTTATTTTTGCCACCATCACGCTCTGCATTTCCAAAGTCGGACATCGGAAGAAACTCCTTATGATGATATTCCTCTTCCTACCATTACTGTGCTGCCTGGCCTCTGTTCATAATGAAAACAATGTTGCCAGTCTAGTGCTATACGTAGGGATGGTGACTACAAACTTCTGCATGGGGTTTCTGTTTGCTTATTATGTGGACTTATACCCTACGTCTTACAGGTTAGTATTTACGTATTCACAAAATCATTTAAGTAATCATTTCAGAGTAGACAACTTCGTAGATCGTCGTCTTTGTCACGGATCAGAGTACTTTATGTGCCGTTTAGTGATAGTGTTTATGCGACAGACGCGATACATATGCTGTATGGTACACGATCATTTCTTTTAGTTGATGTGCATTATTTACCACCTTGTCTACATTGAGTAATATCACTTGAACATTTCCTGTTTTTTCAGAGGGATGGCAGCCTGTCTTGGAGTGATGATGTCTAGGATCAGTGGGCTAGCCGGAGTACACTTTGTAGGGGCTCTCGTCATGTCACACTGCACCATGACCTTCTATGCGTTCAGCATTTATTTACTTAGTACGTATTCAAAAATATTTAGTACCTTTTTATGGTTTAGAATTTTAGATAGCAAACAAGCATGCGGCCCTCCTGATGAAAAGTGGTCATCGTAGCTTATTAACATTTGTAACACTAGACGTACCACTTCATTGCTTAACCTGACTACCTGATGCGTTCCTTGCCCTGACTAATGTGTTCTTTACCCTGACTAATGCGTTTCTTCTTTTGGCTAATGCGGTACTTACTGACTAATGCAATACTTTTATGTATTAACTCTTTCGATGGTGCGTTATCCAATAGGTCCAACATCACTATTGAATTCTTAGACCACTGATTGGAGCTAATAATTTAAGGTAACAGTCATTGTTATCTAAATATATATAACTCAAAGGTAACTAACTGACTGACTGACATAGTGATCTATCAACGCAGAGCCCAAACCACTGGACGGATCGGGCTGAAATTTGACATGCAGGTAGAGGTTATGACGTAAGCATCCGTTAAGAAAGGATTTTTCGAAATTCTACTCTTAAGAGGGTGAAATGGGTGGTTGAATTATTTTCCCATAGGCCACGCCGCGGGTGAAGCTGCGGGCAGAAGCTCGTGAATTATAATTTTTTGGAATGGGAGGTTATTGATCCCGTGGTTGTAATATATATCACAATGACAGTGACAGATGTTATTGTAATCAGCAATAGGCGCTAGGTAAAAACGAATGGGCCCCCTCTTGTGGCATTAGTTAATAAAATAATAATTAGTAGGCAAGTTAAGAATAAGAATAATATAATGTATTATCAACGTGTCCCACCTCAAACAATCTTTTTTTTTTAACATAATAAGACTTTTTTGAGGTGTTGGGACCTATTGGTTTTTACCTCGCGCCTGTTTCTGATTACAATAACACCTATCACTATCATTGTGACATATACCATAATGGTTGTCACGGAAACTGTCACGGTTTGAATTTTGTAGACGAGTTCTTCTCTATAGTATTATAGAAACTGACGTGAGTAGTATTCATAACTACAACTATTACACGGCTAACACTCACGAGATACAGTCGAATAACTCGACCGGTGTTCGGGCAATATAGATGCCCATCCTCAAGGGGTACGCGCGTTATGAGTTATGGGTTCTCCTCTGTTCTTACACTTTGGTTTTAAATCCAAAGTGGTTACTAATACGAGAACATGAGTTTCTATAACTTATTTATTTTTATTTTTTTAAATCTTTCCTTCTGTGTTGCAGGTGGAATGGTGGTGGCATATTTTCTACCGCCAGATATTGTTATGAAACAAGTGGAATAAGTGTTTGAATTATTAAATATATTTTTATGATTAAGTGGTTTAAAATTATAACTAAATAGAATATTACCTACGCATCCGAAAGTCGATATTTAGCACAAATTTTGCGACTAGTTTTTATGGAAGTATACCAAAGTTTCATTACCCTACTACTGCATAATATGGGGTGATGACTTTGACAGTCTATGTATTTATGTGTTTTTTTTTTTAACATTTTGCTTCAAACTTGTCTAGCATTTGACCACGGTCTCACCTGATGGGAAGTGACGATGCGAACGAAGATGTAGCATGCTAGTTTTTTTTATTTACAAAAAAAACTATTGCTTTTTTACAAAAAAAAAAAATAGCATGCATGTCACATGCTGTACGATAAAATAAACCAAGCGCGAGTCAAAAAAAAGGGAAAATATAAAAAAAAAACCCTCAAAATGCATTCCGCCTTCTATCATATACTCAAATTCAGATTCTCTTTAGTTTCATATTTCATAAAATGTGTCTTTCTCAAGTAATGAGAATGAAAGTATCAAATTACCCAACTTCAGAGAACATCGAGAACGTTCCGTATCCGAATTCCTCGGTTACGAAAGCGTTTGTTTCCGAAAGATCAGCCTTGTGAGCCTAAAATTTGCATTGATTCTATAGTGAATGTCGTTCCGTAGCGCGTATGCTCTCGAATTTCATTATTGTGTATAGATCTTTTGTTTAGTTTGCTATTAGTTTAGTTTTAGTAGGTGGTTGTAATGTGACATACATACAACATACATCATACATTTTCGTTTCTATTGTTGCAATCAAATTACGCGATCGCCTAGCAGGTGACATAGCGTATATTTCGTTACAGTCAACCTAGTGTCATGTTTGTCACTTCACCTTGTACTTACCCCATTAAATATAGCTGAGGCTAATTGTACCGTATGATTTAAAAAGAAAGCTCTCAACGAGTATAAATCATAATACCTATAATTAATGTCTAGAGTTAAAGAAACACGTTTAAATTATTAATAACTATGTATATTGTAGTTTGCTGAGTACCTTAGACCTCGGTACTCGTCGTTACGTAACTGTTTAGTATAGATAGCGTTTCCACATGAAAATCAATACATATAAAATTCGTCTTGAATGACTGACTGACAGATTTACGCACAGCTTAAACCGCTGATCGTAGAGACTTGAAACTTGGAGGATGTGATCTTTGTATGACGTAGTCATACGATCAAAAAGGATTATCCGAAATTTTATCTCTAAGGGGGTGAAAAACAGGGGCAAAGTTCGTATGGGAAAACATGATTCCTTCCACTTTAAATTTTGCATAAACCTTTTTTAACAGAATTAATGGAAGACATGTTTCGTATTTTATTAAAATTCATCGCCTAACGGGGTTAAAAAGGGGTAGAGAGTTATTTTGCCAGTGATTTGCTTCGAAGTTGATATCAATAGTTCTTAGTGCTTTTGATTTAAATTACATTTTACTTTGACATATGTTTAAAAACTCAATCCGATTTTATTCAAAAAAGGTTGAACTCACTTAAAAACATAAGCTAATACTTGGAAAAATTGGAATGTCTCGAAAGTACTATTTGTATATATTTGTATTAATATTAGTACCTCATTTAAAGGTTTCTAAGTTATGCACTTTTAGGACACGGCCTCATACACGTAGAGTTCGAAACGAATTCTTTTTTGTTGTGTTTATTATTGTCAGGATAAAGTTCTTATAAAAGAAAAAAATTAAGAAATTTGAGCGGATAATTAGAGAATGTTCAACACGCGGGTGAAACCGCGGGACGCAGCAAGCCTACCATTATAAATTTTTTAAAAATCTTAATATTTCAATAATTAAAAAAAAAAATCAGAGCACTTAGATGCTGATGTCAATTAACAGTCTTTTTAATGATAATAATAATAATAATATCTGTGTCATCCCACACAACGCCATCTAGCCCCAACCTACGGAAAGCTTGTACTATGGGAACCAAATAACTGATACAATACTTAGGTACTTTTTGTTTGTAAATACATACATAGAATACAATATAACACCCAGATACAGAATAAACACCTATGTTCATAACACAAATGTTTGTCCTGGGTGGGAATCGAACCCACAACCCACAGTTCAGAAGGCAAGGCTACTTCTGACTGAGCTATCGGACCAGTCAACAATTATCGACAATGGTTTTATACATTTTTTTTCAATAGAAATCATCATCCTTTTTAAGATTTCCACCGATTAATACGAATTTTCATTTAAAAATATCTTTAATAGACAGATAGTCTGTATTGCAACTCTTTTTATACATAGATTTAGACAAGAAGCTACAGGATCTTCACCGTTTTGTTATTCTAAATGTGCCTGTTGCACACACAAATTCAAGAAGCGTTCTAAATCAGTGTTCGTTCCGCTGTTCCATCACTATAGTTTTGAAATGCTACAAATACTTACAATATCACCAAAACCGCACTTATGGACCGCTATTGATACAATGTTTAAAAATATTGAGCGCCACGATGAGAAGATTGATACAACGCAAGAGGAAGAAGACATCAAAGTGTATACGCTTGATGAAGCTGTAGATCTCACTGGTAAGATAATTGTGATAATAGATTTAATGGGTAAAGTTGATTTCATCGTAACTGCAGCAATCCTTTCTAGTATTTTTTTTTATGTTATTGAATGATGTGACGAGCTAGTCGTTCACCTGATGTTAAGCGCCACGGTCGCCCATAACAGAACAGTGTCATTCGGAACCCTAAAACATAGAGTTACAAGCGACACTGCACTGCACACATCATCCTGAGACATCAGCACAGTCTGGTAATAAGATTGTGAGTAATATCAGTCTCATGTATAATGCGCCTTAATATTAAGTAAAAGTTAAAATTAAAATTAAAAGTAAGTAGTTAAAATTGTGCACTATATTTATTGCATTGATCATAAATTTTCTTTTTTTTTTCAATAATCATTTTTAACGCCCAACGGTCCCATACATAGATCCTGGACCCTAACTAGAATTCCCTGTGTTTAGGGACCCAGGAACTACGAGGACCATGGCCTCAAAACACCCAGACTTAGAACAAGTATTTGCGCTTGTTTTTTCTATGCACAGATATTTGTTTTGTTGCGGGAATCGAACCCGCCGCCTCCGGGTTATGAGCCGACCTGCTCAACCACCGCACCACAGAAGTTTTGAATTAATTAATTAAAGCCAATTTTATAAGACACCGTTACCTCTACCATTATACAAATAAAGATTATAGATATGATATCATAGAAAAGATAGAAAGAAGATTTTTCTAAACTTTATTTTTTTCTCCAATGTATTAGAAGCTCAGTATAACGCATTTTCCTCTGTTTACGTTTATGTTTATTGAGCACTAATACAGTATAAGTACCAGGCTTTTTTTCCCGTTAAATTATCATATGTTTAAAAATGGCGGAATTTCACGATATTATTACCCTATATCCTTTCTTTCATCGGACTACAAGATCTATACAGAATCACGGCATCCATATATCTATGGTTGAAATTCCTTCAACCCGCACGAATTTTAGCGCTACTATCTTTATAGTGCAAATAGCCAACGAATGGAACAGCTTTCTGGGGTCCTTGTTTCCAGTTATCTATAACCTGAGAGTTTTCAAAGACAAGAGTGAACAGGTATCTTCTAGGCAAGTACACCCTATCTACCACGTCATCGCTTAACATCAGGCGAGGCAGTGGTCAAATGCTAGACTTATAACCAATAAAAAAGGTGATTTGACCTAAAAGGGTTAAGGTGAATTCAAAATAAGCTGGTATGACCATTGCATGTAAGTTAAATTTTATTATCAAACGCATAAATATGGAGTTCAGAAGAAAAAATCTCTTTTATTTTACCATTTTTAATAGTGAGTAAACTTGACTATGACATACATAGAATACAATATAACACCCAGACACAGAACAAACATCCATGTTCATCACACAAATGTTTGTCCTGGGTGGGAATCGAACTCACAACCCACAGTTCAGAAGGCAGGGCTACTTCCAACCGAGCTATCGGGACAGTCAATTACATTGGCTTTATACATTTTTTTTCAATAGAAATCATCCTTTTTAAGATTTCCACCGATTAATACGAATTTTCATTTAAAAATATCTTTAATAGACAGATAGTCTGTATTGCAACTCTTTTTATATATAGATTTAGAAGATTATTTATTACAGGTCATGGATTATACAACGTCGTTCTACTAGTAGCCAATACTTTCTCTCTCCTTGGTCTGACGTTGGATATGTTCGCAATAGCATCTATAAGCTCCGCTGCGGCCTGCGATCTCCAACTGACCACGAGGGAAGAAAATATCCTAATGTTGGTCCCTTTTATAGGTAAGGTCCTT
The DNA here is from genome assembly GCA_905220475.3 of Ennomos fuscantarius. Lineage (NCBI taxonomy): Eukaryota > Metazoa > Arthropoda > Insecta > Lepidoptera > Geometridae > Ennomos > Ennomos fuscantarius. The sequence continues at coordinate 527,041 of HG992032.1, forward strand.
GACTTGTGATGTTCTTCGCAGAGCATCGATTCTTGGTTCAGGTTGGCGTCGTAAGGCAACAATTATGGTAAGGAAATTAGGCGGTTAGAATCTCCGACACCAGCAGGGCTAGCATAAACTATGGAAAATGAAATATAGCTTCTCAAGAAAAAGCGTTTGACCCCTTGAAAAAACTTGGTGACAGGCTACCATACCAGAAATAGATCTAAGCTTGTCCAGCCACAAAGCTTAACTAAGATGAGCAAGTCTTTTTTGGTCTACAGCATTAAGTTTTTTAATCAAATCCCACCTAGCGCTTTGAAGTTGAAATTGCTTACAAAACTTACTATAGAGTAGATAAGATTATTAAAGTGAAAGGAAGTATGACACCAGCTTAAAAACCCACCTAAAAAACATGTAGCATTAAATTGATGTTATATTAATAACGTGTGAATATATGTACACGTAAACTTACTCATTAAATCATTTTTTGATTTGAATTTGAACCCAATAAATTATCACGTGATGAACCTTTCTTGCATTTCCATTGGTAAATTGCTTCCTCGAGAGAAGAGATAATATTATGTCACTTTTTTAGCTGTTGCTAGCTCTGCAGGGTTAGAACTACTTACCTAAATGATACGGAGGAAATCAGGAAATAATAAACCATTCAATTTGATAAAATTTAAATGCATTCTACAATAACTACATACTATATTTTGATAGTACCAACGGAAACTCTAAAACTTAGGTATTTATTTTCTAAATGAAAATTAAATCGTTGGTTTTGATACTGAGGAGATGTCATGCTCTTCAGAGGTGAAAATACAGAAAAATAAACACTTTACATAGATGATCGTCGCTATCGATTCCTCCGTAAAGTTTGACAGATTGGGTCCAGTCATGACACTCACAGAGTTGATGTATGCAGTAGTATGGGTGTCTACCTTTGTAACTGTCTTTCAAACGATCTAGCTAATGTTATCTAACCCGGGATGGAATGGTTTTGGAATCTGATATGCAAGTAATGGGAAGGAAATCTGGTTAAAAACTAACATCTGGACATGAAATAGTTTAAAATAAAGAAGCTGCAAGAAGCAATTGGAGTGTGTTCATCTTTGTCAATGGTTTCCTTTTTCTAGGATCATTACTAATGGCTTACCCCTGGGGGTATATCTCGGATATATACGGGCGACGGAGAAGCTTACTAGTGGGCACGTGGACCAGCTTCATTGTATCTTGCCTGGCTGCTTTTTCACCGCACTGGATCATGCTGGCGATAATGAAGTTTATCACTGCTTGTTGGTAGGTCAAATATGATCATATATGATAATCCTATAATCAGAATCATCAGTTATTTCCCATCAGTTTGGTTTCCTTCATATATTATCTGATATATTTTATACATTCTTGTGAATTAAATCATTTTATATTCAGTTCTTCCTGCACACAATCCGCCAGCTACACTTTACTTGGCGAATCTTGTGCAACCAAATTGAAAGGAGCTTACATCTTCATAGCTACGAGTATCATACACATTGGACTCCCATTTCATATCGGTAAGATTATATATTACCACTATTTATAGGTTAAATTAATTTTTTAATTACATTATAATTTTAGTGATTTTATATTTTCAGGATTCCACTACTTCGCTCTAACCCTTGACTTCTCCATTGACCTTGGTCTCATAAATTTCACACCCTGGCGCTTATTGGCTATCATAATAGCACTACCCATGGGCATCAGCGCCGTCAGTCTGCTCTTAGTTTATGAAAGCCCCAAGTTCTTGGCCAACGCTGGCAAAAAAGATGAAGCTATAGAAATATTATCCAAGATTTGGAAGTGGAACCGACAAACTGGAAAATATCCGGTAATTATCAAAATTAATTCAGCCAGATATTCTGCCGCGTATATGCTTTCTGAGTGACATTGTTCTGTTATGGGCAGCCATGTCGCTCAACATGGTGAACGACAAGCTCGTCACATCATTCATTAACATAAAAAGTGAAATTTGAATTTCTGAAAAAGAGGTCGTTAAGAAGAGATTTATTTCTAATTGCAGGTACAGAAACTAGTTCTTACCGAAGAAGGAGGGACCAGTCAAACTTCAGACGTACCGCTCCTGCAGTCACTTTGGAATCAAACAACACCCCTGTTCAAGATACCCCTTCTTTGGAGAACTTTGCAGCTTTACTTTTTGGTTATCATCGTATATAGCTCGTAAGTTGGTTTAGTTCTCGATCATTTGACTTTTTATTTAATGTTTCTACTTTCTAGTATTATGATCAGTTGTGTAAATTGCATGTTATAGCTTACTAGTACTTAATAATAAACACCTAAATTCAAATAATGAATAATCTTATCCGAATTTAATCTTCAACGTAAATTATGATCACCGAGTGCACTAAATTGTTTCGCGAGGTTTCGATAAAAAGGTGACAAGCAGTTTTTTCCAATGTTTTTGTTGACTTTTTTATTTTATACTTAAATACAAGGTGGACTTTATATTAAGACCTTTCTGCAAAGTTCGTCTAGGTAGGTTACACAGCTTTGCTTCTTATTCTGCCGCCAAGCAGTAGTGTGTAAGCACTACTGTGTTCCAGTTTGAAGGGCACTGTAGCTAGTTGTGTGAGATGTCCACACATATTATATTATATTATATATTATATCTAACAATATAAAAAACTTGATTGCAACATTTAGGAACAGATTTGCATGGATTTGAATTATTTCTCAGGATATAAACGTATGAAGTAACTCAGTAGTACGTAGAAATAATAATTATTAAAAAAAAAAAATTATTATTAAATTAATTATATTATTAACTGACTAGCTTCTGCCCGCAGCTTCACCCGCGTGGCCTATAGGAAAATAATTCAACCACCCATTTCACCTTTCATTTTCATTAGTGGATACACCCTCCAAATTTCAAGTCTCTAGGACCAGCGGTTTAGGCTGTGCGTTGATATATAAGTCAGTCATTCAGTCAGTCAGTCAGGGCTTTGAACTTTATACGTATAGAATGTCTCAGAATGATATTATGCGCAGTGAATTGTCACGCGAAACCTTATATTTTAGAGTTACGAGTGACAATGCATCTATTACGGGCAGCCGTATCGCTTAACATCACGCAATCACATCACATCAACATAAACATTTAAAAAAAATGATTAATATCGATCGGAGATCTTCTTCTATTAGCTTTCGTAAATCACTCTTATGTTCATTTATAATATGTTTATCGTACTATTTTTTTAGATGTGGAGGTCTGTACAGCTGGTTCCCTTACATAACAAACGCTTTTATTTCCGGGTTGACCTCTGATCAAAACAATACCGAAGGTCTTTGTAACATAATTAGCCAGTACGAGGCGAATCAAGATGTCAAACACACCAACGTAAGTACACACATACATTTAGAATTTTTCCACAGGCATACTCGTAGAGCGTGTATTCTTTGAAATAATTAATACCAACTACTAGCTACACTACCTTTTTTTATGTTACGAAAGGACATGACGAGCTAGCCGCTCAACTGATGTTAAGCGACACGACTGCCCATATCCGTTGCAGTGACACTTGACCTACTACCTACTTCTTTTTTGGACTATATACTAGTCGCATTGACATATAGCCTCTTTGGTGTGGTGGTTGAACAAGTCGGCTCATAACCCGGAGGTGGCGGGTTCGATTCCCGCGGCAGGACAAGTATTTGTGCATAGAAAAAAAAGCGCAAATACTCTGAGTCTAGGTGTTATGGGGCCATGGTCATCGTAGTTCCTGGGTCCCTTAATAATCCTAGTTAGGGTCCAGAATCTATGTATGTGATCGTTATGCGCTATTATTATTATCAGTAGGTAGCGTACGCAAAATGTTTTTGCAACGCTGATTATTTTTGCCAAATACGAGTGAGTGCCAGTATTTTGTTGGCGCGACATCGAACAGGCGCTACACCCCGTCGTCACCGCTCGAGACAGGTCTGGAACGACCCGGACGATCCTATAGCAGCCGTAGTATCAGCTGCGCTAGGATCACCGGACCAGTCTAGCCCTTCTGGCTCAGATACCGGCACCGGTATAGGATACCTGCGTAACACAATCAGACAAGAACCCCGCCAGTGAGATCGACGTACCCCCGTAGGTTAGCTAGAACGGTCGTGACTTTCAATAGGGTGCACTCTTCCAGTGGACGTAGTCTTCTCGGTCCTCTAATCCCGGCCACGGCCCAAGCCGAGGCTCGCAGCCCAAAGGTGCCCTTAAGTTAATTGCCTCCCACTTTACACGGCTGGGTACCTTGAGCGCCTGCCTTCCGTTGTAAAGGTCGTGAGAGATCAACAGCATTAACCCGTCCAACAATTTATCAGGCGCTTATATTATTTAACAACTGATATGAGTTATGTTTTAAGTTACGTTCGTAATCGTTCCAAAAACTTTTGTTTTTTTTTGGATCCAGACTTTTGTGTATTTAGACAGTGTCAAGTATTTGATAATTTCTCGAGTTAATTAATATTAGGTAAATATACTTATATATATGTGTGTGAAGTCAAGTCACAATCCAAGTCATCAAATTGTATGCAGTAACACTGAAAATAACACAAGTTTTGGAAAATAATAGAATGCGGTGACGCGATCTTATTTGTTTTCCCGCTAAAACTCTACTTTTATTATTTCCAGGTGTCCTGTCGTCCCAAGTCAGATCTGGCTGTTGTTTTGGCGAGCCTAGCGATGGGTATAGGTTTGATTATCATCAACTGCATCGTCGCATCCCTGGCCGGTAGGAGAAAGCTCCTAATGATCACCGTTTTACTGATACCTAGCCTGGCTGCGCTGGCTTGCTCCACGCTGCCAAGTAATATCGGCAGTTTATTTTTTTCCTTCGTAATTCCCTTATCGTGGGTGGGTACGGGAATCATATATTCATACTTCGTGGATCTATATCCCACTTCTTACCGGTAAGCATTGGTTTGTTTATATCAGTTTTTTTAATTATTCTGTTAGTACTTTTACAAGTCTAAATGAGATTTCGTACTTAGAATTAAGTTATTGTCTAAGCATATAAATTTATGAAATGCTTAATGTCAAATATTATATACTTAGCAAGTCCATGAGGTACTTCATATATGTGAGTTTGAAAAAAAGAAGTTCTCTTTCCCACTACTAGTGCAAGCAGTCCCGCACAATGCCGAAACACATGCAATAAGTACCTTCACTTAATAATTGCATATTATTAAATTTATTTAATTTTTTTTATAATTGAAAAATATTATTTTTTAATGATTACTTCAATTTTAGAAACTACAAAAAAAAATCAAGTGGTCATGTTTTTTAATGATCCTATTTCTTTGAGACATAAAATAAATCAAACCAATATTATATTACATATTTTAATCTGTTTAGAACATTGACGTTTCATTCATGTCAACCTAACGAACCTACTGTCAAGAATTAAGACGCCTTCTTTGGAGACCCATACATTTACTGTTCCTGAATATGACTAAAAAAAAGATTAAATAATATTTTTGTATACCAGTCACGGAACTTTGATTGTAACGCAACAAGAAAAATCAATGCAAATCTATACATATAAAATTCAAAGTTCTGACTGACTGACTGACTTATATATCAACACACAACCTAAACCGCTAGTTCTAGAGATTTGAAATTTGGAGTGTATGTTCTTTGTAAAGTGTCCACTAAGAAAGGGTTTTTCGAAATTCTTTCTAAAAATGGGTGGTTGAATTATGTATGAAAAATTTTCTTCTTCGTTTCCTATAGGCCACGCGGGCGAAGCCGCGGGCAGAAGCTAGTATTAATTGTAATCTCTTTTTAAATACATTTTAGAGGATTAATTTTTTTTTTATATCGTTCCGTTGTATTCTAGTTCCGTGCTTGTTCTTTCAGCGGCATGGTGTCGTGCCTGTCGCTGATTGCAGCGCGAGGCAGCAACCTGATAACAACCAGCATTGTCGGGGCTCTCTTCATAGACCACTGCCACATCACCTTCCTTCTAGTATCTGCCTTATTGTTCAGTAAGTAATTAAATTTACTATTATTTTATTAATTAGGTGGTAGGACTTTTCTGCAAAGTTCATCTAGGTAGGTACCACCGCTTTGCCAGTGATTCTGCCGCCAAGCAGTAATGTACAAGCACTATTGTGTTCCGGTTTGAAAGGCTAGTGGGCTACTGGGCAATTGAGACTTTATCCTCTAATCGCACAGTCGAGTAATGTTATTGCCAGATGTACTGATGTCTCAGGATAATGTGCGCAGTGCAGTGTCACACTTTATATTTTAGAGTTACGAGTGAAACTGTTCTGTTATGGGGGGCCACATCAGGTGAACGACTAGCTCGTCACATCATTCATTAACATAAAAAAACAAGGTCAGAATTCGCTAGATCATTTTACCTAGAAAGACTACGGGTATTTTTATTGCTTCTAATGCACTTCCAGTTCATCTGGGTGAACTGTGGACATTTTTTGTCTGTGTATACACAGTTCATGTCAGTTCACCTAGGTAGGTCATAGACATTTTTATTTGCCTGTGTAATTTACCTCAGTTCACCTAAGTGGGTCATAGATACTTTACTTGCCTGTATGTTTGTATAGTGGACTATACAAAAATAAATTCAGTAAAATTATTTTATCTTTATTACAATTGACTACTGCTCCTTAAAAAGTATATAAATAATGTTAATTTTTTCCATGTCTATTGTCACGCAGTATTACTAATGTAGAAAACAAACAACAATAATTTGTTTGTATTGCAGGTGGCGCGGTAGTATCCTGTTTCCTGCCAGCAGACAAACCAAAAAATTCAAAATAATAATTCAGCATATGTTATCTACTGTTATATTTATAACAAATAATAAAGCTGCAACTAGGCTAAATGAGAAATCTTTTTTTTTTATATTTGGTTTGTGGTATATATATATATATACCACAAACTAAACAAAAGCCATAGAAACAAAATCAATTTGTCTATCTATCTTTTGTTTGTCCCTTTGAACGCACTTCACGCTGTAGCTACTTATTTTACTACTTCTGGTTACTACTAGTACTGGTACTAGTATTGGTATTGGTTACTACTATTTACTTACTACTGGTTGGATTTCGATAAAACTTTGTTTGGTTATTACTACTTTTGTAGAATGACATTTAATTTACTTTGTTTTCCAAAAATACATCTTAAAACATTTTATTAGTTTATGTATCAAACTGTACTTGTTCTGAAAATTAAGAGTTTGTACAATTAATAATTAGGAAAATAGAGATTTTGAAAAATATGTAAAATTATTTTTACAAATAAGAATGCGTATTACAAAAATTCGAAAAAATTATAAAGTGGAAAATCTAGAATTCTCACTGCTGTCACCGTCATATTACTATGTATGACAAATTCAACAGGGCTTCAAATGAATCTACTAATTGTATATAAAAAATAAATAACTTTATTTACAAACTTAGCCTTATTTTTAAACCTAGGATTATTTAATTAGGGGAATATCTACTTTGGAATTGTGGATTTGATTGGCTGGTATAATTTTGATGCTATTTTTGATGTTACTGATCCGTCTGTGATGTAATAATAGTATAATAGAATAACACAGGAGGAGTGCTCCAATAATACAAAGAATAACTTCTACTACTAATAATATTCTAGGCATGATGATGTACATCACTCTGAGGGCTTTTATTGCTATTGCTGGAAGCCTGGGCTGCCTCTGAAATAATAAAAAAAAAATCGTAAAAGGTGCTTTTCTGTGCCTTGGCGTTTTGCTGGGTCATCCATAGTCCGAACGGGGAAGGAATGGAATGCTCTTCCAGCAACAGTGTTTCCTCCAGGGTATGACCTGAGTCTTTTTAAGTCAAGAGTGAATGGGCATCTCATGGGCATGCGTGCTCCATCTTAGACTGCTTCGTCACTTACCATCAGGTGAGTTTATCAAACGCATGCCCATTTTACCATAAAAAATATTCTCGATATAATTCTCGAGTGGTGATCTTTCGTAGCAATGCAAATTGATGCCGTCAAGAATACTGACATTGATTCTAATTTTAAATGATAATAAGCATTAATTATTATTGTAATAGTTAAACTTAGACGCCTCTTCAGACAAAACATGGTGACTAATGAATTTAATAATATCTTGCATGCTACTAGTACACGTGTTTGAACAAATAAACTTAATATTATTAATACAACCAACAGAATCTGTTACTGATCGACCAACTTTTACTTAACTAGGTACTGTTCTTATTTATTTGTATATATATTCAAGTAATTTATTTTTGTAAGTGTTGTAACAAATGCTTTTCCTTTCGTTATTTTCTCCTTTTTTATATATGTTTTGTTATATTTTTAACATTTTCCATTTCTAAGTGTTTTTGATACCACCATTCCACTACCGGACTACTAGACGCTCGGCTAAGCGCTATCTCTTCGTGGTCAAAATACCACCCATTCGTACCAAGCGATTTGACTCCACGTTCATAATTAGAACGGCTAAGGAATGGAATGCCCTGCCAGCGTCTGTGTTTCCGGCGAAATATGACCCGGGCGTGTTCAAGAGAAGAGTGAATAGGTATTTACTTGGCTAGCATGCTACACCTTCGATCGCATCGTTACTTTCCATCAGGCGAGAGCGTGGTCAAATGCTAGACAAGTTTGAAGTTAAAAAAATATATATTTGGCTTGTCTGTCATATCACCACTACTAAAACATACAACTGTTCTGTCAAAAGAGAGCGCTTAAATTTGGTTTTAATAAATTATTTTTGGTGATCTAGTTATATTCGTGCTACTTTGATACTGGACCTGCTCATTCTCATCGAATGCCATGCATAAAACCTCGTAGTGTCAAATTGTTCTGTTAGCAAACTCCTTTTAATAAACACTGTATGTTCGAGGAATAGCGCCTCAGTGTTTTCTCTTGTTTAATCCTCGCCTATTTCAAACTTGATAGAGAGGGACGTAACACAAAATAACTACTCCATCGTTACAGTAGGTTAATGATTATTATACATATTATTATTAACCAACATTTACGAGAATTGGTTAAGTAGGTACAGAAAATATTTTGTCGTTTGTATTGATATTTGCTATATGTGCAACACGTTTGAATAACGTTACAGTTATACAAAATATAATAAATAAAAACGGCGACCTGCTAACTATGCCAAAAAGTTCTTATAAATGTATAAGAAAATACAACAATCATGATTATTTAAACTGAAATTTAGTAATCAAGCGCTAAACTTACAATTTGGAAATGAGCGATGGGAAGGACAATGTCGGAGAATCTCCGCGCCTCCGAGTTGTAATTGAGATTCCCGAGGACGATATTCACTTGAAGAGAGAGTTTTGTCTCCAGAGTAAGACCGATTTTCTGAAAACAACAGATTAAAGTGTTTCTATAAAATTAAACATTCATGTTTTTTAATGAATGACGTGACGTGCTAGCCGTTCGTCTGGTGTTGAAGAGTCACGGCCATCCATAAAGGTTCGAGTGCCACTCGGAACTTTAAATATATAGTTTTGCGTAACAATGCACTGCCCACGTCATTCTGTGACATTAGCATAGTCAAGATTTCTAGACTGTAATATCAGTTTATAAAGTCTCAGCCTAGTATATTCACCGCTGGAACGCAGTAGTTATAAGTGTGTTTATGTTAAATAAGTCATTTCATTACGTAATTAAGTAGTACTCGCGCACTACTCCATGGAGGTGGAATATCTGGCAAAGCGGTGGTACCTACCTAGATTAATTCGAGATTAAAATTCCTACCACCTGAGTAAATAAATAAAATAAACCATCAATAACAACTCCCAACGATAACATACATAGATACTAGACCCTAACAAATATTCCTGTGTCTAGGGACCCAGGAACTACGAGGACCACAACACCCAGATATATAATAAAAGTATATATGCGTTTCTTACTGTGCGTTTCTGTTATTTTTCCTGCCGCGGGATACGAACCCACTGCCTTCGGGTTATGAGCTGACCTGCTCCATAACCGCACCAAAGAGGCTGTCAGATGTAATAATACCTATATATATACCTTTACTGCCTACTATTTAAATTCCTATGGCATCGCTCTACAAAAGTCTGTTGTCTTCAAAAAAAATGCTTTAGAAAGGGGGTCAGTTATTAAGAAAAAAAGTTGATTACCCAACATTTCATTCAAGCGCTTAACTAGTGTTCCGTAGTGAGTAGTTTAAAGTCGATAAAATCTAACATTAGTAACATTGCACTAAAATCCATCTTTATCGTTAATTTCTATTCCATATTAATCGATAATTTTAGTTTTAATGTTGTTAGTTGATAGTAGAGCGTTACTTACTGGTTCAATAACTAAATGGCTGGAGTGTGTAGTCCTGTTTGGACTCAGCCCTTCTATTCTTTTATACAATTCAGGGTCTCCATCCAAGAAGTGGCCTTTAGATAGTGCAAGCGGGAGTCCTGGAGAATACATTTTAGAAAATTAATATAAATACTTTTATTTTTAACCTCCAACATCGATTTTTTACTTGGCTAGCATGCTACACCTTCGATCGCATCGTCACTTCCCATCAGGTGAGAGCGTGGTCAAATGCTAGACAAGTTTGAAATAAAAAAAAAAAAAAATCGAACAAAAATGTAATGTAATGTAACTTTCTTGTTGTTATAGTATTAGTATAGTGTTTCACGTTTGTGTCTGTCTGGCGGTTTTCCTTTGTGGTTGCCAAAAAGTATTTAATAAACCAATTTCAATGCGGTTATTATATTACAACATGAAGGTTGTATCTTTTTTTGTATTACACAGTTAAAGCACAGCACTATCATTATCATCAGTTATTAACTTTACTAAAAATGTTATAGTTTCAAGATTGGTGTTCTAACATTAAAGTAAATTCAATTTAATGGTTAGTTATTTAGAAAAACTTTAACTTTAGAAAATTAAGTATCGGACCTAAGAAGGCTGATTTAATTAGAATGTTTTTAGATCATCAACAAGACTTCAAAATTTTACTAGACTTTAAACTTACCCATATAACATGACGACATATCCATAAGACCTTTAGGGCAAACCCCTTTGCTGTTGCATAGAGTCCTTTTCCCAAAAGCAAGTTCATCCATTTCATACACGAGGGCATCGGGTCCGTATTCAGACGTGGTTTTGCCGCAGACAGTCATCGGGAACGCCTTGCAAATGCCCACGCGTAAGATGTTGAGGGGGGCCTTGGAGGACATCTTTGGAGGATATGCGATACCCTCGTACGTGTTATTGAAGGTAGCTGTACTGAAAATATGTTGTATTGGTGTAATACGCCTGTATATTACGAGATAATTGAAGGGTTGAGAATAAAAAGGATTTAACTGACAAATTGACAGTTTCGAGAAAATTGACTTTAAACGTCAACGGCGTCATTTTAATGTAGAGTGCTTATAAGGTAATAGAAAAGGTTTATGTAAGTTTCAGTTGCTTGAAAATGTTTTAATTCTATTTAAAATTACTAAATATAGTACTAATTCATACAATTACTGTAGAAATATAATATAATAAAATAAATATAGTAATGTTTTTATGCTAAGCAAACTGTATTCCTGTGACAGATAAACCATTTTTAGACTCAAAATCTCGAGATTTAAGGCTCATTTCGGTATTTTGAGAATGTATCATTGAAGATAATTTCACGCTGAATCCAACGATACCCATAAGTCATTTTGTCAAAAAAATCAGTTAAATCCTTTTTATTCTCACTCCTTCAATTGATATAGGTATTGGAATAATAAAACCAGGTCAGACATAAACTAACCTACACTCGGGGGGTTGGTCAGCCAATTCTGTTGAAGTACAATTCGTAAAATTATCATTTATTAAATACATGTCGACTAGATTTAGTTTGGAGTTACGATGATAATTCACTGTGTGAATTTTGTGATAGCCTAACCATTGTCTGTTATAACAGCAATATGTTAGAGGTAAGATACTCAAAGTATACATGATAATGACTTGTAAACGAGTCAAGAGTTAAATATATTTTTTCAAAATATTATATATATGTACGTGTGTTTATTATTATACATCCCAGATTTTATTATTTATCTTTTACCTTTCGGAAATCATTTCTTGGTTGCCTGTAGTGATGATTCGGAACTGCTTAACAGTTTTGATGCTAAACTTGTCTGCGTCAGTAGCGCCCAGCTCTAGATGGTAGTAAGCCTTCTTGTCATACATCTAGAACAACATTTTGAGCTAGGGTTTCTAGGGGATACTGGATAGGGATATGGTTCTGATACAGGTGGTTATTGTGCATTATACACTATCTGAATCAATTGACATACCTACAGCATTCAGGTATACCTATATACCTATTGAATGAAATTTTAATTCTCCACGTTTTGCATCTTAAAAATTATTCTCAAACTCACAAATTTTAAAAATCAATTCCTGTTCGATAGTCTCGCTAAAACTCGAGAACGGCTGGGCCGATTTAGTTGATTTTGATTTTGAAATATTTGCCGTAGTCTAGGGAAGGTTTAAAAGGTGAGAAAAGAAGAAGAAGTATTCTCTTGGACATGGTTAGGGTGTAAAACTGTTAACCCGTGCGTAGTCGGGGCGGGTCAGCTAGTGTTATAATACAGATAACATACTCGGTCCATGATTCCAGTGCTCTCGAAGTGTATCAGCCCAGGTACCAGTTTATTGGCGAAGCTGAGTACCGGATCTCGGTACCCCCACAGGTAGTCCTGCACCGACCTGTTCACGACCGCCTTGGACCTCAGCTGGGAGACCATAATGTTAAATACGCTACGCACTATGAATGGAGACTTGCTCAGGAGGGTAGTGGCGCTCTGGAAAAAGATAAAAATATAATACAATTCATTAGTAAACTAATAACTTTGGCATGTACAATACTAAATTAAAGTAAGAACTTAAGCGTGCAAATCGAATCTAGATCTACATATAACGTGGTGGTTACTTGTGTAATATATATTTATGTTCACGTTCGCTTTACAGTTGTAATCGAAGCTTCGGATCGAAGTTTTCTGTTTTGCATTGTGCCGGATTGATTGCACCAGTAGTGAGAAAGAGGACTTCTCTTTTTTTTTTCAAACTAACAATTGTAATAGGCTTGCTATATATTATTCAACAATAAGCCCTTTGTAATTTTATATGCTTTGTAAAATAACTTAATATTAAGTATTTAATATAATTGTAACTTGTAAAAATGCTAAAAATAGCCTATTTGCAATAAATTTTTTGACTTTGAGTTTGAATTTAACATATGTAATAATCAAGTATACTTTTTCAACCAGTACATACCAACATGGGTATATTTGGCATGGTGATGTTCAGATCTTCTGGATTTGCGACCGACTCTTCAGGCACAAACACCGACCTCAGTTGCGGAGTATACGTCATCAGACCATCTTTAAGGAGCAGGTCTTTATGTGTTCGGTATTCTCTGTAACATATTTCTAATGTAAAGTTTGTATAAATCTACGCTCTTTAAGCAGAGTTTTTTTAAATTTTGGTTCACACAGTTATTAACATATTATGAAAAGGAATTACGTTAACCGATGACGCAGGATATAAAATACACACCATTCCACATAAAGTGGTTCCAGGATATGAAGATGATGAGCAATTAAGCAATTCTGCATATTAAAATTACTTTTTTTTACTATTATAAAAATAGTGTGGGTTTTATTATCATGCAAAAATTTATACCAACTGCTAATATGGCTGATTTTCGATGAAATTTTGTTATGTAGGTACTTCAGAAACTTAGACGAATTAACCAAGTGGCTAAACATGGTAAAATCATAAGACTGTAGTACAAGATAAACGATCGTAAACGTGAGATGTAGATAGTAACTATCTACTTATAGTAAAACGGATTTATTGTTTTCTGTTAAGTTTGAATTTCAAATCCTACGGACTGCGCCACACATAGAACTTGATTGCAACCACTAGAAAGAGAAACTGGTATCAATTTGAAAGTTTTAGTACGTAGTTTATGTGCATAGTTACAAAGATAATTTCAAATAAGGAATAAAATTTCCCCTGTTGCATTGCAATAGAAGCTTCATGATCATCCCTCAGTTTTCATATCACCAATGAAACATCTTACATGTAAGTAAACGGTCCAACCTCCTGCAGCTGCAGCTTGTAGTCTTCACCAGCTAAGAACCGGTCTGCGTTCGAGATGTTGAACAGGAAAACCTCGAACCTGCCACACTCCAGCTCCTCGCTGAATATCTCGTGGAGAACAGTGCCATTGGCAAGACGAAAGTTCTGACGGAAAGTATTTTAAACGGGTTTAAAAATATCTTATGGAAGTTGACATTCCAGCCGCCACCAGCCCCAGAAAATACCACCACCATGGTAAGGATTCATGACAATGTTTTTCTTCATGAAAAAGCTCAAATTCATTGCTGGATTGAAACCCGCGACCTACAGATCTCATTACTGACTAAGCTATCACTTCTACCTAGTACTACGAAAAAACACTTGGGTATAATAGGATCACATTATCTGTGATTAGTTTTTTTTTTGTTTTTGGTGTTCAGCCAGTGTCAAGTAATTGATAATTTTTAAGTTAATTAATATAATATATGTGTCAAGCCAAATCACAGTCCAAGTAATCAAGTCAAGTCATAATCTAGTCTAGTCTAGTCAAGTCATACTCCTAGTAAAGTGGTGGCAACATTACCAGAAGCTTCGATGGAGTTTTGGAAACAAAACGAAAAAAACGCTTCACCATCATTATACCACTTTCCTACACTTATGCCTATAATCCCGCACTTAACGAATAAAATTTCACCAATTTTAATGCGCTAGCACTGAAAATAACACAAGTTTTGGAAAATAATAGGTCTTTACCTATGAAATTGCCGTATTGCAGTACAGACTTTTTCAAACAAAAAAAAGTTTTGATTGTCTATGAATTCTAAATTCAAATTAATTTTGTTTTAAAAATATGACATTCTATTTACAATATAAGTCTTTTGTTTATTGATTAGCGTTGTATTTTCATTACATTTCAACATTTTTCCTCATAATGGATACTTTGAAATTTCGTGTAATTATGGAATATGAGTTCCGTCGTGGCACCAACGTGGCACAAACGACACGTAACATCAACGACGTTTACGGAGAGAACTGTACAAACGAACGTACAACCCGTTATTGGTTTGCTCGGTTCCGTTCTGGGAATTTTGACTTGAAAAATGAACCTCGTGGTCGTCCGGAAACTTTGGTCAACAATGATGAATTAAAGGCGATTGTGGAAGCTGATGAATCTCAATCTACAGCTGAGCTGGCAGCAGCTTTTGATGTTAGCGTCAAAACAATATTGGTCCATTTGCGACAGATTGGCAAGATAAAAAAGCTTGATGGGAGATGGGTGCCCCACGAACTTAACGATCGCCAGCGCAACGTACGCGTCGAGACTTGCCTTGCGCTGCTTAACAGGCACAGAAATGAAGGAATTTTGAACCGAATTGTTACGTGCGACGAAAACTGGATTCTTTTTGACAATCGAAAGCGCTCAGCAAGTTGGTTAGATCCTGGTTCGGTACCAAAGCAATGTGCAAAACGAAAAATGACCCCTAGAGAGGTGATGGTCACAGTTTGGTGGTCTAGTGCTGGTGTGATTCATCATAGCTTTTTGCAAAATGGCGAGAGCATTACTGCAGATGTGTACATTGAAGAACTGACCACAATGATGGCGAAACTTGCACGTCTGCAACCAGCTTTGGTCAATCGGTCGTCTCCACTGCTACTTCACGACAACGTGCGACCCCATACTGCACAACAGACCGTCTCTAAGCTGCATGAGTTGGGTTTGGAAGCTCTCCCTCATCCGCCATACTCACCAGATCTTGCGCCTACCGACTATTACTTTTTCCAAAATTTGGACAACTTTTTAGCGGGAAAAAATTCAATTCCCGAGAGGCAGTACAAAACGCCTTTGAAGAGTTTGTTGTCTCCCGTCCTGCTGATTTTTTCAAGAAGGGCATCCATAAACTGCCACAGGGTTGGCAAAGATGCATTGATTGCAGGGGTGATTACTTTGAATAAAAGAAATAAATAAGTTCGAAAAAAAAATACTTTAACTTTTTTCAAACAAAACGGCAATTTCATAGGTAAGTGACGTGACCTTTTTCTTTTTCGCGCCAAAACTCTCTGTGAATAGTTTATTTGCAAAATTTAACCCTATAAAAACTTTTTATAGGATCTGTGGCAGTAGCAAAACTTAATCTAAGAAGCCTTGAAGAATGCTTAGTCTTTGGACTAAATAGAGACCAGCATTTTGGTCACGTGTTGCCTCGATCAGTCGTTCCGAAAAATCTTTGTAAATGATGTGTGCACTTACATATTTTCCAACAATGAACATTGGGTCAACCGCTACTAATATTAATGGTATGAGGAGACACAGTACCCCTAAAGTTGTGACGATAAAAAGCTTTTCTGTGAACAAAAGGTAATAAAGTCAATTTCATTGACGGTAAAAGTCCCGGTAGATTTATTGGATATTTCATAAATTAGATTCACGTGATTTAGATTACTTTACATATAGACTTAGGTTTAGGACTTCTCAAAATAATTTTATTAATATCTTTTTAATTAACGTTAGCGTTAATTGTCTTTTATATATTTTATTGTATTGTAACGTATATAACTATGTAATAATAGTATTTAAAATTAAAGTACGTAATAATAATGTAGTTCTGTGTCTAAGATGATACCCAGAGTGGAATATCAAGTATTGTTAATTAGATTATTATCTCATCCCATCATTAGTCTTTCTATGCCCCCTGTTTGACATAGGCTTCTCCCATGAGGAAAGTTTCCATAATCACCACACCAGACAGGAATCTTGGTTATCGCAGTATATTAATGTACTGCTGCCCGTACCCTGGAACCCTTAACCATCTCTCACGACACCCGCGGGAAGAGGTGGGGTGGTCCTACTCTTATACCTGAACCATACGGAAATTAGATTTTGTATGCTGTTATTTGATCGGGTAAACTTACTTTTATCCAGATTAAGAGTTTCTTTTCGTTGTATTATTGCCATTTTCTAATTTTACATCAGATTTCAAGAAATGGTGGACTTACACTAATCTGGAAAAAAAAACTCCGAATTAATAAACCAAAAACAACAATAAAAATGAAATGAAATATTCCCAGCGCTTGCTTGAATAGAATTTATCATATAAATTAATTCATATTATACAAATTAGAAAAAGAATACCTAGTTATATGTACTAACCCGTCAGCACGTAAGTAAATCTTAATAATAAATAATAACGCCCAACGATCACATACATCAATCCTGGACTCTAATTAGGATTCCCTGTGTCTAGGGACCCTGGGACTATATGAGGCAAATATAATAATAATAATAACGCCCAACGATCACATACATCAATCCTGGACTCTAATTAGGATTCCCTGTGTCTAGGGACCCTGGGACTATATGAGGCAAATATAATAATGATAATAATAACGCCCAACGATCACATACATCAATCCTGGACTCTAATTAGGATTCCCTGTGTCTAGGGACCCAGGGACTATATGAGGCAAATATAATAATAATAATAATAACGCCCAACGATCACATACATCAATCCTGGACTCTAATTAGGATTCCCTGTGTCTAGGGACCCAGGAACTACGAGGACCATGGTCCCACAACACCCAGACTCAGAACAAATATTTGCGCTTTTTTTTTCTGTGTTAAATACTTGTCCTGCCGCGGGAATTGAACCCGCCGCCTCCGGGTTATGAGCCGACCTGCTCAACCACCACACCACAGAGGCTGTCAAATATCACAATAATATATAGATATCACATAGATAAATGGCCAAATCCCTTTGGGGGATATCGATAAATGCTCAAAAAAGTATCAGTGCGTGCTCGGAGCCAATTCTGCTTAAAACTAAAAAGGTAACTTTTATTTTGATGAAAAAAAACATACCTATACCGACATGAATTGATTTTGGTATTTCAAGGTTAAATTTTCGTTTTTTTTTTTTTCATATATTCGTAGTTGTCAATACTTTAAACTTTTCCAATAGTTACGTAATGTAACGACAGATAAAATATTATGTAAATAAAAGCTATTGCTGACTTTTTTGTATTTTAATAATCTTAACTCAACAACATTGTTTTTAATAATATTGGACGCTCGACGTTTATCTAGCTTGCCTCATTAAAGTGATCAGTGATCACTGGGTTAGTTTTTTTTGTTGTAAACTATATGATAGTGCTGATTACCATAGATGTTCATTTCGACGTTGTATTGGTGATTACGTCATACTAGGGGCTGATCATGAAACTTTGATTGCAATGCAATAGGAGAATTTTTTTTTAATTTAAACTTCTCTGCGCACGTTTGACTTAGGGAGTAAGCTGGTGAATGCGTGACGGGGCGAACGGAAGTTGTAAATGGTTAATGTCCATTGTCAACATAACAAAGTTAAAAATTACTTAAAATATAATATTATCATAATGGTATGTCCGGTAAAATTACAATTTTCAATTGTCAAGGTGGCGACATTAACATTAAAAAAAGCAAAAACAAAGTTATACCGGCCGATAGATGGAGCTAAAGAAGTTTTACTTCACGACTGAAGTAAAACTTCTTTATGTTCTTATGTACATAAAAAAACGTGTGTGACAAAAGACCGTGTGGTCTTAAGCACACATGTTTTTTATGTACATTAGTACATGAGTAATATTAATTCTAGCAAGTAGCTTGTAATGACTCGGCGTTGTTATTCAAAAGGAGATTAAAATATTCAAGACAGACCGAATTGTTTATTCGATCACACTTTGCAGATAACAAGTACTATGCTTAGGTATCACAATATATTTGTTAGTATATCACTCACTTTAAGTACTAATTAATTGATAACAAATCTGAAGTGTGCGTAATGAAGCACGGATAAGACCAGCCCATTATCGTTTTCTGAATCCATCTGAGATGATGATAATAAATAATAATTATAATAACGACCAACGACCACATACATAGATCCTAGACCCTAACTAAGATTCCCTGTGTCTAGGGACCTAGGAACTACGAGGAACATGGTCCCACAACACCCAGACTCAGAACAAGTACCTACCTATTGTAATTGCGCTTTTTATTTCAAAGAAATGTAAAATATTTTATACTTACCTACATTCATAGACTTCATAATGTTGGGTATGCTTTATGTTGGTTAATGACAACAATTAATTTTAAAAGCCAGCAAAAAATAATAAATTAGACTTGTACGCTGTTAAATACCACCATTTAATTTCAATAGTCAGCAAAAAAATAATAATTAAAAAATGAAAAAGGTAATTTGCAACAAATACAAATAAAATAATAAAAAGTAGAAATAGTGTATTATTTATATACACATAAAATAAATAAAAATGTATTTACATTTTGTTTTTGTTTTTCAGTAAATTGTATTTACTTTCAGTTATTAAGGTAGATGTTGAAGTAAAATAAATAATCGGCATGTTTGATACTGAATGTTCGTCAGTCGTTAAGCCAAATCAAGTCTTTAGGTGGCTTAAAAGTTTTAACACTCGGCCTGACCACTTACTTATACGAGAAGATACTGAATGTCAAGCTACAAACTGACCGCTATAGAGTAATAGTGAGCCGCAACCCGATGTCAAGAGGCATAAAGTTATGCATGCAGTAGGTACATGCAGTTATATGGCCAATTAATAATATTTTATTCTATTTTATTCAACGAATAGACTTGGAGTTTAGCGTTCTAATGTTTGGAATTCCATAATATCTGTATTTATGGTACAAAGTCATTAAAAAACGAGTGTGTTTTAGAGGTAACATTTCTTTAGTATAGCTCCATCTTTCGGCCGTGATAATTTTGTTTTTGCTTTGTTTAATGTGTCGCCATCTTGACAATTATAAATTGTCATTTTACCGGACATACCAACATAATATGATAAATTTAAAATATTTTTTACTTTTTTATGTTGACAATGGAGATCTACGTGAACCAACAACTTTCAAATTCCGTTTGCCTCGTCACACATTCACCTGCTTACTCCCCAAGTCAAGGGAGCTTATAAAAAGAAAGCTTGTAAAGAAGTTTTATATGGGATATCTAGTGTAGTTCCGCTGTTTTGGTGGATTTGCCGATATTCGTGTTTCGTTTCGTGTTTAGTGAGATCTTTGAGTCAATTCCTGTAATGTAGGAATTGACTAACAAGACAAGAAGTATCTACCAAAGTACAGCCAAAGCTGCTGTGGTGGAAATAGAGTCTAATAATTGAAGGGAGTTTCCCTTTTTTATTTTTCATGTTTTTTTCCCCTTTGCTCCATAAATTTTGATAGCTCCTAAATTCTAACTTATCTATCTAGCCACCGTAGTCCATACAATTTTTTTTCAATGCACAAATTATACTTGTCTTGCAACGGGAATCCAACCCGCCGCCTCCTGGCTGACCCGACCTCACCACAGAGGCTGTCTAATGTAGAATGTGGGTAAATGTGTCTGGGTGTTATGGGACCACGGTCTTCGTAGTTCCTGGGGCCCTAGACACGGGGAATCCTAGTTAGGGTCCAGGATCTATGTATGTGACCTTTGGGTGTTGTTATTATTTAAAAAAAATGTGTGAAAATACGGACTGTTTATGTAATAAGATTTTTCATGTTGCGTCCAAAATTACTTCAAAGTCTTCTTCAGAATGTAGGTAATTACGAAAATTATAAAAAAATATACTAATGTTTTTTATAAATTATCACCAGTAGGCGTGCAAATATTTTACATAGTATGTTTATAAATACTTAGATTTAATTTTCTTTATAGCTCAATTACTTTTAAGAGGTCCCACGATAACCCATTATTACAGTAAGATATTTTCTTTTCTGTTATCGGTTTTGGTCGGTGCCTTTGTAAGTTATCGCGTTATCGGTGTCGCGTAAATTACTTGCACGATATTTATTACATATACAGAGCACTAAAACCATCTTATTGAAAAAAATATTAGTTTTGTTATGAAATATTTAACTGACAAAAATATTGTTACAGAATTTTTAACATTATTTAGTCTTAATCTTAGTATTCCACAGTAGATACTTACGACAGTATTTTTCTGCTGCACAAGTTTATTTACTGTTTTTTAGATGGTACATTATAGTGTAATAGGAATAGATATGCTTAAGTTAAGTACCTATATACTGCCGGGGCGAGATGGTTAATGCAGTGCGTCTCCATCTCGCCCCATCCCGGCGGCGGTCGGATCACGGGGGGGTTTTAGTGGGTTCGAGTCCCACATACACCCTGCCACTACCCCCGTGGTGGCAGAGAAGTGCGAGGGCATTTCCCCCCTCAAAAAAAGTACCTATATACTGCATCTTCCACCAAAAGGAGTAAAAAATATGCATACTTATCAAATGTAATAGGAGCGTCGTTGGAGAAAAGTGAAACACACGAATCCTCGTAATTGAATAAATTAACAGACTATTCAATGATAATAAAATGCAATATATAGATACTTAGCTTATATAGGCATATCTATTACTAATTTCTTATTACACTACATATAAAAGAAAAAAACTTTTGTTTGCAGTTATATCACGTGGACTTTATATTTTATTCATAACAGCCTCTGTGGTGTGGTGGTTGAGCAAGTCGGCTCATAACCCGGAGACAGTAGGTTCGATTCCCGTGACAGGACTAAAGTATTTGTGCGCAGAAAAGAAAGCCCAAATACTTGTTCTGCGTCTGGGTGTCGTAGGACCATGGTCCTCGCAGTTCCTGGGTCCCTGGACACAGGGAGTCCTAGTTAGGGTCCAGGATCTATATATGTGATCGTTGGGCGTTTATTATTATTAGTATTAAGTCTACCCGTGTTCCTTACCTGCACCATTACAAGTTAATGTCCACAAGTTAGTGTCCCAATAAGAGTAACTACTGCTGTCCAACGAATTTGTAATGAGTTCAGTTTAAAAATACTTTATTCCGTTTGGTTTCGCGTTGTTGTGTCACTTAGGATGGTGGATTCGACCAAACTTGGATTTATACACGAGTAACTATACCAGAATAAATCTATTCCACGATATTATACTCGAGTAATTCATTCTAATTCAATACTAAGTTTAGCTACTCTATTTTTACTCTACTACTATACGCGAATAGCGGAATAAATGATGAACGAATCTATTACCCAGTAACAATTGTTGTTCTACAACGACACGGTATTCAAGCTTATGTTATATCAACTCGTTTTTGTCGTATTATAATGTAGAAAAGTAAATGACAAAATACATGGTCGGACGTCTTTTTTATCTTTGTCTATTTTGAATTAAAATATTCTCGGAATAATTCTGTTATTCCACCAACAACGGTAGTATAGTAATAATACTCGAATAGACTTGCTATTCTTAGAATTGTAGATGGTAAAATGTGAAATTGATTTACTCTCGAACAAATGGCGATTTATTCTAAGAATAAAATTTACTCTCGTTTGGTCGAATCCACCCTTAGTTAGATGTAGGAAGCATCAGTATGAATTTTGATATTTGATACTATCTCACCACTTGAGAATGCGGAGACAGAAAGATAAATAGGCTATGTAGGTATAATCGCATTCCTATCATTACAAAAAATGTTCTTATCGGCCTTGTCAATCTGATTGGCATGTATAACACAAACCGCAATTTCAGCGAAAAAATCTACGTATAAAGAAACGAGGTAACTACCAATAGTGGCTATAAATTCTAACCCCCTAACAAATAAAACTATAACAATGATAAACAAGAATACCTACTGGATTTTTTTCTCTTGTTTTACATTTTCCCATTTCAAACTTGATAGAGTGAAACCAAACACAATAACTTTTTACCGTTACTCAATATATTTATAGATTTTTTTTGTGTTTTTGAATGATGTGACGAGCTAGTCGTTCACCTGATGCTAAGCAATACAGACCAGTAACAGACCAGTGTCACTCGGAACTCGAAAATATAAAGTCTCGCGTGACACTGCACTGCACACATCATCCTAAGACATCAGCACGGTCTAGTAATAAGATTACTCGACTGTGAGATCAAATCATAAAGTCTCAATAGCCCAATAATTTCACTAGCTACAGTGCCCTTCAAACTGGAGCACTATAGTGCTTGATTAATTAACGAAAAAAAGGTGTACTATAAAAAACAAAAATTAAATTAAATCCAATTTTTGTGTGAAAGTTATTGCCAACATTCAATATTTAATACTATACTAATAGAAAATAAATTAAATGTTTAACAATTAATTTAATTACTCACGTTCCTTACTGATATAAATATTTTATGTCCAGATAAGTTAGGTAGGTACAATTGGAACCACAACATTGTATTAATAAATATTTAATAATATTAAATTGGAATGTGCATGCGTTGTGGCTACAGAAGAAATTAAAAGAAGGCACTGAAAAGAATATTTAGAATTTTTCTCTGATTACCAATTGGAGAATTGAGAATAAAAAGGGTTTAACTGTCAAATTGATAGTTTCGAGAAAATCGACTTTAAGCTTCAACGGCTTCATTTTAATGTAGAGTGCTTATAAGGTAATAGAAAAGGTTTATGTAAGTTTCAGTTGCTTGAAAATGTTTTCATTCTATTTTAAAATACAAAATATAGTACTAATTCATACAATTACTGTAAAAATATAATCTAATATAATAAATATAATAATGTTTTTATGCTAAGCGAACTGTATTCCTGTGACAGACAAACCGTTTTTAGACTCAAAATCTCGAGATTTAAGCTTCATTTCGGTATTTTGAGAATGTATTATTGTAGATAATTTCATCCAACGCTGAATCCAACGATACCCATAAGTCATTTTGTGAAAAAAATCAGTTAAACCCTTTTTGTTCTTACCCCTTTAATTGGGTTAGTGAACGTAATTTATTTTACAAAAGTGAAAATGTCATCATTTGGTAAGAATGAAAAATTGCAGATGGAAGAAAAAAGTAAATCTTATGAATGAAAAAATTAAGAAACTGAGCAGAAAATTAGAAAATTATCACCACACGGGTAAAACTGCGAGGCGAAGCTAGTTTTTAATATAATAAACTATACATTATAAAAAAAAAAAAATTGTACAGGTTTTTTTTTTTTTTTTAAGGAATGACGTGACGAGCTAGCCGTTCGCCTGATGTTAAACGACACGGCTGCCCATATCAGCTGCAGTGTCACTCGGAACTCGGAAGTATAGAGGTTCGCGTGACACTGCACTGCGCACGTCATCCAGAGACATCAGCACAATCTAGTAATAAGATTACTAAACTGTGAGATCAGATCATAAAGACTCATTTGCCCAGTAATTTCACTAGCTACAGTGCCCTTCAAACCGGAACACAGCAGTGATTGCGCACTACTGCTTGGCGGCAGAATAACTGGCAAAGCGGTGGTACCTACCTAGACGAACTTTGCAATAAAGTCCTACCACCTAGTAAATATAACCTTGCGATCGTAGTGGAAAGTAGAGTGTAACACACGGCGCAAAAATCAATTTTAACTCGGTTTCTATTTACTCCTCCGCCAAAGCTTAGGAGTTTTTATTCTCCACCCGGTGACGCTGTAAAGGTTGATAGAGACCAACAGCATTAGCCCGTTAAAAAAAGAATATATAAAAATAAGATAGAGGAGAACACACATTTTTTGTGTTAAAGAAAGAGAGAGCAATACGCGTTATTGTAATAATAATAATAAAGCTTTATTTGATTCCATACATAGTATACAATAAACGATAACAATTGGTACCTTATTCACCTATTATTCAATTACATTTATTACACTTAGATGAATTTGGATTTTAATTATAAATTCTATTTTGTAATTAGTTTAATTATTGTTTGTTTTAATTATTTAGTGCATGGACCCCGTTCGGCTAAAAGCCTCCCCCAAGGAATGCCATCCTTCTCTGTCATTAGCTCTGTCTAGCCAACTTCCACGCGACAATTTCGTCTGCCCATCTGGCCCTTGGTCGTCCTCTCGATCTGGTGCCTTTTGGCCCAGACCACTTTGTTGACCGTAGAGTCCATCTATCATCCTTGTAACTGGCTACGTGTACGGGCGGAATTGTAATACTAGGGTATATATATTATAGGACCTGTTTTTAGGTAATCGATGCGAAGATGTGCCTAACCTTCCCCCTTTTTACATTATACCTATTACCTTTCATACGGCATGCACAGACCATATATAATAAAATAGATTTACCTACTTTACGGTAGGATATCCAAACCACCCAACCCACGCAGCACTTATAATTCACTTTCACAATTTCATGAACACAAAAACTGAACACGCGCTTTTGCTTTTATTTTATTTATGATTAAATAAGCTAATGGGACATCAGGCTACGTCCGCTACACTCTGGAAAATAAAGTGTAGTTATTGTATGTGATCGTATCGTTGTGCTACGTACCGATAAAATAGATAACATTGGGATAGGGTGAGTTGCGAGCTGGCGTACCTACCATGTGGCGGTACCGCTTCACGCATACAAGTTCATACCATGGACTTCTACATACAGGCTTTTACTAAGCCTAAATTACACTAATGAAAAAAACGAGTGTGCTTCAGACACGGCTGAAGTAAAACTTCTCTAGCTCTCTCTCCAGTAATGTAACTCTTTCTCTCTATCTTCATGTAGAGAGGGTAAATAAGTTTTACTTCAAAAACATAGATTTCCTTTGTTGACTTGCGTGATAGCTCAGTTGGTAGTATCCCTGCCTTCTGAACTGCAGGTTGTGGGTTCAATTCCCAGGACAAACATTTTTGTGTTGAGCATCGATTTTTGTTCTGTGTCTGGGTGTTATATTGTATTCTATATATGTATTTACAAACAAACAGTATCTAAGTATTGTATCAGTTATCTAGTTCCCATAGTACAAGCTTTGCTTAGTTTATGGCTAGATGGCGCTGTGTGAAATGTCCGCACATATTTATTTATATACCTGTAATTCTCAGAATAACTCCATATTAATTATAATTAGCTGTAATTATATCAGACAAATAACATGGTATACCATAGACAACTCAAAAAAAAATTAAAAGTACCTACGATAGCCTGTAACTAATCCATTATCCCAGAAGGCCCGATAATTCAATTCATTATTTATATTTGCCAAACGATCGTCAACTACTAACTACGTTGAGAGGTATGAATAGGTTGGCTTCTTTACTTAAATGTTACATTAAAATATAACCAATATTATTTATTTGCGACATACGTATTACGACGCATATATTGTTAAAATGGAAGAATTCAGCGTGTATTAAAATTTAAGCACAAATACACCTTGAATGGAAATATAAGAAAACGACAAAAAAATTATACGCAGAATAAAATGTTGAGATATGGCTAAATTAATAAATAAGCTTGTTTCTTATTATTATTTAAAAAAAAAAAAAAATTTTTGTATAAATCAGTTTTATCAAGAAGCTATTATGTACTTTCCAACATACAACTTCCCGGCTCGCCTTAAACCATAACGCAATAAATCGCCTTAAATACTACCTTTCAACATTTCTCAGTGATAAGCTCGTCTTACCAAAGGATTTGAAATATAATTAAATCATTTCCGAGGTCCGTTACTAT
The DNA here is from genome assembly GCA_905220475.3 of Ennomos fuscantarius. NCBI lineage: Eukaryota > Metazoa > Arthropoda > Insecta > Lepidoptera > Geometridae > Ennomos > Ennomos fuscantarius. Next base: position 553,655 of record HG992032.1, read on the forward strand.
CTTCCCCAAAAAAAGGTCACCTTAATGTCTATCAACATAAGACAATCTCCTAATGATAGGTTCATCTCACCAAAGGAAATTATAATGGAAGATCATTTCTGAGGTACGTTACTCACTTATCACCGAAGACTGAATTCGCATCGTTATCTGTATACCAATAGATATATTGTATTTTTTTTGTATCCTGCTAATTGGCAATCTGTTCATTGAACAATAATCCAATTCGCTGGCTGTTTCAAACTGATTATTTTTACGTTGTATGAAGAGAGATGCGTCCAGTGAGTTATCTCTAAATCTCTGACGTCGCTTTGGTCTGGAGAATTGAAGACTGCCCATTCTTGCAATTGAGCGGCCAATTCGTTTCTGTATCTGTTGAGTCTCAGTTGATATTTATAATAATAATAACGCCCAACGATCACAAACTAGATCCTGGACCCTAACTAAGATTCCCTGTGTCTAGGGACCCAGGAACTACGAGGACCATGGTCCAACAACACCCAGACACAGAACAAGTATTTGCGCTTTTTTTTTCTGTGCACAAATACTTGTCCTGGCGCGGGAATCGAACCCACCGCCTCCGGGTTATGAGCTGAACTGCTCAACCACTACACCAAAGAGGCTGTCAAATATGGCAAACAATAAAAATATGTAAATATAGCATAGAACTTCAATAGTAAATTTAGATAATCATCTACCCAATATTACAAAGAAAGAATCGATTTTAAAGCTTTGATAATTATAGCAAATATTATTTCATTTGGTATAAACGCTCCTTATAACACTTGGTACATAATAAATATCACAAACCTTCGTCGTCTTCTTTTTACCCAGGGTTACCATGCTTTATACGGCAAATTGCCTTTATTTTCTAAATACTACAATGATTTAATAACTAATACTAAAAACTATCTACTACTACTACTACAAAAAATACCCTTGGACTATATACTAGCCGCGATGACCTATAGACAGTCCAAATCCTACAGCCCACTACCAATAGGTTGCTTACCCAACATGCTGGCAGCATTGCCCCGTTGAATTGCAATGCTTATTCGTTGTGCCAAATAAGTGCCACCACCACGCTTTTCACCTGAAATAAACCTACGTGGTTTAGTATCATCACTAACAACTTCTACCATCATCTTAACTTATCATCATTATCATCATAATCCGTCCCTTGAGTCTTTGTTTGCACTGAACTAAATTAATTGAATGTTTACGGCTCAGGTAACACCTTTTATCCCCCACTTAACGTCACATCATTATCAGAATCACATCCTGGCCTTAGAGACGTCAAGCAATTAACACTGAAATAAATTGACTTAAGTGTGTACGGCTCAAATGTCACCAACTTAACATGACTTCATCAACATCATCCGTAAGAAGCCTATAGTCTGTATAAATTGCTTGAAAATTTCTGAAGAATTTCTTTGGGTTTCAATCAACTTTATCATTTAATTACTTTGTACTTTGCTACGTCCCACTTATTGAACTTCCTATCACCAAGCCTAATTAAATAGATAATATGAAATTATAAAGGTTGAAACATACAGACGCGAAAGAGAAAATACCGCACGGCTTGGACATATTCTTGCAGACGGTGACCTGTCATTTGCATAGTGCATCTGTTCCAATCTTATAGGACTTGGCTACAGCCTTTGTGGTGTAGTGGCTGAGCAGGTTGGCTCATAAGCCAGAGGCAGCGGGTTTTATTCCCGCAGCAGGACAAGTAATAATAATAATAATAATAATAATAATAATATGTGTGGACATCTCACATAACGCCATCTAGCCCCAAACTAAGCAAAGCTTGTACTATGGGAACCAGATAACTGATACAATACTTAGATACTTTTTGTTTGTAAATACATACATAGAATACAATATAACACCCAGACACAGAACAAACATCGATGTTCATCACACAAATGTTTGTCCTGGGTGGGAATCGAACCCACGACCCGCAGTTCAGAAGGCAGGGTCACTACCAACTGAGCTATCGAGCCAGTCAAGTATTTATGCACAGAAAAAAAAATTCGCAAATACTTGTTCTGTGTCTGGGTGTTGTGGGATCCCAGTCCTCGTAGTTCCTGGGTCCCTAGACACAGGGAAACTTAGTTAGGGTTCTATGTATGTGATTGTTGGGCGTCATTATAGGTTTTTCTCGAACTTCAGCCATCAAAAATAAAATATGCTTTAAAAAAATATCCTGTCTGATTGCTTGCATTTGTTCTCTCACACCTGGTGGTAAATGAAGATGTGATCTTGAAGATAACACGCTTGCCTAGAAGAGACCTAGTAACTCTCAATTTGAAGACTCCAAGATCATAGCTTTCGGGAAATACTCTTTGGCTGTTTGTATGATAAAAGTGGGACAAATCGCTTTGTTCGTTTTAGATAAGTCTGTTATAAAAAAAACAGACTTATCTAGCGCTTGACCCCGCTCTTACCTGATGGGAAGTGACGATGCGATAGAAGGTGCAGCATGCTAGCCAAGTAAATACCTATTCACTCTTCTCTTGAACACGCCCTGGTCATATTTCGCCGGAAATAGACGTAAAAAGTGAAGGATATATTTGAACATGATATCAATTATTATCACGAGCATTTCCCGACTTAAAATAGCGATTATATAGGCATTATTTGGTAAGTAATCTTGCCATACCTATATTTCGCTTGAAAAACCATAACAATGAAGCACGCCTGTTATTTTATCTATACCTAACTTTTATCAGATATACATCATGACTATTGTAACGAAATAGTTTTCGCTCTCATTCATAGTTATTTTTACGTTAGTTAGTCATATTACCGTGAATCTGCCAAGTACCAGCTGGAGGCTCTTGACTAATAACCTAACCAAAAAGCTTATTGACGACGACACTTTGGCTAGTGAAAGGCTCCAGAGCCTAGCACATCGACGTAAAGTGGCAAGTCTGTCGGTCTTTTACATATTATACCATGCTGAATGACAAGGACTACACAACCGGATTACTAGGCACTCGGCTGAGCACCATCTCTTCGTGGTCGAAATACCACCTTTTCGTACTAAGCGATTTGATTCCACGTTCATAATTAGAACGGCTAAGGAATGGAATGCCCTGCCAGCGTCTGTGTTTCCGGCGAAATATGACCCGGGCGTGTTCAAGGTAAGAGTTATAGGTATTTACTTGGCTAGCATGCTACATCTTCGATCGCATCGTCACTTCCCATCAGGTGAGAGCGGGGTCAAGCGCTAGACAAGTTTTAAGATTTTAATGTACCAAGGCGGAAACCGTTACCCTTTCCCTGGATATTCCTTTAGCCAGCTCCTACGGCACCCACGGGAAGAGACGAGGTGGTCCTATACTCACATCACCGGGACCACACATCAACATTACAAATATCTATTTACAATTTTGTAAAAAATAATAAGGTGTGGTAAAATAAAAAGCACATGTTTTACAATAATTTCATTACACTATATGTTTTTTTATAATTTATTGTACAGAACGTTTATTCATTTAAAAGCTATTTTGGCTTATCTTTTGGCAGTAAATAAACAACAAAAACTGCACCTGTAAAAGAATAAAGCTAATTAATGAACATACAAGCAATTTTATTATCACCCTATCACCCTATAGGAAACGAAGAAGAAATTATTTCATAAATAATTCAACCACTCATTTCACTCTCTGAGGGATGGAATTACTACACCCTCCAAATTTCAATTCTCTAAGATCAGCGGCTTAGGCTCTGTGTTGACATATAAGTCAGTCAGTCAGGACTTAGAATTTTATATGTATAGATATTTTCACACCGCTAGGGTTACACGACCAAAAGCTCCCGGAAGACGTCCATTGCTGAACACAGGCCTCTCTCCCAAACTCCACTTTGGATGCTTATCATAAGCCCCCGGGCTTTCCATAATCACCACGCTTGGCAGGCGGGTTGGTTATCGCCGACGATTTTAATGTACCTAAAAGAATGCTACTGCCTATTTTCTAGATACCCTTATAGCTGGATTTTGCGGCACTTGCAGAAGAGATGGAGTGGGCCTATTCATACCGCCTGAACCACACAAAATATACACTGTCACAGTCTCTATGGTGTGGGGGTGGAGCAGGTTGCCCGCCACTAGGCTATCAGCCGATAGCCTAGTGGAGAGCACGATTCCCGCGACAAGGCAAATATTTGTGTACAGAAAAAAAAGCGCAAATACAATACATACTTGTTTTGAGTCAGGGTGTCGTAGGAGCATAGTCCTCGCAGTTTCTGGGTCCCTAGATACAGGGAATCCTATAGTTAGGGTCCAGGATCTATGTATGTAATCGTTGGGCGTTTATTATTAGGTCCATCCGTATTCCTCATCTACACCATCACAAGCTAATGTCCCAAAAAGAGTAACTGCTGTCCAACGAATTTGTAATGAGTTCAGTTCAAATATTTGTTCTGTGTTCGGGTGTTGTGGGACCATAATCCTAGTAGTTCCTGGGTCCTAGATACAGGGAATCCTAGTTAGAGTCCAGGATCTATGTATATGATCGTTAAGCGTTATTATTATCATTATTATACTCACCCATCATCAACGCGCTGCATACGTAGAAAGTGTCAGCACAATGAGTGTGCACAAATTGTCCGAGAAGACTGACCCCAGTCAGCGCACTGCTCCTAGCCACCATGGTGCCCAGGCACGCTGCCGTACCTCTGGTGCAAAACCAATCGCATTATATAACCAGTCTTTCAATAGGCTTATTTTGCCAGCATATTTAGATGTAGACCTCTTTCATATAATCTGTGTCTACGCGAGGAGAGACTGCGAGCACTACTGCTTGGCGAAATAAAACCCTAAATGATTGATTGTTGTACTATTTACTTCTATTGACAATATAAAATGCAGAGTACAAAGGTTTTAGTGTTGCATTTTGAACCAAAAAATAAAGGTTGGTAAGGAAAAATTATGACAGTGGTTATGAAAAATAAATAGAATGCTCTTGAGTTCTGGTAAGCGTAAGCAGTAACTTAAATTTAAATGTCTGAAGCGACAATCTGTTTTGCCACCGTCCTTATTTTTATAGTTCTTTTCGCTATATTTCTGGATTGTCTGGAAGATATCGCTTTAAGTAATAATACTACTCATTGTGATATTTAGTTTTAAGTTTGTGATTATTGATTACATATATCTGTGATGTAATGTTTCAATAATGAATTTCATTTATCTATTTGTTTCGGTAGAGTTCACATTTTTCCACATGTTAATACTTTTCTTTTTTAAAAACCACTTTTCTATTTTGATCATCAACTATTTTACATTTTCGTCATAAATATGATGCTTTAAAATCTTGTGACTTTAATATAAATTAGTGTCCTTTCCACACGGTTGAAGTAAAAGTTCTTTAGCTCCATATATTGACCGGTATAACTTTGTTTAATGTTAATGTCGCCATATTGACAATTATTGTGAATTGTCATTTTATCGGACATACCAACATAATAATGCAAAATTTTAACTTTGTTATGTTGACAATGGAGATCTACGTTAACCAACAACTTTCAACTTCCGTTCGCCTCGTCACTCACTCACCAGCTTACTCCCTAAGTCAAACGTGCGCAAAGAAGTTTAAATAAAAAGTAATTACTATGGAGATCTTTTTTTTGAAGGGGGAAATGCCCTCGCACTTCCCTGCCACCACGGTGGTGGCAGGGGTTATGTGGGACTCGAACCCGAAGGGGCGAGAAGGGGTCGCGATTGCAGTCCAGCCAACTCGCCCCCCGAATCTACGTCAACCAACTTTAACTTCCGTTCGCCTCGTATTCACCAGCTTACTCCCCAAGTCAAGCGTGCGTAAAGAAGTTAGAATTAAAAAATTGACGAAAGAATAATCTGGCAGATGATCTAAATCTCTTCACGTAAGTATACTAACCGAAAAGAAGTAGGGTATAAGTCCACATAGTATGAATATATGATGCCGATCGTCAACTGGTTGGCCAGAACTCCAAAAAACATGATGAAGCTTGTGATGGTCTCCTTGATGAAAACCACTGCCAGCGCAGACAGGCTGCCAATCAGCAGGATCGCGAAGCAAAGCCAGCGTTTCCGGTGTGCAAACCTTGCGAGGATGAAGAGCACCACGACAAATGAGACTCCTTGGATGAGACTAAACCATACAAACGCTATGTCCGTCTTGTAAGAGCAGTTTATCTGGAAAATAATAAATAATAATAATGCCCAACGATCACACATAGATCCTGGACCCTAACTAAGATTTCCTGTGTCTAGGGACCCAGGAACTACGAGTACCATGGTCCTACAACACCCAGACTCAGAATAAGTATTTACGCTTTTTTTCTGTGCACAAATAAATGTCCTGCTGCGGGAATCGAACCCGCTGCCTCCGAGTAATGAGTCGACCTGCTCAACCACCACACCAGAGAGGCCACAGAATTTACGCCTGCTCTTACAACTATGAAGAAAAACATCATGAGGAATCCGGCATATTCTAAAAACACATTTGAAGACATTGTGTCTTCCACCAACCACACTTGGCCAGCGTTGTTGTTTATGGTCTACAATTTTTCTGTGAGAGACTCGTGTCCCAGCAGAGGGAATGTATTAAGAGTAGTGTCCCAACAAAGAGAACGTATTAAGAGTAGTGTCCCAACAAAGAGAACGTATGAAGAGTAGTGTCTCAACAGAGGGAAAGAGAGGGTCCCAGCAGAGGATACGTATTGGGCTGATGACGTATAAAGTTTTGACTTTTGCTTGAATCCAGTGATGATGGGATACAGACAGAGACAGATTGGTGACAGATGCTTGACATGCCTTATCGCCACGCTGCTATCACTACCAATAAACTTCAGATTTTAAAAATTACAAACAGTCTTTATTTAATTCAATTGACTGTGATTACTGCACCAATAATGATAATTAACAATAACAGTATTGATAAGTAAAATTATTACCGAGTGTATGTCTGCAAAGCAGCGTTGTCAGGTTTATCACTATTGCAATTGGCCACATAATATCATTAAATTGATAAACGCAATCATCGCTATAAGTTTTCTTTTATCAGATTTATGAATAATTAATCTTTATTGTACCACACATGAAGACAGATCTATACAGTATAAAATGCTTTGTCCTAAATGACCGACGGATCAACGCACAGCCTAAATGGCTGATTGTGCAGACGTGAAACTTGGAGGGTATTTGAGTAGAAAGGATTTTTCGAAACTCTAAGGGGGTCAACACGGGGACTAAGTTTGTATTGAACAACGTGATTCTTTGGTCCAATCTACTTCTAATTTTGCATAAATATTTTTTTAAACAAAACTGACGGAAGACCTGTTTCGTATTTTATTGAAATTCATCCTTTAACGGGGATAAAAATGGGTAGAAAGTTATTTTGGCGGTTATTTGCGTCGAAGTGCGTATCAATACTCTTTAGTGCTTTTGATTTAAATTAAATTTTATTTTCATACATGTTTAAAAACTCAATCCGAGTTTATTCAAAAAAGGTTGAACTCTCTTAAAAACATAAGCAAATACTCTTTAAGAGTTTTGGCGGGAATGCGAAAAAGATTGCGTCACCGCATTGTATTATTTTCCAAAACTTGTGTTATTTTCAGTGTTATTGCATAAAATTGGTGGCATTCTATTCGTCAAAAATTCGTCGTAAAGTCATATTCCTAGTAGTGGTGGCAACTTTACTTGAAGCTTCTATGGAGTTTTGGAAACAACACGCAAAGAAACGTTTCACCATCATTATACCATTTTCCCACACTCACGCCTGTAATCCAGCACTTAACGAATATAATGCCACCAATTTTATGCACTAACACTGAAAATAACACAAGTTTTGGAAAATAATACAATGCGGTGACGCAATCTTTTTCGCATTCCCGCCAAAACTCTAGTATTATGTTCAATTTCAATTTAATAATATATAATAATAATAACGCCCAACGATCACATACTACTATAACTGTGTTCCGGTTTGAAGGGCACTGTAGCTAGTGAAATTACTGGCCAAATGAGACTTTATGACCTGATCTCACAGTCTAATAGTCTTACTAGATTGTACTGATGTCTCAGGATGACGTGCTCAGTGCGGTGTTACGCGAAACTCTATACTTTAGAGTTCCGAGTGACACTGCAACTGATATACAGCCATGTCGCTTAACATCAGGCGAACGGTTAGCTAGTCACGTCATTCCTTAACATTTTTTTTTTTTTGGTAATGCCAATCTAGCCATCACTACGGCTAATAAGTAATTTAAATTTGACTTAATTGCTAAACTAATCATAAGAATGTGTCCATTAACACATTTCTTAATGTCTCTATTAAGGGGAAGACACTTTGTTCATGAGTCTTTTTAAGTAACACTCACTACACTATGGGTTCAATATCACTATCACTAAACTAACTCAAAAGTTTTTTTTCCTTTTTAGTCTTCTCACTATATCCGTGTTGTCGAGGAGCGGGATCGCCTCGACATTCACATGGTGGTGAAGCCTTCGTTCATGAGCTTCAGCGAATTTCTTTATGACGTCAACAACAAGGTCTACCTTTAGGTCCCGGTGTAGGTCCTCGTTTCTGATATACCAAGGTGCATTTACAGCGCACCGCAGTACTTGGTTTTGAAAACGTTGGATGATCTGTATATTGTTTTGTGTGGTACAGCCCCATAACTGAATACCATAAGTCCATATTGGCATGAGGACTTGTTTGTATAAAAGTATCTTATTGTGCACAGACAACGAAGAATGCTTCCCAAGCAGCCAGTGCATCTTCCTGTAGCGAAACTGTAGTTCATCGCGTTTCTTTTTGACATGAGCCTTCCAGCGAAGCTTTGCGTCAAGTGTCATGCCTAAATACTTGGCTGTATTTTCGTACGGTATTTGTTGGTTGTTTATAAATACCGGGTAGTAATGTGGTCTCTTGTTTGTAAAATCAATGTGTATAGACTTGCTTTCGTTAAGTTTTATTCTCCATTTGTTAGTCCAATCATAAATTTTATTTATAGCTGATTGGACTTTTTCGACGGCTTCCTCTTGGTTTCCTCCTGTAGCCATGATGGCAGTGTCATCCGCAAAGGTTGCAATGGTGTTGTTTTCTATTTTTGGCATATCACAAGTGTACAATAAGTATAGGACCGGACCTAGTACACTTCCCTGTGGTACTCCAGCTTTTATTTGCTTAAGTTCGGAATAAGCGTCTTCTTGTCGTATCCTGAACTTCCTTTCTGTTATGTACGATTTCAATATATCAGCAAATGGTTTTGGCAGCATAATTCGTAATTTGTGTATCAGGCCCTCGTGCCACACTTTATCAAATGCTTGCGCGACATCTAGAAAAATGGTAGTACTAACTTTCTTCTCTTCTAATGCGTTTTCAATAATGTTAGTGATTCTATGCACCTGATCTATTGTAGAGTGTTTTTCTCTGAAACCAAATTGGTAATCAGGAATCAACTTTTTATCTGCTACAATAGTTTTTAATCGTTTCAGAAGTAGTTTTTCAAACAGTTTCGACATTATCGGCAGCAAAGATATCGGTCTGTATGATGTTGCCTCATGTGGTGGTTTACCTGGTTTTGGTATCATTATGACTTCTGCTACTTTCCACACATCAGGTACATATTGAAGTCTGAATGTAGCATTGATGAGAGTTGTCAGCTTAACTATGGCTTTCCGTGGAAGTTTCACAAGTATTTCTGCAGTAATAAGATCGTAACCAGGAGATTTTTTTAGTTTCAGATGCTTGATTTCATTATATACTTCTTTTGGAGTTACAAGTTTAATATCTAACTCGATCTGTGAGTTTTGATCTAGCATAACACCATTGGTGTAATCTAGATCACCAATTCCGTTAGGTTGAAAAATCTGCTCCAGATATTCAGCAAACCTACTTGCTTTCTGTTCATTATTTATAGCCCAGCACCCGTCGACTGTCTTTATAGGTGGGATCTGCATAATTGGCTTTTTCAAATTTTTTGTTGTTTTCACACAGAGAATAATCTGTTGAACGATCACTTGTTAGTTTTTTAAGGTACATGTCCATACTTTTATCTTTAAAATTCTGAATTTCTCTTTTGATTCGTTTTGTAAGATTGTTTAATATTCTTTTATCCTTTGGGTCTCTTGTACTGTGCCATTTCTGCCGCTGATTTCTCTTATTGGCTATGAGAATTCTGATTTCTGTAGGATAATAATTATCCCTAATTATTGTTTTCAACTCAGGTGTATTACACCAGGCACATATCTGTTATTAGTTTTCTCACCTCTGATTCTAATTGTTTTGGTTCTTTCAGAGGAACTTTCAAATCAATAGTTTGATCTAAATCTACCTGAAAGCTTTCCCAGTCGGTTTTATGATTCACCAAGGATGGGTGGTTTTCTTTTTGAATAATGTTGTCATTTAAAGTTAATATTATCGGTGAATGGTCTGAACTCATATCATAGCCTTCTTCAATATGAAGAAAGCTAGACGATATGTTTTTATAAATGAAAAAATCAATAAGGTCTGGTACCTTTTGGGAGTCAGTGGGCCAATAGGTAGGTTTTCCTGTTGATATGACGTCACACTTAATTTCTCTAATTGCATTGAGTAGCTCTTTTCCTTTCGTTGTTGTTAGTCTAGATCCCCAAAAAGTGTTCTTAGCATTGAAATCACCTCCCAATAGGAATCTGTCACCAAGTTTTTCTAAGAAACTTTTGTATTGGTCTACTTTCAGTGCATGTTTGGGTGGGCAATAGACGGCTGATATTTTGACAAGATAGCGCTTAGTTCTGACACAAACAGCCACAGCTGCTGTATATGTTGTTCTTCATACTTAAGTTCTTCGTAATGGTAAATATTTTCTTTTATTATAATGGTGCTACCTCTTCTGGCAGTATTATCGGGATGTCTCGCATGATAAGTTTTATAACCTTTAATTTTAATATATGATTCAGTCGTAAAATGTGATTCAGATATAAGACACACATCAACGTTTTCAGTGTTCAGGACTACCTGCAGTTCATTGAGATGTTTTAGGAGCCCATTTGCATTCCAAGCCATAATTTTCAGTGATTTCTTCATTTTTGTTGTTTTGTGGTAGCTATTTTGGTGCTACTTTCAAGATTTTTCAAGCGAATATCGAATGAGGTCATAAGATTTAAGATTTGGTTAATTTTTACATCCATGTTTGAATTTGGTGGCTGGGGCTGTGGTTAGTGTGATGGTTTCAACTGGGCACCTTTCGTTATTTGTGCATAAGACACATTTTTTGTGACGTTTAAGGTGGTAGTAGTTTTCTTTGTTTTATTTACACTCGGTACTTGAATGATGGGTGCTACGATGTTTTTCTTTGACAGCTTATTCTTTATATTTTGTAGTTCTTTGGCTACCATACAACCTCTGTAGTTCGCAGGGTGGGGTTCTCCGCAGTGGACACATTTTGGTTTTGCTTCTGCGAGTTTGGTGCAATCTCTGGTTAGGTGCTTGCCGGTACATTTGACACATCTAGGTTCTTTAGAACAGTATTTTTGGGTATGACCATACGCTTGACATCTTTTGCATTGTGGAATTAGTTTGGAAGTTTTTACTGGTTGTATGTCCACTTTGCAACCCAAAATGGACTTAATATTGTACACCTTGCTGATGTCTTCATCTTTTTGAAACGAAAGCCTAAACATATTTAGTGGTTCTTTTGTTCTCCAACTTAGTTTGTTGACCGCATCTTGGATTTTATATCCACTAAGTGTCAGATCTTCGATTATTCTATCGGGTGAACACGAAGAATGTAAGTTTTTTGCCATCACTCTGATTGGTCTATCCTGTTTGTTCTCATAGGAATACCAAAGTAAATTGTTTTGTAACAATAACTTAGTTTATGCACCTATATGAGTCTTCGTTAGTGGCATTGACCTTAACGTTTTCTCCACTCATCATTTTCACGATAAATGAATCTTTCGCTTTATTTGTTGAAAGAAGATCATAGAACTTTTGGTAGTCCTTGATGCTTTCTACTACGATTGGTGGTGGTAATGGGGGTTTTTTATATTTCGGTTTACCTATTAGATTCTCGTTGGAGTCAGCTCCTTGTGGTGGGGATAATGACGCGTTCAACTTCCGTTTCTTTCTGCTTTTTTGTCTTACCCACTCAGTTTCTCTCGCAAGCTCCTCTTCGTCAGTGTCATACTGCACATCTGCCAGATGTATCTCATTGTTCGATATTTTGACAGGAGCTGGATCACTTTTCTTCCGAACGTGCTTTAGATGTAGCTGGAGTTCTTCTATTTGACCTTTGAGGTCAATTACTAAACTTTCTAATCTCTTGCGTTCATTCCTTTCTTCTTCAAAATGTTTGTATAACAAACGTTCTGTTTCTGTTTTCAAAGTTATTTCGCAAGTCATTTTATAACGAAGGCTTCACCTTAATATTGTTTATATACATAGACACTATTTTGATTCACTTCACTATCGATAACTGGGTCATCGCGACCGCGGAAACAAGCGCGCGCGACGGCCCGGCGATTTTGCGCGTCAGCGCTTTACCCGAGCGCAAACTAGAGCAAGAGCACGCGACGCGACCGTTCTGGGTGGAAGTAGAACGAGTGATCCTTAACATAAAAATAAATTAATACTCACATAGCTCTCAGTGTTGTTCTTAACGGATGCAGTACTTTCAATCATCGTACACACATCTCCTGTATTCGTGGTATTGAAATGAATATTATTTTTCATGCCCGCGGCGAACTTGTCAGCCAGGTCCGGCAGCCACATGAAATAGCTGTTATTCCTAGAACATCAAGCAAACGAAACTAAGAAATCAATCAAATTAAACTAACGAAAACAAAACTAATCTTCGTCATATTGACGTCTAAATAGAGTCATGCGATGTAAAGACGTCCTACAATGACGTCTTGGAGTACCAGAAAAGTCCGTCTAGATATTTCTAGGACTCGCAAGATTTTCTTCTTCGTATGCGGTTTTATGACGTCCTAAAAGACATACTGTGGTTTTTATATCAGAACGTAATAATGAAGACTTTTGGTGCCTAAAGCATAATATATAAGTTTTCTATTATTCCTACTTTCGTGAAAGCACATATTTTGTACTCCAGAGAAATAAAACAAATAATGCAATCTCGAATGCGGTCTGTATTTTTTCTATTTTTTTTTTATTATTTGTCACTTTGTTTTCTTTTCCTAGTCCTCGCATTGGACTTGAAACTTAAAAATACCAGTTTGCTGAACAAACATCATCATGACCAGCCACTAATGCCACTACTGGACATTGGTATCTCCCAAATACGCCACTGAGCATGATCTAAAACTCCCCTTTTTAAGTATTTTGCTACTACAACCACCTACTGAATATTAACACAACTACTTAGCAACAGTTAACTATTATTGTTAACGATTTACCTATTTTCCGTTTCACGTAAATACTTAATGCAATTTGCACACTTGATCCATTAGACAATGTATTTATAAAACGAAAATGACAGCTATTTAAAATAAATTGTATAGCAGCTGAAAATAAACGTCTTAACTGCGAATGTTTTATCTGTCTCAATTTACACGCTTGATACCAACATTTGGCATGATAAGTACATATTAACAATGTAATTACATACGAGTGTACCTGGTACGTGAGTTCAAAGATGGTAGAATAAAGAGTAAATGTAACCTGGAGCTATATAAACCTACTAATGAACGTTGTTTATTGCGTAAGAAGTATGCAAAAATATGTGTTTCAACATCTTTTCTATACCCAAATAGTACCGGAGTTCAATGGCCGCAATTTTAAACAAGTAGTTTGACGAGTAAGTGGTTCGTTATGGCTACCCATAACATTTCCAGTTTGCCTTGCTAATTAAAACTGCAGATGATAAAGTCTTGCGTGAAAATATATTTTTTGAACTGGCTAATGCTGTTGGTCTCTTTTGACGTTCTAGAGTTAAAAAGTCTGTAATAACTCGTGTATACATCATGAGCAAGTGTGTCTCAGCGAAAACTCGTTTGACTTCCAAACCCAGGTTCAAATTCCACTCAGGCCTGGACTTCAAGTTATGCGTGGCACGTGTTTACACTAACAATGGTGAAAAAAATAATATCGCGCAGAAACCGGTTAGAATCACAAAAATCGTGGTGGTGGTGGTAAATACAGTACACCTGCAAGAGAAGGCCCGCATCCCAGCGGTGATAAAGTATTGCGCTGACAATGATCCATCACATCAATGACTACTTACGTGCCATATACAACTGCAACCAAGAAGTACAGCTGAAGGGACCGCTGGAGCAGCGGCGGCTTGAAGATAGGCACCACTTGTTCCCACAGCGAACGCCATACCGTAACATCCTTCGGTCTTTCGTTGCCTGTTTCCATAAGGATGACTTTCTTGACCTGAAATATTTCGGCTTAATGTCTTAGTGTATCACATCCGCCGGAAGACGTTCACTGCTGAACCTGTGTTCGGCTTTTGTTGGTGGTCGGTGGAATGTGATACATTAAGACGCGTATGATAGTGGGGATTGCCATATGGCTTGGTGATCATAAATTTTAATGTACCGAGGAGAACACTGCTGCTTATTCCCTAGATACTTCCTAAGCTGGCTCTTATGGCACCCACGGGAAGAAATGAGAGAGTCCTGCACACCATGGGGACCACACGACATGTCTTAATGTGTGTTGGAATAGAATTTAGAGTACTCATCAGATGCCAATAATTTGCGTTATATTAAAATAGAATCACAATTTAAAGTATACCACTGTGGTGCAATTAGTAGCTTCGCTTCATTATCCCCGTGTGATAATAACTATTACCAATCTCACGCTATAACATTAACAGCTTCTGTGCTATGGTAGTTGAGCAGGTCAGCACATAACCCGGAGGCGGCGGTTTCGATTCTCGCGTCAGGACAAGTATTTGTGCACAGAAAAAAAGCGCAAATATTTGTTCTGAGTCTGAGTGTTGTGAGACCGTAGTCCTTGTAGTTCCGAGGTCCCTAGACACAGGGGATTCTAGTTAGGGTTCATCTATTTATGTGATCGTTGGGTGCTATTATTATTATTAATATAGTTTATTATATTAGGAAAATAGTCAGCCCTGGTACCAGAATTTTTAAGGGTAATTTTTTCTTGGCTTAACGACTAATTTTTTATCACAACAGATGGGACCGACGGCCTAACGAGCCATCCAAATCACGGTAGTTTTTTGGTTAGTCATTATCAGCCTGAACACGCCAGCTGTTGAATATAAGCCTTCTTCATAGATTTTATAGGTCATTAGTGTTTATCTTCCAGGTTCAAGTTACTACTCTACCATATTTAGTTTTATTCTTGTTATGGTCTGCTTAGTTGAAACTTACTGGAAATTCTCCTTTTCCACCATTTATCTCCCAGATTCTAGTAAGAGCATTAAGAGCTTCATCATGTCTGCCATCGTTCAGCAAGAATTTGGGGCTCTCTTGGAAAAACAGCAATGCAAATGCGCCAAGGCCAAGTAGCGAAGACAACAAGACGGTAAGAAGTCTCCACGGGGTGAAGACTATGTAACCCAGATCGTAAGAAAAATCCATGTTCAAAATAAAGTAGGCGACCACTGAAAAAAGATTTATTAAAAATTGTAACTCATTACAAAAACCGTTGGCGGATCTACAAATTGTTTCTTAACTGTGGAGTAGAAACAATGCGAGTCATTATTTTTCTTTTCAGTTAATGATAGGAATTTTGATTTTTTATCCACAATCTGAGCTGGTGCTCACTCAGTCATTCTTAAATGAAGTACATACAGAAAGGTCTATGTATATTTAAGAAAGATGGATGTAAGGGCACTGTAGCTAATAAAATTACTGGGCTAATGAGACTTTATATATCTCACAGTCTAGTAATGTTATTACTAGATTATGCTGATGTCTCAGGATGACGGGCGCAGTGCGGGGTGACGCGAAACTTTATAAGTTAGAGTTCCGAGTAAACCTGTCACTGATATAGGCCGCCATGTCGCTTAACATCAGGCGAACGGTTAGCTCCTTGCGCACTACTATAGGCATACAAATCCAAATCTATTGAGGAGCATTGTAAGTGTAGGACTTTTCTGTTAAAATTCGTCTATGTACCATTGATTTTCCCAGTATTCTGCCGCCATAAGCAAGTAGTATGTAAGCACTAATTCGTTCCGATTTGAAGGTACAGGTTACAAAGTACGGACTGAAAACTACTGCAAGTGTTATGGACAGTCGTACGCTTATCACCAGATGCACGACTTGCTTATTTATCAACATAAAACGTGATGAGACACTGAACCCACTTGGAGAGAAAAGAGTGATGATAATATAATAAGTTTAAAAAAAAATGTGTTAAACATACTGTTTTTTTTTTGTATAGAATTGAATGGGTTGCCTGTGACTACTATCACATGATGATACACAGAAGATGCTGCCTACGGTGGAAGACATTTCCATAGGAAGTCCATTCCATAGACAAATTAACTTACCCACGTACACTGCGAGGCTAAAGTCTAGGATACCAGCAATTATGAGCATGTAGTTATCACGAAAGCGGCGTGAGCAAGACTCGCCGAAAAACGTATATGGCGTTGATTGCGCACAGCTGGAGCTGTAATATTACCAAAACGAATTTTGGGACTGTATGCCATTTCTGTAATCACTAAGGAATTAATTGAAACTGAGCGTTTTTATTATTTATTACTATTATTTTTAAATAAAACAGTTTTATTTAATACTGACGGAATGTACTTACAAACTGGTACTGAGTAATTTAAGAACAGCCATGGTCTGCCAGTTTGAAGAGAATGCGCAAGCAAAAGACATGAGGAAACTCGTCCAGAGGGCAATCAGCAGGCTTTTACGACGACCTTGGGTATCAGAGAGGTAGCCCCATGGATACGCCATCAGTATTGGACCTAACAATACACCAACAAATGATTTAAAAACAAATGTTTTACGTCATTCTTTTATTTTCACCAGCTGTATAAAATATGTCATAAGTGCCAACTATTTAAAACCATTTGTAAAGTACCTAAGGAGGCCGATCTGTTGAAGTAGAAGTTTATTTTATTGTGTAATAGGTTTGCGTTTGATCACTATCTCACTTCATGGTAAGTAACGATGCGGTCTAGGATGTAACACGCTTGCCTAGAAGATACCTGTTCACTCTCGATTGGAAGGTTATAGTTTTCGGTAAATACGGACGCCGGTAAAGCGTTCCACTCTTTGACTGTTCGCATGATAACGCTTTCAGGGTAATGATGAGGATGTAAAGAACCAGATTATAATAATCCGTTGTAACTATAGTCATCTTTTTATATTTATAGTTGATTCCACAACCCATACATTTAAAACGTTAATTTAAACAATGCTTAAAATACTTTGTTTTCATTTGTGATATTTCACGCCACCAAAAATTGGCATGTATTTTTAAATATTTATTTAATTGAAGTAAAATTATAATTGAAGCCCAAAACATGAATATTTTCGCTACTCTGTGGCGCTAGGTGGCAGATAGTGAGATATCGATTGAGATAGCGTTTAGCCTTTTTTCGACTTTTTTCTTGTAATAATAATTATATTGTATGGTCTATGAATAAAAAACCTTTGGATTTCGCGTGGCCGTATAGACGCCAGTAGCAAAACGTTAGATTTTTAGTATTATTTAGTATTCCGTTACGCTAAATAGTTGACGTGTGTCAAATGTGATTCATTACGCAGCGTTGAAGTGTTTTTCAACATTTTAATAACGCATGACGGCATAGTTTTATGTTTCGTATGTTTTGTGACATTGAATATTCGTCGTACTTGAGTGTCAAAGTATGTGTAAGTCTTGTTTGAGCTGACAAAAAAGTAGGTACATTGGAAGTACTTCAAATGGTTAATCTACATGATCTATCTATAGATTTAAAACTAGCGGGCCGTCCAGGCTTCGAACGGGTGGATATTTATTTTTTTAATATTTTGGCATAAAGATTTTTTTCTTGCAATTAAAATAACCATAAAATAACCTATATTAATGAATGATAATGTACCATTCAAATGGTAAAAGAATTTAAAAAATCTGTCCAGTACTTTTTGAGCCAATTCGTTACAAATATACATTATTTATATTATTATACAAGATTACAAATCTTTGGTCTTTATAATATTAGTATAGATTCATTGATAATTACCTTGTTTGTTTAAAACTTACCAATAAAAGTTACAGTTAAGAGTATTCCAGTTTCTTTGATACCAATATTTAGATCACAAGCAGCGCCTGACACCACCACAGAGAAGCCAAAAATATCAACTCCCATTGCCAAGTTCGTGATGCATAAACTGGGAACCAGCGACATACAGTAAAATCCGTCACCTGTAAGAAATTGTAGAATTACACTTTTGGGCAATCTTAAACGGGCTTGCCTTCACCACAGATGATGTAGCACTATAGTAAATAAATAAATAAATATGTGTGGACATTTCACACAACGCCATCTAGTTCCAAACTAAGCAAAGCTTGTACTATGGAAACCAGATAACTGATTGTACGGACCTCGTTTCATAATACAATTAAAAAGTTACACGTGTCATTAAAAAAATTGTCATGGAAAAATATACACTTTTACTTTTACTTTTTTTTTTGAAGTTTATTTATTAAGTAAGAAGGGATTTGGGACCTGGGCTGAAGCCCGAACACTGGTACAATACTTATATACTTTTTGTTTGTAAATAAATACATAAAATACAATATAACACCCAGACACAGAAAAAACATCGATGTTCATCACACAAATATTTGTCTTGGGTGGGAATCGAACTCATAACATGCAGAAGGCAGAGCTACTACCAACTGAGCCATCAGGCCGGTAGGCCAGTACTTTACAAAAAGAAGAACAGTTACATATTATAAAAAGTATCAATAAGTTATTATTTTATTATATAGTTATTATATTATATTTAATAAGGAAAATTTTATTTCGTACGGACTCTGTGTACCTTATATTATAGTATAATTTAAACTTAATCTTATATTACTGAATTATGTGTAGTAGTTTTCCTGATGTTAAGCGACACGACCGTAACAGAACAGTGTCACTAAAATTAGAGTTCCACGTGACACTGCACTGTGCACATCATCCTGAGACCTCAGCACAGTCTGGTAATAAGATTACTCGACTGTGAGATCAGATCATAAAGTCTCAATTGCCCAGTAATTTCACTGGCACAATGCCCTTCAACAGGAACACAGTAGAACTTGCGCAATTTTTGGACAAATTATTGAAAGCAAGTGTTTTCAAACCTAATAATAATTATTATTATTATTTAAGTTGTTACACATCATAATCTTCTTTTTTGCGTTTAATGCTGTTCATCCAAGGGTTGCCTGGAAGAGATCGCTATCAGCGATAAGACTGCTCATTGTAGCACTAGTTTGTAATAAGGTTTCTTTTATACTTGTCTATTTCATTAGCGGGACAATAAAGAGTTTTCTATCTATTTATTTATCTAATAGTATTGTAATAACAATTAATATTATTTAATCGATCAATTCATGAATAGTAAATTGTGTATTAGTGTAGTGTATATTCTGAATATTATGTTGTCTTATAAGGCTCCAGAGCCTTGCACATCGACGTAAGGTGGCAAGTCTGTCGGTCTTTTACAGATTACACCACGGTGAATGCGCACTAGAACTGCATGATCTCATTCTCCCATCACCATTCCACTACTGGACTACTAGACGCTCGGTTAAGCGCCATCCTTTCGTGGTCGAAACCCATTCGTACCAAGTGATTTGACTCAACGTTCTTAATTAGAACGGCTAAGGAATGGAATGCCTTGCCAGCGTCTGTGTTTCCGGCGAAATATGATCCGGGCGTGTTCAAGAGAAGAGTGAATAGGTATTTACTTGGCTAGCATGCTACACCTTCGATCGCATCGTCACTTCCCATCAGGTGAGAGCGCGATCAAACGCTAGACAAGTTTGAAGTAAAAAAAAAAAAGTATAAACTCACCAGCCAAATCCATAGCTTCATCGTAAGTGTACGCATGCTCACTCCTGGGTTCTCTGCTGAGACTCCATGATCTTCTTCTGTCCTTTTCATTATTCTCAGTCACAACATAAGCTGGGTTTACCGTCATATTGATTTTGACGCTTGATAGCCGTTCTAAGCGGTCGTCTCACTTGCGCGTTCCGTTTTAACTCCGGGCTATCTGAATAAATAACTAACACGGGACTAGTTTTTTATCTTGCACATTCAGAAAATTAACAGAGTTCAGTAAACCTGTGTTTTAGGTTATTTTGTTTATCGAATTAATCCAAGTTAGCTTGGATCCCTTGATTTGTAATTTTTTCTGAATAAGTAAGTACTGCGCATAAAAAGTAAAATGAACAATACATGTAACAGTCTAATAAACGAATAAGTATCTGCACAGCAATCGTCACGCGGAACTCACGCTCGTGTAATCACGACTCTAATTGTCATATTAATAATTAATAAAATAATAGTTTCATAGAATTATGCGTCCACTCAAGTCATAGAGTCGTGTCGTATCGTATCATACAGTGGAAAAGAGGCCATTTGCTACAATGTCTTATTGGTAGGTACTTACTAATCTTTCCTTCCTTCTCATGAAGAGGTAAGAGGTCTCGTCATGGTCACACATAACATTTACTACTATAATAACTAGCACCACCACAGGGTCTAGGCTCGCGAACTGATAAACTAAGTATTATAATAACTACAGAAATCACACTGCCGTTTAAAATAAACGCAGAATTAGTTCTAAGCAACAGTTGGTATCACAATTTTGAACCTGATTCAGCAGTTACAGCTGTGTTAATAACGAAATGGTTTCGATTTGTAGCTATGAAAATAAGGCAACTAAATAAGTTTTATTTTAACATGAATCATTAGAGACGACGCGTTTTTGCATTACAAAAGTAAACATGTATGTGTCTATTGTTTATCGAACATACGTAAAATTTTTTTTCTGCATTGTTTTATCTATTATGTGTTGCTGTTAGGCTCTGTATAGACGGGGTGATTATTACTGCTAAGAACGCAAAGTCAACTGTAAAACAAAAATTAAACTATCGGTTCATCCGTTTGGGAGCTACTATTCCACAGATGATGCACCTAATAACAGGAACACTAAACTTATAGTTAGCGCTGCTGGACATAGGCCTCTCCCCATAAGGGGGCGGTTTGCCGTGCCATATTTACCGCACGCTTGGCAAGCTCCTGACTTGCCATACAAGAGATAACTTCTTTAATTTTATAATAGATCTAATTAATAATATGTAGATATTTTATAGAGTATCCTTCCTCTTCATGGTCAGGTGAAAACAACATTGTAAATATGAAAAAAACGAAGAAGAACAGTGACCGAATACAATTTAAACTTGTTTGATTTCCACAACAATGAATCTTGCACCTGTAGTCTACATCGAGGTCCTTTCACGCCGAATCCCTGAGGAACAACGTCGAAGAAGATTTAATTATTGCATCAGGAAATGTTCAACACACCGCCGCGCACAATGGTCAAAACGCGCGGTGATCTCACGCGAGAAAAGTTGAAGATTAACAATGATAACGAAGTGCACCCGTTAAGACATGTCCTGCAGTGGTGGATAAACGAGAAGATAACGAGCCCATCAAAAATAATATCGAGCCGCCTCAAATTGCGGGTAATTTTTTGAAAATTTAGCTCGCCTGTTGCAAAGCAGTTTCCTCAAAAAAGAGCTCAAGTTCTTCAATTGCGGCACGCAGAAAACAATTGGAATTGGCAGCTGAAGCCAAAGCCAACATTGAGAAAAAGATAATAGATAACCGCTTAGCGGCCGACCTTGAGGAAGGACACTAGAGGAAGAGTGATCTCAAAAGTCCCGTGGCTCTGGACAGCAATCCCTGGATGGAACGTCCCGGAAATTTGAACAATGGCTGGAGAAGTCTCTATGAGCCACGTGAGTCATCCACTAACGAAGGGCCCGCGCTGCCAGCGGCTGCCGGCCCGGCTCCGCAACACTTCCAGCAGCTGGAGCAAGCAATGCAGAATCTAACTACGGCTACAGAAAGTGCTAACACCAAATATCTATCAAGGTTAGCCACACTGAAAGACTTACCCAGATTTTCCGGTAAACCGTTAGAGTGGCTACAATTTAAAAAGGTTTATGAAGAATCCACTAAGCTCTGTGATAAATAAAACGTAATAACAACGTAATGCGATGGAACACCTCCGAAAAAATACTTTGTCAACGTAGAACTTACTCCAAATTTTCAACGATAACAACATTATTTTCACGAATTAAATAGCCAGACCTCCGTTTTGAGCGTATCACTAGTTAATTAAATTTATTTATGTTACAAAGTTTTATCAGTGTCTAATTGATGCGATGCGCAAATTTGCATAACGAATCAGCATTGCAATTCAACGGGACAATGCTGCCAGAATGTTGTGTTGGGAGCATTTGGACTATCTATAGGTTATTGCGGCTAGTTATATAGTCTTTTTTTTGTATTTGGTAATATTTAGTAGTAACTACAACTATTACACGGCTAAAACTCACGAGATACAGTCGAATAACTCGACCGGTGTTCGGGCAATAAAGATGCCCATCCTCAAGGAGTACGCGCGGCGGCGGTGGTGGCGGCTCGGCGCTCTCGTGAGTTTTAGCCGTGTAATAGTTGTAGTTATGAGTACTACTCACGTCAGTTTCTATAATATTATATTTAGTAGTTTTTATACTATAAGTAGTATTTTGTTAGTTAAAAGAATAAAGGCACTTTGCCCGTATTTTTTATATGATATGCCTAATTCACTTAATCCACAAGAAACCCGTAAAATTAACACATTATTAAGTGCAGACCTAGTTTGACTTTTAGAATGATCTGATTTGCAACTTTAAAGAAAGCCATCTAAAAATCTCCTCAAACACAGTTGTATTTGGTTGCCACGTTAATTATACTGAATTTCTTGGTTCGTGTGGAGCAATTTGCAACCTGCTACCTAGTCAAATTTGTATAGAAAGCCACTAATTTGTAAAGATTAGTTACGGTGACTGGGTTTGACATTTTTGACATCGTATTTAATTTTTATTCATTGCACAAGTCATTACTGTCATCATAAACTTAAAAGACATTTAAATCCGCCACTAATGCGCTTTTGAAAATATAATCCTTTTATTTTATTATGTTTGGCTTCACGTTATTTATCCAGTGATTTTTTTTCTTTGTGCTGGCCCAGGAGGCCTATGGAGGTATTTCGTAAAAAACAGCTAAACCATCACATAAATAAATCGCAAACAGTAAAAACACAAATTTGTATGGATTTGACAATTGAAGGGGTGAGAACAAAAAGGGTTTAACTGATTTTTTCCACAAAATGACTTATGGGTATTGTTGGATTCAGCATGAAATTATCTACATTCTCAAAATACCGAAATGAGGCTTTAATCTTCAGATTTTGAGTCTAAAAACGGTTTATCTGTCACAGGAATACAGTTCATTTAGCATAAAAACATTATTATATTTGTTTTATTGTTTTATATTTTTACAGTAATTGTGTGAATTAAATATAGTAATATTTAGTATTTTAAATAGAATTTAAACATTTTCAAGCAACTGAAACTTACATAAAACTTTTCTATCACCTTATAAGCACTCTACATTAAAATAACGCCGCTGAAGCTTAAAGTCAATTTTCTCGAAACTATTAACTTGACAGTTAAATCCTTTTTATTCTCAACCCTTCAATTACAATACGCAGTTTATGTGCATAGTTACTATAAAAATGTTCAAATAAAGAATGAAATTTGTCCTGTTGCATTGCAATCATTATTGCGTTACCCCGCAGATATATTGTTACTATTATGTAATCATATAACCACTACCGAAGCACGATCCTCTCATTTCTATAAATGATAGACCTAGGACCTAATAATAGATAGAAATAGGGTAGGGAGAGTAAAACCAATAGATTAGTTATGCTTAGATCAATCATTTATTTTGTGTTATATACACTAATCTATTTATTTCATCATTAATATCATCATTTTACATAGGGAAATAGGGTCTAAAAGTATACGCATCATCTTTTGTAAATCTATACATATAAAATTCAAAGTCCTGACTGACTGACTGACTTATATAAAAACGCACAGCCTAAACCGCTGGTCCTAGAGACTTGATATTTGGAGGGTGTATTCTTTGTAAAGTGTAGGTATCGATTAAGAAAGGGTTTTTCGAAATTCCACCCCTAAGAAAGTGAAATGGGTAGTTGAATTATATTTGAAAAAAATCTTCTTCGTTTCCTATAGGCCACGCGGGTGAAACCGCGGGCAGTAGCTAGTGCTTAATAGTAGCTTTGTATTGATTTTTTTCATCCCGCACTTTGCGTCTTCATCTTTGCAGTTTGTCAGGGGGTAAGAATGCTGCTGCTACAGCGCCACCTGCAACAAACAACTTAGATTTACTTTCTCAACCGAATATTATCATTATTATATTTGTCAGCATCTGTGGTGTGGTGGTTGAGTAAGGCGGCTCAAAACCCATAGGCGGCGGATTCGGTTCCCACGGCAGTACAAATATCTTCTCTTCTCCATCGTGTCAATCTTGACAGAGCGGTCGTGGTCGTCACGAAGAGTGGTGGGCCGCTGTAGCTTGCTGAGGCAAGTCGTGAGCGACTTCTCGCCATCTCTCCCTACTGGTGGTCATTCTGGTACACTCGTGCAAGGGACCGCCCACCGCAGACTTGATCTGGTCAGTCCATCGCATCGGTGTCTGGTGCCCTCAACTTTACCCTGTACCACGAGACGTTCAATGAGTCGTTGTTCCGTCTTGAGACGTGTCCGAAAAACTTAAGGCTTAAGGCGAAGAGCTTAAGGACAAATATATGTGCAAGGAAAAAAAAATCCGCAATTACTTGTTCTGAGTCTGGGTGGGATCATGGTTCTCGTAGTTTCTGGGATACAATGAATCATAGTTAGGGTCTAAGATGTATATGTGATCGTTGGGCATTATTATTATTATGTACGATTGGCATTGCCATTTTTATCATAAATAAACATAGATTAGTTACACATCGGGCATTAGATGGCATATGAACAAGCTGCCAAGCATATATGCATAAGATTAATTTTAGGATTACTTCTATAATGGATTTTCATAAAAGTTCAAAATATTCATCAGAATAAGATTTCATAATAATATAAATCGTACATATTGGATGTCGTATGGTCTACATCTTGCACAAGTGGCAGGGTCGAGTTAATATTTTTGTTTAACGTTTTCAACGAGCATACATATAAATTAAATAAATAAATATGTGTGGACATTTTTTTTGTTTTTTTTTTTTACGTGGATTAAATGCTCTCACACAACGCCATCTAGCCCCTAACTAAGCAAAGCTTATACTATGGGAACCAAATAACTGATACAATACTTAGATACTTTTTGTTTGTAAATACATACATAAATAACATCCAGACATAGACCAAACATCGATGTTGAGTTTTGGCGGGAAAACGAAAAAGATCGCGTCACCGCATTGTATTATTTTCCAAAACTTGTGTTATTTTCAATATTAGTGCATAAAATTGGTGGCATTTTATTCGTTAAGTGCTGAATTACAGGCATGGGTGTGGGAAAGTGGTATAATGATGGTGTAACGTTTCTTTTCGTGTTGTTTCCAAAACTCCATAGAAGCTTCTGGTATAGTTGCCACCACTTTACTAGGAGTATGACTTGACTAGACTAGACTATGACGCAACTTGATGACTTGGACTGTGACTTGACTTGACTTGACACATTATATAATAGTAATTAACTTGAGAAATTATCACTATTATTAACACTGGCTAAATACACAAAAGTGTGTAACCAAAAAAAACATCGATGTTCATCACACAAATGTTTATCCTGGGTCTGAATCGAACCCACAACCTACAGCTCAGAAGGCAGGGTTACTACCAAGTGAGCTATCGGACCAGTCAAAATATTATATCACGTAAAATCTCACTTAAAACTAAGACAGCGGCGCCATAAAGCGCCTCAGAACAGTGATGGGTGATGGCGCTGCCGACCACGTTGGTGCCGGTGAACGCGCTGAGGCGGGCCACCATCATCCCGAGACAGGCCACCATGCCGCTGGAACGATACATTAAAGTCAATTATAGTAAAATTAGTCGCGCCCCGCGGTTTCACCCGCAGATAAAAAGTATTTTAATAATTTGCTCATCCCACGGGAAAATTTCACTTTTCCGAGATAAAATGAACCTATATGTTCATCCAGTGTATAAGCTATCTTCGTACCGAATTTCATCTAAATCCATTCAGCCGTTTGAGCGTGAAGGACGTAACAAACATACACACATACACACAAACACACATACAAACTTTCGCCTTTATAATATTAGTGTGATTAAATTAAATAAAATAATTTTGTGGCAAGTTTCTGATGGAAGCACTTTTTAGGTGAACAAAAATCATGGAACTCGCGTCATCGTCACTAAATGCTTTCCATGAGCTATATCTATTCTATGTACATGTGTACTTTTTGAGTGAACAAAAAGCGTGAAACTCGCGTCATCGTCACCGCACGCTTTCCATGCTCTATGGTCCGTATAGAACGATGCTCACTCAACGATCGCTGCTCAAGCAGAGATTTCATTCACTAACTGATTACTTTATATTTATTTCGTATTACAGAACGATTCTCGACTGAGAATCGTTCTGTAATTAGGACCTATATGGCACAAGTTACTTAGTTTTCAGTTCTATCGGCAGTCCCCAAAGACTACCTCGCACATTTTGTTATCTATGATAGATTTACATTTGACCACCAACTCGCCTGGTGGTAGTAATAGTGTTTCTGAAATGGAGCACGTAGTGAATCTTGAAGGCATCTATTCAGTCTGGCCTTGAAGACAAGTAAGTTTCAAGAAACACAGAGGTAACGAATTCCATTTCTTCAGAATTCTTCAGGACCCACTATAAAAGTGGTAACGAGTTCCATTCCTTCAAAGGACCCACTATAAAATTGGAACCAACTCATTTAGGTCGAATTAGCGTAATATGAACTGTAAAATTATGACATTCAGCCGGACTTCTATGTACTTCTCCTATTGCGGAAGGGTGAAAAGTGATCAAATAGTAAAATTCTGGAGCACACTCTCTGAAATAGAATTTGTACGGTAATATATTGACAATATCTCCACAGGTCTATTTGACAGTCAACGTCACGTACTACGTCATCGGCGCATGGACTCAACTTTAAAGACTTGTTGCAACCGTAGACCAGGATTTTCAAAGATCGGCGAAAGATGTTTTCGTAAAATCGATCTGCGACGAAGAGTGCAGCCGAACCATTCCATCGTATTTCGGCATATCGTACGTACCTCATCGGGTGCACACTTTTTAAACTAATAAAGAGGGAAGATTTGATTGTTTGTTTGCGTTGAATAAAGTAGTTCTTTCTTCACCAATCTACGACGTCTTGGTAAAGCGTAGGGTTTATCAGCTTCCCCAAACTGTTGTTTCCACAAAATTTGCTCAACGTTTCGGAGAATTTATAAAATCATATATTTACAACTTGGTCATCAAGTATTGTGACAAAAATCTTAAAAACCTAAATGTCCGTCAAGCGAAAATTTTGGTGCGAAAGTGGCTATTGTCACTAAGTTATGATGAAACCGAAAGGATTATTAAAGTCACTCAATAAGTAGCTCTTAAATTTAAATAGTTGTCTGCAATTTTTGATTGTTTATAATTGGTAGTTTTTTGTTTTTTCTTTCCTTTTAGTTTAAATACTATGATTATTTAAAATAGTTTATATTATCCTTACAAGAAGACACTAAATTAATGTATAGTGTCTATATATATTTCTCATCTATATATTTATATGGTATTGTTTGTCAGCTGAGGTTATATCTCCTTGTCAACTCATACCCAGGCCCCCACGATACAGGCTGAGCCTAGTTTGGGGGTCATTAGATAACTTTGGGTATCTGATAAATAATCCTTCTACATAAATTTCTAGGAAACAGTGAAATAAAGTGTATAAGCATGTTTAATTTATAAGTTTTTATGCAGCAAATAAATCATTTTTCATTTTCATTTTCAATAGGTTCTAAAACTATTCGACCGATTTGAAAAATTCTTTCACCAGTAGAATCCTATATTATCCCTGATGAACATAGGTATAAAATACTTGTGTGAAGCCGGGGCGGGCCGCTAGCCGACGGTCCACGGGTTACTTACAATAAAGTGCAATAAATCCCTCATCACTCACCGATATGATGTAGGATACAAGTCCACGAAGTACGAGGATATCATTCCGAAGACCATGGCGGTGGTCAGGAAGATGTAGAACAGCACCAGACCAGAGATCGGCTCTCCCGTGTTGTCAATCCCCATGGCTGCTGCTGCTGCTATCATCAGGATTACTACAGTGAGAATCTAAGGAGCAAACAACAATTCCTCTTTATTAAAGTCAAACTTAAAAGATTTATTGCAGATAGGCAATTTTTAGCACTTTTACAAGTCAACATTTTATTAGGTACTTTAAATTAAGTTATTTTACTAAACATATAAAATTGACTGGCCCGATAGCTCAGTTGGTAGTAACCCTGCCTTCTGAACTGTGGGTTGTGGGTTCGATTCCCACCCGGGACAAACATTTGTGTAATGAAAATAGGTGTTTGTTCTGTGTCTGGGTGTTATATTGTATTCTATGTATGTATTTACAAACAAAATGTATCTAAGTATTGTATCAGTTATCTGGTTCCCATAATACAAGCTTTGCTTAGTTTGGGGCTAGATGGCGTTGTGTGAGATGTCCAATCATATTATTATTATTATATAAAATTACAAAGTGCTTATTGTCAATATGAGCAATAAAAAGCAATCCGGCAGATGAGATGCAGAACAGAAAACTCCGATCCGAAGCTTCGATTACACTACTAAATAAGAAGCTATAAGAAACTTTACAGTGATGTATTTTTTTTCTACTGGCTTTTATAACATCGCCACGTCACACCAGTGCAAGTCGGTGCAATAGGCAAAGTACCTAAGATTTCATGCCATTAAGCTTGGGATATTCAGGCCAAGCTTTTTTGTCTGACAAAAAAGCTTGAACTTAAAGAGGTTTCTTAAAAAAAGGAACC
The DNA here is from genome assembly GCA_905220475.3 of Ennomos fuscantarius. Lineage (NCBI taxonomy): Eukaryota > Metazoa > Arthropoda > Insecta > Lepidoptera > Geometridae > Ennomos > Ennomos fuscantarius. Next base: position 582,784 of record HG992032.1, read on the forward strand.
TAAAATTGCATGGAACAGGATAAAACACGAAACCAAAGAATGATTCATGCTAAAGACTACATAATAAAGAATACTTTCAAAATACGGAGGGCAATGACATCTGTAACACAGTTTCATTAGTAATTCAAATGCCATTTAGTCTAAATTGCAAATTTTTAAAGTCCATTTGTTAATTATATTTTATTTTCTAGGTAAAAGTTACCTGGAAAATAAAATGGTTAAAATTGTAATTCTGCGGCTAAAAGAAAAATTGTATCAGTTAATAAATTATGATTATTTTATAACAGTTAAATTTCTGTAGTTTAGCTCCATCTATCGGCTGGTATAACTTTGTTTTTGCTTTGTTTAATGTTAACGTCGCCATCTTAACACTTTCACGGACACATGACGGTCTCAAAAAAATCCAATACGGCACAAAAAAGTCCCATATAAATTTATATCCCGTCTGCCGGCGGACTGTCTTGTCACACACATTTATGATTATGTGTTGTGGCAGTAGCGGCCAAAAGCGATACCGCCCGTGAGCGGCCTGTCCCATCACACACATTAATGATTGTATGATGTGGCAGTACGGCCACAAGCGGTACCGCCTACGGGCGGACTGTCCCATTAAACTTATTAATAATTGTATGATGTGGCAGTAGCGGCCACAAGCGGTACCGCCTACGGGCGGACTGTCCCATCAAACACATTAATGATTGTATGATGTTGCAGTACGGCCACAAGCGGTAGCACCTGTGGGCGGACTGTCCTATCAAACACATTAATAATTGTGTGTTGCGGCAGCAGCGGCCAAGAGCGGTACCGCCTATGGGTGTATTGTCCCATCACACACATAAATTAGTGTATGTTGTGACAGAAGCAGACACAAGCGTTACCATTTATGAGCATAATATTCAATTATGCTTATTATAAGTGTGTGTTGTCACTGTAACAGCTCCAAGCAGGTCATGGCGATTATAAAAAAAGGCTAATTTTTATTAAGTAAATCATACTTTATTTATTTTAAGGACTATACCTACCAATCTCAAATAATTAATACACTAGTTAACACGTACAATAATTATGGCACAATGTCGTAGTCTTTATCACTCTATATTCTAATCCCTAGACAAAGACACAATTACTTAAATAATAGGTCTTTACCTATGAAATTGCCGTATTGCAGTACAGACTTTTCCAAACAAAAAAAGTTTTCGATTGGCTATGAATTCTAAATTCAAATTAATTTTGTTTTAAAAATATGACATTCTATTTACAATATAAGTCTTTTGTTTATTGATTAGCGTTGTATTTTCATTACATTTCAACATTTTTCCTCATAATGGATACTTTGAAATTTCGTGTAATTATGGAATATGAGTTCCGTCGTGGAACTAACGCGGCACAAACGACACGTAACATCAACGACGTTTACGGAGAGAACTGTACAAACGAACGTACAACCCGTTATTGGTTTGCTCGGTTCCGTTCTGGGAATTTTGACTTGAAAAAGAACCTCGTGGTCGTCCGGAAACTTTGGTCAACAATGATGAATTAAAGGCGATTGTGGAAGGCTGATGAATCTCAATCTACAGCTGAGCTGGCAGCAGCTTTTGATGTTAGCATCAAAACAATATTGGTCCATTTGCGACAGATTGGCAAGATAAAAAAGCTTGATAGATGGGTGCCCCACGAACTTAACGATCGCCAGCGCAACGTACGCGTCGAGACTTGCCTTGCGCTGCTTAACAGGCACAGAAATGAAGGAATTTTGAACCGAATTGTTACGTGCAACGAAAAATGGATTCTTTTTGACAATCGAAAGCGCTCAGCAAGTTGGTTAGATCCTGGTTCGGTACCAATGGTCAATCGGTCGTCTCCACTGCTACTTCACGACAACGCGCGACCCCATACTGCACAACAGACCGTCTCTAAGCTGCATGAGTTGGGTTTGGAAGCTCTCCCTCATCCGCCATACTCACCAGATCTTGCGCCTACCGACTATTACTTTTTCCAAAATTTGGACAACTTTTTAGCGGGAAAAAAATTCAATTCCCGAGATGCAGTACAAAACGCCTTTGAAGAGTTTGTTGTCTCCCGTCCTGCTGATTTTTTCAAGAAGGGCATCCATAAACTGCCACAGCGTTGGCAAAGATGCATTGATTGCAGGGGTGATTACTTTGAATAAAAGAAATAAATAAGTTCGAAAAAAATATACTTCAACTTTTTTCAAATAAAACGGCAATTTCATAGGTAAAGACCTAATATATAAAAAAAAATAGAAACACTAAGGGAATGAAGAATATAGTACTTATTTGTATGAACCTTGAAATTAATAACATCAATCAACAGCATGTTATTAAGCTAAAACCCTTCAGCAAAATAAATCAGTCCTTAGAAATATAATGAAATAAATCAATCAACAGCCTTTATAATGTATTAAAATAATTAGGTACCATAACATCAACAATAGTAGCTAGTTTAGGTACGCAGTGAGCAAATGTATATTATTATAAACAGTCTTTTTAAATTATGCTCCATAATACTAAATATTAACAGCCTTTTTGTTGAATTAACATCTATTTACTAACAGTCTTTTCAGTAGCTAAGTAACTAATATCTATAAAGTATGTTGCTGTTGTATACTTTGATTAAAAATACTAGTTCCCAATATCAAAAAACAAACAGACTTTCCGGAAAGAAATTCAGTCTTACTGAAAATATCTCAAATTGACAATAAGAATTATCATTGATTTACAGTTAAATGCCATTCTTCAAAGCATGTTGGGCATAGTGGTGGTGAGTTTGGGCACCCCTTACATCTATAGCTTGTTTCACGGCGGATTTTTTTTTGATGACAAACTCTACAATTTAAGAAAGAGAATTTCTTCTTTGATTCTTCTTTCGCTGGTATGCGTATTGGCCAATGACCGATGCCTATTGAGGATGTTTCCGGTTGAGCTATATTACTTTGGACTTCTTTTCGGTTCCAGTTCCTTTTTACAGCCTTGACTAAGTCTTTTCCGATGACACCTTCTTCGAGTTTCAGAAGACTTCTTACCAATTTGTCCCTGTACTCAATATATTCACATTTTTTATCTGGTTTTATGAAATTTTTGTACAAGTAGAATGCATTCCAAGTAGAGATATCCAGCATGTGAAAAATTACTTTCTTATACCATCGAATCGTTTTACGTGGAGATGAGTAGTAATTGATCATTTGATCAGAACGGTCAATCCCTGACATATATTTGTTGTATCGCACCACTTCTTTAGGTTTCATGCGTTTTTGTCCTCGCTTGTTTGTCACTTCAATCATTTCAGTTTGATCAAGTGTTGATAACATCAAGACTTGTCTTTTGTCTTTCCAAAGGCTGACATAAACTTTGTTCTTCCTCAGCCAGAAGTGCTCGCCTTTTTTCAGTTTTCTTGAAGTCAAAATACTAGGATTTCCCTTTCGGTTTGACCGCAAGGTACCGTTCGTGTGAGTGTGAAGATCAAGAAGTTTTTCAGAAAGGGGCACAGAATTATAGAAATTGTCCATGAATAACTCGTGGCCTGTAAGCAAATAGGGTCTCATCAATCGCAAAACTAGTTTTTGTAATTTAAGGCCACTTTGACTAGATGATTCAACGTCTTGACTTCCACTATACATCTTGATATTTAGTACGTAACCATCAGAGCTTGTCAATACATAAAACTTAATTCCGTATTTGGTCTTTTTGCTTTTCATGTATGTGCGGAAGATTAAGCGTCCTCTATAAAGCATCATAGATTCATCTAATGATAATTATTTTCCAGGATTATAAATGTTTCGGAAGTTATGCGTTAACATGTCTATAAATGCGTTTGTTTTGTCAGATCCTTTGGCATCTAATTCTGACACGCACAAGCAACGTAAAATTTGCTCGTATCTTCGGGCTGACATAACGTAGTTGAAGATTGGGTGATAATACAATGGATCACTATGAGTGAAAAGCTTTCTTCTTTCTGGAATTTTAATCTGGCCTTGAAGTTAGAAAGACCTAGAAACTTTTTAATTTCTTCTGCATTTGTGTTATGAAATACTCTGTGCCGAGCATGTCTTGTGTGAGGTCTATTTATATTTACCAACGAGTTGCCATATGCATTAGTACATGTAACTAAATAATCAACAATATTTGCTGTAAATACCAGGTCAAATACTTCTTCAACAGTAGTGTTTTCATCTATATGAACACGAGGTCCAGAAGTGGTATCATCAAAATTGAAAACAGGAATATCTAATACAGTGTCTTCCCATTCTGTGCTTGGGGGAGGTGGTGAACTTTGTAAAGTTGAATTGCTTTGTATCGGAAGAATGTGACTATTTCTTTGACCTTGTAAAATTGAGTCAGAATGGTTATCATTACTGCCATCCGTGCGATGACGTTCGTGATCTCTGATATCATCCTCTGTCGCATCAATAAGATGCTGTTGCTCTATGGAGTCATCAGTAGGATGGAAATGCTCTGTGGTACCATGAAAGACATCATAATTATTAAGTCTATGTACGCTAAATATGTCTAGCTCCAAGTCACTGCTGCTATTTGCCCTACCATGAGACCCGGCTTCTTGACCAGACTGGCTGGCAATCTCTTCATCTGTTTCTTTATCCGTTTCTTCTACACCTCGCTCGCTGCTCTCTAAAACTGTACTTTCAGAATCGTTGTCTGATAAAGCTATGCCAGTTTGTTTCGTATTATGGGGACCTATCTTGGATCAGAAGGTTGATGAAAGACGACTGTCAAGTTACTAATTAATTTATTTACAACAAGCCTATATTTATACCAAAATTAAAATTCGCGCATAGTTCTCTCTCGCTCACGTCATATCGTGCTTCCTACTCGCACACTATAAATATACGCGCGGGCACTGCGCACAAATCAGTTACCGCGCGCAATGCGCGCTAGACATGCGCGCGCGTGCACGATGCTCCCACATCACTCCCCCTCAAGCAAAGCGTACGGTGGGCTTCACTATCCGTCCGGATCTCGTCACATAGGGCTGGTGATGGCGGGGTACGTCTTGAAGGGCGGTGCAGCTTCCATCTTCACTAGTATCGTTCTGTATGTAGGCTGGTTTGAGGCGGTCTAGCGATACGACGGAAGTACGTCGCGGTAGGCGTAGCTTGAAGTACTTGTCGTAGCGCTCGATAACTTCGTACGGTCCATCGTATGGTGGAGTTAGCGGTGAACGAACTGCGTCATTTCTCACGAAGACGTGTGTACAAGTGGCCAGATTTTTGTACACAAATGGCTCTGCTTGCGTGACGTTAGAGCGTTGTATCGGCCTCAGCGTTGCCATCGTGTCTATAAGACGGCGAACGTAGTCGTTGTCTTCCATGTCTGACTTTGCCGGTTGTATGAAGTCCGCAGGTATGCGTAGTGTCGTTCCGTACGTCATCATTGCTGGGCTTAGGTTGCTATTAGCGCGCAGAGCTGTGCGCAGACCCAGTAGAACTGTAGGCAGCTCGTCCTTCCAATTCGTTGTAGCACCGCGTGCCATTAGAGCTGTCTTGAGAGTTCGGTGCCAACGTTCGATCATACCATTTGACTGTGGGTGATAAGCGGTAGTTCGGATGCGAGTGATGCCGAATCTCTTCATCAGCGCATTGAATAATGATGATTCAAACTGTCTGCCTTGGTCTGTTGAAATTCTCAAGGGTACGCCGAATCTCGCTATCCAGTTCTCGTACAGTGCTTTTGCAACGTTCTCTGCAGTGATGTCAGTCAGTGGGATAGCTTCGGGCCATTTGGTACACCGGTCGATGATGGTCAGACAATAGCGGCAGTCATCGGATAGACGTAGTGGTCCAACTATATCCAAGTGAATATGTTCGAAGCGTTGAGATGGTGGGAATTCACTTAGTGGCGTGACGACGTGACGATGTATCTTCGCGCGTTGACAATCTAAGCACGCTCTTGTCCAGTTGCCGATATCGCGATTCATGTCGGGCCAGAAGAATTTCGCGCTAACTTGCTTCCTTGTAGATTTCACGCCTGGATGGCACAAATCGTGTTGCGCTTTATATGCAGCGTGACGATATGCGCTTGGTAGGTAAGGACGTGGTGTTCCAGTTGACATCTCGCATTTGATTGGTCGAGTGAGTCCAGGTATTGTGACGTCAGTGAACTTCAAGTTGGACTGGTTCATAAGCTGTTTTAACTCGGGTCCAGTGTGTTGATCTGTAGCGAGTTGCGCGTAGTCGATTGTCGTAGGGCATTGTATGTCTTCTATTCGAGATAGCGCGTCGGCTACGACGTTGTTTTTTCCATGGACGTACTTAATGTCGGAGCAGAATTGGCTTATAAAATGAAGTTGGCGTTCTCGTCGTGGCGTGTCGCTGTTACTTGCTGTTCTTGATAGTGCATTGCTGAGTGGTTTATGGTCGGTAAATACGTTGACATCGCATCCTTCTATTAATCGACGGAAGTGTTTGACGGCTGTGTAGATAGCTAGTAACTCGCGGTCGTAGACGCTGTAGCGGCGCTGCGTAGCACTCATTGCTTTCGAGAAGTAAGCAAGCGGTTTCCATTCGCCGTTTATTTTTTGTTGTAGCACAGCACCGAGACTGTGATCTGAGGCGTCGGACATGATGGCGAGCGGGCAGTTGGGAACTGGATGCATCAGTGTTGTGGCTTTTAAAATGCTTTGTCGGCAGTTTTCAAAAGCTGTGTTTGATTCCGTTGTCCATTCGATTTCCGTCTTATCGTTTCGTTTCCGGTTGTGCAGGTATTTATTAAGCTCGCTTTGAAGTTCAGCTTGGTTTGGTAGGCAGCTCCGGTAGAAGTTTAACATTCCCAGAAAGCGACGTAGCTCAGCGACTGTCTTAGGCTTCGGATAGTTCGCTATTGCTTCGATGCGTTCTTCCGTAGGTTTGATGCCTTTTGACGAAACTTCATAGCCGAGAAAGTTTATTTTCTCTCTTCCGAATTCGCATTTTTCTATTTTCAGTGTGACGCCGTACTTCTGAAGGCGCTCTAAGACTTGCCTCAGGAGAAGTTTGTGGCTTTCTTCATTTTCAGAATAGAGCAAAATGTCATCGACGAAACAGAAGCAGTCTATGCCTCGTAGAACTTCGTGCATGAATCTCTGGAACGTTTGACTTGCGTTGCGTAATCCAAAGGTCATGCATTTGAATTCAAACAGCCCAAATGGAGTAGTGATCGCTGTTTTCTGTGCGTCTTCTTCAGAGATGGGAATCCAGTAGTATGCCATTTTGATGTCGAGCTTCGAAAATACTGTCTTCTTGTGCAGTTGGTAGTTGAAGTGATCGAGTCTTGGTAATGGGTAGCGATCGACTTGAGTTACTGCGTTGAGTCTTCGATAGTCCCCACAAATGCGTAAGCCTCCATCTTTCTTCTTGACTATGTGTAACGGACTCGCCCATGGGCTTTTGGATGGTCTGCAGATGCCCATTTCCAGCATGTGATCAAACTCTTCTTTGGCAGCCTTGTATTTGTCGGGTGGAAGCGGGCGGGGGCGGGTGAACAGTGGAGGGCCCGTCGTTTCAATGTGATGAACGACATCGTGCTTCGGCGGCTCCTTCAATGACATTGGTCGAAGGACATCAGGATATTCTCTTAAGATGTCGTAGAATGCTTGGTCAGTGCTGATGATGTGTACTGATTCCTCAGGGGTGGCAACTTCGAAGGCGTTGACGGATAACGTTGTTACTTTGTCGATAAGCTTCTTGTTATGGAGGTCGACCAGCAGCTTGAAATTACGTAAAAAGTCAGCTCCCAAGATTGAAGTTTTGACGTCTGCGATGATGAAGTTCCATAAGAAACTTCGCCGTAGTCCAAGGTTGAGCCTGAGCGTTTTCTCTCCATATGTGTTGATTGGAGTGTTATTTGCGGCGAATAATTTGTAGGCGTTTGCAGTCTTCTCATTGCGCTTGTTGCCAGCGGCTAAAACTGAGATTTCGGCGCCTGTGTCCACGAGGAAACGTTCTCTAGTGTCACGATCGTAGACACATAGGCGGTTTGTGTGAGAAGGGACACCGACTTCCGCCACCGTCGATGTCGCATCTAGTTTTCCGACGGTTTCTTCCTTCTGCAGCACGGTGATTCACAGCGCCTGGCTTTATCACCAAAACGATAGTGATATTTGCACTCCCACGATGGATCTCCAGGTTTCATTTTATTTTGTCGCGATCTTGAACGGGAGCGAAACGGCCGTCGATATTGCCGCGTAGAAGAACGTCCGCGTAGCTCGGCGATCTCGAGACTCAGCTTTTCTATTAGTTTCGATAGAATTTCGAGTTGCATAGACGATGCCGATGCGTTCTGCGTAGCGCCCGTGGAAACTTTGGCTGCGTGGTTCTGTTCCATTGTTCTGACAGTGTTCTGGCTTCGAGTTTCGGGTAGTTAGTGTTCTGGTTGCGGGTCACCACTATGGGGACCTATCTTGGATCAGAAGGTTGATGAAAGACGACTGTCAAGTTACTAATTAATTTATTTACAACAAGCCTATATTTATACCAAAATTAAAATTCGCGCATAGTTCTCTCTCGCTCACGTCATATCGTGCTTCCTACTCGCACACTATAAATATACGCGCGGGCACTGCGCACAAATCAGTTACCGCGCGCAATGCGCGCTAGACATGCGCGCGCGTGCACGATGCTCCCACATCATGAATGCGCTCACGTACTCTAAATATATTTTCTAAATCCGAGTCACTACTGGCATCTATATTATCTGGTTCATAGTTACGATCCGAACCGTAGTCGCCATCTTCATCACTGTATGGATCGTGGATACTTTCTTCTTCATCATCGAACAGATTAATTCGCTTATTAGAATTTGGTTTTGGTTTTCTCGACGCCATCTGCAAAAATTACATTAGTAAATGTCACCAAGCCTGTCAAATTACGCAACAACAAAAACAATAATTCTCGATGATTCGGTGAGCCCATTTTATACTGAATTACATACTATTCCGTTGACTAAAGCTAGTGAAACATAATTCTTTAGCTATGTGACATATTTCTTTATCCTATAATCACAATAGATATTAGTAAATTATATAAATACCTTAAAAATAATACACGACCGCGAACGCACTTGCTCCAGTCGCAACACGCACACCACCACTCCTGCGCCGTGGCACAAGGCAACTGGCGGCTCGTTAATTGTACGCAGCGCTCACGGATATAGGCGTGATGCCACTAGAGACACCAACATCGATGTGTGTGTGACAGGTGAGGGGGGTGCTTCAAATACAACGTTTTAAAAGCTTTTGCCGTGGCACTAGAAACCTGGGTAATAAGCATGCCGCGGCACAAGATCACGTGATTCCATACAAATGCATTTAAATTGATCGTCAGTCGACGTAGTGTCAATTAAAGCGCAAAATAAGTGACCGGCCACAGGCGTGCTGGCATATCAAAAGCTAAAATACTTACGGCTCTCGACGGTGTGTCCGTGAAAGTGTTAACAATTGTAAATTATCATTTTACCGCACATACCAACATAATATGTAGTACAAATATTAAGTAATTTTTAACTTTGTTTGTTTGTAATTTTTAACTTTCACCTTACGTTCGCCTCGTTATGCATTCACCAGCTTACTCCCCAAGTCAAGCGTGCGTAAAGAAGTTTTACTTCAAAAATAAAGAAAGGAAGAAAGCTATGCGTTTAGGTGTTGTAAGACCATGGTTTTAGACTCCTCGAATAATAGTACTTGGATCTCTAAATATAGGGAATTCTAGTTAGGTCTAGGGTTGTGAACTTTGGACGTTATTTACATTATCTACTTACTTTTCTTTTCCCTGCGCATTGTGAGATCAGTGCGTTCAGAATGAAAAATGATAGACCATGTGCACAGCCTGCCCAAATGGTATTGTCATTAATAGCACCCGTACACTGTGCTGTCCCCTGGAAATATATATATAATAATATTTTACAATCTCTTATAAGTGGCAACCGATAAAAAAGAACGGTTTTTTTTTGTTTTAAGCTCATATCCCAGAGACGGCGGGTTCGATTCCTGCAGCAGACGAGTATTTGTGCACAGAAAAAAAACACACAAATACTTGTTCTGAGTCTGTGTGTTGTGGGATCGTCCTTGTAGTTCCTGGGTCCCTAGACACAGGGAATCTTAGTTAGGATCCAGGATCTATGTATGTGATCGTTGGGCGTTATTATCATTATTTGTGGTTGCAAGTAGTAAGTACTCGTTAACATTTAATTTTATTCTCAGTGTTGAGTAAGTCAACCTCTTACCTGAGTATCATTAGTATTTTCTGCTGTACCGTTAGTGCTTATCCTGAAAAGATCACAGAATCCTGCATCAGCTGCACTTGTAGCGTAGGATGTGAAGAACAGGTTGAAGATTGTAGGCAGGATTATTGCAAAACTGTTGTTCCTGGACAAGGAATACAAAATAGTAGAATTAATAAAGTTTAATAATAATAATAATAACGTCCAACGATCACATACATAGATCTTGGACCCTAATACCGAACAATCGGTTGCATGATTAGCAACTTTACACTAAAAAAAAATGGATGAAAAGACGATTATGCCTAGTATCTGTTTTATTTTTAAACATCTGTAATGTCATAGAAGTTTTAGGTTTAAATAAACCAGTGTCTTCTAAAGACTCAGAAAATTGATAGAGAGATAAAAAAGTAGCCAAATTCAACTTTCATATTAATGCTCCGCTGAGAGTTTGTTTGACAGACTACTGTAATTTTATACGCTTGGAAGATGTAGGTCCATATAAAAACATGAAGATTTTAAAAATTACACAAAATTCTTTGATAGTAATAGTAGCTGTTAATCGAGAAAAGATTTAAAAAAAAATTCGTGATACTCTACTGGGAAGAAAATTCCCAGTAAGTGCTGATGTCTATATACGTCGGACTTATTTCTAATAGAACTATTTCCAAACGAGTACTTAATAAGACTATTGGAAACGGCCCTAAAGTTAACTTATGTAGCAATATGCCCATTTTTGAATTTATCAAAATATTGTCCAAATCGGTTGAAATGAAAAACCGTTGTGAACTAATACCGCAACAGAGCGTTTGTCTTTTATTAAATTATTAAAAAACTAAGAGTTAAGATTATACTTACGCAATATAAACGACAAAGGTTAGGTAGTAAAGCAACAAGGTCCGCCCTAACAGCGGTGGTTTGAATAAAGGTGCAATCTGTGTCCAGAGTGACCGGAGGGAAAAAACTCCCACCTCCTCTTTGTTTTCTTCTTCAAGGTAAATTTGTTTCACCTGCAACAGGATTGATTGATTTCATAAAACAAATTTTAATTCTCAATGAATGCTCAGAAAAAAATATAATATAATAACACCACCTAAAAATCTCACACCTTGCTGGCTGGTGCTCTGGTGTTGGTTGCAAAAAATTACAGGTTTATTTTAAACATATTTGGTCAATTTCTCGTAGAACCTGTGCAAGCGTCTGGTCAATGCGAAGCACGGCCAAAATGCTAGCACTTACTTATTTGGCAGAATGACTCAGCGTTACAGTTCTACGGAACAATACTGCCAGCATGTTAAGTACCCTACCGTTTAACCGTTTAAATAATTATTAAAACTCTCACAGGAAACTCCTTCTCATTTCTATTTACGACGTACATTCCTCTCAGGACTTCGATAGCCTCATCACTCCTGCCGACATTAACGAGAAACTTGGGGCTTTCACTAAAGAAGTGCAGCATCAAGGCACCGACTCCAAGTGGTAGTGCCATGACAAGGGTAAGCAGACGCCAGGGGCGGTAGACAATGCCCAGAAGCGCGAGTGAAAATTGCAACTTTGTTATGAGGTAGCCGGCAACTGGAAAAAACAGGATACAATTAAATGTCACTGACCTGCACATTCAGCGTACTATTGTAGATAAGTTCCAACATCATACAAAATGCATCCACTTCCAAGCAATTTGGTATTTCATTAAAGGTGGTTGCTGTCGCATTCAACGTTTTTCTTAACTAAATTCTTCAATTCACATCATCTAGGTAGTTATAAGATTCGTTACCTAGTTTGTGATCGCCATTTAAGACATTATTTCTTCTAAGATTCTATTATTATCATCTATGGCTTTTCTTGCCTTACCACGTACTTCCTGTGTCTAAATAATTTAAATGTGTGTTATATTTTATGACATCAATAGTCTCATCTTAACCAAACCATCATCGTCACATTGAAATTGTTGATGACGGCCATGACAGAAAACTTTATAGCTATTTTGTACTAACCGTAGTAAATTGTAGGCGTCAGCATCAGAGCACTTGTCATCAGCAGCATATACCGAGCCCGCACCCTGCTGGTGCAACATTCACCGAGCAATGCGTACGTCGCTGATTCGGCTGCACTTGACCTGAGGCGTGATCATGTGGTCATGTAACTTGCAATGCAGTAGGGGGAAATTCATTATCAAATTGAAAATGTCTATAGTAACAATACACATAAACTGCATGTTGATAACAATTTTTTTTTTATGATTAGGGGGAAATATGTTTTTACATTTAAAAAGTCTGTTGATTACGCTAAGCAGGCGATACTGCTATAAAATTCATATTATAAATAGTTTCACGCAAAGTGTTCAGTAAATGTGTATATTGCAACTTTCAAATTCATACATTTACAATTTTTATATCTTTTTACAGAAGTTTTTTATAACTTCAATATCAGCATCAACATGACATCGCTAATATCATTATAAAAAATTTAATATTGGTTGACTAAATGATACTAAATGGCTACATGACTAAAAGGTAGCTCTCGAAAACATGTAAAAACATAGTACTTTTTGGAGTATAACTAAAACACAATAAATGAAGATAACGATACATTCACAAACGTGACTGACAGAAATGTGATTAATATGATAGATCGAAAAGAGCACGAGACTTGATACAGACATTGGCCGATAAGGGTTGCGTCAGTTGTTAATCTACAAGATAAACTGCCACCTAAACATACTATGGTCGATTGATGAAGATAAGAATATTGGAAACAAAATAAAAGGCTCCAAAACACAAAACGCATTACAACATTAATGATTTCTTTGAACACCATTTATTGGAAGATTAAGTGCTACATAAGTAAAGATGCCGTAAACGTATCATTAAATCAAACTAAAATGAAACGAACGACCTGAGTATAGAAAGATTACAATGCCCATAAAAAAAAATACGAATACAAAATATCACAGAGTTACCCTTTTCTAAAAAACTGTAAGATATGCATAAGAGATCGCATGGCCTGGCTGTGGCAAAAGGCTGTCTGATAAAATCATTTCCTGCAAAAGATGACCAAGGGCTTGTACTAAAAATAATGATTATGTTGAAACCAAAGAGTATACGATTCACTCACGCAAAGGCGTTTGAATGAATAGTCTAGCTACACCAAAATAATATATATAAACTAGTTCCCACAAACTGTACCTTTTCAACTACTGGTCGCCTTCCTTTTGACGAGGATGAGGTCACCAGGACCGCTGATGTAAATAGTTGTATAGAACTTTTTATCAACAGGACTGTACCAAGATACTCACATTGCTGAGCTGATAAACCTCAGCGCAGCCAGTATCTGCCAGTTAGGAGCAAGACTGCTGAGTGCTGCGCTGATGAAACTACAGCACATCGCCCACATCAGTACCAGCTTCCGGCCGCGAGTGTCCGATATGTACCCCCAGGGGTAAGACATGACTATAATCCCTGAAAAAATTTGCAAAGAGTTTTGAGTACAATGGCTTGAAGGCATTGAATCAAGTTTATATGAAAAAAAAATTATGGACGAAGTCGGAATTAAATTTCAGAAGTGATCTGAAACAGTAAACGTCTTGTTCCAATCTGATGCATTGAATCGAATCCCACTTAGCCCTTTTTTTTGAGGGGGGAAATGCCCTCGCACTCCACGGGAGTGGTGGCAGGGGGTATGTGGGACTCGAACCCACTAAAACCCCCCCGTGAGCCCTCGTCCGCCGTACCGGGGCGAGAAGGGGTTGCGACTGCAGTCCAGCCAACTCGCCCCCGGCGGCAGGCCCTTTCGGGCCTCTCCGTGCCAATGGATGGGTGACCTTGCTCACCAAGGTCACCCACCAGACGTGTGAGGCCGTGCAAGTTGGCGGAAAGTCCCCGACTCTCCACCAGTGGCCCCACTACGGGGGAGGGAGGGGGTACGCGTAACGCCTCCTCCTCCCTCCCGCTCTTCTGTGCCGTAGTGGATCAGCTCTAGCGGCCTCCTCTCTGACCCACTCCGTGGTCTCCTTCTGTGCCATCACGTACTCGCAGAAGGAGACCACCGCCTGCCACGATCTCTCGCTGTTGAGCATGGCTCTTACCACGCTCGGCAGCGAGAGATCGTGGCCTACTGCAATGGAAAGTATGTGCCGCTGCGGGTATCCCACTTAGCCCTGAACCAACGACCTTCAAGCTATGTAATATGCACTCTGCATTGGCACAGTTTTATGGAAAACATCGTGAAGAAACCGATATGCTTAAGAATCCCAAAATTCGATAATTTGTAACATTCACCAAGTCACACCTGGCCAGCCTAGTGGATTAATCGTAATTGATTTACTTTCTCTCTTTGAGAGAAAGACCGTATTCTAGCAATGAGAAAATATATATAGATGACGAAAGGCCACCTTTGCTGCCCAATTAGTGATCTGTGTTAAACTCACCAGCGAAAGGCATAGACGAGAGCACTCCAATCTGACTCAAAGTGAGTCCGAGGTCGCAAGTGGCTGCTGTGACGATGATGCCTAGCCCGAAGATATCAATACCCATTGCCACAATGATCATGAAACACGCAAGAAGCAGACCAATGTTGTATTTACCATGGCCTGAAAAAACCAAATCATAATTAATTGATGATATGGATTAGACTGTTCAAGAGTCCTGGATCTAGTTGATTCTCCAGATTTAGATACCTAATAGCCCCATAAAGAGTAAAACAGTCCCATTAGTGGGACATTTTCTTAGTGATAGGCATAGTTAGACCTATCACTAAGAAAATGTTTAAGTATGTTAAATTAGTGTGCGTGTGAAATACCACAAACGGGAGTACATCAGCTTCGTGGATCAATTTAAATAACTAAAACTTTGCGGCAGGATGATTTTACATGTCTCGTCACCGCCATATTAGAACAATAGATAGAAGTGAGACTAATAAAGTGTAACCAAATGGTATATTCAAAAACAAAAAAAAGTTTTATTTACTAAAAAATTTAGACTACACTAAGTAAGTCCTTGAAAAGCCAATGTTTTAAGAGAAATCTTGAGATTGTGTGAACTAAGCCTGTACTAATTACTTGTTCTGAGCTTATTAAATGAATCTTAGCCCCAGGACATGATCTATATAAGGAGGCACAGGCCATAATAGTAGGTCCAGCTCGAAGCCTTGGACTCCATTCAGTGCCAAAAGACTCATTGGCATCGATGAGAATGGATACGTTGGTGGAAGCGTAGATCACCGACGTAAAGTTGCCAGTTTATCGATGTTTTATAGACTGCATTTTAGTGAGTGTGTTCGCATTTACATTATCTTATTCCTCCATCTCCCTTCTTTCACCTGACATCAAGGCACACGGTACCTAAAACAAGCATTTGAAACTGTCTCTGATGCATATCAAAGACAGTTTCAATTGCTTTGTCTATAAATTATGTCAATAAAAAATGTATTAAAAGTAGGTACTACGTAATGGAGGCCTACTCCTAACTTCAAGTCACGGCTTCTTATGCGTGGATTGGGAAAAAGTAATGTTAATCCAAAGTCTAATTAGTCTACTCATTTTTAACAAAAGCATAGATAATATTCCAAAATAAATACAAAAAAATTATTAAACGCTACAGTTATTATTTATCCTCTGTGGTGTGATAGTTGAGCAGATCGGCCCATAGCCCGGAGGCGGCGGGATCGATTCCCGCGACAGGACAAGTACAAATATTTGTGCACAGAAAAAAAAGCGCAAATACTAGTTCTGTCTGGGTGTTGTGGGACCATAGTCCTCGTAGTTCCAGGGTCCCTAGACACAGGGAATCCTAGTTAGGGTCCAGGATCTATGTATATGATCGTTGGGCGTTATTATTTTACTAGGTGGTAGGACTTTACTGCAAAGTTCGTCTAGGTAGGTACCACCGCTTTGCCAGTTATTCTGCCGCCAAGCATGCTGTGTTCCGGTTTGAAGGGCACTGTAGCTAGTGAAATTACTGGGCAAATGAGACTTTATGATCTGATCTCGCAGTTTAGTAATCTTATTACTAGATTGTGCTGATGTCTCTGGATGACGTGCGCAGTGCAGTGTCACGCGAACCTCTATACTTTAGAGTTCCAAGTGACACTGCAGCTGATATGGGTAGCCGTGTCGTTTAACATCAAGCGAACGGCTAGCACGTCACGTCATTCCTTAACATAAAAAATAAAATAAAATAAAAAAAGTTATTATTACTATAATTATTTCTTGCTTTTTTTTATGTGTTAGCACCTTTTATCACAAAATAAACAATAGGTTTTTGGGTGGCCGCGTGCAAACGGGTAAGATGCTGGTGAAGCCGCGGCACGCTTCTATGATGTCATATGTTTTATTTATATGTAATATGGTGACTGGCGCATTGTAAAGAAAAAATCTACGACCTTAAGCCCTGAGGAGGTCCTATTGCGTGAGGAGCCACGCTATTAGACATAAGCGACTATAAAATTAAGTACGTAGCACAATGCTAGCTAAATTGCACTTAATTCCGTGGTAACAAGAGTCGCTATTTATATAAAAATAATTTCAGAGTGAGTCTTCTGTATGGATAATATTTACCTGTTAGATCCAGCGCCTCTTCATAGCTATACCGTCCATCATCCGTTACATCCTTCCCTTTTTCAACGCTTTTCAACTCTATATCCTCGACAAATGCACCAATGTTTTCTATTGCAGCATTATTCAAGGCCATCTTCTAAATTTTACTTAATTATCACTTGCATAATAAACACAAATTTATTGCGAACTTAAATCTCAATTCCTACATTAAAATCACAAATAACCATCATATAACACAGTTTTGGAATTAAACTCTTTTTGCGTTTGTGTGTTTAAACGTGTATTCTAAACAAAAAAGACAGGTTTTAAATATGTACTGTAAACCAGTCTGTGTAGTAAAAGAACGAGTATAAGACTGTTGCAATCGTAACGTTGAGATGAGGTCACGTTATCGGCCGCCGCGATGGTTCAATGAAATTGGTACAAATTTACGGTTGCTTCCAAGCTGGATGGATGGATATAGTAGGGATTTTGTCGCAGTTTTTTTTACACTCAGTTTAACACAACCCTTATTATTGGAAGGTATTTTAAAATAAATAAATAACGCTCAACGATCACATACATAGATCCTGGACTCTAACTAGGATTTCCTGTATCCCTACCTATTTCCCTAACAAGGGACTATGAGGACTATGCTCCCACAACAACCAGACACAGAACAGGTATTTACGCTTTTTTTGTGCACAAATACTTTTCCTGTCACGGGAATCGAACCCATCGTTTCCAAGTTCTGAGCCGAACTGCTCAACAGCCACACTACAAAGACTGTCAGTAAGCTTTTGTCTTGGTTACACACATACGATATGAGAGAGTGACATAGATAGATTAAGTAGGTCATGACTTGTGCACCAATTGTCCCATACACCGGTGGGGTTAAATAAAGCACCACTGGGATAAATAGATAGATAGATAAAAAATGCTTTATTGCACAAACAACAAATAAAGGTACATAGGTGAACTTAATGCTAAGGAGCATAATTTTTCTAGTTAACCCGGATGTAAATTGTAACGTGGAAATTTCTCTGGGACAGTTCAACGCAGCTTAAATATAGATTGTCTAAATCACACTATTATTATAAATGCGAAAATTTGTATGTGCGTATGTTTGTAACTTCTTCACGCTCAAACGGCTGAATGGATTTGGATGAAATTCGATACCGAGATAGCTTATACACTGGATTAACATATGGGCTACGTTTTGTCCCGGAAAAAATAAATGTTCCCGTGGGATGAGCAAATAACTAAAATACTTTATACGCCGATGAAACCGCGGGACGCTACTATATAAATATAAAAAGACTAACATAAATTTAACTTAAATGTATCCCTATTCACATACATAACTACTACGCCTTGGTTGAGTGGACGCGCGACCAAAAGGCTGGCACATACCTCGGACAACGAATTAGCCTAGCTATTCAACGAGGGAATGTTGCCAGCTTATTGGGTACGCTTCCTGCCGAAGGTGATCTAAATTTTATGACTCCTTTTTACCTACGATATTACTTCATCTCCAATAATTGAAGGGTTGAGAATAAAAAGGGTTTAACTGTCACATCGATAGTTTCGAGAAAATTGACTTTAAACTTCAACGGCTTCATTTTAATGTAGAGTGCTTATAAGGTAATAGAAAAGGTTTATGTAAGTTTCAGTTGCTTGAAAATGTATTTATTCTATTTTAAAATACGAAATATAGTACGAATTGATACAATTACTGTAAAAATATAATATAATGAAATAAATATAATAATGTTTTTATGCTAAGCGAACTGTATTCCTGTTACAGATAAACCATTTTTAGACTCAAAATCTCGAGATTTAAGCCTCATTTCGGTATTTTAAGAATGTATTATTGAAGATAATTTCACGCTGAATCCAACGATACCCATAAGTCATTTGGTCAAAAAAATCAGTTAAATCCTTTTTATTCTCACCCCTTCAATTGTCTATGTATATGTAAAAATAATAAAAGACATGATGTGTGTATAATAACTTTATTACTTTAAACATATTAATATAAAAATAGCACTAGTATTATAATACGGGTTTGCCTCACTGCGGCCGCTCCGGTCGGGTGCTCTTTGGTATAAATAAGCACAGCAAGCCGCTTGCTGAAACAGACAAACAAAACATTTCTAGATTGTGTGTGTGGTCAATGCATAATATACTTTGTTTTACAAAAAAAAATCTCAAAAAGTTATAATAGTGTCAATTATAAGAATCACGCAATTTAGTAATAGTAGGTAATAGATATTATAACCCGATAAATATGATATTATTCTGACTTATATATCAACGCACAGCCTAAACCGCTGGTCCTAGAGACTTGAAATTTGGAAGATTTGTTCTTTGTAAAGTGTAGGTATCCACTAACAAAGTGTTTTTCGGAATTCCATCCCTAAGAGGGTGAAATGGGTGGTTGAAATTTCTATAAAAAAAATTTCTTCTTATCCTATAGGCTACGTGGGCGAAGCCGTGGGTGGAAGCTAGTTACTTATAATTTAGTATATAAACTACGGAAATATTATTTATTTTATTGTTATTGTAAATTCAAGTCTTTAGATGATAAAAAATAAATAAATTGATGGCTGGCCCGATAGCTTAGTTGGTAGTAACTCTGCGTTCTGAACTACAGGTTGTCGGTTCGATTCCCACCAGGCTGCACGCGTGTGCTGCCGTGTAGCCTGCATACATTAACTTACTTATAAGAAAAGTGCCGAACATGTATATGGGCACCACGCAGTGTTTATCCACGAGTGCGCCGAAGACAACGTTTCCGACGATGGCGCCCACCCGCCCGCACATCACTGTCACAGCCATGGCGGTCGCGCTGCGGGGAAAGTTACAATCAATCATCATGACAGCCTCTGTGGTGTGGTAGTTGAACAGGTCAGCTCATAACCCGGAGGCTGCGGGTTCAATTCCTGCGACAGTACAAGTATTTGTGCACATAAAACAAGTGCAAATACTTGTTCTGCGTCTGGGTGTTGTGGGATGGTGCTCGTAGTGCCTGGGTCTCTAGACACGGGGAATCCTAGTTAGGATCCAGCATAGATATGTATGTGATCGTTGAGTGTTATAATTATTATTCGTCTTTGCCATTTTGTGTTTCAATTTTTTATTCTCATATTAATCTCATGATCATCATGTCATGTCATGTCTTGAGACATCCACTATAGAACATAGGCTCACCTCCTCAGCATCACTTTTTTTTAAGACTTTGCGTGGCTGTTTTCTTCTTGCATACAAAAGCTCCCCACGGGTTTGATATAGGGGCTCTAATTTTATTGTATTTGTCCTGGAAGGGATTGCTACGCTTATCCTGGACCCTAATTAGGATTCCCTGTATCTAGGAATCCAGGAACTATGAGGACCACGGTCCCACAACACCCAGAACAAGTATTTGAGAATTTTTTTCATGTGCACAAACACTTGTTCTGCCGCGGAAATCGAACCCACTACTTTTGGGATGTGAGCCGACCTACCACCACACCACAGAAGGTTTTGGTGATCGCATTAGATTACAATGTAAACCAAAGAGAATACTTTATTCCCCGTACATTCCCTTATCCGGTTTTATGGCACGTGGGTAGAGACAGGGTGGTTGTATACGCCGGACCACAAGGCTAATAAATAAAATAAAATTTAAGTTCACAAAATACTTACGCAACTTTAGTTGGGAAGATCTCGCAAATGACACAGAAGAGAACAGCCTCGGTGCAACTGACGATGGCCTCGAAAAAGCACGATAGAATTAGGTTCTGAAGTGAGGACTGCACCAAGTTTAGACCCAGCGCAGCCAGCCCCGAGCTGATCAGCATCATTACTGAAACAGGCCATACAAATGTTATACAATAGCTGATAAGTTTTTACTCACTCTCACTAATATATCAACTGTGAAGGTAGTAAGTAACTTAACGGAAGTGATAAAATAAATATTTACTATGGTCATTCTCTTCAGAACTTTCCTGCATCGCCATTTTCATCAGCCAATTTCTAGATTAAATAATCTTTTGGTCATGAAGCTATTAAATAACGCCTGAACACTTACACAAGCCATTAATACTCAGATTCAGATTCAGATTTTTTATTAACCTTATAACATTATAGGTAAACTTCATAAAATTAAATTAAATATGAACTTAAAAAACGAGTGTGATTTAACCCACACAACTGAACTAAAACTTCTTTAGCTCCATATATTGGCTGGTATTACTTTGTTTTTGCTTTGTTTATATTTAATATCACCATCTTGATAATTGTAAATTGTCATTTTACCGAACATACCAACATAATAATACAAATTTTAAATAATATTTAACTTTGTTACGTTGACAATGGAGATCTACGTGAACCAACATATTTCAGTTCGCCCCTTATGTATTCCCCAACTTACTCCCAAGGCCGAGCGTGCGTAAAATAGTTTTATTTTTGCATTCTAAATGATTGAATAAAGCAGGTAATAATAAGGGTATAATAAACTTTTTTACATAACTTACTCAACATAATCTTCTTGCCAATAATATTGATGGTGAGACCCACGGACAATGCTGTGGGAACGCAGCTCAGTGCAACCACCAGGGTGTGGATGTACACTTGGTCATCCAGAGTCCGGGTCATCGATTCCTCCTAATGAAAAAGGTACACGTAAATCTTAAAAAAATAACTTGTTAATTCATAACCTCTGGAGGGCATAAATAGGGATTTGCCAATACATAAATTAATATCAACCTATATTTCGTGACCGGTACGGTAAACAAATAACCTACAAATGACACTAACTCGGTTGTTTGATTCTAAAAACAATGATAGAAAACGTTAAATATTTTTGTAATGTAACAAATATAATTATTATATTTAAATGTTAAAATATATTTTCATTACAATGTTTGCATAATCGAATATTGTAGATTTCTAGAATAATCATCAACAACGCAATAACTTACTTTTAAGTACCTAATATAAATTTAATTTGTAAAAGTGCTAAAAATAACCTCTTTACAATAAATCCTTCAACTTTGACTAAGAAGATCTACTAACCATTTCGCTCGTTTCACTGCTAACGTTGGTAAGATTGTAGGACACCTCGCAGACGCCAGCTGAAGCATCAGGATATAACGAGGCGAACTGACTAAACCGCTCGAACAAGTCGGGGAACCACATCATCAGGGTGTAGTAACTGTAGAACAAAGATATTTTCATGTTTGATTACAACATGCTGAAAAGAATTTAGACGGATATCATAATAATGTATCATGCTAAATTCTAGGAAATATCACCACACCAATTGTCGACCGTAATATAGTCTGTGTAAAATCAGCGGCGCAGGCAGCGCCGAGCCGCCGCCGCCGCCGCGCATACTCCTTGAGGATGAGCATCTACTCGTATATTGCCCGAACACCGGTCGAGTTATTCGACTGTATCCCGTGAGTGTTAGCCGTGTAATAGTTGTAGTTATGAGTAAAATCTGCAACCATGAATATTCCAGCACCCGATATTTTAACTTATAGAGCTAAGAAGCATCCTGCAGTTGAAATAACGATACTATTACTGACACTTTGAGTAATGCCTACCTGAACATCAATCCAAAGTCTACAAAGCAGCACAACACCAACAATCCTATATAAGGTGGGTTAACTAGCATCTTTTTGCGGTTCCAGAAGGCCTGCCAGCGCTGGTTCCAAGTCAAGGGCGCCTTCGTCTCATTGCCGTTGTTGTCTGCAGATACAATCTCTTCGTCGTCACCGTCTGTCGCACTTATCATAGATTCTACCTGGAAAATTGAAGCAATTATTGAAGGCCGAACTTCGGACACCTGGCGATACGGACACTAAGGAGTAGCTTAAAATTCTTCTTCAGTACAGCGATCCTAACCCCTTGAAATGGAAGGTCTCATAAAAGTAAAATAAATTATGATCATGTAATTAGAGTATGACTAATAATGTACTTACAGGAAAGTCCTTCTCTTTGAGCTTTGAGTTCACTACAAAAATCCTTTGAAGAAC
Organism: Ennomos fuscantarius; assembly: GCA_905220475.3. Lineage (NCBI taxonomy): Eukaryota > Metazoa > Arthropoda > Insecta > Lepidoptera > Geometridae > Ennomos > Ennomos fuscantarius. The sequence goes on from HG992032.1 coordinate 605,571, forward strand.
TTGCAATGCTTGATCTGCCCTGTTTGCATGGAGCAGGTATCGTGGACTTTCCGGGAATGGGAACAGCAGCAGCACAACCAGAAGACTTGGTATGCCGCACGCTGCTACGAACACTCGCCAAGAGGTGTACTGGAAGTCAGCGCCTGGGTATGTGATGTTGAAGCTAGGATCTCTGATGATGAGGAATGCTATGCCTGGAATGCAACAAGTCGAAACTTAAATTAGAATAGATAGATTCATATTTCATAGGAATAATAATAATAATAATAACGCCTAACGATCACATCCATAGATCCTGGACCTTAACTAGGATTCCGTATCTAGGGACCCAGGAACTACGAGGACCATGGTCCCACAACACCCAGACTCAGAACAAGTATATGCGCTTTTTTCTGTGCACAAATACTTGTCCTGTCGCGGGAATCGAACTCGCCGCCTCCGGGTTATGAGCCGACCTGCTCAACCACCAAACCACACAGGCTTTCCAGAGGAATAGACCAGTGGATTTAACCTACAAGATAACTTAGGTACATAATCACTATTGTTTATTATAGAAACTAATTCATTATGTAGAGGTTTCCCAAGCTTACAAAAACTCCTCAAATGATACAAATATATTTGTGCAAATACGTTTTGACATCACACTATTATGATGGCGATCATCTTCCGGAATCCTATGATCAAACATTTTAACATCATTTATTCCACCGTGATCTACCAGCCAAATATTTTAGTTCAAGGTTTACGACAATTTAATGAGAAGACGTTTCAACGGAAAACAAAAAGCTGAGTGACCTTTAAACATGTCGTTGGCTTACGAAGGTTGGAGATAACGCCGAGATGGAATTGGCACAGCGCGGAAAACTGATGCGATGTCGTGGGTAGAGAGGTCGGTTTAATACACGCTCATTGGGAATGTGTGATTAGCTGACACAACAGAAAGTTTCCTCAAGGGTTAATAACATGTTACTCAAACATCAATTCGTAAAACAAAAATTCCTGAATTTCCAGACTTTTGCTGTTGGTTATGCAGCCGATATTGCTATAAAAATGATAAATATTGCTCAAAGTTGTGGCATACAATAAACTATTAGGTTTCATCCGATATTCCTGCTTTTTAAGCTTATGATTATGAAGTAACGCCATATTTTGGGTTCTTATATATTTATGAAAAGAAAACCATTAAGACGATGGTTTTCGCTTTAGCTTAAATATTTTTAAATCAGTATATTTTTTTTAAAGCAAACTGAGACTTTACAACAACTTCAATAAACAACCGTACGTCATAAAGTAAAAACGTACCTGGAAGCAAGATTGTGCCGAAGGTCCAGAACACCTCCAGCCTACACAGCATCACATCTCGGTGCCTCAGCGACAGGAAGTCTCCAAAATAAGGGAAGACCAGCCCCGTGGCTCCTATGATGCCGAAACCCGAGAAGAACCTGGAAGATCACCAAGTCTACAACGAATGGTTACGTCGGAAACGAAAGAACATAAATGCAAAAAGAACATAAATTACTACAAATCTTTTCAATTATGTTAAATTTAACACTATAGATAGGAGTATGTTTTAAACATTGATGTAATGGTAATGGGTAGTAAAAAGAAAAGCATAACAATTCCATAAATACAGGTTTATTTACATTGCAAGATCGCCTATGTTATGTGTGATCCTTAAGAATGAGTTTATTTCTGACAATTTCGTTTTTTATCACTCTCATCAATCCAAAAAATTAGATAAAATCTTATTTTAGTAAATTTTATTGCCACTTTTTGTAAGAGTTCTTGCAAAGTAGTGTTGGTGCCAAAAGTAAATTAAATTAAAATACCATCGCTAACAGAACAATAAATTGGCAACTTGAACTTTTTATTTTAAGATAAGACTATTGGAAAGTGCGTCAAATTAATGATTTTCCCTACTGACTTATTTCTCTTTTGAGCTCTTATTATATCGAAGTGAAAGGACCATTTTGTATTTGAAATCATAATTAAAAAATAGATACCTGCAAGCCAAGAAAGCTGGAAAGGTCTGGACCAGGCTTGACAAGAAAGCAGCTAATGCATCTAGAAGCAGAGCCCCGATGATGGCCTTTTTTCTTCCTCGTGCATCAGCCAGGTTCCCCCAAAAGTAAGAGCCCACGCACATGCCTGCAAATTAAAGTAAGTACACATTCTTTAATAGAGTTTCAGATTTGTCAATCTGCCACTCTTCAATATGGCGAGAATTGATCAAATAAATTTAATCCCTCTTCTCTCGGACGACAAAAGCTTGGAAAAAAACGAGTGTGCTTTAGACCACAACTGAAGTAAAACTTCTTTAGTTTAGCTCCATCTATCGGCTGGTATTTCTATAGGTATATTATGTTATTTTACCGGACATACCAACATAACTGTTTTACCTTTGTAATATTGACAATGGAGATTTACGTGAACTAATAACTTTCAACTTCCATTCGCCTCACCAGCTTACTCCCCAAGTCAAGGTTTTTTTTTTTTTTTTTTTTATGTTACTGAATGATTTGACGAGCTAGCCGTTCACCTGATGTTAAGCGCCACGGCTGTCCATAACAGAACAGTGTCAATCGGAACCCCAAAATAGAGTTTCGAGCAACACTGCACTGCGCACATCATCCTGAGACATCAGCACAGTCTGGTAATAAGATTACTCGACTGTGAGATGAGATCATAAAGTCTCAATTGCCCAGTAATTTCACTAGCTACAGTGCCCTTCAAACCGGAACACAGTAGTGCTTGCGCACTACTGCTTGGCGGCAGAATAACTGGCAAAGCGGTGGTACCTACCTAGACGAACTTTGCAACAAAGTCCTACCACCTAGTAAAAGTTGCGTAAAGAAGTTTTACTTCAATCATTTAGAAAAAAAGAATGAAAGAAACACTTTATTTCATGAACTCTACACAGTAAAAAATATTACATAATTACACCTAAAAGAAGAAAACATAATCTAGTATAATTTAAAACTTGCTTATAACTATATATAACGTACTCCTTGGTGTGTCCGAACATCGTTGCTGTGTACAGTGCTGTACAAAATGGTCTGGACTCAGCATGTGCCAAGGACGAGTCCAGGGCGCTGATTTTCAGCCTAGACCTCGAGTGACGAAGATATTAATACTAAATATAGGATAATAATATGTAGGTAAAATTTATTTAAAAATAATAATCAGAGATTCCAAGTTTACAGTTTCTTCTATTTTTTAAGTAAATTTTCTCACCAATAAGCGGTGTGGCAGTAAGCTTTCCTTTGTCGCTGGAAGACAGTGAGAAGTCTGTCTCGGCTGCCGGCAGCACGAAGCTGAGGGTCGTGGTGCTGAGAGCACACACAGCATATACTGCCCCGCATGACATCAGCAGAAGCCATTGGAAGCATCCATACCCTGGGAAGAAGGAAGATATAGTTAAGGCCTATTCCATAATGCAAGTATTTGTGATTGACTCTATCATTATCCTACTAAGTTATAGAGTATTACACGTTTGTAGGTAACATGGTGGGCGCGGTGTCAAAATTTTTGAGCCAACCAAAAGCTTACTGACTTAGTCAAGTTAGTCAATTTATCACTTGATAGTCGTTTGACTAAACGACTATCAAGTGATAAATTGTAATAAAATAGTACTATAGTATTTTGTGATAAAAGGAAATAATTCCCTGGTAAAAAAAAATTACAATTAATGATAATGCAAAGTCTTTAAGAGTATTCCATAAAATGTAAAATACCAAACAAAAATGACATTGGATAATAATTATAATTGGTCAATCTTTATTTTTTCTTATTATAAAAGTCATTAGATTGCTAATTGGTAAACATTTTTGATCAGTGCGTATATTCGAGTATAGAGAATAGAGAAACACGAGTAAAACCAGAAGCTGCCTCTAGTTATAGATGTTATATACATCTATAACTAGAGGCAGCTTCTTCTACCTCTTGACTTTATAAAGGATTGAATTTTCGTTGTACACAAATACGCCATGAAAACACAACACACATATTTCATAGGTCCAGGCGGTTTGGGCTGAAAGTTATTATACAGTCACCCAGGACGGATTTTTTTATTAATATTGCCTAAGTTTATTAGACAATCTTTACATTTGTAGAAAAAAAATTATAATGTTCCACAATGTATTTAAAGCGTCTTCTACAAAAAAAGCCTGTGTATACTTTGTCTGTACATTTGTATTTATGTTTAAATCATGCCAATAAAACATTTGTCTATTCGATCGGTTATATATACGATACCCATCTCTGCCAATTTTGTAATGCGATTGTTACGATTTTTCTGTCGCGTGTTCCTCTTCGAAATTATTCAGTGCATCGCTTTGCTATTGAAGAGTGCACAAACCCTTTTTGAAGTAAAACTTCTTTACGCAGGCTTGGCTTCGGGAGTAACCTGGTGGTGCGAGGAGGACCAAAGTTGAAGTTGGTTCGCGTAGATCTCCATTGTCAACATCAAATTTAAATTTTGTATTATTATGTTGGTATGTGGACACACCAACCGCCATTTTGATAGTTGTGAATACAACTATTATATTAAACAAAGCAAAAATAAAGTTATACAGGGCGATAGATGGAGCTAAACTAAAGTTTTACTTCAGTCATATGGTCTAAAGCAACCTCATGTTTTTTTTACGTTCATTATAATTGTTCACAATACCATTCCAGTAAGTATCCATGACCAGTTCTAATAACACGCATATTAAGCAAAGTCAACAACCAAGGGTACACAACTCATAATTTTTCATTGTTCTTTTAGAATCGATTGAATCGATATTGAGAGCACTTGTTCGTAATGAGACTCAATAGTTTCAAGTGCATCTGATTCGCGTGCCGCTTGTTTTGCCCGTGCCGATTTATGATCGATATATCGCTGCATACTAGTTTAAACCGGTACAAGTCTGATTCAGATACATATATACAATCTTGATGAGATTCGACGTGTTTATCAATGGACAATCAGATTTCTCGACTACATTTGTTGCTCCATCTGGTTCATCGCATAGTTTATTTACATTTTTTTACTAGGCGGCAGGACTTTTCTGCAAATTTCGTCTAGGTAGGATTTGAAGGGCATCGAGGCTAGTGAAATTACTGGGCTATTGAGACTTTACGATTTGATCTCACAGTCGAGTAATCTTATTACCAGACTGTGCTGATGTTTCAGGATGATGTGGGCAGTGTATATAGTGTCGCGTTAAACTTTATATTTTGAAGTTCCGAGTGTCACTGTTCTGTTATGGGCGACCGTGTCGCTTAATTTCAGGTGAACGACTAGCTCGTCACATAATTCTCTAACATAAAAATAAAACTTTCAGCTCACTTCCGTGATAGTGGACTAGTAATGATGATGATGCATTTACGTTCAGCTAAGTTACAGTAAGCAAGGAAATTGGCAGTGTGGGTGACGGATGTCATTCCATACAAAATATAAGTACTCATTCTACCCATTGTCTTGATTACCTCCCTGTTTACTGCGTGGAATGAAGCTGAATGTAAATGAAAGGTTTTTAAAATTGTGTGCTTAACCTAGATAATTCATAATCGTTAAAATTAAAAACTTTTACTTGTCGCAAGTCGGTATTAAGTAATTTACTGGTAGTTGGTACTATAACTCCATTATTATTTTATTAAAGTAATATAAATATGTTTAATATATAAACTTATATAGCTGGTGTATACTAAAGAGTTGTGTTTGAGTTCTAATGGTGTTTATGTAGACGTGATAGCTTGAAATAATCTTCCAGTGCCTAAAATCAATATCCTATAAGCCAGTATCGCTGTAAGCTTGCTAGGTACGTACGGGTCTACTGGAGTCGCCCCTCCGTCGCCACTCAATTAATTGGATAGATTCGTGAGTACTATACCTAAATCTAATTTGCTGACGGATTAGGCAGGCTCTGGTTTACGGGGTTGTGTAATGATAAGCCAAAGGTCATGGCTTAAATATAGTAAAACTGCGCAATGAAACCATAGTAAAGAATCATAAGTCTACAAAGCATCAAACCTGCTTGTGTGATCTAGGTACAAAAATTCGAAATTACTTAATTATATACGAATCTAATCCTCTGCCGAAACAAACATTATAAACGCTCTCACTCTCTCTCGATATATTATAAATCCCAAACTGTGCAATAATATAAAACTCTGACGTGAGAGTAGTATGGTTTTAATAGCTCAAAGCATGAGTGAATAGATCTAATTAGGAGACAACTAGAAAATGGATGCTGTATTCCCAAACAAAGCAATACGGTCAAACGGTTTTACTTCGTAAAACTGAAAATCGAAAAAAACTGGGATACACGTATCTCATAATTTTAATTGAAGAACATTTTTTGTATAAATTTTCGAGTCATAGATAATTCAACCACTCATTTCACGCTCTTAGTGGTTGAATTTCGAAAAATTTTTCTTAGTGAATTCCTACACTTTACAAAGAACACACCCTTCAAATTTCAAGTCTCTTGGATCAGCGGTTTAGGCTGTGCGTTGCAATATAAGTCAGCCATTCAGTTCAGTCAGGACTTTGAATTTTATATGTATAGATAATCGTAACAAATGAAACTTCTATGTATCAAATGGCAGCAATTATAGTAACTCCCAGTGTTTAAATCCAGTTGGTTTTAAGAATTCCGATATCAAGGCTGCTTACACAATGGTCGAAAAGAAACGCTTTCGACTTTGATAGAAATGTGGCTTACAAAATGATGGCAAAAGATATAACGATTATCATTTTAATTTTCATCACTCCCTCTACCATGCTTTCATTCTTTCATCGAATCAATCGTTAAAATCTTCTATATTCGATCTTCCCGACCCAAATCTCATAATATCACCATTTGACATCACAGTTGTAGGAGAGAGGCTATTTTAGGAAAGACTCGTGTTGTTGTTATTGTTCGATGCGACTTTGGACTTTATACTGCCATCTATTTTTGTGAGGCATTCATTCAAATCCGTATTATTTTATTACGTCATGATATTTGAATTTAGTACCGTCATAGCCGTCTTATAATACATACTAGCGTACCCATGTAAGACATAATCTCCAATTTTTATACCAACTGCGAAAATCATGAGTAAAATAGGCCTATCAGGAGGTGACACCATCACTAACTACGATAGGTATAGTCCTACCATGGTAGAACTTTTCTGCAAAGTTCGTCTAGGTAGGTACCACCGCTTTGCCAGTTATTCTGCCTCCAAGCAGTAGTGTGCTAGCACTACTGTGTTCCGGTTTGAAGGGTACTGTAGCTATTGAAATTATTGGACAAATGAGACTTTATAATCTGATCTCACAGTCGAGTAATCTTATTGCCAGACTGTGCTGATGTCTCAGGATGATGTGCGCAGTGCAGTGTCGCGCGAAACTTTATATTATAGAGTTTAGAGTTCCAAGTGACACTATTCTGTTATGGGCGGTCGTGTCGCTTAACATCAGGTAAATGACTAGCTCGCCACATCATTCATTAACTTTAAAAAAACCATGCTTGGCTGGCACCTTGGTGATCGCAGTAGATTAAAGAGATGGGGAGAATTCGTAATCGGGACCACATGACAAGATATATTATCTAGTATATCCACAAAGATATGTTCCTAAATATGCAACCAGCAAAATTCATCATTATTTACATTATTTTTCTGTGAAATATAGTTACTTGCATATCATGATGGCGGAAATACAGATACGATTATGTAAATTTTACGACCCTAAATTGTTTTGCTCACCTATCTTCGCAAGTAAATGAATTGATTTGATTTGATTTTCTACCAATTTTCTTTCTTTTCTTTCTTGAGCCCGCGCCTTCCAACTCGCCGGATTAGACGCTCTCCCAACTGAGCTATGGGCATACCCAATGGGCTAATAGATGTCGCCATGGCTTCCTATTCTGTACAAAAATATAGGCCTGAAGAAAACTATAGTGTATTGTAAATATAAAACGGGTCTATAATTATGAAACCCCTCATGTCCCCTCGTGACCACGGCCACTTGATCGAAACGTCGAGGTTAGTCAAAATAATATCTTGATCATTTTTGTACGCGAATAGACCCGTTTTATCTTTACAATATGAGTTCAAGTCGCGAAAGTTAAAAAAGAACTATAGTGTAGTTTACTCCGGGAATAGCTACTTATATATATATATAAAACGAGTGTGCTTTATACCACACGTCAAGTAAAACTACTTTAGCTCCATCTATCGACCGGTACAATTTTGTTTTTGCTCTATTTAACATTTATATCACCATATTGACAATTATAAATTGTCATTTTACCGGACATGCTTACATTTATTTATTTATTCATCAAAAGAATGGTAGCATCATTACAGACAAATTTCCAATGCGACATAATACTACAAATAATACAAATACACATAATAATACAAATTTTAAGAAATTTTAACTTTGTCTGACAATGTAGATTACGTGAACCAACAATTTTCAACTTCCGTTCGCCTCGTTAAGCATTCACCAGCTTCCTCCCCAAGCGTGCGTCAAAAAGTTTTACTTACTTCAAAAAACCATTTGAACACGTCCATGTGAGAGTTGTTTGCAATTATAACATTTGGAACAGGCTAAAAACTCCCTGCAAATATTTTTTGTATAGTATCTTTTCTTCTCTGTGTCAACAAATGTGATAATTTGGTCTAGTGCCAAAGAATGTCTAGATTCAGTCATATGCGACCTAAAGCTGTGATAACGCGTTGTTTGTCGATGATAATGTGGCAAATTGAAAGTAAACATACTCAGCTAAAAGATCCCACGGTAAATACTGGTTTATTTGTTGTCTGGATTGTAGGGTATCACAGTTTTGCAGCGCTTTGCATACTTTGCTGGTTAGTTTGTTGAAGTAAAGAACCTTAATGGTGAGTTTTTTTTTAAATTTGAGTTAAAGAGGTGAGAATCTGAGAAGCCTTTACAGAGAGAGAGAGAGAGAAGACTGCAATAGATAAGTCATATGGGCTAACGCCACACTTGTTCTACACTTACATATCATTATTAATGTGATTAGCCATAGTTTTCCGCTTCATAGTAAAGCTATCCATAAAGAATCTATCCATTATATTCGGGACAAAACAATAAAGACAAAGATAAAGATCGTTTATTGTAAAACACGGGTAAATACAGTATATTTTTATAAATGAAGGTAAAACTTAAAGGTAGCGCAGAATTTGCCATAAAAAACTAAAAAAAATCTATGCGGTTTAATTCATTACTTAATAAAGATGTAAGTAATATCAGGAGAATAATATCATATTATTTTATGAAGTTATAATTAAATTTTAATAATAAGTTGGTAATTATAATTATGACGTCATACCCTATGAGATCTAGTTAAAAAAGATAGATCGTTAGAAGCAGATCATGATCATAAACTTTTAGTTTAATGATCCATCCGCATTTACGATCCGTTTTATGGCCATGCCCATTGCCTGCGCTAGAAAGACGTGATCCATATCCATATGTTTAGTAGGTAGGTATTATCGACGGAAATACTGGATTACTGATTGAGAAACTGTTGAACGTTTTTTCTGATGTTATTTTCTTATATAGGTCAGCCCTGGTGTCAGAATTAATTAGGCTACTATAAAGACTTCGGACTTGGTTTAACGACTATTGTGTTACGACAACAACTGGCTCCAATGGCTTAACATGCCTTCCAAAGCACGGTAGGCGTCAGTTGTAAAAACCACACAAATTTGACAAAAAAATAACAAAATTGACCTTTTTATAGCCATAAGTATTCTTACTATAATTCATAACCTACATTGTTAAAACCTTACAGCCTTATTAATAAACGGGTATTAGTCTCGGATTAGTTACTTCAGCTTTTGTCCTTTTTTGCTACTGGAATATTTAGCTGGATCGAAAGAGACAATAGATGGTGTAACTAGTCTAAAGCTAGTTCGTGTTTATTAATAAGGCTGTTAGAGTATGTACTGTATATACCTACTCTGAGGTTAAAACTGTATCTATGTTGGCTATAAATAAACGTTTTCTATTCTCTTTTATTCCACACTGATCGGCTAAGAACGAATATTTAAGCCTCACTATGAACGCTACATGAAGTTAAATCAGCTGGGCGATTACGTAACTCGATTGCAACCAATAGAAACACAAATTTGTATGGATTTAACAGTTTTAATACGCAGTTTATGTGTATAGTTAGGAAATTTCTCCTGTTGCATTGCAATTAAAGTTTCGTGATGACCTCCCAATTTTCTGGTAAGTTGTTATAGAAGTATTCAAAATTGAAGTATTTTTTGAGTATTGGTTAGTATATAGTATTTATTTGCACCGCCGTCCTTGCTCATAGTGTCTCATATCTCTGTCCATCCAAAGGTTGTGGTAGCGATAAGACCGCCCATTGTACCTATCTTATTATGTGATTCTATTTTCTACATGTTTATTTTTGGTGTCAGTAAAGCGTTTTGTATTGTATTGTATGTAACTTGTGCGAAGTACTACGCCGGCAGGGCTCGACTGTAGACTACCCATCAGCTGCGCGAGAGTTCATCTCTCTAGTGGGTGAAATCTTTGTTTGGCGCCTCTTTTTTCAACAACGATTACCTGGTGCTTCTTTTCAAAATTTCACTAACGAAGTTTGCTTGATCACCATGTAGGTTTAATTGTAAAACATAACAAAACAAATGAGAAATAATATATATATATGCGTATGTAGAAATACAAATGTTACCCACAAAATGTATTTAGTGGATGGACGCGCAAAAAATTATGTTGAAAGTAAAAAATAATTTGGTTGCAAATATAAAGTGTTTTTCACGATTGTGCTCAATATAGAGAGTTCACTGAACTGCAAATGTTCACAAAAATACCAAACGATTATCTCTCTTGCCACATACAATTCAAAATTATATTAATAGTATGTGGATTTATAAATTTAATCAAATTCAAAAAATACAACGCACGTATAACGAAAATTAATCATATTTTATTGTACCGTTAGAAGCGTTTTTTACAAGATTATGATATAGCGGACCTTTCTTTGTTATTAATTACAACTAAACACCTTCAGCTATTCCAAAAACAAAAGGTTCCAACAAACAGGCAGACAGATGTATAATCTTACACAAATTTATTCCATTTTAAAAGTGGCTGGAAGATTTTCCGCAGTAGTACGTGACGTCACGAGCGTAAACGGAACAAAACCATAGAGAAACGGTTCTACGCCCACTTCGGATTAAATATATTTCAGCGGAAATGTGACGTTGTGATTATTTATTAATTATGAGACATTAAGATAATACAAGTTATAATAACATTAAGCAGAATATTAAATACAACCAATAAATAGGTCTCGATAAGTCTTTTTCAGATACAAACACGATGTTGGTATAAATTATGTTACTTTCGTAACGCATCTAGAGCAAAACTGTGTAACCTTGATTAAACTATTTAGTGATACCAGTTTTCTAGTTTCGTTTTTATTTTATTATGCCTTTAATTTAATGAGAACTGCCAACTGTCAGAAATGTTTTAATGATGTTTTGCAATCCATTGTTACGTTTTTAACAAAGAAAGGAAAACGACGTCTCGTTTTGTGGTTCCGTATGTTTTAAAGAGGCTTATTTTTCCGGAAAAATATGAGAGAGTCAGGCATTGTAAAAGTGCTAAAAATAGTCTATTTGCAATAAGTCCCATGACTTAGACTTCATAGAACTACCTGCGGGTTTATCCCTAGTAATAATAATAATAGTTCTATGTACACTAATAAGTGCTATCTCATTATCTTATTCTTAACTAAAGGACTGTAGTTGTATAGTAATGCATTTCCAAAATTTAAAATTGTTATTTATTGAAATGCTATTCAACCTAATAATTGACTATATAAGACAGAAACAAATTCTAGCCAACCAACAATAAGGACCAAATTACTAATAAACCAATACATTTTTTGTCTTATTCTGGTAAAAATTTCTATAGGTATACTTATCCTAGTTACGGTACATTATCAGCTGAAAGTTGTCTTGACGTCGTAAGCGTCTAAAGTGGCGTTTTATGGGGGAGGCCTATCCTCCCCTATAAAACGCTACTTTAGACGCTTATCATAAGGGAAGGGGAGGTTTCCATAATCATCACTCTTGGCAGGCGTCTCTGTAATCGCTGAATATTTTAATGTAACGTGGAGAATGCTACTCCCGATTCCCTGGATATTCCTCTAGCCAACTCTTACGGTAGCCCGGCACTTTTGCTTCACGCGGCTTCTTCATCACGGCTTTTTTGTTTTGGTAACATTATTTATTGCCACGAAGTTCTACATAAACGTTTCCATATTTAACCACGGAACCCTAATCCTGTTTACGTTACGCCGTTATATTTGAAGACTGAAAAAGTCCAGAGTCAAGCTATTTGCGTTGCGAGTTAATGTTCTTGCTATTGTTTTGTGTCGGGTCAAATGAGACTTCAATGCTTTATGCATCATCATCATCACCAGTGTGTATTAGCCCACTGATGAACATTACTCTCCCAAGATATGCCACTGTCTAGTCAAAAGCCAAAGTATATTATTATTAAAATTTTTACGATACTTCAACAAAAGAAGCCGTTCTTAATTCAACCATTTTTTGTGTATGTTATGCGATAGTATCATAGTAAGTATGGCAATGTTGACTATCTTTATACGTGGGAGATTGTCATCAAAGTAAAAATAAAGGAAAAATGTTACAGTACCGGTTTTTGCGTAATAACTTTATTTTTTATTGATTAATATGTTTTCGTTTGACCACAATCTCAACTGATATTAAGTAACGATGCGGTCTAGGATATAAGACTTCAAGGTTTTAGTTTTCGTTCCACTCCTTGGCTGTTCGCATGATAAATGTCACCAACCCAAATCGCTTTGTTCGCATATGTGGGATCGAATCGATGGCATTTTTTTGTACGTTTGGTTCTCCGATGATGGAACGGTGACGACGGAATCAAATTATGCAACTATGCACTCGATAAAAGACTAATACAAAAAATTACAACTTTGCGTCTATGGCCTCGCGAGCCTCAAATAAAGACTTGTTTGAGGCTCGACTATAAACCCTAAAAATAAAAGTATTGACTAAGGCCAATAAAGAATACAAATAGACATTGGTATTGTTTATTGGCCTTTATCAATACTTTTATTTTACCACTGCGCTATCTCTTCTGCTGGTAAGTGATGGCGTGTCTACGTGCATGCCTGCTTAGAAAATACCTTGACTTGCAGACTTGATCTTACCTTCATTATAGCCTAGCTATAAATCAGAAATTACACCTACTTATAAATAGCTTTTTCCATAAAAATTCTAAGTTTCCCTAGACTTTTATTAAGTTGGTCTATAAAAATTTTCAAAAATTTAACTTGTATCAATAATAATGTTGAATAAAAAAGTTAAAACTAATGTAGCCAGCCGAACTTGATTGGTACCTATCGTGTTATGAACACATTCCCTTCAACAGTTCTCTGAAAGTAATTCGATCGACATTTCCTGAGGAAAACCCCGGTGCCCGGGAATACCATATGAAGGATCAATATTTATGCAAGAGCACCTAGTACAATTGACCGGGGTTACTTCGCTAGCCAATACCAGCTTTATACGCTTTAGTTAAAGGCCAGTAGTTAAGTATAATAAAAAAGTTGAAAGTCGCAGATCAAACTTTGATGTCAAACTAGATTACTTATGTGTATGAAATTTGGTTAATTTTGCGGGTTTTTTGTGGATTGCGTGACATATTTTTATACTTTCATTCATTTAGAAAATCAGTCTGGCTGTCTAAATTGTAAAAAAAAATATTTATCACTAAAACTTTATTAATACTTAAGGAACTGTAATTTTTTTTGAGTCTATTGAACAGTTTTATTTTCGAAAAACTAAAGCATAGTCAGTTAAGTTTTGATCAGTCATTCAGCCGTTCCTGGACCCTAACTAGGATTCCCTTTGTCTAGAGGCCCAGGAACTACGAGTACCCTGGCCCCAGAACAAGTATTTGCACTTTTTTTCTGTGCACAAATACTTGACCTGCCGCGGGAATCGAACCCCCGCCTCCGGGCTATGAGCCGACCTGTTCAACCACCACACCACAAAGGCTGGGCATATGAATGCTTTAATACTCGTACTCACCTACTTCAATGCTGGTATTTGCTTGATACTACTACTGACTTAATATTTATTTAGCGATTTTTTTATAGGTTGTGCTCATTTAGTTTGTCCAACGATACGAGTAACCCGACCCATCATTTCTTTGTATAAAAATGAGGTACGACCCCTCTTTACGACTTCCGTCTCTACCTTGCCCTTCAGGGACGCACCTTAGGAGTAATAACACTAAGCTAAATTGGAAAGTAAAAATAAAGGGCCTTGGGTACATAATTGGCTCTCCTATAGACATCTATCATGGCGCGATTAGAGCATCCCTGCGCTCGTTATATTAGAGTTCAGATTAGAGATGGGGTATAAAAGTAGACGAAATGATTTTATCAAAATTTTGAAAATAGCTTTTCTAAACGAATATCTTCTATACATATAAAAATCAATTGCTGTTCGTTAGTCTTGCTAAAAGTCGAGAACGGCTGGACCGAATTAACTGATTTTGGTTTTAAAATGTTTGTCGTAGTCTAGGTAAGATTTAAAAGGTGAGAAAAGAAGAAGGAAAAATATACTATTGGACAGGTTTTGGATGTAAAACTATTAACCAGTGCGTAGCCGGGGTGAGTCAGCTAGTTATAAATAAAGATTTGATTGTTTGTTTGCATTGAATAGGCTCTGGAACTACTGGATCGATTTGAAAAATAAATAAATAAATATCTGTGGACATTTCACATAGCGCCATCTAGCCCCAAACTAAGCAAAGCTTCTACTATGGGAACCAGATAACTGATACAATACGTATATACTTTTTTGTTGGTAAATACATGTATAGAATACAATATGACACCCAGACACAGGACAAACACCTATGTTCATCACACAAATATTTGTCCTGGGTGGGAATCGAACCCACAACCCACAGTTCAGAAGGCAGGATTACTACCAACCGAGCCATCGGGGCAGTCGACCAATAATTTCACTATTAGAATCCTACAATATTCCGAATGAACATAGGCGATAGAATATATACAATATCCGTCCGAAGCCGGGACGGGCCGCTAGTCATCCACAAGAAATTATCAATCAACTACAAACGGCTTAAGAGATTTTTTTAATCATGACTTTTTGGCCACGTGTGAGAAAGGTCTTCCATTCTCAAACAAGTCATCTGTATACTACCACCACACAGACACATACAGACAACAGATATACATGTTAAACTTATAACACCCTCTGTTTGGCCAGGGTTAAAACACAAGTCTGTTACAACGAAGAAAATTAAATGTTTTCTCAAAACTTAATCAATGTTAAATTTATATGGACAGACAACGGCGAGAGCCTCATCTAACGAATAAACAAGAATAACGATTATTGGTACAGACAGAAATATAAGACAGATATTTCAAAGTTATCGATTTTTTTTTTCTTTATTAGGCCAGCTAAAATATAATAATGTAAACTAATATAATAAATTTAATCATAATGCAGCCTATATTTTCAGATTTATTGAACAGTTTAAACAAATATAATGCTAGGGGAAGATGACATGCAAAATACAAATGTTCATATTTAATTAAAAAGTAAACTATTGTAAAAACGAAATAATTATTATAAGTGTTATAAGTAAAGATAAATAAATACGCTTTTCAATTGAAAACCATAGAGAAAATTTTAACAGTTGGTTACAAAAAATTTGGTACTATACAACTTATGGTTTACATTCAAGGAAATCGGGATTTAAAGTTTTAAGTTTGTCAAAATACTAAAAAGTTACTATAAATCCCAGTTTTCTATAACGCACAGACTGGAGGTATGACTAGCTAGCTAGTGTACTAGCTAGTCTATTTCCGCGTCCCATCACTAGTCTGTTGTCATTGCTATTAACCTCGTATTCTTGATAAGGCTTTTAGCTAACAAGGGGCGGTGGTCGTGACGTCACCACAAGGCTGGCCCACAAGGCCACCCGCTGTGACCTTTGGAGATACGAATAGACCATCACATCGAGAAGACTGTGGTTTCTGGAGCGAGGGAGTGATGTGACGTCATATGCATATGATAAGTGAGAAAGAGAACTGTTTTTTTTTTTTTTCAAATTAATGTATTGTAATGGCCTTGCTTTATGATATTTGACAATAAGCACTTTGTAATTTTGTATGCTTAGTACAATAAGTTAATTTTAAGTACCTAATATAACTTTGACTTGTAAATGCTAGAAATAGCCTATTTGCAATAAATCTTTTGACTTTGACTTTGAAAGGTAGATGCTAAGTGGTAAACTCGTATCCCTAGTTTTTTTTGTTTTGGTATGGCTCCACACTCTTGTGTATTTAGCCAGTGTCAATTAATTGATAATTTCTCGAGTAAAGTAATATATAAATATATTACTTTTATATATATATATATATGTGTCAAGTCATAGTCTAGTCTAGTCAAGTCATACTCCTAGTAAAGCGGTGGCAACTTTACCAGAGGCTTCTATAGAGTTTTGGAAACAACACGAAAAGAAACGTTTCACTATCATTATACCATTTTCCCACACTCACGCCTATAATCCAGCACTTAACGAATAGAATGCCACCAATTTTATTCACTAACACTGAAAATAACACAAGTTTTGGAAAATAATACAATGCGGCGATGCGATCTTTTTCGTTTTCCCGCCAAAAAACGATTTTAGCCTTTTGAGTTACAAAATATGCGGAAGTAACTCTTTGTTTCTGTTTATTTGTGACCTTACGACTAAATAGCTGAACCGATCTTAATATTAGAATAATGATTGTAAATATTAATGAAATGTTATATAAAGATAGTGTGAAGCCTAAGGATGTACATGTGAAGTCGTGGGCAGCAGCTAGTTTCTGATAAAGTATTTGAGAAAGGCTAACTCATTTTTATGAATAACATAACTAATTTCAGACGTGGCTTGAAAGACTGACGTCACAAAACTTAAAAACAAATAATTCAGTCTAATAAAATAAGTTTAATTTCAATTCTCAATCATCAAAAAGCACTTTTCTTCAAACGAAACAATAAAACAGCGAAGATCTTTTGATCACCGTGACATGGTTTGTTTTGGCGGGAAACCTTGCCTACGTCAGACGCCATTTTGTTTTTCTGCCATTTTGTAATGAAACATTTGGTTTTATAATTAGTAAACATCATTCATCATTTTTCTTTGTTATATGTTTTGCTATAATCGGCTACTTTTATGTGCGTAAAAACATAGATTAAAAAAGCACTTGTTCCAAGGAATCTTAAGATGACAGACCACACATGTGAGTGAAGATACAAAGTAGGTACTTCTTAAAGTAGTCTGTGAGGGAAGATATGCTGTATATGAGTTCAGAGGTTGCAACTAAACGCTTTGCCAGTTTTGTTTTTTTACACTGCTTATGGAGGTTCGGAGCAGCATTGGCGGTTTTAATCGACTCTGAAGCCGGGAAATTAAAAAGTTTATTTTATTGTAATTTCCCGCTACAATGTGGACCAATCCATGTTAACACGAAAAGTTTTCTTGACAGCTGTAGCTGTCAGACAAACGTCAGAGCTCGCGCACATTAGAGCGGCCGCACCGCAACGCAAACGAAATCCTTCTACATCACTTTCCTACAGCTTATATTGAACTAGTCATATATGTTTAAATGTTTACTAGAACTTTCCTGCAAAGTTAGTCTAGATAGTTTTGCTCCACTGCTTTGCCAGTCATTCTGCCGCCAAAAAGTGGTGTGCAACACTACTGTGTACCGGTTTAAAAGGCACTGTAGCTAGTGAAATTACTTGGCAATGAGACTTTATGACCTGATTTCACCCTAGATTACTAGAGAAGAGAAGATTACGAAGAGAGAAGATTACTAGACTGTGCTGATGTCTCAGGGTGCACAGTGCAGTGTCACGCGAAACTTTACATTAGAGTAGTTTCAAGTAACACTACCACGTGTCGCTTAACATCAGGTGAACAACTAGCTCGTCACGTCATCATTAACATAAAAAGAAATGTAGTGTCCACTAGCTCATAAAAATGTACGAAAGTGATGTATTAGGATTTTTTAGCAATGCGTTGCGTGCAGTCCTTCCTTGTTCGTTCCTTTAGTCAATTGTTTTTTCTTTAATCTATGCCTTTGCCAATTATTAATTCAAAGTCAAAGTCAAAGTCAAAAGATTTATTGCAAATAGGCTAATTTTAGCACTTTTACAAGTCAAAATTATACTAGGTACTTAAAATTAAGTTATTTCACTAAGCATATAAAATTACAAAGTGCTTATTGTCAAATAATATAGCAAGCCCATTACAATATATGAGTTTGAAAAAAAAAAGCAGTTCTCTTTCTCACTACTGGTGCAAGCAATCCGGCACAATGCAGAATTGAAAACTTTGATCCGAAGCTTCGATTACAACTGTAAAGAAGAAGCTACAAGAAACTTTACAGTGATGTATTTTTTTTTTGTCTTCTTTCTACTGTCTTTTACAATGTATATAATTCATTACAATTGAGATAATGAATATGTTACAAAAATAACCACCACGTCACACCGGTGCAAGAAAAATACCGTGATTATCTTATTATAAACATTACAAATAGAAACTGAATTTATAGATAGGAATAGGCAATAGGCAAAGTACCTAAGCTTTCATACCGTTAAGCTTGGGATATTCAGGCCAAGCTTTTTTGTCCGACACATAATCATTTATTGTGTAATAGGCTTTTTTCATTAAGTTTGACTTTATGAATAATTTAAATTTACGCATTGACAATTGTTCGATACCGTCGGGCAACTTGTTATAAAAGCGTATACAGTTTCCCATAAATGAACCATTAACTTTCTGCAGTCTGAATCTTGGAACTTTCAATTTATTTTTGTTCCTAGTATTAAAGTTATGAATGTCGCAATATCTGGGAAAAGAGCTAATGTTTTTGCGAGTGTACATCAAATTGTCGTAAATGTATTGACAAGCCACTGTAAGAATATTTATCTCCTTAAATCGTTCCCTGAGAGAGTCGCGGGATTTCATGTTATAAATGGAACGAATTGCTCTTTTCTGTAAGACAAAAATTGATTGTATGTCCGCGGCTTTACCCCACAGTAAGATGCCGTATGACATAATACTGTGGAAGTAACTAAAGTATACTAATCTTGCAGTGGCTTCATCAGTAAACTGTCTGATTTTACGCACAGCATATGCAGCAGAGCTCAATCTACCAGCAATGTTTGATATGTGAGGACCCCACTGTAATTTAGAGTCTATAGTTATGCCAAGGAACGTGACAGATTGTACCAAATCTAATACCTCACCATTCAGTAATAAATTTGTAGGAGACCCCCTAACATTAGGTAACGAAAACTTAATACATTTAGTTTTCTTACTATTTAACAGTAGATTGTTTTTAGTAAACCAGTTCAAAACCAGTGAAATTGCCTTGTTAACGTCGTCAAAATCATTAGTAGATCGGTCAACCTTGAAAATAAGAGACGTATCATCTGCGAACAAAACAATATCACATAGGTTCTTTACAAAAAATGGAAGATCGTTAATATAGGCCAAAAATAAGAATGGTCCTAGTATTGAACCCTGCGGGACCCCCATTTTAGTGATAGAACCAGATGATCTTGCTCCATTAACTTCAACTGTCTGAATTCTATTACCAAGATCAAGAGCTTTCCCACAAACCCCGTAATGCTTTAATTTAAAAATTAGGGTTTCGTGACATACGCAATCAAATGCTTTGGATAAGTCACAAAAAATACCTATGGCATCCTGTGACTTCTCCCAAGCACCAAGTATATGTATAAAGAGTTCTACGCCTGCATCTGTAGTTGATCGTCCTTTTGTAAATCCAAACTGTTGACTGTGAAGCAGTCCGTTAAGGTTAAAAAATGTTAACAACTGATTAAGAATTTCTTTTTCAAAAATTTTACTTATTGCAGGTAACACAGAAATTGGCCTATAGTTCGATGGATCTTCTTATTTCCAGACTTAAATAATGGAATCAATTTACTATTTTTCATTACGTTGGGAAAAACTCCTTCGTCTACACATTTATTAAATACTTTTGCTAAATATGGTGCGATTAATGTGACAATGCCACTTAAAACCCTGGTAGACATTCCCCAAAGATCCTCAGTATTCTTTATTTTAAGTGACCTAAAGGTCTTAACAATTATAGCCGAATTAATATGTCTAAATCTAAAAACTACTTCACATTTATCAACACACTCTGCAAGAATTGCACAAGACTCACTAGTCGATGAATTTAATGACTGAGTGGTAACTACAGGTATATTTACGAAAAAATCCTCAAATGCACTAGCAACTTCACTGTCTTTAGATATTAATCTGTTATTAATACTAAGAGTGAGTTTTCGGTGCCGAGGTTTAGTTTTGCCGGTCTCGGTATTAATTATTTTCCAGGTTGCTTTAATTTTGTCGTCCGCTCTATTGATTTTCTTACTCAAGTACAGAGACTTAGCTGTCTGGCAAACGCGTTTAAAAATTTTTGAATAAGATTTTAAATACTCAGTAAGTTTACTGTCATAAATATTATCTGATTTCTGAGAATATAAATCATACAGCCTGTTTCTACTTTTATAAATGCCAGGTGAAGCCCAGTCACTCAATTCTGCTTTAACACCTCCTCTACACGTCTTTAACTTGAATATCTTGTTAAACTCTTTATCCATAACATCAAACAACACATTACAAAGATCATTAGGGTCATCAGTGAGTGGTAATAACACAAGTTTGTCATCTAGATTTTGAGCAAACTGTTCCAAGCGGTTGGTTGTAATAGGTCTGTAAGTAAACTCATAAGAATTTTTTTTCAGTATGCATGGAAATACAGCACTTTGACCACAATGATCTGAGCTAAGTTTATCAATAACTGACTTGCTTTGTGGTTCACAGTCACAGAATATATTGTCTAAGCAAGTAGCAGATGAGCTAGTAATTCTGGTTGGCTGATTGTAAAGATTTTTCAAGTTGAAGCACATAAACAAATTTAGTAAACTGTCAGTTAGCGAAGATTGGTCAAGAATATTCACATTAAAATCGCCACATACAATGAGATGTTTTGAGCTGTTTGAGATTTTTGTTAAAACTTCTTCCATAATAGACTCGAACACCTTAAAATCAGCCGAGGGAGGCATGTATACGCAAACAATTATATGTTGCTCCAACTCTACACACGATAGTTCAACAACACGTTCAACAGATAATGCAACAATATCTTTCCTTTCTTTAAATTTATAATTATTAGATATACATATTAAAGAGCCACCGTGATTGGCTTTTTGCCTTTTGAATGAACTGGCCAATGCATAATTTTTAAATACAGGAAACAAAATATCCTTCTTACACCAATGCTCAGTTAGGCACAATACATCAGCTTTTTCAAATTCTAAAAAAAGCTCTAATTCTAAAGCTTTGCTGGAAAGGCCCTGAATATTTTGATGTACAATATTTAGTTTACCAGGCCTCTCCATTGTCGTAGGATTCAGTTTAAATCAGCTGAAGATGACACCATACCTAAACCCTGGTTAGAAGTGTTACTACCCAGGGCCGAGTCAGAGTGACCTGTTATACTGTTGATAACAGGGTCATGTATATTAAATGCTAACAATTTAGCAATGGTCAGTTTTTCCTTTTTGCTGAGATACAATGTATTCTTTGTCAAAATAAATTTACTAATAAAATTATTAGATTCAAAATATAAAAAGTCACTATGACGATGAGTCAGATTATACAATGTCAAATTTAGATCATGTACATGATCATTTTGTGATTTAGTCATTGAATTTGAATAAGGAAATGAACAAGTAATAATCTTGCCTATACCTTTGCTCTGTATATCTAACAAAGTTTCAATTAAACTGACTATATCAGATTTTCTTATTTCTAAACTATTGCCTAGATGTAAAATGATGGTTGTGTTGACACCATAAGTTGCATTTTTGATATTTTGTATTAGCTCTTTGAGGGGCATGTTGCGGTAACTGTTGTTACAAAGAGGCTGGCTCAAGTTGTTTTTCAATAAGCTGCCCATACCTACACCCACCTCATCACTAAAAATAACTGTTCTGCAGGTGGACTCGGATGACCCTGCTGCGCCATTTGAGTCCATCCGAGAGACCGGCACCGGACATAGGGTAGGGGCTGCCAAACTATGTGAAAGTAGTTCCGGCTTGGGTGTTATGTGGTCCAGCACAGGTGTCTTATGTTCAGGCAAGGGTTGTTCTGTGCTCAGGCACAGTACTCTGTGCCTGAGCACACAACACTGTATGGGGGGGTTGGCTTGGCCTACTGGCCAAGCCAACCCCCCCACCCAGCGCCAAAACCGGACTAAGCTGGTCCACTTCCGGAACCATAGAACAACAGCTATCACAAACACTTGAGCTCTGGGCAACTAAGCTAGCTGTGGCTGCAATTCAACTCATTCATTTCTTATTATCATTATTAATTCATTTTCATCGTAAAAAGGTTTAGTCACTTAGAAATGGAGATTATAATGACAAATGTTACACTTGTACGATAAATATCGATACTCTTAACTACAAATCAATGTATTAATACATAAATCTCTCAACACTACCCGTTATTTAAATAAATTGCACACGTCAACAAGTAGGTCAAGGTGTTTTCGTTTTAAGTGACAGTTGCTATTAATATTTTTACGACTTTCAGGCCAGACTTTTAATTAAAATATTTTAGGTAAGTTTCATCGTAGTTTTATTGTACTTATAGGAAAATTTTGAATCATGAGTGGCGTTAATATTTTTTCCTTTGCCTCAAAAAATAATCTGATGTTTACGTTACGCAGATGATAGGTAGGTATTGCCATAAATAGTAATTTCTTCCAAATTATAATAATCGTAAGTAGGTAGTAATTATATAATTAGGAAATCCCGAGAATCCTAAAAAAATTGAATGACACCAAACAATAAAGAGCTTGCTTGCTTGAGCGTGCTTTTTACACGACTTTAAGATATGAAAGCCAAAAAAGCTTTGTAATTAAAAATGAAAAAAATAAACCAAAACCGCTATTATTTGCAAAGCCCGACTGGTAGAGTAAAGGAATTATTTTCTTAGTAGAAACTATATACGTAAAAGGTGTGTAATTAATAAAAAAGATTTTACAAAAATATCTTTTCACGTTTTTTATTGACTAAAAATAAACAATTAATAATATGTAAAGTACCTACTGTAAAATACAGAGCCGTTTTACATAGATAGCAATATATGGTGAAGTTGGTCCGTCATAAAATAGCAATTCAGAATAACGTAACAACTGGGTTACCGTAACTTTCCATTGTTCGTCACTTATGGATCATTCACTTTATGGGGTTCAACTATGGCTTAGTAGGAAACTAGGAGGAAAGTACCGATTTGCTGAACTTGCTTTTATTTTTATAGCCAAATTATAGGAATATATATATATATATATATATATTATTCCTATAATAACGGGGCAATGCTGCCAGCATGTTGGGTACGCTACCTACTGGTAGTGGGCTGGAGCATTTGGACTGTCTATAGGTCATCGCGGCCAGTATAATATAATATTATAGAAACTGACGTGAGTAGTACTCATAACTACAACTATTACACGGCTAAAACTCACGAGATACAGTCGAATAACTCGACCGGTCGAGGTGTATCTCGTGAGTTTTAGCCGTGTAATAGTTGTAGTTATCAGTATAATATAGTCTAAATGTTTTTGTTTTATTAGTAGTAGGTAGTTTTTATTATAAGTTATTAAATCATTGTAGTATTTAGAAAATAAAGGCAATTTGCCGTGTTTAAAAAAATTATAGGTTATTTCACGATAATATGATCCAGTTTAGTAGACATTGGTCCTGCGTATTAGCAAAATGACCCAGGACAGAATAGGACCCAGTAGGATACTGCATTGTTCTAAAAATTCCTTTCTCAGAAAATACCTCTTCGTCTAACATGTGTGGCCATTCTATCCTTTTATTTTATTTCTTTTTTATTACCATGCGGGGAAGCAGCGTTGTGGGAATTAAAATAGTGTAGATTCTTAATCTGGAACTTATTATTTCTACTGTGTTGAAGGGTAAATAGTTATAGTTAGTATTAAATCAAAATCTAAATAAATTTATCTTCAACCACGTTGTTATTTAATATAAATAAACTACAAATAAGTAATGTAAGTTCGAGTTAATGAAATATATTTGCCGCCATTTGTCCAATTCTGACGTTAGTGACATCTAAGGAATCGGGAAGAATGGTTTTTTTTTTTAACAGCTTACAGGTTTTTTTTTGTTTCGACTTAAAATTCATCTTTTGATTACGCAAAGCAGGCGATAATGCTATAGATAATTTAAAAAATCATATTTATTAAATTCTATAAGTCGTCATTATGATAATAAATGATAATATTCGGACCAACATAAAATAACAGGATCATTAACAATTATGTTTATTATTATTATTTAATTATCTATATGAATATAATTTTAAGTGTTAATAAAAGCAATTACTTCATGTAAAGTCACGCCCAGTTTTACATAATTACCACGAGCCTCGCTTACGCTATTATCTTTGTTTACGACTGAAATGTAATAAAAGGCAAATGAGATCATGATCTATCTGTCTGTTACACAATTGAATCATGTACAAATGACTTTTTTTATGTTACATTGATTGTTGTTTTAATCTGCTGCTACTTTCCATACAAAGGTTGTCTGGAAGAGATTGCTACTAGCGATAAGACCGCCCATTATTGCACTGGTACGTAACATTTATTTTATTCCTGTATATTGTAAATGTTGGTTAGACAATAAAGAGTTATCTATCTATCTATAGTACAAATAGAATTACAGGGTTATTTCTAAGGCATTTTATTAATGCGTCAAAAATTCGTAATTAACTACTAGTATTGATTTCTTTTCAATTTTCTTTTCATATTTGAAAGGGTAAGAACAAAAAGGGCTTAACTGATTTTTTTCACAAAATGACTTATGGGTATTGTTGGACTCAGCGTGAAATTATCTACAATAATACATTCTCAAAATACCGAAATGAGGCTTAAATCTCGAGATTTTGAGTCTAAAAACGGTTTATCTATCACAGGAATACAGTTCGCTTAGCATAAAAACATTATTATATTATATTATATTTTTACAGTAATTGTATGAATTGGTACTATATTTTGTATTTTAAAATAGAATTAAAACATTTTCAAGCATCTGAAACTTGCATAAACCTTTTCTATTACCTTATAAGCGCTCTTCATTAAAATGAAGCTGTTGAAGTTTAAAACCAATTTTCTCGAAACTATCAATTTGACAGTTAAACCCTTTTTATTCTCAACCCTTCATTTATCACCTCACATCATCACTATAAGGTAGATTTCATTTAAAGTCATCTGGCGCCACATCCAAACGTTTGGGCATATTCCTATTTACTTCCATAGCCGAGCTCCACGGACTCCGCCACAAATGGCACAAAACCATATTTATGGTGTCACATTATTATTAAAATAATCTCACATGGGGTGTGTGAGATTAATTTATTTTTTTTATTCCTTAACTGACATGTGTTTTAGACCTTCACAGCAATGTATAACAGTTAAACAAACAATTAAATAATGTGCAAGAATGCATGTTGGCAGATATGATTTAGTTCTGTGTTTTTATATTTAATAATAATATGTGTGGACGCCATCTAGCCCCAAACTAAGCAAAGCTTGTGCTATGGGAACCAGATAACTGATACAATACTTAGATACTTTTTTGTTTGTAAATACATACATAGAATACAATATGACACCCAGACACAGAACAAACACCTATGTTCATCACACAAATGTTTGTCCTGAGTGGGAATCGAACCCACAACCCACAGTTAAGAAGGCAGGGCTACTACCAACTGAGCTATCGGGCCAGTCCATTTGTGTACTTTTGTATTTGTTTTAGATTAATATTCATCATAACTCTCATTTTCATAGACCAAATTCTTTAAACTACTGAACAATCTCCTGCGTATGGTGGTCTATCTACATGAACTTGGCGAAATTGTGCTCAAATTGCCGCAAAAGCCCCTAACTAAGATTTAATTTAATATTCAAATAATTCAACACGATTGTTGTTGTTCCAATTACTTCAATTCAAATTGTACAAATGACGTTTTACAAAGTTTTTGGCACTCCGATTGTTTTCGTCAAAGTCAGTTAACTAAACTTCATTTGTTTGTGTATCAATTGTATTGTTTCTGTCACTGTTTTTCAGTTGTTTCCCCGAAATCAGACCATCTTTTTTATGATTCACTAGTCGGGAATGGAGGAAGATTACGAAGTCGAGAACAGATTAAATGTAGGTGGGAAATTTTTTGCATATCTACTTTATTACCACAGTTTAGTTCTTCTTACAAATTGCTTCCAAAATAGAAGAAAACTGAAAAAAGTCGAATAAAGATTTCCATTTTCCACAGGAGCTCTTAATTTTTTATGATAAAAAGATTGCTATGCTTATTTCAGTTATATACGTTGCCTGTTTGCTAAATTCCATCTAGTTTGGTTCAACGGTTTTGGCGCACCAGACACACAAACAAACGGAATGGAACTTTTATTAATATACAAGAGAAATTTCATTCCTAACTTGAAAATTTCACTTACGCCGCCTGTGACACAGGTTTACCCTAGTGCAGGCACCTAATTTTTGTAAGACTTTAGTTTCCTAAGATTTATATTGTATTTCTAATTCCATTCATGTAAATTTTTAATAAACATTTTTATTTTATTTAATTTATTTATTTTTTTACCTACAAATTGTGTTTGTTTTATTAAATAATATTATTTTACGTAAACGACCAAAGGGCAATTGTCAACCTTTGTGGTTCCGTGACAGAAATAAATGGTGCCGCCTGCCAAACTACAGGAGTTCATTTGCCTGCCACGAGATGAGTGGTACGTTGAATGATGACGCCGAAATTATTGACAGGAGCCAAAAAATTACAATGGATAAGTACCGGTTTTGAGCTGATTGCCTAAAATGAAAGACACTGAAGCATGTATAACGTCCAATGTATAAATTACGGATTTGCCTGCAATGCATTGTAACTATAAACATTTCATGGCTAAGAATGTGAGATGTCCACACATATTTATTAATTTATTTATTTTATTTATTTTAAGAAGCAGGATGCCACAAATCCCGATGGCAAAAATGAGTGTTACCTTTTAACCACACGACTGAAGCAAAACTTCTTCAGCTCCATCTATCGGCCGGTATAACTTTGTTTAATGTGAATGTTGCCATCTTGACAATTGTAAATTGTCATTTTACCGGACATACCAACATAATAATACAAGTTTTTAACTTTGTTATTTTGAATGGAGACCTACGTGAACCAACTACCAGTTCTGTTCACCTCGAAAAGTACTTCAATCAAAAAACAGATACATTTTTTTAAAATTAGGTTTTGGCTCCACTCCTCTGTGTATTTAGCCAGTGTCAAGTAATTGATAATTTATCAAGTTAATGATATTTCACGCAAATATGTGTAAAGTCACAGTCGAAGTCATCAAGTCAAGTCATAGTCTACTCAAAGTCACACTCATAGTAAAGTGGTGGCAACTTTACTTCAAGCTTCTATGGAGTTTTGGAAACAACACGAAAAGAAACGTTTCACCATCATTATACCATTTTCCCACACTCACGCCTGTAATCCAGCACGTAACGAATAGAATGCCACCAGCCACCATTCCAGTTTAGGAAAATAATACAATGCGGTGACGCAATCTTTTTCGCGTTCCCGCCAAAACTCCACAAATACATTACAATCTAAATATCGTTCTTTCGATTTTCAAATTATTTGTTGCAATTACAAAAGAGCCTTTTTGGGTGTTAATGAATGCATAGGTGTAAGTACATGTAACTCACCGGCGTGATGCAGGGCCGTCTCGAAGGGCGCGCGCTGCAGCCGCTCCTTGCTCTCTGCCAACAATATATAAATAGATTATATTTAGCCGACGGCTGCCAAAGCGGTGGTTACAATCAATACATGGCATCATACTTGTTTTGTATAATTCTTACAGTTATTAATGCTGGCAAAACTTATAGCAAAATAAAATTAGATGATTCAGAAAAATAACTAATAGATACTTTATTTTAGTTTATAGATATAGATACTTTATTTTATTTTAGTTTAGACCGGAGTACATGTTTTTTACGGATTAATGTTGTTAGTCTCTACCGACCTTCACAGCGTCATCAAACAGGCCGGTGTATAGGCCTTTAGGTACGAAGACAGAGCAGGAAAAAAATTCGATCGTGCCCCAATAGAGAAGCTTTGCTTAACGCTTCACATACTGTCACGTACTAGAATAAAACTTAAAATAAATTGATTGATTGATTTATTGATTGACTTTATGGTTTGCCTGCGCAGTTGACAGAATAATAATAATAACGCCCAACGATCATATACTAAAGCCTAGACCCTAGCTGAGATTCCGTGTATCTAGTGACCCACGAACTACGAGGATCATGGTTCTGCAACACCCAGAAACAGAACAAGTATTTGCGCTTTTTTTTTCTGTGCGCAAATATTTGTCTGAATGGAACTCACACGCCACCGGATTATGAGCCAATTTGCTCAACCCTTACACCACAGAGGCTGTCAAATAATGTATCTAGTATTATCATTGTGGTTATTACTTTCATCCCTCGTGAGTGTAATTAGTTTTCCTGCTCTGCAGAGATAGAATGAGTTGTACAAGTTGTTGCTTTCTCTTCTCTGGAGAAAGCGTTTGAAAAAATGAAAACGCCTCCAAAGGTTTATGACGTGATCCACATGATCGTTCATTGGTCAAACGGTTTTTCTAGTGAAGAGATGTGTGGAATCCTAAAACTCATGCTGCCTGTGCTGTGGGTACAAAGATGGAACCGGCCCCGACTAGGCAAAGGTAGAAAGAGACCTATTTAGGGTAGGCTTGCTGTGCAAGCTGAATTGCATTTTATTGTATGGCTACAAGAGTCGGTATTTACCTAAGTGACTTCACGTAGTGAATCTTCTGAACTATATCAACTCTTCTGTGCTATTAGATTGATGTTATTATATATTTTAAAGCTCAAAAATTCCAGGCATTATATTGGTGCGCGTTTGGGTCCAGAGCACACGGGTCTAAATGCCTAACAAAATTACTATTATATAGTAATTTGGCCTCACTACAAGTATGTAGGTAACAGGCAATAATGACTCCTAATTATATAGAGAAATGAGATATGATATTCACAAAGTTTTATAATCGGTTCATAATCTGAAAAAGTTGTTTAATTTCAATCCAAAGCAAACTTATTGATACATTCATAATCACAATTACTTTTAAATTTATATCCTGAAACTCTTTATGTACTTCCGCTGCTTATAGAGGTCGGCAAAATCAAAACATTTGTTAAATAAATACATTTTGATTGAACTCCTATCACCGTAACGCACATCAAACATTCGCGAAAATTCAGTGAAATGGCGGATACAGTTCGTTGAACTTGCCTAAATACGTGGTACCTACTAATGCTCGACCTAGACGATTGTCATTGACAGAGAACCGAAGCGTCCGAAATAGTGCGGCCTACATGAGTGGAGCTAATAATGTGTCACTAGAAGCGCCCCGCGGTTTCACAAGCAATGTACTCGTTATCCTGAGAAAAAAACGAGTGTGCTGTGGACCAAGCGGCTCAAGGAAAACTTCTTTAGTTTAGCTCCACCTATCGGTCAGTATAACAGCCCAATCCGTCAAGTGGTTTGGGCTGTGCGTTGATAGATCACTATACTAGTCAGTCAATCAGTCAGTCACCTTTGAATTATATTTAGATAACTTAAAAAAGACGGTAAATATCATCTTCATTTATAAAAGAAAAGCCTATATCTTAAAAGTGCCGACAGTGTAATCAACGCAGCTGTAGACATAACATTTCACCGCTGACGAAATGTTTGAAAACACATCATTTCGCTATTCAGAGCTAGACTGGGCTAGTGACGATACTGACAGGTTGGTTGGCTTTGAACAATGACTAAGCGGCTTTGGAAAATAGGACAATTATTTGGATGCAAGCTGCAAGTAGTTGTTGGAGATGTTTTTACTTGAATAGCATGCTACATTTTCGATCACATCATCATTTCTCGTCAGGGGAGAGCGTGGTCAAAAGCTAGAAAAATTTGCGCAACTAAAAAAAAAGTGGCGTACTATGAAATAAAAATGAGAATGAAAAATAAAATGATAAATACCTTTATTTGGCCTTCATATATTACACAGTTTTTTTAATGTAGCCCTGTCTCCTGGAAAATATAATGTCTAAAGCATAATTCGTTTAACCAAAAGTCTACAAAGTTATATAGGTAATTTTAAGTTATTATTTTTCAACCGCGTTTTACTAATACACCCGTGTGAAGCCGGGGCGAGTCAACTAGTAAAATAAATAATTAATTTAAAAAATGAGAGTGCTTTAGACCACACGACTGAAGTAAAACTTCTTTAGCTCCATCTATCGGCTGGTATAACTTGGTTTTTTCTTTGTTTAATATTAATGTCGCCATCTTGACTATTCTACATGACTTGACATTTTATATTGGTATATAATGAAAAGTACTTAAAATTTTTATTATTATGGTGGTCCATAATAATAAAAATTTTTAGTACTTTTCACTTTGTTGAATTGAATGCATCGAGCACTAACCTGCACTTGGCCAATATAATGTGTTATGTCTTCTTTCCCTATAAGGCTAGTAATGTTATATATACATAATATCGTATACATAACAATGGGCTAACAATGGCTTTATCGATAATACGTTTTTACTTTAATTATAATACTAACGCAGCAATCATACCTATCTCTAATCTCCACGCGCACCAAGAGCACAAACTCAAACAAATTCTATTCCAGTCCAATTATAACAAGCGATGGAATGCACCGACACTCATCAATAACAAACCACCACGCCAGCGGTTTGTTTCATCTTAAATTAATCCACCCAACACCAATCAGCTTTAATTGTAACCGATCTGCGCGAGAGCTTAACATTGACAATACTTATTAACTGCATATGCCCAGAATTTTCTGGTCCTAACCGGTTTGCGCCAGTTTTTTGTGGGTATGGATCGCGTTTTTGATTAGTGCGGTAGGTTGGGTGTAGTGAAAGCTGGAAGGTTCTAGATGGTTCCAGAACCAGTAAGATGCAGTGGGTAAACAATTAAGTAGACCGAATGAAGCAGCTGATATACAAGGCAATTCTGTCTGATTAAGGAATAAATTGCATAAGATTCGTCATAGTAATCAGTGGGCCTATCCTAGTGCAAATATTAAAGCCAATATAGCCTTTAGAATAATCATATTTTAATAATAATAATAACGCCCAACGATCACGTACATAGATCCTGAACCCTAACTAGGATTCCCTGTGTCTAGGGACCCAGGAACTACGAGGACCATGGTCCCACAACACCCAGACTCAACAAGTATATGCGCTTGTACAACACCTGCCGCGGGAATCGAACCCGCCGGCTCAGGGATATAAGCCGACTTGATCATCCACCACAACACAGAGGCTGTCATTTTGTCTTTAGTTCTCGAACCACAACTTACAGTCACTGTCAAATTATGCCGTATCCTATTTCTATGCCCATAAATGTAACTTGATTCGGTGCTAACCTACGATAATAAATACAATTTAAGCTAAAACTTTGAAACTAATTGTAAACTTTGAAGTTACATTCGCATACATACAGTAATTGATTATTGTAGACACTATATATAGTTGTACAACTTGCTTTAAAATATCTTGAAATAAAACTTTATCCGAAAGCTTTGCATTATTCCTGTTAATGAAAAGTTGTTGCTGGAAGAAGTCGGTTTGAACGATAACACCGCTTATTGTTACACTTTTTAAGTGGGTATTTTTAGATTTCAATGAACTTTCAAATAAAATTTCACTCTGTTGACCTATTTCACTGCCAAAAACAAAAGTTTAAAAGCTCTGTGATTAATATAATTTTAAACAAAATTGAAGTCTGTAATTTCCTTTAAGTTATTGTATTGTATCTTGTGCTATTATGTTAATTAAGTTATTACCTACCTCTTCCATTTCCTTCTTATCAATGTAACCTACTTAAGTTTGTAATTTCTGCTCTCTATTTTTAATATGGAATTTTACAGAATAAAGTAAATCTGTAATTGAATGTAAGTTCTAATATATATTGAAACTATGCTTACATTAAGATCTGTGGACTTTGTGAAAAAAATAAATAAAATAAAATTAATGTGTCAAAGTGTCTTAAATATTTCCAACTTCAGGATTTGCTTGCTAAACGTAAATATCACGGACTCTATAATTTTTGCTAATACTCTCGTAACTATATCACAAATGTTTGCGAACCATTTTCGGTTAACCTTAACAAAAACACGCAGTAGGGATACTGCGTGTTTTTGTTATGTGTCAGTGCTCCCAATATGCGCAGTACTTTCTCCAGCTAACTGGTTCGGAGTGACTCCAATCTAGAACTTATCTATGTAATAACGAGCCACTCTGCCCAATATCGGAATTAAAATATACTGTTCAACGTCATACGTTATCGTTCGTAGCCATTCACTGTTAAACCTATCCACTGTTATAGTAGGAGGATTAGATTAGTTTGAAGAGGCCAATTTTATATTTGTCATGGTCCTGGTGATCCTGGAAACGTGCTTATAGAAGTTTCAATTGTTGATGAATAGGATTCTAAAAGCGCTGAGTACAGATTTAGGATAGATTATGCATTCATTTGTTCATTTATTGATTTCAACAAACATCAAAAAGCACTCATAGTGAAGCACGATTAGTCTTCCTAGCCGATCGGTAGAGCTAAGCAATGTGCGCTGCGGTCTATACTTTGACTAGCTTCTGCCCGCTACTTTACCTGCGTGGCCTATAATAAACGAAGAAGATTTTTGTTAAATAGATAATTCAACTACTCATTTCACCATCTTAGGGGTGGAATTTAGAATAACCCTTTCTTAGTGAATACCCACACTATACAAAAAACACACCCTCCGAATTTCAAGTCTCTAGGGCAAACGGTTTAGGCTGTGCGTTGATATATGAGTCAGTCAGTCAGGACTTTGAATTTTATATGTATAGATGGGTGACCGCTACAAAAAGTCACAAATTCACAACTACCGTCGATTACGGCTATTGTTGTAAGACAATGTTAGTTAAGTCTGAAGTCTTTAGGCAGCTCAAAAGAACATCTGACAGTATGACTTGCCTACTCGAGAAGTAGAAAAATAAGACTTCAAAAAGGAGGTTTGTAAATTCTTTTTTATATTTGTAGTCTCAGGACTTAACGAAGTGATTTTTTATACTTTTAGATGGATGCAATTGAATCGTTTATCTTTTTTTAAATCCTTTCATCGTAATCGAGTAAAGAGTTTGGTTTATAAATCAAAATTACTGGGAAAAAAAATGTAATTCAAGTACTACTCAGAAATTATGGCGAAATATCCGGTTTTTTTTTAAATATTATATAGTTATTAAATACAGTTTGACTAAACTTACATGGAAGCTAAAGCCAAACAAAGACAAATACTTTCAGGCTGTCTGACCTACCTACTTAAAATCATGAATCAAAGTGCACTGAATAAAAACTGTTAACCAAATAATGACTTACAGACTTAAAACAAAATCCTCCGCTCTGATGACGATATAACTTTGTTACTTACTATTCTTATTTATTTATTTCATTTTGGAAAACCAACAGCAATAATGATATGGACATACATTTACAAAAAAGAAGCCAACTAAAGGTCCTCACGGATAGACATTATTAAAAAAAAGAGTACAGTTGAAATGAACACCTAAGAGCACTACTTACATACACACTGCATTAAATTACTTACTAAGTTATAATACAGCTATGCACAATAATACATTATAAGTAAATAAATATATAAGGTAGCAGCTAGCCTAGTAACTAATAGTATTACTGTTAATTAGTCAAAAAATTCACTGCTTAGCCGCTGCCTGGCCGACGCTACGCTTGTACAGAACAGGTCAAAGTTAAGACGCTTATCAAGTACATTAAACCCATTGCTTGCCCTCCATATATGCGAGTTTTGTCTATAGTTTGTGTTTACTACCAACATATTATCTTGCCATTATATATATGCAATTAAGTGATTCTCTTTTTAAGAAATAACTTTTGTTTTCTAAATAATTATTGTCATTATTCAAGGGCACGTGTTCTCGACCGTTCAAAAACGTATTTAAATTCAAATGTATTTTGTAAGTGCATGAGCATAACATATTAATTAGTTACAGAGTAAAAACTACACCAAAATTTATTTTGTAAAGTTTTAACTTTACAAACGAATAAAATATATACTGTAATTTAAAATCTTGAATTCAAAGTGATGTCATCTTCATCATTCATGTCAATTCAATAATTCTGAAATCATTTAATCCAAAAAATACTTAAATAAATATTGGTGGACATTTAATACAGCGCCATCTAGCCCAAACTAAAAGCTTGTACTATGGAAACCAGATAACTGATACAATACTGAGATACATTTAGTTTGTAAATACATACATAGAATACACTATAACATAATACACACACAGAATAAACATCGATGTTCATTACACTAATGTTTGTCCTGGGTGGGAATCGAACCCACAACCTGCAGTTCAAAAGGCAGGGCAACTGAGCTATCGGCTCAGTCTAATACTTAGATGATATTATCATTTGTACATATATTTTTCCAGTTGTTTTAATAAAAACATAGACAAATTTGACAGTCTTAAAACTGTTCCTTTTTTGTAATTTTAACGTTTTTGAAATAGACAACAACATTGTTAGTGCTGTCAAATTAAATAGGATTTTGAACCAGAGATATTGCTAATAATAAATAAGTATTCGAAACCGCTTATCAAATATCGAAAGAGTCGAGCGGTGATTCAACCCAAGTTATGACAAAACACGTATAACTTGACTGATAGCTGGTGCATTATGTCAAAATAATCACATATTGTGTGTTTTGATGTCTTCGACTTGGGCGGATTACTGACCGGACGCTGGCTTATTGTTTGGGCTGCACTTGAAAGATGATGTCATTGAAATATGGTTGCTTTTATCAAGTGCTAAAGTCTACAATTGTTTGTACCCATTCAGGCTGATAATGTAGCTAAATATATTTTTTGTTTACGATGTATATTTCGTATAGTTAGTGGTGTGGTGGTGGAGCAGGTCGGCTCATAACCAAGAGGCAGCGGGTTGGATTGCCGCGACAGGATTTGTAGACAGAAAAAAAGCGCAAATACTTGTTCTGAGTCTAGGTGCTATAGGACCATAATCCACGTAGTGCCTGGGTCCCTAGATAAAGGGAATTCTAGTTAGGGTACGGGATCTATGTACTCGTATGTGATAGTAGGGGCGTTATTTAAATATTTTATATGAATAACAAAATGTTAGAGAGTTGTATTTGAAAAGATCTCAATTTAATTTATATACATACAATAATAAAAATATAAAATCCATGCTTACTGAATTATTAATTTGAATGTATTTCTTATCTTTTTTTATCTTTTCTCGGCAAAACGACTAAAGCAATCTTGATGAAATTTGGTATGGATATAGTTTACACTTTTGAAAAGAAAATAATCAAGGACGCTTAATTACAATCAAATGTAGCCTACGTATGGGAAGGAGCTAGCTTTCTCATGATTGAAAGTAAAAAGTTCGCGTAGAGCCTCTACGTGATCTGTAGCATTAAGTTACAGACCCGTAGACCGTAGCCATCGTAGCTTAGACGCAGCTACAATATATACCATTAAGACCGCGGCTAATTCGACTGCGTAGCAGCCGGAACGGCGCAAATATAGCAATTTTGGTAGTAATTATATATTTGGTGTTGAGACTAGATCCATGGGGACCGAGAGCTCATCGCGTTTTCCAAAGATTTATCAGTGTGTAGTTGAAACGACGTGCGGTTTTGGTACAATGAATCAGCATTGCAATTCAACAGGGCAATGCTGCCAGCAAGTTGACTACGCTACCTACCGGTAGTGGGATAGCATTTGGACTGTCTGTAGGTCATTGTGGCTAGTATACATAACAGTCCAAATGTGTACCTATGTAGCACAGAGCAATATTGGTATTAATGCATTGGTTGGTTTAAAGAATAAAGCCACCTATTTGGATTTTGTGAATTATGATGATAGCTAAGTAGATATTACGGCTACTTGTGATCTATACATCACGTGTTTGAATCCTATAATGAGTAAATTTACAATACCACCTTCAAGTTAAGAATGCGTTGCCAAAAAAAAGTTAGCAGTGTTTTATAGCAGCCATGAAGCTATAACACACTGGTGTGGCCTGATATGCAGTATGTGACGCGATCTATGACAGCGGCAGTACTAAGGGAAATAATAACTTTCTTTTTACTAGGTGGTAGGACTTTTCTGCAAAGTTCGTCGAGGTAGGTACCACCGCTTTTTTTTTTTTTTTTTTTTTTTTTACTTCAAGCTTGTCTAGCATTTGACCGCGCTCTCACCTGATGGGAAGTGACGATGCGATCGAAGATGTAGCATGCTAGCCAAGTAAATACCTATTCACTCTTCTCTTGAACACGGCCGGGTCATATTTCGCCGGAAACACAGACGCTGGCAGGGCATTCCATTCCTTAGCCGTTCTAATTAAAAACGTTGAGTCAAATCGCTTGGTACGAATGGGTGGTATTTCGACCACGAAAGGATGGCGCTTAGCCGAGCGTCTAGTAGTCCGGTAGTGGAATGATGATGGGAGAATGAGATCATGCAGTTCTTGAGCGCATTCACCGTGGTGTAATCTGTAGAAGACCGACAGACTTGCCACCTTACGTCGATGTGCAAGGCTCTGGAGCCTTTCACCAACCAAAGTGTCGTCGTCAATGAGCCTTTTGGCACGCCGTTCAATCGAGTCCAGAGCCTCAAGCTGGTACTTGGCAGACCCGTCCCACAGGTGGCAGCAGTACTCCATACACGATCGGACCTGTGCTTGATACAGATTTAGAAGCTGTCCAGGTGTGAAGTACCGCCTTACCTTGGACAATATGCCGAGTTTTTTTGAAGCTACTTTGGCTTTGGACTCGATGTAGGATCCAAAGTTTAGGTTTGACGTGAGATCAACACCCAAAAGCTCAAGATGGTTTCCTAAACTTACAGATACACCACGGAATGAAGGAGCCAGATGGAGTGGGCTCTTTTTAGCAGTGAATAAACACGCCTGTATTTTTGCAGCATTGAACCTAACCAAGTTAGCATCGCCCCAATCGGACACGGCTTTCAAAGCCAGGTTCATGCGCTCAACCATAGCCTCTCTCTCAATCCGGACGTCGTCACCACTGGCTCGGGCACTGGATGTGTACTGGGTGACCGCTTTGCCAGTTATTCTGCCGCCAAGCAGTAGTGCGTAAGCACTACTGTGTTCCGGTTTGAAAGGCACTGTAGCTAGTGAAATTACTGGGCAAATGAGACTTTATGACCTAATCTCATAGTCTAGTAATCTTATTGCTAGACTGTGCTGATGTCTCAGATTGACGCGCGCAGTGCAGTGTCACGCGAAACTATACTTTAGAGTTTTAAGTGTACACTGCAACTGATATGGGCAGTCGTGTCGCTTAACATCAGGCGAGCGACTAGCTCGCCATGTCATTTCGTGACATTTAAAAAAAGTATACCCTTAATATCGTTACACTTAACATATGACATTATGATTTTTATTGTGTACTTAATAAAAAAATTACAAATGTATTTAAATAATAATAATAACGCCCAACGATCACATAATATAAATTAATTTCAAGTAGTTTTACTATCTAATTAGTTACGCGATACTTGAAACTGCTACTATCCTATTTTTCTATTTTTTTTTTTATGTTAGTGAATAATGTGACGAGCTAGTCGTTCACCTGATGTTAAGCGACACGACTGCCCATAACAGAACACTGTCACTCGGAACTCCAAAATATAAAGTTTCGCGTGACGCTGCACTGCGCACATCATCCTGAGACATCAGCACAGTCCTAATAAGATTACTCGACTGTGTGATCAGATCACAAAGTCTCATTTGCACAATAATTTCACTAGCTACAGTGCCCTTCAAAACCGGAACACAGTAGTGCTTGCACACTACTGCTTGGCAGCAGAATAACTGGCAAAGCGGTGGTACCTACCTAGACGAACTTTGCAGAAAAGTCCTACCACCTAGTAAAATTTTAAATTATATAAATGCAACATTATATTTTAATTTACTTGTAAATTAAAGCACTATGTAGATATGCTTATGATTATGATAATTAACATGCATTTATTAACTGTAAATAAACCCAATGTGTAAATTTACACCTAAAAGTGTAAATTTGTCTGTTTGTTTGTATAATGTTCACGCCAATACGGCTGAACCAATTGATGAAATGTATTGTATATTTAAACGGATTAAAACAGTCTATTGTAGACACCCATTACTATATTATTTCGTTTTATTGAATTATTCACTCGTCCAAGTAATTATTTTATAGTAAAACAACATTTTGAGTGATATGTAAATATCTGAAGATGAATAAACATTCGAATTGAATCAGTTTTGTCATATTGTTGAAGTTAGTTTAAAAATAATGCCACTTTGACGGTTTAAAAAAATTAATTAAAAATTAAATAATTTAAAAAATGGTTGATCGTGTGTCCAAAAAATAGTGTGTCCACTGTGGGTGTGGAAGTGCAATATATATGTAGGTAAACCAGTTTTCAATTCACCGTAACGTACCATCTTAATAGTACATAATTATTTGCATAATATTTTGCGCATAATAATAGAAAAAGAGCATGAAATATAAGTGTTTAACTAGTTCGCAAAGTAGAGCCTTCAAAAGTAATACTTTATCATAATGACAACATATAGTGCCATCTGATTTTTGAACTCAGATCTAGTTCACGGAAATCGTAAAATTTTCTGGGATAAAACCTACTATTCAACAAAAATGCATAACCACACAAACTTCTGTATTTATGCTATTGTAAGATATTTAGATGGGTAGGGTACTTTTATATCTGACTGGCCCGATAGCTCAGTTGGTAGTATCCCTACCTTCTGAACTGTAGGTTGTGGGTTTGATTCTTACCCAGGGTAAACATTTGTGTGGTGAACATTAATTTCTGTTCTGTGGCTGGGTATTATATTGTATTCCACTTACAAACAAAAAGTATATAAGTATTGTATCAGTTATCTGGTTCCCATAGCACAAGCTTTACTTAGCTTGGGACTAGATGGCGTTGTGTGAAATGTCCACAAAAAATTATTTATTATTTATATAAGAAAGAAAGAAAGAAATCCATCCGCATGCTTCATTCTGCACGTGGATATGGTACATGTAATTGCGCGGATTTATTGACTCGGAATTATTCCAATCATGGGTGCTAAATAAACGGATTTGTAGGATAATTTCATAAGGACCAGGATATCCAAAGATCATGGTGTACTTTACTCCATGCTTACCAAATATATTATGTACTCTTGTCCCACAGAGGAGGTTAGTGAGACGTTATTTCGTTTTTCTCAGTAGTCCCTTAATATAATAAAATAAAGTTGCCCAGGTATTGTTTTATAAGAAAGATTTTTCGATAAGACGTAAAACTGCCATGTTCACTGCTAAAAGTAGGTTTATGTTATTGAAGCCTAAGCAAATAGGTGCCAGCCATATTGTATCAAATGACTTTCCACGACACTTATCACCAAACTTAGCCTACGCATTGTAATACAAAAAAACGAGTGTGATTTAGACCACGTGACTGAAGTAAAACTTCTTTAGCTCCATCTATCTATCGCCATAGGCCATAGGCCATCTATCGGCCGGTATTACTTGGTTTTTTGCTTTAATGTTAATGTCGCCATCTTAACAATTATAAATTGTCATTTTACAGGACATATCAACATAATAATATACATTTTTAACTTTTTTATGTTGACAATGGAGATTTACGTTAACCAACAACTTTCAAGTTCCATTCGCGTCGTTAACTTACTCCCCAATTTAAGCGTGCGTAAAGAAGTTTTACTTCAAAATCGAATGGCCATTTGTTCACTACACCACGATAGGACTATGTTAAGTCGATGTATAATTCCATGATAATCTAGAATGACCCACTGTCTTGCTAGCCCATCCCGACAATGCCATGTCGGCGCTGGCAATTTCATAGAATTATGCGTCCAGTCCTGTCGTGTCGTCTAGTGAAGAAGACCGTTCTATTAATGTGGGTCATTAAATATTTTTACAATTATATCGCTTAGTATTCAATGTGATCAATAAGTTATTAGTCTGCTCTATAGGCGAGGTGGCCCTTAAAAACCTTTTTCTCAGTATGTAGTACTTAAAGCATAACCAGAATTTTTGGCCACACACTTTTGTGAGTTTAGCCAGTGTCAAGTAATTGATAATTTGCCTCCAGTTAATGATCACAGATTTTTTGGGTGTCAAGTCTCAGTACAATACAAGTCGCCAAGTTATAGTCCAGTCAATTCATACTCCTAGTAAAGTGGTGGCAACTACTAGAAGCTTCTATGGAGTTTTGGAATCAACACGAAAAGAAACGTTTCACCATCATTATACCACTTTCCCACACTCGTGCCTGTAATCCAGCACTTAAAAAATAAAAAGTCACCAATTTTATGCACTAACACTGAAAATAACACAAGTCTTGGTAAATTATACAATGCGGTGACGCGATCTTTTTCGTTTTCCCGCCAAAACTCCAGCATACCCATTATCACTTCGATTAGCCGGCTGTGAGATTATAGAATTTCATTTTTTTTTTTTTGTCACCATCTCTTTGGTAGGATGACAATGACACCTGTGGTCTAATTGGTTGTACCGTGGATTTTTTATTTATCTTTGGTACAACCGAAGTATCTAGTAGTACTAGCGATCTATTTTATCCATGGTGTTGCCAGTGGATGTATTAGACTCTAGCAGTTGGAAGTATCATGTAGTGAAATGTTATTTTAAAATAATCTTAGATGCGAGTATGAATTTTTAAATTAAATGCTTTGAAAATTATTACTATTAGTTAATTAGCATAATTAAATTCATATTTACCTCCTTGTTCTTCCATCGCTGCTCAACACCCAAACTTACTAAAAATCACAAAACACTAAAATCTATTAACACTAAACTTACAAAACTAATATCACACTAATAGAGAGATATCGTCTTTTAATTATCACCAAATAAATATTTCTATCCCATTTACTAACAAAACAATTATTTACATTTACTGGGGGTATTATGGAAGTAATATATACAGGATTTTAAAATGTCTTTGCTTGAAAAGTTCTTTTTTTATCCCATTTGTGGTCGATGTAGTGCCGTGTTTGTTCACTTTAATTTAACTCGGACGCGGTAGTTAGGCGGCATTGGTTGGGCGGGAAGCCACCGGTACGGACGAAGCTAGCGCTGCGACTGGGGCGGACGGCGGACGGCGGACGGTGGACGGCGGGCGAGCGCTAGGGCGAGTGTGGGACAATTATATTACACGTTGGGAAGGAAGCATTGTAAACACACACGTTCCATTGTGAAGTTCAAGTATTAAAATGAATAGAGATTTGAGCAGCTGCTTCAAGCGACATCGACCAAATACATTTTGCAGAATGTGAATTCAGTCAATCAATGTTTTTAAAATCAGGATTTCTTATCTACAAAAATTAAAAAAACGCTTTTCCTGTGGACAGTTAGAATAAAATAAAAATAGAATAAATATTTATTTATGACAAAAAGGCAATGGTTTTAAAATTTAGAGTAACAAATAATAAAATCGTTTTATTATGGAAACTAACGTGGTTTTCACACATTTTGTATTGATTGTACGGGATTTACTCACGTTATAATTGGCCGGACTAACCGACTATAGTATATGAGTAAATCCCGTACAATCAATACAAAAAATAAAATCGTTGTTTTCCCGTTGCCACGAATCGGTCCCTACTCGTTACAGTACTGTTCGTAAAGTTAGTAGCGATGCTATTTCATTACATTTTAGTCATTAATAATTATCTATGACTTTGTTTAAATATCTCTCTTCGAATCCAATTAAATTTTTCTGTAACATGTAATCGCTATGCAGTAATTCATTTATTTATACAATCGTGCATCTTATATAGCCAAAAAACTTCGAAAAAGATTTTTTCTTTAAGTATATAATCTATAAAGGCAGGACAATACAATTGGAACACACACTTATACGTTAATAGATAATAAACACAACGTTCTAAATACTCACGCCTTTTGGAGTTTCGTAATACATCTAATCTATTTATTTATACACTTTATACCATACTTATTTAGCTATTAGTATAAGACTTCGTGGTTGTTGAAGGTTAATTCACACGTCTGACTTTGGAAAGGAAAGTTTTGATGGTGGTTTCCGTTTCCGAGTTTTATGAGTTTTGGTAAATATTTTAGTTGAATGATGTAGGATTTTCTTGAATTGCCGAAGATTGGGAAAGACTTTGCAATAGCAGACACATTGTTACTGGAATCTCCGAGCGTTGCACTTCTTGCGGTCACATCACTTAATCACTCTAAATAATTACATTAATATATATTTGTTTGTTTATTGTTCAAGTATTTTTATGTTTTTTTTTTTTTTTTTTTTTTTTTTATGTCAAGGAATGACGTGACGAGCTAGCCGTTCACCTGATGTTAAGCGACACGGCTGCCCATACCAGCTGCAGTGTCACTCGGAACTCTAAGTATAGAGGTTCGCGTGACACTGCACTGCGCACGTCATCCAGAAACATCAGCACAATCTAGTAATAAGATTACTAAACTGTGAGATCAGATCATAAAGTCTCATTTGCCCAGTAATTTCACTAGCTACAGTGCCCTTCAAACCGGAACACAGCAGTGCTTGCGCACTCCTGCTTGGCGGCAGAATAACTGGCAAAGCGAACTTTGCAATAAAGTCCTACCACCTAGTATATGTTTATATATTAACGTCAAAATAGCAATTTATTTATTTTTTATGTTAAAGTGAGCAAATAAGCATACGGCCCACCTGATGGGAAGTGGTTACCGTAGCCTATGGACATCTGTAACACCGGAGGAGGCGTCAAAATTGCATTGCTTACCCTGCACAATTTGAATTATTTACGCATAGTTTGCTGATGCGCATTAATTACACTACTAGGTTTTACTAGCTGATAGGACTTTTCTGCAAAGTTCATCTAGGTACGTACCACCGCTTTGCCAGTTATTCTGCCGCCAAACAGTAGTGCGCAAGCACTACTGTGTTACGGTTTGAGGGCACTGAATCTTGTTAAATTACTAGAAAAAGAGACTTTATCACCTAATCTCAAAGTCTAGTAATCCTATTACCAGACTGTACCGATGTCTCAGGATGACGTACGCAGTTGTGTCACGTGAAACTCTATTTAAAGTTCTACTACAACCGAACCAACCAGCCGTGTCGCTTAACATCAGGTGAACAATTAGCTCGTCATGTTATTCCGTAACATAAAAAATAATAATATCGTTAATTCATAAAAGTATTTATTCCCGCGGGAACCATCTGGTTCCCGCGGGAATAAATACTACAATTCACCTGAATTGGGGGTGAAACGACGAGGGTGGGTTTCTATAATACCTTAGTTTTAAACATTGGAAGTAATCTGTTGATATAATTGACTGGCCCGATAGCTCAGTTGGTAGTAACCCTGCCTTCTGAACTGTGGGTTGTGGGTTCGATTCCCACCCAGAACAAACATTTGTGTGATGAATAGGTGTTTGTTGTGTGCCTGGGTGGTATATTGTATTATATGTATGTATTTACAAACAAAAATTATTTAAGTATTGTATCAGTTATCTGGTTTCCATAATACAAGCTTTGCTTAGTTTGGGGCTAGATGGCGTTGTGTGACATTTCCACACATATTATTATTATTCATATAATTACTCTGTTTTAAGCGCCATAAGATTTAGAAGGTTAAGAAGATAGACTTAGAATCAAAAACTCATGGATTCATCATGAATTGTCTAATTGCCTGTTCATTGCATCGCAATAATATTATAAAGGCGAAAGTTTGTTTGTATGTATGTGTGTATGTTTGTTACTCCTTCACGCTCAAACGGCTGAATGGATTTGGATGTAATTCGGTACCAAGATAGCTTATACACTGGATTAACACAGAGGCTACATT
Organism: Ennomos fuscantarius; assembly: GCA_905220475.3. NCBI lineage: Eukaryota > Metazoa > Arthropoda > Insecta > Lepidoptera > Geometridae > Ennomos > Ennomos fuscantarius. The sequence goes on from HG992032.1 coordinate 649,883, forward strand.
TTACCCCGGAAAAATGAAACGTTCCCGTAGGATAAGCAAATAATTAAAATACTTTTTATCCGCGGCTGAAACCGCGAGGCGCAACTAGTATATCATATAAATATAAATCAAAACATATTTCTACACCAATTTTATGATCCAATCAATTACTTAGTCAAGGACATCATTATTAATTAGACTTTTGGGAGTGAGCGAGGTATGACCTTAAGAGATAGTTATGCTAAGTAACTCTTGCTTGGTTTATTAACCCAATTTCGACTCATTAATATGAATAGATAAAATTGTTTATACTTAGGTAAATATATGCAGTATGATATATTAAAAAAAAAATCTGTCAGTAAGCTACATTATCCGGTTATTTAGTGGGAGGCAACAAACTCAAGGGTGCGAGATGCAGTAGTTGCAAGGATAAGAGGATCGAGAAGACTACATCCAATGGAAGAGTAGACCATTTTGAAAGTCGCGGCCGTTCTAGCTAATTTAAGGAGGTACGTCGACTTTACTGGCGGGGTTGGTGTCTGATTGTGTTACGCTGGTATCCTATACAAAAGTGCCGAAAGCAGTACCTGAGCCAGTAGGGCTAAACTGGTCCAGGGATACTAGCATAGCCGATACTACGGCTACTTTAGGATCGTCCGGGCCGCTCGAGATGTATCTTAGCGTGTCGGCAGCGCCCCTGGGGTTGTAGTCGTCTATAAGCAACGGTAAGTGCCTACCATGAGGCAGGCCGTCTGCTTATTTTTCAGTCCATGATATTAAAAACAAGTGTGCTTTAGACCACACGGCTGAAGTAAAACTTCTTTAGCTCCATCTATCGGCCGGTATAACTTTGTTTTGCGTTGTTTAATGTTAATGTCGCCATCTTGACAATTGTAAATTGTCATTTTACAGATATTGGTATAACCATAATAATACAAAGTTTAGGTAATTTCTAATTTTGTTATGTTGAGAATGGAGATCTACGTGAACCAATGACTTTCAACTCCCGTTCGTTTCGTAACGCATTTACCAGCTTACTCCCCAAGACAAGCATGCGTAAAGAAGTTTTACTACAAAAACATCACCACGCTACCCTTCCTACATGTAAACCGTAAGACATAAAACCAAGGTTACAATGGGCGCGGTGAGACGAGCTAACACTGGGTGTGGACGCGTCATTAAGTTGACATGACCTTCACTAAACAAAGTTAAGATACTTTATAACTTTTTTAATGTCTGACTAGGCCTGAAAGAAAATGCCGCTACACAAAAGTAGAGAATATATTGATAAAAATACTACAAACGTTTTAAAGGTTTTGATTATGTTGAAGCTTTCTCTAATGTATCTACTGCCATACTTAGTCATGATTTTGACCATTTTTAGTCAGTAGTTTAGACTGAGACGTGATTAAAGTAGAGACAATCTACAGTACTTATAAAAATAAAATGATTTTTATAGACAAAATACAATTAAAAATTTAAATTAAAAAGGTATGATGTATTCAATACAACACAATAATACTTTATTGAACACCAACTAATACATAACAATGCACCTTAAATAAAACTTACAAAGAATTATATATACAACGAGCTTCTGCCCGCAGCTTCACCCGCGGCGTGGCCTATGGGAAAATAATTCAACCACCCATGTCACCCTCTTAAGGGTGGAATTTGGAAAAATCCTTTCTTAGCGGATGCCTCCGTCATAGCATCTACCTGCATGCCAAATTTCAGCCCGATCCGTCCATTGGATTGGGCTGTGCGTTGATAGATCACTATGTCAGTCAGTCAATCAGTCAGTCAGTCACCTTTGAGTTATATATATTTAGATTAGATTTACATTATTAAATTAAAACTAAAAAATAAGCGTTGGTATGTGCCCTATGACTTAGTTAGTCAACCTAACCTCTAAAATTCATCAATTATAAATTACAATCATAAAGACACTACCCACACTTATATTGGCAAAACCTTGCATCTGTCTTCAGTTACTTATTTGCTTCTATGAAGTAATTACCACCCCCATTCATCTAGCATTCTCATATCAAATATTTAATATGTCTCCAATCTAGGCCGTGTTAGTGCTAACCCGCGTCTAGACGGTCTGGCCTGCGTGACGCAGTTCAAGGAACCCCAGTGGGAAGTCCATTAGAATGCTATGACGTCACGGGGTGCTACATGAAACTACGCTTCAACAATTCAATTCTTAGATAAAAAAAATAAACGTCACTTTACACTTAATGGCATGAGGAATCATTATAAATCATCATCCCATAGGTTCCCACTGCTGGGACACGCTTGCCAAGTGCAGTTTGGTGATGACCTACAAGTTTTTGAATTTTGAGTGATTCTTAAGCATGCTCGTTTCTTAACGATGCTTTTTCTTCACCGTTGCAGAGTGCAAAATCCGTACATAACTTGAAAAGTCATTTGTGTGCATAGATATTTATTTATTTCACTCTATCGACACGTTCTCGGCACGTGGCTGAAGACAATTCAATCAACATTAGCAAGGCTTCGTGGGTACCCCGACTGCAGGGATGTCCCAACCTGGTTTAATTTTTATGATGGAGTAAGTCCATGACTGCATTAATGCTGTAAAACTGCATAAACTTATTCAAAAAAATTTATTACACTTGACAAAAGTTAGATATCTAATCTCTTTACTAGGTGGTAGGACTTTATTGCAAAGTTCGTCTAGATAGGTATAACTGCTTTGTCAGTTATTCTGCTGCCAAGCTACTGCTTGGCGGCAGTAATAAAGCAGTAATTCTTGCGCACTACTGTGCGCAAGCATTACTGCTTGGTTTGAAAAGCACTGTAGCTAGTGAAATTAATGGGCAAATGAGACTTTATGACCTAATCTCATAGTCTAGTAATCTTATTACTAGACTGTGCTGATGTCTCAGAATGACGTGCGCAGTGCAGTGTCACGCGAAACTACACTTTAGTTTCAAGTGTCACTGCAACTGATATGGACAGTCGTGTCGCTTAACGTCAGGCGAGCGACTAGCTCGTCATTTCATTTTAAAAAAGTTAACTTAAGTTTAATGAGTGACAAAAAAGGTAAGTTATAAATTTGATGAATTGAGAAGTGATCGAACATTATCGTAGTGGCAACCCTGCGGACTTTGTATCCGAGTCCAAAGTTTCCTCTGACAAGGAGGGCAAAGTACAAGAATTGTTTTTAATTTCTCTCATCGTTGTATTTCTATGGCTACAGTAATCTGAAGGCCATCAAAGACGTGATGTAGGGTGATATATTTAGCCAGTTTGAGGGACAGAGTTATGGAAGTTTCCAACTTGATTTCTGTATTAATGTAATAAAATGTTAGTATAACTTAGCAATGGCAAATATTTAATAAAATATATTAATTTTTCCCTTTTCCTAATGGTTGAAAATCGTAAATCGTAATTAAATGTCAAACTGGATTTGTGCATGAAAAGTCATTATTTTAATTTTTTTTTGGATTACGTGAAATATGGATATCAAATAAATATTCTTTCTGGTCACCTTAGAATAATTAGAAGACTTAAAAGACCAAAACCATTTGATTTAGTGTAGTGTATAGTGATCGGAATAGATATTAGTGCAGTGCAACTTGTGCTACATCGAAAGAACACACGAACAATGTGTCTTCGCCTTAATAGAGACAATAAGATTACTGTTAATTAACACAGTCTAAGATTTTAGGTTTTTAGAAGTTTAAGCTAAATTAAAATTGCTTATTAGCCAAATATGTATGACTAGATTGTTATTCAAGAGTGCCTACCTTGTCGGTACTCTAGGAAAAGAAAAAAAACCTTAGAACAATAGTTTGGTTATTTAATTTGCGAAAAAAAAAAATTATAGCCGAAGATTTGGAGAATTATGTTCTAAAAGTATTTTTTGGTGTCATTAGAATGATAATATTTTTTGAAAAACTAAGGCACATAGTCAAGTTTTATTCGGTCACTCCTGTTTTTCGCTTTGTTTTCTATTTAATTAATTTAACAATTTCTAATCATATGATTATTTTAAACGTGACGTTTCGTCTTAAATAAATAATGGCGAAACTAGTTATAGGTACTATTTTAGAGTTGCCATATTAAGTAAAAAAAATTTAAATAATAACATGTCCGATTACGCAAGTGTTTTGACAGCAGCACAAATTGCACGTCGGTAATCAACATACAACCGATATGGATATAAAAATAGCAAATACAATACAATAACCTATATTTGTAACGCAGCCTGATTGCGCATCTTTATTACACACAGTATTCCATATTTCATAGTTAACATTATTATTGTTGTTTCTTCTTTGCAGGTGTAATCGAAGCTCCGGAACTACGAGGACCACGGTCCCACAACACCCAGACACAGAACAAGTATTCGTACTTTTTTTCTAGGCACAAATACTTGCATTTTTGCGGGAATCGAACCCGCCACCTCTTTACGAGCCAACCTGTTCAACCACAACACTTTAGAGGCTGAAAGATTACTGGAAGTCCGGTAATCGGAACACAATGGCTAAGATCGTCATCAGCTGGGATCTTCACGTCACACACACACAGAGAGAGAGATATATATAGAGAGAGAGAGATATATATATATTTTTTTAATTTATTTATTCATCAACAGAATTGTAGCATCATTACAGATACATATCCAATGCGATGTTACAACTTATAATAAATATTATTATTACAATATGTATTTGTAGTTAAGATATACTATTAATTTCTATATATCTTAGAGCTACTTCTGTGAAGTTCGACAGGCTGCAGTTGAAAATGTCCACTCCCTGAGATATTAAATTAATCCAACGTATGGCGCGTGACAATGGAGAGTATTTAAGAAGGTTGGTCCGCGGCGTGAGCACGGCGAGCGTGGCGGGGCGCCGGCGCGCGCCCACGCTCCCGTCGGGCGCGCACAGGCGCAGCGCCGCCAGCACCTCCGGGTGGTGCACCTCCCCGCGCAGCACGCGCCACACATACTTCACGAGCGCGAGCTCTCTCCGCACCGCCAGCCGGCTGTACCCGACCATGCCTATTACAAACAAGCTCGGGTACATCAGCGGGTAGAACGGATAGACTCCGTACTCCTTTAAATATAAAAACCGAGTAAATTTATTTTGAACTCGCTCCACCATTAGACTATACTTAGCCTCATGGGGATTCCATATAGCCGCTGTTGTTTCTAGACGACTCCGAACCAATGAGTTGTATAAAATTTTTACCGCCATCGTGTTTTGAAAGTCTTTACAATTTCTTATAATAAAGCCTAAATTTCTGAAAGACTTACCACAGATGTCAATAATGTGCTTGCGAAATGTTACCTCTGACACCATTTCAACGCCCAAGTCACGGACAGACGTAAAGCGCTGTATCAGCGCTCCTTCCATCTCATACCGATAGTGCCGTGGCGCCAACGCCCGAGTATAAGTCATCACTCCGCACTTAGCTACATTAAAATAAAGTTTGTTGGTGTTACTCCACTCCACGATTCGATTAATATCCTCCTGAAGTCGCGCACAGTCCGAGGCGTCCACTATCGACAGATACACTTTAAGGTCATCTGCAAACAGCAGACACCTCGCCCTGCAAACCACTGCAGGAAGGTCATTAACCATTAAAATAAATTCTAATGGACCCAAATTGCTACCCTGACTAATGCCCGAAAACGTAAAGTATGGTTCGGATTCATATCCAGCATACTCCACGTATTGTCGACGATCACCAAGGTAACTTGCGAAAAATTTTAATAAATGTGGTGTGAATCCTAGTACAGCAAACTTCGACAGGAGCACGTCATTGTCTACTGTATCAAATGCTTTCCGGAAGTCAAAGTACGCGGAGTCCACTTGCCCCCCAGCGTCGATGGCTGGCACCAAGTGCGTCATGAACGAAAGCAGATTACTTCCCGTGCTTCGACCTGGCCGGAAACCGTGCTGAACGTCAGTGAGCTGCGAGCTGACTTGTGCGTATATACTTTTGTGCAACGCGGCTTCAAATACTTTGGCGAACGCTGACAAAACTGCTACGGGCCGGTAGCCACTAACGTCTTTACTGGGACCTCCTTTAGGCACCGGTATAACCCGGGTGATTTTCCAGCGGTTCGGGTAGTGGCCTTCTTTTAGGCACAGATTAAAAACATGCAATAAGGGCTTTTCGAACACCGCCCGACAATCCTTGACAATATAAGGTGGTATACCGTCCGGTCCTACCGAGTGCTTTGGCCGGAGCCGGCGGAGAGCAGCGCGCAGGTCCGGCGCCTCGAGCTGGCCGACGTGCACGCGCGCCGCGCCCGCGCTCGCGCCCGCCGCGCGCTCCGCCTCCGCCGGCTCCAGCAGCGGCCGCTCCGTGCTATATACCGAATGGAAATAGGAAGCAAAACACTCCGCGCACTCTTGGTCCCTCAAAACCACCCCATCCTTTTCAATACCAACTTTGTTGCGTTTTGATTGCTTACTCCTAATATAATTCCAGAATGATTTTGGATCATTTCTAATGTTCATTTGTATTCTATACTGATAAGCTTCGTAAGTAGTAACGAGTTTATTTTTAACTAAAGATCGATTTTGAGAAAACGCTTCGTAATCACTCTGTAAGCCCGTGGCTTTAAATATTTTGTGATATCTCCATTTTCGTTCGATATCGTGTATTAAATCCGAGGTAAACCAATCAGGATATGTGTACCTATTATTTTTAAATTTGTTACATTTATATTTTTTCTGTGTACATTCACTAATAGCTTCATTCACAGTTTCATAAAAATAATTCAAAGCGGCGTCTGGATCTGTGATTTCATATAATGCATCCCAATCCAGTAACTCTAAGTTATTATATAATAAAGAAAAATTAGTTTTGTTAAAATTCCATCTACTTTGACTGTAATTATCTACCCCGTCCATCAAATCTTGTTGCCGTTCAGACCTCGAAAAAACCCCCGGATTCCGATATAAGCTCACTTTAACACTTAATGGGGGGTGCTGCACATCAATATTTACTAATGGCTCGTCAGAAACCAGAACCTCCACGTCACTCGCCAATAACGTCGTCATTATCAAATCTAATGTACGATTATTTATGTTGGTTATGCTATTTACCTGTCGAAAACCACAGAATGCAGTAACATATTCCAAGTAACTTTGCACTTCTACCGTTGTTGAGGGCATATTAAAATCTCCCATCACTAAAACATTATCATAACGTACACACACATCTTCTAAAATTCTAAATAAATGTGTCGGAACGGCATAGCGTGACGCATCAGAAGCGGTTCTACGGCGCGGGTATAGCGGGCGAGGAGAATGAGACATCGTTACCAGGAATCAGTTTTATTGTTACAATTAATGGAAGCACGTAATTACAATATTCAAGAAAGTAGCTTGGGGACAAGGTGTTCCGCTAGGTACCGAGCGCTCTCACTGTCCAACGACAACTGTGCTCCACCGAGCAAGTCCACGCGCCCCTCCCAGCGCCTCTACTGGACACTATCGTAAACTTCACTGAACGCTGATTGGTTGCCGATCAACCAATCGAGCAACGCACGTTACCAGCGTTACACCAGAGATGGCGCCATTTCGCATCTCTAGTCCACCAAAACTAAACTAGATGGCGCTTACAAAAATTATTACGTCCTTAGAAACTAAGCGCCGTCACGGCCAGACTGACGCTTGCACGTCCTCGGGCAATCATCTTGAATGTCTGTAACAAAAGAACCAAGTTAACACTTTTCTACCGTTCGTTCATCCTGACAGTTGCGACATGTTTCAAATCATTTGAGCTGGTTTGCGATGATGCTCTCAATCCGGATAGAATAGACACGCTACTACGCTACACGCACTTCGTGTCAACGAAACCAAAATTACCACCTGTAAACGACGCACCATGCATGCAACCTCCTTGGCACAGCGGCTGTATATGGCCTTCTTTGATTGACGTAATACTATGTGTCAGTTAGGAGAAAAAAGTAGTTTTTGTTTTTTCAGGATTTTTCGGTTGGATTTTTTCATATTAATGTTTTAGAGCAAATATAGTTTATTGTGTTTTTAAAAGTCTCAAATGTTATTATTTATTAATTGCTGCATCCCCAACAGTTTTCCTTCGAGCCGGATCACTTTTGATCGGCGCCTTGCAGCATTAATCCGTAGGTAAATAATAATGTTCAAGACACCGCCGCCGCGCAAAATGCAAACACGCAGCGACACTAAAGCGCAAAAGCTAACGCCAGCTCAAACATCGGAAAAAAAAGACGATACAATCACAGAAAAATCCTGCCGATCCAATGGATCTCAAAAGTCATACCAAGCAAGACGTAAGTTGATCGAATTAGAGGCTGCTGAAGCTAAGGCTAAAATCGATAAAGATCTCATAGAGAAAAAATTAGAAGCGGATCTAGCCGTTTTGGAGAGTGAATCTCAGAACAGTCAAGGAAGCCAAAGGTCAGAATCATTACCTAGTGCTAGACAGAGCGTAGAGAAGTGGCTATCGCAAACTCATATGGATGCAAAAGTACCCCACGGGGAAATGTCGGCGCCTTTCCACGCGACTGACCCCGCATCGTCACACATCCAGCAACTCGCCAGCGCGATCAAAGATGCCATCTCAACGGCCACTAGTAAGGAACACAGCAACGGAAAATTACTTGCACGTATAGGCACAAAAGATCTGCCAGTGTTTTACGGCGACTCGATAGAATGGTTGCCATTTAAGGCTGCGTATCGCCATTCTACAGATGTGTGCAAATATACTGACAGCGAAAATATTTTATGGCTACGCAATTGTCTACGAGGAGACGCTAAAGAGACGGCCTCATCTTTGTTCATTGGAAACTCGAGCCCTGAGGCCATACTAGAAGCATTAGAGTTGCGTTATGGTCGGCCAGAGATGTTAATAATGAAGATAAGTGCACAAATTAAGAAGTTACTACCTCTAGCTACAGCATATCACAACGGGATTGTCGAATTCTCTATAAAAATAAATAATTGTATCGCTGCTGCACAAGCTATCGGACAAGATGATTACTTAAGGAGCCCTGATTTACTCACAACAGTTGTGTCGAAGTGTCCTAGTATTCTTATCACGAAGTGGGCTGATTACTATAGTACGGTGGACATGACAAAACCAAAATTAGTCCTCTTTGGTGAGTTCTTGCATAGTGAAGCGATTAAAGTGGCGGCAGCTGGAGTGAGCTACATATACAGTAATTCAGAACAAAAAAAGAAAACCGACGATCGTCACATTTACAAGCCACAATCTGTGCTACTCGAACATAACAGCGATGAACATAGGAAGTGTTTATTTTGCAAAAATGAATACCACCCGCTGCCGGATTGCATTCGATTCAAAAAGGCAATGCGAAAAGATCGATGGCGATTTGTGAAGACAAAGAAATTATGTTTTAAATGTCTTCTCGTACAACATGATAAGGATGCCTGTCCTGCTGCAGTATGTAACGTCGACAACTGCGGTTTACCTCATCATCGGCTGCTACACTGGCCCACGCCCAGCCGACGCGTCAATATTGAAGTGCCGCCAGCTTTGAGAGATTTTACTAAGCACGATGATAACGATGGGTCGGGTGAGACTGTCACTAATACGAACCTGGACACTGTAAGTCACACTTATTTAAAAGTAGTTCCTGTCAATGTTCATGGACCTAAAGGTGTTATTGCCAGCCATGCTTTGCTCGACGATGGCGCCACTGTGTCCCTGATATCTCGAGATCTCGCTGATCTCGCCGGACTGCACGGACAATCTGAGACCATTCGTATGAGTGGTGCTTGGGATCAAAATGAACTTTTAACAAAGACTGAAGTAGTTAGTTTTAGTTTAAGTAATGAAAGCGATAAAAGTACGCTATATAACTTACGTGCACGAAAACTTAACGAGTTATGTTTGCCTGAGCAAAAATTATGTAAAATTGATTTGAATAAATATCGCCATCTGCATTCTGTCAAAGATTTTGTACCAAATGTGAATGTAAAACCACAAATATTAATCGGTCAAGATAATTATCACTTGATTGCTCCATTACGGACATTGTTAGGTAAAGTAAATGAGCCATGTGCTACGTTGACAGTTTTAGGTTGGTGCATTCATGGTGTGTTTCTTTCGTGTTCGCGCCCTGGGAAGCTGAGTGCACATGAGGAACGTACGCTGCTAACGTTGGGCGAACGCAGGACCGATGTAAGCTCTGCGCCACCCCCCTCTGAGTGTCACACAGGTACGTCTCTTATCACACTCGATAGTTCTGAGTCCTTTGATCTGTCTAACCAAACAAGTACACAAAATCTCGAACAACTGGTACGAAAGCATTTCGCTCTTGACGCAATCGGCATCACTGCAAGTCCGCGACAAAATGTTAATGAGTCCAAAGCAATCGACCATTTAAATGCGACCGCCCGAATTGTAGATGGTCAGTGGGAGGTCGGGTTGCCATGGAAAACTACCAGCAAAATGCCAGATTCGTTTTCACAAGCCTACAGACGCTTACGAGTCATGGAACGAAAAGCACAACAAGACGCAGGTTTTTCTTCGCGATATAAAGAAAGAGTTGATCATCTTTTACAGAATAACTACGCTCGACGCCTGGACTACGATGAACCTTCGCCACGCGTATGGTATCTACCACATTTCGGAGTGGATAATCCTAATAAAAAAAAGTTGAGGCTGGTTTTTGACGCTGCGGCCACTTCGGGTGGATTTTGTCTGAACGACTACTTGCTTCAAGGGCCAGATTTATTGGAATCGCTTCTGGGTATCACGCTGCGCTTTCGCGAGAACAGTATCGGGGTCTCAGGAGACATAAAAGATATGTTTTTACGAATCAAAATAAGAGCCGAAGATCAACAAGCTCTGCGTTTTCTTTGGCGTGATAACATGTCGTCCCCGGTAGAAAAATACGCAATGACGTCGTTAATTTTTGGCGCTAATTGCTCACCATTTGTTGCGCAATTTATTAAGAATAAAAATGCGTTACGTTTCGAGACTGAAAAGCCTACTGCGGTAAACGCTATCATAAAAAATACGTATATGGATGATTACTTGGATTCCTTTGACGATGAGACACGAGCAAAACAAACTATCAAAGATATAAGCGAGATTCATTGTCAAGGAGGATTTGAAATCAGAGGTTGGACGTCCAATGCTCCGCAGATATTCAGCGACATGCCGAAAAACACACTGAGCGATGCCATAATTAATTTTAGTTCCGAAGATGATTTTGAACGAACGCTAGGGTTGCAGTGGTACCCTGTAAGTGACACATTAGGCTTCAACCTCGCACTTCATCGCATTCCTGACAAAATATTAAAGTGCGAAGAGCAGCCGACCAAACGCGATGTTTTACGGCTCGTTATGTCTATATATGACGTCTACGGATTTCTAACCCCATTTATTATCCAAGCAAAGATAATTCTACAACAAACTTGGAAGAAATCCATTGATTGGGATCAACCTCTTACAGGTGATTTATTTGATTCATTTCGTGGGTGGCTCTCGGTCAACTAGAGAAAATAAAAGAACTACGTATTCCGAGGTTTTATTTCAGGATAAATAGACAAAACTCAAGATATGATAGTGACGTATTAGAATTGCACATATTTTGCGACGCATCGCCATCTGCCTATGCAACTGTCGCCTATTGGCGCTTATTGTCAAAAAACAAAATTTATGTTTCATTTGTGGCGAGCAAGGGACGTGTCGCAGGGATAAAATCAACGTCAGTTCCGAGACTTGAATTGCAAGCCGCGCTTATAGGATGCCGCCTCGCTGCAACTATAATCAAAGAACACCGATACAGAGTTGCGAAAAAGTTTTATTGGACCGACTCCACAACTGTGTTACATTGGATACGCGACAACACAAAAAATTACAAAACTTTTGTCGCTAACCGCTTAGGAGAGATAGATAGCCTCAGCGATATTCAAAAATGGCATTATGTACCCACCAAACAGAATATCGCTGATGTAGCGACAAAACAGTTGAACGTAGATTTGAGCACCGATAGTTTGTGGTTTCGCGGCCCTGAATTTTTACAACAGGACACCGCGCATTGGCCGAATGAGCCAACTGGAATGTCAGTCAACGAAGAGACATTAGAACGTGTTCACGCTATACATCATCTACAAGAGACACAATGCGACCTACCTGTACCTGCGCCCAGTAGATTTTCATCGTGGCTTCGATTACTCCGCAGTACTGCAACAGTTTTTCTTTTCATGGAAAAATGTAAAGGCAAGAAAGAAGCGAGAATAGATACGGTAATGATGGCTAAGGCAGAACAACTTCTCATCCGCTATGCTCAACAGCAAAACTTTTGTAAAGAAATTAAGTCATTACAAAAATGTGAAGAGATAGCAAAGAATAGTCGCTTACAATCGCTCACGCCCGTTTTAGACAAAGATGGTCTTTTGCGAGTAAACGGCCGTATAGGTGCAATCACTGATATTAATACAGAAATGACTAAGCCTGTTATACTTGATGGAAAGAATCCTATTGCCCAGCTTAATATTAAGTATCATCACGAACGCGCGGCTCATGCAAGTAACGAAATGGTAATAAACAACTTACGTCAGAAATACTGGATACTCAACTTGAGACCTTCAGTGAGATTAGTCTCTTCACGGTGCCTCTTTTGTAGAATCAGGAAGGCAAACCCGAAGCCAGTACGGATGGGTGATCTACCTCAGGCACGTTTGTCTCACCACCAACGACCTTTCACCAATTGTGGCATCGATCTTTTTGGCCCAATTGATGTTGCACAAAGTAGACAAAGGGTCAAAAGGTACGGAGTGTTGTTTACTTGTATGACCATACGAGCCATACACATTGAAATGGTTTCATCGCTGACAACAGACTCGCTTATAATGGCGCTCCGACGCATGGCTTCGAGGCGTGGTTGGCCACGCAAAATATTGTCAGATAATGGCACTAACTTAAGAGGCGCAGAAAGTGAGCTTAAGAAGTCGCTTAAAGAACTTAACACGGAAAATCTAAAGGACCAATCTACAAACCTTGGAGTTGACTGGTTTTTTATTCCTCCAGGAGCGCCCCACATGGGGGGAGCTTGGGAGCGTTTAATCCGAAGAGTTAAAACAGCATTGCGAGTAATACTCAAGGAACGAGCTCCAAGAGAAGAAGTGCTGATAACCTTGCTCGTTGAAGTAGAGAATATGGTTAACAGCCGTCCTCTTACTCACGTGTCTGTGGATCACAGAGATATGGAAGCATTGACGCCAAACCATTTTCTTATAGGGTCGTCTTCTAATTTACCAGCTCCAGGGGCATTCAACGACAGCGATCTATATCTACGACGTCAGTGGCGTATGGCACAAAGGTTGAGTGATATGTTTTGGCAGCGATGGGTTAAAGAAGTACTGCCAACTTTAATTTCTAGAACTAAATGGAATCGTGAAGGAAATCAGATTCAGATCGGCGATGTTGTACTTATATGTGACCCGGCTGCACCTCGCAATACTTGGCCAATGGGCATAGTCGAGAAGGTGTATCCTGGTACTGATGGTAGGATTAGGGTGGTAGACATACGGACTCAGAGGGGTGTGACTAGGAGACCAGTGACTCGCGTAGCAATACTTCCCGTCAAGGATGAGTGTCGCTCTCTCCCGCCACTGGGGGGAGAATTGTAAACGACGCACCATGCATGCAACCTCCTTGGCACAGCGGCTGTATATGGCCTTCTTTGATTGACGTAATACTATGTGTCAGTTAGGAGAAAAAAGTTTTTGTTTTTGTTTTTTCAGGATTTTTCGGTTGGATTTTTTCATATTAATGTTTTAGAGCAAATATAGTTTATTGTGTTTTTAAAAGTCTCAAATGTTATTATTTATTAATTGCTGCATCCCCAACACCACCAGAGCAGTGCAGACCGGATAACAGCGCCCCTTCGATCTACGACTACCGCAGCAGTCCGTACGACCCGGGCAACTGCACCCCTTCGACTCACTCTCTCTCTCTGGTCTATAAAATATGTAGCGTCCCTTCGATCTACAACCCAGTGTACGACCCGGACAACTGCATATCTTTGACTATTTGTCCACACACACACACACAGTGTAACAGTGTCTAATCCATCCGAAATTGAGCACATCATACAGCAACTTCATTAATGACTCGGCATTATTACATACAAGATAAATTGCATAGCTTTGTAGTAAGTACTACTACTTTAAAGTTGAATTTCTTACCTGACATGATTGGATTAAGACATTTCCGAAGAGGCGGTCAAAGTATCACTATGGGCCGACAAAGTGTCGCTGCAAACTGACATGGTGTCACTTGATGCTGATATGGTATCACTCTCAACATCATCGTTATTTATGACCGCCGTCACGGACTCATTATTATCTTCACAATTAGTCAATATTTCCGAAATTTCAGCTAAACCGGCATACCCTCTCGGCACCACGCGCAAATTTTCGTGAGAGTATTTATACAAACGGTTGGAGCCCGCAAAGCTTTTCAATTCATAACGATGATTTTCTAAGACGCGATTAATTATGAAGGGACCCCTGAATTTTCTATCTAATTTAGTTTGATTTCGCTCACTGCATTTAACGAAAACGTACTCGCCTACCTGAAATGGATTTACTCTTGCCTTTCGCTTATTAAAACGCAAAGCATCTGAATTAGCAGCCTTCTGAATATTTTCAGATGCTGTGCTTCGAGTGGTTTCCAGATTTAATTGTACATCGGAGTCTTCTCGTGGCGAGACCCTCGCTTCGCCAAGAGACAGAGCTTTAATACCAAACATCAGTTCTGTCGGGGAGTAACCGGTTGTACGAGATCGCGTGCTGTTTAAAGCGAGTTGTATGTTTCCTAATTCGTCCCGCCAAATTTTGTGAGGGTCGTTTTCTACTATAGTAAGTAGGCTTTTGAGGGTACGCATGACACGCTCAACTTGTCCGTTAGCCCTGCTTGAACCAGTTGCAATAAAATGAAGTTCTATCCCGTGGGTATTACAAAATTGCTTAAATTCTAGACTAGCATAACTTCTACCCTGATCAGCTATAACACGTTTGGGGGCACCAAAAAGAGTAACGGCCTTTTTTAAAGCATTTACTGCACTACAAGCATCAAGTGAGGTCGTATGCTGGAGGAGCACGTATTTGGTGAACCCATCTATGATTACTGACGCGTATTCCTTTCTGTCGCTTTTGGATAATTTCCTGGATTTCATGATCCCTTTGTTGTTCGACCGAAACCTTTGTTGTTGCCTTTATGTAATTCAACAAAGTTCACATGTTTCTTAAAGGTTGAAACTTGTTCCTCATATTTCGGGGGGTGATTACGTGAAAGAAAATCCGCGTGTTCCATATTACGACCTTCGCGATAAATAATATCAAATGAGTAGGCTTGTAGGTCTGCCCACCAACGGTGTACACGGGGGGTCAAATCAGTTTTCGATTTAGAGGCTTTCAAAGAATTGCAGTCAGTGACAACAGTGAAATGTTGTCCATAAAGATAGTGTCGAAAGTGTTCAACTGCTCGCACGACCGCTAGTGTCTCAAGTTCATATGAGTGGTATCTCGATTCCACCTCGGTCGTGCGGCGACTGAAATACTCGACGACGTGTGGTACGTTATCGTTTTTCTGGATTAATATTGCACCGTATCCTTCAGCACTAGCATCGGTATGTAGCTCGACTGGTAAATCGGGGTTAAAGATAGTCAGTACCGGTTCCGAAGTTAGTATTTTGATAATGTTTTTGTGAACCTGATCATGTCGGTCGTCCCATTTAATAGGGCCCTTTAACTTAGTCAACGGATATAAGCGACCAGCTACCTTAGAAAAATTAGGTATGAAACGCCGAAAATATGAGGCTAGGCCCAAAAATTGGCGAACCTGAGAAGCTGTTTTGGGCGTCGGGGCTTCAATTAAAGCTTGTATTTTCTTAGTGTTGGGTCTCACTTCACCGGCTTGGATAGAGTAACCCAAGTACCTCATTTACCTCCTTTTTCATGAATTTACATTTGTGGATATTTAGGGAGAAACCAGCTTCGGACAGCGATTTTAAAACCAAGTCTAGACGATACAGGCCATCAGATATATCTGATGAGTAACAGAGTACATCATCCATGTAAGCTGTAGCGAAATCTTTGACGGGTTTGAGAGCATTGTTAATGCACCTTTGGTACACAGAAGGTGCATTTCGCAAACCAAATGGCATAGCTAGATATTCATACTGTCCATCTGGTGTCACAAAGGCCGTACGTTCAACAGAATCAGGATGTACCAAAATCTGGTTGAAACCCGATGCCATGTCAAGGGTTGAGAAGAAATGAGCGCCATTCAAGCGATCAATCTGTTCGTCAATACGCGGAAGTGGGTAGTGTTCAGGTTTAGTGTTAGCATTAAGCTCCCTATAATCGACACACATTCTATCTGACCCGTCATGCTTTTTGACCAGTAAAATGAGGCTAGCGAAGGGAGACCTACTTTCACGTATAACACCAGCATCTAAAAGAGATTGCACTTTTTCTCGCACAATTTCTTTTTCAGAAGCCGATAGCCTATAGGGATGTCTTTGTACCTTCTTGTTGGGATCTACTAGATTAATGTCTATTTGTCCCGTATTCACACGACGAGTAGGGATGCCATCGATAAAAGAGTCTTTGTATTTAGAAAGGATTCTAAGCAACTCCTTTTTATTTTCCCCCTCAAGGTCCGTATCAATGTCAGAAAAGTCAAGGTTTTCGCATAAGTTACAACTTTGCGTAATTTTGAAATCAATGTTCTCATTGCTAATTTGAACGCTTACTCCCTGTTGGAGAATATCCCTACCTAGTATAACTGATTCTGAAATACTCTCAGGTGGAACAATGTGAAACAAAACTGTGAGTGGAATACCTTTGACCTGTATGTTACTGAGAAGTTGAGCTTCGCTTAAAATATTTCCTTGACCTACCCCCGAAAGGAATATTTCTTCATTACGCGCAGTGCCGGGAAACTTAGCAATCAAATCCGATTTAATCAAAGAGCAAACAGAACCACTATCAAACAAAAATTGGACGAGCTCACCCGATGATGTTGCCAGCGTACTCCTCGCAGTTTGATAATTGCAGACGTGGACCTCTTTGACCACCTTCTCCGGACAGGCTGTAGCAATGTGTCCTGGGTTGCCGCACACGAAGCAGGATCTCTTGTCAGTGACTTCCTTGGATCTTGATGGAGGATTCAAATTTACATGAGGTTTCTTGCAATCCACTTGTTTATGCCCTGAAGCGCCGCAGCGATGACAGTTGCCCTTGAATCTCGAGTCGTTGCTTTTGTCATTATTTTTGAATCGCTTGGGTTCAAAATCATACTCGGTGCCGTCGTGTCTTCTTTTATTTGAAATCCCGTTCAGTTTCCGAAATAATTGCGCTCTTGTAGTTATATCTAGTCCATTCAGTTCTTTCTTTATCATATTATCCTTGAAGCAGAGAATAGACACGACAAATCCAGCCATGATATCTTCTGGCATGGTCACGCGGGGAATGCGTTCCACTATATTCCACAGCCGTGTTGCTGCTTGGCATGAAGTCTCTTTACTAGTGATTTGAAATCTCAATATATCATCAAAGTAATCCTGGGGCAGCATAGGCCGAGCAAATTTGGTAATTAATAGTTCTTTCACACGTGGCCAAGTCATTTCTACCAGGCTAAGTGCAGTCAGTGCGGTGGCTGCACGTCCTTTCAACGAATGTGTCAAAGCAAGAAGTAGGTCAATGCCTTCTAGCTTTCTGCTCGTAACAATTATTTCAGTGAGCTTGCACCAACCTTCAATATCAGCATCCTCGTCGTCAGGGTCAAACTTGATGAGTTTAGTGGACTCATGATTCACCGTCGCCGAAGTTTGTGCAGCAGCCAGTAGCCGAGAAAGCAGCGCCTCCATTCCAGTGAGAACATTAGATTCGGCTGAAGATTGATGTCGCTCTCCTCTTTTCTCAAAGTTTAGCCCTTCGGATCCCACTTCTGATGTCGGAACGGCATAGCGTGACGCATCAGAAGCGGTTCTACGGCGCGGGTATAGCGGGCGAGGAGAATGAGACATCGTTACCAGGAATCAGTTTTATTGTTACAATTAATGGAAGCACGTAATTACAATATTCAAGAAAGTAGCTTGGGGACAAGGTGTTCCGCTAGGTACCGAGCGCTCTCACTGTCCAACGACAACTGTGCTCCACCGAGCAAGTCCACGCGCCCCTCCCAGCGCCTCTACTGGACACTATCGTAAACTTCACTGAACGCTGATTGGTTGCCGATCAACCAATCGAGCAACGCACGTTACCAGCGTTACACCAGAGATGGCGCCATTTCGCATCTCTAGTCCACCAAAACTAAACTAGATGGCGCTTACAAAAATTATTACGTCCTTAGAAACTAAGCGCCGTCAAATGCATATATTCATTAGAATCGCATTTCGGTGGTATATAAACTACACAACATAAAAACAACAAGTTACTGCCGAGGTGTACCGTCGCACACACTATCTCGAATAAGGCGACGTCCACATTGTCGACTGGGATACGATTAAGTTCGAGCTGAGAGGAAGCCGCCAAAAATACCCCTCCTTGCTTGCGGCCATCCACTCGATCACATCGTAATATTTTATACCCGGATGGAACCAGTTCTGCATCGTTCACTGAGCCATTGAGACCTGACTCTGTTATAGCAAACAGGTCATGCGTCGACGTTAATAGGTTCCCATAGAAGGTATTAGTTTTCGTTCGAAGCCCTCGGACGTTCTGATAATAAACTTGAATGTACTTAGTGGTTATGCACACCCCTTGCGGTTTTCTGGGAGCTTCGAAACCACACCCACTCATTAAATTGAGTGTTTACTGGCCAGCTATTGACATTATTAACTTTGTCATAATCAGACTCCAGTACCCCAATCATAAAAGATGAGTAGTCCCTTTTAGTTTTAGGGATAACTTTATCCACTCTGACATCATCAGAACCACAAATAGCCTTGACGTGCTCAGTTATGGCCTTCTCAGAGGTATCGGGATGCAAAGACCAATCATGCAAAAACCTCTTTTTCTGTACAGCTTGGAACGTTGAAATCTCCGTATTTCCTCCTTTTAAAATAATTTTAGTAAGCTTGTTAGTCTTCTTTTGATTACTAACTACTTTCCATTCTTCAGAAGAATTGCATGTTTTATCATCAGAAGTCATCTCTAATTGCACCTTTTTACCCGCATATAGAGAGAGAGAGAGAGAGATAGAGAGAGAGAGATACTAGATCGTATTGCAGCACACTGGTTAAGTGCGGATTGGTATACATAAATATTTCCACTGAATCAACATTACAAATATCTGTAACCGCACTGCACGGTGATTTAGGTAACAAATATACGGCGTGTAAGGAATATAAAAAACGAATGTGCTTTAGACCACACGACTGAAATAAAACTTCTTTAGTTTAGCTCCATCTATCGGCCGGTATAATTTTTGATTTGTTTAATGTAAATGTCGCAATCTTGACACTTGTAAATTGTAATTTTACAGAAAATACCAACATAATAAAACAATTTTTTACCTTGTTATGTTGACAATAGAGATCTACGTGAACTAACTTCAACTTCCGTTCGCCTCGCATTCACCACCTTATTCCCCAAGTCAAGCGTGTGTAAAGAAGTTTCACATCAAAAGAATTTCCGAACAAATTTGAGAACTCAATCACTCTGAATCTATATTGACTGGCCCGACAGCTCAGTTGGTAGTAACTCTGCCTTCTGAACTGTGGGTTATAGATTCGATTCCACCCCAGGATTAACATTTGCGTAATAAACATCGATGTTTGTTCCGTGTATATTACAATATATTTTATTAAATTCTATGTATTATTAAAGCAAACAAACAGCCAAAGTGTGGAACGCTTTACCAGCGTCCGTATTTCCCGATAACTACAACCTTGGAGTCTTCACATCGAGAGTGAACAGGTATCTTCTAGGCAAGCGTGCTACATCCTAGACCGCATTGTTACTTACCATCAGGTGCGATAGTGGTCAAACGCAAGCCTATCTAACAATAAAAAAAAATAAAAAAAGACATAATGTATTTACAAACAAAAAGTATCTAAGTATTGTATCAGTTATCTGGATCCCATAATACAAGCTTGGCTTAGTTTGGGGCTAGATGGCGCTGTGTGAAATTTCCACAAATATTTATTTATTTAAACATTTCAACTAATTTATCATCAATACATACCTACTAGGATAGTAAAAATACAATTATTTTCATTACGGCAATGACAATGCCCTCGGGATAAGGTCACTTTTAAACAAAGATTCGTAGGTCGGGCGTCCACCTCTTATCAGAAGCTACTTGTGCAATGACTGTGTAATAATAAAGTATAAATTGCACAACAAGAGATTAAGTTACCCCTTCTTCATTCGTGGGGACGGTTAAATAAAACGCCCGACGATCTTGGACCCTAACTAGAATCTGTACCTGTAATCTAGGGACCCAGTAACTACGAGGACCATGGTCACACAACACCCAGACTCAGTTAGGCTCTTTTTTTTATAACATAGACAGACAAACAAGGAGACGGCTCGCCTGATGGTAAGCAGTTACCGTCGCCTATTAACACCTGGCGACGGGCGCTGCCAATGCATTGCCTACATTTTAAGACTCTATTTACCCGACGTTTGAAGTACCCCATGTTGTAGCTCAGCGGAAATACCTCAGATAGTAGCTCATTCCACAACTTGCAGGTGTGTGGCAGAAACGATCTCGAGAAACGAACTGTGCGAGATTTCCACGGGTCTACAAGGTGTGGATGAGCTTTCTCACGGTGACGAGCTGTGCGATTATAAAACTTCGACGCAGGTATTAGGGGCTCTTTTTAATAAAGTATTTTTTATGAATACGTCCAAGTCAATAATAATAAATTATGTGCTACGTGGAATTGGGGTTTTATGGGTCTTCACCCCCTGTTTGATCGAATCCTTAATCCTAGTTGAACTCGTTAACTTCTGTAATTTTATCAATATTTGCTTTTCCTTCTTAAATTCATCTTCTTCATCTTCTGGCTATCGATTTCCTTGGTTCAACCATGGCCCGCTTTCCTACTTCTATGCCTCCACTTTGCATGGTCACTGGCTTAGCTGATAATAGTTCTAAGTATAGAACCATCTAAATTAAGATAGTCAAAGTTGTTTTCACATTATTCAATATCCCAGCTTTTAGAAGCCTTTGGGAGGCCTAAAGATTCTGACAGGGATGGCATACATGGCATACATAGATACAGTGAGGCTGCTGTAAGTTTTAAGATTTGTGATTTGTTAATCTATACATATAAAATTTAAAGTCCTGACTGACTGACAACGCACAGCCTAAACCGCTGATCCTAGAGACTTAAAATTTAGAGGGTGTGCTCTTTGTAAAGTGTAGGTATCCACTAAGAAAGGGTTTTTGAAATTGCATCCCTAAGAGGGTGAAGTGGGTGGTTGAATTATCTATGAAAAATTTTCTTCTTCGTTTCCTGTAGACCACACGGGCGAAGCCGCGGGCAGTATCTAGTTAATACATATGCTGATATCATCTTAAATTTTGTCTAAATAACTTAAGGGCATGAGTTTATTAACCACATAGATAAATAGATAGATAACACCCTTTATTAAAAATAACATAATAATGAACGATCATATTTAGAGCCACAACAATTTTTCTTAAAGTGATCTTCTCCACGCTTTGCATACGTATAGAAAAATGAACAACAAATCAAGGCTTTCTGTAAATAGATAACGTATAAATGAATTTACAAAGAAATGGACATGGATACATAACTCTTTACAGTATTTGATTAAACCACTATGCGATCTTAGATGATTGCACTCCACTGAATGGCAAAGATTTCTAATGGAATGAGTTTTAAGATTCCGTGATAATGTACATAAAAAAAAGATATATTTCAAAATGTCTAATTGGTTAACTTCAAGAAAAGATCCTCTTTTCAATGCCTCAACGTAACATATCTGTGCTGGAAACCTCAAAATAACAAAATGTGAAGCGTATGTACACAAACAACAGTAACACTAACTCATCACCTGTTCTACAATATTGTCAATATTAGCTCAAATTATTTATAACTTTCCAACCATCACTCAGACTGTTCCCTACCAACAGAAGTCGTTTGTTCTGAGATAACTGACATCAGAGGTTGCAATATTATTTAATGAACACACAAATTTGATCCTTAAACAAATTTAGACGATGTGGATTCAAATACTCGTATATAAAACTATTTTCCACGCTATTACCTCATTGAAGAAAAGTGTACAATAGTAGGATGGTTGGCTGCAACCCTTTGTGTAACATCGTCTGTAGATTTATATATATATTTAATCAATAGTTCGCGCCCAAATTTTAATTAAGTTCCTTATTACTCGTTCATTATTCGAATTTTCAAAACAAACATGAAAGACAACGTGGAAGCACCAGCAGAGAGGGAAGAGATTCATCACAATCATATGTTTTTAGTGACAGGACTCTCAGCGACCAATCTGGAAAAGTTAGCTCAAGGTATGTTAAACTAGCTTCTGCCCGCGGCTTCACCCGCGTGGCCTATAGGAAACGAAGATTTTTTAATGGATAGTCGACTGTCCCGATAGCTTAGTTGGTAGGCACCCTGCCTTCTGAACTGTGGTTTGTGTGGGTTCGATTCCCACCCAGGACAAACATTTGTGTGATGAACATCGATGTTTGTTCTATGTCTGGGTGTTATATTGTATTCTATGTATGTATTTACAAACAAAAGGTATCTAAGTATTGTATCAGTTATCTGGTTCCCATAATACAAGCTTTGCTTTGTTTGGGGCTAGATGGCTTTGTGTGTGGTGTCCCCAAAAAAAAAAAAGTTCAACCACCCATTTCCTCCTCTTAGGGGTGGAATTTCAAAAAACCCTTTCTTAATGGATACCTACACTTTACAACAAACACACCCTCCAAATTCCAAGTCTCTAGGACCAGGGGTTTAGGCTGTGCGTTGATATATAAGTCAATCAGTCAGTCAAGACTTTGAATTTTATATGTATAGATATTTGATACAAAAATGATTGTAATAAATCAAACGTTATTATATGCAGTTTTAATGACGCACAAGTTAAGTTATTTCGGAATGTATTTACGTTTTGACACCCACCTGGTGATGATTTTTATCTCTGCCATATTTTATCGTTGTTTCAGCAAGTTTAAGATTTCTTTATTGGAATTTTGAATTTTATTTGTTAGCTAAATATTGCGACTTTTTGTATACACTATGTCATCATCATTATGAATCTTTTTCAATCTAAAGTCTTTTCAAGTAATTTATTTTTGTATAAATCTAAATTTTTTTCTTATAGGCCACGCGGGTGAAGCCACGGGCAGAAGCTAGTAATGACTAAAACTACATTAAATCTAAACTAAAATAAACGAAGTATATCTAAGTATTTAGGATGAATGAAAAGTTAGTATTTTTGTTGGTATTTTATTTACGTTCCGAGTCAAAATGTATCATGTATATTAAATAAAAATTTCGCACAATTAAAGCAAAAATTTCAATTAAATATAGCGGTTTATCAGTGTTTCCCAATAAAATAACCCAGACGCAAGCCTTTGTTGACTCCAACGTCTCCCAGTTTCACAGATGGCCGAACAGTGTGATCAAAACAAAATACGTCTGCAGCTGGTCTGGTTATAACCGCACCGCTGGCACTTGGCCAGCTTCACACACCTTGAGGGTACACTGTAGAGTGTCACTGGGTTTTATGACGATATTTGGTTGATGGTTATTTACAGCGTGGCCTCAATATTGAAGTAATAATAATAAAATAATAATAAATATCCCGGAAAAATGAAATTTTCCCATGGAATGAGCTAATAATTAAAATACTTTTTATCCGCGGGTGAAACCGCGAGGCGCAACTAGTAAATAATAAATATGTGTGGACATTTCACACAGCGCCATCTAGCCCCATGCTGATTCGTTGTGCCAAATAACTGCCAGAATTTTGGTCACGCGTCGCATCGACCAGGCGCTCTTATGAACTTTGGAAAACACGATGAGCTCTCATGGACCCAGGGACACTAAACCAAACGGCTTAAAAATATCTAACCGCTACCGAGATCACTATATTTGGCCGTTTTAGATGCACAGTCGAATTAGCCTTACACTATATTGAAATTCAGCACCGCTCCAAGCGTTTGCTCTACAGAAATTTTATGGCTGTATGTTTCAAACGGACGTCAATAAATTCAATGTAAAGAGCTCCTTATTTTTAAACGATGTATATTGCTTAGAAATTTAAGAAATAAAAGAACTTTGGTTCATTTGAGACCTACTTTTACGATCATTGATAACCTCATTACCGGAATGGGATAAATAATAAAATTTATTGCTGCTTTTCTCGCGAACCGAACACATGATTAATAATAATAATATGTGAGGACATTTCAGACAGCGCCATCTAGCCCCAAACTAAGCAAAGCTTGTACTATGGGAACCAGATAACTGATACAATACTTACTTTTTTTAATGCATACATAGAATAGAATATAACACCCAGACACAGAACAAACACCTATGTTCATCACACAAATGTTTGTCCTGGGTGGGAGTCGAACCTACAACCCATAGGTCAGAAGGCAGGGTTGCTACCAACTTAGCTATCGGGCCAGTCAGAATATAAAATAAGTAAGCCCGGGGTATGTGAGGACACGCGTCTCCAAAGGCTACTCTTATACAACTCTTTTATTATTAAATCATCATCAATTTTATCATTTACATGGGTCGGCGCTGGCGACGTCAAGAACGTAAACAAACGTGTGTCCCTACATACTCACCTAAAATTATAATATCTTCTCCAGAACCTCCAGCTGACTTCGAATGCGCCATCGCCGCGACAGGCTATGGGAAGTTCAACGTGCTCCTCATGCTGTTCAGCCTGCCAGGGTTCTGGGCGGCGTGCTCCGTCACCAGTGCGCCCACGTTCATCTACACCCAAGCTCAGTGTGACATGAACCTTAGCCTCTTGGACATGGGGACCGTTTCTGCGATGACTTATGGAGGTTAGAACTTTGTCAGCGCTAAAATTCATGTGAAAGCCATAAAATACTCATTTTGTCGTGAAAAATAATTTCAGCGCAGCCTGTTGGTCTAAATACAGTAATGATAATTAACGATCGTCTGCTTCCAACTGTAAATTGGTTTTTATTATCCCGCCATAATCATCATTAGCGATACGTTAACGCGTTAGCGTTTTGTATGTTTATGATTAGGTATGTATTTTTTTAGTAACCTTATTATGATATGGTATTTCAAAAATAAGCTGTTCGGTCTTTTTATGCCTGTAATGACATGACGAGCCAGTTATTCGCCTGATGTTAAGTGACACGGCTGCCCACATCAGTGGCAATTTCATTCGGAACTCTAAAGTGTAATTTCGCGTGACACTGCACTGCGCACGTCATCCTGAGACATCAGCACAGTCTATTAATAAGATTAATAAACTGTGAGATTAGGTCAAAAATTCCCATTTGCTTAGTTAATTTACTAACTATAGTGCCCTCCAAACCAGCTGGACGATCACGTAACTCAATTGCAACCAATAGAAACACAAATTTGTATAGATTTGACAGTTTAAATACGCAGTTTATGTGCACAGATAGTATGGAAATTTCTCCTGTTGCATTGCAATCAAAATTTCGCGATCACTCCCAGAACACAGTAGTACATGCGCACTACTGCTTAGCGGCAGAATAACTGGCAAAGTGGTGGTACCTTCCTAGACGAACTTTGCAGAAAGGTCTTACCA
This sequence comes from Ennomos fuscantarius, assembly GCA_905220475.3. Lineage (NCBI taxonomy): Eukaryota > Metazoa > Arthropoda > Insecta > Lepidoptera > Geometridae > Ennomos > Ennomos fuscantarius. The sequence goes on from HG992032.1 coordinate 675,661, forward strand.
CCTAATAAAGTACGTCATGATTTGAGTATATTCCATTAATCAACCATCCTCAAGGAAATTTTTCTTAGCAAATACAATAAGGAAAAAGCATTAATTGTGGATCAAACGTATTGTGCGCGCGTTGGTTACTTTTGTGGTGTAAAGATATAGTTCAGCTGACGCAACCTACTTTCTGTATTTCCTGTCCAAGAAGTTGACGCTATAGACGTACCAGCCAAACTTACGGGGTACATGATACCTACGAAATATTCGCATGAACGGTGTATGATTATTTATGTATATAGATAGCTCCGTATTATGCATAGAACATTACACTTTGGTACTTCTTCCCTGTCGCACGTATATAAAAGACACCATGGCAACACAGAAGAGCTTAATGCTGAGTTATTACTTTTTGAATTTACCACACCTTGTGCGCGATTTGGCTTTTCTTTGTTTTACAAGGCTGTATCAATTGCACGGTCAGTATTTGACTGTATGTTGCACCAGTAGTGAGAAAAAGAACTGCTTTTTTTTCAAACTCATAAATTGTAATGGGCTTGCTATATATTATTTGACAATAAGCACTTTGTAATTTTATATGCTTAGTGAAATAACTTAATTTTAAGTACCTAATATAATTTTGACTTGTAAAAGTGCTAAAATCAACCTATTTTCAATAAATCTTTTGACTTTGACTTTGAGTTTGACTGTATATGGCGACGGCTCTTTCTTTTTCCAAGAACATACATTTTTGCTACTTTAATAACTAGCACTATGTAAAACTCTTCAATGCTGTTTCTGCTTTGTGTTAGAATACTAAAGAAACAGCGTTCAATACCTGGACCCTTAGATTCTCCGTGTCTAAGGACACAGGAACTACGAGGACCATGGTCCTACAACACCCAGACTCAGAACCAGTATTTGTAATTTTCTTTTCTTGTGCACAAACACTTGTCCTGCCGCGGGAATCGAACCTGCTCAACCACCACACAACAGAAGCTGACAAACTATAGGTATAACAAAAAGTATCCAGTGTATTTAACCAAGATATTTTTGCAGGCATGCTCTCTTCAGCCTTGATTTGGGGTTTCCTATCTGACACGCTGGGCCGCAAGCAGATCATGGTGTGGGGCTTCCTAGTCGCAAGCCTGGTGGAGATGACTGCATCTATGACGCAGAACTTTCCTATGATGCTTGTCACGAGATATGCAAGTGGATTTCTGTAAGTATACCTACCTATGTCTGCGGCATATTGTACGTTATCTTTGAAATTGAACTAGGTTTTAATGCAGCAATCACAGAGCCGAAGCACTGGAGTGTACAAAAATAGACGAACGATGATGGGTGATTAAGTATCTACATCTTGGTTTGCCAGCCTCTGTGGTGGTTGAGCAGGTCGGCTCATAACCCGGAGGCGGCGGGTTCGATTCCCGCGGCAGGACAAGTATTTGTGCACAGAAAAAAAGCGCAAATACTTGTTCTGAGTCTGGGTGTTGTGCAACCATGGTCCTCGCAGCTCCTGGGTCCCTAGACACAGGGAATCCTAGTTACGGTTCAGGATCTATGTATGTGATCGTTGGGTGTTATAATAATAATTATTATTATTATCGTTATTATTAATTGGTGGAAGCAGTTCATTTAACCTAACCTCTCTGTACGTATTTATCAGTTACGATCATGGTATCATACGAACATGGTTGTTTCAAATCTAGGTTAATGATATCAATATGACCAAAATAATTTAATTTTCAGATTTAACGGTCCTTTCACAGTCTTGATCTCTTACATCGCAGAGATGCATAGAACAGAGCTGCGTGCTGTTATATCTGCTCCATGCACCCCCTATTGCCTACTCCTAACCTTTTCCTGCCGACTCATCATTTCCCTTGTCATAGAACTCAGTTAGCCCTCAGATCCCGTCAGTCTCCATCCAGCTTTCCAATCCGACGGTCGTCTTAAAATTAATTTCATTTATTTTATTTCAATTTCCTTTTTTAAAAAGGCTTCAGCCAGAATCCTTGTAATATTGGTGGCAGCGTTAAGGGATTTTAAAAGAAAGTCCCCGGTACCGTCTCCGTTCCGAGTACACAGAAATACGCGAAATTAACGCGAGTGTTGTGTGGTGTACGAGTGCCAAGTTACCGGCCCCATTGTGTATACCCGGCTAGCCCGGATATCGGACTGCAGTGAGTTGTGGTCCAGCTCATCCCGTAGAAGGCCCACTGTTGCGCATTGTTCGTGCTGCAACCGGCCTTCTTCAAGAACAGCCGTAGCCGCAGCCGCAGCCACACCCACTGTCACGCACAACCTGGTGCTGTGACCGGTAGTGGCTATCCGACGAGCGAGCATCCATCAGACGAGCGAGCACCGACCGGGCGAGCAACGCGCGGCGCGCGACGCTTATCTACATCCTGCTATATCCCGTGAGCGAACTTCGAAGTAATGATAGCTTTCGTTATCACTCTGTCCGCACTCAAGTAAGTGATTCGTGGTCATTGCGATTGTCAAACTTTTGTCACTATTGTTTTATTTTATTTTAATTTTATTTTATTGTAGTTTGAATATTATTATTTTCTTTTCTTGTGTGAATCGTGATTATTGCCAAAATGTCCGAGAGTAGAGCCCAAAGCCCAAAGTTTGAGAGACCCGAGTTTGCCGTAACAGACACGGAGGATGACGGATTGTGTCCTCCACCCTCTGGCCCGACTACGAGGTCATTGTCCAAAAAGAAAATCACCGCTACGAATAGTAAAGTAGAACTTGACCTTTCAACCTTACTGAAATTCATAAAACCGTTTGACGGATGCAGGGAAACACTGAACTCATTTCTGGTTAACTGCAATAACGCTTACAAATTAGCCTCAGAACCTCAAAAGGACATTTTGTTTAAATACATATTATGCCAGCTGCAAGGCAGAGCACAAACTGCCTGCTCTGTTAAAGAGTTCGCCAATTGGTTACAACTTAAGGAATTCCTTAAAACTCAATTCAGTGAAAGAAAACACTATGCCCATCTACTGACTGACCTTCAGGAATGTAGACAACAAATTAATGAACCCGTGAGCCAGTACGCTTTAAGAATAGAAACATGTCTTTCTCAATTACTTACAGAAATATCTATTTCACATGGTCATAAAAGTAGAGAAATGATAGGGCGTACAGCAGCCATGGAGGAACTAGCCCTCCATCATTTCCAAATGGGGTTGATACCCCGTTTGTCGAACATCGTTAGATATAAGTCGCCCAAGACGCTTAACGAAGCCGTGAACGTCGCTATATCCGAGGAGAAAATTCAACAATTTTTATTTAAGCAGAGCCCATCTAGTACTCGACAAGAAAAGCCAAGTAATTTAAGGCCAAATTTCCCTAGGCCGAATTTCCAACCAATGCGTCGTGACCAGAATCTACGATTCCCTGCAAACCCGAACCAGCCTAGGCCCAACTTTTACCCTAGTCGGACTATTAGTAATAATGACTCTTCTACTCCAGTCTGCAGATATTGTAAAGCACCAGGACATACCCTGGAGCAATGCCGCAAACGCGAATATAATAATAACCGCTTCAAATTTGATCAAAATCAGTCCAGAGGCCCTCAGCGTATTCACTTTGTATCCAATGCCCCTGAGGACGAATCCTCAGCTGGCTTAGAAGAAGGTTATGGTTATGACACCGTTGACACCGAAACAAAAAACGAATAGCCGTCTCGTCCCGGTGTCGTACGGGACCTCATGATTTAAAAATCGACACCTCAAGCCTCAATCCTAAGCCTGAATCGACTCCGCGACATGGACGTCATTCTATAAATATGCCAAACCCTTTGCAGTCATCGCTACATGATGACCTGCCAAAATCCACTGTATCCGCGCAGGAAATAAACCTGCCAAAATTTTCTAAGTCCAATGTATTCGAGATTACCAATAATCCTGCGATAATGTTACTACCTCATGTACTCGTCGAATATTCCGTTTCAGACATCCCTTTGACGTTACTTGTAGACTCAGGATCCTCTGTAAGCCTCTTGAAGCATTCCTGCTTAAGAACACACCCCAAACTTGTGAAGAAAAAAATCCAATTAAAAGGTATTGATTCATCAGAAGAATCTATCCAAACCCGAGGTCATTTTAAACTCAAACTACGATTACCTAAAACCAGCATATCACACAAATTCCACGTTATCGACAAGATACACTTACCTTATGATGGAATCATAGGTTCCGATATGCTCAACGCGCATAGCTGCAATATTGACTATACCAATAATCTTCTCCATCTTGGCAAATCATCCTTGAAACTGCACTTTTATGATCCAGCATACTTAATTCCTGCAAGAACCGAAACTGTTATTGAGTGTTCTGTTCAGAACCCTGAAATGAAAGAAGGATTAGTCCTCGACCAGAACATTACTGAAACCTTACTTATCGCAAACTGTGTAGTCCGTGTTAAAGAAAATAATAGAATAAATATATCCGTGGTTAATACCTCTGAAGAACCTGTGACATTAAAATCAAATCTTAACCTTAAACTCTCCGCTATTGATTCTTTATTGTACAAAGAACAGCCTGCTAGTTCTGTAAATCACATACGTGCTGCGAGTACAACTGACTGTGCTACGCGAACAGAAGAAGTTCTAAAACAATTACGTCTCTCACATCTTAATGCTGAAGAAAAGGAAGCTCTTCTGCAATTATGTTCCGAGTTCTCTGATATTTTCCACCTTCCTGGAGAAAATCTGTCCTATACAAATGCCCTGAAACACGATATTAAAACAACAACAGAAATACCAATTCACAATAAAACCTACCGATTCCCAGAAGTCCATAAAGCCGAAGTACGAAACCAAGTTGAAAAAATGCTAGAGCAAAATATTATAGAGCCTTCCGACTCTCCCTGGTCATCACCAATATGGGTCATTCCCAAAAAACTCGACGCTTCCAATACACAAAAGTGGCGAGTCGTAATTGATTACCGGAAACTCAATGACGTCATAATTGGTGACACTTACCCCATACCACAAATTACAGAAATCCTAGATCAACTAGGCAATAGCAAATACTTCTCGACTTTAGATCTAGCATCTGGGTTCCACCAAATTCAGTTAAATGAAGCCGATAAAGCGAAAACAGCCTTCAACGTCCCAGAAGGACACTTTCAATTTCTGAGAATGCCATTCGGGCTCAAGAATGCCCCTTCTACATTTCAGAGGCTAATGAATTCGGCCTTGTCAGGGCTTCAGGGCACCCGGTGTTTTGTCTATCTCGATGATATAGTATGCTACGCATACGATTTACAAGCCCACATTCTAAACCTTAGATCAAAAGTTACAGCCGGATAAGTGTGAGTTTCTACGACGTGAAGTCTGTTACCTTGGTCATGTCATTACTGAACAAGGCGTCAAGCCAAATCCAGATAAAATCAAAGCCGTTACCGAATTTCCAATCCCAACATCTCCAAAAGATATAAAATCATTTCTTGTTTCCTAGTTCCCTACTATCGTATTCCTGATTTTTCAAAAACTGCAAAATCTCTCACTAACCTCCTAAAAAAGGACACGCCCTTTAAATGGGAAAATCAACAGCAGCTTGCCTTTGACACCTTAAAACGCAAATTGACTACAGCCCCACTATTAATCTACCCCGATTTCTCGAAACCCTTTATTCTCACCTGTGATGCCTCGAACTATGCCGTAGGCGCCGTTCTCTCTCAGGGACCAATTGGTAAAGACCAGCCCATAGCTTTTGCTTCACGGACACTCAATAAGAGTGAATCCAACTATAGCACGACTGAGAAGGAGTTGTTAGCCATACTCTATGGCTGTAAAACCTTCCGTCCCTACTTATATGGGAATAAATTCCAAATCGTAACTGACCATAGGCCTCTAAAGTGGCTATTTAACCACAAAGATCCCAGCAGCAAACTCCAACGTTGGCGGTTGAAGTTGGAAGAATACGAATATGAAATCGTGTATCGCAAAGGTAAATTAAACTCCGCTGCTGACGCGCTTTCCAGATATCCTGTGAATCCTGTTTATCCAAAAAATCATAGGAATATGAATTCTAATCCTGTCGATGACACTAGTACTAGAGCCGAAGTTTTATCGGAATCACCACTGGCCGAAATTGGTCAAGAGACCCTTGACGAGCTAATAAGACTGGATTTCAGTCCTGTGAATGGTGGAGACCTTGATTTTAGTCCTCTGAATCCTCCTACTCCCATAGCTCCACCCATTGCCGTTTATCCTCCTACTGCCATAGCTCCTCCTATTACCGTGAATCCTCCTACTCTCATAGTTCCGCCCACTACCGTGAATCTCCCTGCTCCTGTGACTCCCTCCATTACCACGGACTCTCCTCCTGAAGATCACCTTTCTTCACTAAATAAATCACATCCTGAGACAGAAACAGATCCTCAACCATCGACTAGTTGGCAGAACCCTGAAACCTTACCTGCATCCATATCCGCTCAACGCGACCCAGGAACCACTCCAGTACCTGAAAACTTACCTTTACCCGACGAAACCTATAATAAGTTCTTAAAATCATCTACGAAACTATACAACACTCATATTACAGAACATAATGAAGACCTACTTAAAGAAAAACAAACATTAATAATAGTACCTACCACAATAGATATGGACGAGTCCTTACCTCATGTCTCGGAAGTCCTCAGTAACTGTCCGAACCCCGAACGTGATGAATTTCTGAAAAAAGAAAGATCCTTACATTCCTTTTTGCCCCTAACTGTCGAAGATAAAACTTACCTTTTTCTATTCACAAAAGTGCACCATTTTGACGATCACTCGTACCCAGATATATTCAAATGCCTGAAATATGTTCGTGACAAAATAATGATGTCATATCCGACAGTAAACGAAATTAGTATTTCGGATTTCAGGAACCCTTTTGATAAACACTCCTTTGCAAAAATCTACAACATGCTAGCTTATTTATTCGACGGCACTAATATAAAAATTCATATATATCACAATAATATTATATATCCTGCGCCTAGCGAAATTCCCAAAATCCTTAAAGAAAACCACGACATCCCCATTGCAGGCCATTTAGGATCCACGAGAATGCTAAGCCGTATCAAAGAACGGTTCTCCTGGAAAAATATGCGCAGTGATATCGAAAACTACGTAAAAAACTGTCAGTCTTGCCAAACCAACAAAGCGCTACGAAAAATAAATAGAGCACCTATGGTTATCACATCCACCTCTACGTCTCCTTTCGAGAGACTAGCCCTTGATATTGTGGGCCCTCTGCCTGAGTCTGGTACGGCCAAGCTGAAGTACATTCTGACCATGCAAGATGACCTAACAAAATTCATTAGCTATGTATATTGCTATGTATATTCTATTCATTAGCATATCCCCTTCGCAGTAACACAGCGGCAGAAGCGAGTGACTGCCTCCTCCATTTTATATCACTCTTCGGAATCCCTAAATACATACTTACAGATCAGGGCACTAATTTCACAGCGGACCTATTCAAGAAAACTTGCGAATTCTTGAAAATTAAGCAATTATGGGCGTCACCTTACCACCCACAGACGCAGGGCGCTTTGGAAAGATCACACTCCACTCTTAAGGAATACCTTAAATCGTATGTAAACGAAAATCAAGACAACTGGCCCCAGTACGTGTACACGTCCATGCTAGCATACAATACCGCTGTGCATTCAACTACGCACTACTCACCATACGAGCTATTATTCGGACATAAGCCCCATATCCCAGACTCCGTATACAATGACAACAATAACACAACTTATCCTGAATACGTAAAACTTTTACAACACCGTATGAAACATGCACGAGATAAAGCCTTAGATTTCATCCGTCAATCTAAAGAAAACTCAAAAACCTATTATGACTCTCGTACTCGCCCAGTTGAATATAAGGTAGGCGATTACGTCTTATTAAAGAACCACCTTAGGTTGCGAAAGGCCCTATCGCCCCAATGGAAAGGTCCCTTCAAAATCGTCAAAATCCATGGCAACCACACACTGTCTTTGTTGATAAATAGACGCCACGTGAAACACCACTACGATGAGGTAAAACACGTGGAAGTCCATAGTATACCTCCTGCTTAAAACATACCTATTTTACATATTTAGATAGATACATACGGTTAGTTAATGTAGAGTTAAGATTAAAATATATCACTTATATAGTCATATAAGCTAGGTATATAGTCAGATATTAAGGTTAGATAAGTATTGTTTCTTCTATTACAGCGTACTGGTCCATGGTCATCATGAGTTTGTCCGACCCATCAACTCGAGCTCCGGCATATATTTCGATCCAATTGGTGAACTCGAAATTAGCATTGGATACCTAGATATAGTTACTCCATTCGACATATCCTACATTAAACCTCATATCCAAAATATTAACTCCATACTAGGCACAGTACGTTTCTTGTGCGGCCAAATTGAAATCGAAACCACAACTAAGCTAGAATGCCATAATGTATTGGAGCCACTTACAGTTAGGTACAACGATATCGTGACTATTCTTCCATCGCTCACCTTACGAGCAACAATAGGTTTAAACGCGGAGCATGGATGGGTGGTATAGGCAAACTATCTAAAACCATATTTGGGACTCTAGACGAGGACGACGCTATCAAATATGACGACGCCATACAAAGCCTACAAAATGGCGAAAAGAAGCTGGCTTCATTGATTAAGGAAAACATCTTAGTTACAACTTTCACTATAGCTAAATTTAATGAATCATTTCACAGCATAAAAATGAATGAGGCCAGGCTCAATGAGGGTATCGACAATCTCAAATTAACATTAAAAAACATGTCAATGATTACCAACGAATTAAATACAAAATCAAATATTAATTCAATATTAAAAAGTTTGGAAGCCTCTGTACTCACCTTATCATTTCAATTGGAGGACATAACAAACGCTATTATGTTTAGTCGTCAAAACATGCTTCACCCGGCCGTGTTGACTCCCACGCAATTATACAAAGAGCTTGTCGATAACTACAGATACCTACCTGCGGACCTTAAGTTACCTGTTACTTTAGAACTAACCCATATTCATATATTAATGAATATATCTAGTGTAATGTGTTACGGTTTAAACGATAAGATTATTTTTATATTAAGAATACCTTTAGTATCACCTAAGAAATATAATTTGTACCATAGTATAGCGTTACCTACCCCGCATAGCAGTGTAAAACCGAATTCATTTAGTTTTGTTATTCCTAGCAGTAAATACATCGCAATGACCAACGATAAATCGGAATATTGTAACCTCGAATCACTGAAACAATGCAGAGTGATAAGCTCTCGCGAGTTTATCTGTGACGTAATGACCGTATTCCCTACGAGTGCAAATCCCAGTTGTGAAAGTGAGCTAATCGCCAGCGTCATAAGTACCCTACCAGTGCAGTGTCGGACCGATTTAATTTACGGACACGTATTAGATGTGTGGAAACCGCTAAGTAACAACAACTGGATTTATGTACAAACTCAGAGCACAAAGTTATACGTCGAATGTCCCAGCCGAAAGGGGTCTTGAAATAAATATTATTGGGACCGGAATTGTCAATATCCCAAACAATTGTATGGGCTATTGTAAAAACACCGAATTAATACCTAAATATAAGGACATAAAAATAAATGTTACTGTGACCCATTCCGACTTTAACATAATAAACGACTCCTGCTGTACATTAGATAAGTTCGAAAATAAAATGAGTACTGAACCTCGTATTAAATTACAAAATATAGACTTAGACACTTTTACCGCAGAGACCAAATTAAACCTTAAATCTATTTCAGATGGAACAGACCAAATAATGAACCAACACCAAATAATTAAGTACGAGACTCATTACTCAATAGCATTCATTTTAATAATTTCCATAATTTTCCTATTTTGTGTATTTAAACTTTATTACTTGATTAAATCGCACGACCGTCTTCCCTGTCACTTCCTTAAGTTTTCCCAATCAGTCCCTATAAACTCACCTGAAGAACAGACACCAGAACCTGAACCTGTAACTTCTGTTAAGATAAGCAAACGTCACCGAGATCCAGAGGACATTCCGTCCCCCAGCATCAGGAGGAACATATAGCTTCCTACATTCTCATTTCCTAAACTTCGAAACTTCAACCCCGAAGTTTAGTCTACCCCGGGGAGATGTTATATCTGCTCCATGCACCCCCTATTGCCTACTCCTAACCTTTTCCTGCCGACTCATCATTTCCCTTGTCATAGAACTCAGTTAGCCCTCAGATCCCGTCAGTCTCCATCCAGCTTTCCAATCCGACGGTCGTCTTAAAATTAATTTCATTTATTTTATTTCAATTTCCTTTTTTAAAAAGGCTTCAGCCAGAATCCTTATAATAACCTCTCTGTACGTATTTATCAGTTACGATCTAAACATGGTTGTTTCAAATCTAGGTTAATGATATCAATATGACCAAAATAATTTAATTTTCAGATTTAACGGTCCTTTCACAGTCTTGATCTCTTACATCGCAGAGATGCATAGAACAGAGCTGCGTGCGAAGATCATCCTGCTGACTAGCTTGTTTTACACCCTCGCCAACGCCACCATACCAGTGCTAGCTTGGGCCATGCTGAGTCAGAAGTGGGACTTTTCATTCTTTGGCAATAGAATCGGTAAGATACTTGATATTACAACCCAATAAATATAACATTTCCTGCATTACAAATCTACACACGCTTTAATGCTGCAACACAGAACTAAAGAAAAAAAGTCTTCGTCTTCTTCTTTAGTTCTGTGTTGCAGGATTAAAGCGTTTGTAGATTTGTAATGCAGGTTTTGAATCATGTCATAATTCAAAACATTTTTTTCTTCGTCTTCTTCAGCAAATAAATCAATAAACCATCTTAAGTGACAAATATAATGGACAGCTGCCATGAACCGGTCCTAACTCAACATAATGCTGGTCGTACGACCAGCACCGATCTTTCATTGATCTTGATCCATTCAAACTTATTGGTATTTTTTTTATATTAACAAATGATGTGACGAGCTAGTAGTTCACCTGATTTTAAGCAACACGGCTGCCCTATAACTATAGTAATAACTGAAAAGTGTCACTCGGAACTCCAAAATATAAAGTTTCGAATGACACTGCACTGCGCACATCATCCTGAGAAATCAGCACAGTCTGGTGATAAAATTACTCGACTGTGAGATCAAACCATTAATTCTCATTTGCCCAGTAATTTCACTCTTCAAACCGGAACACAGTAGTGCGTGCATACTACTGCTTGGCGGCAGAATAAATGACAAAGGTGGTCTACCTAGGCAAACTTTGCAGAAAAGTCCTTATTTATCTTTTTTTTAAGGGGCTTTTAAACAAAGTTTTTGCCAGCCCCATTTATTGTGTAATATGATGTATTGGTCATATGCTTACTATATAAAAATATTAATAATTCTTTTATCAAATTAATCCAATTATCAAATATTTTGAATAACACAAAGTATATTTTCCAGAAATCCACTCCTGGAACCTATTTCTTTTGGCCACTGGTCTCATGCCTTTTGTGGCAGGATTCTCGTTCATGTTCATGCCGGAAAGCCCCAAGTTTCTGATGTCCAGAGGCAGGAACGAGGAAGCCCTGAATATATTTAAGAACATCTTTGCCATGAACTCTGGAAAACCTGCCGATGATTATCCGGTAAGTTTTAATTATAGACAGTAAAAAAACTTTTTGCTTGTATATGCGCTTAAAACTTTTATTATACGCCAGTTGACAATTATTTAAAAAACGATTGTGTTTTAGTCCACACGACTAAAATAAAACTTCTTTAGTTTAGCTCCATCTAACGGCCGGTAAAACTTTGTTTTTGCTTTTTAATGTATATATAATTGTAAATTGTCATTTTACCGAACATACCAACATTTTATTATTGCTATAATTCTTTATTGCACTAAAAACAGTACAAACGGAGGACTTAATGGTAACGAATTTTCTACCAGTCATCAAATGCATCAAAATATGTATGAGGAGTATACATTAGTACCGAGTAGTACATTTTAATACAAATTTTTAATTTTGTTATTTTGACAATCGAAATCTACGTGAAACAACTTCAACTTCCGTTCGCCTTGCATTCACCAGCTTACTCCCCAAGTCAAGCGTGCATAAAGTTCTACCTCGATTTTTTTATTAATGAAATTGTAAATTGAAACGTGTATGTATTATAGATCAAGACTCTAGTTGTGGAGAAGTCAGTGCAGCAAGCCACTGGTGTAGCCGCGCTTCGGGGCGGCAGTGAGCAACTTAAGCCTCTCTTCAAACCTCCACACGTTAAGTGGTTACTTCTCATCTGCATTATTCATGCTGGGTTTATGTTTGGGTGAGTAAAGTATATATAGGCTTGGGGGCTAGACATGGCGGGCAACCTATAAAACTATAGGCCTTCGCCATGCGCACCGGGCTGCGTCCAGAGCAAGAAAGATTTGTAGTACATTTTTTTTTTAACGAGCTAAAGCTGTTGGTCTCTATCGACCTTTACAGCGTCACCTCGCTGAAGGCGCCCAGCCGTCAAAAGTGGGAGGCAACTAGCTCAAGGGCACCCCTGGGGTGCGAGCCTCGGCTTGGGCCGTTGCCGGGATAAGAGGATCGGGAAGACTACGTCCACTGGAAGAGTGGAACCTATTGAAAGTCGCGACCGTTCTAGCTAACCTACGAGGAGTACGTCGACCTCGCCGGCGGGGTCGGTGTGTGATTGTGTTACGCTGGTATCCTATACCGGTGTTGGTACCTGAGCCAGAAGGGCTAGACTGGTCCGGTGATCCTAGCGCAGCCGGTACTACGGCTGCTATAGGATCATCCGGGTCGCTCAAGACGTGTCTCGGGCAGCGACGAAGGGGTGATGATTCGTATTCGTAGTACACCGAGCGCTCCCTTTTTATAGCCAGATGGGTGGGGGAGCGATGACAGTTACTGGTGTTGCCACTGTAATAAATTTAAATGCTACCACAGGATAAATTACGGTACTGCCCGCTGCGTATACAGGGAGTAACAAAAACCCTGTTAAATAAATGAAGTATGTGTACAGATCATTACAAGTAGTCATATAAAAATGTCTAACAATACCTAAGTTATACGTATCTGAAGTTACACGCAGTATCTAAACACAAAAAAATAATACCATTTCCCAAAAATGTTTATGACACCAGCCGTGCCTATTTTTAAATAGCTAAGTAACTAAGGGAAGAGCAAACGCGGAACCGACAAACGGGGGCCGCCTTTGTCGGCTCTTTTGTAGGATGCCGCTCCTGCACCTGTGTGCCTACGGGGAAATGGGGTGCGCGGGCGGCGCGGCATCACTCGGCATAGGCGCGGCCCGCGGCTTACACTCAGTCGCACGTGCTCTCTCATGCAATTTAGTCGTTTCCAGTTTGATCGTCGCGAATTTAGTGTCGAGTGTGATGTCGTATTCTAACGACGAATACTACAATATGTTAATGTGCCTTGGTAGAAGCATTTGTGTGATGTGTTTTTGAAAGCTCTTTTAAGAGCTAAAAATGATGTACCTATCTTGTTTCTTAACAATACAAAATCACACGTGAATTCGATTGTTTAGCCTTTGCTTGACGTAAAATGATTAGAATATGTCAGTGCGGCAGAACGGCACGCAGCACTTGTGTGCTTACCACTATTGGTCAAAGAGACCTTTTACGTCATTAAGTTACGGTCTCGCAATCCTACAACGTTGTGGTATGTGGTATAGGGCACATAAACGTATGGAAAACGCATAAGAAGTAATCTGTGGAATGGCCTCTAGTTCCGTCGCAGTAGGTATGCGCGGTGACTTAGCGTAGCATGGCGGGCGGTGCGGGGTGCGGGCAACAGGCAGCAGGCTGCGTCGGTGATGCAAGTACCTATGTTGTCAATATCTGAGGTCGTAAACATTTTTAGTAACGGCATAAAAGGTATTAATAAAAAGCACACGTAAGATTTGTATGTCTCGTATTTAAATAGAACTAGTATTACTACAACCTTGAGTTGACACTGGATACGCAGCTCGCGGATATAACAGGGTTTTTGTTACTCCCTGTAGAGTTTACAACTGGACGTTGCCGCCGTCATATACTATTTTGGGTTTACCATAAATAATAAATATAATCATTATTAGATTTAAAAGAAAAAGATATGTAACTTGCTCTATTCCTAACACCACTAAGAAAATAGCACTTCGTACAAAACCTAGAACGTGATTTCTTTTGCAAAGGTTTGACTTAATAATAATAATTCTAATAATAATAACGCTCAACGATCTTATACATAGACCCTGGACCCTAACTACAACTCCCTATGTCTAGAGACCCAGGAACTATGAGGACCATGGTCCCACAACACCTAGACATTGACAAGTACTTGCGCTTTTTTCTGTGCACAAATACTTGTCCTGTCGCGGGAATCAAACCCACCGCTTCCGTGTTATAAGCCAACCTGCTCAACCACCACACCACAGAGGCTATTAAAACTAAGGGTTTCTCACTTTCAATTCGGACAATAAATCTAAACTCACTTATTTTCTTTTTATTCCAAGACGATATTTCGGACTTTTTGATCTGTTATTTTACAAATATTTCAGAAACAACACTCTTCGTCTATGGTATCCTCAGCTGGCAGCCATGATCAGCTCAAGCCAGGGCCAGGGTCTGTGTGACGCCATCGCTCCCACCTCCACCCCAGCAGTGGGCACAGGCTGCGTGTCTCTAGATCCTGACATGCTGACGTATCTGCAGAGTGCAGCCGTGGGTGCTGGGACTCTGCTGACCTATGGCATCGGAGGAGCTATTGTTAACAAGTAGGTATTTGGAAGCATGTTAATAGACCTTATCTTCTTGGTGAAATAATAATAATTAGAGACATGGAAAACAGACCACTTTTAATTATATACTACTAGCTGTGCCCCGCGGTTTCACTCGTGGATAAAAAGTATCCTATGTGTAAATCCAGATTATAAACTATATGTGTTCCAAATTCGTTCAATATTTTTTGCGTAAAAAGCCCACGGCGTCGCTCTCGTGGTGTTCGATAATTGTCCCACGGGAACATACTATTGGGATAAAAAGTATTTTATGTGTTAATTCAGGTTATAAACTATCGGTGTTCCAAATTTCATCCAAATTCTTTCAATAGTTTTTGCGTAAAAAGCCCACGGTGTCGCTTTCGTGATGTTCGATAATTGTCACACTGGAACATATTATCGGGATAAAAAGTAACCTATGTGTTAATCCAAGTTATAAACTATCTGTGTTCCAAATTTCTTCCAAATCTGTTCAGTAGTTTTTGCGTAAAAGAGTAACAAACATTCATCGATACTCACAAACTTTCGCATTTATAATATTAGTAGGATAGGAAGTGGGAAGTACGATATGTTTCTAGATAATTTACAAATGTGGCAATTTATTTTTAGTTTGGGATAAGCCAAGTTTTCACTGGTCGTTAGTTTGGTTAATACCTTCTGCTTGAACCAGCTTTTGTAAATAGAGGCCCAAGTAATATGGTTCCTGTATGGGAGGATAGAAATTCCGCATACAGCAAAATAATGCAAGTAAATTACAACGTAAAAGATTTCGCCTTTCAGAAAAAAGCTTAATGCATGTACATTGTACTTTGCAATTTCAAACTATTTTACTCAAGTCATATGGTACAAAATAGCTTATGTTAAGTATATTAAGTCTTTAACTCTTGGATAAAATATTTTCAACACCAACCCATCAATTCGCTGCTTTACATAAGGCCTACCGTTTCATATAGTATCATCATCTAAGTAAACAGTAGAAAAAAAAATACATCACTGTATTTTCTTGTAGCTTCTTCTTTACAGTTATAATCGAAGCTTCGGATCGGAGTTTTCTGTTCTGCATTGTGCCGTATTGCTTACACCAGTAGTGAGAAAAAGAACTGCTTTTTTCAAACTCATATATTGTAATGGGCTTGCTATATATTATTTGAGAATAAGCGCTTTGTAATTTTATATGCTTAGTGAAATAACTTAATTTCAAGTACCTAATATAATTTTTACTTCTTAAAGTGCTAAAAATAGCCTATTTGCAATATATCTTTTGACTTTGACTTTTGACTTTTTTAAAATTATTGAAATAAAACTTTTTTACGCAAGCTTGATTTGCGAAGTAAGCTGGTGAATAGGTAACGAGGCGAACGGAAGTTGAAAGTTGTTGGTTCACGTAGATCTCCATTGTCTACATAACACAGTAAAAATTATTTAAAATTTCTAAAATTAATTTGGTATGTCCGGTACAATGATAATTTATAATTGTCAAGATGGCGACATTAACATTAAACAAAGCAAAAACAAAGTTATACCAGCTGATAGATGGGGCTAAAGAAGTTTTACTTCAGTCGTATAATGTAAAGCACACTCGTTTTTTATTTGCAGATGTGGCAAGAAGGTTGTGACTGGTTTCTGTGGCATTGCCAGCGCCATTCTCATCTTGCTGCTGCCTTTCGTTGGCAACTCCTCAGCTGCAGTCACGGGTATGATGGCCACGATTCTGGCCTTTACTGCGCTGGCTGGGGCTGCCCTTTCCAGCATCTGTGTTGATCTGTTCCCTACTTCTCTCAGGTGAGATAATAGAAAGAAAAAAAATACATTTATTCAGGACACCACACAACATTACATTACATTACAAAAGAATACAGTATAGTTTATAAAGAAAGAATAGATGTAACGTTGTGTGATGTCATGACCAGGTCCCGACTCAGCATGAGATTAAGCTAAATGCGTTTAATTAACTGATTTTAAGAAGATTTGATTAGAGAACTTTTTTTACATTTTTTATACGATTTTAGAAACACAAACAAGAAAATGTAAATCAAACACATACAATACATAAATTGCTAAATAAAAATAATAACAGAAGCGTAACGGCACTAAAACAAAAACAATCATTGGCTAAATACCCCAAGGTATGTATAACCTTAAAAAACTCTTTATTGTATACATACCAACATAAAATAAATCTAGATATTAGATTACTATAACAAGTAGTACGATGGGTGGCCTTATCACTAAAAGTGATCCCTTCCAGGCAACTTTTGGGTGGATAGACATTGAATTAAAATTAGTCAAATTTTCAAATGTTTGCAGTTATATTATGACGATATAACTAAATCGTATGTTTTTCATTTAACAGGGTAATGGCACTAGCAACGTTTTTGATGAGCGGTAGAATAGGCACCGTCGTGGGCACCGTCATCTTCCCAGCCCTCATAGACTACGGCTGTCTTCCGCCTTTCGTCACTATCGCCTCTGTATTAGCTGGTAAGTTTATCCTTTCCGACAACAGATGTGGTGGTTGAGCAGGTCGTCTCATGACCTGGAGGAGGCGGGTTCGATTCCCGCTGCAGGACAAGTATTTGTGCACAGAAAAAAAAGCGCAAGTACTTGTTCTGAGTCTCGGTGTTGTGGAACCATTGTCCTCGTAGTTCCTGGGTCCCTAGACACAGGGAATCCTAGTAAGGGTCCAGGATCTATGTATCTGATGTGATCGTTGGGCGTTATTATTATTATAATTATGTTGACTCTTCAAAATTTAGAATGCAAAAAAATGCTATGGAAACTTTGGTTACAATTGTATTGATATTATTTATTACATAATGCTTAATTTTTTACGTAAAATTATTTGATTTCGTTGAGTATTGATTACAGCACCATCTATGGGATCTTTCTAAAACTACTATCATTATTTTCTTCTTAATATGAATACATATATAACTTGTGCTGCTTTTGAGGTTGGCAATAAATTCGGAAAGTTATCGCTAGATGGTGCTAATTCACAAGTTTGGTAAATATAGGGATTTCCACTAATTTATTATGTTGTTTCAGTGTGCGGAGTGGCGTGTTGTCTCATCCCAAATACAACACTAAAAAAACTTGAATAAATTGTTTGGGATGCTGTGATAATGATGTGATACTTGTAATAATTGTATTCCGTTAGTGTATGTTTGTACATAGTATTTTTTTAAAGTAATCATAAGTTTTGTAAGAAATTATTGCTTAATTTTTTTTAGTAAACACTTTGTTTGAATGAATTTTTTTTTTATATCGACATAAGTGTTGTCTAGTCTTGTTTTATAGTTTTAAATTAATTATAAATGTCAAAGTTTTGTACATTTTTTATTTTATTTCAGTTACTACATAAGAGAAGTTAAGCCGCTGGTTAGGTAGGTTTTAGTTCTTATACATAGATCATGGACCCTAACTAGGATTCCGTGTATCTAGGGACGCAAGAACTACGAGGACCATGGTCACACAGCACCCAGACTCCGAACAAGAATTCGCGCTTTTTTCTGTGCACAAATACTTGTCCTGCCGCAGGAATCAAATCCGCCGCATCCGGGTTATGAGCCGACATTCTCAACCCCACACCACAGAGGCTGGAATGCCAATGCTTATGCAAGTTACAGTTTTGGTTCTATCACAGAGATGAACTTACGCTCACTATATGACTTTTTTTTATATAACGACTAAGCCAAAACAAATTTATATTATTAATTAGAATATAAAACAAAAGAGCACCTATGGAGATAAGACTTGGTAACTTTACACATGAAAATAGTTTTCTAATAATGTACATACGAAGCTATTGTAGCAGTAAAGTTGTTTGCAATCAGATACACCTCATTTACCAAAAGGAATATCTACTGAGAGTTGTTTACTCTATACATCCGCCAAATCCCACGGCAAACATCCAAGATACGGCTTCTGTACCCCAACCTCAGACCAAGAAAAACATAGACTATATCTAGAAATTAAAGGCAAAAAAGAAATACGTAATCGTAAAAGTAAGTAATAATATTCATTTTTGATATATGTGACGTTATTAATGATAATAATAATAATAGCGTCCAATAATCACATACATAGATCCTGGACCTTAACTAGAATTCTGTATCTAGGGGACCCAGGAACTACGAGGACCATGGTCCCACAACACCCTAACACAGAACAAGTATTTGCGCTTTTGTTTCTGTACACAAATACTTGTTCTGTCGTGGGAGTTGAACCGACGCCTTCGGGTTATGAGCCGACCTGCTCAATCACCACACCACAGAAGCTGTCTATTAGTTCCCTGTTGTTCAGACGTGTTTCGGTCGACCTGAATGATCCTACTAGCAGTATCCGCTACTCTAGGATCATAATAATCATAATAGCGGTGCCCAAAAAGGTACCTAAGGATACCAGCGTAATACAGTCATACACTCACAATTTATTAAAAAGTATTCTGTTTTTTGTAAATTTTTGTCCGAATAAAAGTTGATCCAAACTATCTAGACTGCCTTTCAGTGTGGCAGGTATAGCTCATTCGCGACATTAAATAGAATCTAATATTCTATTGAACTCATTTCAATCGGTCCGGTTCTTTCAAGAGCGGCCCAAACCTTATGCAAATGACACTAAAAAGGTTCAATTTTTTCAATTTAAAAAAAAAATGATCCAAAAAGGTTGATAGAGACCAAAAGCATTATACAGTTCAAAAAACCGTTTTCTATAAAGATTTACACACACAGGTTTTCTGGTTTGAAAATAAAGCAAACGAAATTTTATTTTTGCAATTTCGTATTCCTTTTTTAGTCTTCACTTTTTATTTGTCTAAACGTGCTATCTATATTGTCCTTCTAGTCTGAGACAACGACGTATAAAATGTATTATGCATCATACCACATTACCTCATAAGTGTAACTGGGTACGCGAGAATGGTCGGTAGCTACAGAACTGTACATCATAAGTCAATGGACGTTAAAAAGTAAAAATGGTGGTAAAAAGTGTTGGTAACGATGTGGAGGCTACAGTGTCGGAGGTAAAAGAAGAAATCTCTCACGACCATCTGTTTAAAGTAACAGGACTCTCTTCAACGAACTTGGAAAAGTTAGCTCAAGGTATAAGTTTTATTTATACACATACATAGATCCTGGATCCTAACTAGGATTCCCTGTGACTAGGGACCCAGGAACTACGAGGACTACGGTCCCAAACACCCAGACTCAGACGAAGTATTTGCGCTTTATTTTTTTGTGCACAAACACTTGTACTGCCGCAGGAATTGGACCCGCCACCTCCGGTTTATGAGCTGACCTGCTCAACCACCACACCACAGAGGCTGTCATATAAGTATGGTCAATTTCGGTGTTTACTAGTTGGTGGTAGTGTCACTCACATGCACTTCAGTTTACACAGATAAAAAGTGTCCTATATCAATCCCAAGAGGTAACCTATTTACATAAAACATTTTACAAAGATCGGCTCAGTCATTTAGTAGTAGGGCATGCAGTTTCATAGATTTTCAGTTTCGAAATTGGCCTATGAAATTAGTGTCTTTTTGAAAAATTTGCATGAAAAACGCATGCATAGATGGTCCAAAAATAAATAAAACTATTATATATGCGTATATTATATGCGTGCGGCTGAAACCGTGGACTATAACTAGTACCAGAATACTATATGAGTTAAGTACTTTTATTCTAATAACTAAATAAAAGGTACTACAATAATATTTAAAAAAAGCATTTGGACTCTATATTAGCCGCGATGACCTATAGACAGTCCAAATGCACAAAAAATTTCCTTCGAGAGCATTTGAGAGAAGGCTCAGTCCCAAAAGCGGAAATTTTTTGTGCAGACGACAATATAAATAAGCGCTTTGCATCCTGCAGAGCCTAATGCAGCCGACTTCGAAGAAGCGATGGCAGCAACTGGGTACGGGAAGTTCAACATAGTCCTGATGCTATGCAGCCTCCCAGGGTTCTGGTCTGCGTGCTCCGTCACCAGCGCCATCTCCTACATCTTCACGCGGGCGCAGTGTGACATGAAACTCAGCCTGATTGACATGGGGACCGTGTCTGCTATGACTTACGGAGGTGAGGTCTTTCTCTGTTGTATACTAGTTGCGCCCCGCGGTTTCACCCGCGGATAAAAAGTATTTTAATTATTTGCTCATCCGGAAAATTTCACTTTTCCGGGATAAAATGTAGCCTATATGTCACATACATATAATTCACTGTAAAAGCTACCTTGGTACCGAATTTCATCCAAATCCATTCAGCCGTATGAGCATAAAGGAGTAATAAACATGCACACATTCACACATACACACAAACACACACATATAAACTTTCGCATTTATAATATTAGATTAGTGTGAAGTGTGATATTTCTGCGGTCGGTTTTTCGGTTTCGGGTTTTCGTGTCGGTTTGAACAAAGCGCGCTCTTAAGAAGTTTTACATATACTATGATTTGGCTTAAACTCGATCATGGAGTTTAAACGTATTAAATTATTTGTTTCATTCCCGCGACTATGTATCATTAATTTTAATTTTGATTATTATTTACTATGCATATGTATATTTTAAATAACAATATGACAAATGTATTTTCTTTTTTTTTTGTACAATCTAATTTATTTTTGACTGTTTTGAGTTGACTTTTTATAATCTATGTTTTCTTACTTTCATTTTTAATTAATTGTAATTATTCCAATCAAATTGTAATTGTAGTTATGTAGTAATTAGTGTAATTGGTGTACCCGTACTAATTAATTATTTAAATAATAAATCGTAATATTCGTGCTCTGTAATGTTAATAATTATTATTACCTATGCTAGCAGTGCCATGTTGTGCAAGATGCATTATCAATATTGATCTAATGATAAAATCCTTTGAATTATTAATAGGGATTGTCTGATTATACTGAAGACACTTGTTTATTACTTCTATACTTAAAATAACTTCAATTATAACTTACAGGCGCAACTTAGAATGACTGACTGGCCTGACAGCTCAGGTGGCAGTAGCTCTGCCTTATAAACTGTAGGTTGTGGGTTCAATTCCCACCCAGGACAAACGTTTGTATAATGAACATAGCTGTTTGTTCTGTAATTGGGTATTATATTGTATTCTATGTATGTATTTACAAACTAAAAAATATCTAAGTATTGCATCAGCTATCTGGTTCTCCCATAGTACAAGCTTTGCTTAGTTTGGGACTAGATGGCGCTGTGTGAAATATCAAAAAAAGAATCGTTCTTTGTTTAGGTAGACTTATTTATTTTATTTTATTTTATTGAATGATGTGACGAGCTAGTCGTTCACCTGATGTTAAGTGACACGGCCGCCCATAACAGAACAGTGTCACTCGGAACTCCAAAATGTAATGTTTCGTGTGACTGCTGCACTGCGCACATCATCCTGAGACACCAGCACAGCTGGTAAGATTACTCGACTGTGAGATCAGATCATAAAGTCTCATTTGCCCAGTAATTTCACTAGCTACATTGCCCTTCAAACCGGAACACAGTAGTGCTTGCACCCTACTGCTTGGCGGCAGAATAACTGGCAAAGCGGTGGTACCTACCTAGACGAACTTTGCAAAAAAGTCCTACCACCTAGTAAATCTGTGTAAACTTAGCTGTGATATCAGAAATCATATGCTTTTAATAATCATGTACAGTCTTTATATTATAAGAACATGTAAATAATCTAAGAGTGCATTATATGATAATAATTACAATTACCATCACCGTCATCATCGAAAAGACGTCCTCATAAAACGCTACTATGAGCTGCTTGCTTCTTGTATCCACCGGCTTCTCGCGGTTCCGACCATGGGCCTTACCGCGTAAGTCTGGTGGAGATCGTAATCGTGTTCTCTCTTGCTCGCACTCGTGGACTTGTTAATTGGCGCGTGCGGGATGGCAGGCGAAGCCGATTCCCAGAACGGTTACGTGGTAGGGGTGCATGCCTCTATAGGGGTGCTCCTAGTAGCAAGAGAACCTTTTTTTCACATCGGTTTTCGGTTTTGCGAATGATGTTTTTCTTCTTTTTTTTTGTTAACTTGAAGAACTAACCGTTCGCCTCATTTAGACGACACGGCTGCTCATATCAGTCTCAGTGTGACTCGGAACTCTAAAGTATAGAGTTTCGCGTGACACTGCACTGCGCACGTCATCCTGAGACCTGACCATAATCTAGTAAAAAGATTACTAGACTCTGAGATCAGATCATAAAGTCTCATTTTCCCAGTTATTTTACTAGCTACAGTGCTCATTAAACTGGAACACAGCAGTGCTTACACACTACTGTTTAGGGCCAGAATAACTGGCAAAGCGGTAGTACCTACCTGGACTAACTTTGTAAAAAAGTCTCACCACCTGGCATGATGATGTGGCCTAACATTATTATCGAGAATATAAGAAGAAAAGAAAAAAAATTATTTTGTACATATTGACGTCGTTTGTTTATTTGGTTGTGTCAGTATCAATCTCATACTAACGATCTTTTAGAAAATCTCCAGTTCATTTACCCAGTGAAGTCGTCAAATGTCGTCTACAAATATACTGACTCAAGACTCAGGATAAGAAAACATCGTTATCGGACGAAAGTGAAAAGAAAATCTTTGAACACACACCTTGATGATGTGTCCTACCCTTCCTACATATAATCAGATGATAATACGACATCTGCGTTATGTGATGAGTTTGTGATGACTGTGTTGTGTGTGTGATGATTGTAGGTGCTTATAACTACCGTCATCATTCCCAAAAGGTGGCCTGTAAAACCATCATAAATCAATCAAGAGAACCGTTTTAGTATTTGGAAATATTAGTGCCGTCGCTCTGCTATCTGCATGTGTGATAGAGACAATAGAGGCCGTGAATTTACCTACACAACAAAAATATGTACGGTGGTTTTCAGTTACAGAAAAAGCTGCTGGGCGACCACGAAACTAGATTGTAACAAATAGAAACAGTAATTTTTTATGGATTTGTCTGTTTCCATGCGTAGCTTATGTGCATAGTTACTAAGAACATTTTCAAATTAGGAATGAAATTACTAACGTACGGATGTAACGTAACGTACGTGGGTACGTAAGTTTTGCAAAATATATATATGGACATTTCACATCTCATAAACACTTTTTCGATTTAAGTTTTCGGTTTAATGCAATGCAAACACAACTACACCAATAGGGGTACAAACACAACTACACCAATAGGGGTACAAACACAACTACACCAATAGGGGTACAAACACAACTACACTAATAGGGGTACAAACACAACTACACTAATAGGGGTACAAACACAACTACACTAATAAGGGTACAAACACAACTACACTAATAGGGGTACAAACACAACTACACCAATAGGGGTACAAACACAACTACACTAATAGGGGTACAAACACAACTACACTAATAGGGGTACAAACACAACTACACCAATAGGGGTACAAACACAACTACACTAATAGGGGTACAAACACAACTTCACCAATAGGGGTACAAACACAACTACACCAATAGGGGTACAAACACAACTACACTAATAGGGGTACAAACACAACTACACTAATAGGGATACAAACACAACTACACCAATAGGGGTACAAACACAACTACACTAATAGGGGTACAAACACAACTACACTAATAGGGGTACAAACACAACTACACCAATAGGGGTACAAACACAACTACACCAATAGGGGTACAAACACAACTACACCAATAGGGGTACAAACAACTACACCAATAGGATACAAACACAAAAAAAAAGTAACAGTACCAATAGGGGTACAAACATAACTTAAGCCACGTGGCATTTAATACATTTACTGTATTATTTAAACAAGAATAAAACAAAATATTTGCAAATAATCTGTAATGGCAACTAAACAAAAAGAAATCATAAAATTAAATAATGACGTCTTATAAACAGTTAATGAGTAAAATAAATAATTTCTCATAAAACATTCCGTCAGTTTCAACCACTCAAGAAATAGATAAATATTATTACGACATAGCTTCTAATTATATTTTTCTCAAGATAACACATTATAGTCATATTTGAACAGTTACAACATCCGATGTTTGAGACCAACGAGGGCTTTTGTAATTTCAAGTATTCACTCTCCATGTTTATAGTTTTTTTATCTTAATACTAGCGGCCCGTCCCGGCTTCGCACGGGTGGACATTTAAACATTTTGGCATAAAAAAAATTTCTTGCAATTAAAATAGCCTAAATTAATCAGTGATAATGTAGCGTTCAAAATATTCAAATGGTGAAAGATTTTTTACCAAACAATACAAATCTTTCCTCTTTATAATATTAGTATAGATATAAACATTGAATCTCTATTTCCCTAGTCATCGCATCTCGGGTGAACGGATAGAACATTTTCACTAATTCTTTTTTTTATTGTGTTTATTATTTTCAGGAGAAGATTCTTATGAAAGAAAAAGTTAAGAAAATAAGGAAGACTTTCACCACGCGGGTGAAACCGCGGGACACTGCTAGTAATCAATATTAATAGATCTCATAAGACTTATCGTTTAAATAACAAACTAATTGGTAACTACAGCACTAACCTACCGTTAACCCTCACCAACTATTACTTATTCTATCCCATTGCCTGTGGTGTGGTGGTTGAGCAGGTCGGCTTATAACTTGGAGGCGGTGGGTTCGATACCACGCGGTAGGACAAATATTTGTGCACAGAAAAAAAGCGCAAATACTTGTTCTGAGTATGAGTGTTGGAGCCATGGTCCTCGTAGTTTCTGGGTTCCTAGACATAGGGAATCCTAGTTAGGGTCCAGGATATATGTATGTGATCGTTGGGCATTATTATTATTATTATAACTCTACACTATCCAACGGTTTATCTTTCTGTTTATTTCTGCCCTTCGCCCTTTTTTCGCATAAGAAGAAAAACTACAATCCTCAGTTCGTGTAGGTGTAAATCCTTTGTTTCTAGGAATGATCTCATCAGCCATGTTGTGGGGTTTTCTGTCAGACACGCTGGGCCGCAGACAGATTATGGTATGGGGTTTCCTTGGTGCTGGTCTAGTAGAGATCCTGGCAGCTTTAAGCCAAAACTTCGCAATGCTACTGGTTCTGAGATATATTAGCGGATTTTTGTAAGTATTAATTTTATACAATTTTTGAAATGATACTTATTTAGGCTCATTGAACACTTTTTGGGAGAACAACAATCATGAAACTCACGTCATTGACACCGAATGCTTTCCATGAGCTATAATGTCACAAGTTACTTAATTTTCATTTCAATCGGCTGTCTCCAAAGTCTGCCCCGCACAATTTTTTTTACTTAGTGGACTTCTTTTTTTATTGATTATCAGGTACCCAAACTATCCCAGGAAGAAGGGTCAAAAGAGTATTTTAGCTTGTGTTGCAGATGTTCTTAACCCGCGGTGACCTCTTCCCATCGATTAGGCTGTACATGCTAGTGATCGTTCTACTAAGGATCAGCTCGAACCTTTGGAGACAATAGAGAGTCGTGCCAAGAAGTTCATAAGCAGCTTTGGTTGAAGCTAGACTTCAAAGCCTTGAGCATCGACGCAGTTGCTAATCTATCAGTCTTCATTAGGACACCTTTCACCGAGTATGGAATGGAATAACATAATTTAGCTGCCTCATCTCTAAAAAAAATGCTTGATTTTCCACTTAGAGCATAAAAATGGTAAACTAAAAAAAAATGTATAAAAGGTTTTGTGAGTAAATACACCGATAGTTTGGACGATTGGAGTGAATTTGTCCATCAATGTCCATCTGTTCTAAAAGGTTCTACATGATGATGATAAACCTCTTGCTCTGCACAATTCGGTCAAAAACTTTAACTCTTCATTACAGATTCAACGGACCATTCGCAGTACTCATTTCCTACATAGCAGAACTGCACCGGACAGAGCTGCGAGCGAGGGTCATTCTGCTGACGAGCTTGTTCTACACCATTGCCAACATCACGCTTCCTCTTCTAGCGTGGGCATTCCTCACCCACGACTGGGATTTCCATTTATTTAATGATGTGATCGGTAAGAAGGTGAAGTAGTTACATTGAATTCAAAATCCTTAGATGCAGGTTTAGATGGAGATCAGAAAACTTAATTGGTCAGAAACTATAGAACTAAGTAATTTATAGGAACCAATAATCACCTCATATCTAATTTAATGCTTTGTTAATCCAGTGATCCACTCTTGGAACCTATTTCTTCTTGCAACTGGACTGATGCCAATACTAACTGGCCTGGCTTTCATCTCCCTGCCGGAAAGCCCCAAGTTCCTGATGTCCAGGGCAAGGAACGAGGAAGCCATGGCCGTTTTCCAAAAGATCTTCTCCGCAAATACGGGGAAACCAGCTTATGAGTACCCGGTAAGGATTATTAAATAGAAATTCTTCTCCATTGCTTTAGATAAAGTAGATGTAGATAAAAGTATAACAGAGACTTCATAAACACAATAAGCAAAGTAGGTAAAAAGAAGAAGAAAACAAAACTTCAATACTCTATCAAATTTATTTTGACACTCATTTATTTTTTTCCGTTTTTATGTTTCTAATAATAATTATATAATAATAATAACGCCCAACGATCACATACATAGATCCTGGACCCTAACTAGGATTCCCGGGGTCTAGGGACCAGAAACTACGAGGACCATGGTCCCACAACACCCGGACTCAGAACAAGTATTTGCGCTTTTTTTTCAGTGCCCAAATACTTGTCCTGTTGCGAGAATCGAACCTGCCGCCTCCGGGTTATGAGCCGACCTGTTCAACTACCACACCACAGAGGCTGTAATGTTTTGTTTCTTTGTACACCCTTAAGAAAAAAATCCTGATTATCTTTCTTTATGATAATTTCAGATCAAAGCGCTAGTAGTAGAGAAGAATGAACAACAGGGGCGCGGTGTAGCTGCCCTAAGAGGGGGCGGTGCTCAGCTTAAGCCTCTATTCACACTGCCACATGTCAAGTGGTTACTGCTGATATGTACAATCCATTCCGGCTGTATGTTTGGGTAGGTCTAGCTCTTCTGACGGACTTCGAAACAAGGACGTAAAAATTAATACAAAATACAACCAATAGTATTTTTTTATTTCTTATTCGTCAGTAAAGGTCATTGGAAAATAATTTTAGTTAGCTATCTATTATAATAAAAACATAAAAAGATTTTTAATATTGTTATGGTCACTATAAGATGTTGTTAGCTAATTACGTAATAACTTAAGACAGAAGGTCCCTTAAATAAGGGCTTAATAAAGTAGCCGACTTGGTATTACATAGATCTCACAACTTTTTACGGTAAAACAACTGAGTTGCGAGACTTGTTCTTTTTTACAAGTTTTGTTTTTACCTATCTGTTTTGTCTTACCTATCATGGTAAGCTTTTAATCGCTTTTGATTCCAGCTCCAACACTCTCAGGCTGTGGTATCCCCAGCTCGCAGCCATGCTCGGTTCCAGCGATGGTCTGTGCTCAGCCATAGCTCCTACATTAGCTCCTGAGTTGGAGACCACCTGTGTACCCATCAAGACGGATATGCTAACGTATCTTCAAAGCGTGGCTGTGGGGGCTGGCTCTGTGCTGACGTATGGCATTGGTGGAGTCATCGTCAATAGGTAACTCTTAATTAAATAAATATTTATTTATTTAAAAAGAGTAGTAGAGTAAATTATTATTAAACTGATAGAATACTAATATACTTTTTGTTTGTAAATACATACATAGAATACAATATAACACTAATGCTTCTCCTTGGTAGGAATTGAACCCACAGCAAAAAACAAACACCTATGTTTATCAGACAAACGTTCATCCTAGGTGGGAATTGAACCCACAACCTACACTTCAGAAGGCAAGGATACTGCCGACTATCACGCCAGTCAATCTTATATACTTTTTCAAACTTATTTACTTTTATATACTTTTTGTTAGTAGATAGAAACACAATACAATATAATACCCAGACACAGAACAAATATCAATGTTCATCAGACAAATGTTCGTCCTAGGCGGAAATCGCACCCACAACCACAATTCAGAAGGTATTGCTACTACCAACTGAGCTATCAGGCCAATCAATCAGTTTATCATGATGCTTTTCTTTTATAAGGGCTTTAAAGTGTGACAGATTTAACGTCGATACATTTCTTGGACTAAAATTAATCAAAAGCAATGTTTGTGACTTCTCTCTCACTCATAGTTATTTTGTTGTTTATTGTTTATGCCTTATTTCATGAGTACATATCTAATCATAGTCTATGCTCTGTGACACAAATAGTCTGTGTAATTGAGAATTTTTTTTTGTTTGGTTTTTGTTTGGCTCCACACTTTTGTGTATTTAGCCAGTGTCAAGTAATTGATAATATCTCAAGTTAATTAATATCATATTATGTGTCAAGTCAAGTCACAGTCCAAGTCATCGAGTTAAGTCATAGTCTAGTCTAGTCAAGTCATAGTCCTAGTAAAGTGGTGGCAACTTTACCAGAAGCTTCTATGGAGTTTTGGAAACAACACGAAAAGAAACGTTTCACCATCATTATACAACTTTCCCAAACTCATGCCTGTAATTCAGCACCTAACGAATAAAATGCCACCAATTTTATGCACTAACACTGAAAATAACACAAGTTTTGGAAAATAATACAATGCGGCGACGCGATCTCTTTCGTTTTCCCGCCAAAACTCTAATGGAGAATTTAAAAAAAAGCATGTTTTAATCAGCTCGGCAATCATGTAACTCGATTGCAACCTGTAGAAACACATATTTGTAAGGATTTGACAGTTTGAATACGCAGTTCATGTGCATAATTAGTATGGAAACAACAAGAACCGTTTATTCGTATTTGTATAGCTATTAAAATACCTACAACGACAGCACAAGAAAAATATTAGACCATTTTTCTTCTAGTGACAACTATCAAGTCAATGCAGCGGAAGCATGGAGTTCACATCCTTACTTTATACATACTTTATTGTTTTTACTCATAGTTTCTATTACATCTATGTCTAAGTCTGGATGTTTCAGATGTGGCAAGAAGCTGGTGTCAGGTTTTTGCACGCTGTCCAGCGCCATGATAATAATTATGATGCCATTCCTCGGTAACTCCTCGGAGGCCGTCATGGCTATGATGACCACCACCTTAGCGCTCACCTCTCTGAGTGCCGCCTCATTGTCCAGTATATGCGTGGATTTATTCCCAACATCTTTAAGGTATTTATCAATGGTATTTTCATTGGCATTTTCAATACTTTCGTATGCTTTATTTAGAATTTATGTTGTGTTATCGACTTTTCTGCGTACTATAGAGTTATTCTTAATTAATTTCTTATAATATAGAAATTCCTATGATTACCGACATGTCGGTATCATAGAGAAATTCATATTGACCTTCTCAAAATACTTTTGTAGTAATATTTCAATACGCACGCTTTATTTGGGGAGGAACGGACGTTGAAATTGGTTCACGTAGATCTCCATTCTCAACATAACAAAGTTAAAATTTTTAAGATCATTGTCAAGATGGCGACATGAACATTAAACACAGCCAAAACAAAGTTATACCGGCCGATAGATGGAGCTAACTAAAGAAGTTTTACTTCAGTCGTGTGGTCTAAAGCACACTCGTTTTTATTAATTCACTCCCGTTACTTTTTCAGAGTTATGGCTCTAGCCACTTTTTTGATGAGCGGGAGGATAGGTACTATCACAGGAACCGTGGCCTTCCCTGCGCTTATAAGCTATGGCTGTTATCCACCTTTTATTGCTATAACCTCTGTATTATCAAGTAAGTTGTCTATAATAACATCTTCTTTAATAGTTAAATATAGTTTTTGTGTGTCGCCATCTAGCGTTTTACTACAGAACGATTTCATAAAACTATCATATCTTTCTTTCACCATGTAAAATTACTTCTTAGATTTTACCTGGACCTATTACGTGCTTATAGTAGTTTTATGTATTCTGCCTAGATGGCGCTTTAATAAATTCAATGCACAATTATCGCCATAACATACAAAGGTATATTTATTTGATTTGTAATTCCAAATAATCCAAATAATTGCAAGTTTTGGGTCCGGTTCGTTAGATTTCGGAATACCTTATACGACTAAATTTCTAATACTTTATTGTATCAGTGCTTATAGATAATTTAGGTAGGTATAGATGTATCTACTTATACCTATACAAATTTGTACTATATTAATTATATTTATTATTTTCTTCCAGTTTGCGGCGTCGCTTGTTTTATAATTCCAAATACAACTTTGAAGAAACTCGAATAATATTTTCGGAACTTATGATATTGTAAATAAATTATAAATAAATATTTTTGGTTTGAAATATTGTCAGGAGAGTAGTTACCGAAATACTTTAAGTAATTATAGCTTTAGAGAACTACGACACGAAATCGAAACCACTGTGACGTATTTTCAACCGACTTTAAAAAAGGGGGAAGCTCTTAATTAGTTTATATTTTTTTATTTGACAGGTAATCCAAGTATGTTTTCGATATGTTTTTTTTAATACATAGTTCCTAGTTACCCTAACTAGCATTCCCTGTATCTAGGGACCCAGGAACTACAAGGACTATGGTCCTACAACACCCAGACTCAGAACAAGTATTTTTGCATTTTTTCCGTGCACTAATACTTTCCCTGCCGTGGGAATCGAATCCGCTGCCTCCGGGTTATGAGCCGACCTGCTCAACCACCACAGAGGCCGTCAAATATGGAATTAGTGATTGAAGTCAATATGACCCCTTTTTTGGAAGAATATTCGTATATAATATAACTGGTAGCTTTTTGCTCGATACTTGTAAGTAAATCCAGTAGAAATGTGTACTGCTTTTTGATGTTATAATTAAATTGATAAGAATATGTGTATGTAAGTATCTTATGATTGTTTTTGCATGATTTGGTAAATGAAACGTGTAAAATAAAAATATTTTTCTTTAATTATTTATAATTTATCATTTACTATCCTAATCTCATCCATATCTTCAGTCAGACTCAGGGCAGTAACAAAACATCGGCGAATCAGGGAGAACAAAAGATTAATATCTACATTAATTAAAATTCATATTAATTTATATAAATTTCTAAACAATGTATAGTGAAATTATGCTTTCGTGAGTTATACTTACATCATTTAAAATTATATAAATGTATAATAAGGCGCTACTTCAGTCTAATGCGATGACGGAACAGCTTTTAATTCACAAATAATTCGAATAAATTGTAATTTAACAGAATTATGCTGAGATGCTTTTGTGACTGTATAACATTTATACAAATTTGTATAATAATCAGAAATCAGTGAGTGAAATGAAATTATTATTTGTAACTTTTGGTGAGGCTTGTTTCACAACACTTCCTGTTTACCGATAGTATATCCCAAGCTATTTTAATGTACAGAAAATTTATTTTCAAAAAACCACGGTCATATCTTACCCTAATTTTATTTCAATTGTTACCCAGATCCGATAAATATCCTCAAAACTGGCCATTTCCACATAAATAGGCGAAATATTACAATCTAATGGATAACGACAAAGCAAGATTAAAAAAAGACTAGAACGAATATCTTATTGTCCACTCACTTTGTCTAAGCGATACATTCTTAAATTCGAGGATTTATTATTAACATTATTTATTTGTATAATAATGTATAATTATTCGTATTATAGGCCAGTGAAATTGACTGTATTACCCTATATAAATTTTGGATAATTTTTATATATTAGATTTATATTATTATTTGAATACAACTCAAGGCACAAGGTTTTATAATCTGTTACTTATCTATTTTTAAAATCATCACGATTGCACGATTATTATATTTTTAATATAAAAGTTCTTATTGGCAGATCTTTGTTTGATTATAAAACTTAAATAATGTAATAATATTGTATATACGTAAGAGAGTGAGTTCTATTGTTCCCTTACATCTGAAGTCGGTTAAAATGCTTTTCACACAGCCTTCTTCACTTCTTTCAGCTCGCGAATATAAAAAAATCTAATTATAATTATGAATGAATTTGTACAAAATTGAAACAGCTATACTTACTAATTTAATCTTAAATTACATTCTAAATTAAGGCATAATTATTTTCATCATAAATATTTTAATTACAAGAAATTTATAGTACATTATTGTAACGTTTATATACAGTCTCGCGTTGTCTTAAAGCCGTGTTTTTTACAATTTATTATACATTTATATAAACTGTGAGTGTGCCATGTACAGTCAATATACAATGTAAGGCCTCCTAACTTATTGACGTCGGTAAATATACTTTGAACTACGTCACAGGATGCACAATGGATGCACTCCACAACTAAATTGGCTGGTCCCAATTCGAGAGAGTTGCTAAATAATGATCATGATTTAAAGATTACTATAATGGTGAAGTGTTTGAAGGCTTTTTGCATCCTATAACTAATTCCATATACATTTAAATATTTTCCGACAAATCATATAAAAATCTTCAAATTTTTTTGATCACATTAGAATCACTTCTTACAAGGCCTCAACAAATATTAGGTTTTGATTTAAATCATTTTGGAATATTTATATTTTATTGTTGTAGTCATTTTTGTTAGATAAATATTGAATATACCAAAGTGTAATAACTAAATTACAATTCATTATGTTTATATACACGTACCTAAATGCTATAAAATATATAATTAGGTACGCAAGCCACATTGAATTTCTGGTAAATAAAGTTGATTATAAATCATACATGTCTATGTAAGCTTTATTAAAAATACTCGGTTTATTCAAATTATAAAAATGGTAATTAATATAAATAAGTTCTGGATGAAAGGGTATTTATTATACTTATAAAATATCTGAACCCAAAAAACTGGGCATTTTTGTAATTTGCAACGCAAGCGCTATAACATTATACCAACATTATACACTACACTAGAGATTAAGAAAATTTGCTTACATTTTTTATAAAGTAACAACTTTTATACACACTGGGATAAATAACAGAAAAGTAATAAATATTAGTAAACAAATTTACTTAACCTCGAGTGCCTTAAAAATAAGTCCTTTAAACATAAATCTTCACTGAATTCAGTTCATATCAAAATGTCTTTGCACTGTTTTATATGGTCCGTTTTCCACTTTTATATATATATTAGTCTTTTGTTTATTACGTGTATGTTTGGTTTTGGAGGTGTCCTCAAACCCATTAGATATTCAGCTGTCAAAAATCGGACTAGGGCCCGTATTACAGAACGCCTCTATCATAAATCATTGCTCAAGCCGAGATATTCACAAAATGAAAGAAATCTCGACTTAAGTGCAGATCGATGACTAAGCGTTTTCCCTTGTAGATTATGAATGCCTTGAAGGACTGTCAAGAGTTCTCCAAAACCAAACAGCCACGTAT
This sequence comes from Ennomos fuscantarius, assembly GCA_905220475.3. Lineage (NCBI taxonomy): Eukaryota > Metazoa > Arthropoda > Insecta > Lepidoptera > Geometridae > Ennomos > Ennomos fuscantarius. The sequence continues at coordinate 709,905 of HG992032.1, forward strand.
CACTTCCACTTAGCGTCAGCTCGGAGGCGCCAGCAGCACCTCTAACCAACAAGGACAAGCCGTGACATCCCTCCGCGAGTACTTGGGCCCCCAGCCTTTAGCGAACGAGATCCTCACTGACCTCGGGTCCACCGGCCCAATGTGGGGCAAGGAGACCGCTGGTGGTGGACAGGAAGGATCGAAGATGCATAGACAGTGGCCAGGAGCCACCCTCCAGACTAACAATGCCTTCGCAGCAGCCGCGTCCAGCGCTGGTGAGCTGACGAAGACAGGTTCCTGGCTCCGATTGTAAAGCCAGACTCCATCTGATTCGAGGGACAGAGTGACACCTAAGCCAATCTTTGCACGGGTCTTTTTCACCTGGAAAGATCAAGATTGGAGTTTAGATACTGTTTAAGAAGTAACTGACACATTAATTGGGATCAGTTTTGCGGGATCAGTAATAAATGTTGAGTAATAAAAGATTGAGTGTAGCTAATTTTCAGACACCCAAGCTACATTAAACGGTCCGGTTACATAATTGAGTATCAGCAAAATTACAAAACCTTCTTTATAGATAAAATATGATTAATACATATTTAATGTCCGGCAAAGAATTACTTTGACTATGACTTAGCAAAACTAGGTCATATAAATTGTCTTGGTAACTTTTAACCTCATGCCGCAATAGCAAAATTATTGTACTTCATTATTGTACCAAAACATAAAGAATACAATTATATATTTAAAATTCCTTTCTCTCAAGAATACTGTCTTTATTTGCATCAAGATCCATATAATAGAGGTTAATCACAAGACTTCAGCCACTAGCACTCGCAGTGGTTATCGCGGCGCTATCGGTGGCCTTATCGCGGGGTTATCTACCAGCGCTTCGGATGCTAAATCAATATGTGAGACGATCGCACTAATCAGGCGACAATTAACGCCCCTTTTGCACAATTGTGAAGCTGTTCATTTAATTGTCAAACTGTCTTAAAGCTGCTTATTAAGTAAATTCTCTGAGAAACTTATAGGCATGGTAGAATCGGATTATATTCAAACAATATTCAACCGTTGACCTAAGTAGGAAAGTGTCATCTCTCGTGTCCGATTTTAAGCTGCTCCAAAACTTTTTTTTTTAGGGGGAAATGCCCTCGCATTGGGCTAACGTTCAACGGGCTAAGGTCAAACGTTGCTAAGATACTCATTATTATCTAATAGTCGCAAGAACTTGATCGTCTAAAATGCTATTTCTCACCTGTTCAACTTGAGGTGCATCAGGCCTGGTCTCCAGCGCATCCAGACACATTCCGTGCCTTCCTGACCCACACGCACCACCTCCTCCCCCGAACACATCCACGGCACGAACCCTGACTCCGAACTGTCTCCCCACCCGCTGCGTCAGCTCCCAATAGGCTAGTCTACACCACTCTGACTCCCAGCTTTGGCGCTCTGGAAATGAAGAGAAATTGGTTAAGCCTGGTCCTAGCTGAAGACATAGGATAAAGTGGTTTAGCTTTAAGTTTAAGTGATCTCTTACCTAACGGGGGGTACATTAAAGAGGCGTCCTTGTGTGTGGGTGTAAAGTTATGTTCGATTCTCACTCAAGGACTGGTCTGATACCTTCTAAACTGTGGGTTGTGGATTCGATTCCGACTCATACTATATTGTATTCTATGTATGTATTTATAAACAAAAAGTATTTAAGTATAAGTAATCTGATTCTTATAGTACAAGCTTTGCTTAGTGTGGTTCTAGATGGCGCTGTGTGAAATGCCAAAAAAGTGTATATATCCATACTAATAATATAAAGAGGAAAGAATTGTATGTAAATATGAATGTAACGAATTGGCTCAAAGAGTACTTGACCGGTTTTAAAAATTCTTTCACCATTTGTATTCTACATTATCACTGATTAATACAGGCTATTTTAATTGCAAAAAAAATAAGGTTCCTTACTAAAATTACAATAATGTTACCCAAGGTGTAAAAAAATGCCTATAAAATATCTTTCATCGCATGCGCTGGGAAAAATATTGATGATAGAACAAAAAAATGTTCCACAATATTAAAGAACATATCAATATCTACAAAAAATGTCGCAATAGCATGTGTCTCAACTATTGTAGTTATGTCACTATGATTATTATTTAGGTATGTCCTGCATTTACTGTACATTTATACCAAAATGTTGAAGAAATAAATGTCCACCCGTGCGAAGCCGGGACGGGGCGCTAGTGTATAATAATAACCAATCGGACACGAACCCCTAACCCTAACTTTAATAGATTTTTAACTACATAAAAGCAATAATTATTTAATACTACACTAGATAAAAGTAACAAGTTCTTGAACCAAAAGACACGTAAGAATTTTGATCTTTTTCCCTCAATAGCCAATTTATAAACGTTTTGAAATTCATCTTCTTCATATACATAGGGTTCTAACCGTATTCATACATATTTCTGTATGATTCCCGTTCTTATTTACTAGTATGAACTCATCAACTGAACTCATTAGAAATGACGTGACCTTTCTCAATAATAGCCATTCTGAATAAATAAACTTTCCAAAGTTCGCTTCGAATGCAAGCTGCCGACATTTCGTGTCATCTAATGCATGCACTCGACTCACTGGTGATCATTGATCAATGAGATTTTGGTTTTCTATCGGTAAGTATATCCTTTATATTTCAATAAGTACGTAATGTATCAGAAAACTGAATGCTGCAGGTGGAAGGGAGTTTTTAGGTTATCCATGCCATAACCAAATGACTTACCCGTGCAGTGTTGTACCAAGCTCATCTTCATTACCATTAAGGTAATTTTTCCGGGTGTGAAATGTATTATTATATTTCACACCCGGTAATTTTTTTTTCGTTTGAAACTGCATGGTTATTGTTTAGTTCCCTAGATATTTGCGCAAGATTACATCATTCCAGAGACTTGGCTCATTCCCTGACGGACAGTCAAACAATCGATGCCAACAAACTACAATGTATATTGGGAAATTTAAAGTCTACGGAATATTTTAACTTTATTTGTTTTAAGAGTAACCTGACACCACAGAAAGGCTGTGGAAGTCAGATTCGGATGTTTTTTGGTGCTTGTGCCAAGATTCAAAAGTGGAGGTCAGTGATCTTTGTTATCAAGGAATCTTCTGGAACGGTTAGCTTGTTTGTTAATTATAGTTTCAGCACTTTATAATAATACTGATTTAAGAGTGTTGTTAAAGTTTTGGCATAATAATAGGGCATGGGATTCAACAATTTGTGTGGCACAAACTCTATCAAAGGTTCTATATAAAGCTCTTCTTATTTTTTTCAAAGATGAGGTCGATGGTGGAGATGATAGTCTAGGAAAGTATGTGCCATCGTACACCGCATCATCACTTCATCATCGGATGAGACCGCGGACAAACGCGAGTTTATTCAGTAATAAATAAAAAGATTATATAAAAATTAAGTTGTAAGTGAGTGACAATGAAGAGAAGAAAGTTGGTTTACCTCTTTTAATGTCCTATGCCTTTGTATCAATTCTGAACGTTAATACAAGGTTTTCTCTTCGCCGTAGACGAACTAGGCTAGTATTAGCTAGCTACTAACTAAAGGTCATGGCGAAACACGTTAAAATAGGTAGGTTGTACAGGCACCTACCATCGCGACGGCGACGGCGACGCGACGCCATAAAAATTATTTCGGTGTGATGTTTATGGTATATGAGTTATTTAGATTTGCTACTTCAAATGCAAAAACGTTCAATGACGGCTTCCAATGAAAACAGAAACGTTTCTTACGAGTTTGTGCATAAAACTTTATAGATAAACATCTACAGCCTTATTAATAAACGGGTATTAGTCTCGGGTTAGTTACTTCAGCTTTTGTCCTTTTTTGCTACTGGAATATTTATCTGGATCGAAAGAGAAAAGATGGTGTAACTAATCCAAAGCTATTTCGTGTTTATTAATAAGGCTGATTATTTATATAAGAATGAAATATACGTACGTCATAAGTGCATGCCATATTCTTTTTATTATTACTCAAAAAAAATCTGTCTCAACGAATACTGTAACGTCCCCAAAATTAAAAATACAAATGTTTATAAACTGGTCTCCACAACAAAAACGTAGTGTCAACAAAAAGTATGACTTTGCTTTGATTAATTCATATAAGTAAGGATGATAGATAGATTTTTTTTTATGTTAAGGAAGGACGTGACGTGCTAGCCGTTCGCCTGATGTTAAACGATACGGCTGCCCAATCAGCTGCAGTGTCACTCGGAACTCTAAAGTATAGAAGTTCGCGTGACACTGCACTGCGCACGTCATCCAGAGACATCAGCACAATCTAGTAAGATTACTAAACTGTGAGATCAGATCATAAAGTCTCATTTGCCCTGTAATTTCACTAGCTACAGTGCCCTTCAAACCGCAACACAGCAGTGCTTGCGCACTACTGCTTGGCGCCAGAATAACTTGCAAAGCATTGGTACCTACCTAGACGAACTTTGCAGTAAAGTTCTATCACCTAGTAAAATAGATAAACTCTTTATTGACATCAAAGTAACATACAAAAACAGGGTTATACCTAATGAGTAGGTAAAATGGGCGGTCTTATCGCTAAAAAGCAAACTCTTTCAGACAACCTTTTTTTTAAATATTGGTATCATGTTATTGCTGCTAATGTTTACTGATATAAATGTTATTCTTATTTATCAAAAAGACTTTATAAGACGCTAAAATGATACCTATAAACTAACTATAGATTCAGTGGGGTAAATTCAGTATAGCATTGTAACTGTTATGGGCAGCTGTGACAATCAACGCAATTGCAAAGCTTGTTACGTCTTCTATGCATTCAAAAAATGGGGAACCACTGACCTAGAACGTTTTCTTTTATCTTATACATATTTGGGAACCATAGGATGATTGTTTGACTTGGATCTATGCGACAACGTGGCGGGATAATAGCACACAGCTTTTGTGTCTTAAAAAACGAGTGCGCTTTGACCACACGACTGAAGTAAAACTTCTTTAGTTTAGCTCCATCTATCGGCCAGTATAACCTTGTTTTTGCTTAATGTTAATGTCGCCATCTTGTCTATTGTAAATTGACATTTTACCGGAAATACCAACATAATAATACAAATTTAAAGTAAATTTTAACTTTTTTTTTAATGTTTTGGCTCCACACTTTTGTGTATTTAGCCAGTGTCAAGTAATTGATAATTTATCAAGTTAATGATATTTCACGCAAATATGTGTCAAGTCACAGTCGAAGTCACCAAGTCAAGTCATAGTCTAGTCAAAGTCATACTCCTAGTAAAGTGGTGGCAACTTTACTTGAAGCTTCTATGGAGTTTTGGAAACAACACGAAAAGAAACGTTTCACCATCATTATACCATTTTCCCAAACTCACGCCTGTAATCCAGCACTTAACGAATAGAATGCCACCAATTTTATGCACTAACACTGAAAATAACACAAGTTTTGGAAAAAATACAATGCGGTGACGCAATCTTTTTCGCTTTCCCGCCAAAAACTCAATATTTAACTTAGTTGTTAATGGAAACCTACGTGAACCAACTTTCAACTTCCGTTCGCCTTGCTACGCATTTATCAGCTTACTCCTCAAGTCAAGCGTGCGTTAAGAAGTATTACTTCAAAAATACCCTGCAATGGTTGTATACCACTGGAGTGGTGGTGTGGTAGCGGCAGGCGCCAGTCTGGCGGGTAACCATCGATCGTCAAGGTTAACCGCGCTGCCTGATGGCACCACTTTTATAGCCCCACCACCATGGATTAACTAATGTGGTATTTGGATCATCACTTATGATATTGAAGTGGATTAATGTAGTGCTTCTACCGTATTGTCACTTCACATTTTACTTGTTCTAAACAAATTTTGAGCTTACTAATTATTCTGATGAATTTTAGAATACTCCGACAATTTTTGGATATTTTTTGCCGTTTGATGTCTTGCCAGGTTCTTGTTCAAATGGTTTTGTTCTGAAATTATTAAGAGCCAGCAATTTGTCGATGACTTATTACGAATTTAACGAAATTTTACAAAAAAATTGTAAAATTTCGTTGAAAAATAGTATTTCATCAGGTGTCTGTGGAATGTTTATAATTAGTTGGTATTTGTTCTTGTCGACGTTTCACAAATACTTACTACGAGCTAATTACGCGGTGAGTGCATTTTGTGTTGTTTTTCATTTTAAATTTAAGCGACAGTTAAAATTGCATCTTTCCAAAATTGTGAATACCACCACTTTCCTTTAGAATTATATTATTTTTTTAATTCAATTTTAAATATTACTAATTAATAATTAATAAACTGAACGATTGATTATTTTGCATTTGAGATACAGATTAATAATTATATAATAATAATTAATTAATATATTAATACCTTAAATATGTATTGAACTTATTTACTTAATATTAATTTAATGTTTTGGGATTTAATCTAACTCAAAATGTATGTAATTTTTTTCTTGTTCTTGTTTTTTTTTTGTTTTTCTTTTGTGTGCAAAATAAATAATATATATTTCATTCCAAACATGATTTTTACCGTGTACCTCAGACATTGAATTGTTGAAGCTCTAAACTAAGTATTAACTTCGACGAATTTTCGAAAAGCCTCGGCTTGAAAGGCTTTTAAGTTGAAAGTTCAGTGACATAAAGTCACTTAACGAGCGCTAACTCAACACCGCTAACTATAAACCGACCGTTAAAGATTATGGAGCTTTTAAACAAAGATAAGCTGGAGTATCCTAATGTCGTAGATAGATCAACAAGTAAATAGACAGAGACCTACCGTACTACGAGTATGTGCATGGGAACGCCTGTATATGCCTGTAGGAGAAAATTTTGTGGTAGGGTTACCATATTTCAATAATCTCTCTTTTGGCAGATCTCCCATCGCCGAACATTCCAATAACTTTGTGGCTAAGTATTCTATCGGCCAAACGACTGTCGCTGAACTTGATCGCTCTTATCGCTTCGACAAACTAGAAAGAGATTTTGCCGTCAGTGTGAAATATGTAGCTCTTTAGGTTGTCCAGAAGAGATCGCTTTAAGCGATAAGACTATTCATTGTGACACTTAATTTTTAAGTTTGTGCTTGTTATTACTTATTTTATTCCTAAAGAATTGTATCTATCTATCTCTTATTCACACGGGCCTTACATCTATTGTATACTAGCTGCGCCCCGCAGTTTCACCCGCGTGTTCTAATTTTCCACTCAACTATCTTAATTTTTTCTTTCATAGGAACCTTTTCCTGGCAAATAATAAACACAACCAAAAAAAGGATTAGCGTAAATGTTATATCGGTTCACCCGTGATGCGATGACCAAGAGAAATAGATATTCGTTTTTATACATTACTAGCGGCCCGTCCCGGCTTCGCTCGGGTGGACGTTTATTTATTAAACATTTTATAATATATACCGCACCGGCGCCATCTACTTAAAATGTTGGTTTGTCCTGAATTTTTCCTGAATTTTCTTTGCTATAAACCTCACGGAGCCCGAGACCTTACCAACGAATGCAAAACCGTGGAAATCGGTTCGTGCGTTCTGGAGTTATAGCGTCAGGAAGGAAAACCCGACTTATTTTTATATAGTAAGAAGATTTCTTGAACGAGAGATTGCAAGATATTTTTTCGAACTTATTTACTTTTATTTAATTTTTGTTCCTACATACAAATATATAGAATACAATAAAACACCTAGACACAGAACAAACATCTATGTTCATTATATAAATGTTTGTCCTGGGTGGGAATCGAACCTACAACCTACAGTTCAGAAGGCAGACTTCTTACCAACTGAGCTATCAGGCCAGTCAAAATAAACAATAAAGAAGTAAAGTCTCACCTTCACCATCGGTGGCGAGCGAGCCCGCCGCAAGCCGTTCGTGATCCGTCCTTCTTGCATCTTCTGTGCTTTCACCATGTTCTGTGGACAAGGAAAATATGTTTAATCTATGTATATATTTGACAGCCTCTGTCTGTGTGTGGTGTGTTGAGCAGGTTGCCTCATAACCCCAAGGCGGCGGGTTCGATTCCCGCGGCAGGACAAGTATTTGGGCATGGAAAAAAAGCGCTAAAACTTGTTCTGAGTCTGGGTGTTGTGAGACCATGGTCCTCGTAGTTCCTGGGACACAGGGAATCCTAGTTAGGGTCCAGGATCTATGTATGTGATCGTATTATTATTATAACTCTATACTATCCAACGGTTTATGTTTCTGTTTGTTTCTGCCCTTCTCCCTTTTTTTCGCATAAGATGAAAAACTACAATCCTCAGTTCGTGCAGGAGTAAATCCTTTTGTTGGGTCTGGGTGTTGTGGGACCATGGCCCTCGTAAATAGTTCCTGGATCCCTAGACACAGGGAATCCTAGTTACAGTCCAGATTGTATGTGTGTAATTTCTGTTTGTCATCTTTACACGATTAAACGGCTGACATGATGTGGCATAAACATTACTTGTATCTTGGGATATAATATACTGTTATAATAAACTCTTTTCCAATGCGTTCGAAGCCGCAGGCTCTATCATAATTCCTTAGAAAAGTAAACCTCAATTATTGCAGTTTAAAAATGTAGATACAAAAACTAGAGATGGCGACTCTGAGGACCAGTCTGTCAAGACTGACCATGACATCATGTCTGGACACCTGCGCACGCACACCGACACATAACACACACATACACATACGATAGGTGTGTCTTAATTTATTGGGAGGCTGGAAACAAGTAGGTATAATGTGAATGTGCTTTATTTTGCTATTTATGAATTAATTGATATACAATTAGAGTTCTTTTATGATAAATATATTTCTCATTACACTTGCTCGTATAGTGACTCTTATCGCAACTCTTTTAGGTTCATAATCCAAGATTTTACGTACCCCTGCTTTTTACTTTACATTACCGCACTAGTGTTTTATGATGATATCCTAATTCCTGCAAGGTATACGTATATAAAAGAATTCTTAATTTACCCGGTTAATACAGATTCAATAAAAAAGAGTTTTTATACGGCTAAAATAGTAGGTATACATTTTCTTGATAAATAATATGAATAATTAAATATTTACTATAAATATTTAATTTTAACAAATTATTCAAATTATGTTTTATATACAAAAATATTTATTCGCTTTTTTATGTATTACATATCATTTTCTAGATAATTATTTTTAATTTATATATATGTAGTACCTAATTAACTACAGAACGATATTGAATTAATAATAGTATAATGAAATTTTAATTAAATTGTCATTGTTAAACATTAATTAAAAATATATATAACGATATTTTTTTTTAGTTCATAGCTGTGATATTGCTCGCATTGGTGATCAAACCAAGGTTTTTATACCACATACTAACTTAGTAGGTACAATGATATCGCGAAGACCACACGCACGCTTACACACACAACAAAACTGTAACACGATATCTTTAAATTAACAGAATACTTATTCTCTATAGTCACAAATAGATTATAGCACAAAAAAGTAATTTCCAAGTAAAAGGAAACTTTATTTCCTATGTAAATCCTTAAGCAAAACTCATGATACATTATGAATTTTAACAACATTTAATAATACATTTTAAACGAGTTGTAAGGTGATATTTCTATTGCCAGTTTTATTAATGTATTCGTCAATTTTGCGTCTCATTAAAACGTTATTTTAGGGTACGTACGTTTCCCCATGTCAATGTACCTTCTCTCTTTAGTCTCCACGTGTAGTGTTTGTAACACTGCTCTGGCAACATGTGATATAAGATCCTTACGTTGAACAATAACATTTCCTAACAATATTGTGGAATTCTTACTATTGTTTAAACAGGCGTTTAACCTGTTCTGCAGATATTTTAGTTTAAACTCAATTGTGTTAGTTTTACAAATCTATAATCATCTGTATATATAAAATTCAAAGTCCTGACCGACTGACTTATATCAACGCACAGCCTAAACCGCTGGTAGGGACTTGAAATTTGGAGGGTGTGTTCTTTGAAAAGTGTAGGTGTAACTAAGAAAGGGCTTTTTGTGTTCTTTGTAATTCCACCTCTAAAAGGGTGAAATGAGTGGTTGAATTATGTATGAATATTTGCTTTTTCATTACATTTAGGCAGAAGCTAGTTTATAACAGAAGAAGTACAAGAGGAATTGATTCCTAATTTCTATATTGACAATGTAAAAAAGCAGAAGACCCAAAAGGCGACCCTAAACTAGAAGAAGAGAAGATTGGTGATGGCGGATGGCGTATGTCTCCAAAAGCTACATTTTGGAGATAGAACTTAGAACAAAGTGGAAAAGAAAAAGGGCGTTAGTGAGAGGGGATCCAAATTAAAGCAGTGGTAGCGACATCCTAAAGCTAATTGGAATGGTAAAATGGTCTAAGAAAATCTACTGTGGCAATGCTGCAGGCGTAAGCTAATGTTCTATCGAAGGAAGTTGATGTCTCTGGATTACGTGTTCAGTGCAGCACGCGAAACACTATACTTTAACAGCCTTATTAATAAACGGGTATTAGTCTCGGGTTAGTTACTTCAGCTTTTGTCCTTTTTTTGCTACTGGAATACTTAGCTGGATCGAAAGAGACAAAAGATGGTGTAACTAGTCTAAAGCTAGTTCGTATTTATTAATAAGGCTGTAAAGGTCCAAGTGACACTGCAACTGACATGGGCAACTTTGTTGCTTAACATCGAGCGAAAACAAGCTCGTCATGTCATTCTTGAACATAAAAAAGTAGATCATATTATGTACTAGCTTTTTTATTATTATTCTGTTTTACCACAGACTCCTGGGCCCGTGCTCTTTTTTAAAATATCACTTACATATTGTTAGTTACGTTATTGTGTTATTATTATTATTTACTAGTTGCGCCCCGCGGTTTCACCCGCGGATAAAAAGTATTTTAATTATTCACTCATCCCACGGGATAATTTCACTTTTCCGGGATAAAATGTAGCCTATATGTTAATCCAGTGTATAAGCTATCTTGGTACCGAATTTCATCCAAATCCATTCAGCCGTTTGAGCGTGAAGGAGTAACAAACATACACATATACAAACTTTCGCCTTTATAATATTAGTGTGATGTGATAGTGTGATTATATACAGGAGGAACTTATTTTTCGTATTTATGTACTAGCTACTATATATGAGGCCTATCTATGGTGGAGAGTGCATTTTATCATCACGTTCTGAGTAGAACCAATGTGCTCACCAACCGCCGCCGAATAGCTGTAAGCTCAACGACACCGCCGGCCGCCGCCGTGGGATATCGTTATATGTAACATATAATATAATATTAATAAATTAATAAATTTAATAATATATATAATGTAATATATAAGTTAATAAAATGACCGACACGATTCCAGAGATATATCATTCAAGTATTCAAGTAAAGTAGAGATCGAGAGTATACACCTGCATATTTTATTACAAGTAAAGTGAGAAGGAATAATATAATAATAATAATATGTGAGGACACACAACGCCATCTAGCTACAAACTAAGCAAAGCTTGTATAATGGAAAACAAATAACTGATACAATACTTAAATACTTTTTTGTTTGTTACTTTTTGTTCCTACATACAAATATAAAGGAATAAAATATAACACGCAGAACAAACACCTATGTTCATCACACAAATGTTTGTCCTGGGTGGGAATCGAACCCACAACACAGAGTTCAGAATGCAGGATTACTACCAACTGAGCTATCGGGTCAGTCAATGTACTTACATATTAATTTTAAAATATATTTTTTACTATAGTGTTTTTCAACGAAGTATGTAAGTAAACACCAACCGCAATTTTGGTCCTTTAATTCCTGTCTATCGTAAGGTAGCCTGGAAGAAATCGCTTAATGTGATTTCCGCCCTTTGTTCTACCATATTTTGCAAGTTTTTTAAGATGCATTTTAATGTATTAGTAGGTGTTTAATAATGTATTATTGTATTTTATAGTATTGTGATAAGTAAAAGTGCTAACTAAAACGTTTATGCTCTAATGAAGATTATTCATATAGAAAATCTAACAATACCAATACAAATACTTAATATTATAGAACGATAGATAAGTATGTCAGTGGTTTTTCCAATTCATCAAAAACCTTAGCAGAATGTACATTAAAATGTGACAAGCTGATTTTGATACAATATCGCTGAAAATGGTAAAAAGTGGGCGGGAAATTAACTTCAACATTGTATTTAATTACCCAACCAGATTCCATATTAAGGTCTCGTTTTATCTATTCGGTTCCAAATGGTTTAATTAAGACTTAAAATAACCTTGTAAATTAAAATGACAAAATTACATTTTGTTAATTTCTGACGTATGGTTTTCATTCATTATGATATCGACATCATCTACATATTTATCTTACTACAACTCGATCGCTATGCAATACAGAACTAAAAAAACGAGTGTGCTTTAGACCACACGACTTAAGAATAACTTCTTTAGCTTCAAGTATCGGCCGGTATAACTTTGTTTAACGTTAATGTCGCCATGTTGACAATTGTAAATTGTCATGACAGCCTCTGTGGTGTGGTGGTTGATCAGGTCAGCTCCCGGAGCCGGAGGATGACCCGGAGGTAGCGGGTTCGATTTCCGCGGCAGGATAAGTATTTGTGAACAGAAAAAAAAGCGCTAATACTTGTTCTGATCTGGGTGTTGTGGGACCATGGTCCTCGTAGTTCCTGGTTCCCTAAACACATAGAATCTGTAATCCAAATTTCGTCAAGATTTGTTGAAAAAAGGAACCTGTACGCGAGCAGGTATATCTGGACAGATGAACGCTAATTTCGCGAGTTGAAGCAGAAAATTTAGCTCACATCGATCAAAAATTACCAATTCCAAACAATATGTAACTAAGGCTACCTTTAGTTATCCTCGTTTAATTTTAGACGAACATTAAGTGTGATTTGTCTTCACACTTCAACAATATCAATATCACCACTATTAAAGATTGAATAACAGATAGACAGAAACTGATAATAAGTATCTAATATCTATCTATACCAAAGCTACATCATTGCTAAAAATAAATTAATTAAATAAGACAACGATTTTAAATACAGTAGCAAATCAAGAAAATGTCGCATGTTATAAATGTCCCAATATAAGTTTAGCATGACACACTATAACACTGACTTTGACTTACAACCGCAATCCGAAAACTCGGGATTGTTCTCAGCTTAAATAAACAAGAATGCAACAAAATATGCTCAAAACGCAACAAAACATGTACCTACCAAGAATGTGATACAGACGCTTTGAATGCTTCATTGTGTTGCCATTTCTGAAACTGCCGTAAAGTTAAAGACACAAACCGTCTATGTCCCAACAAAAGATCAATAATTAAGTAGGTAGAGTCAAAGTTTAATATTTGCTTGTGCTGTTGAATTACTAATTTGAACAAACACATATTCACCATAAAATTATTCCAGACTGTTCCTAAAAGGTAATTTAATATTTATATTTCTAATCCCTTAAATCTAATGTTTACACCACTTGGCTCGTGCCAATCGCAGAAGCTACAGAACAATATCATCAATAAATCATTATTCAAAACATCCATTTATTAGGTAGATTGTAAATTGTAAAAACTTTCAAAACCCATCACTATAGGTATTATTGATGTCGACTATTTAACACCAAAACAGCATTAGTCACCTAAATAGATGTAGCGTAACAATAAAATAGTCCGCGTACATAAAACAGCAATAAATCATGCGATGACGTATTGTAGAAGGCACACCTACAAACATGCCACGAGCCCAAACACTTTCGACTCTGAAACTACTTAGACGGAAAGCACTTTAAAAAACTTGATAAAATCCTCATGCATTAAGCCAAAGACTGCCTACAAGCAAGTGACAATAACCTTTAAAAATCACCTTTCAAGGTATCAAGTCCCTTACTCCGGTTTAATTGACGTAGGTGATCAAGAAATGGTCTCCCAAATCAGTGTTAAGTAAAATATGGGACAATAAAAGGTAAGTATTAGTGGCAATCGATGGTTGGTATATGGATGACATTCTAATTTACATAAAATAGGCGCTGTATCATTATGAAAGTTCTATGGCAGGAGTCAATGTAGGAATAGTTTAAGTGGAGAGTAAATTTAAAAGCCCTGTTATATAGCTAGAAACAAATTGAAGACAGTAATATAAAAGCGGTCGTAGAATAAACTAGGTTCTAAAATAGCAACAATAGTCGCACCAGGATAGCTGGAGGGAGCCGAGCACCTAACAAGAGCGGACAAAGACAAACACCGACCGTTTATATTCGTGTCAGCCTCGCGGCGCCGGCGCCACGATAACTCCACGATAACGTTAATGCATACAGTCGTTATCGCCGAGCCAATACTCGAGAGATCCTCCGCACTTAACAACACAAACGCTGCGCCGCATCTCACCTTAAAACACTCTACCGTCACCGATAATTAAGAACTAAATTCCGGCGACAACGATCAAAAATCACTCGCAGATAAATATGTAAAAGGATGAATGAATTCGAGGAAGCACATGAGAAACACCGTAATGGACCCGATCGGAATGTCAATGTCAACCGTATCAAAAAAAGGGTCCAGATTTTAGCTGTCCATTCAGTAATATGGGTGGGTACTGATATTGATAATGTTACTACGCTAATCCATAAAATAAAACATGGCTAATGGTATCAATTAAGAGGTTTGCAAATGCTGAGCTAATGGATAGATTCCTTGAAAATGCGTCCGTTAGTTTTATTGTCTAGAAAAAGTAGAATATTAAGAATTTAAGCTGCACAACAATCATCATAAATAAAAATTTAGTGAGTTTCAAAGCTTCAACAAGAAACAGAAAAAATTATGTCGTGAAATAAGAACCTAATTTAAAATTGACGAAGCCAACTCGAGCCCGAGGTATATTGGCAACGATAATTGTGGGCAAGAATGTAAATAAGAGGGGAGTCAGACAATAAAATATGGCAAAGTGCAGACGGGCGCCAAAATGCAATGAAAAAGAAAGGGGAGTATCGTCTACCGTCGAGTCGAGAGTCATGGGAAATTCTCCGGGAAAGCTGGAAGGGAATCCCGCTGCGATATAGCCAATTTCCACCCTCTAGCGTAGCATAGGTTTGTAACAACGGGATTTCCTGTTCGTGCGATGACCATGTTTTCATTTACGGACATGTCACTTTAACTGGCTAGTTAATGCCGTGGAAGAGACAATTTAAAACACTCAGTTTTTTAGATTGGCACTCTTATCTCTAATGCTATTTCTTATGAGCCTAAATTTTTTAGAACACATTCTTAAAAACCCGACGAATAACGTCAACGTAAAATTAAACTAAAAATCTTGACGAAAGCCAATCGACATCTATAATACGGAAATTTCACCGCCAGAGTCTTTATTAAAAACAAATATATCGTGCGCGCCGCGTGGTGCCACGGCTTCGAAGGGGAGAAAAAACTCTAAAAACCAGTGATGTTCGCCGGGCGGCGCGCGGCGTAAGCATTAATAATGTAGTTTAAAGATGGCGGCCGGCGGCGGCGATGGAATGTGTTGGGACCAGCTCTGTAGGGATGCGCCAGAGTCACTTCTTGAAAATCTTTTGTTTGTTATGCGTGATGAAGGTGGTTCCCTAATTTGATAGAATATTGAAAACAATTCAAATTATCAACATAAAAAAGAAGCTATAGAACATAACTTTAATCATAGCCTTATAGATCCGCAGATTAAATAGGCAGGCATTGCAATTATCTAATAAGCAGTCTTTTGTAACACTGAACAAAATAATTGGTGTTAAAAATATTTATTCCATTTAAATACTTTATCAGGGTCAAAATTTTTCACTCGATTCTCGTTTTGAGGCGGCATATGCGCTCTGAAGATCTGTTTATTTAATGAGTGAAGATAAAAATGTTTGCTTAATGATATCGCTATTATCTGTTTGTCTGGAATCTGTAAACATGTGATTTTCGTGTGACTCCATACTGTAGTGTCTATTTATTGAATGAGTCTTGTATTGCAATTATATACATAGTTGTGGTATTTCACGATCAGTTGATCAGCAAATTATTTTGGAGTTAAAAGTATGAACTTCTGTTTGTTCATGATTTAATAGCAACTGTACGCCTTAGAGCTTGCGTTAACAAAATTTTATATTTAAACCGTTTTCTTGTAACTTTTAAGGAAAAATAGTGGTAGCTTTATCGATAAAACATTAAAACCTCATCCTTATCCATCCCTAATTTCCAGGAAGCTGCGCGGGCGCCGATCCGCGGCCGGATTCCACAATCTGCCTTTTCGTGAACGTAGATCCTGCCTGGTCTCTGATCTATGGATCGTGGTTTTGATCCATTAATTAGTTTATGGTTTAATCAGCATGTTTGACTTTTAAAAAATATTAAAAAGTTTAGGATTCCTAAGAGTATTTTGTAATAAAGTACAAAATACCATTTAATAAAAACACAAATGACAGAGATGGATAACTGATAAATGGATAACTATCGTCAGATTCGCCAGATTATAACATCATTAACGATTACAGGTTAAAAGTACTTCCTTGAGAAACACCTGTCTATTTATATCGTATTGAAGAACATGTTGTGTACAATTTTCGAGTCAATTGATCCAGAGAAGAAATTTTTTCATAGATAATTCAACCACCTATTTATCCTCTTAGGGGTGGAATTTCGAAAAACTTTCTTAGTGGATACACTTTACATAGAACACACCCTCCAAATTTCATGTCTCTAAGACCAGCGGTTTATGCTGTGCGTTGATATATAAGTCATTCAGTCAGGACTTTGAATTTTATATGCATAGATGACATAATTAAAAAATAGATGTGCTTAGAAAAATGGAGATTAAATTTCGAGACTTTCTTCTAAATACTTTTATAACTACTTGAAAATTACAAAAATATATCAAATTGTAAGTAGTGGGTACTAACACTATACTAAATAGATAATGTTCTTACCTTTGCCTTTAGGTTTGAGGTCGTCCATTGCGATTCGACTGTATGGTGGGGGAGGAGTTTCTGAAAACAAAAAAATCATAGTGTAAAGAAAATAACTAATTATTTATCGAACTTTTCAGAAATTTGCTGATGCTTTCAATCGAAATCAAATTCACTGTGATTTTAATTAGTATTGTAATTTCATCCTAATCATTAGCCAATAAACTTTACAACAGTTGATTGTGTTGATGTGCTAAAACTTAAATCAAAATGAGTCATATTTAATGGAAATTTATCCCAAGAATCAATAAAAAGTATTTACGATGATCTCGAACGGGAATGTAAAAAACAGCAAAAACTTTCAATCCACTAATAACCAATCAGGTTACTCAGAGACTAAAATAAAAGGAGAGAAACGACTAAAACAAACAGACGAGAGAGCCAGATCAGGCAGAGCAGGTAAAGCCTGTGCCCAAACCGCCCGCAATTACGCATTCGGGGTCCGGTTCCCTGATCAGTGATCACAGACTACAGAATCACTAACCTATATTTTAACCTCATATAAAGACAATTTTATGAGCACGTTATTTTTGAGGCATGTTTATAAAATATGAACCTAATTTAGGACAATAAAGAATCAGTTGGGAGTTTTGGCGGGAAAACGAAAAAGATGGCATCGCCGCATTGTATTATTTTCCAAAACTTGTGTTATTTTCAGTGTTAGTGCATAAAATTGGTGGCGTTTTATTCGTTAAGTGCTGAATTACAGGCATGAGTGTGGGAAAGTGGTATAATGATGGTGAAACGTTTCTTTTCGTGTTGTTTCCAAAACTCCATAGAAGCTTCTGGTAAAGTTGCCACCACTTTACTAGGAGTATGACTTGACTAGACTAGACTAGACTATGACTTAACTTGATGACTTGACACATATCTGCGTGAAATATCATTAACTAAATAATATAAAATAATTAAATTTATAATATTAATAAAAATAATTAAATAAATAAAATAAATTATCGATTACTTGACACTGGCTAAATACACAAAAATGTGGAGCCAAAATCAATCAAAAAAAAAAAAAAAAAGAATCAGTTTGACCAGCCTCTGTGTTGTGGTGGTTGAGCAGGTTGGCTCACAAACCGGAGATGGCGAATTCGATTCTCGCGGCATAAGTATTTGTGCGTAGAAAAAAAGCGCAAATACTTTTTCTGAGTCTGGGTGTTGTGGGACCATGGTCCTCGTAGTTCCTGGGTGTCCCTAGACACAGGGAATCCTAGTTAGGGTCCAGGGTATATGTATGTGATCGTTGGGTGTTATAATTATTATTATTAGTTCTACATATAAATTAAGAGACCAAAATTGGTCAATCTAGTCGTTATGACGTTAACAAAATTCCATTAAAATTACTATAATATATTATGTGTATATGATTTTTAAGAATCAGCAAACGCAATTGATTTTAAATAATGTCATTTGAAATCGGAAGGCAAAACTATTCCATTTACATAAAAATAGTCACTTGCTATTGGACGTTTTAAATTTCGAACACCATTAGTATTTTCGAATTCAGAATGTGAATTGTGCAATTGTCGTTTGCAATTCGGCGCCAGCCGGTGGCAGACATGTCAACATTGTTTTTCAACGGAATCGATGATGGTGGACATTTTGAATACAAATTATCGGTCATTATGACGGTGGAACACTGCCTTTATGTGTTAACTGTTTGTTACTTTTTTACTAGCTTATGCCCGCGGCTTCACCCGCGTGGCCTATAGGAAATGAAGAATTTTTTTATAGATAATTCAACCACCCATTTCACCCTCTTAGGGATGGAATTTCGAAACACCCTTTCTTAGTGGATACCTACATTTTACAAAGAACACACTCTCCACACTTCAAGTCTCTAAGACCAGCGGTTTAGGCTGTGCGTTGATATATAAGTCATTCAGTCAGGACTTTGAATTTTATATGTACAGATAGAAACCTGAGGTGTCCGCCGCACAGTGGTCCCATTTAGAAAAAAGGTGGACTTAGGACCGAAAGTCGGAATTTCGGGCTGTTTTTTTTTTTTATAGAATAGGTCTTAACTATCCTAACAACATCTATTCTATAAAGAAAATCCGTAGGATGCATAGTTTTCGAGAAAAAAAATAATCTTTTTTTTCTTGTATGGAGAAAAACATACTTTATTATTTTTCTCAAGTTGGGTGAAATAGTGACGGCTTTTGTTGATATTTTATAAAAGCCCTAGTGGTATTGTATCCAGAAAAAAATAAAACCAATGCGGTCACCTGCGGCCGCGGGAATAATCAGATGTCAAAAATTGATTAATTTTTTTGCGTATTTTGCAAACATTGTTCATTTCTGGCCAATTATTTATGTATTTTAGGTTAGCGCTCCATACTTTAACTCGAACTATTATATAACATTTCAAAAAAATTAATCAAAATCGAGTTTATTTTTTTATAATTGCTGTTTTATTCATGAAAATGCACGCATACATGGTTAATTCAAAATGCAAATCCTATATTACTCAGTATAATGTACAAAATAAACATGCACGTACCTAAAACGTAAAAAAAAATATTTTATATTTTCGTTTATGCTTACTAAAAGTCACCGGTAATGGTTACCGAGAGGCAGGATATAAACAAACGAGTCACATCTGATACTAGCTGTGACTGGTCGCTTTGTTCCTGACAAATCCTGACAACAGGATAACTCGTATATGCATGCAAGTAACTACCCCCTAAACATAAAAGTGATATAGCTCATCAATAATAATTGGCGTATGTTATACACCAATAATGTTTGTTATTGGTGTGTGTTTTAATCTTATGTAGTTGTGTACGTATGATTTTCTACCAGAAACATAAGATAAATGTATAGCCTTGAAAAGGGCTGTTTTATATGTAGTTTTTTAAAGGATAAAATAAATAAAAAATTATAGCATTGGATCTGGTATATTTTCATTTTCTACTCTTCTTCCACGTATACGCACTCCGAGTCTATTTCGAGCAACTGAATTGCCTCAGGAAGCATCTCTAGATGATTAGGCTTTGAAAATTTTGGTCTAAGCCATGATATGTGGGGGTCTGAACTTATTAAAAGCCCGTGTAGTATGTCCTCGTTTGTTTGGATCCTTCCTGTCTTTCTCGTGTTCTTCTCTCTTACGTTCCGGAAGTCTTTATTACGAGCCTCGGAAGCTTCCTCCGACAAGGACCCTAAAAATAATAAAAAATATGCTATAATTATACGTTGAAGTTGACATTGAAACTATTATTTTAGTGTTTAGAGATTTACAGTTAGTTAACTGCTTTATATTTCATTTGTCTTGATCTATTATTACTTACCAATAGGGAGAACTGAAAAATGACTGCAAATATCTGCTCCGTGCATCAGAAGTTTGTGGACACTAACAGGCATGTAGTACCACGGATAGAGATGCACATACAGTTCTGCTGTTTCTTTGCAATAACGTCTGAAGTTCGCAATATTGACGTTCTTTCCTGAAGATATAACTTGCAGAATGACAGAAAATCGGAGTAACAAATCTTCATCAACTCCAGTGATTCTCGATGATCTTTTATAATCTCGGAAAAAACGTCTGGCAGTGTTTCCATCGTTAGTTGTTCCAAAGCCCTGCAAACAAGAAATTAAGTTAGTAGGTCATACAAAAACAGACGAGTATATAATATAAAGGAAGCAAAGTAAAGGAAAAATTACCTGTTTTACAATATCGATGAGTATTCCAGTCTGTTCCCGAAACTCTTGTTGTGTGGCATTTTTCTTTGCTTGCTTCAATTCCTTGTGATCGCCACGAGCACTCCAGCGCTGGAAGTCCATATTATAAGATATATGAAGTAGACACTCCATACATCTTATCTTCATATGTAACGATGAAATTCCATATTGGTACAAATCCTGTCGAAGCGGTCTCGTGGCCAAAAGCTTCAAGTTATTCATTTCACTTGGTTTCGCCAAGCAAATGGGGCACGTTGCTGATGAAGGTACATCTGCAATAATATTCGTCACTTTCCCATCGATCATAGTCATGTGCAGTTCGTGGGCTATCTCCACATCACCACAATTTGTTGGTACCAATTTTGTAATTTCGCGCTGCATTTCTAAGTGTTCCCTTTTTATGAACTCCGCAGTCTCTGAAGTAAACGTGAATTTCACTGGCCGACAGTAATGTGGTGAGCAAGGATTTGGGTTTTCCCAAATAATCATTTCTCCCCCATCAACTAGTCGGAGTGGGACGATGCTGATCAATACAACAGAGGAATCGTCAAACTCAGGAGCTGAGACTTGTTTGTAATTACTCTGTGACGATGCTCCGTCAAGGCCCCATTTCCATATCAACTTCAGTCCTTCGTTGGTTGAACTTGTGATTGGTCTTAAGTCTAGCAAAATTCTTTCCACTGTGTGGTTAAGAAGTCCTTGCAACCTGAAAAATAAAATAAATTAATAAAAGTAAGCTAATGAAGCTTAAAAATTTTAAAACAACATATTGTATAATTTTATAAATACCTTATGCGAGCTCCCATTTCCGTTACTTCCACGTGTTCTTCAGATGGGTAACATCTCTTTTTAGCGTCAAGTAACTTGTGATAAGACGGAAAGGCAGCTGAACAATTTTCATCCTTCAGAAACATTCTCAAGGATAAGTATTGCCATTTGGATAGGCTAAGGGCTGTGTACAAAGCCAAAGATGTATCCTCTGCTATACTGACTACTTTTTCTTCCTTGAAAAGGAGTTTTGTTACATCTGATACAACTTCGGGAATCTCGCACAGATATTCCACAATCTTCGCTAAAGCATATTTTCCATTTTCTTTTAACTTGGAAATAAAATAATACTGTAGTTCTTCTTCAAAGTTATCGTTAACAAAGACACTGGAACGTCTTTTCTTCTGTTTGTTGCCCAAATCGGCAAAGGGCACTCTAACTTCTTTTACAGTAGAGGTACCTGCTTCCGCAGTGCAGACAGATGGAATAGCAACCGGCAGTAATTCCGGCTCTTCAACTAAGTCATCTGGCATTCTCATTGTAGTAACAAGATCAACAGTATTGCAAGTAGGCCAATTAATATTGGTCTCTAACCACTTGCGGTTGTTTTCCCGATTCATAAATGTCTTCAAGTTTCTGCTTGCATCTTTCCACTTCTTAGTTACAAGATTGGTGAATAGCCGACAAAACTCCTTAATTGTTTGATGGTCATCTTCAGATATTTCACATGGTATTTTGGAAACTATAAATTCACACAATTTATTGTAATCCTTAAGATTTCCACTATCTTTAAGAATCAAGAACATATCAAAATATGTGCCTAAGCCAGCCATTGCAAATTCAAAATAGTAATTTTTAGTACTTCACAGTTAGCGATGAATCAATTTAAATTAACATTGCTCTGTATTTAATACGCCATAACAGATAGGTCATTAGTCACTATGTGCAAGAGCAAGGTAATAGTAAACGACCAATCACAGCCATTTATCAAAAATGACTCATTTGTTTGTATAGATAAAGTCCGCCAATGGGAGCTAAGTAACGTGTAATAAGTAATCAGGAATCTGCACAAACAAATGAGTCATTTTTTCTGGTAGAAAATCATACGTATACAGATGACAGAAAGATTAAAACACACCAATAACAAACATTATTGGTGTATAACATACGCCAATTATTATTGATGTAGCTATATCACTTTTATTTTTACGGGGTAGTTACTTGCATGCATATACGAGTTATCCTGTTGTCAGGATTTGTCAGGAACAAAGCGACCAGCTAGCGACCAGTCACAGCTAGTATCAGATGTGACTCGTTTGTTTATATCCTGCCTCGCATTCAACAACCGCGGTTGTGAAAATGCTGTCGTAAAACCAGTTTTGAAAATACAAAGCAAGAAATCGATTATGCAGATAATGCCCGCCAGTGGTAGCTAAGTAATGTCGGTAACCATTACCGGTGACTTTTAGTAAGCATAAACGAAAATATAAAATATTTTTTTTTACGTTTTAGGTACGTGCATGTTTATTTTGTACATTATACTGAGTAATATAGGATTTGCATTTTGAATTAACCATGTATGCGTGCATTTTCATGAATAAAACAGCAATTATAAAAAAAAAACTCGATTTTGATTAATTTTTTTGAAATGTTATATAATAGTTCGAGTTAAAGTATGGAGCGCTAACCTAAAATACATAAATAATTGGCCAGAAATGAACAATGTTTGCAAAATACGCAAAAAAATTAATCAATTTTTGACATCTGATTATTCCCGCGGCCGCAGGTGACCGCATTGGTTTTATTTTTTTCTGGATACAATACCACTAGGGCTTTCATAAAATATCAACAAAAGCCGTCACTATTTCACCCAACTTGAGAAAAATAATAAAGTATGTTTTTCTCCATACAAGAAAAAAAAGATTATTTTTTTTCTCGAAAACTATGCATCCTACGGATTTTCTTTATAGAATAGATGTTGTTAGGATAGTTAAGACCTATTCTATAAAAAAAAAACAGCCCGAAATTCCGACTTTCGGTCCTAAGTCCACCTTTTTTCAAAATGGGACCACTGTGCGCCGCCGGGTTCCCAGAAGTGCTTAAACTGCGCGTTTGTGCAAGAAATGTCAAAACAATCGCCGGTGGATGCACCTGCATGCCATACAGAGTGGAAGATGCAGTTTCGGAAGATGAGACATAAATCAACACGTGACTTTATAGCACTTTTATAACACGATACAATCGCTGTGTGCTCTTAAAAACATTTTATTACATCACAAAACTGCTGCGATGACAGGAACTTAGAGCGTTAATGTAACTATTTTGAGTTATTATTATATCTTACCATTGTCTGCTTTAGATTGAAGATTTTAAATACTCGAGATAAAAAGCATATCAAGTATCTATGCAATAAGGTGCTGACGTTTCCAACCACAATATAAAAAGAGCAAGCAACGCGTAATTAAATGACCCTAAACGCCTAGCATAGTGTCTAGGAGATATAAATAATATCAGTTGTTGACTTAAATGTTCATGTGTCCGAGCAAGCTACATACTTGTATCGCAACAAAGGATTTAAAGCTTTAATTTGCAGTCATAAAATACATATTTACATTTCCATCAACAGTGATATTGTACCTTTTTGTTACTCAAAAGCCGTCTATATGAATATGGTGGAGTGGCGTGACTGAAATTTCTTTTGAAATAATTACGTCATATGCGACGACGGTCATTGAAGCAAAAAAGACTCTGTTTTAGCCGATATAAAGTATAATGTCATAAAATCGCTAATTAGAAATCATTGGACCATTTGCTTCAAAACTTTAACGTGCATTACAAGCAATTTGAAATGTATCTAAAACTTTCCTATTTAGAGTTTAAATTCCAACATACCGCGGTGCTATATCGTGTTTCAATTATTTGAGAAATCAGTCAATGAATAGTGGATCGTGTGTAAATATAGTTAAGAGTTGAAATCTGATGGGTGTGTGATGGAATGCCAACTGATGAAGTAGATAAGTATTACGGTAGGCGCGTATGTAGTGCTAGGAGTACTGGAGGACTGGCATGTGTAATTAATCTTAACATTCAATCTATAGCAATAAATACCGTGGGCTGTCAGTCAGTTTGTCCTTCGATTACTATGTAACTAGTGAACCGGTTGGTCTGGCTGTAGATCCCTTACTTTATTAATTGCTCTATCGCTGGAAACTGCTATTTTAGGTTATAAGTCTTATGATCCAATACTTCATCAATTTCAAAACCGGTAGTGTATAAATCAGCAAAGATATCTAGACTTTCCTTTAGATCAAAATATTTTTGCCTTTTTATGATCGATAATGTATGGAATCTACACACGATAAATAATTTATGACATAAGTATTGATTCAAAATTAAACAAAATTGCGACTTTATTTTTTAGCGCTTGAAATCAATTTTTGGTCGTCATGTTCAATTTAGTATGATTCCCGAAAGCACCAACCATTGCAGCAATGTATTTTTGAAATGTTCCCGTGTAATACTTTCTTCCTGAGCTATTCCAGGCACATAATAGCGCCGCGGCGCCGACGCAAAACGCTAAAACAAAGTGGCAAGTATGCACGCTGAATCATCGGTATGTTTAGAGAATTATGGACTGATACTGCCGAGGATTTTAGCGTCCTACATCGTGAGACTAGCCTTGCGTCGGGGATGAAAGAGGAAAACCAGCACTTAAAAATGATAGCGCTGAATGTTGATGAATATTTCTCTATTATTGTTAAAAACAGAAGAGACAAGTATTGAGAGAAAGATGTACAAGAGATTATGGCAGTAGACTGGATTAGTAAAAGGTATTAATGAGGAAATGAGTGGAAATGTTAGATGATCGACAAATATGGTAATGGTAAAAATATATATAACTCAAAGGTGACTGACTGACTGACTGATATAGTGATCTATCAACGCACAGCCCAAACCACTGGACTGATCGGGCTGAAATTTGGCATGCAGGTAGATGTTATGACGTAGGCATTCGGTAAGAAAGGATTTTTCGAAATTCCACCCTTAAGAGGGTGAAATGGGTGGTTGAATTATTTTTCCATAGGCCACGCCGCGGGTGAAGCAGCGGGCAGAAACTCGTATGGTAATAATCATGGTATATATCAGTCAAATTGAGTTTTTTGTGTTTACTTATCCTCAAACGCAACATATAAAGTCAAGACCAACAGAGTCCAAAGCGATTCAAAGATAAAAAAAAAATTATTATCCGCGGCAGGACATGTATTTATGCACAGAAAAAACAGCAAATATTTGTTCAGAGTCTGCTGTGGGACAATGGTCCTCATAGTTCCTGGTTCCCTAGACACAGGAAATCCTATTTATGGTCCAGGATCTATGTATGTGATCATTGGGCGATATTGTTATTATTATTAACATGTAAAATGTGACGGGTATTTCCGGTGGCGCAGCCCACATAAATAAATCTAGCGATAAAGTAAATTGCGAAATAGTTCAATCACTCCGTCCGATCCACAAATCTCAGTCTATTACTTCAGACAAATAGAAAAACTAAATCCAAAACAATAAACAAACGATAAATCTGGTTTAAACGCACTATAAATATGCCAGAAAAGTGTGGAAATACTTTAGCAGCCGAGCTCTGCTCCCAGTCTCAAGGACAGAATCTATGGAGCATCTACACGAGTGTAGAAAAGATCGTCATCTCATTTCAGTAGATTACTACTCTAGGTAAAAAAACGAGTGTGCTTTAGACCACACGACTGAAGTAAAACATCTTTAATTTAGCTCCATCTATTGGCTGGTATACCTAACTTTGTTGAATTTTAATGTCGCCATTTTGACAATTGTAAATTGTAATTTTACCGGACATATCAACATAATATTTTTTTTACTTTGTTTTGTTGATAATGGAGATCTACGTGAACCAAATTCAACTTCCGTTCGCCTCACATTCACAAGTCATGCGTAAAAAATTTTAACTCAAATAATATTAAGTATAACAATAAATACTTACATGGCCAAAGTAATATAAACTCCTAGTGAATCAAAACGATCGCCAACAGTGCCAAAGCAAACACATAATTTCGCAAATACACAAAATTAATTATAGCTTCTTAATTAATTACCGTCGTAATTAATTATGATACCATCACGGAACTAATGTTGGCGCCAAATAAGTAAACATTTTTTTCTTCCAATACAAATGTAGTAATAAAATTTGTTATAATAGGACTGCCTCGTGTAAGGTCGATATGATAGATGGATACAATAATAATAATTATAACTAAATATTGTTAACATGAATATTAACAACGTTAAGTTTTGCGAAGATAAGTTGTAAAAGTAGGTACAAAATATATAATAAAAGAAGTAGATAGTATTGTATCTATAGGTATCTCCAGCTCTTGGACAATCAATGTGGGTTTTTGATGAATGTAAATATACTAGATGTTTTATATAAAGAAAGCTAACTATGAATATCAAACAGGAAGTTTAAAAACAGGAAGAACTAAATAGGAAAAGTATTTATGAAATTTAAATTAGAAACGACGAAAATCGAACAAAGCCAAGTAATGCGGAAATCACTTCATGTGAGATATAATCTTTTTAAGATCGAAAAATTGGTAAGATTTCTAAAAATTGAAAAAATTCAAGTGTTGGTGGTACACATGCGCGTGCGCGTGTGAATCTACAGAAATAGCGCGCCCGAATTATAGCACGTCGGATGGCGCCGGCGGCGGCGCCGGCTCGCCGCGTGTCGCGCCCACGCACCCCGCCGCCGCCGCCACTAGCCGTATGGAACCACCTTTATTCACTTATCGGACACATTTTTAAAAGCTTCCTACGAGAAGTGAACGGATAATTTTACTTCTAGGTTTTATAATTAGTTGCGTGGTTTTCAATAATTCATTCTGTCATTTTCGTTTATGCCTAATGCAATACATTCCATGAAAGCAATCTAAAAGTTTAAGTGCCATCCTCCGTTATTGAATAATCGGTTTTTGTATAATTAACGCAGTTATTAATTATAAAAAAAGCTGCTTTGATTCAATTTTCCATGTAGCCAAAATAAGAAATCAAAGGAAAATTAGTTAATATTTAGTTAATGTGATTTCAGCACTTAAGTAATTTTATGGTTAGTGTTTAATTAAAGACACATTACACGAGAAAAATGTGTAATTACATCAAAAGTGAAGGGCGGGTTAATCGGTCAAAGGAAGCCGTAAATTACATTTTCCTGCTGATCGTCCTTATCTCTTAATTTAGTTTGATTCATATTCTTAGAACGTTCAGCGTTTCTTGCGACACTAAGTAGATTGATGTCACCGAGTTCAGTGTCACTAGCAGGTGACGTAACCACATTCTGATGAGGTTTCAGTATAAAATCTGCGAAACAAATACCGATCATAAGTGCCTCATTAAAATTTAAAGATTGTTTACCAAGAAGCACTCCACGAATATTTCATCATGGCCGTAGTGGTCGGCGCTAACTCGTCGGGCGCCAGACATAATAATCTGAATGAAAACAATTTTAACACTCGCGCACATTTGATGCCCTTTTTATTACCCTTTGACCACAATAAAGTTTGATAAGGAGCTATTGCAAAAATAAATAATGTGGAGTGTATTGGAGAGATAAAGAGAGATAATGCTACCCATCGTATTGGCTTAGAAAAAGCGAACGCGGCACGGAACTGGGCTGTCGATCGGATCGCCGCTCTAGGCAGCCGTAATACCGGAAGGCATGTGTGACGTACCTACTTACTATACGGAACAAGAATTCAGATACTGCCAATGCTCGCACTGACTTGCACGTACAAAAAATAGCGAACTTTGCTCTCGACGTACATATATGCAACATAAATATTGATATAAAATAAATATAATTAAAATAAAAATAAATAAATAAAAAAGAATATTAATGAGAAACTTAATTATGAAGTTCAAAGGATCTCACCTAGCGTTAGAAATTTAAAAAAATACTGCGTCCAAATAAAACAATATCCAACAATGTCCAAAAAAAATTGATATCCAACTACAAGAACATTAGGGTCGTGCGTGAGACAGAAATAATGATTTACTTGTTTTGCACATAACTATTTTGCAAACCATAACTGAGATCATTAGACGAATATCAAACAATTTAAGTATGAATTTAAAAACATTTCAGTTTTAGAAATTAGAGTCCCATCACGGAATAATAAGGATACTAAAGTTTGATAACCATTACTGGAGCATTATTCAACAGTTGTTTTATTAATTAGTGCCGCCTAATCCCTGAGAAGGCCCCTTCTCGATAACCTGCCGAACGACGCGAGGGACCGACGTAATTCTTACAACATTACGACAACATTCGAGTGACTCAAGTAGATGCTATTACTGTTTAAAATTAAAGTTTCTCTTCAAAAATCAAAATAATGACTTGTTGTGGAATATCGCGGACCAAAGTACCTGTAACCACTTCGAAAGAAATACGAATAATCCAGCTTGCCCATAATTAGGACGTCGCGAACTCATAATTATAAATAAATATAAGTGGACATTTCACACAGCGCCATCTAGCCCTTAACTTAGCAAAGCTTGTACTATACTATAACCAGATAACTGATACAATACCTAGATACTTTGTGTTTGTAAATACATACATAGAATACAATATAACACCCAGATACAGAACAAACATCGATGTTCATCGCACAAATGTTTGTTCTGGGTGGGAATCGAACCTGCAGTTTAGAAGGCAGGGATACTACCAACTGAGCTAGCGGGCCAGGTATAATAATAGAACCGAAGAAAATTCTATGAAGCAGTAACATGACCAACCTTACCTAGAATGTACAATAGACAAATATAAACAATAGTTATAAATTATTTCCTAGAGATGCAACTAAATGAGGCCGCTAACAAGTGAAATGAACGATTGCCGACACGTCGTCGTCGCGTCGGCCACTCCGATAGGTGTAGGTAATAAAAGACGACAATTTTTCCAGTTTTGCAAGAGCCGGCGTCGGGAGCAACCGGTTCTGTCACAGGTGCCGCCGGTGAATGGGCCATTTCGTGACACACTCTTTGCCAATAGACGTTTAATCGACAATATCGCGACGCAATTCAAGCCATAGGTATTTTATATCAAAGATCAAAGAGAATCGGGGCGAAATACTAAATGGTTGCTGCATCTTCTAAATACTTTTCAAGTTCTCGACTACCGGATGACTGTCAATAGCTTTGTTACAAGGCATTCGCAACAAACAGCTTTTTTGAATGCATGCCTATTCCAATGCATACAATAAGGGAACCATTCACAAATTCAACAAAGCAACCCAAAAACATGACCAGACTACAATAAAACAAGAAAAAAAACCGATCACGAAAATCGAGTTGAGCTTACGCAGTGCGGCGGGCGTACCTGCGGCGGCGCAGCCTCGCTCCCCGCGCCCCGCCGCGCCCCCGCAGGCGCGACACGGCGGGCGCCGGCGCCAGTCAGCCGACAAGCAATTATGGCTAAATAAATATCGGCCATGCCGCCGACTCCGACGGGTCGCTAGCATCGGCAGATGGATAATACCCGTATGTATCTAGACGACGTCATTATAATTTCGGACCCCACTTGTAAGTCTGTGAATTGGCGTGTGGGCACCAAACCACTGGTATGTACTTCAATAGTTAGTGCTCCTCGACCGTGCACATCCGTCATTGACGTGGGCTTAATTGCCGGATGTGGGTGACTGATTTCCGTAACGAGTCTGAGATGACATTCGGCGGCGGCAGCGCCCGAGGTGATCTTGACATCCCGCGGGTGTTTGGCGTCACGCCGACGCCTGCGCTCGATAAGATAAGGATCCTCTTGTCCCCTAGACCTGGATGGAGGCCGCGGTCGCCGCCGCCCTGGTGGAGCCGGGACTGAAACGCGACGACTCGCATAAAAACATTCACAAATAAAGGCCGGCGGCGCGTGATTGGCGCCGATCTCTATAAGCGCGACTCAGACACGTACTACGCTTTAAAGATTAATGTGCATGAACATGTCGGTTCGTAGTTAACATTCCTTGATTTAGAAATCAAGGTCTTCCTGTAAATAAAACAGTGTAATCACGAATCAATAGTCGGGCTCCGTTTAATGAACGCGACGAAAAACGTGATAAAGCAAACGAAACAGGTGTCGGAAAACGAACAGTCGTCGATGATTAAATTTACGATGAACCGTACGATCCACAACATCGTAAAACTGAAGCTGTAACGGCGGTGACGGTGGCCGCTCTAGCGAAACACAATCGCCGTGAAATACGACCGATCATTTATGGATGAAGAATGTCATTTATGTATTTGGAAATGGCATCTTAGTTTCAATGGGAATCTAAATGGAGCACGGAAAAGCTAGAACAGCATTAGGTACCTATAACCATGTAAATGTGAAAACGATTTGGAGGTGCACAATTTATATTATGCGAATTGTAAGTATATTTAGCGGCGGGAAATGTTTGCGAAAGTTTACAAAAACAGTGGCGCCATGAACCCGTCGAGACAGCCGACACACCGTGCCACGGCACCGCAAAAAATTATCCAGGTGAGGTCTGTTCGAGGCTCATGCCCAAAGAAACCAGGTGGTTTCGAATAATTATAGAGAGTTGGTTTTTTATTTCCTTTACAGTTTACTTTGACAATTTGTTTAATATTCCAATAAGGATATTATATCTTGAGGACAGCGTGTGGCGCATACAGCTATATGCCCGCAGATTTTTACCTTTATACGGTCTTTTGTGTTTTGCTGCTTTAGACTGCCTTCACAGAATTATATCTTATTATTTGCAATTAGCTATTGCTTCAACTTGATTATTCTATTATTAGGATTAGCAAATCTCTCCCCACTGCAGCGCTATTTCGAATAGCTTACGAATATCAAGATGTACACGCGCAACCATTGAGCAAATTACCCAACCGGTAATGCGTGCGCGCAACTGATTTGACCAATTTGAAACCCATTTAAGGCGATACAAGCGAAAGTGAATGGCTAAGGACCACTTGCCAACACATTACTCATGTTTGAAGACTTGGTTTAAGATACGATTTAACGTGGAATTTGTCAATTTTTAGGTGTGATAGTTCAATAATGTTTCATACAAAAGTATTTTTCGCCATATTTCTCTAGATCACTGAGCTTAGGAAACTATTTTTGGGTAGCAGAAAGCGAAGACATCTAAACTGCTTAAGTCATTAGTTAGACTCAGACTACACGAGGCCCTAAGCGAGCGCCAGAGGCCTTACTATTACCACATAAGGAAACATTAATATTCATGTTTTTCTTGGCTTTCTTCTTAATTAATATGCTAACAGGCATTGTCAACACACCTACGTACAAGCCCCTTAGTAATATACTACGGTGCAGTGGGCGGCAGTTTGTAGGCGATTGACTGCGCGTGAGTTGATGTCATGGCCATTCATTGCTTCGGAAACTACGGATTTAACTTTAAGATTCTCTTCAAATTTAGTGCTCGATTATTTAATAGACATTTTAACCACATAAAAATTCTTTAACTATCAAAGACGTTATAGATATACCTATATACGCAGAAACTGAAGGAAACGACGAATGTACGCACGTTTATCTTCATCACTGCTGAAATATATAGTATAATATATAGAAATATAATAGCCATCGTAATTTACAGTGCTGATAAATTGCCAATTGTGCCCAGCTACTACAGGCAAGGATTATTAATCTGCTTGACGAGTAAGTTATTAGCGGCACCACTAATTATTATAATTTCAGTTTATAGTTCAACGAAGTCGTCACAGATCAAGAAAAATACATTTTATCATCACAGACAGATACCTAAGTTATACGTCATCACTAAAAATAGAAATACGAGATTTTCGGAGCTAAGGATGTTTCAATTCCTGTTCGGATTTTAGATTCCTTATTTGAAAGCGGTCGTGGTAAGGGTCACGGGGTCAGGAAACGCAGAAGGCGGAATGTGGCCGTTTACCTAACAAAGGCTGATGGCGGTAGCGCCATTGCCTGACGAATTAAAAAGTTAACGGGCTGTGCGTGGCGCGGCGGCCGTCGCTCGCGGCGCGGCACGCCGGCGCCAGCGCCGTGACCTTGTCTAGTTATCGCGAGCAAGTGACCCTCGCGCGCGCACATTAGGTGATAGCCGCTTTTACACACCCGCCGTACCCACCCTGAACAAAACAACTGACGTCAACACATTATTACATGTCATTCAAAACCAAAACTTACTTTTTATCCTATTGAACGAAATAATTTGAGAGAGATACAAATTCAGGTACCAAAGATGATAAAAGAGAGAACGGTAATGTAGAGCCAAATGAAAATGAAAGCGCAACGTCTGCTGAAACGAATACATATAAAGTCCTAGGAAACATACATGATGTCACGACTAAAAATAGAACCCCGAAGTCGAATGATACTGTTTACATTACAAATCTAATGCACGGATGAAAGTTCGAAGATCGTTGATAAGTGGAGAGAATGTAAAGGCGCGAGGGCCACCGGTGACGTCAGGACTCACGCAAAGATACAGAAACAAACAGTAGCGATAAATACGCTGATAATAATTGGCACTGATAACTGGATGCAACCCACGTGAAGTAACTGGTAGAACGCGTGAATACACCAAATACTAATGACAAAATGGAAGATACGATAGTATCAGATGTTAGAGTGGAAGTAGAGAAAGTACACCGCTTTGAACATCAGATATTTGACAACACGCTTCAGACAAATTTCAACAGGCGTTTGAGGTTATGTTATGTTACATTTAGTCTCAAATCA
Source organism: Ennomos fuscantarius (assembly GCA_905220475.3). Lineage (NCBI taxonomy): Eukaryota > Metazoa > Arthropoda > Insecta > Lepidoptera > Geometridae > Ennomos > Ennomos fuscantarius. The sequence continues at coordinate 743,170 of HG992032.1, forward strand.
ACAATGATAGGTGATATCTAGGTTATATTTTCACATGAAATCGGAATTCTGAAAGTAAAAGCATTCATCCAAACTTGTTACCAAGAGAGTTCTTGATCCAAATCACGACACGAAAAGCATTCATTCTGACAACGATCATCCATTCACTTGAACAATATCGCTTGATCACATTCTATTTTGAAAATAACACCGGCAGTGAGCGCACTGAGATCCGAAATCGAATACGATTCGACAGCAGCGGGCGGTGTGCGGTGTTTACTTGATGCACTTGTTGCGCGGGTCAACGGCCGCGTCACGTACCGGGCTTGCAGAGGCGGCTCCAGTGGTAGGGGTTGCAGCACTGCTGGTCAGGGCACAGCGGCAGCCGGCGGAGCTCGGTCAGGTCACGGAGCTCGGGGAAGCGGAAGACGCGGAGGACTGCGAGGCGAAGTTGTGGGGCGGCGTGGCCGGCCGGCACGCACTCGAGGCCGGCGGCGCCCGCGTCCAGCGCCCGCGCCAGCCGCCGCAGCTGGTCGTCGGCCAGGGTGGGCGCACCGGCCGCAGCCAGCCGCCGCCGCAGCGCGCGTCTCCGGAACATCACATGCCGCCGACGGCGTCACAAGTCGCGCGGCCTCTCGCGCCACGCGACACACTCACGCTGGCGACGCGACATCACTCGCCGCCTGCGGGCACTCGACTGACGGACTGAAGGCCCGACCGCCCGGTGCACTGACGTGCCACGATGAGACGTCTCCAGGGCACATTCTCCCACATTACTTTTATTGAGAGTCTTGGGAGAAACGCTTCGTGTTATTCCATCAGCTATTTTTAATGTTTTAATAATCGGATCTAATAGGTTCATATGTTTATGCGGTTGTATAATACTCTCCTAGTTTTGCCGAATGCTTTTCTATATCACCTGCACTGATAATATCTGGAATATCAGGTCAAGATAAATAATATCAATCCTACTGATATGTATAATATTGACAAAACATACTTGTTATGTAATGTGGGTTAAAGTGCTCTACATTTTAATTTGCTCTAGCACAGTTAAGTTACACATTACAGAGCTCCTACTGCAATGTTGACATTTAGTGTGGACAGTGAATTCGTCTACATTTCTTTTATCAATTTATCTCATATTTATCTATGCTTAAAACCTTTTCTTCTAGAGGGAAATAAATACTTTTTGTTTTATTGTTTAAAAACTTATAATTTGGAGTTTTGCCGGGAAAACGAAAAAGATCGCATCGCCGCATTGTATTATTTTCCAAAACTTGTGTTATCTTCAGTGTTAGTGCATAAAATCGGTGGCATTCTATTCGTTAAGTGCTGGATTACAGGCGTGAGTATGGGAAAATGGTATAATGATGGTGAAACGTTTCTTTTCGTGTTGTTTCCAAAACTCCATAGAAGCTTCAAGTAAGGTTGCCACCACTTTACTAGGAGTATGACTTTGACTAGACTATGACTTGACTTGATGACTTCGACTGTGACTTGACACATATTTGCGTAAATATCATTAACTTGAAAAATTATCAATTACTTGACACTGGCTAAATACACAAAAGTGTGGAGCCAAAACATAAAAAAAACTTATAATTTTTTCTTGAATGAAGTATTCAGTTATCCGGTAAAAAAACCTAAAAACCATGATTGATATTTCACCATCATCGCATATCAACAATTTGTATGTTTCTTAAAAGTGTTGTTATTACAACCTCCATTGTTAATCTGACCAACGTTTTTTACTATGGGAAACCGATAACTGATAGAATACTTGTACTTTTTTGTTTATAAATACATACAATACAATTAACACATTGATGTTCATTTGTTCATGATGTTCCTGGGTGGGAACTGAACCTACAAACTACAGTTCAGAAGGCGGGGTTACTACCGACTGAGCTATCGAGTCAGTCATTAGAATGTGACTATACCGTGATGACTATAAGTGTATCGATGAACAGCACGATCTTCCTCTCTTTTGTTTCTCTATTTTCATGTAGGAATCGGGCTAGTGATCTAATAATCTACCATCATATAGCTACAAGATGCTGTAATTCAGTAAGACAATGAGAAATGAAAGTAAGCAAGAATGCTTCTAGTAGTCATCGAGATGATATAATGTGACATTTACAAAAAAATTCACTAGTTCATACTTCAGCTACGTTCATTTAGTGGAAGTTTAGATCTTTTTTGTACTACTTCAGTATGCTAGGTACTTCTCTGTTCCAATAACCTGTCAAGAATATAACACCAACTTCCCAAAAACTCGGCAGATTTCCAAGCGGTGGGCACCCTAAGGCGGGGCGCGGCGCGACGCGCGGGGGCGACGCGGCTGGCGCCACCGACGCGGCGTCAGGTGCGCGCGCGAGTGTGCGTGCGGCGCCACCTCACCCACACACCCTTACACTGTACACACGTACACGCATGCACTACCATCCACACAGATACGGCGATCACAATCGCCTGTATCTACCTACTAGTGCGCATGGTGATTACTTGACATAATAATTATATCCTTCAAAACAATTAGCAATGATAATTAAACAATAAAAACTGGTATAATCGACTTTGACAATATCAAACTTAATTATGGTTACTTAATTATGTTTTTCATTAATAATTAAGGTAGTACCTAAAGTGTAAAATATATCCATGGTAATACTGTATGGTATCCCATTACCGAGGAGATATATGTACTTCTCAATGCCATTAAAAAACAAGTTGAATTAATTACCTACTTATCCATGTCAACCAATTCACAGAATAAAACACAACCATACGTTACATTTATTAAATTTCTGCTATTTCATACGTACGGGATACAATTCGTACCAGGCAAATATTGAACTAAAACATGTCACCTCTACCTCGTTAATCTTTGCCTATTCATCGTTCGGAATGTGCAGAGCGAAAAGATACATCAAGTTCATAAATAACTGCGCTGCCGCAAGATATCGCCGAATCTTTGCACCCGCACCGTGCTGCAATTATCACTTACTGCATAACGACATCATCACTAATGTTTTTTTTTCTATCAATCAAAATGTATATAGTATAATATAGTATAAATATACATAATAGCAATCTATACATACAAAATTCAAAGTCCTGACAGACTGACTTATATATCAACGCACATCCTAAACCGCTGGTCCTAGAGACTTGAAATTTGGAAGGTGTGTTCTTTGTAAAGTGTAGGTATCCACTAAAAAAGGGTTTTCGAAATTACATCCCTAATAGGGTGAAATGAGTGGTTGAATAGTCTATGAAAAAACTTCTTCATTTCTTATAAACCACGCGGGCGAAGCCTCTGGCAGAAGATAGTTAAACGTACGGGTCGCCGGAGGTTAGCTTAGCCTAGGGAATTCTGTATTTTTTTTATATTTATTCATAGGAAAACTTTTCACATAAAGTAAGTTTACTGTAAGTAAAAGAATTTAAGCCAGTTACAAGTTTCCACCTATAGAACTATTAGTTGATACAGAAATAAGGTAACAGTAGGTAGCTAATGGAATTAGCATGAAAATACCTACTTTTACTATAACTACTACTATACCTACTTTACTATACCTACCTTTACTGAATAGGTCTCATGCTGCATGAGACCTATTCAGTAAACTACTAAGTTTGAGAAACAAAAAATTCAGATTACCAATGTTTGCCTTATGGAACTCACGCCGCCAAAAAAATGTCATAAACATTGTAACTCTTTAAAAAGTCATTGAGCAATGAAGTTGTTCTCCAGAAGAAGGTATTTTACTTGTAGTTTGTCCTCGCCAAAGGAACAGAAAGAAGCGGTGTATGCCGGGAATTAAATGTTGTAGTTTGAAGGGAAATTTTGCTAAGTAAAACTAGACTTTTTTTTGTGTTTTGGCTCCTCACTTTTGTGTATTTAGCCAGTGTCAAGTAATTAATAATTTAGCAAGTTAATGATATTTCACGTAAATAACGTGTCAGGTCACAGTCAAAGTCATCAAGTCAAGTCATAGTCAAGTCTAGTCAAGTCATACTCCTAGTAAAGTGGTGGCAACTTTACCAGAAGCTTCTATGGAGTTTTGGAAACAACATGAAAAAAAACGTGTCACCATCATTGTACCACTTTCCCACACTCATGCTTGTAATCCAGCACTTAACGAATAAAATGCCACCAATTTTATGCACTAACACTGAAAATAACACAAGTTTTGGAAAATAATATAATGTAGTTACGTGATCTTTTTCGTTTTCCCGCCAAAACTCCAAACACTAGACTTACTAATAAATAAATGGTCATGATTGTGTATGTATGGTGCGTGCGTGCGTGCGTGCGTGTATGTGTGTGTGTGTGTGTGTGTGTGTGTGTGTGTCTGTGTGTGACATCATTTTAAGATATATTTTCATTGGACATGATCAGTCTACAGAACTAGAAGGAAGTTATTGATTACCTAATAATAAAATTATCTGTTATTGCATAATGTCAGTTTACTAAGATTGTGATAGAGGCTCGTATTACAGAACTGCGCTCAACCGTGAATCTCTGCTTAAGACGAGATTTCATTCACAAAATGATCAAATAGTGAATGAAATCTCTATTCGAGTTTCAATGAACGACTGAACGTAGTTCTGTAATACGGGCCTTTGATTGTATTTCTGTATTGATGGCAGTAAGAGATCGCTTTAAGCTATAAGACCGCCCATTGTGACACTTAGTTTTTAAGTTTGTGCTTGTAAATTGTTCCTGTAATGTCGTGTTTCAACAAAGAGTTTTATCTATAATATCTATATTTATCTATCTATCTATACATAACTAACTGTGCCACGTGGCTTCATCCGCGTGGTGAAAACTTTCATACTTTATAAACTTTTTCTTTCATAAGAACCTCCTGACAATAAAAAACTCAACAAAAAAAGATTTAGCGAAAATGTTCCATCTTTTCACGCGTGATGCGATGACCAAGGGAAATAGAGATTTATTTTTATATTATACGAAGATTTACTTATTTGTAAACTAGTAGGTTTCTAGGTGGCTGTAGTATAAACCCATCCTTCCTAAAAATAAAAAGTAGCTCTATACATAGATTTGCAGCTGCCATACAAAAATAAAAAGATCGAGCCATGAATCACTAATAAAAAAGAAAGAACTCATTAAGTATTAGAACTGACATTTGTATATAAACTTTATACAGAGACTTATTTATTTAACGAGTTTCTGCCCGCAGCTTTGCCCGCGGCGTGACCTATGGGAAAATAATTCAACCACCCGTTTCACCCTCTTAAAGATGGAATTTCACCAATCCTTTCTTAGCGGATGCATACGTCATAACATCTACCTGCATGCCAACTTTCAGCCCGATCCGTCCAGTGGTTTGGGCGGTGCGTTGATAGATCACTATGTGAGTCAGTCAATCAGTCAGTCACCTTTGAGTTATATATATTTAGAGAGATACCTATCTATAATTCGGTCTGCTTCAGATTAGAGCATCGTAACAGTACATTATGACACAAGTGTGCTAAGTCGATCATTGCGCGTACCAGGCGCGCGACCCGTAGGCGAACGTTATAATGAGATGAGAGTGTAATGATCAATGCACACGTGTTTCATACGTTTTACATCACACTTGCGAGGAAAAAAACCGACTTGTATTATTATTAACTTTTGTAACAAATTTCAGGTTTCTATTAATCAAACGCGCTCAGATACTAACCAAAGAGTTGGGTTATGCCCCGTATGCCACACTTCCGCTATGCCACAGTCGAATCAATCAAAAAGTTACCTACCGAAAATGCCCGCTATGACACGATTCACTAAGGCTTACACAGAACAAAAGAGGGTACAGTTAAAGTAAAAAGTGTTTTTAATTTTTGATGTAAATTAAAATAAATATTATACGTATTTACACAGGTCAAGTCTATGGCGCGAACAATAGATTAGAAAAAATATTAAAGTATGTGTTTTGTTTCTTTTACATGAAAACCACCGTGCATATATTATGTTGCTATTCCATTCCATGCAAGGTTGCCTGGAAGAGATCGCTCTGGGCGATAAGACTGCCCATTGTTACGCTTTGGTTAAGTTTGTGCACTTCTTTTTAATTATTTAAGATGTGGTGTTACAATAAAAAGTTTATCTATCGATGTATCTAAAGGCGCGAATGAAATTTAAATCCAACCGATATCAAAAATATTTAAACAAATATATGTAACGAGCTTCTGCCCACAGCTTCGCCCGCGGTGTGGCCTAAGGGAAAATAATTCAACCACCCATTTCACCATCTTAAGGGTGGAATTTCAAAAAATCCTTTCTTAGCGGATGCTTACGTCATATCATCTACCTGCATGCAAAATTTCAGCCCGATCCGTCCAGTGGTTTGGCTGTGCGTTGATATCACTATGTGAGTCAGTCAATCAGTCAGTCACCTTTGAGTTATATATATTTAGATAATGTGAATGAATAATTTGGTCTTTAAAACTTTTATATGCATTATTATAATATGATTATTACCTTATAATATGAATTATTATGAAATAGAATAGAGATAATAGAAATATACTAATATAATATTTTTTTTGTTATAAAATATAATTTTATCGAGATGTTTACTGAACAAAAAAGGTCGAAAACCTTAGACAAAATGAACCACGTCGTACTTTTATCGGACTTTTTTTTTATGTAGATATAGGAGTGGGTGTTTTCTAGTTTTGATTTAAAGTTAATATACTTCATAATACATTGAATAATGTAAAAATGATATACTTTCTATCTGGGAAAATGTAAAATTGAAATAATTTATATCTCGGATAATGTAAAATTTGTATACGTGACAAACCAATGATTGGCTTGAATGATTTGAATTGAAGGGGTGAGAACAAAAAGGGTTTATCTGATTTTTTTCACAAAATGACTTACGGGTATCGTTGGATTCACCGTGAAATTATCTTCAATAATACATTCTCAAAATACCGAAATGTGGCTTAAATCTCGAGATTTGAGTCTAAAAACGGTTTATCTGTCACAGGAATACAGTTCGCTTATCATATAAACATTATTATATTTATTTTATATTTTTACAGTAATTGTATTAATTAGTACTATATTTAGTATTTAAAAATAGAATTAAAACAATTTCAAGCAACTGAAACTTACATAAACCTTTTCTACTACCTTATAAGCACTCTACATTAAAATGACGCCGTTGACGTTTAAAGTCAATTTTCTCGAAACTGTCAATTTGTCAGTTAAACCCATTTTATTCTCAACCCTTCAATTTGCTTTTGATACGTAAATCAGTACGCATACCTAATAAATACTGTAATATAATATATGTATCTATAAAATTAATACACACCCGCATCATGTCTGTCCGACATCCTGAACAAACATCTCCAGCCTGCCACAAACTTCACTTTTACGAACAAAATCGTTAAACGATTTTATTGTTTAGTATTGTATGAAAAGTTCAGTTAGTTACTTGGTACTTTTCACTCATAAAATCAATAAAATTAGTTCAAAAATTAAGTTATTATTCTAAACTTAATTTACATGCGTATATTTAAAAGGCAAGATAGTATTCTATATTTGTCAAAACATTTTTTTACTGTAGCCTTTTGTATCTATCTAAAAGTTGAAATGACAGTTTAGTTTTCCTAAAGCTCGCGGACTTTTCCCCGAAGTTTCCACACGAGATTACGGCGGGTGTCATTGCGGCCGGTCCACTCGCGAATGGGTGAAAAGCGGGAAAAACTCCGTATTTATGCGTGCGCATTTATACCACAGATTAAGTGATACTTCTCCGTAAGTTATACGGGGTTATCCCCTTGGCGCCAACTCGTGAATGAAACTGAATGAGGCTGCGAGTGGCTTGCTTCTGAATTTTCTGTAAGAGTTATATTATCAGTGTTTGAAGCTATCGATTTTTTTTTATGTTCAGGGACGACATGACTGTCTAATTGTTTAGCGACACCGCTACCAATATCTGTTACAGATATAATCTGGTTTTAAGAATAGATTGAACCTTTACCTATTTTCTAGGCAACATCTTTACTAACAACAAAGTTCGTCTGTAGGTCCCACCGCTTTGCCAGTTACTCTGCCACCAAGCAGTAGTGAAAGCCTTAAAGTTGGACGTAACGACACTCCTTAAAGAAAAAAATGTAACAGTGCCAGTCATTATATACCTACTTAGTCAAATGCCTTTACTTTTACTGTAACTACAATATTAGATATAATACAATAGTATTTAGTTGATACTTATCAACTAAATACTACCTAATACAAAAAAACACATTTGGACTATAATGGCCGCGATGACCTATAGACAGTCATAATGCTCCGGCCCACTACCAATAAGTAGCATAATTATAATATATATTATATTATTATTACTATATGATATATTATAACAATAAAGTAGTATTTAAATACGGGCATTTATTTTATTATTTCCTTATAAAAAGGGGTCTCACAGACACCTTCATTTCATACAAAGAAAATACCGGGACGATGTTAGTATCCGTATATATTTTTCAGTTATTTTAATTAAAAAACCAAAATAATAAAGTGGTTTTCATAAAACCTGATATTTTATAATAAGCTTCTTAGTTAATTAATAAATACATCGAAAGTACTTACCTAGCTACTGTAAATAAAAATAGGCGTAGGTAATCCAACCATTTAATATTTTACCTATAAAACAGTTACCTACTATGGCCTAATATACCTAACTAGGAATCCTTATTTTTTCATGCAATTAAAATAGCCTATTTAATTAGTGATAATGTAGCATTCAAATGGTGAATGAATTTTTAAAATCGGTCCAGTATATTTTGAGACAGTTCGTTACAAACATACTTCCATACAAATCTTTCCTCTTAATAATATTAGTATAGATATAGGCTCTTTAGTATGATTTAAAAATATTGGTTCCATTATTTTTAGGACGGCAATGCAAGGGTCGCGAATTTGCCGTGTAAAAGATTTCAACGCACGCTCTCTCTAGAATCGCGTCTGGTATATATTTATGGACTGTAAAAATCATTGAGTAGTCTATTAGAGTGATTTGCGTTTTCGGAGATTCTATATAGAATTAATTAATATATATAATTATCACTTAATTTTCCTTTAAATAGGTTTTTATAGTTTTTAAAATCTTATTTTGGTTGATTTTATTTTTTGCTTGTCAAAATATTATGCAGAAAATCTAAGTAATATAAAGTGGGATTGTAGTTATATGCCTTTAAAAACAAAACTTGTAAAAAACAAGCCTCGTAACTCAGTTGTTTTACCGCAAAAAGTTGTGAGATCCATGTAATACCAAGTCTGTTACTTTATTAAGTCTCTACTTAAGGGATCATCTGTCTTAAGTTATTACGTAATTAGCTAACCTAACAACGTCTTATAGTGACTTTATCAATAAAAATATAATAATTACTAAACATAAAATAATATAGTGAAAATGTAGATTAATTATTAAATAATAATTGCTAAATTAAAATAATATAGGGAAAATGTAAATTAATTACTTAATAATAAAACAAGATATTTTTTATTATTTTTACTCGTTGTTTTGGCTTATTGTATACACCGGTACACAATACAATTCATAGATAAAACTATTTACTATTTAACAATAATAAAAAAAACAGATAAAATAATGAACATTTTCTTCGTATTGTGTTCGTGTGAAAAGCAATCACATCATATTTTCAATAAAGAAATTATTCCAGTATCGTACGATCAAAACTTACACGAAGCACTTAGGAAAATAATCTCACAGGAGTCACAAGTCACCTTTTCACCTCTATCCCCAGACTAGAATTAATCAGAGACGAGCTTTACCGATGTTGTCCAGTAGATATCAGTGGACATTATCTCTCCATACCTAAATATGTTAGGGGATGGATACATACACTGACAGTAAAGTACCCATACCTACCATTTTATTTTATGTTTTGGCTCCACACATTTGTGTATTTAGCCAGTGTCAAGTAATTGATAATTTATCAAGTTAATGATATTTCACGCAAATGTGTGTCAAGTCACAGTAGAAGTCATCAAGTCAAGTCATAGTCTAGTCAAATTCATAGTCCTAGTAAAGTGGTGGCAACTTTACTTAAAGTTTCTATGGAGTTATGGAAGCAACACGAAAAGAAACGTTTCACCATCATTATACCATTTTCCCACTCTCACGCCTGTGATCCAGCACTTAACGAATAAAATGCCACCAATTTTATGCATTAACACTGAAAATAACACAAGTTTTGGAAAATAATACAATGCGGTGACGCAATCTTTTTCGCTTTCCCGCCAAAACTCCCCCTGACGTTTTCAACCGACATCTATTTTTTTATGGTAGTGAGTGATGTGACGAGCTACTCGTTCACCTGATGTTAAGCGACACGGCCGTCCATAACAGAACAGTATCACTCGAAACTCCAAAATATAAAGTTTCGCGCAACACTGCACTGCGCTCATCATCCTGAGACATCAGCACAGTCTGGTTATAACATTACTCGACTGTGAGATCAGATGATAGTCTCAATTGCCCAGTAATTTCACTAGCTACAGTGCCCTTCAAATCGGAACACAGTAGTACTTGCACACTTCTGCTTGGCGGCAGAATAACTGGCAAAGCGGTGGTACCTACCTAGACTAACTTTGCAGAAAAATCCTACCACCTAATAAACTTCAAAGAAGGAAGTTATATATTCTCTATACTCAGAATAACGCATATGATTTGAAAATTTGTATATCACCTATCACCACTGTAAGTAATTATTCTTTTTCTTTCAGTAACAAACCATCTCAACGGAGAGCGGTACTAATTTTTCATTTTCCGTTTATCCCTTGTAAACTTAATTGAAGTAACACTTCTTTACGCACGCTTGCCTTGAAAGTAAGCTGGTGAGGCGAACGGAAGTTTACTAGGTGAAGAGAGAATATAAAAGTTACGTTTTCTATATTACTGTAGGAGCAAGAGAGATAGAGCTAAAGAAGTTTTACTTCAGTCGTGTGTTCTAAAGGACACTCGTTTTTTAACTATTTCATTTAAAGTCATGCTGTAGTTTTATTTAGCTGTCAAATAAGCCATTATAAATATTGAGTGAGCTTCATCGGTTTGTGTATACCTACCTTAAAGTCGATTGGCAGACGCAACGAGGTGGTAGGTGTCTACCCGCGCCGCGCCGGATCGGCGTCCGCCGGCCGGCGTCCCGCGGCCGCGCCGGCTGGGCGCGCCCGCTCTACAAGTACTGGGGCGGAAAAAATACGGGGGTTTTTTGAAGATCTCCTTGCTTGATTGTACATATTGGTTACTTCCTTGTTCTTTGGTTTAGTAATCTTCTCCTTGTGTAGCCAAGTGGTAGAGTCTCAGAATTTTAGGCAGCCTTAATAATAATAGCGCCCAACGATCACATACATAGATCCTGGACCATAACTAGGATTCCTTGGGTCTAGGAACTACGAGAACCATGGTCCCTACGACGCCCAGACTCAGAACAAGTATTTGCGCTATTTTCTGTGCACAAATACTTGTCCTGCTGCGGTAATTAAACCCGCGGCTTCCGGATTTCAGCTTAACGTGCCTTTCGAAGCTCTCAGTTGTATATAGATAGAAGATAACTCTTTATTGTCATACCAATGAAATTTACAAAATGAAATAAGAATATCTAGTGTGATTCTGCTAAACACAGTTTGTAACAGAACTATGAAAGCGACATTCTCATGTATTTTCGTGTTAATGTTTTTGTTCTGAACAAAATAAATTTTCTTTCTGTCTAAATAATTAAAATTAATTAATTATATATTTAGCAGAATAAAACTAGATATTCTTATTTCATTTTATAATAGGTCTTTACCTATGAAATTGCCGTATTGCAGTACAGACTTTTTCAAACAAAAAAAAGTTTTGATTGGCTATGAATTCTAAATTCAAATTAATTTTGTTTTAAAAATATGACATTCTATTTACAAAATAAGTCTTTTGTTTATTGATTAGCGTTGTATTTTCATTACATTTCAACATTTTTCCTCATAATGGATACTTTGAAATTTCGTGTAATTATGGAATATGAGTTCCGTCGTGGCACCAACGCGGCACAAACGACACGTAACATCAACGACGTTTACGGAGAGAACTGTACAAACGAACGTACAACCCGTTATTGGTTTGCTCGGTTCCATTCTGGGAATTTTGACTTGAAAAATTAACCTCGTGGTCGTCCGGAAACTTTGGTCAACAATGATGAATTAAAGGCGATTGCGGAAGCTGATGAATCTCAATCTACAGCTGAGCTGGCAGCAGCTTTTGATGTTAGCATCAAAACAATATTGGTCCATTTGCGACAGATTGGCAAGATAAAAAAGCTTGATAGATGGGTGCCCCACGAACTTAACGATCGCCAGCGCAACGTACGCGTCGAGACTTGCCTTGCGCTGCTTAACAAGCACAGAAATGAAGGAATCTTGAACCGAATTGTTACGTGCGACGAAAAATGGATTCTTTTTGACAATCGAAAGCGCTCAGCAAGTTGGTTAGATCCTGGTTCGGTACCAAAGCAATGTGCAAAACGAAAAATGACCCCTAGAAAGGTGATGGTCACAGTTTGGTGGTCTAGTGCTGGTGTGATTCATCATAGCTTTTTACAAAACGGTGAGAACATTACTGCAGATGTGTACATTGAAGAACTGACCACAATGATGGCGAAACTCGCACGTCTGCAACCAGCTTTGGTCAATCGGTCGTCTCCACTGCTACTTCACGACAACGCGCGACCCCATACTGCACAACAGACCGTCTCTAAGCTGCATGAGTTGGGTTTGGAAGCTCTCCCTCATCCGCCATACTCACCAGATCTTGCGCCTACCGACTATTACTTTTTCCAAAATTTGGACAACTTTTTAGCGGGAAAAAAATTCAATTCCCGAGAGGCAGTACAAAACGCCTTTGAAGAGTTTGTTGTCTCCCGTCCTGCTGATTTTTTCAAGAAGGGCATCCATAAACTGCCACAGCGTTGGCAAAGATGCATTGATTGCAGGGGTGATTACTTTGAATAAAAGAAATAAATAAGTTCGAAAAAAAAATACTTTAACTTTTTTCAAACAAAACGGCAATTTCATAGGTAAAGACCTAATATTTAAGATGAACTTCCGCGAAGCCAAGCCGTATTCTATCAATTAGATGAAATTTAGATAAATACAGAGAAAAAAAAAAAACTTTACATGTACTCGTATACCTTTGTATACCTTTTTGTAGCCGTCACCCATTAAGTAGTGTGAGTGCAGCGATTAGCGATTGGTTAGGAACGGCTACTCGTGCTTCGCTGTGAGCGTTTCGGTTTAGTGTTGAGAATATTGCGGTGCTCAAGTGGCTGATTTTTTTCACACCACAAATAGATAGGCACACTAGCGCATTCCACTTTAAGGTCCGTATTACAGAACGATGCTCAGTCATCGATCGGTGCTCAAGCAGAGATTTCATTCACTAATTTATTACTTTATGAATGAAATCTCTGCTTGAGCACCGGTCGATAACTGAGCATCGTTCTGTAATACGGACCTAAGACACTGAAATTATTGAAATGCATTTTACTGTCATTTCCCTCTACGCCGCTTTCTCCTATAGGCAAGTTTAAAGCGCTTCAAAGCACAAAATAATTAATCACCATTGTTACCACAAGATTAACATGTAGGTATATCAGTAGTATTAAGTTCAGTAGTTCAAAAATAAGTCGTCGTCGTAATCTGGACGCAGCTGGCGGCCAACCAGCCGACGTTTGGTTGGCTGCCCAAAAACCTATAAACTGCTTCCAATGCTAAATGAATTGATTTTATTGGTTGTTTGTTTCAGCTGCATAAATTATAGGTGAGAGCTATGTACTTAGTCCAAAAACGAGCTACAGAAACGAAACTAACACTGTAAATTCGTTAAGCACGCATACACCATTATCATTCTTCCATTTCATAATTACAAATTTGTATGGATTTGACAGTTTGAATACGCAGTTTATGTGCGCATATAATTTCTCGTGTTGCATTACAATCAAAGTTTCGTGATTGAGAGATTGAGTGAGTGGACAGGTATCTTCTAGACAAGCGTGTTACATCCTAGACCGTCCATTTACCATCAGATGAGATAGTGGTCAAACGCAAACCTATCAAACAATAAGAAGAAAACTGAGTATTTCAGTATAACTTTTGAATACAATGTTATTGTACTTTCCAAATGTTCAGTTTAGTAACGCTTGGGAAAATCACCTTTCCGCAGATTCAATAAATCACCAAAATAACAGCAAAACAAACATTCTAGGCATCATCGACTTGCTAATGAGCACGCATGATTGCCTATCCAGAGCCGATGCGATCAATCATCAAAGGTAGAGCAATCTATCTTGCAGCGGGTTTCACTCGATCATTGCCGCTGAAAGTAAAACGATTCAGAATTCACAAGTTCATGTTTATTAACACTCTCTGCCTCTGTGATGTGTTGGTTGAGCAGGTCGGCTCATAACCCGGAGGCGGCGGGTTCGATTCCCGCGACATGACAAGTATTTGTGCACAGAAAAAAAGCGCAAATACTTGTTCTGAGCCAAGATGTTGTGGGACCATGGTCCTCGTAGTTCCTGGGTCCCTAGACACAGCGAATCCTAGTTAGAGTCCAGGATCTATGTATGTGATCGTTGGGCGTTATTATTATTATTAAGGAGATGATAATACAGCCACCTTTGAAAAATCGTTGTGCTTTAAAGCTTTGTGGTCTATATAAGAAGACAAGAAATAGGGTTCCGGAACATCCTAAACACCTTGTTTTATATAGCTATAGAGTATAAAAATTACCCATCAAAATTATCTTTAAGGTTGTTTCCATAAAATTTATGTAAAAATTACTCGCAAATTAACTTTGTTAATGAAAATTTCTCTTAGGTAAAGAAGTTCATTGTTTTAAATAGAGAAGCTTTTATTAATTTAATAGATTTTTTTTATAAGTTCTCCGATGCGTACTTAGTAGTATATTTTTCTAAGAAAACAAGTTGCCATATCAATTATTAGCTTAATTTTTCCTTCGCTGGCTTAATCAAATATACTTATCAATCAAAAACAGAAAAGTACTGTAGCGAGGCTGCTGGCGGAGTATTGTTTACGCCGTGAGCCGATAGACTGTCGCCTCCGACGACGACAGTGCGTCGCACCGACGCTACTTTTTGGCGCCAAATTCTAGGCGCCATCTTGCCACATTCACATGATTCTTGACAATAAAAATAATTTGGTTCGGTTATGTCCGCTCATTGGTGTTTAATAAGTAGCCGAGTGGTTGTTTGTGTGAATATTTGTTTGCTGATTTTCATAAATTATGCTTTAGTTCTGTTGGTTTGTTTTTTGTTTTACCTACTTGACGCTTTGGCAACTCTATAAACCTCAAGGTTTTTGTGTAATCTTGGTCATTTATATTAAATGAGTCATTCAATTATTGGATTCATTCTTTAGTTTGCAAAAGATAATAAATGGACATGATTTTTAACAATTTCATAGATAGTAGGCAGATATAGTCAAACCTACGTAGTACCGACCTCATTATTTACTTTTCTTAATATTACTTAACTAAGTAGTTCTCGATATTTTGGCGGGAAAGCGAAAAAGATTGCGTCACCGCATTGTAATATTTTCCAAAAATTGTGTTATTTTCAGTGTTAGTGCATAAAATTGGTGGCATTGTATTCGTTAAGTGCTGGATTACAGGCGTGAGTGTAGGAAAATGGTATAATGATGGTGAAACGTTTCTTTTCGTGTTGTTTCCAAAACCATAGAAGCTTCAAGTAAAGTTGCCACCACTTTACTAGGAGTATGACTTTGACTAGACTATGACTTGACTATGACGCAACTTGATGACTTGACTTGACTTGACACATTATATTACAGTAATTAACTTGAGAAATTATAAATTACTCGACACTGGCTAAATACACAAAAGTGTGGAGCCAAAACAAATAAAATAAAAAAGATCTGCTATGAGTTAGAACATTTGACTTTATCTAATAGACATTGCAGTAGCCTTGCGCATTTTAGTTCGCGACAGGGAGCGCTCCTTTTAGTTCGCAGGTCGTCGGTGAACTAGGTCGTTCTTCTGGTTCACTAGTTCGCGGCAGGACCGAGAGCGGGTAAGACGATTGCTCTCAGCGATCTCTTGCCTGGTCCCGCAAGAGCGACCTACTTAGTTCGCAACAGCCAAAGAGCTGTAGTTATATCTACTACTATGCTCTATTTTATTTTTAGGTAATGATATAAAAATATTATACTAGGTAAGTACCTACTAAAAATATGATATACCTAGGTACTTAGTTTCGATGAACATATTAAGTATTTATTAAAACTATGTAGGTATTCTTAATGTTTGTTAAAGAAAAAAGACTTTAAAATTAACCATCATTTATGGAATCAATATTTAAAATATTCTAAGTAAGAATGATATGTACGACCATCGCTCTCTCCCGCTCGCGACAAGCGCCTCGGAGCGCGGCGCGCTGGGGAGCGCGGCTCTCTCGCGCTCGCCGCAAGTCGGTCGGTCAAAGAACGAACGAACTAAAATCAGACGCAACCGACACCTAGTTTGCGTCGTTCGTTCAAAGGAGCGCTCTTTTGAACTAGGTCGTTCGCGACCTACACAAGGCTACATTGCAGTAAGTACTACTGGTACTGGATAAGGTGTTAAATTTACACAAATCCTATCATAGGTACAAACACCTTTTCGCCAAAAAAGAAGAACAATAATAGCACCCAAAGATAATACACCTCGATCCTGGACCCTATTTAGGGACCCAGGAACTACGACGACCATGGTACAACACCCAAACAGAACTAATACCACAGAGGCTGCCACTTAAATACCAATAGTTTGGGCTGTACGCTGTAAGTACTTACGTATCTATCAAACTGAGACTTACCCTACAAAAATAATTAAAAATGTATATGTGTATATGTAATAGTTTAGTTTTTAGGTCAAACATAATGTAGCAAATTATAGCAGTATGTAGCAGCTTACTATCTACTGGATACATTTATATTTTTATGGTTAAAATGAAAAGAATTAAATGCTTCTATTAAAAGGTATTATGTCAAGAAGTAGGTACCTATTATAATGCTCATCTGCATAGCTTATGATGGATACCGGTACCCAGATAGTCTCCCTCCTGTTTAGTTGCCCCAAGGAGGCATTATGTCAAGGAATCAATAAACATCCGTCCTCCCCTAATTTATATAATAGTGACACAAGCTATGCAATGCAAACACTCAAAACTGTTGGACAGTTGTTGAGCCACTAAACACCAGGGAAATGTAAAAATTATTTGTTCTGAAACGTGCATTTGTAAAAATATGTTATACTTGTTATACAGTTGCCATTTTTTTTAATGGTGAATTGGACATGCGTTTGTTAACAACTCACCTGATGAACAAAGAAGATGAAGTGACGAAGTTGTCTAAAGTGGAGCACGCTTGAGATGCCCATTCACTCTTGACTTAAAAAGACCCAGGTTATACCCAGGAGGACACACTATAAATGACTCAGTTCGGACTATAAATGACTCAGAAAAACGCTTAGTGCGGACTTGGGGTACACTAACGACGTAAGGATGTGACGAATCACCAAGTCTTGTAGTTCTATGATAGAAAGGAGATGAACGAATGAGTTGAACAATATCAAAAGTAAGTGACAAAAAGATGATCTATAAGTTTTATTGGTCTATCGATTGATGATCTCTGTTGCTAGTTATTAAAACTTATCAATCACAAAGCATGAACAAACAATCAGATGCGTTGTCTTTCCGCATTTGTCTATAGAAAGGATAGATAGCATTTTAATAATTAGGTATAGTAAATAAAAATGAATCACTGTATCAAAAACTGTCCCTGTACACGCTTTTGGTCCCTCAAGACGACGGACGCTAATATACTATGAAATTTTGCAGGGCAAATATTGTGTGCGTTATGGACGGAAGCGGACTTGAGTTTTTCGAGAAGCAGCTTAACTAACCTATACATGCAAAAAACGAGTGTGCTGTAGACCACACGACTGATGTAAAACTTCTTTAGCTCCATCTCTCTTGCCCCTACAGTAATAATAATAATAATAATAGTATGTGTGGACATCTCACACAACGCCATCTAGCCCCAAACTAAGCAAAGCTTGTACTATGGGAACCAGATAACTGATACAATACTTAGATACTTTTTGTTTGTAAATACATACATAGAATACAATATAACACCCAGACACAGAACAAACATCGATGTTCATCACACAAATGTTTGTCCTGGGTGGGAATCGAACCCACGACCCGCAGTTCAGAAGGCAGGGTCACTACCAACTGAGCTATCGAGCCAGTCATAAGTAGTAATATACGCAACGTAACTCTTTCTTTTTATCTTCACGTAGAGAGGAAGATATAACTCAACTTCCGTTCGCCTCACCAGCTTACCTCTCAGTCAAGTGTGCCTAAAGAAGTTTTACTTAAAAAATTGCAATACCGTTTACTCCTAAACATGCCTAAAATTGACGGGACATTATTGGATATATTCGGAAACCTACCTATCCCTACCAAATCCTGAAAGTTTTAGAACTATATATATATTTTTTTTTTTTTATGTTAAGGAATGACGTGACGAGCTAGCCGTTCGCCTGATGTTAAATGACACGGCTGCCCATACCAGCTGCAGTGTCACTCGGAACTCTAAAGTATAGAGTTTCGCGTGACACTGCACTGCGCACGTCATCCAGAGACATCAGCACAATCTAGTAATAAGATTACTAAACTGTGAGATTAAATCATAGTCTCATTTGCCCAGTAATTTCACTAGCTACAGTGCCCTTCATACCGGAACACAGCAGTGCTTGCGCACTACTGCTTGGCGGCAGAATAACTGGCAAAGCGGTGGTACCTACCTAGACGAACTTTGCAGTAAAGTCCTACCACCTAGTTTTATGTAGTTTCACAAAAAGCTATGCTGTATGCAGGCTTATGACGGTTTTTTATTCTGGCAGGTACTAATTTCTTATCTTCTCTCTTTTCTTTACATGTATGAACCCGCTGGTTCCACGGCCCCTCATGAAAGCAGCCCGCGTCGAGCGGCGGCGGCAGCGCACAGGCGCCCGCTCCGGCGCCGCGCCGCCGCGGCTCCCGTCCCGAGCTCCCATGCCCCACAGTTTATTATAAACAACTACTAATATTGATCTATTTTTACATCCGCGGCATGTGGGATACAAACGGCTCTTTGGGGAAGAATCGGAGAATTAGGATTATTGGTTCGATTAGGCTAATGAAAGTTAGGTACTTATTGATTTAGTCCAAAAATAATCTCGCCTACTCTACCGAACAAGAATTGAATTAGAAATTTTACGATAATGGTGTAATCCCTATCCCTAATCCCTACTAATATATGAAAGTGAAACTTACTGTTTCTTTTTATGGCTTTCACGTTTCAACAGCTTAAACGATTTGGCAGAAATTTTGCACACACATTACTGACACTGCCAAAATCAATCATAGGTACTTTTTATCTTTGAAAACTAAGAGTTCCTTGAAAAAAATCTCGTAAATTACTGGTGAAGCTGAATATGCACATCTGCAATGTTGAATTTATTAGAAAGTATATATTACAGTGTTAAGAAAAATGTAATTCTCTGCCTTTCTGAGTTATAAAAATTAGATTTTCTAACAGCATAGAATATGTACTGTAGATCTATCTTTACGACCGCAACTCTTTTAATTTGTCTCTACCACCTCTACATAATGTAGGTATATATACAGGGTTGAGTTATACCAAACTTTTTTTTTTTTAACTAAGTACTTTGTTCTATGTCTACCGCCCTTTTCAAGTGTTCAGCAACAAAATACAATTATTAATCTTTAAAAAGTTTCTACCTTCGGCACTTTTTAACTTTGTATCTCGTAGTAAATGTCATCGTTTGTTGCTCGTAAAGTTAAATCGATTTTTTTTAAAAAGAGAAAAAATAACAATGATTTTACTACTCGTATAAAAGCGATAGTAATAAGTACCTACTTACCTACTTTTCTATGACTAATAATAATTCTTTTTTTTCTTTATTATAATAGTAATGCGGTCTGTTAATTAGATATAATTTGTAGACATGTAGGTTTCTGTGGTATTATGTAGAAAGGTAAATAAGGTACTTAATGAAGTATGATGATGAAAACTCAGGTAATAAAAATATACGATTTTACAATGGTTGCATAAAGGTTATCCCACTAGGTATAAAATTAACTACTTAACTAAAAATAAAACATTAGCTTTAATATTCGGCTTACTAAATTTGATTTTAATTTTAACAGTGTATTTATTTATCCAAAGATCGCGCCTTAACCAATTGAGACCAATGGAGAGCATAGCCACTTCTCATAGTTATGTCCGTTGCCGTAAACTAGATTTTTAGTTAAATATCGACAGTAACTACTCAAAGGCAATCTACTCAAATAATGGACCGGAAACGTCACCGCAGAGCGTTTAATTCACCACAGAGCATAATTACACTATTACGTATGGACATCACCCTCCGTGAAGCATCAGCGAGCATCGTGGCGCTTGCATCCTGTCGCGCCGCCGCCGCCGCGCCGCGCCCGCCGGGCGGCAGCTCGGCCGCCTTGATGCGAGATCAGAGTTCAAAGTTTGGATACTTTACCTACTTAATTGTCGATATTATTTTAATTTTGTAATAATAATAATAACGCCCGACAATCACATACATAAATCCGGAACCCTAACTAGGATTCCGTGTCTAGGG
Source organism: Ennomos fuscantarius (assembly GCA_905220475.3). NCBI lineage: Eukaryota > Metazoa > Arthropoda > Insecta > Lepidoptera > Geometridae > Ennomos > Ennomos fuscantarius. The sequence continues at coordinate 763,926 of HG992032.1, forward strand.
ACCCCGGAACTACGAGGACCATGGTCCCACAACACCCAGACTCAGAATAAGTATTTGCGCTTATGTTTTTCTGCACACAAATACTTGTCCTGCCGCGGAAATCGAACCCGCCGCCTCCGGGTTATGAGCCGGCCTGCTCAACCACCACACCATAGAGGCTGCCAATATATATCGTATTGACCTCAGTGATAGATCGCAAAAAATTTTTGGTATTTTTATTAGTAGTTATAGGGAAAGCGATTGACCACTCTCTCGCCTAGGTAATGTGCATGCAATGACGAGGTCTAAGAAGGGGTATACCTATGCTATTCTAGAAGATACCTGTTTACACTTGACTTAACATCTCCCAAATGTACGTAAGTAAGGACGTAAGGTATTTCTGGTAAAAATCCCTTAGATTCTACATGCATATCTGCGTAATTAAAGAATCTAGGTACTGGTGCTACAGTAGTAATCAATTTTCCAAGCTGATCACTATTAAAACTTCCTTTAACCTTCACCGATTAGAACGAACACATGTGATACAATAATTTGTTAAACAGTAAGTCCAACAAACAACATTAGGTACACCGTACACCTATGACATCAGCTGCAGGCGCCTGTTTGTGCGAGATGGAGCCCGCCCGGCCGCCGCCGCCGCCGCCGGCGCCCCGCGGTCCAACCGAATGGTGGGCGGGCGGGGTGACAAGCGCCGCGACGAGCGGGATAGTCTGGCTGGCGACACAGCTACGAGGACGGAATAGTGGGTTTTGTTACGTTGTTATAGTCTAAGGGCCTTAACTAATCACTGCATAATAGTTCAATAGCTATCTCAGTCTGATTTCAAACTCAATAGATATAGACAAAACATAAAATGACTATTCCTCCGCAATATATGTTAGTAACAAGTTCAATTCTTGTGAATTTTTTAATGGGAATGAATGATGACGCTTAACATCAGGTGATCGACGAACTTGTCGATCACCTGATGTTAAGCGATACGGCCGCCCATAACAGAAGTGTCACTTGGAACTGAATTATAAAGATTCGCGCGACACTGCATTGTGCACATCATCCTGAGACATCAGCCTAGTCTGGTAATAAGATTACTTGACTGTGAGATCATAAAGTCTCATTGCCCAATAATTTCACTAGCTACAATGCCCTTCAAGCCGGGAAACAGAAGTGCTTGCGCACTACTGCTTGGCGGCAGAATAACTGGCAAAGCGGTGGTACCTACCTAGAGGAACTTTGCACAAAAGTCCTACCACCTAGTATTTCATAACACTAGTAGTTATTGGATTGGTGTATGCCTACTTAGGAATAAGGAACAATCATGTTGTATAATGCCAGCGCGTAAGTACGTGTTGGTATGAAAACGCAAAATAAGAGAGTTATTATTACCTACCTAGGTACATTATATTTTATTTATTTATTTATAATATAAACGCATTTGCAATTATAACATATACAGTTATATTAGGTCTGGTTGTGTAGCTGTGGTTTTCTTTGTTAAAGAAAAGACCTAACAAGTACAATCTTATTATGATATTGATTAGATAATCTATCGGGCAATGAAATCACAAAAACAATCTATGATAAAGGTTTGTCATATCATCAGCTGTCTAAATCGCTGATCGCTCCGCTTGTCACCAACCAATAACATCTCAAAGGCTCCACTAATGATTGCTCATGATTTATTTGGTAAGCTTATTTTTATAGCTGCCTGATTGTGGCCGAAAGATGGAAGGTGTACAAACAAAACGATTGTTTATATAGATACTTATATTATATCTAGTTTTTGTCGTTTTCCCGTCGTATTAAGACGAAGATGTTAATGATGTCTTCAGACATGTTTTTGTGTAAGTAATAAAACTTGGCTTTGTCTCTCGCCTCCTTTCTTTTATCTTTGCAATTGGCGACTTGACGGCGGCGGGTGCAAAATTGGTAGGTACAAAGATATTATTATACTTGTATCTTGGATCATTTTTAGGTAAACGTATTATGGCGTGCTTATTCATATGTATAACAGGTTCTTAATATTTTTGTACCTGTTAATAGATTGGAAGTTGTTATATCGACTTTAGGTAGGTAGGTACCTACTTTTAAATAGGTGGGTGTGGTGTAGCATAGATATATTGCGGGTGAATTGTGGGTTGTACATACACATTGTAAATTTTGTTATCGACAAATAAGTATTTAATTTAGTGTTTTCATGGAAGAAAATAATACTCTTTAGATATTAATTCGAATACAATGTAGATATGTGCATTAATTTTAGAAGTTGGAGTTATTGTTTAGTTAGATTTGCTGTTTCTAATTTATAATTTAGGTCATTTGGAATATAGTGTCTTGCAGTTTTATACCTACATAGTAAACAAATTTTATTAGTACGTCCCAAATAATAAATATTATTACTTCTAGGTCCTAGGTTTCACCACAAAAAGTCTGTCTAATAGTCACAGATCTATTAAAATATAGGATCTGTGCTAATAATAAGATAATTATAAGACCATTGCGAATAGGTACCTACTTGCTAAACGTTCTCTCATTTTACTTTTTAAGTATATACATATCTACATTCGTAAATAGATATGCATACGTAATCACGTAATATAGTTTGATGTTTGATGCATTTCTCAACTGCATACCTAGATAAGTACGGTACTGCAGATTTACTACCCACGATCTATTCAATCCATTAAAGTTAGCTCACTTATTCCTTAGGTACTAAGGCTAGTTATGCCACTATACTTTATTAATAACCTATAAGATTAACGCAGAATTTAAAAAATAAAACATTTCAATATTAATTTAATTTATTAAAGTAAAAAGTACATATATTTAACCATATCTATCTACTTTCAAAGTTTAAACGAATACTAATGTGGGTAGGCGGCCCATGCAAAAATATACGCAAAAAATGTGACCAAAGAAATCTTAGACGACTTATTATCTACAGTTAACCAGAGACAAATCTGCAGATAAACCCTAATGAAGCGAAAGTGTATTGCACCATTATGAAAAACGTCATAATTGAAAGTACCAAACTGCATAAACTATGTAGAGAAGAAATTAATTGCTCAAGTGTTATAAAAAAACTGTACAAAAATATGTTTGGACCCCAATCTCGTTCACACATGGATAAGTACTTGCTGCTCAAACTAAAATTATACAATACACTTAAGTAAATTTATATTTGTATATTTCGCAATGTTTGTTTATAAGCGCTCTATGATTGTTATGGTTTTTTTAAATTCCATTAGTTATGTAGTTACTCAAACATTGTGAAATACAACTTATAATTTAAGTTGATCTAATGGTCGTAAGTGCATCTATATCTAGGACACAGAATACGTAAAGCATATACTACTCTAAAGTTACTTCACAATATCCCCCTTATTCAGAAACGATGCGATATAAATTCATTTATAGTTTTCACGCGCCACTTAGTGAATTTAAATAGATTATTTTTAAAGCGTGTGTCGCGAATGGTTGTACAGACATGCAGTATACACACATCCTAGTGTACTAGATGTATGTATTCAAATGATACTATAAATCCCAATCAAGTAAGCGTAGTCTGGAAACACTGATGATAGTAACATTTTGAGAAGTGCTGTTTAGGAAGTGCTAATTTTGAGAAGTGCTATTTAAATAAAAGATGAATTCGAGAAAGGCTCGTTTTCACAAGTGCACAGTTTGAGAAGTGCACATTTTGAGAAGTGCTCATTTTGAGAAGTGATTATTAGTGAGAACTGCACCTATTGCAAAATGCACTTTTGCGAAGTGGACATTAACCCTTCATAAATATCCTTTAAAAAGAAAACTGCCTAAATCCGAATCTGTCGATATAAGCGATATTGTCATGACATAGCTAAACGTCGCGACCGCACATTTGAGTTTATTATGAGTAAGAGGGGAAATAGGTACAGTCAGCTACAGTGCTATATGAGCATCCATAGTCCCTAAGGATCGATATTAATCGCTAAATATTTTAATTTGTACGATGTTGTCTCGTCGGCGGCTATTCCCGAAATCTTTCTAGAATAACGTGACTTGTGAAAAATACATAAAATAAAATAAATTGTTTAATTGCAAATTTTATTACTAAATCAAGTGGTTGTTGATATAATTATCTGTAGCTAACTGTACATACAACATTAGCATAAATTAATTTCTACATCTAAATATTTTCAAAGACAAACGGAAAATGTTTTACATTCCACCAGCCAGTATAGAACCTTGTTTATTACTAAGTGGCTTGCACACTTACTGTGATAATATTAATATAATATTATGTGACATTAATGTTTTGCAACTACTTCTATTAAGTAATCAAAGCAACAAGGTTCAATCTAGCAATGTTTAGAGGACACATAGAACCTTCTCGTTCCAAGGCGACAGTTTACCTGCGCAAGTCGACACAGAAGTAGTAAATACCTATACAAGTGCACAAGTACTGTACAAACTCGGAGCTAAAAAAACAATATATTTTATTATTATTAAAAATATTACAAATAAAAATGTTTGGCCAGTGTAACCTCTAAAGTATGATTAATTAATTACGAATTTTTGTACATTATTGTACGCGCTAAAACTGTAGATTTAAATTTACTTTAACTACACAGCGGCCAAATAAGATTGATATAGAACTTTGTTTTCGTAAAATAATGATATCAACAATTGCATTTTAATTAAATTTATTTGTTTTAGAAAATCAATGATTATGAAAAAAAGACTGGAGATGAGAAAAAGACAAGAAAAGAACATTTTTGCGCATGCATTTATTTATTTTAATCACAAAACATTGCTAGTTAATTTATTAGAGGATTTCTTTTTTAAATATTAGGTCGAGATACGGTTTGTTCGAAAGATTTATTAAGATCGAACGGGCGTACCTTCACTTTTGACATTGAACATATTATATTTCAGTCAAAATTATGTTATTATTGAATAGGAAAAATAAAACGACCATACCAATATTTTTAGTTATTACACTCATTTTCAAAGATGAAAATATAATGTTATTTATATTTTAGGTACAGAATATTTGACTTTTTAATATATTGCTTTTGAATATTGAAATAATAATATTTAAGACTTTTAAATGATTTTTTTTATATTGCTTTTGATTTCCTTCGGAAATCTTTGCTAGTCATTCAAAACAGTAAAACCAAAGAAATTCAATTTCAAATTAATACGTATAAAATAAGCAAAATACTTTTTTCACGACCTTACATACTTGGCTAAGGGCAAACGACGCTCCCCTAGAATAGAATGCATTCCGTCAACTATCGGCCAAAACAAACCACGCAAACCATACTGCAAATCACTGCGAAATCTGCTAGGACCTAGCAAAGTTCGCAGGACGAACTGATCCATTTCTTCGGACAATGTTGACGGTTGAAGCATTCGATTCGCTAGGATTGAGAGTTGCCTTCTTGATTATTACACATTATAAATCAAAGTACGCTCGTTCTATATAGAGGCGAAAGTTATAACAACACCCTGTGGCGTGGCGGTTGACTCATCGGAGCGGCGGGTTCACTTCCCGCAGCAGGACAAGTATTTATGCACAAAAAACAGAGCAAGTACTTGTTCTGCATCTGGATGTTATGGGGCTAGGGTCCTCGTAGTTCCTGGGTCTCTAGATACAGGGAATCATAGTTAAACTCCAAGATCCATGAGTGTGATCGTTGGGTGTTATTTAATAACTTATTCGTGGGGAGTACATAAGCACCGCGCACAAACACTAATGATAAGACTGGATAAATTTTATCTGCGCAGTTAAACCATAAGGTTTTATAATAATAATAATAACGCCCAACGATCACATACATAGATCCTGGACCCTAACTAGGATTCCCTGTGTCTAGGATCCCAGGAACTATGAGGACAGTGCTCCCACAACACCCAGACTCAGAAGTATATGCGCTTTTTTTGTGCACAAATACTTGTCCTGCCGCGGGAGTCGGACCTACCGCCTCCAGGTTATGAGCCGATCTGCTCAACCACTACACCATAGAGGCTGCAAACAAATTATAAAACGTGACACGTTTGAACAATAGAAAAGTATTAAGAAAGGAGTCTAACAGGGCGCGAGGGTAGTTTTTTGCTGCTCTGTGGTTATTAAAACAATTTGATTTCGATATTAAAATACGTATATGCATAGCGGTAAATAGAATGTTTTCTCTTGTTTCATCTTTGCAAATTTCAAACTCAATAGAGAGAGACATAACACAAAACCATTATTCATTACACAATGTTTACTGGTAACGGTATAAGTGTGTATGTCACAATCACGAAGATTTACTGTATGGAGTCGATACCTGTTTGCTTCCACTATCACTATCTCACTCGGTGAGAACCTCTCTTTCCATTCCGTAGATAATTTGAAATTGGTACAATTGAAATTGCTCTCAATACCGAAATCCCATGAAATGAAAGAGATGAGAATAGCCGAATAAGATGGGGATATTAGGCGACGACGCAAACCGGTTTGTCCTCAACTTTTCCCGCAACTATAAAACGCAATAAGAATCTATTAAGAGCACACATTTCTGTCTCATTTCCACCTCCACTTAGACATAATGGTGGAAGTGGGAAAACAATATTCCGTCATAGTTTTTTCAATAACACTAAATCTTCGTGGTCACAACAGCCCGTTTTGACAGATTTGAAAAACGATAGAATGTAATGGATATAAATACAGGCCTTAAATTACTAGTGTATACTGAAACTTTTAATTCGATTCACAAATTGACAGCTACCATATATCGAAACACGAAATGTTGCCACACCTAGACCGATAACGGGAGCTACAGTTCAATTAAGATGGTGAAAAAATTTAGTATTTAAGCTATGGAAATATTATTTATTTAAATTCATTATTGTATGTATAACTCACCAATATTTTTTTATTGTGCATAATAAAATTTTTATGTTTTTTTTTTATGAAATGTGTATTGATCACTCCAAAGCTAGTATAAACCATGGACCTAACAAGGTAAAACCAAAGCTCAAGGAAGATAATGGTTGTATGCACTAATTCTGACAGCTCTTAAGTTCGTACTTATTTTATGACGTACCCATGGCGTACGTCACTTAGGGAAAATTGCAAACTTAGGACCTGTCAAACATTAGCGCAGACGGGCAGTCTCTTAAAATTAAACCTAATGCTTCACCAGCTAGGCACGTAACTTGATTTCAACCAATAGAATCACAAATTTGTATGGATTCGACAGTTTCAATATGTGCATAGTTACTACGGCAATTTTTAATTTAGGAATGAAATTTCTCCTGTTGCTTTGCAATCAAAGTCCCATGATGACCCCCAGTTGACTCCTTTGAATGACCTGCTACCGTGTCCATTTATTCACATTACCATTATTTTCTTTTAAATATTGCAATCCATTAACTGTCATATCGTGAACCGTCTTAATGTTCCTAGTATAGTACATATATTTAGTGTAAGTTGTTAGTGCAGTGTTGTAGTATATCTAGTAGTTCCTAAAGTTCCTGTTCCCTTTGAAGCCGCCGCCGGGGGAGTCTGGGGAAGAATTCAGGAACAACTCGATATAACGGTGGTCCATGTTGTTTTTATCTCTCCGCATTGCCTGAAATAAAAAATCGTTTATTAGATGGTTGTCAAATGGTTGAATAGATCAAATCGTTTGTTAAGTTACATTGCTTTATTGATGAATACCATTGAATATAAATCCACTTGACCAATGATACAACTTCCCCTCATACGAAATATAGTAGTTGATTTCCACTACTAGCCTTTACGAGTAGGTACGTCAGTTTCGTTTTGGATTTCCGCGGAGAAACAGCTAACGAAAATATATCATTCCCCAAGTAAGCAATTTTTACACGGTAATTAGAGAAAACTTAGTACATCCATTTTGAAATTAAAAACGAACATTATGAAGAAGAAGAAGCGGGAACCCGTTGATGTCTTTTGCTCCGTCCTACTCTGTTCTTTGTAATTTCGTATTACTTTGTCTCGTTTTATCCTTGCTCTTTCTTACGTCATTATCGTGATCAGCCAATCGCAAGCATAGAAAAGGCCTACAGAACAAGTAATATGTAGTACTCTGCTGTTACCTCGCCCTCTGCCGAGTCGAGTTTGTAGGAGAAATTATGTTTGTGAGCTATCAACTCGGCGGTTTCATCCACTATTTACCCGATTTCTCGCTTGGACCTTGGATAAAATAAATCCCATGTTGATGTCAGTAATATATACACAATACGTGTGATAAATTTCATCTAAATCGGTTTTGTCGTTTCGGCAAAACAATGCTGCAAACGGCAAATGCGGCAAACTACCTACTATAGCTTACCTGTTGTTAATATTACTATAATCTAACTGTTAATGTACCTACCTATCGTATAATTAAGGATCTGTTTGTCTTTTCTAAGCAACAAAGATATTGTTATTCTTAATGTTTCACTATTATGTATTAGTAGGGAGAGATTCTCACCCTCATAGCGTCCTCGTGGCATTCAAAGTCGACGTCCGCCTCGCCGGACGGCCGCCCGCTGTTGTCGAACAGAATGTTTATGTTCATAGGATGAATCGGCTTGAAGAACTGAAACCATCAATACATACATTAACAATGGATAAATTGAAAATGCTTTAATGAACAAGAATAAAACTAAGACTTTTGTGCAAAGTTCGTCTAGGTAGGTAGTAGTGTGCAAGCACTACTGTGTTCCGGTTTAAAGGGCGCTGTAGCTAGTGAAATGACTAGGAAAATGAGACTTTATGATCTGATCTCATAGTCGAATAATCTTATTACCAGACTGTGTTGATGTCTCAGCATGATGTGCGCAGTGCAGTGTCACGCGAAACTTTATATTTTGGAGTTCCGAGTGACACTGTTCTGTTATGGGCGGCCGTGTCGCATCAGGCGAACGACTAACTCGTCACATCATTCATAAACATAAAAAAATTACATAGTCGAACTTAATGCTTAGCAATATTTTCTTACAACTAACAAAGAGGAAAAATAAATTTAGATAACATTAAGAACATGTTAAATACCTTTTTATGTAATTTAATGCTGTAACGAGAAATTCGTCTGCCTGGTGTTAAGTGCTGTCAAGGCTGCCTTAACATTAACAGTGAGACTCGGAACTTCATAAAATCACATTTGTTCATTAATTAAACTGGCTACAAAGCCTTTCAAACTATAAAAAAATTAAATAAAAAACATGCAGTGTCATTAATTAATAAAGACGTAAGTAATGCCAGAAGAAAAATATAGTATATGTAGGGGCAATATATTATAACGATTTTATTTTAATCTAAAAAATTGACAAATTGGGTCATTCGTTATTGTCAGGAGGCCGTCTTGTTAAGCAGTATATATATATACTAGCTTCTGCCCTCGGCTTCGCCCGCGTGGGTTAAACCTCAGAAACCATTAATTTTCCGTATATATATTTATTATATGCTAGTGTATACAGGGCGCGGAGGCATATGTACCGCAGCAGACGTCTTCCAGCTGAGGATGACGAGATATCATGATGTACTCACGTAAGCGATGTCCTGCGGGGTGGCCTTGAAGGGCAGCCCGCGCATGTGCACGGAGTGCGCGCCGCCGCCCAGCCCCCCGCCGCCCCCGCCCCCGCCCCCGCCCCCGCGCCGCGCGCCGCCGCGCCCGCCCCCGAACCCGCCGCCTCCTGCACGGGCAGCTTGCACTAGGCGCTCTCCGACAGAGTGAAACTCAGCGGGAAAGCGCTGCCTTATACGGGGCAATCCATAAATTACGTCACATGAATTTCATGATATTTTGACCCCTCCGTCCTTGTCACAGCTGGTCAAATTTGTGAGATGTGATGTGTCTAGTGTGATGTCACATATTTTGCAATTTTACATTTAGGAATTTATGAAATTAATAATTTTGTGTTGTAATACTTAGATATAAGATATTATATTTTGAAAAATTGTGATGTCACACCCCCTTCTTAACGTGTGACGTAATTTATGTATGGCCCCTACTGAATTTTGAGGGAATCTAACCAAATAATTAAAAAGTTGAGTTTGTTGTTTTCCCACGGGAATGGCTTCTTTTTCCAGGATAAAAAATATCTTAATCCAGTATATAAGCTATATACATTCCAAATTGCATCAAAATCGATTTAGTAGTTAGAGAGATGGAAGGTGACAAACATTACAACAAACAGGAGTAGGATAGTTTACACTAATGTCCATATACACTCAATTCTAAGCAACACCCGAGGAAAACCCGAAGCAGTCCGTATGTATGTTAAATTCTTGTTAACTTTTCACAACAAATACTGAATGCTCATTGGATGCCTGTTGATCATTGGCTGTGTTCAACCAATAAGCGGGCAGTATTTAGTGCGTTAACTTGGCTGCTATTATACTCTTGCCCCTCGTTAGGATTAGTTACCTCTAACCTCCCACATTAATAATAATAATAATAACGCCCAACGATCACAGACATAGATCCTGGACCCTAACTAGGACCCAGGAACTACGAGGACCATGGTCCCATAAAACCCAGACTCAGAACAGGTATTTGCGCTTTTTTTCCCCGCACAAATACTTGTACTGCCGCGGGAATCGAGCCCGTCGCCTCCGTTTTGAGCCGACCTGCTCAACCACTACAACACCGAGGTTAGCACTCATTAAGCACTAGGTCCACTATGCAAAGGTGCCTAAATAAAATCGAGCTGCTTCTAGCATCTAATTAAAATAGTCCTCCTTACTCACCTCTGCCAACAAAAGAGTTGGGTCTCCCCCGTCCGGGGAACCGGCCAGGGAACCGATCGCCGCGATCGTATGGTGTTGGTCGGTGTCCTCCCCTCATATTTCTGAAGCCATTATCCATGCGGAATCCGTATGAACGCACCTCATCGGCCGAGCTCATGAATATCTCTATGTACCTGCGGGTGAGAGTAAGGTTGGATTAAGCTAGTTTACATCGTTTCATGAACCAGTCAAACGTTGACGTTTGCATTACAATGGATTTACAACGTAAATGAAAGCTGCACACATGGTGTGCATCAGACATGTCTTGAATTAGTTCATTAGTTTTCTCACTTGCTCCACTGAATTGAAAATATAGTGAGTGAAATAACAGCTCTTTACAGTGTTTTACATAGAAGTTTTTATTTTTTTTATCATTGATTTCAAGGTTGAATATTGTATGGAGCAAACAAGTTGTGTGATGGCATGGCACTATATGCCATATCATCACCAATAATATTCGGTTTTTTTTTTTGCTACTGCATCATGTGATGTTTAGCCCGGACTTAATTTTTCCCTGTACAATATCAATACTTCTCTAATAGCAGTAAAAAGTTGCGACGGCAACAGCCAATGATTGCTGACCCTAGCAATATTTTGACCTCAATCATGCAAATGTCTACAGAGCGCAGCGACCGCTTACCATCAGTTAAGCCGCCCGCTTCTTGTACACAACCCTAAACCTAAACTAAGCTGAGAAATGAATATAAAATTCACATTTATAGGCTCTTCATAGCCCTTAAGTTACCTAATTAACGCCTGTTTGTACTAACCTAGTTCAATACATTTGGGTATGATATATATTATATGTATACACGGAGGAATTTAATTCACTCTTTTCCTTAAATGTATGTACTCAGACCATGCTATAGAATGTTCGTACAAGGGCCAATAAAAAAAATTGTTTTAGTGTTAGTGTTTAGTGCCTCCTAAAATAACTGCATGACAGCCGAAATGTCTATTTAACGGTACACAACACGGGCACCAGCTGAGTGCTTAGTAAATGTTTCGTAGTCAATAAAACACCTGCTTTGTTCAATGCCGCAAGGCTTTTCTTTAGAATTTAAATTTGATAAGACCTAGATTTAAGTTTATTTCAGAAGTACTTTTTTTATTTAGTTATATGGGAGCATTATATAGCATGGACTGAATACATACATTAAAAGAAACAGAACGAATTAAATTCCACCTTGTATAATAACTATGAGATATTGAATAAAACCCATGTTCACTTTCATTCAAACTAAAGAGAACCTGAAAACCTTATCTAAACATAATACCACAGACAAATAAAAAATATCCGTCGCGTCTTCATCTTCCCCTCTTCTTCTTCCCGTCGTATCCCGCTTCCCTCTTCCCCGCACCCCTCGCTCGCCCTTTACCTTAGACAACTCAACAACCAATCAAAGTGCACTTCCGGTATGCTACAATATGACACTTATTTACAACTTGTCCAGTACAAAGGCCAATATCCAAGAGTTGAAATCGAACGCTAGGCAAGTGACATCTACAAGACGGTATCAACAATGGTGGAACATTTTCTCACAAGCGGAATATTCATAATTATCAGATTTTTTGCTTTTCTAGCAAGCACAGGTAACTACGGTATACCTAGTAATGATAATTGTCCATATCGCTACACACCCAGATTCAAAGTCAGGCAGTCGTCGTCGTCTTTATTTTATGAAATAAATAGCTTTTTTTTTTACTTTTCCTGCTATCGGGTGCTTCGTCATAGTCGCGGAGTTTATTCAATTATCTAATATATATATTGTACAAAAAGGCGCATGTAATCACGCGTACTTGTTGTAGCGTGTAGCTACTTTTTCCATTAATTATAGTCAGTTTCTCCTGACACTTTCGCAATAGCAACGTTTTCGTACTGCTCTGACCCCGTATTAAGAAGGCCAGGCACTTTGTGATATGAAAAACCATTATTCTTAATTATAGCTTTACCATTAGCCCTATCATTTGGATAGTAGAATAAATACTTACTAGGTACCTTAAGGTTTCCCAAGGCTGATGAATTACAAAATGATTTAAAGTATTTCTATAAGATTTTGATGCAACTATTTTGGACAAGGAACCTGACAGTCATGTTTTCGTTTGTTTAAAGTACGGGTCCTACTGGCAAACATTTATCAGAAACAGCTTAATAACGATTCAGTAATTACATTTCATACTCGTAGTAGTCTGTGGGACTTGTAATTTACCAAAAGTACATACTTGTTATCATTAGCTTCTTGTCGGTTTTTTCCAACCAAATATCACAACAATTACTGAACCATTCTTGGACGTATTTGTATATAAATGATCAGAAAAATCCTCTTAGTTTTGTAATGTACTTGTAATTAAATAAGATTAAAATAGTTAAAAAATATAGGTTATTGATTGTATATATGAGAGAGATAGCCATATTACGTGGAGGCGAGAAGACGCGATAAGCGCGGACCGCGCCCAGCAGAATCGTGCCGCGAACCAATCGCCACGACAGTCAGCGAGGCGCGCGCCCACGGAGTGCACGCGTTCGCCGCTCCTGCGCACCTTTTAAAAAAACCGCACCCACATGGATGTGCGCTGAGGGTTTTCTTTGAGGCCGCCGTTCCTACGGTCGGCATGGCGCAGGAGTAGCTGCTGGCTCATTTTTACGAAGTCGCGTCAAGAGCCCCGGGTGTGGGGAGCGACAGGACGGATCGCCCATATCCGCCCGTGACGACGTCGACTGGTGGCCTAACCAAGATGGCCACATATTTTCCTTCGTGTTGAAGATTTATTTTTTGGTTCGCGGTGGTAGTCCAGCGACGGCTGGCTCCCGCGAAACGACTCCTCCGCCGTGATTGAGTGAGCGTGTCATTTTCTTAATTTCCGATGTGAACTTTTTGCGCCCCCGTGCGTTTTTTTAAATTTCTCCCCGTTAGTCGTCAGTGAGCGTCCCGGGATTAGCGTTATCATATTAGGTTTACAGACTTTAACTGCGGCCTAGTGTTATTACTATTTTTGTAGACTTTTGTTTTGCATAAGATATTTCTACTTGTGTGTTTTTTGAGTAAATATTGAGTTGTGCTAAATTCACTTTAGTTTCACTTTCTCCACCAATTGACAGTCCCAAGCAAACTAGCTGACCAAGTTAGGTAGGGCAGGCGGCACGGTGAGTGCACCACCAGGACGGTCCTTGAAACCAAAGGTCCGGTGTGAAGCCGTTGTCTCTATCCGTGAGCATCCTCCTTACTTTTCCTTTTTAATATAACTTGTTCGTGATTTAGTAGGTGGGAACCACTTTCCCGGTCGACTCAAAATCGGTTCGGTTTCTTTCACCAAACTAAATATTTTTTATTTTTTTTATTTCTTTTTTTTGTATCACGACATTGTCCCATAAAAAATATGGTAGAGTGAAGTTAGCAATACATATCTCTTGTAATATTTTGTTTGATAATCTAGACTAGATAATAATCTTCGATATTTGTCATTATCTCCAGATACAATAGTTAACTGTGCTAAGTACAACAGCAAAAAATAATAATTTTGAATTTCTCGCTTAAGAGGTTGTTCATCATCAATTGACGCCTTCACAATGTCTCTTGTCTAAGCTTATTTTATCTTTTAGTACGCTAGCGGTAAAGATCGAGAACAGTTGCTTCCGAACTTTCCGCATGCATATTTAAATCGCCTTGGTTAACCAGACAGAACAAACGTCTACAGAACATAATTGCTTAGACCCAAAATAGTAGGTAAATTTTCTGCCTGCTTCATATTTTCAAATAACTTAAACATTATAAAGGTACATCAAAAATCCAAAATATTACTTTTTTGAATCTAAGAAGGCTGATCATCTGATGACATTTGTTACCAAACTTCCGTGTCTTATTGAAGCCATATGAAAGTACAGTTAAAAACTTTTAATTACATACTTTTGTGTACCCAAAATTTGAAATAACATCCTAAATATACTATACCCCTTATTTTCCATTGGGCAATATGATTTAAGTCTCAAAATAAATTGATTTAATAATAAATGCATGCCATAGAACCAATAACTTTTGGAGGTCCCTTAGATAGCCCCCTACACCAAATACATTTTTAGCATTCATGGTTTGGAGTTTGGCTGGTGAGCATGTTTGGAAATTTGGACTGCCTGCTTGTGCCATAGTCTGCATGTCCCAAAACAAACATTAGACCTTGATGTCGAATTTCAGTAGTCCTAATTTATGAAAGTAGTACTTCGAGATTAGTCTTGCTAGATCGTGATCAAAGTTACCTTCTCCGTTATCATTTAAGAGATATTTTTTAAACTCAAAACAGGCAACAGGCTTGCAATATTTCAACTTTAGAATTTTTTTAATATTCTATTTAATTGCTATGAATATTATATTTATTTTTTGTACCTACATATTCAACATTCCATCAAAATTTACTATAATCACCAGCTTTTCTACCCACGCTGGCTTGGTAGTCAAGCACTACTATTAGTTTTACAAGGACTAAACATTACCCATCCAATATCCCCAGCTTCACCGAGCCATACCAAACCAAATGCAGAACCAAAATGAGCTTATGCCCCCCACCTGTGTCCTATTTTCTCCCTGTCCCGCGAGAGCGCCTGCTGTGCGGCCCCCTTGTCATTGAAGTGTACGAACGCCTCGCCTGAAGCCCGCCCAGTTCCATCCATTAGCAAGTGCACACCCTCCGGTGACAGGTCGATCCCTGGAGCCCCATCATACAAGTTAAGTTTGAACTGGTGGATGGTACGCATGTTGTGTTGTGGCAGTGTCTTTGTATTGCAATGTATGTCGAGACTAAATGTTGAACTAATGAGTTATTGCAAATGCTTTAGTATTTTATAGCAGTTTTAATGACAGCTTAAATTTGAGAGCAGCTGTAATTTATAAAATGACAATACAGTTTTATTATGTATATTCACTGTATATTTGAAGACAAAGTAAATTAGGTATAACCCAATAACTGTGAAGAATGATTTGTCCAGAAAATGTCTATTTATGACAAGTTTAGTGGGCTAATTGGTTTCTGTGTGATGACACGAGCGTTATTAGGTCATTTATGACAACAACCAGGTTCTACATTTCTATAAGTTGTAAAATTAATGTAGATATGCCACAACACAAACATAGTCTGTCCTACACATCCCCAAAAACAACACATTATCCATCTACTTTTAACACTTTCAATTCTTACCATCAAAAAACTGTACTATCTCCTCCTTGGAGCACCCAAAAGGCAAACCTCTCAGTTTGACAATGCCCATTTCATCAGAGACAAAAGGCATGGGATTGAAGGTATCTTCAGTTTGTTGTTTCATAGCATTTAGTGCCCATTCCATGTCTTGACGATCAGTTGCAAACACTGAAATGAAATCAAAAATCAATTTTTAAGTGTATATATGTATATACAGTCAAAACCGTTTATGGTGACATAATTTGGAACAACATACTGGTTATTAGGTTACTGGTGACCCAGAAGCCCAAAACAATGGTCCCAGCTGAATGCTATATGACCACCTTATCAAGAAGCTTTTTATGACATTGCTTATTACAACATACCTCATTAAACAACTACATTTAACTAATATTATCGGAGAATTAGATCTATTAGAAGGACCAGCTAAGCGGTATTGTAAACAATTTGAATAGGTATCCACATTAGGCAGAGAGTAATGGTCAATGGCTATTAAAAACACAAATGTAAACAAATAAGTTTCCAGTGTAGGGTCTTTTGTAATTCTTAGAAGCAAAACACGTTCATGCAGTAGAGTCAAAGCCCCCTTCTTCATATCTCTTCAGTTAGTTTGTTACTTATCTAGTACTTATATAGTTTAATTTTTACATGAAAATATTTATCCAATAATTACAGACTAAATAATACACAATACACAGTCAATAATACCACTTCATAAAAAATATAGGACTTGTATCTCAAAAACATCACTGGTTGTTGCTATTATGTCTTTACAACTAAATATGAGTCATCCCTTAGATATCGTTATAACAGATTTTGACTGTATAAATATTATATTGTCAGCCTCTGTAGTCTGGTGGTTGAGCAGGTTGGCTCATAGCCCGAAGGTGGCGGGTTCGATTTCCGCGACAGGACAAGTATTTCTGTACAGAAAAATCATTCTGAGTCTGGGTGTTGTGGCACCATGGTCCACATAGTTCCTGGGTCCCTAGACAGGGAATCCTAGTTACGGTTCAGGATCTATGTATGTGATCTTTGGGTGTTATTATAATTATTATATATTTATAAAATACCCGTGCAAAACCAGGGCAGGCCGTGTATATTTATAAAATACCCATGCAAAACCAGGGCAGGCCATGTATATTTATAAAATACCCATGCAAAACCCGGGCAGGCCGCTTGTTTGGTATAAATCACATCAATCATATTGATTTTAGTAATAATTATAATAATCATAGAAGTGAATCTTTGCCAGATTCTATGATTATTATTATTGCATAGGTCAGTCCCTCCTAGGTAAATAATAAAAAAAAAAATACTACCCTAGAGTCCAGGAAATATGTGTCATCATTGGGCATTATTATTATCAGATACATAGATTCCTGAGATTCCTAGTTTGGGACCCAGGAACTACAAGGAATATGGTCCCACTATACCCAGACACAGAAAAGTATATGATAAGTTGAGAGGACATTTTAAGCATAGATTCAATATGGCTAATGTGTGTTAGAAAGGCTGTTAGTAAACACTTTTAAACTAAACAATAATAACCGACTTATCTGCTGACTATGGAAAGATCTGTATTTCCAACAAACCTTCAATGTATCGTTTTCCCATGTTATTTTTGTCTTTCTTCAAGGCTTCATCTACATCAAATTGGCTTTCTACTTCCACAAAGCACTCTCCCGAGGGTCTGCCAGGACGGACTTCTGTTAGATGAACTCCTGGAATAAAAATCAATTTGAAAATAAATATTTACTTGTATCAATCACCATTGATGCCAAGGAGGATTGGCAGAACTAAAGTTGAATTTAAAAACATAGGAGATGGTAAGTAGTGGCGTTTTTGAACGGGAATGTACACCAAAAACAAATACATGATGAAGTATGATGCTAACGATAGAGGAAGATTGGATGAAAAGTAGAGCTGGAAAGTGACCAAAACGCCAATGAACAATACAAACGTATTATTTTACTTACCATTTTTTCCGTTCAAGACGTTGACCCCACCAAGAAAGTGCAGCACATTATCGACATCAGTGGTGAAAGGCAACCCGCGCAGTTTTATGACGTAGCTAGTGTCCCCAGAACCATGCATTTTGATTTCTATCACAGGTTTCTATTTTACCACAATAGAGACGTTGTTTTAGCCGATAGATAACACAAAACACTGCAAAATAGCACACGCGTGCAACTAATCTCACAGAATTGTTCTGTTTCTACGAAATACCAATATGAGCAAGTCGCAATCTGTCCGTATGTCGATTTTTAGATTTTTCTGTCGGCTTTTTGCGTCGCGTCGTCAACGTCGGCCATTTCACTTATCCACTATCCAGTCAAAGAGTATGTAACACAAATTATAAAGTATAATAGTAACGCCACGCTATATTCAGTCAGTGCCACAGAGTAGAGTATATAAGTTCGTCAGTGCTGCCAGATCGAATTATTTCGTCTAACTTTACGTTTTTTCGTCTAACTTTCAATAACAAGTTTAGTGTGCGTAACACTTGAAATTGGATAAATGCGTAACAAAGCAAACGGAAGTTGAAATTGCTTGATTCACGTAGATCTCCATTGTCAACATAACAATGTTGAAAATTACTTAATTTTTTTTATGTTGATAAGTAAGTAATGTCTGATAAAATTGTTTACTAACTAGTTATAGAGGGGCTGCAGCGGGAGTATTAAAGTGAGACGATAATTATACTAAAGTTATTTATTTAATCTAAGTTTGTCCTTAAAACTAATTATAATTAATATGTACAAGTGACAGGTCTCGGCGATCGAGAACAAGTGACGTAAGAGGGGTCATGACAGCCTCACGGGGCTAAGAGGGGAACGCGGGACGCGAGCGATGCGCGGACGGCGGTCGCGATCCCATTCTCACGCAGGCGCTGGTCAGCACTTTCTTTATGTGTGTGGTTTCTTATGTTAGTGCCTTGTGGATGTGTGTAAATCCAGCTGACGCGGCGACGACGACGTCTAGACGGTGCGATATGCGGCGCGTCCGGTGCACTTTGCATGCTATGTAACAAACTCACTATTATCACACTAATCACACTAATATTATAAACGCGAAAGTTTGTATGTGTGTTTGTGTGAATGTTTGTTACTCCTTCACGCTCAAACGGCTGAATGGATTCGGATGAAATTCGGTACCAAGATAGCATATACACTAGATTAACGTATAGGCTACAATTCATCCTGGATAAGTGAAAATTTCCCGTGAGATGAGTAAATAAATAAAATACTTTTTATCCGCGGGTGAAACCGCGGGGCGCAACTAGTGTCATATAATATATTATTTAATAGGGCTACATATGACTGATTGTAAATAGCCTTTGTGGAGAGGTTACCACAATTTTGCCAATATCACGTAGAATGATAGCACATCAAACGAATATTCTTCATTGAGAAATTTTGGTAAATGTGGGTAATGAAATTGAGGTCAGCTATAAATGTCCTAGATGAATCTAAAATGCTGTTGACGAGTTATTTTCAATAAATACCTAACAGCATTGAGTTGTATCATGCTCCCAATCGCAAATACAGGTTGTGAAAGAATATGTAGTAAGATCAATCTAACTAAATCGATTACTCGGAACAGACTTGTAACACAACTGTAGATGCAATCTTATTTTCATGGGATGAAATAAAACTTAGCAAAAGTGGTATCTGCACCGATTTTGAACCCACGCAAGAAATTTTAAGAGCCAATGACAAAAATAATGTGGGTATGCAACAAGTTGCATAAATCAAATTTATAATAATTGTAAGTTAATTTGTAGTTAAAAGTTGTTTAATTAATGATTAAATTGTGTCTTCTATATTTTCTTAGTTTCTTTAATTTATTTTTCCTTTACTGTGTAATACTGCGAGAAATTAACGTATGAAACTGGTGTTTTTCCAAGATGTACGATCTTTTTTATAAATACTATCTTTTTTCTTTTTTTTTAAGATTTGGCTCCACACTTTTGTGTATTTAGCCAGTGTCAAGTAATTGATAATTTTTCAAGTTATCGATATTTCACGCAAATATGTGTCAAGTCACAGTCGAAGTCATCAAGTCAAGTCATAGTCAAGTCAGTTTAGTCAAAGTCACACTCCTAGTAAAGTGGTGGCAACTTTACTTGAATCTTCTATGGAGTTTGGAAACAAAACGAAAAGAAACGTTTCACCATCATTATACCATTTTCCCACACTCACGCCTGTATCCAGCACTTAACGAATAAAATGCTACCAATTTTATGCACTAACACTGAAAATAACACAAGTTTTGGAAAATAATACGATGCGGTGACGCAATCTTTTTCGCTTTCCCGCCAAAACTCAATACTATCTTTTTAAACGAAACGTATAATATTTTTTTTTTGCTATCCTATTCCAACACTTTTTAGAGGGCAATTCTACCGATTTCGTACTTTGGTATTCTGTGGTACTTTGACGTTCGAATTTCGAGACAACTGCGTTGGGTTTTCTCAGTTTTCTCATTTCTGTCGTTTTCCTTTTCGGAATTTTTTCTAGAATTTTGCGTCAAATCGTGTTGATTTTCATTTCGTTTAATATTTAATTCAAGTTCTGTGAAAATGACAGTAGACGGTGATGATAAGCCGGCCCGGGACAGAGTGTTCATGGATATTTCGATCGGTGGTCTGCCATCCGGGAGGCTTGTGTTTGAGCTATTTAACGATGTGGCGCCCAAGACTGCGGAGAATTTCCGTGCTCTTTGCGCCGGAGATATGGGCCGTGGGAAGACTACAGGGAAACCTTTGACTTACAAGGTGTATAATAATTAAAACTACTAATATTCATGACGACATGACTTGTTTTGAGGCAAATAGAATGGAATACTATGTAATATTTAAGGATTTGTCCTGAGTGACTTGACTGACTAACTAATAGATTGACTGACTGCTGCGCTGGATCTAGAAACCTGATATTTAGAGTTGTTACTTTTTATGCTAGATATATTGTACTATTAAGAAAGGAGTTTATGAAAATTTTACCCATAAGGAGTTCAAGCGGGCTGTCAAAAATTGTGTACTCTGCTTTAATAGCTGCCTCTTTAGCTACTTGCATGCTTAAATTGCTTTATTTCTCGACATACAGTGTTAGCCCTTCCATGCGAGTGGCAAATGGGTAGGTAGCCCAATGTTTTAGATTTGGACATCAGAAGTTGCGACTGGGAGCTAATTTAAGTTTGCACGTCTTTGAGGAACTAGGTCATATGTTTGTTAGTTTACTACTCAAGCCAGAGTGAGGAAGACAGATTGCTAGCATCAATATCTGCCTTTAGTATTCCACTCCTTACTAAAACCACAGAAGACTACTATACCAAGTGAAAATGTAGTATATGTATTCTATGTATACTACCTATCTATTCTAGTTATGTTATTATTGTATTACATTTTAGTAGTCAATAGTTCCAATCATGTTCTAAGAAAAAACATTTGCTAAGGCTTAAAGCTAAACATTATTAAATATCCTCCTATTCCCTCTTCCTCTTTGTATCTACAGAATACAACAATATTTTAAGTTTGGTTTAGAACTTTTAATGAAAAAATGTGATAATAATAAATTATCTTCCTCTTCTTGTGTAGGCAAATGATCACATGCCACCCAAAGGCATTTGACTTGGCTTAATAACTATTGTCTTATGACAACAGCTGAGACCAAAAGCTTAAGACTTGATGTGGCGTCATATGCATGGTAGTGCAATTATTGATACCACTTTTTGTAGTGGTCTCCCATTGAACAAATAATACATTTCAAAATCATATAAAATTGTTATTTCATCTATTACATCAGGGCATGGTGTTCCATCGAGTGGTGAAAGATTTCATGATCCAGGGTGGTGATTTCACAAATGCCAATGGAACTGGAGGGGAGTCCATTTATGGTGGAACTTTTGAAGGTAAACCATAGATTTTTTAAAAATCTTAATGAATGACCTGATGAGCTAACCGTTTCCCTGATGTTAAGCGATATGGGTGCCCATATGTCCAGTGTCATTCGGAACTTTAGAGTATAAGTACAGTTTCGTGTGACACTGCACTCTGCACGTCATCCTGATCAGCACAATTTAGTAATAAGATTACTAGACTGCAAGATCAGGTCATAATGTCTCATTTGCCCAGTAATTTCACTAGCTACAGTGCCCTTCAAACCAGAACACACAGACTAACTGGCAAAGCGGTGGTACCTACCTAGACGAAATTTGCAGAAAAGTCCTACCACCTACTAAATAGAACACATAAAATTCCTAAAACTTACCATGGTTCGTTTGTTTGGCCGTCACGCCAAAACGGCTGAACCGATTTGTATGAAGTTTTGCACATGGAATGTTTATTTATAATAATCAGGTTAGTATAGGACACTTTTTATCCAGGAACACTAAGGTTCGTAGTATAAAAAGCACATGAAACTACATGCTGCCTCAAGTTATTAAAAAAAACATGGTACATATTTTAGTATTAAAATTCTCATGGATGTGATTTGTTTTAAATGAATATATTTCATCCTTTTGTTGCATTATTATATAATATATAATGGATTCATGAGCAACTGTAGAAAAAATATTAATTCAAAATTAGAGAAACATGCTTTATGGTTTAAATAAATTATTATTTAAACAGCTAAATGGACATATAAAATTATAAAATGGAAATGGCAATTTGGGAAAAGAAAAAGAGGCAGACCTTTAGAGAGATGGACAGAAATAAGAGTAATAGCCGGAAATGATTGGATACAGGAAGCAGAAGACAGAGAAAACTGGGTTTCTATAGAGGAGGCCTTAAAGGGGTCCTTGATTTAAAAGTGGGGGATACTGCAGTAACAAAAATCTATAATTTCAATGAATGGCAGGGAATAATAAAAGGCTTTTTTATTTTATTTAAATATAAAATAATTGGTTTCCAGATGAAGTATTTGAGCTTCAGCATGACAGACCATATTTGCTATCAATGGCGAACAGAGGCAAGGATACCAATGGATCGCAGTTCTTTATGTAAGTTGGGTAGAAGAACAGGGTAAGAATCTAAATATATATAACTCAAAGGTGACTGACTGACATAGTGATCTATCAACGCACAACCCAAACCACTGGATGGATCGGGCTGAAATTTGGCATGCAGGTAGATGTTATGATGTAGGCATCCCCTAAGAAAGGATTTTTGGAAATCCTACCCTTAACAGTGTGAAATGGGTGGTTGAATTATTTTCCCATAGGCCACACCGCGGGCGATGCTGCGGGCAGAAGCTAGTGGTTATTAAACATGATATTCAGATATGTGACTTATTGCTGACACCTAGATTTGATTTAAATAGGCTTGATGATTGAAAGTCACTAGACTTGTATATTCATCAACAACATCAATCTCTTTTTCGTGGCCCCTGTGGCGATTACACTAAAATGATTTTTCCTTGTTTTCCACTATGACTGACGTCACATTATGCAATTTGGTGGGATGCTGCTTTTCAATTGATATTGAAGAGAAACTACTACAGCGAATGCAGTCACGAGCTAGTCGTTTACCTGATGTTAAGCGTCACGGTTGCCCATTACAGTTGCAGTGCTAATTGGAATTCTTTAAATTACTGTGTTGTGCATGACACTACACTGTATATATATGTCATCCTGAGACATCAGCATAGTCACTAATAAAATTTCTAGACTTAGTAAATCAGGTCGGAAATATAAAATCATTACTATACATGCTCTTCAATCTGGAACACAATAGTGCTCGCGCACTACTGCTTGGCGGCAGAATATCTGGCTCTGGTATTTACTTATATATGACATTTTATTGGTGTAACCTAGTTAAGTGAAGATGTAGACAATTGGCAACATTTCGAATTTTTGATCCACAATTTTTATTAAAAATAACCTGAAAGATGTATTTTTTTTGTATTTAAGGCATAAATTTAAATTGTTTTATTTTGGATGAAGTGAGGCTAAATTAAGATTTAAGGTACCTAGAAGCCAGAAAGAAAAAAAAGTATAACGCCTTGGTGTCGTAGTTTTTTTTTCTATCATTGTACTTTAGGCTTCACACGTCAACATAATAAATACTATTTTTTTTTTAAATTAATAGCTTAAGAAATACAGAAGAATATATTTTTGTATATGAGATCTTTGTAGCATAATCTTGAAATGGTTTTTAAATTATGGTACTTTGCAAAAATGAAATGTTGTCCAATTAATAATTAAAAATACAGGTGTATTATTGTTAGTTGACAGAGTACAAGGTGTGTGTTGTTGTGTAGAGGCCGGGACGACGCGCACATCACCCGCTATCATTGTTGTTCTGTTCTGTGTGTTGTAGTACAACACAACCGGCGCCGCATCTCGACAAGTGAGTATTCAATAAAAAAAAAAAAAAAAATTTAAATAAATAACGCATAGATAGATCCTGGACCCTATAGGATATATGATGTCCTCTATCCCGGGACCTAGGAAATACGAAGACCTTTCACAACACCCAGACTCAGAAAAAGCATTTGTGCTTTTTTAGTGCACAAATACTTGTTCTGCCGCGGGAATCGAACCCTCCGTCTCTGGTTTATGAACCCACCGGCTTACTCATTACACCACAGAGGCTATTTATTATGCACAGAGTAAGAAAATAATTTCACAGGTACCCTGGTAGAGATAATAATTATAGCCGTAGCCGAGTATATATATATAGGCGCCGAGTTCTTTTTTTCGTCCATGTCGTAACGAGTTGGGATCCGAGACTTCGTAATGTTTTTTTTGTAACTATTTGCATAAAGACATTTTCGTCTCCACACGAAAAGTATTTTCAGGCAAAACGTTAGATCAGAGAAGCAATTTTTTGACAGCCTCTGTGGGTTGGCTAATAACCTAGAAGTGGCGGGTTCGATTCGATTTGTGCACAGAAAAAAACGCAAGTACTTGTTTTGTGTCCGGATGTTGTGAGACCATGATCCTCTTAGACAGAGAATCCTAGTTCGGGTCCAGGATCTATGTGCACAATGCGCACACTCGCTAAAACTCCGCTAAGACCTTTGCTCGAGAACTGGGTTATGCTGAAAACCAGCCCTGCGTAGAACATTTCTACGCAGCACAGTGCTGAGCATACTCCTGTTGTCAATTGAAGGGTTGAGAATAAAAAGGATTTAACTGATTTTTTTGACCAAATGACTTATGGGTATCGTTGGATTCAGCGTGAAATTATCTTCAATAATACATTCTCAAAATACCGAAATGAGGCTTAAATCTCGAGATTTTGAGTCTAAAAATGGTTTATCTGTCACAGGAATACAGTACGCTTAGCATAAAAACATTACTTTATTTCTTTTATTATATTATATTTTTACAGTAATTGTATGAATTAGTACTATATTTGGTAATTTTAAATAGAAATAAAACATTTTCAAGCAACTGAAACTTACATAAACCTTTTCTATTACCTTCAACTTCAACTTCTTATTATTATGGCTTCTGCGGGGTTGCCACAATTACGCCAATGTCGCGTGGATAGAGTAGAAAACACACGATGGAGATTGATCGGTGGGTGTAAAATTTGGCCGGTTATTCGATCTGAGTTTTATCTGAAACAAATACGACAGCACAAGACATACATAAGCATATATACACACAAAAACAAAACATGGCAGTAACAAACAGATAAAATAATAGTTTATGGAGGTAGGTATATAAAAAATGTTAGTTTGTATTATATACTATTTTACAATTTTATTTTGTTAATTTGAATAAATTTACTTAATATATTAAGAAGTGGAGTAAAAGTATAGGATAGAATAAGGCTAATATTGGTAGGGAGAGGAATTTCAGGAGGGAGTACATCATAAAGAGAAAAGCGCAATTTTGGACATTCAAAAAATAGGTGTTCAGTAGTACCCTCATCCAGACCGCACTCACACAGAGAATGGCCACGTACTCTAATTTTGGCTAAGAAGACTGGAGTGCAAGACTGACCTAATCGTAGACGACATATTGTTGAAGTAGTGGCTTTGTTAATTTTTTTGTGTTTAAAAAACCAAGGTTTTGTTGGGATAGAAGGCTGGACGTAGCCATAAAATTTGCCTTTAATGTTTTTAGAAATGTTCCAAAGTTTCTCCCAAGTGTTACGTAGTTGGAGCTGGCAAATTGAGGCAAGATCATGGGAGAATGCACTATACCTGCCAGAAATGCCGTGCGTGGCTGCATGTTTAGCGCATGAATCCGCAGTTTCATTGCCAATTATGCCTACATGGGCAGGGACCCACGCTAAAACTATATTTAAGTTCAATTTGTGGCTATTGAAAAGGGCTTCTTTTATTTTCAAGATAACGGGGAACCTAGATTTTGACTTAAATTGGTTGGCCAAAACTGCTTGTAGACAGCTCTTTGAGTCAGTAAAAATAATAGCTTTGCGGATAGAGTGAGAGATAATATACAGGATTGCTTCTTCTATTACCTTATAAGCATTCTACATAAAAATGACGCCGTTGACGTTTAAAGTCAATTTTCTCGGAACTGTCAATTTGTCAGTTAAATCCTTTTCATTCTCAACCCTTCAATTATTATGTAACATGTAATATTATTTGTACGTACCCAGTTTGTTTTACTTTTTTTTGGCAATAAACAATATTTATTGTTATGTGTGTGATCTTTGGGCGTTTATTAAGTAATTTTGTTTGCCCCGCAGTGTGCACGTAGTGTTCGGTCACGTGGTGGCGGGCGCGGCGCTGGTCCGCCAGCTGGAAGCGCTGCCCGTCGACCGCAACGCGCGCCCGCTGCAGGACGTCGCCGTCTCCAACTGCGGGCAGCTCGTCAAGCTGAAAGCCGGTGAGTTCTCTTACGAGATTGGCTAACTTCACATCTATATCTGCCAATCCGCAATGCGTTCCGCCTCAACGTTTATGCGCGGGCGGTAAAGGAATGGCTTTAGTATAGACGAGCGTCTGTACTAAAAATTGAAAGCTCTTAAGTTTGTGCTTATCTCCCTAGCTCCCGTTTTCTCTTCTTCTCTTCGTTTAAAGGCTTGCTATCGCTTTTTAGCGATAATACTGCCAATGTCAAGTGAGGAAATTTGTATGGTTATGTCATGTCAAAGTCTTATTATGCCAGTCAAAATGCCACAGTAAAATGGTGGATATTTTACGAAGGGTATAGTGAAGGCTATATGAAGCCTTGAAGAGAAAACGAAAAGGCATGGTTTTAAAACTGGAAACCATTTGCCCACACTAGTGCACGTTCGCGAACACTTAACGGATAATAATCCACCTTTAATACACATTAAAATTCAAAAATACACGGGTTATGGAAAAAAGTTCAAAATTCAGAACCGCCACACTTGCTTCAGATTAAGTATAAAATATAAATAACTAGTTAATCCGCCCCGGCTTCACAAGGGTGAATTAGTAAAACGCGGTCAAATGGGATAAAATGTATCCTATGTTGGTCCTCATCCTCCATCCTATCCTGGTTCTAAGCTACCTCCCCACTAATTTTCAGCCAAATCGGTTCAGCTGTTCTTGAGTTATAAATAGTGTAAGCGGAAGCTGGTTTGCTCGGTGGTGTACGCACAATTAGAAATAAGTACTTATGTTTATGTATGGCTTTGTATATATAGATATGTTTACAGCCAATAGGCTGTATTGTCCTCCCTGTATTATATAGATGTTCATGTTAATAATAGGCTTAATTAATAAATATAAAAAATAATCTAACAAAAAGCACGGACCCAGGAGTCTGTGGAAATGCAATATTAAAAAAAAGTGTAACTAACACGACTTTCTTTTATATATATAGATTGTATTTATAAACACATTAATAATAGACATAAAGAAAACTGTAATGTATGTAAGAAGCAGCTGTTGAAACATCGATGCCTTTGTGAAGAGGTCCGGTATATTATTATATTATTCACTAAAACTATTATACTGTTATGAACTATGTGAAAATTACTTTTCTGTATTGGCATTATTTTATTCTCGGTTCCGCCCAACCCAGTGTTATCAAAAAATCCAGATTAATTCTAGGGTGCTTTGAAATCTTCAAACATATCTATATATATAAAAGAAAGTCGCGTTAGTTACACTATTTATAACTCAAGAACGGCTGAACCGATTTGGCTGAAAATTAGTGGGGAGGTAACTAAGAACCAGATGATGGACGTAGAATCCTTTTATCCCGTTTGACAGTTTTACTGATTCACCCGTGCGAAGCCGGGGCGGGTCAGCTAGTATTATTTGAAATTGGAATGTTGACTTAAAATACACAAAAATATAGAAAAATAAACTGACTTAGAAACTACGCATGTCGCGGGAGATAATTTCCTAAATGGGACATTTCCAAGTACACACAGTTTGACCATTGTGTATCATCCACACATTCATAAATAAATATCATGTTGACGAGAATGGAATGAAACAATAGAACAGAATGGTAATCACGGAACTTTGATTGCTTTGGAACAATAGACATTTAATTCCTTATTTTTTAATTAAAATATTATAACGCTCAACGATCACATACATAGATCATGGATCCTAACTAGGATTCCCTGTGTAGACCCAGGAACTACGAGGACCATGATCTTTCAACACCCAGACTCAAAACAAGTATTAACTTGTCCTTTCGCGGGAATCGAACCCGCTGCCTCCAGGTTATCAGCCGACCTGCTCAACCACTACACCACAGAGGCTGACAATAGTAAATAATAAGCTATGCACATAAACTAAGGAGAAAGGAAGAAAGAAAAGACATTCATTCAGGACACCACACAACATTACATTATAAGAGAATACAGTATAATTTAGAAACAAAGAATAGACAAATAAACAAAAGTAAGGTGGTGTGATGTCATGACCAGGGGCCTTACCGCGTAAGTCTGGTGAAGATCGTGATCGTGTTCTCTCTTGCTCGCACTCGTGGACTTGTTAATTGGCGCGTGCAGGATGGCAAGCGAAGCCGATTCCCAGAACGGTTACGCGGTAGGGGGTACGGATGCTATCGGGACGTAACTACGTGTTGTAACTGTCAAATCTATACAAATGCTATATCTATACTATACAAAAAGCTGGTGTCGGAGATTTGGCGGGAAAACGAAAAAGATCGCGTCGCCGCATTGTATTATTTTCCAAAACTTCTGTTATTTTCATTGTAAGTGCATAAAATTGGTGGCATTTTATTCGTTAAGTGCTGGACTACAGGCATGAGTGTGGGAAAGTTGTATAATGATGGTGAAACGTTTCTTTTCCTGTTGTTTCCAACACTCCATAGAAGCTTCTGGTAAAGTTTCCACCGCTTTTCTAGGAGTATGACTTGACTAGACTAGACTATGACTTGACTTGATGACTTGGACTGTGACTTGACTTGACTTGACTTGACTTGACTTGACAAATACTACTACTACTTTTCTCGAGTTAAGTAATATATATATATATATTACTTAACTCGAGAAATGATCAATTACTTGACACTGGCTAAATACACGAAAGTGTGGAGCCATACCAAAACAAAAAAAAACTGGTGTCAATTTTAGATCGTGTCTATATCGGCACGGGTTATACCTACTTCCCTATTTAGTACAATAATGTTTCAGCAGTAGTCTCCATATCGTAATGGCTGGTTTGTATTTATTTGACTGACCCGATAGCTCAGTTGGTAGTGACCCTGCCTTCTGAACTGCGGGTTGTGGGTTCGATTCCCACCCAGGACAAACATTTGTGTGATTAACATCGATGTTTGTTCTGTGTCTGGGTGTTATATTGTATTCTATGTATGTATTTACAAAAAAAAAGTATTTAAGTATTGTATCAGTTATCTGGTTCCCATAGTACAAGCTTTGCTTAGTTTGGGGCTAGATGGCGTTGTGTGAGATGTCCACACGTATTATTATTATTATTATTTAGTATGATCTTTTATTTAGTGATAAATGGCAGTGTGTGTATGTATGTGTTAATAATTTCCAGCTCATTGGATAACGTAAATGAAATGATTTAGGTTCCGTGTACAAAATTAAAAGTGTTTTAATAACTGGTATATTTAATAAATGTAAATATTTATTTAATAAAAACGAGAACTTTAATGTGATCGGAATTATTTCTGAGTGTCCGATATTTCGGCACAGCTAAACACAACCATGTTCGCGGGTTTTAATGTAAATAACTTTTGGTAGACATTTCACACATTTACGCTCCAAACGTAGTGTATGTAATAACATTTTGGGAGGGATATTGAACATAGGTTGGGTTAAACCTCGAATAAAAGCTT
Source organism: Ennomos fuscantarius (assembly GCA_905220475.3). Lineage (NCBI taxonomy): Eukaryota > Metazoa > Arthropoda > Insecta > Lepidoptera > Geometridae > Ennomos > Ennomos fuscantarius. The sequence continues at coordinate 794,122 of HG992032.1, forward strand.
TTCATAGAAAATAATTTAAGGGTTGAGAATAAAAAGGGTTTAACTGTCAAGTTAATAGTTTCGAGAAAATTGACTTTAAACCTCAGCGGCGTCATTTTAATGTAGAGTGCTTATAAGGTAATAGAAAAGGTTCATGTAAGTTTCATTTGCTTGAAAATGTTTTAATTCTATTTTAAAATACTAAGTATAGTACTAATTCATACAATTTCTGTAAAATATAATAAAATAAATATAATAATGTTTTTATGCTAAGCAAATTGTATTCCTTTTTTTTTTTTTTTATTGTTAGATAGGCTTGCGTTTGACCACTATCGCACCTGATGGTAAGTAACGATGCGGTCTAGGATGTAGCACGCTTGCCTAGAAGATACCTGTTCACTCTCGATTTGAAGACTCCAAGGTTGTAGTTATCGGGAAATACGGACGCCGGTAAAGCGTTCCAGTGACAGATAAACCGTTTTTAGACTCAAAATTTCGAGATTTAAGCCTCATTTCTGTATTTTGAGAATCTATTACTGTAGATAATTTCACGCTGAATCCCATAAGTCATTTTGTGAAAAAAATCAGTTATACCCTTTTTGTTCTCACCCCTTCAATTATACAATACTAAAATACAGACTAACGTCTAGATTGATCACATAATTTTGTTTAAACTTTTATGCTTCGTTTATTAGATTTGTTGTTTTTATTTTAAAAAATAGGGAACAATTTAATTCAAATACATTAATTTAATAATGACGTTTTTGTGATAATTTAATTTGTACATTTATTGTTATTTCATTATTTTCAGGTAAAAAGCGTAAAGAAAAGGACGTGAAACAAGAAAGCGAGTCGGAAACTGAGAAGACTCCCAAGAAGAATAAGAAGAGCAAGAAGGAGCGGAAGGAAAAGAAAAAGAAAAGGTAAGGAATTTGGAAAATTCTTTTTTTTTACAAATATGATACACTTTCAGATTTGTCCCGTGAAAACTTCAAAATCGGTTCAACATTTTGGTTTTTAAATTAATCTAATTGGAAAATATAGTAAGTATATGATACAATCAACCAAATATCTCTCAATATGAAGTTGACAGCCTCTGTGGCGTGATGGTTGAGCAGGTCGGCTCATAACCCGAAAGCGGCGGGTTTGATTTCCGCGGCAAGACAAGTATTTGTGCACTGAATAAAAAAGCTCAAATACTTGTTCTGAGTCTGGGTGCTGTGGGACTATGGTCCTCGTAGTTCCTGGGTCTCTAGACAGAGGGAATCCTAGGTCCCTACCTACATAGAAAAGGGAGGAAGGAAGGGAGGATCCTGGAAGGGTCCAGGATCTATGTAAGTCATTGTTGGGCGTTATTATTATAATTATTAGTAAAGGTGATTGAAGTCAATTTAACCCCTTTTTTTTAATGACATGTTTTGTTTCTCCAGGCGTCAGTCAGTAACAGACGAAGAGGACATCCCTCCCGAGGCGCCCTCACATCCTCTACTACTGACCTCTAAAATTGACCCTAAGGAGATCCCTGAGGTGCCAACTAACCGCTTCCTCATGAGGAGTGCAAGGGAGCAGGATAGAGAGCAAGACCCTAGGAGGGATAGAGAGAGGTAATATAAATAAAATTAAAAGGAATGTACGTAATGAAAACGGTGGAAATAATAGCCCGTGATTTTTGTTGTAAAACTTTATAAGAAACAGAATCTGTTTGAGTTATCTTTATATTTATGTTTTACTTTCAAGAGTTAAAGATAATACAGTTTTTTTGTTCTACTAACACTACTTCCTGGTTAATAGAAAAAAATTGGTAATATATTCTTAAGCATCAATCGACGACTGAGCATGAGCATAGCTCTGTAATACGGGACATGTGCACGCCCACACACGTACACAGATACACACAGACACACACACACACCAATACCCACATACCTAGACACCAATACCCACACACACACCTTCACCCTGACACACATACACACACCTTCACACACATAAGACAACACAGGTCTCCCCTTTTACTCCCCAAAACAACACTTTAGACACTTGGCAGGCGGCTTAATCAAGCCTCAAACAAGTGTTTAACTACTGTTTTGTATTTTTCAACACGCTTTTGACATGTGTCTAAGTCTTGTTTATGTATTTGTGGTAACTGGTAACACGGTTAGACACTAGATACTTAGACATTGCACGAAATTGTAGATTAAGCAATCAGCTATATTTTATAATTATTTAAGTATCAATTACTTGAGTTTTTATAATTGTTTTAAAAGTAAATATTCTGTTCACAGTTTTTGTCGTTTCCTCATGTAAGTTAAGCCAGAGACATCTTACTGACGCTTTCACCAACAACACTGAGGATTAACTTTGCGTGTATTCCGTAAATAACATTATCCATGTCTGTAGCAAGTTATACAAGTCTGAGGGAAAACAGGAAGGGAGAAGGAAAAAGATAGGGTAAAAAGGGTGCTCGGATGAATGCATGGGACGGCAACGAAGGGAGACCTTCGTTACCATTTCCCCCATCATTTTCCTTTTCCCTGACTTTTTTTTCAGGGTGTAAAACTAATTAATTCGCTCAAAGCTAGCTCAGCTAGTTTACAATCAATTATTGACATCGACTAACTTTGACTGGCCCGATAGCTCAGTTGGTAGTAACCCTGCCTTCTGGACTTGGGTTGTGGGTTCGATCCCCATCCAGAACAAACATTTGTGTGATGAACATAGGTGTTTGTTCCGTGTCTGGGTGTTATATTGTATTGAATGTATGTATGTATCAGTTATCTAGTTCCCATAATACAAGCTTTGCTTAGGTTGGGGCTAGAGTACACACATAATATTATTATTATTATTACTAAGAAAGGCCACCTGCCTCCATTCGTTGACGTCCCCTCCATTCATACTTTCCCCAATCTTTTTCTTCTCCTTGATACCTGATACCTGATAGTAGCCTAATCTTCTTTGCCGACAATGAATTATCGTAGACTAATTATTTTTTTTAATTTCAATGTATAGTTTTAGTCTGGTTACAACTTTATTATAATATTAGGTCTTTACCTATGAAATTGCCGTTTTGTTTGAAAAAAGTTAAAGTATTTTTTTTTCGAACTTATTTATTTCTTTTATTCAAAGTAATCACCCCTGCAATCAATGCATCTTTGCCAACGCTGTGGCAGTTTATGGATGCCCTTCTTGAAAAAATCAGCAGGACGGGAGACAACAAACTCTTCAAAGGAGTTTTGTACTGCCTCTCGGGAATTGAATTTTTTTCCCGCTAAAAAGTTGTCCAAATTTTGGAAAAAGTAATAGTCGGTAGGCGCAAGATCTGGTGAGTATGGCGGATGAGGGAGAGCTTCCAAACCCAACTCATGCAGCTTAGAGACGGTCTGTTGTACAGTATGGGGTCGCGCGTTGTCGTGAAGTATCAGTGGAGACGACTGATTGACCAAAGCTGGTTGCAGACGTGCGAGTTTCGCCATCATTGTGGTCAGTTCTTCAATGTACACATCTGCAGTAATGCTCTCGGCGTTTTGTAAAAAGCTATGATGAATCACACCAGCACTAGACCACCAAACTGTGACCATCACCTTTCTAGGGGTCATTTTTCGTTTTGCACATAGCTTTGGTACCGAACCAGGATCTAACCAACTTACTGAGTGCTTTCGATTGTCAAAAAGAATCCATTTTTCGTCGCACGTAACAATTCGGTTCAAAATTCCTTCATTTCTGTGCCTGTTAAGCAGCGCAAGGCAAGTCTCGACGCGTACGTTGCGCTGGCGATCGTTAAGTTCGTGGGGCACCCATCTATCAAGCTTTTTTATCTTGCCAATCTGTCGCAAATGGACCAATATTGTTTTGATGCTAACATCAAAAGCTGCTGCCAGCTCAGCTGTAGATTGAGATTCATCAGCTTCCACATTCGCCTTTAATTCATCATTGTTGACCAAAGTTTCCGGACGACCACGAGGTTCATTTTTTAAGTCAAAATTCCCAGAATGGAACCGAGCAAACCAATAACGAGTTGTACGTTCGTTTGTACAGTTCTCTCCGTAAACGTCGTTGATGTTACGTGTCGTTTGTGCCGCGTTGGTGCCACGACGGAACTCATTTTCCATAATTACACGAAATTTCAAAGTATCAATTATGAGGAAAAATGTTGAAATGTAATGAAAATACAACGCTAATCAATAAACAAAAGACTTATATTGTAAATAGAATGTCATATTTTTAAAACAAAATTAATTTGAATTTAGAATTCATAGCCAATCAAAACTTTTTTTTGTTTGAAAAAGTCTGTACTGCAATACGGCAATTTCATAGGTAAAGACCTATTATGTAATAGATGGGCTATTTTTAGCGCTTTTACAAGTCAAATCCAGAATATTTAATACTAGTTTTTATTCATATGCTCATAGTGTCTCATATCTATGTCCATCCAAAGGTTATCTGGAAGAGATCGCTCTTAGCGATAAGACCGCCCATTTTACCTATCTTATTATGTAATTCTCTTTTTTACATTTTTCTTTTTGGTGTCAATAAAGCTTTTTGTATTGTATTGTGTAAGTGTGTGCTAACGTATATTAAATTACCATTTGGTTTCACCCGCTGTTTACCCATTTTTCCGTTAGAGATCTTAATTTTCCGGGATAAAAAGCATTTTATATTAATTACGGCTGTTTAATTATATTATATTTTCTTATAATATAAAAATGAACCTCTATTTCTCTTGGTCATCGCATCACGCATGAACGGATGGAACATTTTCGCTAATTCTTTTTGTTGTGTTTATTACTGTCAGGAGAAGGTTCTTATGAAAGAAAATTTTAAGAAAGTATAGAAAATTCTCACCGCGCAGGTGCGAGCTACACGGTGCACAGCTAGTATATTGATATTTTTTTGTTAATAATTTGCAAATTGCCTACGAAATTTAATCTGAATTCGTTCCGGATTAAAGTTTGTGTCGGTTATATTTTTGGTCCTATAAATCTTGCATAATTATTGCGTATTATTTATTTAATAAGGTGTATTGTAATTTATTTTGGTTTTAGGATGAGGTTCCGTGAGAGAGACCGCAACTCTTACACCAGAAGCGGCCGGGTCATCAAAGGCAGGGGAGTGTTCGTAAGTCCCTTATTATGTTTGTGGTACAATATATTATACCAAGTATTAAAAATACGTTGATTTAACGCATTCAAGAAGCAACTGACTCAATAACTTATGATGGATCAGTTGCCGACAAGTTTTAAATTAAGCCTCGTTGAAATAATTCTTAAGCACGTGTTTATATTACTGTACCTACATTATTTAACGTGACGACGAATGCACTTACTTCCTCTCTTCGTTTAATGGCTTTCTATCGCTTTTTAGCGATAATTCTGCCAATGTCAAGTGAGGAATTTTGTACGGTTATGTCATGTCAGTCTTATTATGCCAGTCAAAATGCCACAGTAAAATGGTGGATATTTTACTGAAGGCTCTAGGAATCCTTGAAGAGAAAACGAAAAGGCATGGTTTTAAAACTTGGAACCATTTGCTAACACTCGTGCACGTTCGCGATCACTTAACGGATAATAATCCACCCTTATCACACATTACAATTCAAAAATACACGGGTTATGGAAAAAAATCAAAATTCACAACCGCCATTTTCGGATTCTTTCTCAACGACGGAATTTACTTGTATTGAACTTGACTTTTGGTCTTATTTGACAATAAATTTATTTAAACCTAAACCTAAGCTACATATATAGCATACTGAGATGAGCACACAGAGAACCTATTTAACTCGCTTTAACTTATTCAATTCCAGCGTTACCGCACGCCATCCCGCTCCCGCTCTCGCTCCCGCTCGGTGACGCCGCCGCACTGGCGCCAGGCCCAGCGCCGCATCATCAAACTGTCGGAGTTCGAGGTAAGTTACCGCCCGCTCCCGCCCCGCTCCCGCTCGGTGACGCCGCCGCACTGGCGCCAGGCCCAGCGCCGCATCATCAAACTGTCGGAGTTCGAGGTAAGTTACCGCCCGCTCCCGCCCCCGCTCCCGCTCGGTGACGCCGCCGCACTGGCGCCAGGCGCAGCGCCGCATCATCAAACTGTCGGAGTTCGAGGTAAGTTACCGCCCGCTCCCGCCCCCGCTCCCGCTCGGTGACGCCGCCGCACTGTCGCCAGGCCCAGCGCCGCATCATCAAACTGTCGGAGTTCGAGGTAAGTTACCGCCCGCTCCCGCCCCCGCTCCCGCTCGGTGACGCCGCCGCACTGGCGCCAGGCGCAGCGCCGCATCATCAAACTGTCGGAGTTCGAGGTAAGTTACCGCCCGCTCCCGCCCCCGCTCCCGCTCGGTGACGCCGCCGCACTGGCGCCAGGCCCAGCGCCGCATCATCAAACTGTCGGAGTTCGAGGTAAGTTACCGCCCGCTCCCGCCCCCGCTCCCGCTCGGTGACGCCGCCGCACTGGCGCCAGGCGCAGCGCCGCATCATCAAACTGTCGGAGTTCGAGGTAAGTTACCGCCCGCTCCCGCCCCCGCTCCCGCTCTAGGCGATAAAACGAGCAATTATAGCTGAGAGGCTTGAACTAGGATACCCTGTATCTAGGGACCCAGGAATTACGAAGACATTACACGGTCCACATTAAAAAAATCCAATCCAAAAAGAAATTGTGTTACAGCGCGCTGAACACGAGCGGACTGAGCTCGAGCAGCACGAGGCGGCCAAACGGCAGGCCGAGGTGCGACGCCACAGGGAGCGTGAGTACTGCTGCCGCCTACTACCGCCTTTACCGTCTTCCGCGAGTTTTTCTTTGCGTAGGTTAAAACTATAAACCTATTTTATTATATTTTGTTTATGAAAATTGCTTCGCATTTTGGAAAATTTCCAAAAATCGAATCGACCTAAATATATCTGTATAATTATCAAACCCGCCCACAAAATTTCACGAGATTCGATTGAGTAATGCGTCCTGTAGTAGAGAGCAACCGGACATCCGCTGGACAGACATTCGAAATTAATTTTGGCCGCGCTAAAATGGAGACGCTTCGCGCTCGGTCAAAGGCATTAAAATACCGCGTGAAGTGGTGTGGTACACTAGAGTATCTAGATATGACAATAAATAGAAAAAAATTTTTTGGCGGGAAAACGAAAAAGATCGCGTCGCCGCATTGTATTATTTTCCAAAACATGTGTTATTTTCAGTGTTAGTGCATAAAATTGGTGGCATTTTATTCGTTAAGTGCTGGATTACAGGCATGAGTGTGGGAAAGTGGTATAATGATGGTGAAACTTTTTTTTCGTGTTGTTTCCAAAACTCCATAGAAGCTTCAAGTAAAGTTGCCACCACTTTACTAGGAGTATGACTTGACTAGACTAGACTATGACTTAACTTGATGACTTGGACTGTGACTTGACTTGACTTGACTCATTATATGATATCAATTAACTGGAGATATTATCAATAACTTGACACTGGCTAAATACACAAATGTAGAGCCAAAACCAAACAAAAGAAATAGGAAAAATTAGAATAATTGTTATTACATGAATCTTTAAAGCTAAACCAGTCTCTTCCACCGCATTGCCAGTTATTCTGCCGCCAAGCAGTAGTGCGCAAGCTTTGCTTTTGAAGGGCACTGTAGGTAGTGACATTGCTGGGCAATTGAGATTTTATGATCTGATCTCGCAGTCGAGATGTCTCAGAATGATGTGCACAGTGCAGTGTCACGCGAAACTTTACATTTTGAAATTCCGAGTGACACTATTCGGTTATGGGCGGCCGTGTTGCTTAACATCAGGTGAACGACTAGCTCGTCACATCATTCATTAACATAAAAAAAACAACACTTAAAGGAGATGGTGGATGATAAAATTCAGCAAAGGGGTTCCTTTCGCTAAGCTCATTTTACACACTGAACAGATAGTGTATTACATATATTGTAAAGTATTTTTACTAGGTGGTAGGACTTTTCTGCAAAGTTCGTCTCGGTAGGTACTACCGCTTTGCCAGTTATTCAGCCGGCAAGCAGTAGTGCGCAAGCACTGCTGTGTTCCGGTTAGAAGGACACTGTAGCTAGTGAAATTACTGGGCAAATAAGACTTTATGATCTGATCTCACAGTTTAGTAATCTTATTACTAGATTGTGCTGATGTCTCAGGATGACGTGCGCAGTGCAGTGTCACGCGAAACACTATACTTTAGAGTTCTGAGTCACACTGCAGCTGATATGGGCAGCCGTGTCGTTTAACATCAGGCGAACGGCTAGCTCGTCACGTCATTCCTTAACATAAAAAAAAATAATGGTTTTTTTCAGGTAATTTGGAAGGGGGTACTCCAGAACCCAGGGAGAAGGAAGAAGGTGAATGTGATACAACTTTAGGTGTGTACCTACGCTGACGTCAAATGTTCTATCAAAATTGGTGTAGTCTTAATACTATACTTTATTTTGCAGAGCGTTCGCGTCACGAGAGAATTGATTACAATGCTTTGGATTTCGAAGAAGATATTGAACATGATGGTAAGTACTTCTTCATACCTCTGTTTGGCTCGTTGTAATGCAGTATGGTTGATATTATATATAAAAACTAGCTTTTGCCCGCAGCTTGGCCCGCGTGGTCTATAGGAAACGAAGAAGAATTTTTTTCATAGATAATTCAACCACCCATTTCACCCTCTTAGGGGTGGAGTTTTGAAAAACCCTTTCTTAGTGGATACCTACACTTTACAAAGAACACACCCTCCAAATTTCAAGTCTCTAGGACCAGCGGTTTACGCTGTGCGTTGATATATAAGTCAGTCAGTCAGTCAGTCAGAACTTTGAATTTTATATGTACTTATAGATGAATCTCTATTTCCCTTGGTCATGGCAATACCGTGAACCGCGTGAGTGATCACCTAACATGATTGCAACAGAAAGAACACAAATTTTTGAATTGATTTCACAGTTCCAATACGCAGCTTATGTGCATGGTTATTATAGAAATTTTCTAATTAAGAATGAAATTTCTCCTGTTGAAATATCACTAACTTGATAAAATTATTAATTACTTGACACTGGCTAAATACACAAAAGTGTGGAACCAAACAAAATCAGCCGCTCCGAGCTCCACGTGGAGGCGTACGTGTGGTAGCGGACGCGTCCCGCCACGCTGACGTCACGTGTGTTGTGTGCGCAGAGGAGGCGGAGGGCGGGCGCGGGCGGCGGCGGGGCCCCTCGCCGCACGCGCGCGCCGAGCTGCTGGCGCGCGCGCTCGGCGTCAACCCCAAGCACGACGCCAGGTACGCTGCAGGCTGCATCGCCATTGCTACCAACCGCTTGCCTGGGAGTTTTAGCGGGAAAACGAATAAGATCGCGTCGCCGCATTTTCCAAAACTTGTGTTATTTTTAGTGTTAGTGCATAAAATTGGTGGCATTTTATTCGTTAAGTGCTGGATTACAGGAGTGTGGGATAGTGGTATAATGATGGTGAAACGTTTCTTTTCGTGTTGTTTCCAAAACTTCATAGAAGCTTCTGGTAAAGTAAGCACCGCTTTACTAGGAGTATGATTTGACTAGACTAGACTATGACTTAACTTGATGGCTTGAACTGTGACTTGACTTGACTTTACACATAACATATATCGAATATTAATTAACTAGATGAATTATCAATTACTTGACACTGGTTAAATACACAAAAATGTGAAGCCAAAACAAAACAAAGAAAAACCCCTGCCTGACATTCACAAACGATAACTCGACCGGTGTTCGGTATGTATGTGATCGTTCGGCGTTATTATTTATTTTATCGTACCCCGTCCTTTACCACTTCGTCAAATTCTCTCCATCCAAAGGTTGCCTGGAAGAGATCGCTTTTAGCGATAAGGTCGCCCATTGTTACGCTTCATATAATTGTTTATCATTCTTTGTAATTTTTATTACTTGGTGTGTACAATAAAGAGTTCATCTATCTAAAAATAACATTCTCCTTGGTAGTTTTAGTAGGGAAAGGGAGCAGTACACGCACTCCCCGCGGTCCCCCCGGCGCGGGCTCCCCTCCGCGGTGGTGGCCGCCCCCCGCCCCCCCGCGGGGGCGGCGCGGGGGGAGGGGCTCGGCTCCGCGCGCGGGGACGAGCCGATGGATCAGGATGGATACGACCCCTTCTCTCTACTGCGGAGCACCTTCAGTCGCGGGCAGAACGTGCCGAAGTAAGTATTCGATATATGTGAGGTGGATGTATTAGGTCTTTACCTATGAAATTGCCGTTTTGTTTGAAAAAAGTTAAAGTATTTTTTTTTCGAACTTATTTATTTCTTTTATTCAAAGTAATCACCCCTGCAATCAATGTATCTTTGCCAACGCTGTGGCAGTTTATGGATGCCCTTCTTGAAAAAATCAGCAGGACGGGAGACAACAAACTCTTCAAAGGCGTTTTGTACTGCGTCTCGGGAATTGAATTTTTTCCCGCTAAAAAGTTGTCCAAATTTTGGAAAAAGTAATAGTCGGTAGGCGCAAGATCTGGTGAGTATGGCGGATGAGGGAGAGCTTCCAAACCCAACTCATGCAGCTTAGAGACGGTCTGTTGTGCAGTATGGGGTCGCGCGTTGTCGTGAAGTAGCAGTGGAGACGATCGATTGACCAAAGCTGGTTGCAGACGTGCGAGTTTCGCCATCATTGTGGTCAGTTCTTCAATGTACACATCTGCAGTAATGCTCTCGCCGTTTTGTAAAAAGCTATGATGAATCACACCAGCACTAGACCACCAAACTGTGACCATCACCTTTCTAGGGGTCATTTTTCGTTTTGCACATTGCTTTGGTACCGAACCAGGATCTAACCAACTTGCTGAGCGCTTTCGATTGTCAAAAAGAATCCATTTTTCGTCGCACGTAACAATTCGGTTAAAAATTCCTTCATTTCTGTGCCTGTTAAGCAGCGCAAGGCAAGTCTCGACGCGTACGTTGCGCTGGCGATCGTTAAGATCGTGGGGCACCCATGTATCAAGCTTTTTTATCTTGCCAATCTGTCGCTAATGGACCAATATTGTTTTGATGCTAACATCAAAAGCTGCTGCCAGCTCAGCTGTAGATTGAGATTCATCAGCTTCCACAATCGCCTTTAATTCACCATTGTTGACCAAAGTTTCCGGACGACCACGAGGTTCATTTTTCAAGTCAAAATTCCCAGAACGGAACCGAGCAAACCAATAACGGGTTGTACGTTCGTTTGTACAGTTCTCTCCGTAAACGTCGTTGATGTTACGTGTCGTTTGTGCCGCGTTGGTGCCACGACGGAACTCATATTCCATAATTACACGAAATTTCAAAGTATCCATTATGAGGAAAAATGTTGAAATGTAATGAAAATACAACGTTAATCAATAAACAAAAGACTTATATTGTAAATAGAATGTCATATTTTTAAAACAAAATTAATTTGAATTTAGAATTCATAGCCAATCAAAACTTTTTTTTGTTTGAAAAAGTCTGTACTGCAATACGGCAATTTCATAGGTAAAGACCTATTATTTACTAATTGGTGCCGTGATCAGGATAAAACTTGCGAAGACACATTCAAATATACAATACAATAAAATAATTCCACTTATAATTTTGTTAAAGTTGATTTTCAGTTCTTACCATATATTATGTGATTTTTTTAAGCAAGAATGTTTTTTATATATCTTAAATGACTTCCAGATTATATTCAGAAACAATCACTGGCAATTGCCATTTTCATTATCCAGTCCTACTTCTTACTAACCATTACAAATACCTTAATTTAAAGTGATGAGGTTGATAATGAGTACATCAAAAATTATAAATTATCGAAATAAGAAGATGTCGTTTCAGGAAAGAAGAACGCCCAACTCGGTTCGAGCGCCGAGACAGGGACCATCATGGCACCCGTAAAGATATCGAAAAACGTGAGCGAGACAGAAACTTTGATCGAGGGGATGAAAACAAACGAGAAAAGTCTAAAGAACCGAGAATGGAAATACAAGTACGCGACGAGGGTAAAGATCCCCGAGACAAAACTGACAAACTTGGAAGCAGTAAGGAGGTGTATGCTAAAGGAGAAAACCGAAGAGAAAGAACTATAAGCAAGGATATAGAGCGACATGATAGACGCAGAGACAGCCCAAATAAAGAAGACGGGAGAAAAGAGAAACGCAGGTCCAGAAGCTTTCAGAGGGATGGCGAAGTTGCACCACGCAGAGATGCCAGTTACGATAAAGAAGGCAAGAGTGATAGACGAGAGCAACGAGATCGAAGCAAATCGAAAGACAAGACAGAAAAACGTCGCGATAATAGCAGAGACAAAGAAATGGTAAGAAAACGCCGCGATAGCAGAGATGACGGCCATAATAGACGCAAATCTAGAAGCTTGTCCAAAGAAGATCGAAGGGAGAAGCGACGCGAAAGAAGCAGAAGTACCCAAAGGCGTAGATCGCGAAGCTATAACGAAAAACGTGACAGACCGAGACAAAGCAGCAGGGATCGAGAAGACGATAGAAGGGAAAGACGCCGAAGCAGAAGTAACGAACGAAGGCGCAAAGACAGCGATCGTGACTTGGAAAGGGACAGACGCAGGGACAGTAGAGATAGAAGCGCCCGTAGAAGCATGAGTAAAGACAAGGACGGGGATAGAAGGAAGCGTCGGTCCCACTCAAGATCGCGATCGAATTCCAGGCACAGAGATAAGTCTCTTGAACGCAAACTTTCCTCCGCTAAGATAGCGTCTGAAAATGCTGAAAAAAATGCTGACAGGTCTCCACATGATGATGACAAAAAGAAGGTAATAATTTTTTCCTACCCAACGGCCAAATCTGAAACCATATTTAATTTACGAATTAGAGGCATTGATCGCAACATACCCTTACCTTTTTGCACTACCATTACATTACTTACCATTATGCAATAAAAAACGGATATTCTATTCTATAAATCAGCGCAGCCGTATCAGCGTGCAATCAAGACAAATAGTTTTACTTTTATATATTAGAAGGTTTTTATTCATGTGTTTTTTCCTCTATCCTTTACCTATTTATATAATGTTGTTACTAGGAAGAGGAACGCAACGAAGCCCGCAAGGAATTGATGGAGATAGTGCGCCTCATCAAGTCTAAGCAACGCAATCGCGAATCCAAGGTGCAAGGTACGGTCACCAACATTGTATTACAGAACATCGCGCACAACTAACAACTATATCAGTCTTATTACAAAATGTGGACTAAGTAGATGAAACCTGGACTAACTAGTCCTCGTGACCACGGCCAATGTAACTTGGTCGAAACGTCGAGGTTAGTCAAAATTATGTTTTGATAATTTTTGTGCGCGAATAGACCCGTTTTATCTTTACAATATAACTAGTCCTAGTTTGTTACGGTACTAAGTAGTTAGACCTTGACTTTATTGCAAAACGCCGACTAATCGAAGACCAGCAGATACCAGAGATATTCCATGGTTTAAATATTGACCATAGCCTAAATACGAAAAAGTTTGTTCGTTTGGATCACATTCATTCATACGTTCCGTTTTTCACGTTGCGTATATTTAGAATTTTTGTTTTCGTCTATAATATACGTGCTGGCCTTAGAAAGCGTATTCTTTGCGTATTTTTAATGAATATATAATCAGATTCATGAAAGTCAGCTTTGCTACAATGATTTTCAACTAATAAAACTGTTAAGTTTAATAGTTACCAACGAGGCTTCGAATCGGAACGTAAATATGACATTGCTCAACGCGAGAAATTTGTCATTTCTGTTTATTGCTAACTGCACTGCAATAAACTTAAATATCGTAAAAATGGAGCAACAAAATATAAAAACCGAACTGAGTAGGTGTACTAGTTGTAGTTATGTAAATTGCAATGTTTATATTCCGATGGTAACATCGCAGAGGCCGTGAAGAAGCGGGACTCGTCCGCCAGCTCGGGCTCCGACCGCGGCCGCGGGAGCAGGAAGCGGAGCGAGGAGCCGAGGTAACACATAGGACAATATTTACAATTTTTGTAGCTAGTTAATTTTATTTTTGAAGCTAGTTTTAAGCTAGTTAATTTTTATTAGTTTATTAAATTTTAGTTGAACAATAATAGACACGTATTTATTTAACATGCAATTTTTGAAGTAAATTTTTTATGCACGCTTGACTTGGTGGTAAGCTGGTGAGGCGAACGGAAGTTGAGAGGGAGATAAACTTATATCTCCCTCTCTACGTGAAGATAGAAAGAGTTACGTTTCTGTAGGGCTACTGTACTACTACTGTAGGGTGTTACTGTAGGGGCAAGTGAGATGGAGCTAAAGAAGTTTTACTTCAGTCGTGTGGTCTAAAGCACACTCGTTTTTTTAAATTAACGTTCTGTTTCTCGAACGTTTTTCAAACTCATGTCGTCTTAATACATCAATTACTGTACGTTCATTGGTTGGAGACAGCCAATAATGGTGTTGGTAACCAATGAGAGAAGAGAGAAGAGAGAGAGAAACAGGCAGATTTTTTTTTTCATTTTTTTGCCTTAATACTTGTTACGGGAATCGAACCCGCAGCTTCCGGGTTCCGCCTGCTCAACCCCCACACTACAGGGGCTGCCAATTAAGTTGCTGGATCCAGTAACAAAGTACTTTACTAACCCAGTTGTCTCCGCAGACGTCGCCGCTCCCGCTCTCGCTCCCGCCGCCGCTCTCGCTCCCGCTCCCGCTCCCGCCGCGACCGGCGCCGCTCGCTGTCCTCCCGCTGAGGACCGAACCTTGTGACGTCACAGCTTAGGACGGTATGACGATGATGTTCAATTATGTATGTAGATGTAACTCGCGCTGACGAAACCGAAGTAAGCTGAAAAATATACATGTAATAATATACTTGAGTTAACTTTTTTCTTTAATTCATATTTAGGTACAAAATATTTTGTTTAAGCCAACTAGCCCCAAATTGATGATTGCCTAATTTCATAATGTAGATTCATACTTGTGATGCTTTACGACAAGAAGCAAACATTATTATGTAGATCTTTTGCTTCTTATGTTCTCATTCTGGATGGGAATCAAACCCTACAACTCAAAACACAAATAAATAAATAATATATATGTGTCGACATTTCACACAGCACCATCTAGCCCCAAACTAGGCAAAGCTTGTACTTTGGGAACCAGATAAAAACATACATATAATACAATATAACACCCAGACACAGAACAAACACCTATGTTCATCACACAAATGTTTGTCCTGGGTGGAAATCGAACCCACAACCCACAGTTCAGAAGGCAGGGTTACTACCAACTGAGCTATTGGGTCAGTCACACAAAAGACAGCTACTAGCCAACTGAGCTATGAGGCAGATAAAATGGAATGCTATTTTTCGCAATTCGATAATTGTCCAAGTCTTCGGCGCATAATTAAACTTTTATATTTATTGCTTATTGTTCTCTGAATGTTTGTTTATAGAAACGAAGAGCGTATATACCGATAAACAAACAGTATAAGCTACCAAGCTAAGCTTTTACAGCCTTATTAATAAACGGGTATTAGTCTCGGATTAGTTACTTCAGCTTTTGTCCTTTTTTTGCTACTGGAATATTTAGCTGGATCGAAAGAGACAAAAGATGGTGTAACTAGTCTAAAGCTAGTTCGTGTTTATTAATAAGGCTTTTAGCGTTCGGTATCATAGGTCCGTATTACAGAACGATGCTCAGTCATCGATCGGTGCTTAAGCAGAGATTTCATTCATAAAGTGATCAATTAGTGAATGAAATCTCTGCTTGATCACCGATCGATGACTGAGCATCGTTCTGTAATACGGACCATAGAAACCTAATTACTTGAATTGGGTTTCTATGAAACCGAAAGCTAAAAGATATATGAAAAAAAATCAACCCTCTTCTCATAAAACTTAAATCAGCTCAGGGCAGCTGAGAGCATTAAGTTTAAATATACCGTTCAGTGCTCTTCTTTTAAATGATTTATGATTAAACGAACTAAGTGAAGTTCTATCATAATTATCCGTAGCACCTCGTACGAAGAGATAAGTATCCTGAAATAAATATATTATTACACATGTAGTATCGCATAGTTGCCACCGCTCGTACACTGTTTGTTGAGAGTTAGTAGAATAAAGGAATTTGTAGATGGCCACCCCACAACCGCCATCTTGCCCTTCCCGCTAGTCGCCCTCGTCATTTAGTTTAGAGTATCGTTACAGTTGCGTGATATTACCGTAAGTTTGTTTGGGTTGCATAGGCTAGCTATGGGGATGGGTGGGTGATTGATACTTATCTCTTCGTACGAGGTGCTACGGATAATTATGATAGAACTTCACTTAGTTCGTTTAATCATAAATTATCCTTGCACCTCGTACTCGAGATAAGTATCTTGAAATAAATATATTATTACACATGTAGAGGTTGAGAGTTATTTTTGGTAATATCACCGCGCTGGTATAGAAAAGAAAAATGAAAATGACTGGTTAAGTACAAGTAGCAGTCTTTATTAGAGACATAATCGCTTACGCAATTCTCATAATTTTAAACAATCTATAATCAGCAGAAAATCAAGCTATCTATTTGCTTCTTTATGCATTAGTACATACAGGGAAATTTTATCATGTCTATGATCATTGTAGGTAAGTAATTTAATCTAATTGTGGCTAAATACTGCTCTAGCTAAGGCAGTTTGATCATTGTCGATCAGAATCGATCTTTGATAGAAGCGGCCAAAAGTGGCCGAAGTGCCACTCCACCCTGCTGTCTTTCTAATGACGTCGATGCTAACACCCAATTGGTGAGCTCTGGAGGTCGACGCGTGTCGGGTGGAGTGCGCTGTGAATATGTTGACATCAATGCCGCTATCTTGAAGTGTGGCCTTTATCCACCGACTAATTGTCTGCGTGGTCACCTCATTGTGCGGTTTCTTAAAAGCGATAAAGAGCTTATTATTTTTACGAAGTGAGGCGGTTTGGTGAGTGTACGACATAATCGTTTTTGCTGGACATATCTGAGGTCTTTCGTTGAAGAAAGGGATCTGAAGAACAGGTTGATTTATGCCTGCTTTTGAGGTTTTGATTAAGTCGGGTATTTTGATATTAATTTGTGTTGTGGTGTATTCAATATTGTTTATTTTAATTGTATGTATCGTCTGTACTCTTTGTGCCGTTGCAAGGGCTAGTAAAGTGACGCATTTTTTAGTAAGCCTCTCAAGTGGAAGCGTTTCATTAGGGTACCATGTACTCAAGAAATCCAGTACTTGTGACGTGTCCCAAGTCACGTTGTATTTCGGTACGGGGGGACGAATCCTAAAGATTCCTTTATAAAATCTTTTTACTCTGTCGTCTGTGGAAATGTGTGAACCTATCAGAAGGGATAATGCCCCCCTATAGCTATTGAGTGTACCGAATTGAACGCCAGAATGGAAAATTTGCGTTAAAAAGTACAGGACTGTGGGTACTGAAGCTTCAAAGACGTCACGATCGTTTTGTAAACAGAAACTGTACCATCGCTTTAAGCATACGTCATATTGTTTTATAGAGTTGTTACTCAGGGATGCCAGCATGATGTTAATTGACGATGGGGGCACACTTCGCCTCAGCAGCGCCGTCCGCACAAGACTCCGGCAGCCAGGGTAAGGCTGTCGTGAATGTTGCCCTTGCTGGAATGCGAGATAACGATATTTTCATTAGGTTTGAAAATCAGCAGATCTGATATGAGAAGTTGTCTGAAGACAGGATACCAGGGCTGCGTAGGCCACAAGGGGATAACTACGATGCCTTTTGCCTGGTCTGTCCTAATTTTCCGTAGGGTTTTTAGGATGATTGAGAACGGCGGGAATGCGTAGAAGAACCACGACGCCCAGTTTATCGTGAAAGCATCGACATTAAGTGCATCTGGGTCTTTCTGCCAAGAGATATATAAATCGCATTTTTTATTAATACGGCTTGCAAATAAGTCGATTTGAGGAGATCCGAACTTATTCTTTATGCTTCTGAAAGCGTTATCCCCCAGTTCCCACTCGATATCAGGATGTGAGCGTCGTGATTCCTTGTCTGCTATTGCGTTGTCAGCTGACTTAATGTATGATGCAACTACAATGATCCTACGTTGTTCGCACCACTGCCAAAGGCTTTTTGTTATTTCGGTTAAATGGGGGAATTGAATTCCACCCATTCTATTTATGTAGCTGATAGCAGTGGAGTTATCTATACGCATGAGTATTTGGCAATCCGTATAGTTTTTGGCAAAGATTTTGAGGGTAATGAATGCTGCTAAAAGTTCAAGTTGGTTAATATGAAATTTTTGTTCTTCGCTAGACCATGGCCCACTGGCAGTTTGTTCCCCGCATGCGGCCCCCCACCCCGTTGTTGAGGCGTCAGAATACAATTCTAAGCTGTATTGGTCATCTCTTATCTTTTTGGCAGCGTGGGAGATATTTTGAAGCCACCATTCAAGATCTGAGTGCAGTGTGTTAGGGATTTTCATAGTCTTGTCATAGTCGTCGTGACCAAGTAAGTTGAGGTATTTACAACGCTCAAGTTGTTTTGTGTACAGCCATCCGTACTCGATGGCGGGGCAGGCGGACACTAATAGGCCGACTAGTTGTGCAAAGTGTCTTATTTTGCATGATCTAAGCTTCATGATTTTTTTAATTTCTGATGATATTCGCTCTCGTTTATCATTTGGTAATTTGACTGACAGTTCCTGTGAGTTAATTATGAAACCTAGGTATTTACATGAAGTGGAAGGAGTCAAGACGCTCTTATTGCGGTTAACTATAAATCCTAAGCTTGATAGTAATTTGTTTGTAATTTCTACGTTATCTACGCAGTTTTTATATGAATCAGACATTAGGTATAAATCGTCGAGATATATACTGGAGAGGTAGCCCGCAGACCGTAGTAGTTTTAAAACAGGTTTCATTATTTTGGTGAACACATAAGGCGCTGTGTTTAAACCAAACGGCAGTGCGTTAAATTCATACAGAATATTGTTGAACACAAATCTTAGGTACTTCCTAGATTGTTTATGTATATTAAGTAAGAAATAGGCATCTTTGAGATCTATAGTTGCCATCAGGCAATTTTTGCATACCATCTTTAAGACTGTACGTAAATCTTCGAGCTTAAAATGTTCAGTTTTAATATGTTTATTGAGGTTTTTTAAGTTTAGAATGAACCGCATCTTCCCGTTTGGTTTAGGTCTTAAGAATACGCTAGATACGAATTGGTCGTAACAAGGTTCGCATTCTGAAACAGCACCAATCTTTAATAGTTCGGATATGGCTTCGTTGAACTGTGACAGTTCTCTAGGTGTATAGTTTGGTATTGCAGGCGGATTAGTTTGGCAGACTGGACTAGAGAAAACTAGTTTGTAGCCGGAGATCCAAGACAGAATTGTTTGGTCGTTGGTGATTTTAGTCCACTGATTGTAGAATAAAGCTAAGCGTCCTGCATATTTTACCTCCTCTAAGTCCGGTGATGGTTGTTGCTGTTCTTCTGCGGCTGCGATGATGTTCTGTATTGTTTGGTGGGCTGACTCTGGTGAGAGGCAGGCTGTCGTGTCTTCTGCGATGTCGCCGTCGGTTTCCGAAAAGGAGCCGCCGGGGTTTTCGCGTTTAAATTGCCAGCTTTAGATGTTGACGGCTGTGGGTTCTTGCGATTTTTATTATGACTGTTTTTTATTTCAGCCCTGGATTTAGATACAGCTTTTGCTGTCTTTAGTGCGTCAGGTAAGTTTTCCCCGAACAAGAACTTATCGATTTTGGAGGACATTATCTGTGTCTTTACATCCTTTTTGAGTACAGACGTACTAAACATTCTTCGAGTGACAGAATCAGAATGTTGAATGTCGCACAGGAGCCTGCACGCATCCATGAGTTTTTTTAATAGCTCAGTGTCTTTGTTTTGAGCACCCAATAAAGATGATATGGCTGTCGCCAGGCAAGATATGGTCGAGCCAAGGAGTTTTTGTTTAGACTCTAGGGCCTTGTCACGATTGACTAGCGTTTCGGTTAGTGTTGCCTTAATCTCTGGGTTAATCAGAGGTGCTCCTAACAAAGTCCCGTTGGACGGAAGCAAGTATTTTTGTTGCAACTCTTTCCTTGTCTCTTTTGTGAGACCGTTGGTAGTTATATGTTGTAGACGGCTTGAAAGTTCTTTGTGTATGTCGGGGCCGTATTGGACCTTGTTCTCGGGATTATCTCCGAGGATGTCAAGTATGTCTTTGTCAAGGGTAGTATTGTCTGGCTCTGCGTTCGTCTCGTTCGAGACTTGTTCCGCATCAGACAGAGATATGGGTAGTTCAGAGGGTAACTCAGTACTCGGTTCTACAGAGCTTCTCTGTGCTTTGTTCCTCTAGAGTTTGGTTTTCTTCCCAAACTCCCGAGAAGGTGTCTGAAGAGGAAAACAAAGAAATATATGTATTATATATTTTTTATATTTCAGAGTACGGATATGCTATGTATAACAGGTGTTATTTAGTAGGCATCCAGAATGTGGTGAGGCAGTCCGATAACAGCTCGAGTACATTCTTTATTAGTAGGAAATTTTTAGCAAATGCGTTGAGGCAGTCCATAGATCAGCTCGATTTGCGTTTGCTTTAACATGCCAAGTTGATAGGAGTTGCATTTTTTTAAGAGACATTATTTTAATATTTAAAATAGGAGGTAGGTAGATAAAATGCTGTGAGACAGTCCAAAGATCAGCTCGAGTGCATTTTATTATAAGAAATTCATATCGGAATTTAAAGAAAGGGATAGATAAAATGCGGTGAGGCAGTCCAGAGATCAGCTCGAGTGCATTTTATAAAGAATTACAAGCATATTTCAGATTTAGCAAAAAGAAGGGTTAAGTAGGTGAGTAAAATGCGGTGAGGCAGTCCAAAGATCAGCTCGAATGCATTTTTCCTACGAAAACCCGATACCAGTGTGTAAGGATTACGATATAAAATAGGTACATACCTTCATCGACAAGCTTGGTGTTTGTTTCGCTCGACGATGACGACGTCGACTCTTTCCGTTTGCGCGCTCGTTTAAGTTGCTTTTTTAACTTTTTTATTTGATCACTAATTAGGTCGAGATCACTATCACGTTTGCGTTTCGGCATAACTGATTTTTTCTTTAAGCCTAGGGTAAGTGCGAAAAATAGTGTTGAACGGTTGAGCACTGAACTGCGAATGACGAGGGCGACTAGCGGGAAGGGCAAGATGGCGGTTGTGGGGTGGCCATCTACAAATTCCTTTATTCTACTAACTCTCAACAAACAGTGTACGAGCGGTGGCAACTATGCGATACTACATGTGTAATAATATATTTATTTCAGGATACTTATCTCGAGTACGAGGTGCAAGGATAATTACATATATAATATATGTGTTGTTGTATTTTTTTAAATCAAAATCAATACAAAAGGGATCTTTTTTTTCTTACAATTTTGGACACTATCATTATACTGAAAGTTTAGTTGGAGTTGAGACTATAATAATAATAATAAATAACAGTGTACACATATGTCTATATACAAATATCTGCACATTTCGGACCTTTTTTTTAATGACTCCTGTATTACATGAATTTGTGTACGTAATAAAGTATGAAATTATTTTATTAATTATTTTATCATGTATTTTTAAGTTTTTGTATTGTTTTTTGTATAATATCATTTTCACCATTTCGTCGAAAGTGTATTGAGGTGCGAGTGAGATGAATATAGTTTTCAGCTTGCTTCAGACCTTTAATTAGCGTGAGTTAAAGAGTACTTATAGACACAA
Organism: Ennomos fuscantarius; assembly: GCA_905220475.3. Lineage (NCBI taxonomy): Eukaryota > Metazoa > Arthropoda > Insecta > Lepidoptera > Geometridae > Ennomos > Ennomos fuscantarius. The sequence continues at coordinate 815,812 of HG992032.1, forward strand.
TGGACTTACTTTAGGTTATATTCGAAGATGAATATGCGGAAGACCAACTTAGACACAAAATGAAACAAGAATAATATCTAGTGTAACTCTGCTAAACAGAAACAAATAAATTACCTATATTGTGGCAAATGCAACTTATTTTTATCTATGTATGCTAAAGTGAAAACATTTGTATAATAAAAACATCGGAATTGTATTTTTATAGCAAAAAGTTAAAACTACCCTCGCGGATATTTAACCGCGGAAAACGTATAAATTGCAGTTTAAAATTGGGACGTTTCTATTTACAAATAATTATAACACACAACAACGTAGCAGGTGTAACTGCAATGAAATTATTGCCTCCTTAGCCTTACCAATAAACACTGCATTAAAGGAAATATGTTCAGTCGTCGATTGGTGCTCAAGTAGAGATTCCATTCGCTAGTTCATCGATCCACGACGATTAGTGAATAAAAAGAAATGTAAAGAAATAGTAGAAGCAATAAAAAATAAGTTTAAACTTCTCACAAATAAATAAAGAAATAAATAGATTTTCCCAATTTTTACGTCACAATATTATTAAAACATTGCCCAGAATGCCTTGAAGTTTTTATTTGTGACTTCAGCATGTTCGCTGTGGATATATACCCCTAATCTATTTCATTGTGTCTACAAAACGCGTTACACTAAACATTTTGTAAACAATGCGTTACTGCTTTCTGATTGGCCGTTTAACTCATAAGCGGTTGCCACTGATTGGTTCTCCAATTTCGGTTTGATTTAGAGTTTATGTGTAACCAACTTATGTGTCCAGTTAGAATTTAGACGTCTCTTTCTTATAAAGTTTATTCCCTACTTGATTAAAAAAAAACGGGAGTGACCTCAAATAACCTAACCTTTGTGCTGGATTACCACTCGCTCACTCACAGAATAATAAAAAGTTATTTAATCTTTGAGAAGGAGTGGATGGGTATATGAAGGTGTAGTTTAGGATGGTACCAAAAAAATGTGAAATCATCAGAATGTAGACCTAACAGCCGCACCCATAAGGCTATCGGAAACTGAACAAGTAGAATAAAGTTTTAACCAAAATAATTATAGACACTGAGACGATGGTGGTGAGAAAAAGAAAGAGACGGAGGATTCAGCTGTATAAATATCTTGGCGTTTTGTTTTAACAGTTTCCGTCTTATTACAAAACGCAGACTAAACGTAGACTAAAGTTAGTAATAGGTTGAAGCCATGACTAGTTAAAAACCTTATTACAAAAAAAGTTTGTCGCTGATCCGGGGACCGTCCATGGTCTTAAGTTAGTCCTCCGATATCCCTAGTTTAACTATGGTACTAACTCGCTAAAACAAAGAAGCTCGCGCCATGGTGGTGGAAAAATGAAACTTTTATGATTAACTAAAAAAATCTATTTACGTACCAAACAAAGTTGGGTTGTCAACCTTTCATTGTTACAAAATTTTGAGGTTCTCTTGGTTTTTGAAAAAATATATCTACTCGGTTTCGGTTTTTTTTTGCTCCATTTTTATGATGTTTATGCTTATTGCAGTGCAGTTAGCAATAACAACAATAAACAGAAATATCAAACGCGCGTTGAGTGGTACACATGAATTACTATTCGTATACATTTCGTATTTAGTGTATGGTCAATATTTAAACAATGGACTATATCTGGTATCAGCTGGTATTCGATTAGACGGCGTTTTACTTAGTACCGTAACAAACTAGGACTCCTTAGTCCAGGTTTAAACCTCTACTTAGTCCACGTTTTGTAATAAGACTGTTTATGTTGTTAGGTTTAAGTTGTTGTCATATGTAAACTTTTTAATGACTTGACATTATACCAATTTTTATGTCCATTAAATTTAGTTGTGTATTTTCATTCGTGTACTTAGTTTAAAAACATATTGTAAGCTGGGAAGAATATAAGCTTACATTTTACCTTAAACATCTTAAACATTCAAATGACTATTATTATAAAGTCGAGAAGTCGTTAAATAGGCTAATATCCCGTAACCGCGTAATAAAAGATGATAAAAACAAAGTTAACTTGGTGGTGGAGTTTCCAGGGACGAAAGTACAATAGGTATAAAAGAGGAGAACTTTTTGACAGTTCTTTTGTAATAACTGACTAAAAACTGTAAACGTTTAATAGGTTACAGCATACCTTTTGTATATTGTATATCGCCTTGGCGCTTGAAGAGACTATTTCAGACCAAAAGATAATAGATGTTGTAAATTACTATATTAAAAACTTACGCTAGGTCATAGTTAATTAGTTATGTCATAACATATACAAAATAGAACTGTAATTGTTAGTTCCGACTAAATCTAAATAACTTTTGACTTTGAACCTTTGGAAATTGAACGTAATTGGCATTTTAGTTTTATGGCGATAACATGCAATTTAATTTTATATAATCAACTTTGAACGAACTTCAAAATATCTAAGTTTTTAACTTTTAGTATAAAACTATTGTATATTTTATATATTATTGATATGTATCAATGAAAAAATATATCAAACTACTTTGAAATCGCATTTCGATATCAAACGCCTTAACCACTTAAATAATAACAAAAATTTAAAGGTGTAATAAAAGTCCTTATAAATAAATATAAAAAAGTCATTAACTGTTATTAATATGAAGATAGTATGCCAAGAAAATAATTTACCGAAACCAAAAAACAGAATAATTAGGTATGTTCACAAATTCTACAACTTAATAAACTTTTTATAACCATAAAATATAAATAGAACACTTAATTAAAAGTTATAAAACACAATACCTACATCCATCTGAACATCTAAGTAGGTAACAATTATATTCATGAATTTAAATGTTACTCGGGTTCATTTGGAATGTTTTGATACCAAAAGTTTGGTGATACAATTAAGTTTTAATTTTATCTAAGAGACTTATAACAAGACAAAAATATTAGGTAAAAGTAAACAATTAAAATTAAGTGTGGTCTATTGCATTTTGCGTGCTACATTAAATAGAGAATCGATGACACTGCACGAGTTGCTAGCGCTCACTAGCGCCACTACGCCAGTAACTTGTCCAAGCAATTTAATTTCATAGTACGGTGCCAGTTTTAGTCAATAAATTGAATTATACCGAAATAATCTCGTTTCATTTGAATCCTGTAGTCCTTTGATTAGCGCTGCGACAAATATAATTAAGGATGTAGGTCAAACGCGCGCCACCCATGACTTTATTTAATTGTTTTTTAGGTCAAGTTCAAAAACCATGACCTCTTCAATAGCATTCACAGCGCAGCGGGACTTTGCTTGATGTAGCTTTAATTTACAAAACAATTTGCATACTTATGGGAACTTAAAATATTAAAACAAAAGCTGAACAGAAATAGTGCCATATATTTAAGGTCTATTTTATGGGTAACGCTCATCACTTATGTTTTTTTGACATAAGTAAACAAGCAAGTGTAACGATGATCAAGATTAGCATCGAAACATATACGTAACAACAATCAAGTATGTCACATGTGCAAACAAACAGCATCATTATCTGAAAAGTACGCAGCGCACGCCGCTTCGTTACAAAAGTTCGCACAATTTGTGTAACGAGTTCCGGCGAGCAATAAACAAAACAGCGAGATGCGGGCGTTCGTGTGCCGACTGCCGTGTACCCCGTGACATAGTTCGGATGCATCGCGCGTGCTTGAAAGCGGAAGTATAATGCCATTATCGATTTGCTTATGACAGAAAATGCGTTGAATGGACAAGGCCTCGGAGGCGCGAGGCGGGGCGGGGCGGGGCGGGCCGAGCGAGCGCCAGTGCGCTGGAGGCAGCGGGCTGCGACGCACGTGTCCACGCAGCCCGCGCTCGCGATATCCCGAGTGTTGTGCAAATGATTGTGTTTATATGGCGGTCAAATTACTGCAAGTGTTGGTGTTGGGTGTGATCGCGGCGGCGGCCGGCGACGGTGCGTGGTAGTGTTGTCTTGCAGCGCACGTGCTCCGGCCTGTTTACCGCGCCGAGCGCACGCGCGACTCGCACCGGGTCAAACACCGGCCGCGGGCTAAACCCTACCTATATCTAGCATGTTTTTGGTCCTTCAAGTAAGTCTAGATGTAGACCTGGAGATGCGGCCGCAGCGACGTTCACCTCGGTAAGTGATCGATCCGGTACCCGCTGCAGTTGGATCTTGTTTACCATCCACTCCTCGCGGCGTGGGGCCGTTCTTCTCTCCACTATTGTAAACTGGTTTCAAGGTTATCCCGTAATTAATTCTTTTTTCTCTTCCGTGCTCGTATACTAGAAGTACGTAGTAGATGTTCTTCTCTAAATGCGCCATTGGATTCTTTTAGCTGTAGACTGGTAGTTTAGATTGTTTACGTGTTGATTTGCATAATTATTCAAGTTCTGGTTTGGTCCGTACATAAATTCGCTGTAGTATCGTAGTAATAAGTAGTTAGGAGGTTACAGAAAAACTATAATTTGAAAGGTGTAACAATGGATCAATGGCAAATGAATGTGCAGAATTAAATACAAACAGGTTTTACCAGGTGGTCCGCTAAAGTGCGGAGTCGCGGTGAATAAGACGAATTTGGACAGCGTTTACTGCGCAGTAAAAGCCAAGAACCCGATCCGGCCCCTACAAATGAGAACTCGCATCTTATTAGACAACAGCTTTGATTCTACTTTCGCACAGCATGTCTATGCTCTTATGAACAGGTACCTAATAACTTGTATTTCATAATATTGATGGCTTGTTTTTGTAACGCTAGAGCGAAAGTTAGTTTAAGTTTGTGCACTGGAAAGAATTGGAGTGGATGTAGTGGATCTAGCTTCAGGGTGATGATATAGCTGATTCTTATGAAATTCTGATTAAAAGTTTCTAAGTTAAGGTTTAATAGGTACAAAGAATACAGCTGTTAGTTTAGCCGATTCCCCCACTCGCGCGTGTATCTGTCGCGGCGTGTAAAAGCGCACTGTTTTGAGGAATAGTGAGTTGAATGTGCAGAGTTGCAAAATGGTATTGTACTTCGTACAATAATATCCAGGTAGTTGAGCACATATTTACAAGATGAAAAAATGCTATTACGGAAGCTAACCTAATACGTAAAAGATTAATCTGAAGTCTTTCCAAATAAATACAGATTGTGATGTAGTAATTCTCGGGATTTGAGTCTGCCGCATCCGCACATTGATAGCAGACCAAATCAATTTAAAATACTAGGTATTATTATTAGGTATACGTTGCTAGACGTAAGTGTAATAAAAATAGAAATTTAGATAACAGTCCCGCTATGGGCGCCATTTGTAATCATAGAAAAATATTAAACTCAATTAAGTATACCAAAGAAAAGTTTATCTGATCTCTAGGCTATAAAAATCTGAGACCTGTCACGAAAGCTCTCAATAACCTAGTAGGTAGAGTACAACAACGTTGGGGATACAAGATAAAAATACATCCACGCTGGCTAATATCTATTTACTTAATGGTTGAGATAGGTCATTGTTGAGACCCAAATTAAAATACCTACGAACTTAGCTCACACCACCTTGAACACATTAGATCTCCATCTAACTACTAACAAAACTGGCGAATCTGCGTTTATTGTTTTGTCTATAGTTTTTGTAGATGTAAATGCTGAGGTTGCTGATTTATATCTGCTGATTTTCAGTCTATGGCGCTTTAACATTAAGTTACCATTAGCATTATATTTTTGGAAAAGAATTCCCTAAAATTTGTGTCAGGCTCCAATATTTGTGCCATAGTAAGTCACGGTCTCTTATAACCTTAATTAATAAGCTTGTTCAATTGGATTAATTGATTAATTGGACATAACTGACGTACATTGGACATCGGGTAAGTACTGTTTCGGTGCTTATACATTACATATTGAAATGACAAATTATATCCAAAACAAATTAAGCTGCGGTAACGTTGCGTCAAATAATTATTAACAAACCAGAAAAACAATAAAAAAGACTTAATTGGAATAAGACTTGCACGCTTTGGAAAGATTGTGCCTAAAGTAATTCTACTAAGTTTGTCCACGCTCGAAACTCCTGTAATCCAATCTCTTTGGTCAACTCAATTTCTTTCACAAGTTTTAATAGCGCCTAAAGAGGGTCAAGTTTATCGTGTAAAGGATCAAAAAGCAAAGCCGTCTCCTTTGAAGATTATTTGAAAGTGACCCCTTTCTATTTATTTCACTTCGAAATGCCGAGGACAAAAGATTTTACGCAATAAATAATAATAAGTGCGAGTGACTTACAGAGAGACAGTGTTTCCGTAGGAAAAACATGGTCCTTCGGGCTTCGTACCTTCGATTCTACACGTGGCGATATCAAATTCTTGTTTATTCTAAATCGGGACTAAAATGTTCCGAATCCGATATAATAAACAGGGATAGCGTGGGTGTGGCTTAAGGAAACGGTATATTACGCACAGTTACGTTCCCATCACTTCGCGAGGCTGTCACATTTTCAACGAAGTTTAGCGTTGGCCGCTAGCGTTCGACGTTAAAATGTTTGAAAGAACAGAGGAGACATTGAATCAGATGTGCATCAAAAAGATTCCAGTTGGACCAGTTTTCTATGTTTTGATTAAATTTTTTGGGAACATGTCACATGTCGAAGGATAAATAGAGCATTGTCCAAACTTACAAAGCAGGCAAGAAAAAAATAAACTACCCTTAAAATTTTATTGAATTGGTACTGAAAAATTAAGACGTATAGGTCAACACTTCATGACTGCTCATTTCTCAGGATGAGATGCGCAGTGCAGTGTTACTCAAAACTTTGTAATTTAAAGTACGTGTGCACTGAAACTATCAGTGACGCGTAATGTCCGGTGAGCGACTAGCTAGACCTTTAGATCTTTGCGTCTTTCATTTACATAAATAACAATAATAAGTAGAGATCAATAATAAACTGTCACAAATGTTTAAGAAAAGAAAGGGAAAACAAAAATACATTGACGCAAATGATTAAATTCAATAAAGTTGGCAATCAATCACGCTCGACACAAATCTAAATATTCCAAACAAGATTGACAAACAAAGTGTGATGAAACTAACTGAAATCGAAGTGATCAAACATTTGTTTACACTTTTGCGAAATTGCCCCAAAGAAATCTCTTGTTAGTGTTATTTTTTGTTTATACTGTTTCAACCCATAAATGTGTATTTGGCAGATTTATGCCCGTATGCACTGGTCTGTTAAATTACAACTTAGATAAGCAACACTTGTCCCCGGGTGCTCGTACGTTTGTAAAATTCGTGTCCACTTGGCACACCAAATAGTGAACGCTCGTTGGTTTCTTGTTGATCATCGGCTTTCTTCAACCAATGAGTGTAACAGTATTTGCTGAGTTGACTTGACGCGAGTTTAACAAACGTACGAGAAACCGGGGAAAAACCATTAAGTGCCAACTTAGGAGCTGTCGAACTCAGTGCAGACGGGCATTAGGAATCTTATCAAGCTACGAGGAATTTTGGTTTAGTCTGACTACACTGTGACACAGGTAACGGCATTCCAGTTTTATGCGTAGCAGTAATAATGAGGCTAGTAAACTATAGTTTTTGTTGATTACGCTAGAAGATAATATTGTATCAGGTTAAACTTGATATGAAAAGTGACATTTTTGGAATGCAAGTTGACTGGAAAGTGTTGAAGTGAAACTATAACTCTTTTTTCCGCGTGGCCATCACGAGTAGTCTTCATTGGCGACTTAAACAACGATTAGTTTGGCACTTGTTCTTTAACAAACATCCGCTGCCATTAGGTTTTAAGGAGATACATACCTATTCACCTATATACCTTTTGTGAACTATGCTTATTTTGATTTTAAACAATAAGGAAAAAAGTTGTTAAATATATGAAATGCTAAATAGCTTAATCATAACAGGATAATAATAAATTAGATGTGAATTTCGTCTAAATTATTTAAACTATATGATACCTGCACCATTTAACGTATAAATGAAAGAACGGAAGAATGGTGATAGTTGTTCCTCATCTCACTATATCGAGCGTAGTGCCATAGCGGAACATTTGTGAAATATGCTCTAACCGGTTAATATTATAATTTTATAATGTGTAATTTCGTACGTAGGTTTATATTGTTTGTTCCCACAGATTACCTAACCCATGTACTCTCATATAGGGTAGCTTAAATAAGATCTCTGTTGGTCCCTTATCACTAAAATGGTGGAACCGATGTTGATATTTCGCGACACAACTAATAAGTGGAATACTTAGGAGCTTCTTAGTTTTTGTTCTTGTTTTTTCTTTGCCTATTTCAAATTTCATAAAGCAAAAAGAACAAATTACTATTCTTCCGTAATACTATTCAATAGTTAAACATTAGTTGTGTAGATAGATTTCTGGAATAACAATTATTATGTGGTTTCTATATTGTCTTCGCAGGTGAAACTGTCGCTAAAAACAATCAACAAAAACAGTACCATTGAAAATGGATAACCTTAGATTACCATTTAACTATTTAAACAGGTAACTAATTTTGAACGAAATTAAAATATGTTAACTTACCGAAACCTAGTGTGCTCTTGAAGTAATTAACGTCTATCAAACATCAATCATAAAATTACGTAAAAGTCAAAATTCGAAGAGTAAACATTTGTTTTGTACGAAAGCATCCCTTAGGGGCCAAGAAATACATGGGTTGTTGTCTCCAAATACCTCGAAGCGAGAAGTTGTAATAAGGCTCTTCTGGAAATTACACACAAAATATTAACAACAGGAACTCCTTTGAGATATTCTTTCAGAGAATTTAACAAGGTTTGTTAGTCGTCCGAAATTCTAAATAAGCTCTTTGTGTGGGCTACCCACTCTTGCTCTAGATCCACCAGGAATAGAGTGCAAGTAGCTCAGTCTTACTTGCAAAAATATAATATTATCTTTACAAATATAAAATTAGAAATTAAATTCTCTACTTTATTATTCTATAGACTAAAAGACCATTCGTATTATAAAGCCATCGCTCGTCATAAAGCTATTCGTTACATTGTACTTGTAGGTAAGTACCTCCCGGCGGTAAATAATGCACATCGAGATACGTTTTGTTGCTCTAGTACTCCATGTGACAAAGAAAGTACAGAGGCGAGGATGCTCTACGTAACTTCAAAGTAGCTGGTTATCTCTGTCTTTAGCCGGACGCGGTTTATACCTGTCTAAAAAGAGTACAACCGAAATAAGAGCCTGTTCTTTGAAGTCGGTTGAAAAGAAGCAAACTTGACTGATCTGATCTCTACCAGTAGGCACAGTTGGCAGAACAGAACCATATATTATTAGTTCAGAAGAGTTTTACATATATAATAATATATTTTACATATCTGCTTTTACAGAAGAAACAAGAGACGGAAACAATCTTTATCGATTGGTATTTTTTTTCCTTATTTTGCTTCAACTAATGAATAGATGATGGATAATGAGAGGATGACAGAGGAACTTCACGTATGTCCCGTGTCCACAATTAAAATCTTAGGTTTCCTATGCCCTTGACAGTCACCCAGAAACCCTAAGGTCATTTTTATATGAGACGAGGTTTGAATGGCCACGTGGGATATTCAATGCCTTTTGTATTACTGGTGGAATAACAAGTGATCCATTGTTGTGACGCTGAGAACAATCTTGATGTGAGATAGTTTGACGTAAGAGTTGCGTCTGGAAGCGTGGAGATACCGTCTAGATGTGGCTGCTACTCGTCTAGCCGCTTTGTGAGGGCAGATTATCATTAGCCGCCCAGACGATCTCGCTTCGTGTCATCACTACCGTTATCCATTGAACGTCTTTTGCGTTGTTTGGCTGCAGATTCTGGAGCTGTGTTTTGTCAAGGTTGTTGCCTCTTATGCTACAGTTTTTGACAATGAGTATATGGTTGATTTAGCCTTTGCTAGATTTTGGATTTGTGGAGTCGGTTTGTTCTCAAAATTGTTTTTATAAAATATGAAGGTAGAACGCATCATTCCTGACTTTTGGAGGACTTGACAAGGAAATTTTGCAGTGATTCTGCTGTATGGCTGTGTTTAAGCGTTTAGTGCAGGGCCAGAATTGCCATGATGATGTTACCCCCTATTGGACTGGATCAAAATGAAGATAGTCTATGACAACAACGACCTCATATTGAGGTCCAGAATATATTTCTTGCCATGTGTAACAGGCAGTTGTTGATTTATATAAACATCCATACCCAATTGCCCAACTTGTTTAAGAAAAAATACAACCTTTCAATTTGTAGGCTCATTTCAGTGCTGATTTCAAGCGCGCCATGTGCGCCTTCGTTCTTTAGGCGCCATGCCTTCAGATTGATTCCTGTAAACACTCAATAAATATTGATAAACTGCTTGCTCGCTGGACCATAATATACTCCAATTGTTTTCATGAATCCATTAATATTTACGAGGTGCTTAACTTCGAATAAACATCTCTTTAGTGGTTGATTTAATAGTCGAAACCTGAGCGGTTTTAACAGATGTCAATGTTTATTAGCCGTCACTGATCAAATATGAAGTGGTAGGCAATTTTGGGGAAAGATAATCATAAAGTTATCATCAAGTGCCTAGAGGCCTGATGTTTTAGTACTTACGTACTAAGAAATAACAAAATGGTAGCTCGCTATGTACACCTGTTAATCATTAGTGACTGTTCCAGACATAACGAGTGTAGCAATAAGAGATATTGGTGAAAAGCGTACTTTACAAAACGATCAAAAATTTAAAATGATTAAGTCGCCAAAGCTATGTTGGTGTAAGTAAAACTGGAAGTATGAAGGTAAGCAGTAAGTAGATCTCCTTAATTTGGTCCTTTTGAGTTCAACGTTAAGCAAGGGCATGGCAATTGAGACTTGTTTATTTATAGCTGTATCTTACCAACCCGATTTTATCCAGACATAGAAAATATTCCATAACGTTTGCCGCTCCATCTCATTACCTATCGATAGAATCAGCTGCTTAAATAAACATCAAAATTAGGATGTAGAAGGTCGCGGCAACCAAACAAATAGCCCTATAGCTTGATGTACAAGCAGACTCGTTGTTAAGGGTGGTTTCTTAGTTGATCGATTCTAATCTTGCATCTAAAGCCAGAAAGCATGTTGAGGGTGACTTGTAAAAGTGCTAAAAATAGCCTATTTGAAATAAATCTTGGGACTTTGACTTTGTTGAATAGAGATCCACAACAAGCTTTATTAGTTGCGTGACTTTGTCTTCCTTCTTAACAGATGTAATTAATATAAGACTTGAACCACGATCATATAGTAAAGCCATGGTTTGTTTCAATCTTTGCTGCTTAAGTAGCATAGATAATAGTAATTTATTTGATTCGATTTCCACATGTTATAAGTAGGTACCTAATTAGCATACAGCAAAGCCTTGGATAAAAAATGTCCAGATATTTTTCCAGGCCCATGCGTTTACTCCTTAGTACCTATTGGTCCTGTATAGTACCTTTACACATAAAATTCTTACCTGTACGCATAAAATTCTTACACAATAAACAGTTTTAAATATATTTCGCAATATACCACCTACCTATACTTGGTGTTGGCAGCTTCCAAGAATTAAATAACATTGAACAAAATACAATCTAATGGGAATCCCTTTCATGTCTCATTTTGAGTCTATTTTATTTTTCGCATGTGTATGTCGGCACGCGTTTTGGTGGAAACTGTCTTTTGAGTTTTAATATATCGACTAAAAATTTAATATACCTACGATAAGAGAACGCAAAAAACTTGATGGAAGCTACAGCAAGATTCATCTACACGGTTTCAGCAAATACGTATTATGTAGGTACGTATGTAATGTAAGTAAGTGGGCACTACTTAAACCGAAGTACCAGGTAGTTGATTGAACGCACTCTATCCTGTTCTGTAGTAGTATATTCGATTGACTTCGAATAGGCACGTTATGACTGGAATCCTTCGAACCTCGTGGATCGTGGAATTTCTCAGTCTGGCCTTGATTATATGATACTTACTCCTTTTGCACATGTACGACTATTAAAAGTGGAAAATTTTGATCAATGGAACGATGGTTCAAGAATAAATTAAACCTGCAAAGTGCCAGACACACGAATGGCTCAAAACTGAAGTCATCGAAATCTCTAGATTGATGACTGATGATGATTTGTTTAGTTTGTGTTGTGAAGTTTAGACATACATACTGTAGACCGTATGTATGTCTAAAATTGAGTATTTAGTATGAAACTAAACTATCGGTTTATTCCCCGTGAAACTACTGCCTGGCAATATACACTACCAGTAGATATTATGGTCATAGGTTTTTTCTTTCCCATGACATTGCCATGATAAAAATTGCTTTTCCTGTGACGCTACACCAAAGCTAGTAGTCATACGATCTCAATATCTCGTACAGCAATAACAATTGTCTAATCATGGCCCAAACACCTCTGGGGAGCAATACCAGTCATAGAAATCAATAGGTTCGTTTCGAACGAACTGATCTCGTTCACAAAGCATAACTTCAGAAACTGCCTAACGCCCAACAGAATAAGTTTGGGAACTTTCTGGCACTTCACTGATACGCTGACAAACCTGTTATGTGATTGTTCGAATAGGGTTAAAGGAGTTCAGCATCTTCATTATGAGCTGTAAGCTTCTAGAATTTAATTGATTGCTGTTGGAAATACTCGCTTATTCATCAAGGACCGATTCTTACTTATATAGCTACTTATTAATGTAAAATTCCTGAAGGTTAGCTTTAGTTCTATAACTAGAACTACTACATAGGTATGGTGACTATTTAGTTTAGCTAAACACTGGAATAGAACTAAAATAGGCTAATTACAAGAATATTTCTAGCGGTATCGCCTGCTTAACGTAATCAATAGAATAATTTAATCGTAAAGTAAAAACCAAAAATCCTTATAAATAAAATTAATCTACGTATAAAGGGTTAAAGTTGCCAAATCGTAGAGCACAGCAGTCCCATAATTCTTAGAAAATATTAGGTCTTTACCTATGAAATTGCCGTTTTGTTTGAAAAAAGTTAAAGTATTTTTTTTTTCGAACTTATTTATTTCTTTTATTCAAAGTAATCACCCCTGCAATCAATGCATCTTTGCCAACGCTGTGGGAGTTTATGGATGCCCTTCTTGAAAAAATCATCAGGACGGGAGACAACAAACTCTTCAAAGGCGTTTTGTACTGCCTCTCGGGAATTGAATTTTTTTCCCGCTAAAAAGTTGTCCAAATTTTGGAAAAAGTAATAGTCGGTAGGCGCAAGATCTGGTGAGTATGGCGGATGAGGGAGAGCTTCCAAACCCAACTCATGCAGCTTAGAGACGGTCTGTTGTGCAGTATGGGGTCGCGCGTTGTCGTGAAGTAGCAGTGGAGACGACCGATTGACCAAAGCTGGTTGCAGACGTGCGAGTTTCGCCATCATTGTGGTCAGTTCTTCAATGTACACATCTGCAGTAATGCTCTCGCCGTTTTGTAAAAAGCTATGATGAATCACACCAGCACTAGACCACCAAACTGTGACCATCACCTTTCTAGGGGTCATTTTTCGTTTTGCACATTGCTTTGGTACCGAAACAGGATCTAACCAACTTGCTGAGCGCTTTCGATTGTCAAAAAGAATCCATTTTTCGTCGCACGTAACAATTCGGTTCAAAATTCCTTCATTTCTGTGCCTGTTAAGCAGCGCAAGGCAAGTCTCGACGCGTACGTTGCGCTGGCGATCGTTAAGTTCGTGGGGCACCCATCTATCAAGCTTTTTTATCTTGCCAATTTGTCGCAAATGGACCAATATTGTTTTGATGCTAACATCAAAAGCTGCTGCCAGCTCAGCTGTAGATTGAGATTCATCAGCTTCCACAATCGCCTTTAATTCATCATTGTTGACCAAAGTTTCCGGACGGCCACGAGGTTCATTTTTCAAGTCAAAATTCCCAGAACGGAACCGAGCAAACCAATAACGGGTTGTACGTTCGTTTGTACAGTTCTCTCCGTAAACGTCGTTGATGTTACGTGTCGTTTGTGCCGCGTTGGTGCCACGACGGAACTCATATTCCATAATTACACGAAATTTCAAAGTATCCATTATGAGGAAAAATGTTGAAATGTAATGAATATGACGGCGGCTACGTCCAGTTATAAACTCTATGCACAGCGATCGAGCACCGTAATTTACCCTGTGGTGGCATTAAATTTATTACAGTGGCAGCACCGGCAACTGTCATGGCGTCCCTACCTGTCTGGCTATATAAAGGGATCGATTGGTGTGCTACGGAGCATTCTTGTTCCAGACACGGCGCGGTGCGGACATGCTGAAGGCCTATAATTATATAGGTTGCAACCTACCTACCCACAACACGTTTCTGCCCACATCAGAAGTGGGATTGCCCATTTCTACATCACTCCTCAAGCAACGCGAAACGTGACGTGACGTGATGTGAATGATGACGTGACGGCGGGTGACACTAATATCAATTTTAGTTGCAGGGTTAACCCAGACCAGTGAAAAAAAAAGAGAATAAAGTTATGGTAAAAAAAAAAGTAATGATTTTTTGAGAAAAAAAAAATGAGAAAAAAGGGTAAGCAAAAAAAAAGGTAAAAAAAAAAGTGAAAAAAAGAGAAAAAAAGTAAGAAAAGAGAATGTAAATATGATGACAAAAAATGTGTCTGAATGCTAAAGGGAAAATCTGTCCGGTCTAGCACTAATTGGTATTCGATGGAATGATGATTATTGGTTGCTAAAGGGATATCTATCCGGTCTAGCACTATCTGGTCCATTTTTTATAAATGAAGGGATAAGGCAATGTTGGAATGATGATTTTTGGTTGCTAAAGGGATATCTATCCGGTCTAGCACTATCCGGTCCATTTTTATAAATGAAGGGATAAGGCAATGTTGGAATGATGATTTTTGGTTGCTAAAGGGATATCTATCCGGTCTAGCACCATCCAGTCCATTTTTTTGTAAATGAATGGATACTGATGGTCCTGAAGGGTTAACCCTTCAACTACAGCTCTTTGTAAATGGCCTTTGTGGAGAGGAGACCAGGGTTAACCCTGACGATGACTGGAAGGTTAAAATACTTTTGACTAATCAAATTGAAAACTAATGTTTTGACTTTGACTTAGACTCCAAGTTTAACTCCATTTAATTGTCAGGATGAACGAGCAATTACACTGATACTTATGTCCCTCACCAGGTACAAAGTGAAGCTAAGCGTACGAGGACGTACGCACGTCAGTATGGCCGTGACGGCGGCTACGTCCAGTTATAAACTCTATGCACAGCGATCGAGCACCGTAATTTACCCTGTGGTGGCATTAAATTTATTACAGTGGCAGCACCGGCAACTGTCATGGCGTCCCTACCTGTCTGGCTATATAAAGGGATCGATTGGTGTGCTACGGAGCATTCTTGTTCCAGACACGGCGCGGTGCGGACATGCTGAAGGCCTATAGTTATATAGGTTCCTACCTACCCACAACCCGTTTCTGCCCACAAATATACAACGCTAATCAATAAACAAAAGACTTATATTGTAAATAGAATGTCATATTTTTAAAACAAAATTAATTTGAATTTAGAATTCATAGCCAAACAAAACTTTTTTTTGTTTGAAAAAGTCTGTACTGCAATACGGCAATTTCATAGGTAAAGACCTATTATCCATATAATAGGGCTCATATATTTTCCAATATTATGGAGTAAACGTGAAAAAAAGTGTGAGCAATCTAAGGACTGCCGATAGAAGTGAAAATTAAGTAACTTGTGACATATAGCTCATGGGAAGTGTGCGGTGACGATGACGCGAGTTTCACCCTTTTTGTTCACCCAATAAGTGCACAGTATACATATAGCCCATGGAAAGCGTTCGATGACGTTGACGCGAGTTCCATGATTATTGTTTAGGTAGGTACCCAAAAAGTGCTCAACGCGCCTAAAGAAGTTTTCACTTCAATAGACGCGGAATCAAATCTCAACCAGTATTACCAACCACGTTCAGAGTAAGAAGCTACCAATAATCCCACTTGGCGAACTCGATATTTCTTGATTTACTGATAAATATTGGCCTTTATATGTATAACTGTTATTAAATGTGAATAAAGATTTGCTGACACAAGAAGTAGACCACCTCAGCGCAATATTCCAACTGCCCAATTACATACTAAATGAGAAACCTGTAGGCATCCTTACCGCACTGTACAGGCAAAACAATTAAGGCTAAATTAACAGGTAATCCGAGATCCATGGCTGAGGGTTCCCGCTGACCGCAAGTGTACAAATCTTCACTTGTTAATTGTTTTTAAAGGGGTTTATTTATGTTTATGATGTTTGTTTAAGGGCGGGGTTAATTGAATCCGTGTTTACTTACCTGCTTTTACACGAGGGGTACAAAGGTTTTTGATTTAAGCACTGACGACAAATTTTACAATAAATGGGGACTGCAGATACCTACCTACTTAAAAGAAAAAGTTTTTACAGTTTTAACAGTAGTGATATGAAGTTCATCGTTGAAAAGTGTAAGCAGTTCAACAAAGATAATAATAATATAATAATAACGCCCAACGATCACATACATAGATCCTGACCCTAACTAGGATTCCCTGTGTCTAGGGACCTAGGAACTACGAGGACCATGGTCCCACAACACCCAAACTCAGAACAAGTATTTGCGCTTTTTTGTCTGTGCATAAGTACTTGTCCTGCCGCGGGAATTGAACCCGCCGTCTCCGGGCTATAAGCCGCCCTGCTCAACCACCACACCACAGAGGCTGTCATAAAAGATCACACAGATGTGTTAACTACAAATTGTGGTCTGTAGCAATTACTACTTATAATTACCCAAATGAATTATTCTAATAAATGAGAGTGCAAGATCTGGAACAAAACGATGAGGCAAGAAATCTGTTTGCTCTAGGATAGAGGTAGGTTAGGCCTGTGATTACTTCCACGTGGAAGGGAAACTTTCTCCAGCTCGTTCCACTATTATATTAGGCCCTCTAGGCAAACAGTTACAGTATGGTTCACCGCGTTATTGTCTAATCAACCAATTCATTGCTTCAAACGTCGTTGTCTTTTTAAGGTCATCCCAAGCCGGCGAATATCAATTCGATATCATTTTCTTAGAATTTCCTTAAACGCCGGCGCGTCTTTGTTATGTCAAGTCTTTACTTTTAATTGTTCATAGATGTCTGTGTAGGCAAATACAGGCACCTATTCTGTTATCGTTTGTATTTAAACGTTTTTGCGTTTTTTTATAGTAGCGAGACTTAATATAAACAAAGTTCTTACAATCTTAATTTCGCTGTTTTTTATCTTTTCCGAGCAAAGCGTTTTTATTGTCATCACAACAATTTTCATCATAGAAATTGTAACAGACTTTCTTAGAAGTGTTTCCATCTACGACAATATTTAATAAGTAATTATTGTGATATGAGGCTGATCTCGATCTAGCGAGAAGAATGGCTCGTATCACTGATTCGGTTTGAAGCTGCCTATTTTCTACACCGTTGATTTTCCAAATAAATAGAACATGACAGCGTTCGTATTTTATTGCTATTTGCAAGGAAACTTATGGTGGAGGCCTAGAACCTACTTTGAATAAACCGGGCGCAGAGCCAAGATCCCACGTTATTAGGGCAAGTACGGAATTCTAGTATAGGATTACTCTGAAACATGTGTATCGAAACGATTTTTTTCTTCCAGCTGTGACGCCACCAAGTAAGCTCTCTTAACTTCGTAATTGAGAAGTTAGCCTAACTCCTAACTCGAGAAATTACTTCAATTGTTTGTAGCGGCTTTAATGCTATTGCCGAGGTTTTGTTGGTTTCTCATACAATTAGAAGCCTCGTGTAATCGTTTGTCTTATTTTAGAAAAGTAATATTATATTATATAAGTAAAATACCTAAGTACCTAATCAAAATATCTCAGCCTTTTTTGTCTCTACTGTCTCGACACGATGCCTACGTCTGTGTTGATATCAATAACCGTAAATAATCCCAGCCAAAAATAGATCTGTCTTCATAAAATCAAGCACGTAATGTGTAGGTACGTACGGTCTTAAATTAGAACATGGCAGGTCTGACGAGCGCTTTACAACTCTTATTTGCCCGCAAACATCCTGAATCCTGATAATCTTTAAATTATTACGTTGATTACATAAAGTTGTGGAAATCAGAGTGGCGTGTTTGGTGCGGTAGTGAGGGGCAGGAGGGGGACAAGGGGGGGGGGAGGCACGGCGTGCGCAGAACAAGGTCAGGGGCCCAGCCGCGCGCGCACCTTCTTTGCCAGCCCGCGTACGATTGTTTATGTATTGACCAAATTCGGCATCGCGCGTTTTAACGGATCCTGATGAGTATCTTTCCGTTTTCTCACGGTTTCGTTTGCATTGCGCATTGCGCAGGAACGTGACTCGTCTAGGAAAGCACTGAGGTACGTAATGAATAATTTGAAAGTAAAATTATGTCAATGCTGTTTGGTTTTACGATGGAAGGATACCGGGTGTGTGCATGGAATATCGTCGCACTGCGCTGCACGCGGTACGAATACCTAGATAACCACATCTTGATATTTTGTGCATCAATTAGACATAATCTCAAAGAAATTTAGGCAATATGATAAGAGACAGTAAGTACATTGTACTATAGACTCATTGATAAGCTATGTAGGTACTCTAGAAGCTGTTACTTATGCCCGTATGTACTAACGTTTGACAGCTTCTATGTTCGCAATTATTCCTCGTGACAAACCTAAATGTATGCAGTCGCATGTCATATACGGATAAGTGTGAACTTAAGAGCTGTAAACTTTAGATCAGACGGGCATTATTCTACTAAATTACACGTTTTATTGCTGTACAGCACTGTTTATATATAAATCCACAGAAGAAACGCAGTCAATGCAATTATGGAAACCTAAGTACCCATTTATTCCATTCTTAATGGAATGGATCTTTAGCTTCAATAAAGGTGGGTAAGTAGGTACTTAATTCAAGATTCACAGTAAATAGCACGACGATTCCACCAAACTTATAGCTATGTTAAATTCAAGTCGGCAGCTACTTTGTAACACCAATACTTCATTCACTTGTAGATACCTTATAATAGTGGATACTTATGCACTTTTATTATCTACCTGAGTTGGTACTTTGGTACACAGTTTAATAGCTTCTGTGGCGTAGTGTTTGAGCAGGTCGGCTCACAACCTGGAGGTGGCGGGTTATTGTCCAACTAAAATAATTATAGAGTCAGTTTAACTATAATAAACCTCCTGTTAGACCATTTTTGAAGGTACATACATTAAGTAACTACTACATTGCAGATGTCATAATAGATAAAAATTAGACAGGAATTATTATCTACCTACCACGTATAAAGAGCGTGCGATATGAAAAATCAAATAAAAATCAAGCCATTAGACTATATGTTCGCGTGTTTGATTGGGCGTGTTCGACCGCTCAACCTCTTGATGGATGGTTCCATTGTCCTTTTGGATCCTTGGAAACGAGAGAGCGTCGCCCAAGTCAAGTTGAATCATTGGCTCGTTCCTCAAGACTGCTCATTGCTCAATTAGAATCATTTGCATTAGTTTAGAGTTGCATATTCATCAGATCTTGAACCTAAAGGCGTTTTGAGTTGAGTAGGTAAGTACTATGAATGAAATATTTTTGAATTGAAGTTGATGGGATGATGTCAGAAACAAAATAATTTGTCGCTGTGATTGGTTTACATAAATAAGTAAACAACAATTTACAGGTTTTGCAAGGGTTTAACTTTGCTCTACTGCTTTTAAAGATTTACGAAAATGATCGGCCTTTTAGTAGTGTTCACTTCATTTCCTTTACGCTTAGCTTGTCCTATTTCGGCTAGTTTTTCAGATGGCTCTCTCAGAAAACAATTTGAATTAAGCCGTCTTATTAAAAATAACTGGTTCTCTAAGTCATACTATGTTTAGATTACCCAAATGTTATAACTACCCACTTAGGTGTAGGTACTAGTTTTGATCACTTTAATAGGACATGAAAATTTCTTAAAAACATCCGAAAAAGGAAAGTAGAAAGGAAAGGGGAAGAGGCAACCAAGAAGGGCATAAAGACGTAGATCAAATGAAGAAGACAAATGTCATGTAGTATGAATTCAAAGTCTGCAGTCAACGCAAGAAAACGCGCTGGCGATTATGTAGACATTGGTACTCAAACTACACAGAAAAGAGTTTGGTACACTAAAAAAGCACACCTACTAACTGCACCTACGATTGAACTACCATTTAAGTACCTTGATCTACCAGGGACTCCGTAACACGTGTATTATCTAGCTGTGTGATCTCAAGATTGTGAAGAACATCTACAAAAAGAGACACATTATCATCATCACATCCGAATTACAGCTGCTAAGTGCCATAACCGCCGCTGTTAAATGCGCAGCTAATGTTTATACGAAACATTTGGTTTGGTTCCGATCTGTCTCGCTCGACGAATAAAACTGAAAAAAAAGAATTGTAAAAAATGTTTCTATGATCGATGTTGGTCTCGATTAATTAGTATTTACTATTTATAAGCGTCGGTCGGTTTACTACGTGTTTTTGATCCGTCGCAATGTTTACTATGCTTCGGGTTCTAATGTAATCGCTTTTGATTTGATTGTTGATCTGTGCCACGAGTTTTAGTGGAAAGTCTCTATTTTTCAATGGTTGGATTTTAGCGAATGCTTCATTCTTTTGTTTCTCTTATTAATTTAATTGTAAAAATGTTCGGCTGCAATATTTTTCTATTTATTTGGTTAAAGAGGTATAGATAATTTAAGCCTTACGTAACTGTATGACCAAGGTGGTTGTACTTGTCGCCGTACGAAAAAATCCTCACGTATTCTTTAACGATTCTTATTCTGATAACTTATCGTAATACAATTGCGCATTTTTTAAGGAACTTGAATTTTCATGACTATAATTTGTAAGTAGGTATCTTCTTTTCTTATAATTTCTATAAATAAGGTTACAATTGCCAATAACTCAATGCTAGACTAGGGGAGTGACCACGAAACTTTGATTGCAATGCAACATGAGAAATTTCCATGCTAACTATGCACATAAACTGCGTATTCAAACTGTCAAATGCATACAAATTTGTGTTTCTATCTGTTGGAATCGATTTACGTGATCGCGCAGCAGATTTCCTATAACTCTGAATTAACAATAAAACGTTTCTTATTATTATTTGCATTGTGTAGGTAAATTGAGTGTTTATCCATTGGATTTTGACCCCAAATCTGTCCGATAACGTCTATTTTCAGTTGTTTATCGTATAATAACCACTTCTCATATCAAAAACATAAGCACACTTCAGATAACGTAGAGATGGCGCCAATTTCGACGTCTCCTGATAACACGAGGCTTAAGTAATCTGTTTTTATTATATTTAATGTTCCTGATGTTGGAATAATAAATGTATCTTGTACTGATTAAATAATTGAGAGGATTAATGCGCATGAAAGGTTTGCGTTGGCTTTTTTTTTATAATTGTTATAATGTAGAGAAAGATACTGAAAAACCGAAAAAAAAGATTTCTATTTGTTTTGGACTACTCACTACACTTTAGTTAGTAAATTAGTTAAAACTATACACAGTTATTAAGGAAGTACCAGAACCTTCTGGGTGCGACTTTCACTCGCTATTCAGGTCCTATATTGTACAACTTAACTAATAAAATTGTGTACTGGAGGAATACTTATTTTGTGTTGTTTCTGTCTATCAAGTTTAAAATAGACAAAGAAAAAACATTTATGTGTAGCCATTCCACTATCTAGACAGATGGATAGATAGATAAATCTCTTTATTGAAACACCACTTTACAGAAACAATTTACTAGCACAAACTTAAAAAATAAGTAATAATAACAATATTTTAGGACATTTCTCACAGCGCCATCTAGCACCAAACTAAGCAAAGCTTGTACTATGGGAACCAGATAACTTACTTAGATACTGTTTGTTTGTAAATACATACATAGAATACAATATAACACCCAGACACAGAACAAACACCTATGTTCATCACACAAATGTTTGTACTGGGTGGGAATCGAACCCACAATCCAGAAGGCAGGGGTACCTACTACCAACTGAGCTATCAGGCCAGTCAATACTTCTCTAGTGTAATACTATAATACCATTGCAATCTTTATTATTATATATATATTTATTATTATTTTTTATGGTAATGGATAACGTGACGAGCTAGTCGTTCATCTGATGTTAACCGACACGTTCGCCCATAATACTCGCAGTTGCAGTTTTACTCGGACATCTATTTAAATAAAGCTTCGCGGCGTCCCGAGACATCACCACAGTAATCAGATTACTAGACTGTGAGATCAGCTAAGCGATCATGTAACTTGATTGCAATCTAATCAAACAAATGTATTTGACAGTTTCAATACGCAGTTTATGTTAATAGTTACTTCGAAATTTTCAAATTCGGAATGTAATCTCTACTGTTGCATTGTAATCAATGTTCCATGATCAACCCCTAGGTCATAGTCTCATTTGGCCAGTAATTTCACTAGCTACAGTGCCTTTCAAACCGAAACATAGCAGTGCTGTACACTATTGCTTGGCGGCAAAATAACTGGCATATTTTTTTTTATATAATGGTATAGGTTTTATAAGATTGTTTGTAAAGGTAGGTCAAGACACAAACACCCGCGCTGACCTAGGAATTAATTGAATTGACCTAAAATTTTAAGCTCTAGTTTGAAATGATTACTAAACAAGGCCATGTCTAGTGGAGCGATACTAAGGAAAAGGTATCTCCATATGAAAAATACCAACGACGCACCATGTCACACTTGTATGCAATAAGTAAGTAACTAAAAAAGAAAGGTAAGTAAGTAAGAATACACTGATTTACCAGAAGTGAAGATCAATGGGCGACCTTATCACAAAAAGCGAAATAGTTTGCAGAAATGGAATGGTAATAAAAATGAAATGGAGCAAAATATTTGTTTAATGGAACTATTTTTATTTATTTATTAACATATACTCTAGTACCTATACTTTTTACTTATTACAAAGCCGTTCATTTCAATGCATTTCCCACGTAAAGGCTAGTGGCTGGAAAATAGTGGAATTAGTGAACTATAGTTAGTAGGTATGACTGTAGTAGGCAAGAGAGGCCTTTCACTTGTAAAAAATTAAAAGCAGAACCAAAGATTAAGATTATTATTATTATTTTAAAAAGATGATTATTATTTTCAACCTCCAGAATAGTTGAAATTCAAACCGTTGAACAATTATTTAAATCAAACAAAACATAATACCGCCATCACTCCCCAAGTGGACCGCATTATATTAAAGAAATAGCTCAATACAACGTCGCGTCGGGTAGCAACAAGCAGCATCTGGACAAACCCAATACAAAAGGATCGGCAAACCTGACCTTCCACAAGTGTTCCTACCTCCAACTTTAAAGGCGAGGTGTGCATCGAGCTTGTATGTAGTAGACGACGCCCGACCTGCGTCACACAACGCGCTGTGTAAGCAACGTTCAATAGTGGAAAGATTACACTATGCTGCGAAAGTAAGAGATGTTACGATTTAAGTAGTTCGTAAACAGAGAGGCTTCTGCAAATCTTTGCGTCAAAAATATTAGGCTATTTTTTACTTAACTTTAACCTTCGCTTTCTTGAATTTAAAATACTATTATCCTGTCTACTCTACAACTCCCCTACAGCTTTTGCGGATTTCGTCAGAGCTCTTTCAAATATAAAACATCAAATAAACCACGTCTAAATATTATAAAGTCGATGTTAAAAGGGGTCGGCGCAACCAAATGTTCCTAACAAAGAACGGCAAAGGGTATCTAGTACTTTGTGATTTGGGCGTCTCAGTGAGAAGTATTTTGAAAGAAACAAGTTAGGAGCTGTTGTAGGTCTGGGTGTGAGAAGTAGCTCGACCGGTTTTGGAAAATTACATTGATCTGATTGTGTGAATATTATTTATATAGATAACTGGTGTCTGTAGGATTTAGTTTAGCTCGAGAAGAAGAAGAATACTTAGAGGATCAAACCGCTCCTCGTGTGCTCTGACTTATAATTTTTTCTAACCCGACCGCAGCTTCTTGTTCCTACTTTCTCTTGTAGTCGGAGTCTTCTGACTTTTCCATGCAAATATTTGTTAACACCGTTTAAAAAAACATGTATTATTATTTGTATAACGTACTAAATTATTTAAACGTCATTGTTTCCAAAAAGTATATTTTATTACGATACCTACACGAAAGCAGTAAACCGAATGATGATGTAACGTATTTTTATACTTGATATTTTATTAGCTACAACAAATACAGAAACAAAGCCCAACTTCCGTCTCATAAAAGCTTTTACGATAGAGTCAACATCGATCATAAAAGAAAAAAAAATATGCACACGCCACTCTAGAATTACAATAACCGACTGTGCCTTACCTAGTACGCAGAAAAGGTAGTGGTGGAAGGTATTAGGCACTAAGCATGTGACTAATATCCGCTCGATTGAGTAATAACACATCGTAAATCGTAATCAAGCTGGTACTATACTTTTTACAATATCCTGTTTATAAAAAAGCATCCTGAGAGGTTTCGCCACTTCTGACTAAAAGTTATCTACTGGATAGATGACTTGGTGTTAGGACTTACTAGGTACCACCGTTTTGCCAGTTATACTGCCACCAAGTAGTAGCGAGCACTACTATGTTCGGGTTTTTCGGGTTTGAAGAGCAGTGTAGCTAGTGAAATTACTTGGCAAATGAATTTTTATGACTTCCACAGTCTAGTAATCTTATTACTAGAGTTCCGAAAGAGTTTCGGGACACTTTAGAGTTCCAAGTGACACTGCAACTGATACGGGCAGCCGCGTCGCTTAACGTCAGGTGAACTATTAGCTCGTTATGTCATTCCGTAACATAAAAAAACGTAGGATATGAATGAAAAATTAATTGTCTCTGCTCGACAGACATCCATTTAGACCGGTAGTTTTAACGCATAAATAAAACATCATAATTATAATGTCCTGATCTGGGTTTGCTGCAATGCCGTTAGACCTTTCAGTTAATAAATTGACCGACAATGATAAAACAATTTAATTGATGAATTTGTTATTGAAATTTGAATGATATGAAATGAAAACAGCCGTGTCCAAACACGGCAGACGTGACAGAGTATGCAGTTCAGATCCACATGAAAATAAAATTCTCTTTTCGTTGAGCAACTGCAAATTTTCATTAGAAGACCGTTATCTTCATAATTCTGACATGGGACAACGTCTCGTTCTTCTATTTCCTATGCTTATTGTAATAAAACTCCACGAATTGGGTAGGTGTCTAAATATATTGAGATGACAAAGTTTGGTATAACGTTACAACGGGTAAATAGAACTTCCTGTTTCTATCAAGCAGGTCTGTACAAAGGAAAATAATTATTGCCCTTCTATCTACTTGTAGTAGTAATTTGACCACTTATTGAATAAAGGCTTTAATAAACAAATTTTTTACACAATGGTATTCTCGAGTCTTCTACTTCGGCTACAGACTCTACCATAAGCGTCTCGGCACGTTCTTTTTCTTTTCATTTATTTTATCAATGATTGTACCAAAGTATCAAAATAATAAAGTATCCAGTAAAAACCTTATTCCACTTTACTAAATTCAGTCGTCTAAATAATTCAGTTAGTTCGTAAATCGCATTTACTAAGTTAGATTCCTAAACTCAACAAACAGTATGGTGGCTAACTTGCTAAATCATTTAGTTGACTAATTAGAAACGGATTTAGGAAAGAGATAATTGCATTTAGTCATCATCGCTTCAGTTGTCCCTGCCACAAAATAGTATTAATTGTACTGCATATGGACACGTTTTATTTATTCCTAATATCCTATACTATGTTAAATGAATACGAGCCATAATGCTTATAGGCTAGTAGAATTAGGTTTAAACTTAAAATAACTTTAGCAATATTGGGATTTTTACCAATTGGGCGATGTGGTCGCTATGCACAAAGCCCATTAAATTAATTTAAAAAAATACGTTCTTGAAAACATTTGTATACCTTTTAAAGTCCGATGGTTCTAAAACGCTCATAACGTTTATGATTGCTAACTTTTTTCGCAGCAATAAATATTATTTCACTCAAGTTTTTTTTATTTTAATAGAATCACTGGCTACGGTTACGGCCATGCCAAATTTTTGGTGTTTGGAGAGTACCTACTGGAGTTATTTTGATTTGATTCAGTAACTAAATATGGTGAAGTGCGATCAGAAGCTTCTAATTAATATAGTTTTCTGAATTCTAATTTAGACGCCTGAATTTAGTTAAGTACTTAAAGAACGTGTCGAATTAGTGAAAGTAGCGAAATTAATAAAGTAGCCAATTAGCGAAAGCCAATTATTGGACCCGCAAGATATAATCCATATATATAAAGCCATAATTGAAAAGTTCAATTTTTATAGAACACTACCTACTTTGTCATTCGTCTTTAACTGCTCTGATATTTGAAATCATTAAAGAAAGTCAAAATATTGTATTGCAAAAAGGCTATTTTTAGCACTTTTACAAATCAAATAATTAAATTTATACAGTCAAATTAGTGGGTATGACTGCATAGTTTATTTGTCAGATAGAATTTACAACAAAATTGTTAAACCGTAACCAATATATTCTAATTCACATCACTCTTATAGAAAACGGATTATCCGTAAAGTACTAAAACAGCGATAAAACATTTTTTTGGCACGGTAATAAAATTCACTGATGGGCCGTTAGAGATGTTATTCCATCGGTCTCTACTCGATGAAACACCAGTACATTTATACACATTATCATCATCATTTATACATATTTACAGTAATATAACGTGTTGCGTAGCACCATAAAAATAATAGTTAATTCATAATCTACAAATAACGAAAACGCTGTTTTCTTTACAACCCCGCGCAACTCAGAAAAGAAAACTCCGATGCAGAGCCTCGATGGTAGATAATATATAATTATAAAAGTATTAAGTACCTGATTCCTAATACTACCTTGCCTAATATCTACGCGATAGGGCTAATACTAAAAGCACCTAAAATTATATCTAACGAATCGAATTCTAGTCTGACGAGTCTACAAGAGTGAGTTTGCTTATATCACATTTTGAATGGATGTAAAAAATGTAGTTTTTTTCTAGTGTGGGAATTTTACTCGTTACTTTTGAATTCTAACGGCGCCGGCGCACGGATTATCTTTGTTGTGTAGGTTTTGAGTCATCTAATACGGCAGTTAAAATTCAAACGTATGCTAAAATTCTTCTAAGCTGCAAGTTAAAATGCTTAATAGATTCAGCGTAAAAAGATAAAAATATTTATGCGAGTGTTAAATAAATGACTTACTTTATTGACTTCGATACTAATCCTTTATTTTTCAAATTAAAAATATACGAAACATTGACAAGGTATTAACAATGGGCGGTCTTACAGGCTATCTAACCAGAGAGACCTAATTAAAATAATGTGTTGTGCTAATAACATAGGTAAGCCTAGGATATTTTCCAAGTCAGATTTTTAATTATCGAAATAGTTAAGTACGATCTTAGTAGTATTAACCTACATTAGAGCGAATTGCAAGAAATATGCCTAGAACGAGCCAAGTTTTAGAATACCTACTGTCTTATACCACCAGAAAACTTGGTTGGCTTCAGCTAGGCCTTAGCTTGCTTGGATAGTTGCGAAGAATTTATCTCGGACAGCTGTTACCCCATTTTCAGCTAAAGTTTGCGCCTCGTATGATCTTATATAGGGAGGGGAAGGGAGATTTAACTAATTTAGGGTATGGAGGTGTCGGACCCCCTCTCTTTAGAATACCTAGATGAATACCTAGATGTTCTATACGGTTCATAGTACAAAAGATAAAGGTAAAGGTAAAAACTAAAAAGGAACCATTAACGACATTGGTGAAGTCATGTATCCAATTCGCCAGTTAGAATTTGACATTAGGTAAGCCAATTCGGTCTTAGGTTCGGGTTTAGGTCTGTCCAATTACAGAAGCGCGCTAAGAATGCGCCGACCAATCACAGCAACGTATTTACGCATCATATTATTCTTGCATCCATAATTCAGACCGGTGTTAAGTGGTAAGTTTCTACTGCTATTGTTTATTCTCTATATTTTATTGTATTGTTGCCATATTGCTTTGCCATTAGTACTTAGTATTGGCAGTACATAGATATTTCTTGGGGTAAGTATAGTACAAATATTGACCTTTAAAACTCTAAAGAGTCGAACCGGGACGCTTATCCATTAGTTACCAAAACTGCCTATCTGACCCTTAATATAACCCCCTACTTTTTTGACAGCTCAAGACTGTAATTCTATCCCAGGTTTTCTGTTATTCCAAATACATGAAACAATTAATGCTTATACTTCAATTTTCCTCTCTAACATAAATGTAAAAATTCTAAAATACCGAAAAAAAACATGGGAGTTTACTTAGGGTTGTACCAAAACGAATTTCGGGATAACATGGTTAACCTATAAGCTTTATTTATGTAGTACGTGAAATGTGGTAGATATTCAGCAAAATTATTATAGTGGACATTCTTTTGTTTTTGTGAGTGTTACAAAATATACCTTGTTTGATTTGAGAAAGAGAAAACATGTAAAATATTGGCATTTTATAAGTAAAAATATTATCAGTGTAACATTTATGTAGTCAATCCACTAATAAATACGAGAGTACTAAAGATAGTCGTCATTTACAAAATAAACCGTACTAATGTACATAAGAAAAATACTTATAAAAGTGAAAACACTGTTTTTTTGTTCACATATTGATTTTTTGGTGTTGTTTGCGTGACTTTTACGCCAATGAATATGTTTGCTTACACTATCGAGATCAAAATAGGATCTAACTTTTTATCCCAGAGGAGTTTTCGTGGGAAAACGTGATACCTAGTGTGTGTGGCACTGCATAAAGAAACATTAACATTTGACTGGCCCGATAGCTCAGTTGGTAGTAGCCCTGCCTTCTGAACTGTGGGTTGTGGGTTCGATTCCCACTCAGGACAAACATTTGTGTTATGAACATAGGTGTTTGTTCTGTGTCTGGGTGTCATATTGTATTCTATGTATGTATTTACAAACAAAAAAGTATCTAAGTATTGTATCAGTTATCTGGTTCCCATAGCACAAGCTTTGCTTAGTTTGGGGCTAGATGGCGTTGTGTGAGATGTCCACACATATTATTATTATTATTATTATTAGGCTTAGGTTTACATTTTTCATGTGCACCTTTACAATACCAAAAGTGGAGTGTTATCTCAGTTTTGTTAATTTTTTCTATTGTGTCACTTCTATTTACAGCATCAAAGGCGGGATGGCTTATCCCTATTCCACGTCGCTGCTCTAACACTAAATAGTTATTACGGAGTCATTTTTATTTAACAAAAAAGGCTTAAACGGAGTTAAACTTGCGTTGCTTACCTGAATACATCTGTTAGGTAGATACTAATTTAGTTACTTTGCGGATCAACCTTTATATAGATGTCAAATTTTGCTGATACGCAAACCCCGTGTTTGACGTAAACCAGTCGAGCTTAGGCATATATTATAAAGTTATCCAATAATGTAGTATTTTTGAAGTAATTTGGAAGATAGGTATCAATCATGCTTAACCATTACGAATAAAGTTGAACCAAATCTGTCAGCACGGAGTCGCACTTCTCCATGTGCTATCCTTTTTTATCGCTCAGGATCGCCACTTCCCAGAGCGAGAAAGTGCCACCCGGACAATCTGGGTAGTATCGGCTGCGCTAAGATTGCTGCGCGTCGGACCCCTAGCCTTGGCTCAGGTACTGTTTTTGATACCTGTATAGGATACCAGCGTAACATAATTAACCATCGCCTTACCTATGAGGCCAACGTAACGCGTAGGTTAGCTAAAACGGTCGCGACTTTCCATAGGGTCCACTCTTCCAGTGGAGCGTAATCTTCTCGATCCTCTCCCGGCAATTGCCCAAGCCTAGGCTTTCACTCCAGAAGTACTCTAAGCTAGTAGCTTCAGCTTTTGATGATAGACGCGGGGATATTTATCAAAGCGGCGTTGTATAGGTCATGCATGAATATTTAAATCAGTGTTAATAAAAGGTGAAAAAATTTACAGAAGACATTTGGAATAGGTGCGGAAAACTCATCTAACATTTTAAATTTAAGTTTTAAATAAATAATCCAAGATACAGACCGAGGCTAGACTAGACTAATCTCACATTACGCATGCATAACAAAAAGAGTTTCGGCAATGTAATTCTGTCTGTAAAAAAACAGGTGGCACTAAAATAAAACTCAAATATTAAAAGTGACATCACAAGGAAACCGGTAGTTTACTGCTCTGTATAATTACTATACAAAAAAAGGTATCTTACCAATATCATAATACTTACATTTTGTATTCAAGACGTGCTTCATTCTTTTGTGCTGATTTATTATTATATTTTTATATTATCTTGAATAGAAATATAGTGAAATAAAATTGTTTATTGTTATTTTGGTAGATATACAGAATTACACACATGCGGTTCCAGACATTATTATTGATGGTATCGGATTGATATGTGATGTCGTACATACACCGACGGCATCAAAGATTGTATTGATAATGTCTTCTGAAAGCAAGAAATCGAAAATAAATATAAAAAGTGGACATCTAAGTATATATTTATATTTCAAGCTAAAAGGATATGTTAAAGTTTGGCAAACGATCAAAATATCTAAATAACACTTATTTATGTTGACAGCGCTAAAAATCAAACGAGACACGCATTAAATTTAAAATACCAATTAAAATATATAACTAAAGGTTTTTTAAGACGTGTTTATAAACTATAGTTTTTAATTTGTAAAATTTCGCTTCGATAATATGATTTTTTAAAATTGTTTTTGAGCTTTGGCCATCAGCCGCCATTTTTAAGCTACGGGTTTAGAAGTAACTAAAGTACTTACCTAATCTGTGTCAAATGGCTTTCAATAAATCCGTGCCTAAAATATGGTGAAGTTTACATCCTCCAATGTGCCTGGAAGCGATGATAAGGGTCCATCGTTTATCTTTAGATTCATGTTTAAATTCGCATCAATTATGAGTTTTATAAAAGTGGAAATCTTACTAACTGAATAGCTGACTAGTTAGCATTACATAGAGTATAGCGCTTTATCCTGCATCTTTATACATTCGAAAGTTTGTGTGAACATTTTTTACCATGCACCTTCGTAAATACTGAACTAATTTTGATGAAACTGGAATAACAACACATACTTTTTAATCCGAGGGTGAAACCGTGACTATAATAATAATATGTCACACATATTATTTTATAACTGCGGCAGAGACCTCTACCTGTCTCTACCGAACTGGACTCGTGGCATAATGATGATTCCTATGTAATGGATGTATTTTGTGTCCAGTTGTGAGGTAATCTGATGATGATGGTGATGAAATATGAATTGACATGTGTTCTCATAATTAGTTCAGTGTTATGTTCGATTAAAATCAGAAATGTTTCGCTTTGTATATCAGGTTAAAATAGTTGTTTTTCAATCAATTGAACTGCATATCTATATATAAGTATACTATTATGAACCTAGGGCAAATAATTCTGAAATACCAAATATTTTGTAATAAAATCTATCTATGTATAATATAATAATGAATCTTTATATCCCTTGGTCATCTCATCACGCGTTAACGGATGGAACATTTGCGATAATTCATTATTTGTTGTTTATTATGGTCAAGAGCATGTTATTATAAAAGAAAAATTAAGAACGTTTAAAAAATTTCACCACGCGGATGAAACCGCGGGGCGCAGCTAGTTAGAATTAAAAACAAAAATTAAGTACCTCTACCTACATTACTTACGTGCATAAATTACGCTATCTATGCTCACATGCGAGTAAATTAAATGCTTGAAAATAATGGAGTGTACTATAGGAGTAATGAAATTAAAGAGACACTTCCCGGTCCCTCCAAGCGATGGATATCATAAATTTATTTTATTAAGATACTTGTAAGCTTACGAAATATCTATTTCCATCGATATCGTCGTAACACAACGAGAAGCGCGTTGTGTTGACTTTCGGAACCCCGACCGCTCGCGGCCCCGGCCAATGACCCCGACACAGACTAGAAAAACAAAAATATGCTAATACACCTATACTAAATTATACCTAATACCTACGCGAACGTCTACCGAATGAACTTGGTAATCCCGGATGATAAAAAGTAAAAGAAAGAAAATGTTTAATTCACATTTACACGTTTTTATTTTGTCGCATCGGTCGACTAATTATGTAGGTACTAAATTAAGCAAGTTTAGCTTTGTATGATAAAATATTATGGTGAAATAAGTAAGTAGGCGTTTTTTGGCGGGAAAACGAAAAAGATCGCGTCACCGCATAGTATTTTACAAAACTTGTGTTATTTTCAGTGTTAGTGCATAAAATGTGGGAAAGTGGTATAATGTTAGTGAAACGTTTCTTTTCGTGTTGTTTCCAAAACTCCATAGAAGCTTTTGGTAAAGTTGCCACCACTTTACTAGGAGTATGACTTGACTAGACTAGATTATGACTTGACTTGATGACTTGGGCTGTGACTTGACTTGATACATATAACTTGAAAAATTATCAATTACTTGACACTGGCTAAATACAAAAAAGTGTGGAGCCAAACCAAAAACAAAAAAAAAGTAAGTAGGCATAGGCACAGACAGATTTACTTTGACAGTTTTATTTTGACGATTTTTTTTTGCCACCAACTCACAATGGGAGTTTTGGCGGGAAAACGAAAAAGATCACGTCGCCGCATTGTATTATTTTCCAAAACTTGTGTTATTTTCAGTGTTAGTGCATAAAATTGGTGGCAAGTTTTAAGTGCTGAATTACAGGCATGAGTGTAGGAAAGTGGTATAATGATGGTGAAACGTTTCTTTTCGTGTTGTTTCCAAAACTCCATAGAAGCTTCTGGTAAAGTTGCCACCACTTTATTAGTAGTATGACTTGACTAGACTATGACTTGACACATTATATAATATAAATTAACTTGAAAAATTATTAATTACTTGACACTGGCTAACTACACAAAAGTGTGGAGCCCAAAAAAAAAACAAAAAAAAAACACAATGGTAATAGGTAAAATGACTTAATGCGAAAATTGCGCGTGAACCATCGCATCTGCTCGTAACGATCTTTGACCGGAACGTCACGCCAGCATTGGTCTTTAATGAAGAATTTTTTTCTGGTATCTTACGCATGAGCGTGTTAGATGGAGTGACCTTGTGCGAGGCTGCCTAGACGAATTTAGTCGTTTCAAAACAACACACTATATTTATACGATCGGGTATTCTTAATTCGGACGGGTAACGAGGCTCGGAAGGGTGTAGGGCACAACTGAAAACACGCCACTTTTAAATACTCGACTGGAATCGGATGACTTGTCTATTTATTTTACATATCTATGGTTTGATTAAAGATGGAAGGTATAATTTAAAACATGAAGTTGTGTTTTTTAAATTTGTGAGATATATCAGTAATATTAATCAATTAAGTCACCAAATATATTTGACTACCTATGTAGGTTACCTATTGCAATAAGCAGGTATAACACTGCTTACCCCCGGTGACGCTGTAAAGGTCGTTAGAGACCAACAGTATTAGCCAGTAAAAAACACTTCTTACCATTTAAAATAATAAATTATACAGGATCAATAAAACACAAAAGTCAGATTACCAGATTAATAAAATTCCAAATATTGAGTTATTAATATGAATCCGTTATATTTTATTAATGAATTCTGAGTATTCTTGCTTTTTGATTTCAGAGTAAACAGGAAATTTCAGTATTATCATTTTAAATGTAGATTAGCACATTATTTCAAATATCTGATTGGGTTGGTATTTTAGAAATATATCTGATTTTTAATTCAATCTTCTCGTTAAGGCGAGTGGGTGGCCCCGGCGTGTAAATTTTTAGGTCGCTCAAAAGCGTCTAACTTGGTATAGGTAGCGGCACGATAGCGCTGAGCGAAATGTGGAAGGGATATCTGCGCATGGGTACTGTCGCGTGCAAACATTAATAAATAGTTAATGTTAAAGTTTTTCATAGCTTATTACAGGTTATTGTACTACACAAGATTAACCTCTTTTTATTTAAATCTTGCTTTAAATAATCAACACCATTTTTAGAGCCTGTCTTTTTAAAACAGTATTTCTTCTAGGCACATTCACTATCTACTAACAGGGAATCCTAGTTAGGGTCCAGCATCTATGTATGTGATTGTTGAGCGTTATTATTATTATTAATGTAGGGTAATGATTTTCATGTAATACAATATAAGTAGGTATTACGAGATAGAGAGAGAACTTCATAACTGTTATGAATAATTAAATGGAGCTGTCTTGTATTCTGTGTTATGTTTTGTGATAATATAGAATATTATGTGCCAGATGATTCAATAATTATACTCCAAAGTTCACAGTTTTTGAAATAACTTTTCTGAATGAGCAGTGAATTATTGGGGACTTAGGTGACATATTTATAAATATGGTGTAAACTGAAAACTGAAAATTGTAATAACAATGATTATTTAGATAATTTATTAATAATTATGTGTAAAAGATAATTCTTCTGTTCTTTACAAAGTTATAGTTACCATTATGATCTTTAATTAAACCCATCTTTTAAGGACATCTAATTGATATCATATATCATTAATCCAGATATTGTTGCTAAAGTAACATGTCGTAATACCTTTCTGAGAATTGTTTGACGGAAATTTTCGTTATCCATATCCAATACTGCCTTTGGCCAAAGTCCGTTATTGTATAAGTATATCGAGTGTATTCTCAGACAAAAATACCTTCGCAGAAATCAGATACCTTTTATGTTGTGAAAAGATTTATTGAAAATTTTCCCCTTTCGTAAGTTCTAAGAAAACTCACCCTTTATACAGTATCGCGTTTATGAACGTTGATTGAAAGTTGAAACAAAGCAAACCCGTCGCAAAACAAGTAAATAGGTATACTTGTGAATTACCAACACGTCCTTCGACGCAAGTGGCGCTAAGCATCAAAATACAAACATGTTTTCGGGCGGAGTCAAAAACCTTTGCCCTTATTCAAAGTTCCTCTTCAGCCTTGAAGAGGGTCCTTAATTAATGAAGGGCTGTGGTCAGCCCTTTGCCACCGACGCCTTCGGGGCTGTTAAAGCAAATATGTCATGTTCTGGTCCAGGGTCCAGTAATGGATGATGCCGGTGCTTTGCGGAATTTTCGTTCTGATAGAGCGAAATTGTTGCTAAGAATGTGACAGGTTTTGTGACGTTTTCCCTAAAGAAAAATGTT
The DNA here is from genome assembly GCA_905220475.3 of Ennomos fuscantarius. NCBI lineage: Eukaryota > Metazoa > Arthropoda > Insecta > Lepidoptera > Geometridae > Ennomos > Ennomos fuscantarius. Next base: position 851,172 of record HG992032.1, read on the forward strand.
TTAGCAGTAGTGTTTCCTCTAAATGGAACCCTTTAAATTTTAAATTATTTATTTATTTTACGAACTATATTAATAAATAGCTTAGTTCTGAGTGCAGTAGCAGCAGAGTGCAGCCCAAACCGCTGGCCGTAAAGACTTTTTGATATTGGTAAATGGGGTAGGAGAAAACTTAAGAAAGCCTTTTATTTACTTGTACACCTGGGGTTCTTATTGTGGAAATAAAACTTATTTGGTTACCGCTATTTACCGCTGTGATCCTAGTAAATGACATTTGTTTGATCAACGCCATTTACCGCAGCGATCCTAGTAAATGACATTTGTTTGATCAACGCCATTTACCGCTGCGATCCTAGTAAATGACATTTGTTTGATCAACGCCATTTACCGCTGTGATCCTAGTAAATGACATTTGTTTGATCAACGCCATTTACCGCTGCGATCCTAGTAAATGACATTTGTTTGATCAACGCCATTTACCGCTGCGATCCTAGTAAATGACATTTGTTTGATCAACGCCATTTACCGCTGCGATCCTAGTAAATGACATTTGTTTGATCAACGCCATTTACCGCTGCGATCCTAGTAAATGACATTTGTTTGATCAACGCCATTTACCGCTGTGATCCTAGTAAATGACATTTGTTTGATCAACGCCATTTACCGCTGTGATCCTAGTAAATGACATTTGTTTGATCAACGCCATTTACCGCTGCGATCCTAGTAAATGACATTTGTTTGATCAACGCCATTTACCGCTGTGATCCTAGTAAATGACATTTGTTTGATCAACGCCATTTACCGCTGTGATCCTAGTAAATGACATTTGTTTGATCAACGCCATTTACCGCTGCGATCCTAGTAAATACGGAAGTTACATAAAACAATACGTTGTCGCATTAGATTTATGTTTGTCATTTTACTATTTACTTATTTTTTAGGTCACGGAGCTTTCACATAAAAATAAGCCATATATGTGTCCGTGTTTAAAGGTAGACGACAAATATTGACATTATCATCACTGTTTGTTTCTTATGTCAATAGGTCTACTCTTTTTACCTAACTTTCAGTAGTTTTGGTACCAACTTGTAGAGGTACCTTATTTAAATTATAATTATCTTTTAAAAATATGTATAATATATAATAGTACCTATTTGAGGTAACCTACTTGCTACAGTTAGTATTTTACAGATAAAATAAGCCTAAATGAAGAATATAGACTTGTTTATTTTGTACAGAGCCACAAACACAGAATACGGTTATTTATTTGTAATTTTTTCTTTACCTTGCCTCGAACACAGTATATGATCATCTTAATCTGTTCTGTACCCCGAGCGCAGAATATGGATTTTTTTTTGTTCATTTATGGTGGTTACTTTTGTAATATATTAATTGCATACTCAATTGTAATAAATTATAAATATTGTAAAATACAATAGAAAAAAAAACTGTTTTTCCGTGCCCGCAGGAAGTCAAGTTTTGCCGAAGTAAAAAAATATAACATTGGCCTTTGCTATAGCATTAGATAGCCAGTGTAAAACATTCCAACCAAATTAATTTATACGTTTTAAGTGAAAGCTAAGTACACAATAGACAAAGCATCTTTATTATTAGTAGAGATATCGAAAATTATGAATCAAACGGTCAAACGTGATACATATTGAAGTCACACTAAGCTTAACTTAGTCCTAAATCCCCTAAGATTTACATATCCTCATATACTTGAGATTTCCATCACACACTAACAAAATCCATCAACTATCCAACAAGACCTAAATAAATAAGCAACATGGTATTTGTCTTGTAATTTTGCTGTGTAAGATCCTTTACTCTTCGCTCAAAGAGGCCGAAGGGATAGCCAAGTTTTTATAATTAAATTCAGATAAAAGTGGGTCTCGGGAAGCATTAGATCCACGTTACGTGACAAGATTTTGTGACTAGAAATAAAAGGAGAGTGTGGGACCTAGAATTGGATTGTCTAATCTTTGATGGAATACTTAGCCTGTGCTGGGACATGATCTATTTGATATTTTTTGCAACTATTTTTGTTTTTTTTTACTTAAATAAAAACAAAATAGGTAACCAAATAGAGTTACAACAAAATAGAAGCATTTTTATTTATTACAAGTTGCGCCCCGCGGTTTCACCCGCGATAAAAAGTATCCTATGATTTTATCCAGGATATAAACTATATGTGTTCCAAATTTTATCCAAATCCGTTAAGTAGTTTATGTGTCAAAGAGTAACAAACATCCATCCATACTCACAAACTTGCGCATTTATAATATAAGTAGGACTTACATTAGGTAGGTACGTGTAATAGTTACAGGTAACTATACTATTATACAATGCCTGCTATTTTTATCGTCAGTTTATTATCCACCATCATATTTGATATTATACCATTGATTTAATAGATCAATAGTATTGTTAATTTTCAAGTTATTTCAGTTAGAAAAATATCTAACTGCTGATTGCAACAAATCTGTTTCATAATAACTCAGTGGTGATTTGAAAAAGATGGTGCCCCAGAGTTTTACTGGTTTTACCGCAGGAAATTTTTATTTGGCGAGATAAAAGTATTCATAATTATATTGATCTCGGTAATGTAAGCAATTTGCGAACAAAATCATTCAAATCGGTTCAGCCGGCGTAGAAGCAAACATACTAGGTACAAACAAATCGACAACGTATCACTTTCATATAATTATTTTTAGGGATAGAAGAATGGCAATAAAGTCTGTAAATAGATTTATCATGTAATGAACTATCCCACGCTTTGGCAGTAAAATCGATAAAAACCGGCGTGGAGTTAATTAGCTAGCTATAATTATGATCCAAAAAGATCACAAATCTGCAATTGAAAGAATCCGCCTACGCAGAACACATCGACGCGGCTCAATGAGTCGCGGCGCGGCGTATGGCAAAATGCGCTAAATTACAATCGCCGAATGCGTCATCGTGAGGCCCGTACTACGCCCGTGCTGTAGGTACCGTGAGGCCCGCGCGCGCTCGGCGCTGTCGCCTCTCAAGGTCCCATTTCATCATCTTTGACGTAATTTAAGCATCGGCTTTTGAACTTTCTCGTTTTTATATTAGAGTTTATTATTACATTGTCGTTTTGTTGAATAAGTTTTATTTTGGTTATCATTGTAGCAAGGTTTTTAATTATACCGCTGATCAGATTCTTGGGCTAAAAAGTGTAACTCATAAAGTTTACTATTCAATTTTACCTCGGAAAGATTTGATTTGTCAGCCGAAATCTGAGAACAAAAGCGCATATTCGCTAGCGTGGAGGTATTTTAACTCAAATCTTTCTATTCAATCATTTTGAATACCTCCATTCCACTGAAATTTAATGTCGGCTCTCCAACCCTTTTTTTTCACGATATCTTTATCACACTTCACATCATACGATCTTTTTATCACACTAATATTATAAAGGCGAAAGTTTGTATGTGTGTTTGTGTATGTGTGTATGTTTGTTACTCCTTCACGCTCAAACGGCTGAATGGATTTGAATAAAATTCGGTAACAAGATAGCTTATACACTGGATTAACATATAGGCTACATTTTAAAATACCACGGAAAAAATGAATTTTTCCCGTGGGATGAGCAAATAATTAAAATACCTTTTATCCGCGGGGCGTAACTAGTAAAATATAAAACAATTATTATTCCATTCTGGTAACCTCAATTTAGAATAATCCCGCCGCCACCACGACGACAGCATAAAAAACATAATTTAATATATTATTTAAGCTGCTTCCTTGCACCAAGCGTTTACCTCGCTTGAATAGTTGCGTTTCTCGGCATCAAAGTTAATCTGCGTCGCATACCTTTGAAACCTTCGCTTGCCCAGGTTTCAATACAAGCGCTCACGCTAAAAACTTTGCAGCCTTGCATAATAATAATAAATAACTATTATTATTTATTAACTGAAACCGTATTTGTTTAAGAAAGATAAACAAAACTGGCAGTTTAATCTCATTTATACTTGTAAAAGTGTTAAAAATAGCCTATCTATAGATATAAAAATGAATCTCTATTTCCCTTGGTCATCACATCACGCGTGAACGGATGGAAAATATTCACTAATTCTTTTTTGTTGTGTTTATAGTCAGGAGCAGCTTCTAATGAAAGAAAATGTTTAAAAACACCGCATCCGGTGAATCCGTGAGTCGCGGCTAGTATGCTATAAAATCCTTTGTCTACCAACTAACTACGTTGAATTTGGTACCTACATACACTGTTCTGCAGAACACGGATGTACCTACCCCATTATCATTGTTTTTATTAGTTTGTGACATTTTAAGTGTCATGGTCTTATCAGAACAACGTAGAGTTCATGTAATATGAGATAATAAATACCTTCAGAAAGAGTCCAAAATGCTCACACATACCAATCACAAACTAAGTAGAGATAATAATCACATATACATATAGAACCTGGACCCTAACTAAGATTCCCTGTGTCTAGGAACCCAGGAACTACGAAGACCATGGTCCCACAACAGTTAGACTCAGAACAAGTATATGCGCTTTTTTTCTGTGCATAAATACTTGTCCTGCCGCGGGAATCGAACCCTCTGCCTCCAGGTTATCAGCCGACCTGTTTAACCACACCACACAGGCTGACTTGGTTTAACGACTATTTAGATTATGTGAATTATCAAAATGTTTATATATATACGAACATAGTAGCTCTTACTTTTTGGAAGTCGGCTAAAAAGGGCTTAAACTGACTTTGATCGCTAATGTCATGCTGAGAACTACATGGATGGTATCATCATACATATATTTTTCCAGCTATTTAGATTTAAAAATATATTCACTACCTAAATCAATTATTATGAAATTTTTATGGGGCTAATACGAAAATATATCCTTACAAATAAATAAAAAATAATTAAAAATCAGTCTGTAAATGACGTAGTTCTGAGGTACACATAAAAAACATGCAACTGAATTGAGAATCTTATCTTTTTTAAGTCGTTTGAAAATAATAAAGGGTGGGTATGTACCAAACCCGATAAATATTGTACTAAGCTATAAATTAATTATGTATGTGTTGTGTGTTACGACTTCCACCGTTGCGTGCTACTGGTTCGAGAAATAGAACCACCCCATCTCTTCCCGTGGGTGCCGTCCAAGCCGGCTAAGGGAATATCCAGGGAATGGGCAGCACATTTTCAAATTCAAAGTCAAAAGATTTATTGCAAATAGGCTATTTTTAGCACTTTTACAAGTCAAAATTATATTAGGTACTTAAAATTAAGTTACTGTACTAAGCATATAGTGCACAAAGTGCTTATTGTCAGATAATATATAACAAGCCAATTACAATTACAAATAAAAAGAAGTTCTTTTTCTCACTACTGGTGCAAGCAAGCACAATGCAGAACAGAAAACTCTGATCCGAAGCTTCGATTACAACTGTAAAGAAGAAGCTACAAGAAACTTTACAGTGATGTATTTTTTTTCTACTGTTTTCTGCTCAGTATATTAAAATCTGCGATCAACAGGGCGCCTGGCAAACGTGGAAACCTAACGTGGCAAACCTTGTGATCGTCCAAAGTGGCGTTTTATGAGGGAAGCCTGTGATTAGGCGACTTCTTACAATATATGTTCTTGTTGACCCTCCAAAGGTACACCAAACGACGTCACCACCACTGCCATCTCTCATTTGTTATCGTTATTTTTGTTTGTTTCTCGCGTGCCTTCCGCACATTGGGGCGCGATCGATGGGGGGTGGGCCAAATTAACCCCCCAGGGTAGTTCAAGGACGCCGGATGATTGATTTCAGGAATACAATATGAGGACGAGAAAGAGCGCCTCTTCCGGGAAATTTGAGCTAGATTTTCATAGTTTTATAAGCGTTTGGGTGTGGGCCAAGGACGCGGATGTGCCTCAAGTATTTTATCTTGAGTGGGATTGTCTTGCTAAATATTTTTATGGTAAAATATAAAGTAAAGATTCCACTTCTCGCAAATGTTAGTAATTATATGTGTGTTTACACATGATATAACCAAAAAACAAAAACAAAAACATTCCGTAGCCGTTTACATTTAATGACTAGACAGATATTAGGTAATAGTACTACTGTACCACGTACTACAACTGACTAAATAATAGTACTACGTAATACCACAGTTAAATAATAATAGTTATTGGTTTGGAAACGAAATTACGAGGTGAACAAAATCACATTTTAGCGCGATATCGCGCAATTTTTTTGATGGGACCCTATAGCGCTCTGCTTAAAGTTGAAAATGGCAGATCATAATTTGATGTCAAACTGGGTCTGCGCATGAAAATGTGTTGTTTAGCTGGTTTTTCCTGGATTACGTGAAATATTATCAAATAAATATTTTATCTTGTTATTCCTTTAGAACACCAGTCAGGCTATTTAATTTAAAAGAAAAAGAGTTAAATTAAAAATTAAATAAAAAAAAAATAAATAAAATAAACTGCGAAAATTCGGAGAACTATGTTCACAAAGTATTTTTTTGACGACATACTTAGAACGATTTTATTTTAGAATAACTGAAGTACCTACCTAGTTAAGCTTTGTTAAGTCGTTCCTGATTTTCGTTTTGTTTTCTATCTACATTATTTTTTTCATATTATTATTTTGACACGTTACGTCACATTAGTGACGTCAAAAAAGTGCTTGATGTTGGGCTTACACCGCGTCTTAAGTCAAATAATTGCAGGCATGAGTGTGGGAAAGCGGTATAATGATGGTGAAACGTTTCTTTTCGTGTCGTTTCCAAAACTTCATGGAAGCTACCACTTTATTAAGTATGACTTAGACAAGACTATGATTTAACTTGATGACTTAGACTGTGACTTGACACACATCTGCGTGAAATATCATAATCTTGGAGAAATTATCAATTACTTGACACTGGATAAATACACAAAAGTGTGGAGCCAAAACAAATGATAATTCAAGTAATTAATATGTGTTCAAATCGCGAGAATTTAATCACACTATCACATCACACTAATATTATAAAGGCGAAAGTTTGTATGTTTGTATATTTGTTACTCCTTCACGCTCAAACGGCTGAATGGATTTAGATGAAATTCGGTACCAAGATAGCTTATACACTGGATTAACATATAGGCTACATTTTATCCCGGAAAAGTAAAATTATCCCGTGGGATGAGAAAATAATTAAAATACTTTTTATCCATGGGTGAAACCGCGGGGCGCAACTAGTGAGTAATAAATGTATAATAATACCTTGTAGTAACGGGTAGATGTTCGATGTAAAGGTGCCTTCTTCGTATCAGCCGCATCACTTTGACGCGATTATATACGAGTACTAAGCCTTTTTGCCTTTCAGTATCGCATAAAAGCCCCTTTGTAAAATAATATATGATCAAACGAACTTCTAAGTGAAGTTCGATCATTATTATATGAGTCACTTCATTTGAAGATATAGTATTATTTTTGGTATTAAACTGGTAGTACCTTTAACCTACGGGCAACATCGCACGTCTTTAGAGTAAGGTAATCGATTATTAGAATGTTAATCGATTCCTGTCATTCGGATTATTTACCCCACCTCTAGGCCGGTCGGCCATAGTTCCTCATTCATTTTAGAGTTATAAAACAATACTTCATTGTGTGGGTTAAGAATAGGCCATGGTAAGCCGAGTTCTTTCTTCGGGTGGGATCGGGTAACTATATCTTCAAATGAAGTGACTCATATAATAATGATCGAACTTCACTTAGAAGTTCGTTTGATCATATATTATATTTCGTCACTTCATTTTTCAGATATAGTATTATTTTTGGTATTAAACTGGTAGATATTTAGAGAATGAAGTTTTGTTTTGTTTTTATTCCTACGTTAGGTATGTTATATAAATAAAGAATTTATTTAAACCCAATTTTTTTTTTTTTTTTTTTTTAGTTCTCTTAATTGTGTAGCATATGTAAGTAATAATCATTTCGAATAACACATCTTATCTCTAATCAAGAAAATCAGCCTTAATTTAAATCACATATCCAATCTAACAATTCTTATATCTTAATTATTATTCAGATGGAAAACAGATCTGGCGAAATCACATTCTTTCGTATTAATAGTAGGTCTATTGTAAAAGCGAGCAAAGGTGTTAGATGTCGCTGTCCAGCCCGCTGTTTTCCTTATAACGTCTACGCTAAGTCCTGCGGAGCTCGCAGCGGACGTAGAACTGTGGCGCGTGCTATGTGCGCTAAAGATTCGTGTATCTATGCCGCTTTCCGACAACACCGCCTTAATCCAACGACTTATAGATTGGGCAGTGGCAACCTTATGTGGTCGTTTTGTTGTCAATAACAATTACCTACATTGGCGGCCCTCAAATTTTTTGTAACAAAAATGTAATCCTTGAGGGCTGAAGCAGGGCAAATCTTTGGGTTTTCCCGAAAAAACGGTAAAAATAGCAAAGGTTGCTCGCGACCGGGTGCGGAAGTTTTAACTGAATCTGATATGGCTATCTTTATACCGTTCTCTGCAATTGTAATATTCTCCAGTCTTATCAATGACAAAGTTTGAACCCTGTGCGCTGTGCACAGTGCTAATAGCGTCACTAGTTTCTTTGTGATATTTTCAATATTTAACTCTAAATTTGGATACCAATTTGAAATGTAATTTAAAACTACTTGTGGGTCCCACGTCGAGGTGTATTTGGGATAATTAGGCTTTATTTTATACGCTCCTTTAAGGAGACGCCTAATGCGGTCGTTAGATCCGATTGTGTCACCTAATAGTAATGACAGTGCTGATCGGTGGCTATTCAGAGAGCCGTAAGAACAGCCTTTGTTAAACTGCTCTGTTAAAAAGGACAATACTAATGATATTGAATAATTAAATACGTCAATATTTTCCTTTGCACAAAACTGCCACCAAAGATTTAACGTTACGTTGTATTGCTTGAGGGTGTTGTCGGACAGTGACGCCATCATTAGGTCGAGTGCGGCAGGCGGGACGCTGCGGTGCATGAACGCTGTCCGCAGAGCTTTGCGGCACCCAGGGTAAGCGTGGCGTGCCAGGGGTGATGATCCCTGAAATAAGATTGCAGCAAAGACTTACTGGGACTAAAATAGTGTATACTAGTTACCAGTGAATTCTGTAAATGTAGAAATCATAGCTGTGCTGGCCAGTATGGAAAAACAAATATACCAGTGGCTTCGTCGTAGCTGATTTTCCGCAAACATTTTAAAATCAGGAAAAATAGGGGAATTCGTAAAATATTTATGTTCCCAATTCACGGTAAAGGCATCAAAAGTGATGGCATCTGGGTCCCGTTTCCAGAAAATTAATATACTTGGCATCTCTAGCAAGACTACTTACGTGGTGAAATTGAATCTCTCCCATTCCGTTAACGTTGACATTCTTAACGCCGCATGTACATATTTCGTATTGGTAATCTGTATTCTTTAAACTATGGAATATTGGGAAAACTTATTCTTTCCTACAAATCAAGTCTTCTAGGATTTTAATTTTAGCCTCATAATTATTATTACGAGTATGTTCTTGCAGAGTGAGAGATTTTTGTTCTAAAATTTTGTATTCAAGAATCTATATTTTGTGTTGGGATATGCCGCGATAAGAAACTCAATTTGTCAAGATCGCAAAACGTATAGTACCTACCTATCTACTTCGGTAAGTATGAGAGTTTCATAACTAATTGCGCAATATTGCTGCGTTTTACTTAGGCGCCGAAAATATTTGTGATAGGTATTGGTCATTATACCATGTCAAATAACCTGATTGCTTATTATGTTTGACCAGCAATTATAAAATGAGTAAATCGAGCAACATGTACCTGTACTAGTGCTGAGCGTTGGCATGAGTCATGGGTTGGTACGGACTCCTCGACGGTGCTTGAGCCGTGGACGTGGGGTAGGATCGGCGAAATGCCGTCGACGCAGCTCTTGCACGACCTCCCCGCCCCCCCCCCTGTTCAACGGGTAACGAGGAGGTCCCATCCAGTTTTCCTGGTGGGTGGGACGATTGGCAGATGTTTGAAGAGTATCATTTTTCGAATTAGCTTTGCTTCGAATTTGGTGGCCTTGCCTTTCAATAGCCTTAGAGGCTTTAATTTTTTCAGCCACCGAGCTACCAAACAACGTGTCATCACGCTCGTTATCTTGAAGTACGTTTTGAAAACTCTTCTCTAAGCTCGGTATAATAAGCTTTGTTCTGTCCCTGGTGAAGCAGTAATGTAAATTTGATAAAAGACGACAACCGTCACTCAGGTTTTTTAGGGCTAGAACCTTATTATCAGTTTTTAACATTGTATCCATTCCACGATTCATGGCTGCTATGCCTGCTCCGAGTTCTTGTTGAAAACCCGTGAGTTTTTTATCGCGGCCTCTTACTATATCTGACACGGCCGCTGAAATTTCCGCATTGAGTTTCGGAGCTTGTAGAAGCTTGCAATTTGATGGAATCAAATATTCCTTCATTAAGTTATCTTTATCTTCTTTAGACAACCCCTTACGAAGTAAAGGGAGCCATAGGTTAGCTAAGCTAACGTGTATAGATTCGCCAAAATCAGGAGTGTCTGACGTACAAGCACCCAGTGCAGATAGTAGCTCTGGATCTAAGGGTGGTTCTTCAGATAAAGGCGCAGTCGTTACTTGCGTATGTTCTGGATTTTCCTGTTCCAGAACAGGGTCGGGAGCCGGGTTTGGTGGCAATGATAGTGGCGGCAATGCCGTCAGAAGGTCATCCGTTATACCCGCATCGGCATGACTTGTTTCTGGAACCCCCAATAGCTAGTATTATTGTATTTGTATAAGTCACTACGTGGCTTTTTTATTTTTTCATTACAGAATAATTACCAGATTATGTAACGCTAATTTCTTTAGAATTTGCGTATATTTTATATTTAATTTTATTCGAGGGTAGCTCGCAGTTACTCTCGTTATCGAGATAGACTCGCAGTCGATCCCGATATATTTAAGTCAATATAACAAATTTTACGAATTGCAAGTATAAGTAGTCTTAAAACGCGGGTAACTCGCAGTTACTCGCGCTATCGCAATTGACTCGCAGTCAATCCCGATGTAACTTGTTAACACACGTAATGAAGTTGAATTATCGCTGTAGGTACGTAACCTACCTTCTATAATTTCCTCGTCTGATGAATCCGGGAGTGGTATTACGCGGCGTCTTTTCTTCACTTCTTTTATTTTCATTATTTTGCGTTGATAATGGGCTAATTTTTCTTCTGCAGTACGTTTTGGCATTGTAACAACGTGCACTCGTCGCCGCGCACGAAAAAGGAATGAGGAACTATGGCCGACCGGCCTAGAGGTGGGGTAAATAATCCGAATGACAGGAATCGATTAACATTCTAATAATCGATTACCTTACTCTAAAGACGTGCGATGTTGCCCGTAGGTTAAAGGTACTACCAGTTTAATACCAAAAATAATACTATATCTGAAAAATGAAGTGACGAAATATAATTCCGTTAGAAAACGTGTATTTTCAGTTCATTTAGGTCGTTGTGGAGTATCTTATAGATGAATCAGTTATTAACGTTACTACATTATATTTTAGTTATCTATAAAGACCCAAATCGTCTAAAATAAACGTTGATTTAAAAAAAAAACATTATTTCAGTTCAAGTCTACATAACATATTGGACAATTTTGTAACTTTAATAATAATAACGCCTAATGATCACATACATACACCCTGGACCCTAACTTGGATTCCTTGTATCTAGAAGTCCAGGATCTACGAATACCATGGTCCCACAACACCCAGGCTCAGAACAAGTATGTGCGCTTTTTTTCCGTTCACAAATACTTGTCCTGTCGCGGGAATCGAACTCGCCAACTCCGGTTTAAGGGCGAACCTGCTCAACCACCATACCACAGAGGCTGTCAAATATATATCCTTTTAAAATTACTAAAGTAGGGTAAGAAGGATACATGAGGCTTTACAGGGTGGATCAGATCCTCACTGATGATGAAAATGGAACCTGGAAATCACATAAAAAAATCATTATTTTACTGACGTCGCGTTAAAAAAAAAACTGAAACTAAATAAAAAGATACCTTAAGTAATATTTCGGAGTTTTGGCGGGAAAACGAAAAAGATCGCATCGTCGCATTGTATTATTTTCCAAAACTTGTATTTTCAGTGTTAGTGAATAAAATTGGTGGCATTCTATTCGTTAAGTGCTGGATTACAGGCGTGAGTGTGGGAAAATGGTATAATGATGGTGAAACGTTTCTTTTCGTGTTGTTTCCAAAACTCCATAGAAGCTTCAAGTAAAGTTGCCACCACTTTACTAGGAGTATGACTTTGACTAGACTATGACTTGACTTGATGACTTCGACTGTGACTTGACACATATTTGCGTAAATATTATTAACTTGAAACATTATCAATTACTCGACACTGGCTAAATACACAAAAGAGTGGAGCCAAAACATAAAAAAAAGTAATATTTCGGTTTTCTGCACTAAAAATAGACAGCTCTAAGTTTGCACTTATATCTCTAAGAGGTACCCAAATGCGTTGCAGCGGGTTCGTCTTAGGGATAAGTGCGAACTTGAGAGCTGTGAAACTTTAGTGCACACGGGCTAAACTTTCAAATAACTTGGTGTTAAGCTTTTAATACTCTGAAGCCATGAAAAGTTAAAAAGTTAATTTTATGTTATAAGCTTTGTAATACGTTTATTTTTCAGTATTACTTCATCTAACTTCAGTACATACCTAATAAGTAAACAAACTTTTTTAATTTGTGGTTGGCTTCCTTTGTTTCTTTCCTGTTCCGTTCATTCATTGACTTTTTGAATGGAATTAAATGTAACAAAAGAAAAGTAAATTTACGCGTTGTAAAGTTCGTTGACTTTAACGAATTTTAGTTTTATTTCCGTTGAATATAATCCATACAATATTATATAATAAATACAATACAATATATGCTAATTATAAATGCGAAACTATGTATGTTTTTTGTATTTGCATAACGACTGAGCCGATTTGGATGAAATTTTGCATACGGATTGCTAATATTAGCGAGGTAAATTTAATTATAATAGGTATATGCACTCAAATCTCTATAACTCAAAATTAGAGCACATGTCATTCACCGCCCCGCACTTGGCCAGTGTATTAGATTATGACCTATACGCTTGCCATGCGAGAGAAGGCAGTCCCAGCAGTGGGAAAGTGTGGGGTCATGATTGTACCTACCTAATCATTTAGAACCTGAAACTCATTCCATTAACAAAACGAGACCGTAAGGTTTATTACAGCGAAATAAAACATAAGTAATGATATAGAACGATTCCGATATCCAATAACGATGATAAATTCCCATAAATACTACCGAGTGCCACAGAGTAACAAATAACTTTATTGCTTACAGAAGTGTCCGCCTCACTACGTCTATATCTTTATAGTCTGTAATGTAATGCCATCGCCACACGCGGAGATATGTCGGCGATAGCTAAATATTTACCATCATCATTTATTAAAGATGCTGGTAGAATGCCACGGAAAAAGGAACGTAAAAAGGCGGGAGGAGATTTGGCGGGAAAACGAAAAAGATCGCGTCGCAGGCTGTATCAGCCATATTAATAACCGGGTATTAGTCTCGGATTAGTTACTTCAGCTTTTGTCCATTTTTTGCTACTGGAATATTTAGCTGGATCGAAAGAGACAAAAGATGGTGTAACTAGTCTAAAGCTAGTTCGTGTTTATTAATAAGGCTGTAAGAGTTTTACGGTACCTTCAAATACCTACAAGTATTACAGAATATGTAATATAAAGTAGAAACACAATTCACGAAGAGTTTGCCGTCTGAGACATTTCCAGTTTTTATCTTTGACTGTGGAGTAAAAGACAAAACTTCAATGGTCGTATAAAGTTAATATACTTAATAGTTTATTCTATAACACGGTGCAATTTTCGTTTTACAAAATTGGATTTAACTGTCAGGTCCTTTCACTAGATAACCGTTTTATTTGGGTCTTATAATGGCTGGAATGGGGTGACACGGCGATTCCGACGACTATTTGCAGCCAGTGTGGACGTGACGATATTTTTATAGAGAAATCTCTATCCCTAGCTTTCTCTAACTCCTGGTAATATGTATGTAACAGATTAATTTTAATGTAAATTATGTAAGTGAGGATATTTTTTCTTTACGTAAAAATTAATTGATTACGCTCCGCAGGCGATACTCGCTGCTATTAATCAGCAGGGTGATCACAACTTTGATTGCAATTCAACATGAAAAATTTCATTCCTTACTTGAAAATTTCCATTGGGCACATAAACTGCGCATTGAAACGGTCAAATCCGTACGAATTTGTGTTTCTACTGGATGCAATCGAGTTACGTGATATATGAGCCTAGCAGATCTTTTAATTTTGTGTTTACGCGTTTGTGTAGCCTTCACGACAAAACGGCTAAACCAATTTCCATGAAATTTTGTAAACAAATTGCTTACTTTATCAAGACCAATATAAGATATATATAGAAGAAAAGATAGAAAGTTAAAAGTTTCTGTGGGAAAATAGGTAAATTGCGAGTGAAAACGCGGGTGATTCAGTCTTAGATAAATACTTGACGATAAAAAGCGCAATTAGGTTTTCGTTGGTTCACACATTAAGGTAAATAGAGGTAATCGCTATCTAATAGAAGTATGTCCTTCAGATAGTCCTTTACACGTATATAAGGTAAATGTTACACTATTTCTCTAAGATATCGCCAGCACGTTTATCGACAAAATAATTTATTGGGAACCTGAGAAGGGTGCGAATACTAGACTGAGCGAGCGACTATTGATAAATCACAATACTACCTGATAATACTGAGAAACGATTTATTTCAAGCAACTAGATGTTTAGATGGCACCTTGACAGCCTCTGTGGTGTGGTGGTTGAGCAGGTCGGCTTATAACCCGGAGGCGGTGGGTTCAATTCCCACGGCAGGACAAGTATTTGTGAACAGAAAAAAAGCGCATATACTCGTTCTGAGTCTGGGTGTTGTGGGACCATGGTTCTCGTAGGAATCCTAGTTAGGGGCCAGGATCTATGTATGTGATTGTTAGGCGTTATTATTATTATTACTACGTCATACTTGTGCACATCTATACAACTTCAACTTTTAACGGCTTTCCCGGTTTTATTATGGATACTAACGTGGTTTTCACACATTTTGTATTAAAGTGGACATGGGACATAGGTGTATCGGAGTCTTCCTTGACCTAGCGAAAGCTTTTGACACCGTCTCGAGGCAGATTCTTGTGAGAAAGCTGGAATGCATTGGTGTACGAGGTACGGCTCTAAAATGGTTCCAGTCTTACCTATCCGATCGAAAACAAAAAGTAAAAGTAGGAGAACACCACAGTAGCCTACAGGAAGTGTTTTTCGGTGTTCCCCAAGGCAGTGTGCTTGGTCCAACACTGTTTTTGGTATACCTCAATGATCTGTGCAATATCAACTTACCCCATGCAAAAATATTTGCGTTTGCCGATGACACTGCCGTAATCTTTGATGGTGATGACTGGAACGATGTAAGCTCCCACGCCAATAATGGTCTACGTCAGATTGTACATTGGTTGCAGTGCAATCTACTTACCTTGAATGCTGCTAAAACAAAAATTCTGGCCTTCAGAGTCTCAGCACGTAGTGCTCCAATTACTAGCCTCTGCATAAAGCTTCACTCATGTCATAATGGAAACTCACTGCAATGCACGTGCCCACAATTAGAACAAGAAAAAGAGTTTAAATACCTTGGCATATACATAGATGAACTTCTTTCCTGGACGAAACAAATACAGGTTCTCAGTGGTCGACTCCGAAAGTTAATGTTCATTTTCAAAAGACTTCGATCTATTGCTTGTCATAAAATAATAAACATGGTATATACATCACTATGCCAATCTTTGCTATACTACTGTGTAACGTCTTGGGGAACAGCTGGTAGCAGCCTTCTTATGAAAATTGAGCGAGCGCAGCGTGCTGTTCTAAAGGTTGCTTATGGTAAACCGTATAGATACCCGACAGACCAACTATACCAAGACACTAGGAACCTTAGAGTCAGGCAAATTTTCATTCTCTCTTCTGCACTTCGTTTCCACAGGACAGCCTTAGAAAGCGGAATGGGTGGCTCATTAGATCCTGGTGAAACTAAATCTAAACGCTTTTATACTTGGCGTGCTCCAAAAATTAAAACACGATTTGGACAGAAATCTTACCGCTTTCTCGGATACTATATCTACGGGAAACTGAATAAAATACTTGGTATCCGGAATGACACTAAGCAAGTTTGCAAACGTAAAATAATCAATTACCTATCTGGATTGAGTCACAAAGCCACTGAAGAGATATTACGTGTTATCTATTAGTATATAATATATGTTGAATGCATAAACAGTCAATAGTTCCACAAACAAAATAGGACTTAAACAGCTTAAATTGAAATGATTAAGAAGCAATTTTATGTACTAGACACCATTACACAATTAACTACCTACTCATTTTGCTACAGACAATACCAACAATCCTACATACACGCACATGTACACTATATATCACGCATTCTCAAAATTTTCACAGACAAAAATAAATATATATATATATATGCAAAACATTCACACAGCTGACGATTATTCCTCTGTTGTCGGTCAGAACCTACGTTTAAAACGCACAGATTCAAATTTATATACACATAATACCATCCAAATACACTCATACCTCATATCACTCATACATGCAACTCATGCATACAAATGAATTTTCCAGTAATAGTAATGGGTAAAGAAACTAGTTGCTAAAATTGTTGAAAATAATTTGTTATTCTTTCATTATTATTGTATTGTTATATATTGTAATATGCTTGATAGTTTATGATAAGTTTATTGTTATGTTTCATTGGAGGAGTACTGTTCAGCACAACACAGGGAATCCTACTGTGCTGAACAGCGAAATTGTGAGAATCAGCTTAAATCATTTATATACTTATTTTGTTGATTGTAAACTGAATGTATTATTTTTGCACAAATAAATAAATATTCTATTCTATTCTATTCTAATTGTACGGGTTTTACTCACGTTTTACTCAATTATAACGTGAGTAAAACCTGTACAATTAATACAAAAAGGCTTTCCCGGTATTATACTAGGTGGTTGGATTTTCTGCAAAGGTCTTCTAGGCACCAGTTGTTCTGCCGCGAAGCATTATTAGGTCATCGCATGCGATGACCTAATAATTGCAGCAGCTAGTATACAGTCCAAACGTTTTTTGTACTAGGTTGTGTAGCTAGTACCATTTAGTGATAGTTTATATGACCGAAGCAGCCTACAGGTCAAATAAAAACACACAAACATAATACAATAAGTAGATACTTAGATTTAAATACACAAACTCAAAAAACATTAGCGTCCTTTTGGGCAGTCAGTTAAATAAATAAAAGTAAATACTCAAGTTTAAACGTGTAAAAAAAACGAAAGATTTATTTAATAGTTTGAATACTGCATTAAGTAGGTACCTAAGAGGGCAAGTACCCACGTAGTCGTTGTGAGACAAAAATAAACCAATGCAACAAAAAATTATATAAAACGAAAACTTCAGCGTCTACCTACTTTTCTTATTAGGTATGATAGGTAATCTAAGAGCAACAAAAAATACTACCTATTCAAGCAGATACTCGTGAATCTTCAGAAGTAACAATAAAAATAACTAAAACCACAGGATTACTATTAAGAAATAGAGAGGCAATCTGAATAAGTGCTCTTGGTTTTCCCGCGCCAGGCGGCCATGTTGTTGCAAACGTCAAAAGGTCGTCGACCTCGCATGTTACTGCATTTCGATGACCGTGGAGTGGAATAGTAGACGCGTTTGTATAGATCCTGAATCCTGAAAGGTTCTTCACCATGTGCTCGTTGTCCAGAACTTCAGAATTGGTGGATCTTTATTAATTGAGTAGTAGTTTAGTTAATCATAACTATAATTTCGTGGTGTCAAAGTCAAAAGATTTATTGCAAATAGGCTATTTTTAGCGCTTTTACATGTCATCGCTTATTAGGTACTTCAAATTAAGTTATTTTACTAGGCATGTAAAATTACAAAGTGCGTATTGTCAAATAATGTATATGTATAGCAAGCCCATTACAATATGTGTTTGAAAAAAAAAAAGAAGTTCTCTTTCTCACTATTGGTGCAAGCAATCCGGCACAATGCAGAACAGAAAACTCTGATCCGTGAATTATGTACTTACTTCAACAGGCCTATGTTTTTAAAGGGAGGAGGCTTATGCCCTGCAGTGGACAGACTGCTGCCATTGATGATGGTATATTAAACCTGCATTGACTAACTAAAACATGTTTTGTAAAATCGTCACGTCCGAAAACGGAACAATAATATTTTATTAGGTAGCTTTTAAACTTAACTACAATTTCTTGTATACTGGGTAGGTACTACGTTTTGAAGGTGTTGTATATGTGATGCGTGCGTGGGCACCCACAATGGGGTCTATAAAAAATAATAGTGGCCTTCTTCATTCACCAGAAAATCCGTGCAACAATACAATACTGGTGGTCGCGACTCGCGCTTTAGTAAACCGCTTATTAATTATTCATTCAGCGAAATAAGTGTAGGTATAAGTGGTAAGGTTTTTGTTAATATGGCAGTGGAAATGATTCATGGCGATACGACGACCGGCCAGCGGCTGCAGCGCGTTATGACAGAGTCCATTCAATATTTCAGAAAACGCTGTACGTTAAATGCATTCTCTACAAACATCTTACCTTCCTTATTACCTTATACGTTGTAACTTACTATTTTAGGATTATTTACAATGATTATCAATAATGCTGCCTATCGTAATTATTTTTATTGTAGGTGAGTCCTGGCGAGGCGAACGCAAGGGTAGAATTTTTGAACAGAAAAAACAAGAAAAAGAAAAGAAAAATAAGTTTTGAATAGAAAATTTTCCCTCTCTGCGTGAAGATAGAAAGAAGGAGTTATGTTTCGTATATTACTGTAGGGGCAAAAGAGATGGAGTTAACGAAGTTTTAGTTCAGTCGTGTGGTCTGAAGCGCATTCATATTGTTTTTTTTTTTCTTTTAGTTTTTATATTTATTAGCCTAAACCACACAATACAAATTAACTAAAATATAACTACGGCATTCACTCAATTAGGTCTGTTTACATCGAACAGCGTTAATAGCGCCTATGCCTTTAAAGATATTACCTAAGACATTGTACATAAGTACGTTGTACCTGTACCCTTAGAGGAATATATCTATGCCTGTACCTATCTAATTGACGCAAACTATTTTGAACACTTTCATGAAACTGCTCTACGTTGTACATTCAAGTTGAGGGCGGACTGCAGATCGATGTTTGACAAAGGTCTACCATACAATGTCAGCCTTGAAATATTGATTTCCGGTTGCGTAACGTAGGTATTACTTAACCGTTACCATTTTTAGGCTTTACCTTGTATGTAGTCGTCACACGAAGCCGCAAAACTGGCGTATAAAGGCAGAAACAGATTTTAAGTAGGCACATAACTGCTTATAGTGTATTTTACTAACTTACCTAAGTGTATTTTGCGGTGCGAGTCAGGGATGGAGGAAAATGCAGTGCTGTGGACACAGCGAATCGAAGTGATGTATTTTAATGTAATTAATGACCTAAGTTGGTAGTTTGACTTTTAATAATACATATTAACTATCTAATACCTAACTTAATTAAACGTTCTAAGTGGTTTTTGGTTTCTATTTACTAGGTAGTAGGTATTTTCTGCAAAGTTGGTCTAGGTAGGTACCACCGCTTTGCCAGTTATTCTGCCGCTAATTAGCAGTGCGCAAGCACTAGTGTTCTGTTTTAAAGGGCACTGTAGCTAGTGAAATTATAAGGCAAATGAGACTTTATGACATAATCATTTATTACTGTTGTTATAAGGTATTATTAAACATTATTT
The DNA here is from genome assembly GCA_905220475.3 of Ennomos fuscantarius. Taxonomy (NCBI): domain Eukaryota; kingdom Metazoa; phylum Arthropoda; class Insecta; order Lepidoptera; family Geometridae; genus Ennomos; species Ennomos fuscantarius. Next base: position 871,138 of record HG992032.1, read on the forward strand.
ATAGTTAACCATGGCTCGCTTTTCTTAGTGTTTCATTGAACGATTATTATCACTATCGAATCGTTTGAAAATCACGGCGAATAATTTCCCAAAAACCCTGTAAATTTTAGCTGTCTTCCAAATGCGCGGTAAATCTCCATCAATGGGATTCTTGTCGAATTCCCTACCGATTCTTTGCATTACTATGTACGAATGTAATAAATATAGGTAGTCTGTGGGGATTTTATTCATTTCGAATCAACCGTTAATTTAATCACGCTAGGTATCTAGCTTTCTGCGAAAATAACGTTAACGGTTTTAAATAAATAATGGGAGAGAGAAAAAGGACTATCGATTGTTAGTAATGCCTTTTTGATACTTAAATCATAAACACTTTTCTATATTAATTCTCTGTCTACTTTTGATAACTCCCTTTGTATGTCACTTGAATAGAAAACTTTATAACATATACAGAGTTTATTGTATTTATGTCTATTTATCTTTAATTATTTACTCCAATATTTAGATGTTATATATTCCTGCCACTGCACACACTCTACAAGGGCCGTAACCCTAATATCAATGATTGAATAGTTTACTATCTCTATTGTCTTATAATAAAAATGCATTTAACAAAAATATAATTTAAGATTTTTATAGCAGTATCGCCTATTTAGCCTCCATAGATTAATTTTGACATGAGATCACTTGTCACGGTCGCACCTTTAGGGATGGATGGAATTAATACACTTTATTCAAATCCAAAAATCAATCAAATCCATTCCACAGCCATCCAACCAACTGTAGATCGTCCAGGTTTTGTTAACAGTACTGTATGAAGTACCATAGCATTTGAGGAGTACCTAATACCGGTTTCACGGTTTACCGGTTCACACAACGCCATCTAGCCCCAAACTAATCAAAGTTTGTACTTTGCTAACTGTTAGAAAACTTAAACATACTTTTTGTTTGTAAGTACATACATAGAATACAATATAACACCCAGACACAGAACAAACATCTATGTTCATCGCACAACTAGAACTACTGGTGTAAATTAATAATAATATAATAAAACCCAAAGATCACATACATAGATCGTGGACCCTAACTAGGATTCTTGGCATCTACGGACCCAGGAACTGCGTGGACCATGCTCCCACAACACCCAGACACAGGGCCAGTATTTGCGCTTTTTTTCTGTGCACAAATATTTGTCCGTTCGCGGGAATCAAACCCGTCACTTTCAGGCTATGAGCCAACCTGCTCAACCACCACACCACAGAGGCTGTCATTTTTTTTTAATTTGTTGGCTCCACACTTTTGTGTATTTAGCCAGTGTCAAGTAATTGATAATTTATCAAGTCAATGATATTTCACGCAAATATGTGTCAAGTCAAAGTCATACTCCTAGTAATGTGGTGGCAACTTTACTTGAAGCTTCTATGGAGTTTTGGAAACAACATGAAAAGAAACGTTTCACCATCATTATACCATTTTCCCACACTCACGCCTGTAATCCAGCACTTGACGAATAGAATGCCACCAATTTTATGCACTAACACTGAAAATAACACAAGTTTAGGAAAATAATACAATGCGGTGACGCAATCTTTTTCGCTTTCCCGCCAAAACTACTTCAGGCTGTCAATTGTAGGTGTCATTAACTTTGTGTTTCTAAATCACAGTCCGTGCATTATTCGAAGGTAAAATGCCTCGTATTACCCGTGGGCCCCGTGTTCCCCGAGTCCTGCCCCGCACCGCCCGTCGACGACCACAGCGCCCACTTTCACTATGCTATCTAGTTTTCTAGACTTACACGAAAACAACGTCATATCATGTCAGGTCTGCTCTCTAGGCCTTATCGCAGTTTCTATTTCGTTAGACATTACATACACGGTTATTAACCATGTTGTACGAAAAAGTTGATCATATTAATGTTACGCTTATTATAATATGATTCCGACGGAAGAGTCCTGGTTCCTGTGTCACGGGTCTTGAGCCTAGTACGGGAAACAGGTGCTCCACCCCTTTATGATTGTTTCAACTATTTTTTGCCAATAAATTTTCATTTCATTTTCATTTTTTCCTTTTTATTTATCTCTTTATATCTATATATTTCTTTGCCAACATGTTGGGTACGCTACTGGTAGTAAGCTGGTGCATTTCGACTGTCGGTCATCGCGGCTGGTATATAGTCAATTTTTTTTTTGTAGTAGATAGTATTTAGTGGTAATTGTTATATGATTGTAGTATTTAGTCAGTTGATAGTATAAGGCACTTTGCTCGTTAAAATAATATTATTCTCGTGTAAGCAAGTGGTCTAGGCTTGGCTCAGAAGTGTTAGGAAGTATATGAGTTCATTAATAAAGGGCTTTTGCCCTGAGCGAATCGATGACTGACTTATAGACAACAATGCGCTGGGCGAAACTACACTTGATATTTGGAAGCTGTTTTATGAATCTTTTTTATTATAGTAGGGGTGTACTGAGAATTCGTAAAATGGGTTTTTTAAACCTTTATGCGGCCAATTGGGGTGATAAATGAAAAATATGCGGAAAAATTTGAACTAAAGAGTCGAGAGTAAATTGAGTGAATGTTCAATAGCAAAAAGAGCCACGCAACAATCAAACAATACGCGCTATCATTTTTATAGTAAGACGAGCTTCTGCCCGCAGTTTCGCCCGTGGCGTGGCCTGTGAAAAAATAATTCAACCACCCATTTCACCCTCTTAAGGGTGGAATTTCGAAAAATTCTTTCTTAGCGGATGCCTACGTCATAACATTCAGCCCGATCCGTCCAATGGTTTGGGCTGTGCGTTGATAGATCACTATGTCAGTCAGTCAGTCACCTTTGAGTTATATATTTAGATAGTTACGTACCTACTTCATAAAAAACGATGTTAGTTTTTGACAGTGGAATATTTTTATGATTATTTATATGTACCTCCCGCGGGATGAATAAATTGGATAAACTCTCTTTTAAAATATTTAAAGCAAACAGCAGAGGTGATAATGTTAGATCAAACGAACGCTACAATAATAAAATAAAATATTTTTACCAACTACACTAAAAAACGAAATTGCACTGTATAGGTACTGGCCCTAATATTTATACGTATTTCTAAAAAAACTACGCGCCTTTGTGAAAATTAGGATGGTCTTAAAACAAAATAAAAGTAATTATTTTGATAGACGGCAGAATTAAATAAAATAACGTTTACAATTTGAGAGTCTTTTGTAAAACTGGCCATTGCCATTATGTGGAAAATGTCTCCGTTATCACGATTTATTTTGTCGTTAAATTATAGATAAAATATAATATTAGCTCGGTTCATTTATTTTATAGCTATGAAGAGTAATAAATAACATGTTTGGATAGATTAAAACGAGATGGGGCACCTTGGGAAATATATAAGGGTTGGTAAATGTAGCGACGGAAATGTTTATACCTAAATTCCTAGTAGTTCATTAACTACCTCTGTTAATTGACTGAGCGGAAGTCTGCTTCAACTCGCAAAATTATTGTACACCAGTTGCGCCCCACGGTTTCACCCGCGTATAAAAAGTATTTTAATTATTTACTCATGTTACGGGAAAATTCACTTTTCCGGGATAAAATGTAACCCATATGTTAATCCAGTGTATAAACTATCTTGGCACCAAATTTCATCCAAATCCATTCAGCCGTTTGAGAGTGAAGGAGTAACAAACATACACACACACACACACATACGCACTTTCGCCTTTATGATATTAGTGTTTTTTTTTAAACAAGGAAATTGATCTCGATAGTATCAGCAATCGGTCTACAAGTTTCATCCGCATTGGGGCAGTCGTTTTGACGTGAAAGCACAATAAACAAAAAGACAACGTTTTACTTGTAAATATAGGCTCGGGGTTCTGCATGGCGGGCATACTATAGAACTATAGGCCTTCAGCATGCGCAATGGACCGTGTCTGGAGCAAGAATGATCAGTAGTACACCGAGCGCTCCCTTTTTATAGCCAGATGGGTGGGGGAGCGATGACAGCTACCGATGTTACCACTGTAATAAATTTAAATGCCACCACATGGTAAATTACGTTACTGCCCGCTGCGCATAAGTTTTCAACCGGACGTTGCCGCCGTCATATATATTAGTAAGAAATTGATTATTATAATAATATTCGGCATCCATTTTTTTGAAATAATACTTCTTTACGCACGCTCGACTTGGGGAGTAGGCTGGTGAATGCGTGACGAGGCAAACGGAAGTTGAAAGTTGTTGGTTAACGTAGATCTCTATTGTAAACATAACAAAGGAAAAATTACTTAAAATTTGTATTACAATTTACAATTGTCATTTTACCGGTCATACCAACATATTAATACAAATTTTATGATTGTCAAGCTGCATTAACAAAGTTATACCGGCCGATAGATGGAGCTAAACTAAAGAAATCTTACTTCAGTTGTGTGGTCTAAAACACTTTGCTTATCCTATTGCTTTATTAATATTAGGTCTTTACCTATGAAATTGCCGTTTTATTTGAAAAAAGTTAAAGTTTTTTTTTTTCGAACTTATTTATTTCTTTTATTCAAAGTAATCACCCCTGCAATCAATGCATCTTTGCCAACGCTGTGGCAGTTTATGGATGCCCTTCTTGAAAAAATCAGCAGGACGGGAGACAACAAACTCTTCAAAGGCGTATTGTACTGCCTCTCGGGAATTGAATTTTTTTCCCGCTAAAAAGTTGTCCAAATTTTGGGAAAAGTAATAGTCGGTAGGCGCAAAATCTGGTGAGTATGGCGGATGAGGGAGAGCTTCCAAACCCAACTCATGCAGCTTAGAGACGGTCTGTTGTGCAGTATGGGGTCGCGCGTTGTCGTAAAGTAGCAGTGGAGACGACCGATTGACCAAATCTGGTTGCAGACGTGCGAGTTTCGCCGTCATTGTGGTCAGTTCTTCAATGTACACATCTGCAGTAATGCTCTCGCCGTTTTGTAAAAAGCTATGATGAATCACACCAGCACTAGACCACCAAACTGTGACTATCACCTTTCTAGGGGTCATTTTTCGTTTTGCACATTGCTTTGGTACCGAACCAGGATCTAACCAACTTGCTGAGCGGTTTCGATTGTCGAAAAGAATCCATTTTTCGTCGCACGTAACAATTCGGTTCAAAATTCCTTCATTTCTGTGCCTGTTAAGCAGCGCAAGGCAAGTCTCGACGCGTACGTTGCGCTGGCGATCGTTAAGTTCGTGGGGCACCCATCTATCAAGCTTTTTTATCTTGCCAATCTGTCGCAAATGGACCAATATTGTTTTGATGCTAACATCAAAAGCTGCTGCCAGCTCAGCTGTAGATTGAGATTCATCAGCTTCCACAATCGCCTTTAATTCATCATTGTTGACCAAAGTTTCCGGACGACCACGAGGTTCATTTTTCAAGTCAAAATTCCCAGAACGGAACCGAGAAAACCAATAACGGGTTGTACGTTCGTTTGTACAGTTCTCTCCGTAAACGTCGTTGATGTTACGTGTCGTTTGTGCCGCGTTGGTGCCACGACGGAACTCATATTCCATAATTACACGAAATTTCAAAGTATCCATTATGAGGAAAAATGTTGAAATGTAATGAAAATACAACGCTAATTAATAAACAAAAGACTTATATTGTAAATAGAATGTCATATTTTTAAAACAAAATTAATTTGAATTTAGAATTCATAGCCAATCAAAACTTTTTTTTGTTTGAAAAAGTCTGTACTGCAATACGGCAATTTCATAGGTAAAGACCTATTATTATGCAACTAGAGAAAGACCGCAGAATATCTTTGTTTTTTAAATTTGAACACCCTATTTTACTTTTACGCCTTTTAGGGATTGGGTTGAGTTAACCACTCAGGGTAAAGCTTTTATGAATATAGAGTTTAAATAGAGCTTTGAGAAATAGATAAACATTTTAAGCATTACATATCTACCTAAATGTTGGTCTATGCTAAATATATACCTGAGTATTACTTAAGCCTATTTACAGGAGCAAATGTACTTACATTTCATTATGTACGTACCTACCTAAGTACTTACTTTACTTACATTAATGTATTAAATTATTATTTTAAATGAAAAATTCCATTAATTTCTTAACGTGTTTTAAAAGCTGACTTCTAATGAAACATCTTATTATCTTTTGTAAATAATGTAAGATTTTTTAACGATAACGTTAAAAGAGTAACGAGAAAAGTAATTACTTATGTACTTGTTTTTAAAAGGCAATGTTAACTTAATAAAGTCTTAGTAAAATTAGACTTTTTTAGAGGTCATGTATATGAATAATAGGTAAAATCGGAAGGTCAAATCGCGTGCGCTTACGAGTTCCCGCCAGTTGGCGAATAGGTATTTAGAGATATGGACTTTTTTGAGTAAAACTTCTTTCGCACGCTTTTCTTTTCGGAGTAAGCTGGTGAGGTGAACGGAAGTTGAAGTTATACATGCTTATTGCAATAAATGAAACAGCTATAGTATAAAATGTAATTATGTATATAATATCCCTACTATTTAGTAGGGATATTATAGACTGACCCGATAGCTCTATAGTAAAACTAGTTCGGTAGAAACCCTGCCTTCTGAACTGTGGGTTGTGGGTTCGATTCCCAAGACAAACATTTTTGGCTGGCTCGATAGCTCAGTTGATAGTAACCCTGCCTTCTAAGCTGTGGGTTGTGGGTTCGATTCCCACCCAGGGCAAACATTTGTGTGATGAACATAGGTGTTTGTTCTGTGTCTGGGTGTTATATTGTATTCTATGTATGTATTTACAAACAAAAAGTATTTAAGTATTGTATCAGTTATCTGGTTCCCATTGTACAAGCTTTGCTTAGTTTGGGGCTAGATGGCGTTGTGTGAGATGTCCACACATATTATTATTATTATTTATTTGCGTTATGAACATAGGTGTGTGTTCTATGTCTGGATGTTATATTATATTCTATGTACATGTATTTACAAACAAAAAGTATCTAAGTATTGTATCGGTTATCTGGATTCTGGTTCCCATAGCACAAGCTTTGCTTAGTTTAGGGCTAGATGGCGCTGTGTGAGATGTCCACACATATTTATATATTTTACGAGGTTCTGCTCGCAGCTTCGCCCGCGGCGTGGCCTATGGGGAAATAATTGAACCACTCATTTCACCTTCTTAAGGGTGGAATTTCGAAAAATCCTTTCTTAGCGGATGCCTACGTCATAACATCTACCTGCATGCCAAACTTCAGCCCGATCCGTCCAGTGGTTGTGATTGATACTAGTCAGTCAGTCAGTCACCTTTGAGTTGTATATATTTAGATTACCTACATAATATTTGATCCTCCCATCAAATGCTTCCTCATCTGAAGCAAGATCAAATGACCACTGTATTTAGTCAATGCGCATTCCTTCTTCTAATATTACGACCGAGCCATCATCAATTGCGCACACAGTATAAATACAGACAGAATTACAGTTAGTACATGTTATTATTAACTAATTGCGCCCCGCAGTTTCACCCGTGGATAAAAAGTATTTTAATTATTTGCTTATCCCACGAGAACATTTCTTTTTTCCGGGATAAAATGTAGCCTATATGTTAATCCAGTGTATAAACTATCTTGTTACCAAATTTCATCCAAATCCATTCAGCCGTTTGAGCGTGAAGGAGTAACAAACATACACACATACACACAAACACACATACACACTTTCGCCTTTATAATATTAGTGTGATAGTGTGATGTGAAGTGTGATGAAAACTGCTTTGACAAACAAGCAGACGGCCCGCCTGATGGTAAGCAGTTACCGTCGCCTATAGACACTTGCAACACCGGGGGCGCTGCCGCACAGTGGTCCCATTTTGAAAAAAGGTGGACTTAGGACCGAAAGTCGGAATTTCGGGCTGTTTTTTTTTTTATAGAATAGGTCTTAACTATCCTAACAACATCTATTCTATAAAGAAAATCCGTAGGATGCATAGTTTTCGAGAAAAAAAATAATCTTTTTTTTCTTGTATGGAGAAAAACATACTTTATTATTTTTCTCAAGTTGGGTGAAATAGTGACGGCTTTTGTTGATATTTTATGAAAGCCCTAGTGGTATTGTATCCAGAAAAAAATAAAACCAATGCGGTCACCTGCGGCCGCGGGAATAATCAGATGTCAAAAATTGATTAATTTTTTTTGCGTATTTTGCAAACATTGTTCGTTTCTGGCCAATTATTTATGTATATTAGGTTAGCGCTCCATACTTTAATTCGAACTATTATATAACATTTCAAAAAAATTAATCAAAATCGAGTTATTTTTTTTTATAATTGCTGTTTTATTCATGAAAATGCACGCATACATGGTTAATTCAAAATGCAAATCCTATATTACTCAGTATAATGTACAAAATAAACATGCACGTACCTAAAACGTAAAAAAAAATATTTTAGTTTTTCGTTTATGCTTACTAAAAGTCACCGGTGATGGTTACCGACATTACTTACCTACCACTGGCGGGCATTATCTGCATAATCGATTTCTTGCTTTGTATTTTCAAAACTGGTTTTGCGACAGCATTTTCACAACCGCGGTTGTTGAATGCGAGGCAGGATATAAACAAACGAGTCACATCTGATACTAGCTATGACTGGTCGCTAGCTGGTCGCTTTGTTCCTGACAAATCCTGACAACAGGATAACTCGTATATGCATGCAAGTAACTACCCCCTAAACATAAAAGTGATATAGCTCATCAATAATAATTGGCGTATGTTATACACCAATAATGTTTGTTATTGGTGTGTGTTTTAATCTTATGTAGTTGTGTACGTATGATTTTCTACCAGAAACATAAGATAAATGTGTAGCCTTGAAAAGGGCTGTTTTATATGTAGTTTTTTAAAGGATAAAATAAATAAAAAATTATAGCATTGGATCTGGTATATTTTCATTTTCTACTCTTCTTCCACGTATACGCACTCCGAGTCTATTTCGAGCAACTGAATTGCCTCAGGAAGCATCTCTAGATGATTAGGCTTTGAAAATTTTGGTCTAAGCCATGATATGTGGGGGTCTGAACTTATTAAAAGCCCGTGTAGTATGTCCTCGTTTGTTTGGATCCTTCCTGTCTTTCTCGTGTTCTTCTCTCTTACGTTCCGGAAGTCTTTATTACGAGCCTCGGAAGCTTCCTCCGACAAGGACCCTAAAAATAATAAAAAATATGCTATAATTATACGTTGAAGTTGACATTGAAACTATTATTTTAGTGTTTATAGATTTACAGTTAGTTAACTGCTTTATATTTCATTTGTCTTGATCTATTATTACTTACCAATAGGCAGAACTGAAAAATGACTGTAAATATCTGCTCCGTGCATCAGAAGTTTGTGGACACTAACAGGCATGTAGTACCACGGATAGAAATGCACATACAGTTCTGCTGTTTCTTTGCAATAACGTCTAAAGTTCGCAATATTGACGTTCTTTCCTGAAGATATAACTTGCAGAATGACAGAAAATCGGGGTAACAAATCTTCATCAACTCCAGTGATTCTCGATGATCTTTTATAATCTCGGAAAAAACGTCTTGCAGTGTTTCCATCGTTAGTTGTTCCAAAGCCCTGCAAAGAAGAAATTAAGTTAGTAGGGCATACAAAAACAGACGAGTATATAATATAAAGGAAGCAAATTAAAGGAAAAATTACCTGTTTTACAATATCGATGAGTATTCCAGTCTGTTCCCGAAACTCTTGTTGTGTGGCATTTTTCTTTGCTTGCTTCAATTCCTTGTGATCGCCACGAGCACTCCAGCGCTGGAAGTCCATATTATAAGATATATGAAGTAGACACTCCATACATCTTATCTTCATATGTAACGATGAAATTCCATATTGGTACAAATCCTGTCGAAGCGGTCTCGTGGCCAAAAGCTCCAAGTTATTCATTTCACTTGGTTTCGCCAAGCAAATGGGGCACGTTGCTGATGAAGGTACATCTGCAATAATATTCGCCACTTTCCCATCGATCATAGTCATGTGCAGTTCGTGGGCTATCTCCACATCACCACAATTTGTTGGTACCAATTTTGTAATTTGGCGCTGCATTTCTAAGTGTTCCCCTTTTATGAACTCCGCAGTCTCTGAAGTAAACGTGAATTTCACTGGCCGACAGTAATGTGGTGAGCAAGGATTTGGGTTTTCCCAAATAATCATTTCTCCCCCATCAACTAGTCGGAGTGGGACGATGCTGATCAATACAACAGAGGAATCGTCAAACTCAGGAGCTGAGACTTGTTTGTAATTACTCTGTTACGATGCTCCGTCAAGGCCCCATTTCCATATCAACTTTAGTCCTTCGTTGGTTGAACTTGTGATTGGTCTTAAGTCTAGCAAAATTCTTTCCACTGTGTGGTTAAGAAGTCCTTGCAACCTGAAAAATAAAATAAATTAATAAAAGTAAGCTAATGAAGCTTAAAAATTTTAAAACAACATATAGGATAATTTTATAAATACCTTATGCGAGCTCCCATTTCCGTTACTTCCACGTGTTTTTCAGATGGGTAACATCTCTTTTTAGCGTCAAGTAACTTGTGATAAGACGGAAAGGCAGCTGAACAATTTTCATCCTTCAGAAACATTCTCAAGGATAAGTATTGCCATTTGGATAGGCTAAGGGCTGTGTACAAAGCCAAAGATGTATCCTCTGCTATACTGACTACTTTTTCTTCCTTGAAAAGGAGTTTTGTTACATCTGATACAACTTCGGGAGTCTCGCACAGATATTCCACAATCTTCGCTAAAGCATATTTTCCATTTTCTTTTAACTTGGAAATAAAATAATACTGTAGTTCTTCTTCAGAGTTATCGTTAACAAAGACGCTGGAACGTCTTTTCTTCTGTTTGTTGCCCAAATCGGCAAAGGGCACTCTAACTTCTTTTACAGTAGAGGTACCTGCTTCCGCAGTGCAGACAGATGGAATAGCAACCGGCAGTAATTCCGGCTCTTCAACTAAGTCCTCTGGCATTCTCATTGTAGTAACAAGATCAACCGTATTGCAAGTAGGCCAATTAATATTGGTCTCTAACCACTTGCGGTTGTTTTCCCGATTCATAAATGTCTTCAAGTTTCTGCTTGCATCTTTCCACTTCTTAGTTACAAGATTGGTGAATAGCCGACAAAACTCCTTAATTGTTTGATGGTCATCTTCAGATATTTCACATGGTATTTTGGAAACTATAAATTCACACAATTTATTGTAATCCTTAAGATTTCCACTATCTTTAAGAATCAAGAACATATCAAAATATGTGCCTAAGCCAGCCATTGCAAATTCAAAATAGTAATTTTTAGTACTTCACAGTTAGCGATGAATCAATTTAAATTAACATTGCTCTGTATTTAATACGCCATAACAGATAGGTCATTAGTCACTATGTGCAAGAGCAAGGTAATAGTAAACGACCAATCACAGCCATTTATCAAAAATGACTCATTTGTTTGTATAGATAAAGTCCGCCAATGGGAGCTAAGTAACGTGTAATAAGTAATCAGGAATCTGCACAAACAAATGAGTCATTTTTTCTGGTAGAAAATCATACGTATACAGATGACAGAAAGATTAAAACACACCAATAACAAACATTATTGGTGTATAACATACGCCAATTATTATTGATGTAGCTATATCACTTTTATTTTTAGGGGGTAGTTACTTGCATGCATATACGAGTTATCCTGTTGTCAGGATTTGTCAGGAACAAAGCGACCAGCTAGCGACCAGTCACAGCTAGTATCAGATGTGACTCGTTTGTTTATATCCTGCCTCGCATTCAACAACCGCGGTTGTGAAAATGCTGTCGCAAAACCAGTTTTGAAAATCAAAAGCAAGCAATCGGTTATGCAGATAATGCCCGCCAGTGGTAGGTAAGTAATGTCGGTAACCATTACCGGTGACTTTTAGTAAGCATAAACGAAAAACTAAAATATTTTTTTTTTACGTTTTAGGTACGTGCATGTTTATTTTGTACATTATACTGAGTAATATAGTATTTGCATTTTGAATTAACCATGTATGCGTGCAATTTCATGAGTAAAACAGCAATTATAAAAAAAATTACTCGATTTTGATTAACTTTTTTGAAATGTTATATAATAGTTCGAATTAAAGTATGGAGCGCTAACCTAAAATACATAAATAATTGGCCAGAAACGAACAATGTTTGCAAAATACGCAAAAAAAATTAATCAATTTTTGACATCTGATTATTCCCGCGGCCGCAGGTGACCGCATTGGTTTTATTTTTTTCTAGATACAATACCACTAGGGCTTTCATAAAATATCAACAAAAGCCGTCACTATTTCACCCAACTTGAGAAAAATAATAAAGTATGTTTTTCTCCATACAAGAAAAAAAAGATTATTTTTTTTCTCGAAAACTATGCATCCTACGGATTTTCTTTATAGAATAGATGTTGTTAGGATAGTTAAGACCTATTCTATAAAAAAAAAAACAGCCCGAAATTCCGACTTTCGGTCCTAAGTCCACCTTTTTTCAAAATGGGACCACTGTGTGCCGACGCGTTTCCCACCTTTAAACACACACCTTGCAGTATTTGACCGAAGGAAGTGAGCGAAGACTCTGCTTCAACTCGCGATTTCTGCTTGCATCTGTCCGGATGGACGTAAAGATTTAGACCTACTTTTCAACGAATCTTGACTAAGTTTGGTATACAGGTTTGATATTTTCACGGATTTTTTTGCGATATTTGATTCTAGGTGTAAAAGGGGGGAAGTTTGCTGCGGCGCTCCGTTTACCGGCTTATTTTGATAATATTTGTCAGGAACATCAGATAAGCAGGTAACTCAATCGGTATTATGTAATTCATCAAATCATTTTTTATATATCAGTCTTACACATGTGTAGTGCCGTTTTTAGTAGACACGTCCATCAATGTGTGCGTGCAAACTTACGTAGACTTAAACTTTCGTAGGTACCAAGTTTACCTTCTGCGTTTGTATTGTCGTATCTGGCAGCACTATCAACAGGAAACATTTAAGTAATAAAATGACCGTTCTAGGTTCCCAACCGTTCAAGCTATCACTAGAAACGATATCATGGCCCTAACTATCTATTATCATACGCAGTGCGATCTTATTACAACCGTATAGAGTTCAAAACAAAAACGCAAATTTCTACTACCTGCGCGTCCTGGCTTTAACTATTCATTATCACAAGCAATCTTGGATCTTATTACAAAGGGATAGAATTCAAAACAAGCAGCACTGTTGTTACTACCTGAGCTTATGTGAAATGTAAAGCGTATTTTAAAACCATAGACCTCCTTATGTTACGACGCATTGCTATTCTCGAGTATGTTTTGTACAGTAATCTAAAACTATATACAAACGTGTGTAGGCCAAAAAGCATGGTTTATTAATATGTAGGTACTCCTTGAAACAATTTCCTTATTGTACTAGGTAATGAGCCAGTAGCGTAAAGAATAACCCCCTCTCTCTTCCCTTTTTTTAATACACGCCTTGATAGACCAATTTATACAGTAATTTCATTACATATACAATAATTATAATAATTACCTAATTAAAACTTTTAGTGAGGCGACCGGTGATCTGTCTCGTATTTTGTCCAAAAAATCAGCGTTGTCATACAATGTGGCAATGCAAGCTCCCCCCTTCACCCCCCTTTCCCCGTCACCAAACGTCTTTAAGATTTGATTTACCACTGTATACTATAATATGTAGATACCTTATTATTATTTTTTTTAGTCAACCTTTATTATAGAGGGTTTGGGTCTTTACAGACCATGTCACCCTCATAGGGGCACTCTAAATATCTATCTACGCTAAATACCTAACTTAACTAACTACACTGTACAGACATTTGGCTTCTTTTGACAAAGGTGCGGATAAAATACCTTTTTTATAGTTTAATTGTATCGTTATCATAGTCCCGGAGTGCTATTGATCCATTGATGGAGCCGGAAGGTAGATTCTAATGGATCCATCAAAACCAATGGTGGATCACAGTTGTACTCCAGAGTGGTATTCAGTCCACTGGTAGATCCAGTCAGTAGATCTCCCTTGCGATTGCTATAGATCTGTTGTTGAAATTTAATCGAAGAGGTTACTTAGAATATGTAATGTGTAATTCGAAATACTTCTTGTTGGTCATGACTCATGCATGACCAGTTTCTTGGTGGATATTCGAAGGTTGAAGAACGTGCGTAGAATGAGGGCATTCCACTTAGCCCTATGTCACCTTGTGAATGTTTAGAACAGGCTAGTTCACGCCATTCTATCCGTCTGAATTCGATATAGGCTTAGAGGAATAACGCTGTTAACCAAAAGAAACGGCAATTTTTACTGGCCTATAATTAAATGGATAAAATAATTTCGTACAACTAGCAACATTTTTACGATAATGGCATCTGTTAAGTTTGCGATTTATTTTATTGTGTTGATGAATGTTTTAGCAAGTAATAAAACATATTTGGTAGTACTCACCGATGAAATGTAATCTTTACATCCGTTTGGCGCTTTCCTGATGAGTTGTGACACAATTTACCTACACAGTACTTTTACAGCATATTTTGGAAGTTTTCTGGAGCTCTTTGCTGTATGATTTGACTTTGAGCATTGACGTGCCGTGAGACGTTTGGAGTCCACTCAGACACCAATGATATTGCATCAAATCTCTGGAGCATGCTGCGATTCTGAGCATTGTATTTCTATGGGTATAGGTACCAAAACATGCCGCAGTAATGCTCTACGCGATTTTTGATAGTTATTACGATAAATTATTCTCTGGGTTTGATGGTTGTCAAACTGTATCAAGCAATCTAAGATCGGCAGCAGAAACATAGTACTCAGTTTAAAAAGTCAAATTCTGAAAGTTTTTGAAGCTTACTTAGCTTTTAATTTTTGTAATGGAAGCTTACCGAATTTGATAATCTGAATTGTTTTACGGCAAGACCGAATGGCCAAACGCATTTGGCTAGTCGCATACGCTTGATTTCCAGATTCAATTTTTCCTGAATTCGTACACCTATGCGCATTAAATAGAAAATGTTATATATGCAGCATACGTTCAATTCGCATTCGTTACTTTTGTTCGTTGTAATTTGTACATTCGGATAACGAATTCAAAAATCGAATCAGGAAAACGAGTGGCCAGCCCTAAATAAATGAGGTTACTTGAGATTCCTGCAGTAACGTTAAGTAAAGTGCATAGAGATCGTGACAAATTCGCATACCGAGTGCAACTGGTACCTGACAGGATACCGGTGCGCCTTCGACTTCTAATGAATGGCATTCCGATACTCCAAGCCTGTGGACGGTCAACTCGTAGACTGCAAATACACGATTTCCATTAGTTTTGATTTTGGTTATCATAATAAGTATAAAAGTATTTTTGTCTACTTCGGATTTTATTTTAAAAAGACTACAGTTTTGATCGATTGAAGTTGTAAGTGCAGTTTGCAGTGGTTTTTAATAATGAAACCAGATAACTGATAGAATACTTAGATACTTTATGTTTGTAAATACATAAATAAAATACAATACACATTATGTTCATCAAATAAAGTTTGTCCTGTGTCGGAATCTAACCCACAACCTAACAGTTCAGAAGGCAGAGTAACTACCAATTACTCTACTTAATAATTACTTAATTAAATAAATACTTACAACGTGCAATAACATGAGCTAGCAGGTCAGTCAGGTTTTTGTTTATTTATTATAGTATATTTTAACAATCACAATAGTGCCCCACTAATCGTGGCTAGACATGGATCATTAAGTGCATGAGAAATAAATCATATAAAATTATAAAATATTATAAAAATCAGACGTGAAATCGTTGACATTAATTTATCATAAAAATTACAATAAATTACAATTGGAATACATTTCTATGCCTAGCTGGATAGCTGGCAATGCATCCCCAAACTTAGCATTGCTTCATTGCTCCAATAACAGTAGTCCCATACCATCATATCACAGTGACCGACCAATCACAACAGTGCATTTCACTTAGCGTTGCTTCATTCCTCCAATAACAGCAATGCCCTACCATCACACCACAGTAACCGACTAATCACAACAGCGCATTTCCGACCACGACTATTAGTAACTTTTTTTCATATATCTATTCTATTGATTCTTTACTTAATGCAAACAGAATTAGCCCTGATCCGAATAACGTATACAAATCAATTGCAATTTCAATGCATTTCCAATTCAGATAGCCAGTGCAGGTGCTTAATGTCGTGGATAAAGTCACGGACTTAAATGTTATTTTATTGAGAATCGATGCCGTTTAAAGGTAAATACATACTAATTGACGTAGGTAGGTTCGGTAATTAAGTGGCGCGGCTACGGACTGACTAGATTACGGAGTCTTTCCGCGGAATGTACGGTCGGGGGTGGGTAGTTGGGTACTTACTGGGTAGTCATATTGTAAAGATAAAACGGGTCTATTCACGCACAAAAATTATCTAAACATTAATTTGACTAACTTGGACGCGTGCTTTTGTGCGCGAATAGACCCGTTTTACCTTTACAATATGAGTTCAAGTGCGAAAGTTTAAAAAGTGTTATTGGGTAGTGACAATACAAATCGTTATTTTATACCACGTTCTTTAAGTTACATAATAATTTGTAGTAGGTATTAAAATGAGTTGCCTTTACATTTAAAGCGATCTCCTCCAGGCAACCTTTGGATGGACGGTAATAGATAGTGGAGTAGACGGTGGTATACAATGTGGTAATTTATTTTATTGCCAATTACGAATGCGTAATAGCTAATTTAAAAAGATCCAAATAACAGTCTTTTTCAGTCATTTAAAATTAAAGACCCGTGAGCACGGACCCAGGAGTCTGTAGTAAACAGAATTAAAAAAAAACTAAAGAACTAATTATAATAATATTTACTCTAGATAGTGAAGGTATACATTAACAAAAAAGATTTCAATTTCAATTTATATTTGCATTCGACAATGTTATACAGGTGTAGGTAGTTTTTTAAAATAACAGTTCATCGTGGACCCTGTCGGGCAACATTAGAAGGGAGGAAGACAAAATTAAATTTTATTAGATTAGAAAGGAGCGGTTACTTATTTTATACTAAAATTAAATGAATTATTATTTTTATATACTATGCTTAAATTTTATCATTTAAATATTCATTTATAATATAATTGCTTTTATTTATTAGAAAGTGCTTTAATTGTTTTATAAAGATTACATTACTTGATTCCTTTTGCATTGCTTCTGGAAGCTTATATACTACTAGACTATTTAATAAACTAATACACTATAAACACCGAAAACATACCACAAATACTTAGTACAGACGTAATTCCTCGCTTTTTCTGCTCAACCGCTTCGCTCCCCGTCTCCTCGCGCACCATTCAATGTTGCCAACCAGAAAAAAACAATTCAACCAAATTATGTCAAGAAAATAGGAATATATTTAAGACAAATGAATCCAACAATATCGTTTTTAGAATTTCAGCCTGATCTTTAGTCTGTTTGTTTGTGAATTAATCAAAATAAATCAATGAACCAATAGAATGAACATGGTACTCGTTACCTAGGGGTACGCTAGTACTATTAGTTATTCTGTGCTAGGGGTTCAATAGGGAAGGGACAGCTAGAGAGGGAGCGGGGGTAAAGTATGGGGAAAAGATAGAGAAAGCAGAAAAAATGTAGAAAAAGGATGAGTTAAGTTGTACGGTGGAGGGAGCAGATACGGCACAAAATTAGCCCGTACGTAATTAGCTAGCCTGTACGAATCCGGGCGGCTCAGCTAAATTTTTTTTTCTAGAATACATTTTTTGAGCACTCTACTATAATAACGATCTAGCCATACATGAGGCTAATAAGTAATATACATTTAACTTACTCTTCTAAACACCTAATTATCCAAAAATGTGTCCAATAAACCTTTTCTCAATGTCTCTATTAAGGTACTTTTGATATAACTATTCACTAAGTGGTAGGAATTTGTTGCAAAGTTCATCTAGGTAGGTACCTCCGCTTTGCCAACCATTCTGCCGCCAGCAGTAGTGTGCAAGCACTACTGTGTTCCGGTTTGAAGGGCACTGTAGCTAGGGAAATTACTGGGCAATTGAGACTTAATGATCTGATCTCACAGTCGAGTAATCTTATTACCAGACTGTGCTGATGTCTCAGGATGATGTACGCAGTGCGCGCGAAACTCTGTTTTATAGTTCCGAGTGATGCTGTTCTGTTATAGGCGGCCGTATCGCTTAACATCAGGCTGAACCACTAGCTTGTCACATCATTCTCTAACATTTAAAAAAACACTATTTGTAAAACACTAACTGAGTGGGCCTTTTTAGAGTTAATAAGTGTAGGCAAGCATGCTCGGATTTGCCGCTTCATCGCTTTCCATCACGATGCCGTTGAACGAAAGCCCAAAAAAAATACACCTGTCAGTAGCAAACGTTCTTATTACAAGCCAATCGAAAATAAGTAAATAGTTTTCCTGTTACAATTTCATTTTACCGAAATATTGTACCTTTCACTACTAGCTACTTCGCTACTGATAGCTACCCAATAGCGGACCGTGTCTAATCAGGAACTTCAGATCATTGTACCTGCTGGGATTCCCAGAACTAATGCCGCGATGGACAAAATAATGACAATGAAAACTTATTTATCGGTCGATTATTAGCAAAAAAATTACAGTGATTAGCAGTTAGTTGAATATTTTTTTACATTTCACACAGCGACATCTTGTCCCAAACTAAGCAAAGCTATAATGGGATACAGATAACTGATACAATAATTAGATACTTTTTGTTTGTAAATATATACATAGAATACAATATAACACCCAGACATAGAACAAACATCGATGTTCATCACACAAATGTTTGTCCTGGGTGGCAATGGAACCCACAACTCACAGTTCAGAAGGCAGGGTTACTACCAACTGAGCTATCGGGCCAGTCACGGTCACGGGAGAACATTGATCAGCATTTTACTGTATTTTAAAACTGTTTATGTATATTCAATGTTATCTATACACATATAAAATTCAAAGTTCTGGCTGACTGACTTATATATCAACGCACAGCATAAACCGCTGGTCTTAGACTTGAAACTTGGAGGGTGTTTCTTTGTATAATGTAGGTATCCACTAAGGGTTTTTCGAAATTCCACCCCTAAGAGGGTAAAATGGGTGGTTGAATCATCTATGAAAAATATTCTTCTACGTTTCCTATAGGCCATGCGGGCGAAGCCGCAGACAGAAGCTAGTGTGTCATAAGTTTTCACTGCTATCGGCAGTCCCCAAAGACTGCCCGCACATTTATATTAAATAAGTAATTCAAGTAATTAAAATAATAAGTATAAATATAATATTAATAAGTAATTACAATTACTGGGCAATTGAGACTATATGATCTGATCTTACAGTCGGGTAATCTTATTACCAGACTGTACTGATGTCTCAGGACGATATGCGCAGTGCAGTGTCGTGCGTAACTATATGTAATAAAGTTCCGAGTGACACTGTTCTGTTATGGGCGGCCGTGGCGCTTAACATCAAGTGAACGACTAGCTCGTCACATCATTCAATAACATTTTAAAAAAAGTAACAAAAGAAATGCTCTATATGCCCCACCACGCAGGCGCGCGGCCTTATTGTGTTTCTGTTTCATAACTTCAGCCTTCAGCGAGCGAGCATGCAACCCGCAAGTGCAAGGCGCGGGCGTTACAAACAAATGCCGCTGTTTACCGTTACACATTCAGAAGTGATCAACTATTAATTAATTTTATTTGGGTAAACGTGTTATTGCATAAGTTTTAGTTTTGTTATTATTGTATCAAATATCACACTTATTTTGTAGGTTTGCTGCCAAAAGATCCCATATTCTATATATAAAAATTTCGTGTCAGAGTTTTTGTTACCTCCGAAATGGCTGAACCGATTTTGATGAAATTTTATATTCACACTTGGTAGGTCTGAGAATAGGTTGTTATTTATTTTTCATCATCATCATCATTTCATCACCGCGCAGGTGAAACCGCTGGGTGCAGCTAGTTTTTCAATAATATTGAACGGATCCCAAAGACACATT
This sequence comes from Ennomos fuscantarius, assembly GCA_905220475.3. NCBI lineage: Eukaryota > Metazoa > Arthropoda > Insecta > Lepidoptera > Geometridae > Ennomos > Ennomos fuscantarius. The sequence goes on from HG992032.1 coordinate 891,246, forward strand.
TTGATTTAATTCTTAAACTCTAACATTTAATTTTTATTTATAAAAACTATGATATCAATTATTCGTTAGATTAATATTATACTAGTATGAATGTTGATATGTGATCCACACCAATCCTACATCACATTTATGGATTGTACTCTCGTTGACAGAAGAAAGATTTTCTACATTTATTTCTTTTTAAACCTGTTAAACACTGTTGTACAAATATCTCTCGCATTTTCGTTCATTTTACTATTCTTGGTGAGTACAACATTATGCAAATAAAATAAATATCATTAATTTAATAGCTCCCGGGTGAAAAACAATAAATTATGAAAGGCCATCGTTAAAAAGGAGACAGACAGAACGTTTCTTATCTGCCCCACTGAGTCTTCATGGGGCCAGATGGGAATGTCCCGTTAATTAGTTTATTAATGTAAGAATAGCGCCTGACAGTGATTGAACAATACCAAATAACTTACATAACATTAGTCATAATTCTGATTGAGTTGCGTGCGGTCGATATCGGCCATAACACAATTGAATCTTGGAACCATCTGCTCTGTAGAAAAAGTTAGCCTAACATTAAAAACAATCTCAGCTTAACCACAAAAGATTTAAACAAGCCTTAAACAAGTGTTTAACTAGTATTTTGCATTGTTACACATGCGTTTGACACTTGTCTATGCCTTGTTTATGTATTTGTGGTACTTTTTTTTGTTTATTTGTTTTTTGCAGTTTGTTTTTTGTGGGTCTATTTTTATTCAAAATCAGTAACTACCATTTTATAATACGTGATGCGGATAGATCCGAACGGAATACTTTTTACGCCAATAATCGTTGCCAGCGTAAAAAACGTACCATAGTGATGATGTTGCCGCATTTCTCAGAAAAAGGGCATCGGCATCCGCCACCTGTTTACCCGACAGAAAGAGATAGTAGATATTCATTGTTCATACCTGAGAATGTAAAAATGTTCAATGGAATTAGGATAGATCAGAAATAAAATACTTATATTAGAAAATTTCATATTTTCAAATTATTGTTAAATTTCAATTTACCTATTTAGACTTATTTTTTAACCATCGTATAAAATATTAGACATAAATAATGTTAAATAAGTTTTTGATTTATATTTCATGATTTACAGTGTAATAAAATAATTAAATCCATATAAAGTGCATATGCGTGTAATGAATGTAAACAATTTTTTACATCCTAATTATACCTTACTTAACATTTTCAAGCAGAAAATGGCATAATGATATGTTACAATTAAACTGATTAATAAATTTGTTTTGGTTAACAATTATGTTAAATATTGTACTACAAATAAATATTTCTTATAAATGTTTAGTTTATGGTCCTTTGTGGTACTATGTCATTTTAATTAAGATTTTTTTATGTTACTAACAAACTAAAAATAAGTATAGTACTTTTTTATATATATAACACACAATAATGTGATCATAGAGTAATTTTTTAAAATCTAATTATTACTTACCAATACCTAGTCCACTCTTTTTATGCAATATACTAGAAGCATCCCGCGGTTTTACCCGCTATTTACCCGTTTCCCACCAGATCTCTTTATTTTTCGGTATAAAAATTATCCTATGTTGATCTGGGTAGTATAAGCAATCTATGTGCAAAATTTCATTCTAATCGATCCAGCCGTTTTGACGTGTAGCGATCCTAATCCATAACCAACTCTATTGCTACAATAATTCATTTAAGGGTATAGGTATAAATGATTAAATTTTTTTTTTTTTTTTTTACTTCAAACTTGTCTAGCATTTGACCACGCTCTCACCTGATGGAAAGTGACGATGCGATCGAAGGTGTAGCATGCTAGCCAAGTAAATACCTATTCACTCTTCTCTTGAACACGCCCGGGTCATATTTCGCCGGAAACACAGACGCTGGCAGGGCATTCCATTCCTTAGCCGTTCTAATTAAGAACGTTGAGTCAAATCGCTTGGTACGAATGGGTGGTATTTCGACCACAAAAGGATGGCGCTTAGCCGAGCGTCTAGTAGTCCGGTAGTGGAATGGTGATGGGAGAATTAGATCATGCAGTTCTTGAGCGCATTCACCGTGGTGTTATCTGTAAAAAACCGACAGACTTGCCACCTTACGTCGATGTGCAAGGCTCTGGAGCCTTTCACCAACCAAAGTATCGTCGTCAATGAGCCTTTTGGCACGCCGTTCAATCGAGTCCAGAGCCTCAATTCTTCAGAACATAGCGATTCATTGCTTTTTTAAACATTTTTATTACTATTCGTAATTAAATTACATATCTGCCGGATATCGAAATACCGTGCAAATCGTTAATCGGTAAAATTGCTTCGGATACAGCACTAATCGGAAACAATAAGCAAGTGTGAATTATCACCTCGTTGTGTTTCAAATCGGATATGCACAATTAAAATTTATCAATGGCGAGTAATAAAAAAATATAACTAAATTACACATTGTCATCGGTCATTTATTTTTATGTGAGTCATTCATTCATTCTCTTCCGTTCATTCATACGGTCTGAGCAAGGCGTGCGATCGTAATAAAGATGCTACAAAAATTTACAATTCAGTTCAGCCAATCCTTCACATTAATTACAATGGTAATTAATTACATTATGCGCGTTAAGCTATAAAATTCAAACTAGACTTTAAAATATGTAAAAGCATTATCTTGACTTTATTTATCAAAGAAGACTACTTCCTAAATTAAAAATAACATAAATAACGTCAAAAACTTGCACAATTAAATAGAATTGCATGTCGTTATTATAATTTTATTCATTACATAAGTCTTTTTCGCACAGTAAATATTTACAAGGCTTTGAAAGTATAATTTTATTAAAGAAAACCCGAATCCGTCCGTCTATAAAATATATTTGTATGTTTATTAACAATAATGGCTTACATCGATATTCAGTCAAGTTACACAGCTCATGACCATAGTCAAGGGGACTCAAAAAAAAGAGTTAGCTTTATCCTACACGACTGAAGTAAACTTCTTTAGCCCCATGTATCGGCTGGTATAACTTTGTTTAATGTTATTATAGCCATCCTGACAATTGTAAATTGTCATTTTACCGGACATACCAACATAATAATACAGTTTTTTAAGTATTATGTTAGGAGTTTTGGCAGGAAAACGAAAAAATCCGTCACCGCATTGTATTATTTTCCAAAACTTGTGTTATTTTCAGTGTTAGTGCATAAACTTGGTGGCATTTTATTCGTTAAGTGCTGGATTACATACATAAGTGTGGGAAAGTGGTATAATGATGGCGAAACGTTTCTTTTCGTGTTGTTTCCAAAACTCCATAGAAGCTTCTGGTAAAGTTGTCACCACTTTACTAGGAGTATGACTTGACTAGAATAGACTATGACTTGATGACTTGGACTGTGACTTGACACATATCTGCGTGAAATATCATTGACTTGATAAAATATCAATTACTTGACACTGGCTATATACACAAAAGTGTGGAGCCAAAAAGCTAAAAGTATTATGTTGACAATGGACATCTACGTTAACCAACAACATTCAACTTCCGTTCGCCAGTTTACTCCCCAAGTCAAGCGTGCGTAAGTTTTACTTTAAAATTCTTAGAAATTATTTCAACAGTGAACTAAGCTGCGTTACTACAGATAAAACAAGATTCTAGGTGACTATTACCTCTATCACCATTGGAATTTATTCATTTCCGCTCAATCTATCTGTTTTTACATGGATATGAGTCAGAGCAGGTATGATAATATGACAAAAACATTGTATCAAGCCGGCGCGCGGCCGTTGTGAGGTATGCGTACTATTTCCGAACCCTCTGCCCGGCGCGAGTGCATTCACCCTGGCTAGGCTTTGCATGCCCGCTGCGCCTGCGCAGGCATTTCCGGAGGGGCGGGGCTTAACGGGCGCGGGGGGAGGGACTAGGGTTGGTGAAGCCTTTTTTGCGAGACGTGTAACACGAGTTTAAGTTGGTTTCAGTCATGTATTCGTTTCAGAATTGGGTGTGAAATTGTGTGGAGAAGCGTACGAACTAATTTCTTCGTAAAATATTATATATGTAGTATTAATATTGGTCTATAAGATAGGATGCTTTTGGCTGAGAATTAGATAGAATGTATAAAAGATATAATATGTAAAAATGATTATAAGATCTATCGAAGAAAAACTGGATCTTTGATTTTCTTTATTTTAACCGACTTCCAAAAATGACGAGGTTTTAAATTCGACTGCTATTAAAAAAATATTTTTTGTCTTAGAACTTTCGACTGGGTGAACCGATTTTGATGATTCTTTTTTATTTCATAGCTGGTGCTTCCCGTGTCCCATTTGGTCCAGTTCTGACAAATTATATCTACGAGAAAACCATATAAGTCTGAAGTCGGTTCTACGCTTTGCGTTTTATATTGTTCTGTTTCAAGTGTTTATCTCTAATTAAAAGCAAGTAGTCTTATTCGAAATCATGTTATTTAACGACTTCGAATATTCAATGAATGACAGGAAGTTACAAAAACAGTTCTTTTCGCGAGTGCTCTATAATGTGACACAGTAGCTCAAGTGGCACTGAAGCGTGGTTAGACACACCTTGTTATAATAAAAGGAGGTCCACGAGTTCGCAGCAATAAGTGATATGCCAATTAGCTCTGTACATATATTAATTAAAAAAGACATTTATAAAAAATGCAAAAATAAAATTTTGTCCAAGATGTAGATTCCCGAATAAACAAAATCCGTTGCCCCTAGTAACTAGCTGGAAATGATTCTCTATGGCGGTTGGTATGAAAACTTTTTCATGGGCGAGCACGCGACAGCACATTGCTGCACGTGGCACATCGCGCGTGTGTTTCCCTTCCCTACTGCTGATATTTTTATACTATAATAAATTAAATTATCAGTATGGAGCTATAGCAACCTAGAATATTTAGCAGGTAGGTGTCACATGTAAAAAAAACAAGTGTGCTTTAGACCAAGAAAAACTTCTTTAGTTTAGCTCTATCTATCGGCCGGTATAACTTGGTTTAATGTTAATGTCGCCATCTTGACAATATTAAATTGACATTTTACCGGACATACCAACATAATAATATAAATTTTGAACATTTCATTTCATTTATTTCAGTGACCACATTATAACATCGTTATATTAGGCATGTCATGTCACAATAGTATTTCATAATAGTTCTTACAGTTCATTATATTAACCATCTAACCTAACTCATATTTTATTTATCTTATATAATTCAATCGCGATATTTTAGTTTGCAATCTTATTTACAATCAGAAAATGAACATATTTGCATTCCAGCATTTTGTCAAAAATTCGTTTAGTGGTTAAAATGGATGTATTTCAAAAAAAGCTTATAACAACTTTGTTATGTTGACAATAGAGATCTACGTGAACCAACTTCAATTTCCATTCGCCTCTCATTCACCAGCCTACTCCCCAAGACAAGTTATCATCACTTAGACATCGTTACATCAAAAAAGTAGCGACAAAGAAGTTAATTTTTTTGCGTGTCAACCCTATCGCAGGGGTGTCGGTCGTGGGAGACCTAAGCATGGAATGTCAGGTGAACGCAGCGTGCAACGTAACGGATACTTACTCAACGGGATTTAGAAAGTCACTGTGGCCGAGTTGAATGTTCAAATCGGCGGATTGGGCAATCGATGCATTTATTGTCTAATGGGCAAATTCGGGCATAAAAAGAGCGACGTATAATAAGGATTATAGATTAGACTAGTCCGCGTGGCCTATAGGAAATGAAGAATTGTTTTAAATAGATAATTCAAATACCCATTTCACCCAAGGGGTTCACTTAAAGGTGGAATTTCGAAAAACTCTTCTTAGCAGTTATATACACTTTACAAAGAACACACCCTCCAAATTTCAAGTCTCTAAGACTACCGGTTTAGGCTGTGCGTTGATATACGAGTATAAATGCGAAAGTTTGTAAGTATGGATGTATCGATCAGTAATTGTTACTCTTTCACGAAAAAACTACTGAACGGATTTAAATGAAATTGAGAACACCGATAGTTTATAACCTGGATTAACATATAAGATACGGTTTATCCCGATAGTATGTTCCCATGGAACAATTATCAAACACCACGAGGGCGACGCCGCGGGCCTTTTACGCAAACTACTGAACGGATTTGGATGAAATCGGGAACACATAATAGTTTATATTAACATCTAAATTAATTACCTCAATTAAATTTGATTTTTAGAATTTTTTAGCGTTCCATTCCAAAATGGTAAAAAGGAATCTTTGAAATATAGATAGTTAAGACATATGCTTCTTTTTATCCGCGGGTAAAACTGCGGGGCGCAGCTAGTGTTCATTACAAGAACTTCGACATTTGTGGTAGGTTAATAATCGTATAGTTAATAGCAATAATGGATCGCCATCGATTTAAATAGCAGCAGGTGATGGTACATCTGCCGGATGATCTGCCAGCGATTATAGCCGTACTAATTAGGGTCAATACATTCGATATAGGGTCATGTATTTTATATATATATATATTCACTAGAAGAGGTAGAACTTTTCTGCAAAGTTCGTCTAGATAGGTACCGCCGCTTTGCCAGTTATTCTGCCGCCAAGCAGTAGTGTGCAAGCACTACTGTGTTCCGGTTTGAAGGGCACTGTAGCTAGTGAAATTACTGGGCAAATGAGACTTTATGACCTAATCTCACAGTCTAGTAATCTTATTGCTAGACTGTGCTGATGTCTCAGAATGGCGTGCGCAGTGTAGTGTCACGCGAAACTATACTTTAGAGTTTCAAGTGTTACTGTAGCTGATATGGGCAGTCGTGTAGCTTAACATCAGGCGAGCGACTAGCTCGTCATGTCATTTCGTAACATAAAAAAATAAAAATGTACCCTGTGCCTACTACACGTTTATACAAATATATTTTATCCCTATCGAGTAATGTAGAATATTCAAATGCAGCACAGTGCAACTAGTGGCAAATATGTATATGTACTAAGGATTTCAAACAAATATGTATATGTACTAAGGATTTCAAACAAATATTTTATGGTAACAGAAACGTTTGAGGAAACTCGTATTAGGCAAATCAAAAAGGCAAAAAAACAGAACCGATCAGTGTGATAGAGTTTCAAATGTTCAGAAAGTATCGGAAACTTTTGGAATTAACTCCTGCAGTGGAATTAAGATACTTTTAAACAACACCTTGCAGTAGGTATATAGGTTGATACTTTAAAGAATACCTTACAGAAGGTATACCGTAAAATTATATCCTTCAGTGGAATTAAGATACTTTAAAAAATACCTTGTAGTAGGTATACCGTAAACTTAACTCCTGCAGACTTAAGATACTTTAAAAAATACCTTGTAGTAGGTATACCGTAAACTTAACTCCTGCAGTGGACTTAAGATACTTTAAAAACACATTGTAGTAGGTATACCATAAACTTAACTCTAGCAGTAAACTTAAGATACTTTAAAAAACACCTTGTAGTAGGTATACCGTAAACTGAACTCCTGCAGTAGACTTAAGATACTTTAAAAAACACCTTGTAGTAGGTATACCGTAAACTTAACTCCAGCAGTAAACTTAAGATACTTTAAAAAACACCTTGTAGTAGGTATACCGTAAACTTAACTCCTGCAGTGGACTTAAGATACTTTAAAAACACATTGTAGTAGGTATACCGTAAAATTAACTCCTGCAGTGGACTTAAGATACTTTAAAAAACACCTTGTAGTAGGTATACCGTAAAATTGTTATCCATAAAATGGTAAATGTTAATATAAAGCAGGTATTAAACTACATAGGTAATTAATTCAATATTTACTTTAGGCATTGGGTGCTGTTTCCTTAGCCCGTTTTCCTTATAACTTCGCTTAGAAACAATAAAATAAGTAGTTCTTGCTGTCATTTAATGAATTTTTAAAGCCATGCATGGTTACTTCACGGTTTTGCATATTATTATTGTGTTTTTACATTTTGTAATTCTAATCAACGTAAAAACTTTTTGTGGGGGGTTGTTAGAAAATTACTAGGGAGCGATGAAGCGTTGCCTCAACCTTTGTTTCACACGTTGTACAGTAATTACTCTAGCCCATATCTATTATATAAAAAAGTCGTGTTAGTTACACTATTTATAACTCAATACCGGCTAAACCGGTGGCTGAAAATTGGTGGGGAGGTAGCTTAAAACTAGGAGACGGACATATGATACTTTTTATCCCGTTCTACCACGTTTTACTAGTTTACCCGTGCGAAGCCTGGGCGAGTCAACTTGTTGCCTATTTAAAGTACATAACTATTTTTAGAAACCTAATATAGAATTAATAAGAAAGAAATAAAGAAAAGACATTCCCAGGATCCAGGAGATCAGGATCGCCATATTCACCAGGATCTAGAGGCTCTTTCTTATGATATAACAAATATTGGGAATCCGTTATGGAGATATTTAAAATATTTTTTTTAAACATGATACTCTCAGATTGATCCCATAGAAATTTGATCAAAATCAATTCAGTAGTTTGGTTTTTAATTAAAATAACGTGAAAATAAACTACCCAAGATATTCTCATCATAAAATTATGTCGATAGAAATTGGTTTAATCCTATTGTTGTAAATAATATTATTCTAATCTCCCCGATTTACGTGAATCTTAACATCTAATTATACCTGAATTAGTTTAGGTAATTAAAATCAAAATTAGTAGGCTTCAAATATTAATTACAAACTCATTAATATAATTATAGTATAAAACTGGCTTCAGGTAAAATAAACGCTACTATGGTAAGTCATGAAAAGGTAACAAAACAGACAAGACAGAGCTACTTTCGAGTTTTTAACAGCTCTTAAGAATAGATTGATCTTTTCCTAATTACACAATATTTTTACTTTTTCAACCAAACATTTCAACCACACCTTGGTTTTACAGCAATAATTAATGGCTGAACCATTCGTGATAACACTGCATAACGCTCATTATTGCTCTCCCATTGACATTTAAGTTAAAACATTTTTATCACCTCGCGTGACTCTACCGCATAGGTAGAGTAGGGGTAATTAGAGGGTCAACGCTCTACCACCCCGGTAGACTGAAGGATAGAGGAATTAAGTCTTTATTTTAAGGACGGTAAGAGTAGTCTTGGCATGTACAGTATGTACTATAGCTCTATTAGGTAGATATGATGGAAAATTGGAAACTAAAAGGAGTGTTGTAGCTAGGTCTGTAGTCCGAATTAATGAAGTTTTCTTTACGCTGTTTAACTAAATAAATACTAGGCTCGCGAGAAAGTGACGTTTTGTGCCCGTGGCATAGTGATGTAACACTAAAATAACGATTCAGCAATAATGGTAACAATAAACAAGTAATAGCTTAAGTTGGCTTATTGGTGTTTTACAGGCTTCACTTTATAAGATCTAATTTCCCCATCTCATTTCTTTCATCGTACTACAAGACGCACAGAAACTCGGCAACCATTGACATTGATAGCCTCTGTGGTGTATTGGTTGAGCAAGTCGGCCCATAACCCGGCGGCAGCGAGTTCTATTCCCGCGACAGGACAAGTATTTGTGATCAGAAAAAATTGTAAATACTTGTTGTGTCTGGGTGTTGTGGGACCATGTCCACGTAGTTCCTGGGTCCTTAGATACAGATAATCCTAGTTAGGGTCCAGATTCTATGTATGTGATCGTTGGGCGTTATTATTATTATTATTTCACTCGCACTAAACGTTTTGCTACTAGCTTTATAGTGTGAAAAGCTAATGAATGGAAAAGCTTGCCTGCGTCCTTGTATCCAACTATAACGTGAGAGTTTTCTAGTCAGTAATAAACAGGTATCTTCTAGGCAAGCATGCCCGTCTTAGACCTCGTCATTGCTTAACATCAGGCGAGGTAGTGGTCAAATGGTTTACCTATCCCCAATTGAAAAAAAAAAAATAGGCATACCCATAATTTTAGCATACACAATAATAATAAATACTTAAATACGTAAAGCTATGTAAAACTCCGTTTTCATGTTATTATCCAACAATAACGTAGCTTTATTATTATTATCTTTATGGTAATTTTGTTGGTGAGTTTTCACTTCAATCGCCAGAGTATCAACAACTTGAAGTCAAGCGGACTGTAATTTCTCTAATTTCTCAGTACTCTGTAATGAATTCCGTACATATACAGGGTTGTCACGACAAGAAATAAATATGTACTCTTTTTTTAACGGGCAAAGTACCTTTATTCTTTAAACTACCAACTACTACTAAATGCTACTACCTGCAAACACAAAAAAATGGGCTGTATACTAGTCGATGACCTGTAGACATTGTGGTATTCTTGTCCAAAAATATAAATTAATAGCTGCGCCCCGCGGCTTTACCCGCGTGGTAAAAATTTTCTAAATTTCCCAAATTATTTATTTTATAAGAACCTTCTGACACTAATAAACACAATAAAAAAGAATTAGAAAAAAAGTTCCATCCGTTCACCCGTGATGCGATGACCAAGGGAAATAGAGGTTCATTTCATATATATTGACTGGCCCGATAGCTCAGTTGGTAGTATCCCTGCCTTCTGAACTGCAGGTCGTGGGTTCGATTCCCACAAACAACATTTGTGTGATGAACATCGATGTTTGTTCTGTGTCTGGGAGTTATATTGTACTCTATGTATGTATTTACAAACAAAAAGTATCTAAGTATTGTATCAGTTATCTGGTTCCCATAGTACAAGCTTTGTTTAGTTTGGGGCTAGATGGCGCTGTGTGATATGTCCACACATATTTATTTATTTATTTATTCATATATTGTTACAAAATACTTCACTTCGGGAGCTGATGCAAGCGGCGTAGTATATATACGAGCGACGAAGAAGGCTCGGGCTCACTTTTCGGGCAGCGCTCAGAGGCGACGGACGTTTTATAAAATCACGCTATTAATTATTGTCGGTTCTTAGTAAATCTCAATAAATATTCTTAGCTTGATTGTAAACTTATTTTTTTAAAACTAAAACCACTTAGGATTTCCAACATCAGAAGTGGGATCTAACTCAATTCTGACTTGGTTATTCTGATTTCAAATATTGCTTTGATTTTGCTGTTGTGATTTTAAAGAATTTCCGCTTAAATTTTTGGTAGCTACGGCTGAGACTAGTAAACGTAAAAGACGTAACCGAGATCGAACGTCTATTCCTGGTTTAGAAGCCCAGCTTCAAACTTTCGTAAGCCGCTTAGGTGTTTTGGAAGATTCCAGGACACGCAGTTGCGAGTACATCGCGCGCCATGTCGGCGCCTACACCGGATGCTCTGGCACGCCATCCGCGTCGTGCGAGCCGTCTGCCCGCTGACTGCGCCGTGTAGCGCCGAGTCGTACCCTGCAAGTCTGGACCTGTCCGTGCCGTGTTCAAGCACGCCTCCGCCCACCGCGGATATGGTTATAAGTGAAGTAACCGAAAAACTCGTTAATGCTATGATGCCATGCCGGTAAGATCGAACCATGTATTTATGTCAAATTTCGATCTGTCTGCATGATTTTGAGTCGTTGTGTGGTCAAATTGATCATGTGCGCAAACTAAATAGATGGGACGACAGTGAGTGTTTAGCACGTATAGGTAATTGTCTGAAAGGTGACGCGTGGTCGTGGCTATACGATTGGGTTAGTAATGATCGTAGTTGGCCAAATTTCAAGTGTGAATTTAAGGCATTGTGCCCTATACGAGTAGATATCGCGAACATTTTATTTGATGCTATGAAAACTGATTCTGATAACTACCCCACGTATGCAGAATACGCTAGAAGTTTGTTGTTACGTTACGCATTGTTAACGATTTGAGTGACGAGTTCATTGTAGCGATAGTTACACGCTGGTGTTACTGATCCTCAAATTCGCGCAGCTGCTATGAATTTAGCGAGTTTTCTGTCTATTTATGTGAAACCTCATCAGATTACGCCCGTTCGAGCTCGTGGTGTTTTTCGCAAAGGTTATGTTCAACAAAACAAGCGAAAACGCGAGTATAGTGATTCTAAAGACTGAGTGAGGCAGGATTTTCCATCAACGTTAAGAAATGTGAATTTCTTACAACTGAAATAAATTACTAAGGTCAAATGATTACTAATGGTCAGGTGAGACCGAGCGAGCATAAGGTAGAAGCTTCTGTTAACACGTGAGTGCCAAGCAATGTCTAAAGAGGTTAGACATTTTTAATGCTACTAAGTTAGTTTTTGTTACTTTAGACGGTACATCCCCGGTTATTCATTCAAAACAGAACTCGCAATGGTGTACCGTTAAGATGCGGTGACGAATAATACTGCGTCCACACTACCTGACGCTGACCAGCAACTCCAAGACGCTTATGACAACAAGGGTCGTCAGCAGTCACAAACCTTCACCGTTGGCGATTTTGTGTTCGTGAACAGGTCGTCACAATCTACGGGAAAGCTGAACTCTGGCATGCGGGGGCCCTACAAGGTCCTGCATGTGCTGCCACCCACCGCTGTAGCTCGAAACTTCGCGGCGGGTCTTATGGCAAGACAACGCAAGCGGCCGCCGATCACATGGTGTTTTGGCGGGGCGAATGGACGCTGGAGGCTTGTTCTGCGTTCTCCACTGCGGATATCTGTCTCACCAATGTGACTCAGCGATGACTGCACTTTGTGTGGCGTCGTTTGCAATGTGTGATCATTTCGCACAGTTGCCTTCTCTCTATTTGCAATGTGTGAGGTGGCCTATGCCTCTTCATGCAGTTGCCTTTTGCAATATGTGACGAGATTATTCTCTCCACATAGTTGCCGTTTTTGCAATGTATGACGTGGCTTGTGATTGCCATGTCATGCAGTAGCCGTTTTTGCAATGTATGACGTGGTTCGTGAGTGCCATGTCATACAGTTGCCGTTTTTTGCAATGTGTGACGTGATTTGTGAGTGTCACGTCATGCAGTTGCCCTTTTTTCAATGTATGACGTTATTTGTGAGTGTTATGTCATACAGTTTCCGTTTTTGCAATGTATGACGTGATTTGTGAGTGTCACGTCATACAGTTGCCATTTTTGCAATGTGTGACGTGGTTTGTGAGTGCCATGTCATACAGTTACCGTTGTTGAAATGTATGACGTGTTAATAAGTGTCATATCATACAGTTGCCGTTTTTGCAATGTATGACGTGGCTTGTGATTGCCATGTCATGCAGTAGCCGTTTTTGCAATGTATGACGTGGTTCGTGAGTGCCATGTCATACAGTTGCCGTTTTTTGCAATGTGTGACGTGATTTGTGAGTGTCACGTCATGCAGTTGCCCTTTTTTCAATGTATGACGTTATTTGTGAGTGTTATGTCATACAGTTTCCGTTTTTGCAATGTATGACGTGATTTGTGAGTGTCACGTCATACAGTTGCCATTTTTGCAATGTGTGACGTGGTTTGTGAGTGCCATGTCATACAGTTACCGTTGTTGAAATGTATGACGTGTTAATAAGTGTCATATCATACAGTTGCCGTTTTCTATTACAATGTGTGGCGAAGTTTAGAAGTCCGGAATTCTGAAATTCGCAATACATTTATTTTACTTTATTTACAATGCTAACATGCGCCTGTAACCATTACTTCTTCTTACATCTTTTCATAAAATTGTTATGAGAACTGCGTTGGTTGTACTTGAGTGCACGCTTGTGCTTCTAACACAGTTGTTTTGCAGTCTCCGTTTTCAATGTTTATTACAAGTACCTGTTGAATTTCTCTAAATTGAAATTTCTTTGAATTGAGCAGCAACTTCATTTTAATTTTGAAATGGTGGTTTTGCTAGGTGGTAGGACTTTTCTGCAAAGTTCGTCTAGGTAGGTACCACCGCTTTGCCAGTTATTCTGCCGCCAAGCAGTAGTGCGCAAGCACTACTGTGTTCCGGTTTGAAGGGCACTGTAGCTAGTGAAATTACTGGGCAAATGAGACTTAATGACCTAATCTCACAGTTTTGTAATCTTATTACCAGACTGTGATGTCTCAGAATGACATGCGCAGTGCAGTGTCACGCGAAACTATAATTTAGTGTTTCAAGTCACTGCAACTGATATGGGCAGTCGTGTCGCTTAACATCAGGCGAGCGGCTTGCTCGTCATGTCATTTCGTAACATAAAAAAAAAAAAAAAAAAAAAAAAAAAAAAATGGTTTCAGTTACCAACGTTATGCCTGTACATCAGGTCCTAAAATCATGTTTTGTTGTGTTATAGAAGAAGACACAACGGTCGAGGTCGACGAAAATGTGCCGCTTGAAGATGAAGCAGCTGTTGAGGACAACACGCAAGCAGGAACGGCCGTGTTACAAAATACTTCACTTCGGGAGCTGATGCAAGCGGCGTAGTATATATACGAGCGACGAAGAAGGCTCGGGCTCACTTTTCGGGCAGCGCTCAGAGGCGACGGACGTTTTATAAAATCACGCTATTAATTATTGTCGGTTCTTAGTAAATCTCAATAAATATTCTTAGCTTGATTGTAAACTTATTTTTTTAAAACTAAAACCACTTAGGATTTCCAACAATATATATAATCTCGTGTGTGCCCTGTCGTGAGAACCATGAAAAGGTATAGGTTCTATTTACTTTAAACATAAACACATTTTCAGCTAAGCGATTATATAATTTTATTACAATCGGATGAAACTAAATTTTTTATAGATTTAATTGTCAGCCTCCCACGAAAGATTTTTAAATTTTATAATATTACTTTTAGATTTACTAAATATCATCCAACGATTTTTTTTATGTCAATGAATAACGTAACGAGTTAGACTTTCTGGCTCCCATATAACATTAAAAATACAACTTAATAAAACTTTGCGATTTTTTTTGCTTTGTCTACATAAATATTTTACTTTATGTACTGCATACGCAAAATTTCCGTATATACATTTATCGTGTTTAGCCAAAACATAAACGTAACAGCCCTGTGTACAATATACATCAGTATCGCGAATTATGAGAAAACTTTCGGTTATAACCGATCATTTCGGAGGGACCTCGAGAATTTGTGATGGGCGTCTTTAAGGGCGGTTCTCACGACAGGGCCTGAAAAGGTATAGGTTCTATTTACTTTAAACATTAGTCTCTGTCTTCAATCATCATCATCATCGTCATCGTCACCCACAATGCTACAACTCCGGCCTATAATGGAAGGCCAGCATTGGTGTCGATTCTGTGTCGCATTCTCTAAAAATAAAGTAAACTTAAAGTGTAGCGGTACTCTTCTGATAAAGGGGAAATGAAAAAGATGGAAATATGTTAATTTAGTTTAGCTTTAGAGTATGCGACACAGAATCGACATAATTGTCCATAAGCACTAGGCTTTTCATTGAAAGTGTATTGTTCATGTGGTTGGTAGTAGAAGCGTAGTAATCGAATACGCTGGGCTTAATGGTGATGCTATGCTATAAATTATAAAATAGAAAAAAATGTGCTTAGATTGACCTATGTATACCGACCGTACTTTGAAAAGTACTACTTTCCGTCAGTTGCTGTAAAGACAAACCTATACAAAAAATATGGGGTATTTGGGACTTACTTATTGGGTTTACTTACTGCTCGCTTTCATTCGGTTTCGATATAATCACATTCTAATCTTTTAATAATAATTTATAATACATACCAAATTTACCAACATATTCTAGTTTTTTTATCAATAGGCAAGTGGGCTTTCTGAAACTGGGGCCGAGCTTCCCTGATTCACTATTATTTTTCTGCAAGTCCATGAATGACACTAAAATCTTGAAGTTTGTCAGTTAAGAGAATACCATTTGTGATCCGAGGTTGAGTGTAAAATTCACCACAACACAAATTTTAACCAAATTGCCAAATTCTTTAAATTACCGAACAATCTCTTGCATTTGATGGTCTATCTTGTACATGGCATTGGCGAAATTGTGATGAAATTGCTACAGAAGCCACTAAGATTCAATTCAATTCGAGATCAATATTTGAATTTGATTTTTGTCAATGACGAGAATTGTACTCGTAGAATTAGTGGTAACTAGTCATCAGTCGATGAGACGCAACTACAAATCATATACGAAAAGATTGCACCAGTAGTGCGAACAAGGCCCAAGGTAACTGACTTCTATCTAATAAAAGTTATTGCCATTCTTGGGATCAGAAAAGGACAGATATGTCATAAAAACTACATAGAATGGCGCTAATAAAAATGAGATCACAATAAAAGACACGAGTAAAAGTGCAGTAAAATCGGGGTGGGTCCAAGGGTGGAGTCAGGAGAAATTACTGACGTGTTTTTAACAAGAGATCCTTACGGCTCTTTTATGCACAATTTCTTCCCGTAAAACTATAACAGGGGTTTACAAACTTATTTTCTCTACTGCCCACTTTGAGCATAAATTATTTTTAGGGCCCCCCATTTTTTTACTTATTTATAAGCCACTATATCTTCATATTAAATTAATTATTGACTTCTAAATGAAATTACAAATTACCCCCCAAGGCTCTACACAACGCCCTAATTTTTTTCTGGGGTTCTCTTACCTTTAGGCCTGCAGCGCGCACAAGGGGGCGTTATCGCCCACTTTGGGAAAGGCTGGACTGTAAGATGTGGAATGAGCTTTCGGTGGACTTTTCTCAGAGCTATAACGTGCAGTGATTTAAAAAGAGGTTCAAAAGAATTATCACAGGGTGAGCTACGTGTTAGTGGCACGTCTAGTGTTACAGATGTCCATAGGCTACGGCGACCTCTTCCCATCAGGATGGCCGTACGTTTGTTTGCTTCTTTTTTTTACAATGGATCGAATAGCGTAGTTATACGTATACACAGTAGAGGCAGCGCGTGGTTTCACCTGCGTTCCTTCATGCAATATCCAATAGTTTGACCCCTTTAATCTAAAGGTTGTCGGACTTAGGAATTAGGACGGAGTATCACACACAAACAAGAATATATAGGTATGAATCATATTCCACAAGGAACCCTAACACTGTAAGCTTACGTAAAATGTAGAGGGTAGTCCAGTTTCGTGAGACGCCACCGGAAGCCACCCCCTTTCCACCCCTGCAGCACTTCCGGTCTGAATATTTCACGAGGAGCCGAACGTAACTCGTTTATTATTGGCCGAGCCGTTTTTAACCGTTTTCAGTTTTATTACATTATTTTGTAGAATTAAAAATGAGGCAGCTGCTACACAATTACGTCGAGTTTTTATTGAAGCCTCGTTGAGATCTCTGAACAAGTTTTTTTTTACTCTTCCCCGTTAGTACTAAACCAACTTAATAAAGTTTTTGTCAAAGCACGTCGGTAGTGGTATTTATGCTTTCCTTTTTTGTGGAACTGATCGATAAAAGAATTTAGATGGTCGAATGGCTTTAGCTGTGGTCAATTATAAGAAAAAAAAACCTAATTAACACTGAAAGAAATAGACTGAACCCGCGTGTAGTCACGGGCCGTTCCTATTTACAAGCAAAGTTTTTATTAAAGCAAATACTTGATATCTACAAGACAAATTCTACTTAGTGTTAACAGAAAATCACACGTATATACACACATGCCCAGAATATAGATGATTAATTAAGTATCTAATGATAGCTAAACAATCAGTTTAATAATATCTGAAGTCTGTGCTCGTCTGGCTCCAACGTTAGGGAGGAAATATAATGTCGTAGGTCAAGAAACGTTACCTACATAACTACCTACAGCTGCGAATTCGAAGGGGAATGGTTTGGGGGAATACATATTATTTGACCTACGCAATGACATTGCGTTTCTCAGGTCAAGAACCAGTCTTAAGGACGGCTGCAAGGAATAATGTCAAAAGCAATGCTTAAAGTTGAGAAAATCAAATTCAATGCCGTGGCTGCAAATATAATTTTTTGAAGTAAAATTTCTTTACGCACGAGGATTCTAACTTGGGTAGGTTGGTGAGCCGAACTGAATTTGAGAGGGAGATATCTCCCTACGTGAAGATTGAAAGAAATTACTCTTTCGTAAATTACTGTAGGGGCAAGAGAGATGGACGAAATTTTATTTCAGTCGTGTGGTCTAAAAAGCACACTCGTTTTTTTGCCTGTGTTGTCCCCCGTTGTTATGAGAATAGGAGTACCTCTTCTCTTCCCGTAGGTACCGTAAGAGCCGGCTTAGGGAATATCAATGGAATGGGCAGCAGAATTCTCCTCGGCACATTACATTTTTTTGCGTTCACCAGACCTGCCGAGCGTGGTGATTATGGTAAACCAGTGGCTATGTTGTTCAAAGTGGAGCTTTTGGGCAAGCCACTAGTGTTCAGTAGTAGCTGTTGATGTAAAATATTTGTTTGGTCTATCAGTTTTGTAAACAACAATTTTCTATTAATACAATAGGGGAAAATTTGCTACACACTTATAATTAGCTATTAGCAGAAAATGGTCCTTCGAGCTGGCGAGCTAGCTTGAAGGACCATGGAAATCTCATAAACTGTGAATGTGGAATCCAGTATGATCTCAGTATGGTAATTTAATGGTGTATGCTGACGTGGCGTTGTTAATATTTGTTTGGATTTTTTTTATGAGAACCAAAACAGTAATGAAGTTGGAAACAGATGTAATTGCCAAAATTAAATGATTTTCAGCACTTTACAAAGAAAAATGTTTGTATTATTAAACAGAAAATCGATTATATCTCAATTACGAGTTGTTTTAGTAAAATAGGCTCTTCAATTTTGATCTCGTTAACTATCCAATTTATCTCTCAATAAACTTCAGCCAGATATTTTTATTGCTACAATTACGTAAATGCTTAACTCTGCGACTGTGTTAAGGTAGACTTTTTCCCGTAATTTTTTTGTTTTCCCCCTAAAAGCCTCTATGTTATTACGAACAAGGAAAAAATGTGTTTAAGGAGATTTTTCCGTTCATGCACTTACGTGTACAGGGATAACACCCCAAAAATAAGGTCGTTTATGTATAATGTGTACTGTTAGCGTGTATAGCCTTGGTTTACTTTTCTACTTCCGCTCTCCACAACTGAGAAAAATATTATGGTAAAATATTCCATGAAATGTGAATCTCTTGTGAGAGACTGCGGTGAGATAGGTATAAAGGGCTTACAGTTTTTTTATTCTTTCATTCAATCACTAATCGAATCACATAAAATGATGGTTGAGTTTTACTTCGAGCGGCTTTGGCGGCTGCTTGTCACTCGCATCCGTCAGCTCCCTGCAATGTTGACCTTTGACATATGTTCCCCATCTCTTCCCCGCGTGTCGTAAGAACCAGGAAAGGGTATATCAGAGAAAGGGCAGTAGCATTCGTCTCGGTCTTCATTTTATTCTATTGTCATCACCAAGACGCTTACTAAGCGTGGTGATTATGGCAACTCCTCCCCATTCTCCCCTATGATAATAAAATAGTGGCAATCATTTTGAAATTGCTCCAAAAGATATTAGACAGATTTAACTCATAAACATTATCTTAACTGCCGTATTAATAATATAACGACCATCGATGACAGATATAAATCCTGGACCCTAACCAGTTAGAGTCCTAGGACTTCCTGTATCTAGGGACCCAGGAATTACGAGGACTATGGTCCCGCAACACTCAGACTCAGCACAAGTGTTTGCGCTTTTTTGTGCACAATTATTAACTAGTTATTAGTAGACATTGCCGCACGTGCGAAATAAAACAAAACGAATCAAAAATCTGTAAATTCAGCTAAAATCTAACTCTTCACATTTAGAGCAATACCGTATATAATATAATCCAAACATAGCTTTATCTACCATCGGAGCTCAATAAAATACAAATTATTTCTCGTCCAAAACAGAACCGTATATTGCAGTACCTAACCCTTTACCATTCGTCTCACGTCGCAACCATTGTCTAAGTTCCGGGAGTCTGAGTTTGTTCCTCTTTAAAAAAAATCAGTAGTTGGACTAGTTCTAGGAAGAGTGCATTTCCTTTGCTATTCAAAACGTTGCAATGTTGTTAGTAATGCGAATTTAAATTGTATAGACGCGTATCAATTAATCAATTATGGAACATCGGTCATTCACTAACGTCACTAACATTTTATAAATGGGTGGATTATTGTAATTTCCTTTGAAAATGTTGACCGATCTATTAGGAATTATTTATAAAATTCTCGCTACCCTATGGTCTCTTACAAATATAGTAAGTACTAAATGGTGAGCCATTAGATTTGGTACAGTTTGCCACGTTTCTTGGCAAAACTATAGACTAATTACAGTGGGTCCTTATATATCAAACATTGCTGATAAATTGAGCTCTGTAGCATATGCTGCGCGTAAAATTAGACAGTTCAAAAAGCCACTACAAGACTAGTATACTTTAGTTCCTTCCACAGTATTATGTCACGGCATCTTACTGGGGGGTAAAGCCGCGGATATACAATCAATTTTTATCTCACAGAATAGAGACATTCGTTCCATTTATAACATAAAATCCCCCGACGGAACTCGCAGGGAATGATTAAAGAATATATTAAATTTAAAGGTAAATATTCTTACAGTGGCTAGTCAATACATTTACGAAAATTGGATGCACTCTTCCCAAATATTGCGGCATTCATAACTTCAAAGACAATAAATGATTATGTGTTAGACAAAAAAGCTTGACCTGAATATCCTTAGCTCAATGGGAGTCTTAGGCCCATTGCCTGTTGCTATATGAAATGAGTTTTCTATTTGTAATTTTTATTAAAACAATT
This sequence comes from Ennomos fuscantarius, assembly GCA_905220475.3. Classification (NCBI taxonomy): domain Eukaryota; kingdom Metazoa; phylum Arthropoda; class Insecta; order Lepidoptera; family Geometridae; genus Ennomos; species Ennomos fuscantarius. The sequence continues at coordinate 911,915 of HG992032.1, forward strand.
GGCAATAAAATTGTAAATTGTCATTTTAACGGACATAGCAACATAAAAATAAAACATTACGTAATTTTTAACTTTGTTACGTTGATAATGGAGATCTACGAACCAACTTCAACTTCCGTTCGCCTTGTCACGCATTCACCAGCTTACTCCCCAAGTCAAGCGAGCGTAAAAAAGTTTTACTTAAAAAAACGCTGTCATAATTTTAAGTTCCCCGCTTCAGTACAACTGTAAGTTTGAAACCGTGTCATTTATGTGGATCTATTCACACATACAAACGTACACATTACAGTCCCTTTTTTAACATAACAAATTGCTAATCCTATTGGTCTCTACCGACCTTTACAGCGTCACCAGGCAGGAGGGCAGGCGCTTAAGGCGCCCAGCCGTCAAAAGTGGGAGGCAACTAGCTCAAGGGCACCCCTGGGGTGCGAGCCTCGGCTTGGGCCGTATCTACGCAGAGATTACGATATGTACAGGATCTTAGAATCTGAGATCTGATTAAATTGCATCAATATCAGACAGCCTTGGACGAGGCCATTACCGTCGGCCGCGTAATACATTCGGCTGCGCCCGCGCCGGGGCAGACCAAACACTCGCCGTACACAACAGTGACTAAGCCTATCCATATAACACGCCTGTTTATTTTTAAGTAGCCAGATTTAAATGATTCAAATTAAATAAAATTATTAAATAATAACGCCCAACGACACATAGATCCTGAACCCTAACTAGGATTTTTTGTGTTTAAGGACCCAGGAACTCCCACAACACCCAGGTTCAGAACAAGTAATTGCGCTTTTTTTTTTTCTGTGCACAAATACTTGCGGGAATTTGCTTTTAGAATTTCCGCCTCGGGGCTATGAGCGACCTGCTCAACCACCATACCACAGAGGCTGTCAAATATTATTTGATACTTTTGAATAAATAAATATGCGTGGAAATTTTACAACACCACCCGGCACCAAACTAAGCAAAGCTTGCACATATTACTATTGTAGGTTATTCGGATTTAGCATTAAATAGATGGATAAAGTGGCAACACTAAAAAAAAGGAGAAAAATGTAAGATGGCGGCAAGGGCGGGCATTCGGTAGCAGGCAGAAGAATTGGAAGATACCTGTAACAAGCGGATTGAGAATAAACGTGTGTGCCCTTGAAACAAGTTTTACTACACTATGGAAACCAACTAGGCGATTATATTACTAGATTATATAATAATTTATAATAATGATATTTCAATAATCGTTAATACAAAACTGAACTAGACCTAAAAAACTAAACTATACCTTACGAACTTAAAATAAATAAAAACTAAAAATTTAAAGTAACCCGTTGGTAGAGGGGAAAGTTCCCAGAATGCTGGCAGCATTGATGATATATATTTTCAAATTAGGAATGAAAATTCTCTTGTTGCATTGCAATGAAAGTTCCTTGATCACCCATACTGTTAATACTATTTTGATTTTTTATATTATAATAATAACAACGCCCAACGATCATAAAGAACTTAGGTGCTGTTTCTAAATTACAGTGTGAACAAGTAGTTTTCGCGTCTATATTTGCTACTGCTGGCTAATCTGCGATATGCCGTTATACAACCTGTGATGTCTCCCGATCCCGGCAGAAAACCGCCGCCGTTTGGATGAAAATAGATTGTTGATTGTATACAAATCTATTTTCATTCGTCATAGAATATGTACGTATTTCGGGGATCACCCTCTTTCGACGTTTCGTAAGTTAAAAGTCCTTAGACTAAACCTTAGACGTTATTGACCAAATGAGCGCGAAAAGCGAGCGGAGCATCGTAGTTTCAAATTGAACAACAACAAACAACAAAATTTTGAAATTTGTAATTGAAATTAGCAATAATTTATTTGTAAGAATTTTGGGTTACAATATTGCAAATATGGATCAGCACATAATTCCTCCAGCAAAATTCTGCCCATAGGGGCACAAATATTCGTTTATTAATAAAATTATTAAATAAATATTTTTCAAAAAATGATTTCGTATGTCCTGGTGAATTCCGGATGTCCGGATGTCATCCTTTACAAGTCAAATTTCTCAATTGATACTTGTGAAGTTTTGTGGGATGGTTCCGATTATTTAATGTATTTTTTAGTCCATTCAGTTTTTGGAAATTATTCAAAATGGCGGAGCCATAGGCTTGATAATGTAGGTGATAATAAGAAAATGAGCGTGTTTTAGACCACACGACTAAAGTAAAACTTCTTTAGTTTAGCTCCATCTATCGGCCGGTGTAACCTTATTTTTGCTTTGTTTAATGTTAATATCACTATCCCGACAATAGGCTATTTGACTACTATATTTTTATTACATACATAAATAAAAAATAGATAACTGTGAAAACAAAACTTGAATATCTCAAAAAATGACTAAGTTACAGGCATTTTAAAATACAGAAATAGAAAGAGACAACTCAAACACGCAGTGACGTCAGTTACCAGTCCTCACAGTAACTCATTACTAAGCTGTGGTAGCTCTACATACAATCTTTTTGGCATGTGACGTCACAAGCCATGTCTTCATAGTAGCTGTGAGGAAGCTCAACACGATCTCTGTTTTGCGAGAAAGGGACAGGCGATGAAACTTTAAAAGCGTACTACTCCGTGATTAATTTACCGATTTTACTTATTTTTACAATGATTTCATTCATTTTTAACCTACTTTAAGAAAATAATATTTACTTGTTCATTTTTAATAGTAGTCAAATAGCCTATTGTACATTGTCATTTTACCGGACATACCAACATAATAATACAAATTTTTAACTCTGTTAGATAGTTCTCCGTAGTCCTTAGTCATAGTAGAGAGTAGTCCGTAGATATCTGTGGATAATGGAGATCTACGAACCAACTTCAACTTCCGTTCGCCTCACATTTACCAGCATAGTCCCCAAGTCAAGCGAGCGTAAGAAGTTTCAACCTATTACCTATAACTTCAATAATAACCATAATTATTTATTGTTACAAAAAATGTAAGTCAAGAATGACACATACTTGTAGGTACGTGATTTTGTGAGTAGCCAGTGATAGCGAGAACAGGCTGATGCTGATGATGTTATACATCATTTAGCGCTGAAATAACTAAACGTATTTTGATAAAATTTATTGTGTAATATAGATTAGGTCGTGCGTCGGAACAGCATTTCATATAACTTTTTTAGTGATTTTATCGCAATTTCTTTTCCGTAATATCTACTCAACATTTCGGGAACACTCTCCCAGCTATGTTTGGCGGCGTACATGAATAATTCATGATTGATGACGTTATATCCCACGGCGATGACGTCACACATTAATATGATATCCTGCGGCGTCGCTCCGCCCCCGTCCTGTATGAAATATGCATTGTTGTTTGTTTGCACGCATTTAGAATTTTATAGCTATTTGTGTTAAAACGTTGGTATCACGTTGATTTTATTTAATAATAATAATAATAAATGTGTGGACATTTCACACAACGCCATCTAGCCCCAAACTAAGCAAAGATTGTACTATGGGAACCAGATAACTGATACAATATTTAGATACTTTTTGTTTGTAAATAAAATAGAATACAATATAACACCCAGACACAGAACGAGCATCGATATTTATCACACAAATATTTGGTCTGGGTGGGAATCGAACCCACAACCAGCAGTTTAGAAGGCAGGGTTACTACCAACTGAGCTATCGGGCCAGTGATCTTGCGAGCTTGACTTCTGCTTGTGTTTGTTCTAATACGGGCCGTACACACTGTTAGTTAAGCCTAACCTTAGAGTTAGTTAAGCCTATCCGAGTCCGATCTTCAGCTCTTTCCCCAACATCTTTCTACTCGGCGCATTTCATTGCTCTACAGTCAGGAGCGTGTTTAATTATGTGATATCAATCTAATATCAATTATGTTCGTGTTCAATTGTCCTTTTTTTTACGGCTCTACTGCTTGGCGACAGAATATCTGGCAAAGCGGTGGTGCCTACCTAGACAAACTTTGCAGAAAAGTCTAGTAAAGTAGTAATAAAAGATGTTGCCCTTTAAGTTCCTAGAAAATGATTCATATAATTTTAAAAAGCTTTAAGATGATAAGATAAAGAAAGATAAGATAGGTAGATAAGTCCACACAAGAAAGTTGTTGTCCATTGTTAAGTTTTTCATTTATGTAAGAAATATTACATTGCTGTGCATATTTCTGGCAAGATAAAAGCCGTGTATTCAAGAGCCTTGCCTATTCTTTAAGTAAATGTTTATTTCCACAAACAATAGGTAACTTTACACTATTTAAACAAGCAATCAGTATATAATAATTGTTTTGAATACATAAGAGTTCTTAAAAAGTTACGTCTGTGGTTAGGTAAATATAGAAACGTAGTTTTTTCTAATTGTTTAAGCTTGCGTTTGACTATTACCGCACCTGATTACCATCACCATCACTTACCAGTGACGATGCGGTCTAGGATGGACACGCTTGCCTAGAAGAAACCTGTTCACTCTCGATTTGAAAACTCAAATTTAAATTAACTAATATCAGTTAGGGAGAGAGAGAGAGAGAGAGAGAGAGAGAGAGAGAGAGCTGTATTATCTTTCAAAGTTATTTGTTGAAAGTTAATGAGGGTTTAGGAACTGACCTATTTGTTCCATTCATATCAAAACGGCACCAAGCTATAGAAACATTCTATTATTTACTCTGTGGTCAAACTAAAGTGAACAACTCGGCGACAATAAACATCTGTTCAACAAGTCAGCTCTATAAAAAGACTACAGCAATGCAATTGATGGCATTCCAAGATCATTGCACTAAGTGCAGGATTGCGTCATCCCATCCCATCATAATATCGTTAGAGGCGCACTTTACTCGGCAGATACTTATTGGTTGCATTTAGAGATATGTAATAAAGTTCGCCTGAAGTTTTAACAGCTAGAGGGTCTGGAGATAGATGACATAAACGTAATTAGAAGAAATAATAATCAGCCAAAACAGTAATTAGACGAAATGGTAATTACACGAAAAAGCAATAAGACGTTACAATTACATCATTAAAACTAACGTAACAAACATGACTGTATGCTACAATAGTTTAAAAGAATAACATGAAATTAAAGAATGTCTTACATTAAAAAAAAGTAATAATGATTACTGTACTTCTCTAAAGAAGTCAGCACGTTAATGAAAAATAAAATAAAAAAACAATTCAAAAGGAGGAATTATATTTGTTAAAATAATTTTACTCATTCGATGTAAGTTTAGGTCGGGAAGGGGATTTTGTTAATTAAACTATAACTTTAATTGAATACAAAATGTTATGTAGGTAATTAGTGTAATGATGCTAAAACAAATAAAAAGGTATTGGAACGAATATAATGATCGGTCTCATTAAAACTTAGTTTAATTGTCCTCTCGGTGTTTTCTCAGGTTTTTAAATTTTGTTGTTTTTCCAATATATGCTTTCTTATATATAGATGATTAAATGTAGAGCTTACCGTATAAAGACGTCAAATAATGTTATTGCAAGTAGGCTATTTTTAGTACTTATAAAGGTCAAATTAAATTACTGCATTTTTTTTATTGTTCTTAGCATTTTTTTTTATGTTATTGAATGATGTGACGAGGCTAGTCGTTTACCTGATGTTAAGCGCCACGGCCGCCCATAACAGAACAGTGTCACTCGGAACCCTAAAACATAGAGTTTCAAGCGACACTGCACTGCGCACATCATCCTGAGACATCAGCACAGTCTGGTAATAAGATTACTCGACTGTGAGATCAGATCATAAAGTCTCAATTGCCCAGTAATTTCAATAGCTACAATGCCCTTCAAAACGCTGCACACTACTGCTTGGCGGCAGAATAACTGGCAAAGCGGTGGTACCTACTTAGACGAACTTTGCAACAAAGTCTTACCACCTAGTAAATATTACATCATCAAGTGCTTGATGTCATATAGCAAACCTATTTGAAAAAGTTGAAGTTTGAAAGTTTTTCCCATTACTGGTGCAAGTATTCCGGCATAATGCTGAAAATATTAGGTCTTTACCTATGAAATTGCCGATTTGTTTGAAAAAAGTTAAAATATTTTTTTTTCGAACTTATTTATTTCTTTTATTCAAAGTAATCACCCCTGCAATCAATGCATCTTTGCCAACGATGTGGCAGTTTATGGGTGCCCTTCTTGAAAAAATCAGCAGAACGGGAGACAACAAACTCTTCAAAGGCCTTTTGTACTGCCTCTCGGGAATTGAATTTTTTTCCCGCTAAAAAGTTGTCCAAATTTTGGAAAAAGTAATAGTCGGTAGGCGCAAGATCTGGTGAGTATGGCGGATGAGGGAGAGCTTCCAAACCCAACTCATGCAGCTTAGAGACGGTCTGTTGTGCAGTATGGGGTCGCGCGTTGTCGTGAAGTAGCAGTGGAGACGACCGATTGACCAAAGCTGGTTGCAGACGTGCGAGTTTCGCCATCATTGTGGTCAGTTCTTCAATGTACACATCTGCAGTAATGCTCTCGCCGTTTTGTAAAAAGCTATGATGAATCACACCAGCACTAGACCACCAAACTGTGACCATCACCTTTCCAGGGGTAATTTTTCGTTTTGCACATTGCTTTGGTACTGAACCAGGATCTAACCAACTTGCTGAGCGCTTTCGATTGTCAAAAAGAATCCATTTTTCGTCGCACGTAACAATTCGGTTCAAAATTCCTTCATTTCTGTGCCTGTTAAGCAGCGCAAGGCAAGTCTCGACGCGTACGTTGCGCTGGCGATCGTTAAGTTCGTGGGACACCCATCTATCAAGGTTTTTTATCTTGCCAATCTGTCGCAAATGGACCAATATTGTTTTGATGCTAACATCAAAAGCTGCTGCCAGCTCAGCTGTAGATTGAGATTCATCAGCTTCCACAATCGCCTTTAATTCATCATTGTTGACCAAAGTTTCCGGACGACCACGAGGTTCATTTTTCAAGTCAAAATTCCCAGAACGGAACCGAGCAAACCAATAACGGGTTGTACGTTCGTTTGTACAGTTCTCTCCGTAAACGTCGTTGATGTTACGTGTCGTTTGTGCCGCGTTGGTGCCACGACGGAACTCATATTCCATAATTACACGAAATTTCAAAGTATCCATTATGAGGAAAAATGTTGAAATGTAATGAAAATACAACGCTAATCAATAAACAAAAGACTTATATTGTAAATAGAATGTCATATTTTTAAAACAAAATTAATTTGAATTTAGAATTCATAGCCAATCAAAACTTTTTTTTGTTTAAAAAAGTCTGTACTGCAATACGGCAATTTCATAGGTAAAGACCTATTATCTGAATAAGAGAAACGTATACAAACGTTAAACTAAGTATGTAAATATAGGTATTCTTACGCCGTCTGCACTAAAGTTTACCAGCTCTTAAGGTTGCACTTATCTGGCTAATATAAAGGAATAAGTGCGAACTTAACTGTCAAACATTAGTGAAAGCGGGCACTAGATTACTTATTTATTTTATTTATTTAGGCAATCCAACAGCGTGAATAACATAGTATACAGTAACAAATGTACATACTTAAAAGAAGGCCAAACAGGATTACACAAATCAACTATTAATATACAACAATAAAAAATGTGTTTAACAAGCTTGCAGTATACACAAATAGCATGAAATGTGTGTGTGTATGTGTAGTGTATATGTGAATATTATGTGTGTAGGGGTGTGTATGTGTGTGTGTTGTGCAGGTATGTGGTTTGTATAGGGCATATGCTGTGTTTGTGTGTGTGTGTGTGTGTGAGATTGTAAATGTGAATGTATTTTTGAACAGTTATAATAAGAATAATAATAGTATAAGATATCTTGACTAAATAATTGGAAGTAATTTTTTTTTTAATTCAACTAGAGCGGTGCAATTTTTTTATTTCACATTTAAGGGCGTTTTTAGATAAATGAAATAGGTCTAAGCCAGAATAATGTCTATTATAGGTTCGGACTGCCCGACAAAGAACCGAATTTTGAGCGTAGTTTGAGCTGGAGTGAGGGCCGTGAAGTAGAGGTGTATGTCGCGTTCGGTAAGACGGTACTGCCAATGAGACATTGCTCAAGAGTTCAGTACAGTCTATGTTTCCTACTAATATGTCGTGTAATAGAACAATATCATATTGCCGCCGCCTCCGCTCTAATGAGTCCAAATCAAAATAACGACAGGCTTCAGAGTATGTTTCGAATGATCTATGGTCTTTAAAGCTTAAAAATTTAATGAATTTCTTTTGTAATGATTCCAACCTATTAATGTGAACAATATAGCACGGTGACCAGATGCTACAGGCGTACTCTAAAATACTTCTCACGTAGGTAAAGTACAAAACTTTAATGCAATCTATATTGGTAAAACAGTTGCACACACGCTTGATGAACCCCAGTTGGTTGTACGCTTTACCAACAATAGTGTCAATGTGTTCAACTAGCATCATCTTTGAATCTAATGTGACCCCTAAATCCCGTACGGAATTAACTTTTTTGATGGGAGAATTGTTTATATAGTATATATGATTAATAGGTTTAGATTTTCTTGTAAATGTAATTTGAAGACACTTGGCTGAGTTGACGGAAATTCTGTTTTTGATATAGTATTCACTAAGATTATTCAAATCATTCTGAATTTTAATACAATCTTGCGTATCGTTAATATTTAAATAAACTTTCTTGTCATCAGCGAACATGCTGTACTTAGAGTTGGTAAAAGTACTATTGATATCGAAAAGATACGCGTTGTATAGCAATGGACCGAGTATAGATCCTTGCGGGACGCCAGAGCTAATAGTAATGTAGTCGCTTCGCGCGCTACCGATTGCTACCGCTTGCCTCCTTTTAGTGATGTATGAACTGAACCATCTATGAAGGTATTATAGGTACTCATAAAGAACGCAGCATAAAATGTACGGAATCAGGCCTTGTAGGTAAAGATTTGATACGTTTAGTATCGATCCTTATCGAGACTCACATAAAAAAGCCGAAAACTCAACTTTTAACTAACTAACTTTTATGTTTGATTAGTTGTTAATTTTCATGTACCAGGGCGACATAGTCATGTTGATTGAAAAAAAAAAAAAAAAAACTACAAAAAAAAATGTACACTTACACGTGTAAGTATGCATTTATTTTTCTTTTTTCTCTCTTTAAATTTGACGGTCATATTTGCTGTTCCTTTCACATGAAAAGGACAGCAATATGTTTAGCTGTCAAATTCAACTTAGTTAATAGGACTTTGACAACAAAAATGCACAACATAATGATTTTAAGATTGATTCTAAGCATCTGTAAATAAATTTTCACTATAGGTACTTATATACCGATTCGTAAACTAGTAATAAATGAGACGAATAACAGCCTTTATGTTTTCAGGGGAAATAACGACATACGATTAGGGTTAGGGGCTAGGGGACGGATACGGAGGGATGTTTCTTTCAATATCGCAGTTTTAACACCCCATTCCGTAGAAACACTTCCGACCTTGACGAAACGTATGGAATTAAAAAAACCCGTTAGGGTAAACACAAAATAAAATGGACGCGGACTGTATGTACCTACTATTTTATGACGAGGTGCATGTCGATTGGTATGGGAATAATATAAGGAAAGTTCCAATTAGGTATTTCCTTAGTACGATTTTAAAACGAAGTTGCCATTTAATAATAATAATAACATCCAACGATCACATACATAGATCCTGGACCCTAACCAGGATTACCCGGGGTCTAGGGGCCCAGAAACTACGAGGACCACGGTCCCACAACACCCAGACTCGGAACAATTATTTCCGCTTTTTTCTCTGTACAAATACTTGTGCTGCCGCGGGAATCGAACCTCCAATACTCCATATACTTCTCAATACACTCAACGCTACCTACCGGTAGTGGGCTGGAGCATTTCGACTGTCTATAGGTCATCGCGGCTAGTATATTGTCCAAATATTTTTTGTTTGTAGTAGGTAGTGTTTAGTATTAGTTATTATATTGTTATAGTATTTAGTTGCAATAATAAAGGCACATTGCCGGTTAAAAAAATCAATATATATCAGAATACAAGTATTACGACTACAACACACAAGCGCGGTCTGCGATGCAAGTCGCGCCAGTTCTATAGGTCCGGGATACGCTATCCTTAGGAAATAGAAGAGGCCACTTTAAAATATGTGCGCTGTGCGATTCGGTAATAATGAAAGCTCACTGCAGTCAGCTGCCATAAGCTGCGCTGGTTTGTTTTAATGTTTAAGTGATTGGAAAATTTCGAAGCCTCGATTTTTGTTCTTCCTACCAATAAAACAATATTTATATTAGGACAATTTTTTTATGTTGACCTCTAATGCTATGGAAATAAGAAATTCCACTAAACTCTAAATAATACTCATACAGCAAATATCTGGGAAAGAAGGCTACTGTCTAAATAATATCATGGAAGGAAAGGGTTTCCTCGAAGGTCGGCACCGGGACCTTTTTTGTCCCTCGCCGACCGCAATATATTTTTTCTCACTCTCAGCGCTTAGTTTGTTTGAAGACATGTTATAATAATATTATTATATATAAAATACATTGTTTGTAATATCATTTGTATATCTTTTTCATTTATATAATATTTTATACAGTCTTTGTGGTGGTTCGATTCTCGTTATTTTATATTTGTATATTTATATTTATATGTATTTGTATTTAAATAGAATTTAGTGCCCGTAAGAATAGGAGTTAATATGTAGTAACTTATTTAGTAATCTGTGGTAGCAGGCATAAACAGGTATATCTAATATATATAATGTAAACCGTGTTTGTATGTCTCTTTGTATCTTCGATCTATCGATCAAGTATTCGACACCCTGTATATAATCAATTAAGTTTTGTTTGCTTGAATTTCATACTATTAGCCATTCTGTGTCGAGCGTGGCTTTCACGTAAATGGCTGATCCGATTTGAACAAAGTTTTACATATGACTTGATAATTTTGCTTACTCCACCAAAGCAATATAATATGATATCTGCTTCTTATTTCGGCACAAATAACGTAATAACTTTTAGGCCCATACATTATACTACCTAAAATAAGAATGGAACTCATATTGTAAAGATAAAACGGGTCTATTCGCGTTCCAGTCAGGGGACGTGACCACGGCCAATGTAACTTGGTCGAAACGTCGAGGTTTGTCAAAATTATGTTTTGATAATCTTTTGTACACGAATAGACCCGTTTTATCTTAAAATAGGAATTTCCATAACATTAAGATTTCCTGCGGAAAATCGGGTAACTAAATGGCGGGTGAAACCGCGGCATTCCTGTATATGCCGTTTCGAGTGTTTCTGAAAAGCAATATCTGAATCTGATAGTGATTACAGCGTCTTTTTCTTACTTTACTTTAAGCCCTGAGAAGCAAAAGAGACGAAATAATGCATTGATCATTGCCTGAATGTCAAAATGTATAAGAATCCAAGATTAATAATAACAGAAACTCAAAGAACGCTCATTATTATTTTGTATTTGTAGACCCAACATTCCACACACACACACACACACACATAAACACGCATACAGCGTGTACACACATAGAAGACCGACTGCATCATTCTTCCGTTCGGCGCGATGTCCACTTATTGATGTAGGTCAGTGCGTCTGCACTCTTCATTTGATAGTATTTCGTGCAGTGCATCCCCCTCGCACTCTACGAAGGAATTTATTGGACAATTTTGCTCGTTGGATTCCATGCCATGCACCCAATGGATATAGTTTTTTATAGAAACGTTTCGCAACAATTTATTTGGTAATGGATTTAAATGCTTTGGTGGTAAGGCTTATTTTTACTTGATAGTTTGAATGTTTTTTATTGGATGAGTTGTAAATAAACACGTAGTGTGTGAAGGTTTTGGTACTTATTAACATATTAAATCTTTTTTTTTCTAACTCTACAATAATCCCTTTAATAAATTATTTAACAACATTATTTCATGTTGAGTAAGGGGCAATAAAACCTATATTATGGGGTTGCAAACTTCGTTATGGGTAATTACGACCCCTCCCTTGGAACAGCTAGTTATATAAGGGTAACCTTGACCCCTAGCCCTCTTTTCTTCCATTTCGTTAAAGTTGAAGATGGCGCCTATTGTCCCCTGTGGGGACATTTTTATACTACCTCTGCTTACAAAAATATGTCCATGTATTAAAGCGCTTAATAAAGAGTCAAGTAAAATTGAGATTACCCTACAATGTAATATTTTCTTATAACAGGAAATATTTATGTTCTCAATTTATTTTTGTGTCGTATCTAAGAATATTTATTTAGCCCAAGTGAAAACTCAAATAAGAAACAAAATGAACTCAAAACTGAAAATCTTAAAGTGATAAGTGGTCTGTTTTTGTTTGTTTGCGTGGCTTTCACATTAAAACGGTTACACTGATTTGGGTAAAATTTTGCACACGGATTTCTTGTATTACCGGGGCTAGGATAGGATACTTTTTATCCTAGAAAATTTACAATTTCCACGGAAAAATGCGAGAAAACGCCTCTTATACCTACGTGGCTATATTAAATGGGGAAAACTAAAGATGTTCAAACAATCGGGCTCAGGCTTCTATATCTAACTTATATTTTTATTTTTATTAATTATTTAAAACCAAACATTAGATTTATTATCTAAGGGAATAATTTTATCGATTTATTTACTGTTGCTTAATCTAGGCAGGTGATATTGCTAAAAATCATATTACCAACCGAGTATAATATATTTGTTTGTATACATATATATTTATACTAAACATTATGCTTACTCACTCTAACATTTATATTTCACAATAAACACAACACTTTTGAAATATATAACCATTTACAACAAAGCTCTCCGATAAACGTTTATTGGATGACACAACGGTTACTCTTACCATTAGCCCTTTATTTTTATAGCAGAGACCCAATACGGGCTGTTACAGCTACATTTAACGTGAAAATATTGTTACGAGGACAAGAATAGAAAGCTGAAATACCAAGCTGATGCTAAAAGTGCAGAGAGCTAAGATAGGACAATGTAAGAAAAAATAAAGAAAACTAATATATCATCAGTTGCGTACTCCATAATTATTTAGATTCGATATGATAATATAATTTATTTAGTCTCTAAGGCGGTTCGCTACGTGGAAAGCGTCAGAAGAGCAGAGCAATAGTGATAGAAAGAGAGCCATCGTTTAGGGTAGCTTATGGCTTTATAGTGTAGTGCGAGCTGAACTGAACATTGCTTTGTAAGGTACTAGGTACTCGCTTTAATTGACTTTGCGGAGGGAAGTTCCAGTACTATTCTAGTCTTCCGTGGTATTATTTTTTAATTTCAAACGTCATCTTATTTATGTGTTTTGTTTTGGCTCCACACTTTTGTGTATTTAGCCAGTGTCAAGTAATTGATAATTTCTCAAGTCTAGTCTAGTCAAGTCATACTTCTTGTAAAGTGGTGGCAACTTTACCAGAAGCTTCTATGGAGTTTTGGAAACAACACGAAAAGAAACGTTTCACCATCATTATACCACTTTCCCACACTCATGCCTGTAAATCAGCACTTAACGAATAAAATGCCACCAATTTTTATGCACTAACACTGAAAATAACACAAGTTTTGGAAAATAATACAATGCGGCGAGACGATCTTTTTCGTTTTCCCGCCAAATCTCCATCTTGTTTTTAATTTTCGTTATTGTTAATAATTATTTGATGTTATAATGTAATATACATCTTCCTACTTAAATGGTTCGTATTATACACTGTATAAGTGTATACACACAACCACGGAATAACTACTAGTATTACAATAATAATTGTAAACCCTGAAATGAATGCATTTTTTTCTAACTGCATTACCACAGACACCTGGGTCCGTACTTTTAGTTATTTTTTTATTAATATTACTTGAACTTATTATTAATTATAAACATAAATACAATACAGGAGGGTCAATATAATTTTTAAACATAAGTACTTATTTCTAATTGTGCATACACCACGAGCAAACCAAATTTATCAATTGTTGTTTACGCGCATAAATAAATACATCTGAAAATTTAAGCCAATATTTTAGAATATATTACAAATATGTTAAAGATACTACGAAGACAAATTACCGACCTAATTATACATAACATTTATAGAATACATATAAAATACGAATAAGTGAAATAAGTACAAAGCTAGGTACCTATTAGCTTCAATATCTAAAATTACAACTTTTATGCCCCACAAAAACGAAGTTGAGCCGTTTAGGCTAAACTTTGCTGCGTCAACAACAAATTAAATTTGTTCCAACCTCAGATTGAAAAACTGTATAGACAGCAACTTTGCGAGATAGAGATTCAATCCCGATGGTCTAGCGTCGGTATGATTCATCACAGCTTCTTACCAAACGGGATGAGCATTACTGCAGATGTGTACTGTGAAGAACTGAACACAATGATGGAGAAGCTCACGTGTCTCCAACCAGGTTTGGGTAATCGCTCGTCTCCGCAGCTCCTGCACGACGACGCGTGACGTCATACTGCATAGCAGACGGTCTTCAAGTAACAAGACCTTGGGTAGGAAGCTCTCCGTCTTCCCCCATAGTCACCAGACCTTGCGCCTACAGACTTTTTCCCAGAATTTAGATAGTTAGAACTTCTAGGCGGGAATAAATTCAATGCCCGAGAGGCAGTACAAAATGTTTTTGAAGAATTTGTTGCCTCCGTCTAGCTGATTTATTTAAGAAGGGTATCAATAAACTACTACTGCATTGGCAAAAATGCATCATTGCATTGGTGAATTACATTGATTAATAGAAATAAAAAATATAGAACACAGTAACTTATTTAATAAAAAACGGCCAACCAGTAATTATGTGAGATAAGTAACTACTTATCTCTAGATACTCTAGATACTTATAGATATATAGATATCTCTAGATACTTATCTCTAGATGTAACTACATCTATTCATATGTTAGCTTCCGATCGTCGCTCTAAAGGCATCACTGCGACGGAATGGCATGGTTAAGACTCCAATTTGGTATTTCTTTTTTATCTTTTTACTTTCTAGTTCCAAGCATCCATCTACATATAATGTCGTGATAGTTTAAGGCTCCAATGCTGCCAACTTGAGCCTTATTACGCTCCGTGAAGATTTAGCTAAGTTTTATTTCCTAAATGACTTAATTGACTTGTTTTAATGTTTGTTTCTTTTTGAAGTGATTAATGGCAACCACTTCGCGAAACGCGGTTGAGACAGCTGAGCTCAAGCTTTATGGATTTCATTACGCAAATGTGCGTGAACATCTAAATCTTTTACTTGTTTTATAGGCACTTACTTATTCAATTTGTAGATCTTCTTTTGTTTTTACAAAAAGTGACAAGGCAAGTAATTATGTTTTCGTTCATAAACGCATTTTATCTATTTTTGTTTTGTTTCTAAATGTTGCCATGTTAACTACGTATATATAATTAGCAGCTTTTGATAAATCTTAAAACAAAGCACATACTGCAACCTTGATTTCATCTGAAATGTGGTTATTGATTTATCTTACTCTTGAAACTTTCAATAAACATCCTTCCGCATTCCATTCAAATCTCTCTTACTACAGACTTGCTAAAATGCGCGCCTACACCCACAGACGCAGTGAAAAAATTTGTCGTAATTTTACAAACACGTGTGTACTTCAGTAGGCATGTTTGCTTTTTCTGCCGTACCAAAGCGACTGACTGCAAACCTTATCGTTTTAAAATAAAGTGCAAAATCGTATCAACATACAATACGAGCGATCGGTAAGAGTGACACGGTGTAGCAAAAACGACAGTCATCACGTGGGATTACTATGTGCGAGAAAGACGAAGGATGACGTAAGGCTGTGCGATAAGGATGGAAGTATAACCTTGACCTGCGCAGTGGAAGCTCGCAGCGCCACCGTGGCGGGTGGTTAGATTCCGAAATGAAATTAATAATTAATGGCGCGCAAAATGGAGTGTTTTACGGAGGTATATACTAGCCGCGGTAGATAGATGGCGCTGATGTTTTATAAAGGTGACTTTTATGTTTATGACATCAGATCTGATTGATTCCGTAAAAGGCGAAAATTTGAAAAATTGGAATTGAAGTGAAGCCAAATTATCTAATCCATCTACTAAAAAAATATTCATTTATTTATTTATGATATGAACGCGTTTGCAATTATAACATACTAGCTGCGCTCCGCGGTTTCGCCCGCGTGGTGAAAATTGTCCAATTTTCCACTCAACTTTCTTAATTTTTTCTTTCATTACAACCTTTTCTGACAATAAAAAAAGAATTAGCGAAAAGTTCCATTCGTTCACGCATGATGCGAAATAGAGATTCATTTTTATATATGTATTAGATATTATCAAATGCCCATCGGTAATAAACATCGTCAAATAAATAAACCGAATTTATGGCTCGGCTATCTCAGAGACATCAAATATTCGATCTAAGGTCGTTAATAATAAATTTAAAGTAACAATAAGCAGATTTTCTACAAATAATATAATATGCATCTATATATGTCATATTGTAATACGATATTTTATCTTCGAATAATTTTCTTTAAAATTGTTTAAATAAATGAATATTTTTAGACATTTCACACAGCGCCATCTAGCCCCAAACTAAGCAAACTTGTACTATGAGAACCAGATAACTGATACAATAATTAGATACTTTTCTTTTTGTTTTTATACAATACAATATAACACCCAGACACAGAAAACATAGATGTTTAGCACACATGTTTGTCCTGGGTGGGAATCGAACCCACAAACTCCAGCTTAGAAGGGTTAGGGCTACTACCAACTGAGCTATCTGTATATTTATATATATGGTGGGTTATCAAGAGTTAGATGGCCCTATGCGAACTAAGTCGCAGGCTTGTACAAATAATTAAATAAAAATGCCAAAATTGGGAAACTTTTTAGGTGATGGCGTAACGAAAATTCAATATAAACAATTCTAAGGAAATATTTACAAGAGAATAATAACAAGTAATTATCCAGTACAGTGAAAACATGGCGTGGGTGGTTCTAGGAAATCTTTATTCAAAGGTATTAATGTAAAATAAACAGTTACACGTGGAATACATGGTTTCCATTTTCTACGCAAAATTATAATTTCTTATATTGTATTTTTTTTTATTGTATATTGACTTTAAAGTAATGACCACGATGATACATGCTTGCCTAGAAGATACCTGTTCAACCTTGACTTGAAGACTCCCAGATTATATTTAACTGAAAACAAGGACGTCGGCAAGCTGTTCCATGCATTAGCTGTTCGCACTATAAAGTGCGTAGCAAAGCAGCCTTATTAATAAATACGAAATAGCTTTGGATTAGTTACACCATCTTTTGTCTCTTTCAATACAGCTAAATATTCCAGTAGCAAAAAAGGACAAAAGCTAAAGTAACTAACCCGAGACTAATACCCGTTTATTAATAAGGCTGTTAGTGCGGGTTTTGTTGTTTGGTAGAAGCGAGGAATAATATCGTGTAATTACTTCGCACACTCTCCAAAACGCAGTCTATAAAACTGATACACTGGCAACTTTAATTCGGTGCTTTTAACTGTGGGGCTTTTTACTGTATTGAATACAATATGCAATAATGCAATAAGCATAAATATATGCTCATGTTAATAATAAGCTAAAGTTGTAAAAATAAAAATAATTAAATAAAGCACGGACCCAGATGTCTGTGGTAATGCAAATAGAAAAAAAAACTGTGGAGCTTAGCTTCCGCCAACACATCATTACCAATAAGTCTTTTGGCTCGTCTCTGTTTTTAAGACCGAGCTGGTATTTAGCCGAATCATCCCCGAGATGGCTACAATATTCTATACAAGATTGGCATTGTGCTGCAAAGACTTAGTAGGAGGAGGAGGAATGCATTGATGTGAAATACTGCCGCACCTTCTCTAGGATGCCTAGCTTTTTTGTGGTATATACTAGAAAATCTTCAGTAGACCGGCTTAACTTATAATAATAATAGATTAATATAATAAATTAAGTATTATTATAATCTTCTATACATATAAAATTCAAAGTCCTGACTGACTGACTGACTGACTTATATATCAAAGCACAGCCTAAACCGCTGGTCCTAAAGACTCGAGATTTTGAGTGTGTTCTTTGTAAAGTGTAGGTATCGACTAAGAAAGGGTTTTTCAAAATAACACCCCTGAAATCGGGCTTTGAATTATCTATTAAAATAAAACTTCTTCGTTTTCTATAGGCCACGCCGGCAAAGCCGCGGGCACAAGCTAGTTACTTATAATCATCATCATCATCAGCCTACAATAGTCCACTGCTGGACATAGGCCTCTCCCAAAGCACGCCACTGAGCCCGGTCTACTCGTCGTCGTCTGGTCGGTTACTGATAATAATAATAATAATACTTAATTATTTCGTTACTCTAAACTTCCATTTTTTCTCTAGAGCTAAAACATGCAATACTTTAATATATATTAAACATTGATTGATATCGCACCTGATGGTAAGTGACGATGCGGTCTAGGATGTAAACGCTTGCCTAGAAGATACCTGTTCACTCTCGATTTGAGGACTCCAAGGTTGTAGTTTTCGGGAAGTACGGATGCCGGTAAAGCGTTCCACTCTGGCTGTTCGCATGATAAATGTGGAGCCAAATAAATAAATAAATAAATAAATATGTGTGGACATTTCACACAGCGCCATCTAGCCCCAAACTAAGCAAAGCTTGTACTATGGGAACCAGATAACTGATACAATACTTAGATACTTTTTTTTTTGTAAATACATACATAGAATACAATATAAACACCCAGACACAGAACAAACATCAATGTTCATCACACAAAATGTTTGTCCTGGGTGGGAATCGAACCCACGACCTGCAGTTCAGAAGGCAGGGATACTACCAACTGAGCTATTGGGTCAGTAATCTCTTTGTTCGGTAAGGGTAAGCGACTAATTAGTGGTACCTACGTATAGTGTTACTGATGTCCATAGTCGACAATGATCTCTGTCCATCGAGAGGGCCGAGTGTTTTTTGCTTTTAGTAGTAATACAAAAAAGGACCAAAATCGGTCATATCGGCTAATTTCGACAGTGTCCCATCCCAAGTAACGTGATATTTGTTATTAAACTAATATTATAAATCAAAAGTTACTGTGTATTGTTCCCTCTCTATGCCGCAACTGCTGAACGGATTTGAATGAGATTTGGCCTGGAGATACCTTATATGTTGGTTTATTACGTCAAATCAACGGATGATTTCGGGGGGTGAAAGTTCAACTAACATTTTCTTGATTGATTCAAAGATTACGTATTAGTTACTGGGCAATCTAAGGTATGTAGCACTATATACCTTTCGTCCGCAGTATTCGTAATGAAATTCAATCCAATTCAATCACACTTACCTTACACTTAACCAAAACTGCGTTCCGTAGCACATCAGTTAAACTGGTAATAAATTATTCTCTTGACTTTGTTTATTGTTTAATTATACATACCACCGATGGCCAATTTAATAACACAGGCCTTTATGCACAGAATAATAAATAGTGTGAACAGATATACTTACATTTTGACGAAATATATAGTTTTATTACTGTAGAGTTTCACCAAGAACTAAAGTTTCGTAGCGGACGTAGCACTATCGTTCAACCAACAGTTATATTATTTCGTAGAGTATTTCTGTTTAAGATCTTTATAACCACTCTCCATTGCATATTTCAAGCCTACGTTACGGACTCATCATTATTTTTGTAGCACTCGTAGCGTTCATTATTCTAATAATTATATTACACGTTTTCCGTAGAGTTCGTAGAACAGCGTGCATTTTGCCCAAAGTCCGTAGCACTCGTAAAACATAAAAGCTAATTGAAAACGGCGCTACGAGCGCTACGGAAGAAGAGTTTTCATTCAACTTTTATGTTTTACGAGTGCTACGCTAATATTTAAATCATCTTCTATTTGTAGTAGCGTAGGTACTTATTATGATTATGTATACACAAATAAAATGTTCTCTTATTTTAGTATACTGTAAATATGGTTAAACTTCCGCAGATATTAGGAATGAAGTTAATACGACATACGTAATTATCAAGAAGGGAAGACTCTGACCCTTCACTGGTTTTTGTCAACAAGCGCCCTTTGATAGCAAATCTTCGAGGTAACAACTTTTTTGTACAAAAGGCGAATTACCATAGTAATAACACGAGCGGAATAGATTAGCGTGCTACTTATTTTTACAAGGCCCGGGGCTGATCTGGCAATTTCCTTTCTTACAAGCTTGTATTGCGACGATTGTGGCTGGGAAATACTTTTTAGGGTATTGTATTATTATACTAGGTACGGCCTCCCACTTCACATGCATTTTGCCGTCTTCCTGCAGTATTGTTTGTAGAATTTTCAGATAGATAAACCGTTTATCCCTATATATAATAAAAGTTTCCAGAAAATGAAGTTCTGCTTATAGAATAGAATATAATAGAATAAATATCTATTCATGACAAAAGGCAATGGTTTAAAGTGTAACCAAGAATAAAATCGTTGTTTGCCCTTTATACTTTTTATTTCATAGTTATTATGGGTCTGTGTTGGTTTTTTGGATTTTTGAATGTATTGTTATTCAAATAATACAAGTAATGTATCACTGTGGAATAGGAAAATATAGCGTGCGGTTAGCGACTAGGTACAAATAAAAAAAATGTTTACTATTAATAGTATATAGATAAAAGTTTAAGCAATATAAGTCAGAATCAAAGGATTTTATTGCAAATAGACTATTTTTAGGACTTTTACAAGTGATATTTGGTACTTTTTACAAAGTGCTTATCGTCAAATATTATATAACAAGTCCATAAGGTAAAATGTGTGAGAACGAAAAGTTTTTTCCCTCTACTGTTGCAAGCAATCTGGCACAATGCGGAACCGAAAACTCGGATCCGAAACGTCGGTTACACCTGTAAAGAAAAAGCTACAAAAAACTTTACAATGATGTATTTTTGTTTAATTTGTTTTCTACATGTTTCACAATATTTACAATTGAGATATTATAATGAAATATATTACAAAAGTAACCACACACACTTCATACCTACGTACGTAATACATAATAAGTAAACAAATTAGCCGGTGTCAAGGTAGATTCTGAATAAGTAATAATGAATTAATTTAATATTGTGCTTTTGCTTTAGCACGTGTCCCTGTGCCAAAACCAAGGTGTAAAATATTATTTTTAATAAGATATAATTATAATGCTACCCGTTGTAAATAGGGCGAGTTTTGTGATTCTACCAACGTAACGTAATTTCCTTTTAACCTAATTTTATTATTTACATTATTTAATTATTTTCATCCTTAAAAGCTTACTAATTGGCAAGAAATTTCTAGTTGATTTAATTAAAAACGATTCATTAAGGAATATCCTTTCTGAAAAATATTTATTTCTGCTAAAATAAGTCGCTGTCAACTAAAGGTTACCATAATTATCAATTAATTACCTTTTACCTACGAGATTTCCCATCGTTGCCCCAGTTCAGGTTGAACAAAGCTCATAAGTTTTATTCTGGAGAATGTTAAAGTGGGACCAAGTGGACACATGGACGTACAAAAAAGTGTGATTCATCACCGTGCTTCAGTTTGTCTTAGTGAAAACTCCGCCCGCCTTTTTTATACGTCCGTGGTGGGATAAATTGGTTTCTTCAAGATTTCCTTTGGCAGCGAAACTGCGCGTAACCGTAAGTATAACTTTTAATGATATGGGTACCGGACTTTCATCATAAGATCCAACGCGATGTCGCTAAGGTATGTTTTTTAAATAATGTTTACATTTGCATTTTAGGGGTTTCCCACATGGAGTTGTAAAAAATGTGTTCCCTATCAACAATAGAAAATCTATTGCTATGGTGACCGCGTCGTTAATAATATTAACGCCCATACATAGATCCTCCAGGATCTACAACAATTTACAAGGAAATTACATACATAGATCCTGGAGGATCCTGGAGGATCTATGTATGTGATCGATTCAGGATTAGGATCCATCCTAACTAAGACTTCCTGTATCTAGGGACCACGGTCCCACAACACCAGACTCAGAACAAGTATTAGCCCTTATTTCTTTGTACAAATAATTGTCCTGCCGCGGGAATCGAACCCGCCTCCTCCGGGTTATGAGCCGACATGCTCAACTACCACATCACAGAAGCTATCCAAAGACTAAGGTAAGTAAAGAGCGAATCTAAAATGGTTATTATTAGTACTTTATACTAATTAGTGGTAGGTATTAGGTAAACTGTTATTTAGAATGTATAATGAAACACAGAACGTGTGTTACTTTCGACACAAAACATTGTTCGTTGATTGATTTACAGTCACTGCGCAAAGTTATTACAATTGAAGGGGCGAGAACAAAAAGGATTTAACTGATTTTTTTCACAAAATGACTTATGGGCATCGTTGGATTCAGCGTGAAATTATCTTCAATAATACATTCTCAAAATACTGAAATGAGGCTTAAATCTCGAGATTTTGAGTCTAAAAACGGTTTATCTGTCACAGGAATACAGTTCGCTTAGCATATAAACATTATTATATTTATTTTATTATATAATATTTTTACAGTAATTGTATGAATTAGTCCTATATTTAGTATTTAAAATAGAATTAAAACATTTTCAAGCTACTGAAACTTACATAAACCTTTTCTATTACCTTATAAGCACTCTACATTAAAATGACGCCGTTGACGTTTAAAGTCAATTTTCTCGAAACTGTCAATTTGACAGTTAAATCCTTTTTATTCTCAACCCTTCAATTTTGATCCGTGGGCGGGCTGTGTAAAATTTGTAGGGCAATGTTTGAAGCCGAATTTTTCGGAGGTTCTCGTATTTTCACATGGTCGTGTTGTAAATTGGTACCTACTACTAACTATTCAAAATGAAAAGGTAACATTATTGACTGGCCCGTTAGCTCAGTTGGTAGTATCCCTGCCTTCTGAACTGCAGGTTGTGGGTTCGATTCCCACCCAGGATAAACATTTGTGTGATGAACATCGATGTTTGTTCTATGTCTGGGTGTTATATTGTATTCTATGTATGTATTTACAAACAAAAAGTATCTAAGTATTGTATCAGTTATTTGGTTCCCATAGTACAAGCTTTGTTTAGTTTGGGGATAGATGGCGCTGTGTGAAATTTCTACACATATTTATTTATTTATTTATATCAAAGAAGCTTAATAAAGAACTTGATAATTTAAAAACAAAGAAAATTGGTAAAAAATTGGCGGGGTACAATGCTTTTAAAGTTTATAAAGGGGATCATCTGTCTATTTGAAAAACAGAGATCGTGCTTTATCTCACAGCTCTAATGTCCATAATTTGTGACGTCACATGCCTAACAGCTAGGTAAAGCAGTTTAGTAAAGAGATACCTCCATTATGTTTAACACTTTGTCATGTTTTCCCTTCTTTTTGAGGGGGGGAAATGCCCTCGCACTTCCCTGCCACCACGGGGGTGATGGCAAGGGGTATGTGGGACTCGAACCCACTAAAACCCCCCGTGATACGTCCGGCGCCGGGATGGGGCGAGATGGTGTCGCGATTGATGACGAGATGGTCACATCTCATCATCATGTTTTCCCTTTGCCAGCCTTTGTGAATTCGAATTTTAAACAGTTTCTTTGTTCTCCTCAGATGTGCCGGTAACATGGGTGCCGTCGCCGCGAACCTTGCTGTCGTGTCAGATACCTGACGCTGAGAGGATCCAGTTGCGCCGCCCCCCGCCTCCCCTAGAGGGGGAAGAAAAGAGGAGAAAGTTGTACGCTTGGCGACGAGATGGTGTTGAGCTCAAACGGTGAGCATATGATGGTTGGACCATGTTAATATAATTACATCTATACATATATTAGGTCTTTACCTATGAAATTTCCGTTTTGTTTGAAAAAGTCTGTACTGCAATACGGCAATTTCATAGGCAATTTCATACCTATTATAATTCAAAGTCCTGACTGACTTATATATCAACGCACAGCCTAAACCGCTGGTTCTAGAGACTTGAAATTTGGAGAGTGTGTTCTTTGTAAAGTGTACAACCCACTAAGAAAAGGTTTTTCCATACTTCATCCCTAAGAGGGTGAAATTGTGAATTTTTTGAATTTTTCCTTTTCGATTCCTATAGGCCACGCGGGCGAAGCTGAATAAAATAAAATAAAAATGAATCTCTAGTTCCCTTGGTCATCGCATCACGCGCGAATGGATGGAACATTTTCGCTTATTCTTTTTTTGTTGTGTTTATTATTGTCAGGAGAAGGTTCTTATGAAAAAAAAAACTAAGAAAGTTAGAAAATTTTCACCATCAGGTGTAACTGCGGGGCGCAGCTAGTACTTTATATTAATGGCTAATAATATAAAGTACTAGCTAATACTGACGGTAGATTGATGAAATGTTTTTTCTGTGCACAAATAGTGGATCTGCCGTGGGATTTGAACCAGAACCTTTCGGGTTATGAACCGATCTGCTTAACTGTCCCACTACACAGGCTGTTATAGTTCTTTAACTCGATGGTAAGCGTGGTAACTGCAGTGAAAAGTTCCAAACAATAACGACTGTAGCGTGCCATCGATCCATACTGAAACACCAGCTAAGTGTCTGATACGCATCTTACAGATTCTTTACCAACACACCCCTCGAAGTGTCCCGACGGAAGGATACAGATGGAGTGTACCAGTGTGCAGTCCAACATCAAGGCGGGGAGGTGTTGGGGTACCCGGTGCATCTGAAGTTTGCTTGTGAGTACCGCAATTAACCTAAAAAATTACACACTACACATCTGCAGATATTTTCAGACACAATAGAACTGCGCAGTTTTTCTGCTGCTCACTCACTTTTGACTGTACAGTTCTGTGTGCGCAGTTTATCTAAAGCTGTATTGACGCTGGAGTTATACAGGTGAATGAAGAACGATGCTCTGAATTAACCTTAGGCGCTGCCAGCACCAGTTGGTTTTAAAAGGAGAAATAATTATCAATCGGTATAAATATTTTTTTATTTCATTAGAAATTGTTTAAAAAAATATAAGGGTTATAACGTTTTATGTAATGTCCAATAATCTCTTTTCCATCATCGGACTACAAGACGCACAGAAACACGGCATCCATAGATGTTTGAAATTCCTACAACCCGCATGAAGCGTTTCGCCACTAACTATATAGCGCGAACAGCTAATGAATGGAATAACTGGCCGGCGTCCTTGCTTCCATTTAACTATAACCTGGGAGTTTTTAAGTCTAGAGTGAACAGGTATATTCTATGTTAGACCAAGTGAGGCTGTTATCAAATGCTTTTCCTATAGCGAATTTAAAAAAAGGTTGTCTATAAAGTCGGTTTACGGACGATAATTTTACGTGATATCAACATAAGGAAACACTTACGCCGATCGTGCCTCTCCATCGCTTATTCCGCGCTCTCGCTTGCACGCTCGGCACAGGCTAAACGTAACAATGAGTCATGTTTTTACGTGCGTGCAGCCAGCGTTCATCGATATATAAGGCGTTATCACATCAATAACTGATGTAGGTACCTGTGAAATACATCTATACATATAATAAATTTGAGATCGTACGCGCTTCAGAATGAATTCATTGTGTTACACGTAGATTTTTTCCTTATAGCGCTGAGCATACGGAAAATATTGTAACCGTGATTCAGAACTTCATACAAACTACCTCAAATTCCATAGAAACTATGCATTATCATTGACAAAGCCAAACAGCGCCATCTAAAAAATTTTTGGAACATTTCTGTCTGTCTCTTAGAAGCGCCATCACGCAAAAACTACCGGACCGATTTTGATGAAACTTATTATGGTAAATGTCTATTATTCCGGTTAACATTTTGGCTACGCAAAATCTACCGGACCGATTTTGATGAAACTTATTATGATAAATGTTTATTGTCCCAGGCTAGTTTTATTAATCGAACTAGGCTAGACTAGAAGCCGGTAGACAACCAATTTACTGTCTGCCGATATGATACTGCCGCTCGATGACAGATGGCGCTATAAAACTTTATGGCATTCGACAACAAATGGCATTAACTGTTCACTTAATAATGCAGAGTTTTTAATAGACGCAGATAATTGAAACATCATCCCTTAAAGTGGTGAGAAGGGTTGGTAAGGTTTGTATGCAGAGATATATTTTTGGAAAGCAATTGTTATGAAACTTTGCAAATATATCAAGAAAAAGAAAAAATACAACACGTGTTTCACAGTTTTTGAAAAGTCAACCCTTATGGGGGTACATGTGGTGTTAAAGTTTGTGTGGAGAAACATTTTATTCAATTTTGTTATCATATTAAGCGAATGGCTATGAAACGTTTTTTTCAGTCCGACTTCATTGTTGACTGACTGAGTTGACATGTCCATTGATTTATCAAAATTGGTCTAGACATATTGAAGCTATGACGCAAGAAAGTCGTGTTACTCGTAGTTACACTATTTATAACTCAAGAACGGCTGAACCGATTTGACTGGAAAT
This sequence comes from Ennomos fuscantarius, assembly GCA_905220475.3. Classification (NCBI taxonomy): domain Eukaryota; kingdom Metazoa; phylum Arthropoda; class Insecta; order Lepidoptera; family Geometridae; genus Ennomos; species Ennomos fuscantarius. The sequence continues at coordinate 938,467 of HG992032.1, forward strand.
TGGTAAGGTAGCTTAAAACCAGGAAACGGACATAGGATGCTTTTTATCCCGTTCGACCGCGTTTTACTAATTCACCAGTGCGAAGCCTGGGCGAGTCAACTAGTTATAAACTATTTTTTCTTCAGCCCTAGGCGTTTCCAACCGATCGGTAAAGTTAACCGACGTTCGGTGCGGTCTATACTTTAATAGGTGACCGCTACAAAAAGCGGTATTCACAACTAAGCGCTACCGTGTTTCGGAGGGCACGTTTGGCTTTCGGTCCCAGCTTTTGTTGTCAGACAATAGTCGATAAACCAAGTCTTTCGGCGGCTTAAAAATTCTAAACTCTTGATTGACACGATTAAACAAAATATAGAGCATAAAAACAAGTTAAGAGTAGGTCACAGTGGGCGATCCTATCGCTAAAAAGCGGTCTCTTCCAAACAAGCTTTACTTGGCCGGAGATATATCAATGATCATATAAGTAGTTGGTAGTAGCTCTGTCTTCTGAACTGTAGGTTGTGGGTTCGATTCCCACTCATACATAGGATAAAGTGTGATACCGTAGGTGTTTGTTATATGATAAGATTTTTATGTCCCATTTGTTCGAACAAAAGCGATGGACTTCCCTTATAGCCAAAAGTGATTTGTTTCAGTAACATTTGAGCCGAATCATACTAAAACTTTGCTGAGTACGTAAAACTATCTCGTTAAATAAAATTAAAATATTATATTTGTTGTTTTAACCTGCCATGGAACATCTGTGTAAATAAAAATAGACTTTAAACTTTAAAATAGACTTTAAATAGTTTTTGTTTGAAATAGTATTTTCATAGCTATCACTATACTAGGTGGTAGGACTTTTCTACAAAGTTCGTATAAGTAGGTACCACCGCTTTGCCAGTTATTCTGCCGCCAAGCGCTAGTGTGCAAGCACTGCTGTGTTCCGGTTTGAAGGGCACTGTAGCTAAAGAAATTAATGAGCAATTGAGGCTTTATGATCTAAAAATTGCATGATCTCATTCCCCATCACCATTCCACTACCGGACTACTAGACGCTCGGCAAAGCGCCATCCTGTCGTGGTCGAAATATCACTCATTCGTACCAAGCAATTTGACTCCACGTTCATAATTAGAACGGCTAAGGAATGGAATGCCCTGCCATCGTCTGTGTTCCGGTGAAATTTGACCCGGGCGTATTCAAGAGAAGAGTGAATAGGTATTACTTTACATATACAACTACCCCGTCATATCATTCACTATCAAATCAAAATCAAAATATCGTTTTTGTACAGACTAGACTTCAGGCTATTTACATTGTCGGCCAGTTTCGGATCCTTAATGAATCCATAAATTATTTTTATCACCGATGTTCACTTATAAGGTTAAATTATTTCTCCAAATATATTTAACCGTTGTAGAGCGAATTTTTTCTTTCTCCCAATGTTTCACTAGCTTTAGATTAAGTTTTATCAGCGATGAAAAGGAAGATGGCTTAGTGGTAACCAAAATCGACACGGTTTCAAATCCTGTCCTGAGGTCTACTTTTCGGTGAAGGAAAATTTCTTTGTGAGATCGCAGTAGGGATTGAGTCTTTTTTATTACTAGACTAGCGGCTCGCCCGGCTTCACACGGGTATTTTATATATATATTCTAATTGTGAAATAATTTTTCAAATCGGGCCTGTAGTTTCTGAACATATTCAATGCAAACAAACAATCATATCTTTCCTCTTTATAATATTATATTATATTATTATTAATATTATTATATTACATTTCGCGTTTTCTAATAATTGCCGTGCCGTACCTATAAATCAGTAACACAATAGCTTTTGTAAACTTTCGTGATTTGATTGTTTTCTGTCTGTGAGTTGACTGTGGCAGAGGTAACTATACATAGAACCTTTCACTTTGTTAGTCGACACTCTAACTAGGAAGGTGCAGTTGCCCAAAATGAATATGATCTCTTAGAAGTAAGTTACGTTTTTACGTATTTTTTTAGTATGAATTTTTTTACGCTTAAATTATTAAATAAATAAATGAGTCCTGGCCTCCTATATTAAAAGTCGCCACTTTGATTTTGCCTGAGCTAATTTCTGTTAGTTTTCGGCTTGGAGCTCACGCAAGTCCTTATCGACTTGATCACTCCAGCAGTACCTCAGAATGTCCAACTGGATGTCGGCCACATGGCTGTTCCAAGCACCCTTGTTTCCGACCGTCACATGTATCCTCCTCGGAAGCCGTTCGACGTGGCCAAATCAGCAAATTCTGTGAACCATTATTTAACCAATGATATTTGGTTTACACAGACAGTGGTATTATTATTTTTTTTTATTTTTTTTATGTTATTGAATGATGTGACGAGCTAGTCGTTCACCTGATGTTAAGCGCCACGGCCGCCCATAACAGAACAGTGTCACTTGGAACCCTAAAACAGAGTTTCAAGCGACACTGCACTGCGCACATCATCCTGAGTCATCAGCACAGTCTGGTAATAAGATTACGCGACTGTGAGATCAGATCATAAAGTCTCAATTGCCCAGTAATTTCACTAGCTACAGTGCCCTTCAAACCGGAACACAGTAGTGCTTGCACACTACTGCTTGGCGGCAGAATAACTGGCAAAGCGGTGGTACCTACCTAGACGAACTTTGCAACAAAGTCCTACCACCTAGTGAAATTTAGACGGAGTTGTATTTTCAATCCATTTCTTGGAACAGAAAAACATGACAGCTCGTATGATTTCTTCAATATCAATACATAGGAGTTGTAGCAATAGAAAAACCTTTATTTCTTTATTTTTCGCTTAGAAGGGCACGTACATTATTACAGCTGTATATTTCCACAATAAAATGTTATGTACGGAAACAATGGCGATATATTTTACTAGCTTCTGCCCGCGGTTTCGTCCGCGTGGCCTATAGGAAACGAAGAAGAATTTTTTTTGTAAATAATTCAACTGCTCATTTCACTCTCTTAGGGGTGGAATTTCGAAAAACCCCTTTCTTAGTGGATACCTACACTTTACAAAGAACACACCTTCCAAATTTCAAGTCTCTAGTTCTAGCGGCTTAGGCTGTGCGTTGATATATAATAGGTCTTTACCTATGAAATTGCCGTATTGCAGTACAGACTTTTTCAAACAAAAAAAGTTTTGATTGGCTATGAATTCTAAATTCAAATTAATTTTGTTTTAAAATATGACATTCTATTTACAATATAAGTCTTTTGTTTATTGATTAGCGTTGTATTTTCATTACATTTCAACATTTTTCCTCATAATGTATACTTTGAAATTTCGTGTAATTATGGAATATGAGTTCCGTCGTGGCACCAACGCGGCACAAACGACACGTAACATCAACGACGTTTACTGAGAGAACTGTACAAACGAACGTACAACCCGTTATTGGTTTGCTCGGTTCCGTTCTGGGAATTTTGACTTGAAAAATGAACCTCGTGGTCGTCCGGAAACTTTGGTCAACAATGATGAATTAAAGGCGATTGTGGAAGCTGATGAATCTCAATCTACAGCTGAGCTGGCAGCAGCTTTTGATGTTAGCATCAAAACAATATTGATCCATTTGCGACAGATTGGCAAGATAAAAAAGCTTGATAGATGGGTGCCCCACGAACTTAACGATCGCCAGCGCAACGTACGCGTCGAGACTTGCCTTGCGCTGCTAAACAGGCACAGAAATGAAGGAATTTTGAACCGAATTGTTACGTGCGACGAAAAATGGATTCTTTTTGACAATCGAAAGCGCTCAGCAAGTTGGTTAGATCCTGGTTCGGTACCAAAGCCATGTGCAAAACGAAAAATGACCCCTAGAAAGGTGATGGTCACAGTTTGGTGGTCTAGTGCTGGTGTGATTCATCATAGCTTTTTACAAAACGGCGAGAGCATTACTGCAGATGTGTACATTGAAGAACTGACCACAATGATGGCGAAACTCGCACGTCTGCAACCAGCTTTGGTCAATCGGTCGTCTCCACTGCTACTTCACGACAACGCGCGACCCCATACTGCACAACAGACCGTCTCTAAGCTGCATGAGTCGGGTTTGGAAGCTCTCCCTCATCCGCCATACTGACCAGATCTTGCGCCTACCGACTATTACTTTTTCCAAAATTTGGACAACTTTTTAGCGGGAAAAAAATTCAATTCCCGAGAGGCAGTACAAAACGCCTTTGAAGAGTTTGTTGTCTCCCGTCCTGGTGATTTTTTCAAGAAGGGCATCCATAAACTGCCCCAGCGTTGGCAAAGATGCATTGATTGCAGGGGTGATTACTTTGAATAAAAGAGATAAATAAGTTCGAAAAAAAAATACTTTAACTTTTTTCAAACAAAACGGCAATTTCATAGGTAAAGACCTAATATCTCAGTCAGTCAGTCAGTCAGGACTTTGAATTTTATATGTATAGGTTGTGGTTTATGATTTTTCTTATATTATTTTCTTTCAATCGGTAGATATTATTTTGGTTGTGTTTTTTCTTGAAAATAATATTATTCATCGGTTTGTTTTTTTGGGAATGTATCTTTTATTATGGAAAGTAAACGTCAATTTTCCTGAGAACTCTTTTCTGTTCCAGATCTACTGTTTACCGCAATTATTGTTCAGGAATCATTCACGAATTTAGTTATTATTTGGCGATAATTCTTATTTAGTGTAGTTGAAAGTATCATTGAAATTCAATCGACTGAAACTTTTGCATTTTGGTATAGATTAGTAAGAACGGGTAAGATTGGAATCGATACTATGTACACTAATAGGTTTAGATTTTTTTTGATGGAAATATTGTAAAACACTTATATAGCTCAAGAAAATGTAAATAAATGAGTACCTAAATAAAAAAATGAATGTGCTTTAGACCACACGACTGAAGTAAATAAAATGTACGCTATTTTTTATATTTTGTATAAACTCATGTTTAAACCTAATGTCTTGTAAACTCAGTTTACCAATAAATGAATCTTGAATCTTAATCTCATTTTACCGGACATACCAACATAATAATACAAATTTTTAACTTTGTTATGTTGACAATAGTGATCTACGTGAACCAACAACTTTCAACTTCCGTTCGCTTCGTCAGCTTACTCCCCTAGTCAAGAATGCGTAAATAAGTTTCACTTCAAAAATCGCTTCTTCCGTTAGCGAGCTACGATACCACACACAGACACAAATACACACGTCAAACTTATAACACCCTTATTGAGTTTTGGCGGGAATGCGAAAAAGATTGCGTCACCGCATTGTATTATTATCCAAAACTTGGGTTATTTTCAGTGTTAGTGCATAAAGTTGGTGGCATTCTATTCGTTAAGTGCTGGATTACAGGCGTGAGTGTGGGAAAATGGTATAATGATGGTGAAACGTTTCATTCCGTGTTGTTTCCAAAACTCCATAGAAGCTTCAAGTAAAGTTGCCTTCACTTTACTAGGAGTATGACTTTGACTTGACTTGATGACTTCGACTGTGACTTGACACATATTTGCGTGAAATATCATTAACTAGATAAATTATTAATTACTTGACACTGGCTAAAAACACAAAAGTGTGGAGCCAAAACATAAAAAACGCCCCTATTCTTTTTTTTTTTTTTTGTTTTGATTTGGCTCCACACTTTTGTGTATTTAGCTAGTGTCAAGTAATTGATAATATCTCAAGTTAATTAATATCATATAGTGTGTCAAGTCAAGTTACAGTCCAAGTCATCGTCATCATCAAGTTAAGTCATAGTTTAGTCTAGTCAAGTCATACTCCTAGTAAAGTGGTGGCAACTTCCCAGCGTCAAGTAATTGATAAATTATCAAGTCAATGATATTTCACGCAGATATTATGTGTCAAGAGTTAAGTAAATCACATTCCAAGTCATCAAGTCATACTTGTAGTAAGGTGGTGGCAACTTTACTAGAAGCTTCTATGGAGTTTTGGAAACAACACGAAAAGAAACGTTTCACCATCATTATACCACTTTCCCACACTCATGCCTGTAATCCAGCACTTAACGAATAAAACGCCACCAATTTTATGCACTAACACTGAAAATAACACAAGTTTTGAAAAATAATACAATGTGGTGACGCGATCTTTTTCGTTTTCCCGCCAAAACTCCAACACCCATATTATTTTCATCGGGGAAAAATTGTTTTTTATTTGGTGATAACTTAAACGGCCAGTGATCAACTAACCAATAAGTATTTATACGTGTTTAAAACTTCTCAACATTCCAAATATCAGCTACAAACTCAAATCAATTCCGCGAAGTAATTCAGTGAATGTTAATTATAACCCAGTTCGGTAATTCATGATATTGCGTAACGTGAAGCAAATACATTACTTGGATGTTCCCGAGATATTCTCCATCAATCCTTAATGATATGAAGACGGGAATAACAATGAGAAGATGAGCGCGTGGTATACATACACTAGAATACGTCCCGTTTCACCCGCAATTTACCCGTTACTCCGCGACTAAATCTCAATTTACCGGGATAAAAAGTATTCTGTATTAAGCCTAGTATTATAAGAAACCAATGTGCAAGATTTCTTCTAAATCGGTTCAGCCGTTATGATGTAAAACCAAACAAACAACCAGATAATGTTTTAATTATTGAAAAAATCATTCCGATTTTACCTAAATGGACTTAAAAAATTAAGAAGGTTAGCAAACTTTACTTCATATTTTCACTTTAAATCACACATTCCGTTCAAAAAAAGGGATTTAACCGACTTCAATCCTAATGAGAACATCATCAATGTAGTCGAAATCGATATACGCATTATTAAGTATAACTCAAACACTACTTCAGACACGGGACGCTCCAGCTTTCAAATAAACAAAATCATTAAAATCGGTTCCCCCAGTCGAAAGTTCTGTAGTTACAAATACAAAAAAATTAAAATAAATACCGTCGAATTGATAACCTCCTACTTTTTTAGAATCGGTCAAAAATATAATTATGTTATGTAGAAAAGTTTATCCAAACACCAATATTTAATACTATACCTTCAAAAGCTAAGAACTTCCCATATATTCCGTTTCTTAAGTACATAGATTTCTGGAACACGATTCGGCAAAGTAAATATAATCTTGGAAACGTGCCTACTAGAAGCTTGTAATTTCAACCAAGTATAGAATTTTAAAATGAATTATTGATTCATCATAAGGCTAAATACCTACTGATGGAACCCTTCTCTTACATGGACAGAAGGCCCGTGTATAGGCAATAATAAATCATATTTGTGACATTTCACGCAGCGCCATCTAGCCCCAAACTAAGCAAAGCTTGTACTCTAGGAACCGGATACTTTTAATACTTGATACTTTTGTTTGTAAATACATACACAGAATACGAACTCCCAAAAACAGAACAAACATCGATGATTTGATGCTTTTTTTTGGTGGCAGCTGTTCTCGTAAGCCAGTTGTCGCTAACCCTAGTCAGAAGCGGGCTAAGAATTCTGGCACCATAGAGCTACTAGACGATCATGTAACTCGATTGCAACCAATAGAAGCACTTGTATGGATTTGACAGTTTCAATGCGCAGCTTATATACATTGTTACTATGGATACTTTTAAATTAGGAATGAAATTTCGCGATTTTCGATTGCAATTAAAGTTCCGTGAACACCCCCAGATCTTGCGTACACGAAGAGAAAAAGAACACAAGTTCCGAGATCGCAAAAATAAAATTAGGCATATTATAATCTGTGATATGATTCCCGGAAAACGAAAGCAAATTAATAAAGCTTTTAGCTTAAAAGCAGAAAAATTGGAATTATGCTAAAATTTTGAGATCAAAGAGGACAGCTAGTATTTAAATTAGAGGTAGATTTATTTTAATGACGTAATCCTATTTTAAGGGATTTTATTTCAGGAAATCGCTTATCTACTTTAAAAACGTCCAAATGGTGGTCTAATGTATCCTTGAAAATAATTATACTAATTGATAAATGGCGAAGAAAAGCGTGTTTTTTTTTTTTTTTTTTTTTTTATCTAAAAGTGATTTATTGCTTAGCGACCATATCGCACAATCTGTTATATAAAAAAAAAGTTTAAGCTACGTTCTAGAGAAACATTGATCTGAGTTTCGGCGGGAAAACGAAAAAGAACTCGTCAGCGCATTGTATTATTTTCCAAAACTTGTGTTATTTTCAGTGTTAGTGCATAAAATTGGTAGCATTTTATTCGTTAAGTGCTGAATTACATGCATGAGTGTGGGAAAGTGGAATAATGATGGTGAAACGTTTCTTTTCGTGTTGTTTCCAAAACTCCATAGAAGCTTCTAGTAAAGTTGCGACCACCTTACTACAAGTATGACTTGATGACTTGGAATGTGACTTACTTAACTCTTGATACATAATATAATAATTTATCAATTACTTGACACTGGCTACATACACAAAAGTGTAGAGCCAAAACATAAAAAAATATATATCGGCAGGATCGGTTTGTGGGTAGGTTGCAACCTATATAACTATAGGCCTTCAGCATGTCCACACCGCGCCGTGTCTGGAACAAGAATGCCCCGTAGCACACCGATCGATCCCTTTATATAGCCAGACAGGTAGGGGCGCCATGACAGTTGCCGGTGCTGCCACTGTAATAAATTTAATGCCACCACAGGGTAAATTACGGTGCTCGATCGCTGTGCATAGAGTTTATAACTGGACGTAGCCGCCGTCATATATTAATAGTCAATTATTGTTTTATTGCTCTTTCAAAATACATGCAAATCTAACTTCTATTGATACACAATAGAGAATCGAGTATGTGAGTATGTGAGAGTGTACATGCGTCAACTTCACTGAACTGATGATTAGATAACTGAACAGGGCAAAGTTCACGAACTCTGAATGGGCTGAGTTTGGGTAAAACGCTGAATATTTTCGAACAAATTTCTTCAAAGTCACGACAATTACTCGTTAAATATTCAACTGTTATGAAAAGTAAACCCGAAAATGAGGTTATAACCTTCTTGTGAAAATCAATGGGACGACAAGTGTATGAAAAGATGCCAAGTGGGCAACGCCAATATTTTTGTCTCCACCTTTCCTCCAATAAAAGCACACAGGAGGTACCAAAAATTTTTTTTAGGTTGTGATTTTCTATTAGAGCTATTGCTGTTAGATTTTAAACAAAACAAACTTTCTGTGCTAAAAGCCCCTCAGAACTCAAGATTATTGTAACACAGATCGACAGCCACCATGATTGGTTGAAAGTCTCGTCCATGATTGGACAGACCTTTCAGACAGTTTTGCCAACCCGTAAAGCAGTTAGTTATATTTGAACAAAAACTAAGAATAAATTAACGAAAGTATACCTACTAACTAGAGAAATTACCAATTACTTGATACTGGCTAAATACACAAAAGTGTGGAGCCAAACCAAAACAACAAAAAAACGAGTGTGCTTTAAACCACACGACTGAAGTAGAACTTCTTTAGTTTAGCTATCTTGATAATATTGTAAATTGTCAGTATACCGGACGTACCAACAGAATAATAAATTTTTTTAAGTTTGTTATGTTGACAATGGAGATCTAGTCTGTTGGTCTTTTACAGATTACACCATGGTGAATGCACACAAGAACTGCATGATCTCATTCTCCCATAACCATTCCACTACCGGACTACTAAACGCTCGGCTAAGCGCCATCCTTTCGTGGTCGAAATACCACCCATTCGTACCAAGCGATTTGATTCCAAATTGTTAATTAGAAATGGAAAAGGAATGTAATGCCCTGCCAGCGTCTGTTTCCGGCCAAATATGACCCGGGTGTGTTCAAGAGAAGAGTGAATAAGTACTTGGCTAGCATGCTACACCGTCGATCGTATCGTCACTTCCATCAGGTGAGAGCGTGGTCAAATGCTAGACAAGTTTGAAGTAAATAAAAAAATGAAAAAAACAACTTACGTTCACCTCGCATTCACAGCTTCCTCTCCAAATCAAGCGTGTATAAATAAGTTTTACATAAAAACGTGGTACTTTGTTGGTTTGATGAAGGCACTTTCTTCAATTCGAAATAACACAACAAATAAATATCTTCACCGAATTGTTCTCTAAGGAATTGTTCTTACTGTTCTATTAAATTAGACTTGGCCTCGATTCGAACTAGATAAAAGGAAGCTCGAAACGTACAGCCACGAGGACGTTAACCTTTGTCATATCACCTTATGTCGATGCCCAGCCGATGCTGGGCGGTACAAACGCGGACGGTACAAAATACGTCTTGCGTTACATGCAGTGGTCTCGATTTTTCGGTATTTCTACCGATATGAGCTGTGTTCTACCGAAATACCGAAATGCAATGTTTTTTCCACTATTTCCGAGAATAATAATAAGAATGAAAATAAACGGAAATTCTCCCAATTTTTCTACCAGTGGTAGAAAAATCGGACTCCCGTTTACTATTTCATAGAAATAGAAATAGTCATAGAAATATAACGCACGAGCGGCGCCATCGTCTTAGATCGAAGTCGTTACGCTACTGTAAGAATTGTAATACTGTGTTTATACTATCTAATAACAACTATACCTTTACATTTTAATGCATTTTGATTATATTTATCAAAAAGAATTGCTGTCTTCAAAAATGAATGTTCATAAACTCAATAAAAGTTCTATGCCAATGACATAGCAAGGTTGGTAAAAGTGAAAAAGATCAAATTTGCCTACTTTTTGGGGAAAATTACATCAACTTGCAACATTTTTCATACGTTTGTGTGCGTTTCAGTGTACCGATGTGCCGCTTATGCGTACATTAATAGTGTTTTTGCTTCAATTGTGAACGAAATTTTGGGAGAAACTATCACTCTGAGAGGTTTGTTTTCCTCTAAGGTTGTAGTTGTAAATACTACTCCCATCAGTTTCTATAATATTGCGACTTTTGCGTTGTCGTGCGTAACGCATGAATGTCGCAATCCCAGATATTGCAACTTAATGTTAGGTTTTTATAGTTAGTAGAAGACCCCTGATGTTTCAGTTAACTTTCGTTTTCTAGCACTAACTGTAAATTATCCGAGTTTACCCAATACTACCATAGTTTTTCTCCATAATTGTATATTATTGTAGATAACTGGTAGAATACTTAGATCATTTTTGTTTGTATATATAGAATACATGTATACCAATACACAGACACAGAACAAACAAAGCACAATTCAATAAATCACACAAAGCTTATCCTGGGTAGGAATCGAAACCACAACCTATAGTTCAGAAGGCAGGGTTACTACCAACTATGCTATCAGGCCCCTCAAATTCCGCCAGGTGACGCTGTAAAGGTCGATAGAGACCAACAGCATTAGCCCGTTCAAAAAAGGCCAGTCAAGGTCAGTTGTTTTCGGGTTTTACCAAACACAACAAAAAAAAACATAGAATATAATCCTAGAAATGTAAGAAGTCTGTCGAAAAACCGTATGCCCACCTCTAGTTCTTTATAAGAGTTTTCTTTTATTCCTTTATTTCTAGGAAACAGTTTATCAAACCGGCACGTCATATCCTATTGTACGTTCGATCCATTCATCACCTGATAGAACATGATTGATTGCTCGCTGCCTTGGGTCTTGGGAAAATGGGAGATAGCCTTCTGTACCTCGAATAAAGTTTCTTTATTATTAGTGGTATCCCTCGTGAGTTTAAACTATATACCTGAACGTAACGCGTTGACACGTAAATTGAAATTAGATCTATATTATGTACACCTTATTTCTTACACCTTTGGGTTTAATTAAGTAATATTAACGATACCTAAGTTGAATTTTGACTTTGTAAGCTCAGTTGGGCTGATGAGATCGGGAGATATTATAACGACAGTGCTGAGTAGATATTTTTTCCGAATATATAGGTGTTCAAATAATTATATACGTTTAGGTTCAAATAAATTTTATTCTCAAATAAGACAAAAAAGTCACTTCCATGAGAACATAGTTAGACTTCAAAATTTCAATACAAGAAAATTCGTCGTCTCTTTAAATAATGTAGGTATAGTAACATAAATACGTGCTTAAGTAACATTACAATACAACAAGATTTAAAATGTTTACTTCGGCAACTTCGTAAGGTATTACGTCAAATGCTTCTTCAATGCGTTAAATTTTTTTTTTTTTTAATATATTAGTAGTAAATGGTTTGTATATGTAAATACATTTTTACTTAGCATATGTTAGTTTTTGTGGATTTCACGTCAAACCCTCGAAACAAAGGACGATTGTTAGTTGCTAACTACACACATATCACATGGTAAACCACCAAGCAGACACTCCATTGTTATTCAGTGCAGTAATGAATTTTCATACAACTTTACAGCACTGTTTGCTCTAACCCTGTAAAGTGCAGCTTTGTACACACTAATAAGGTTAATAATAATAAAATTAAAGCGTCGCTAAAAGAATTTCAGCAGTTGATTTTAGGATTGGTGCTGCATTTTACAGAGTTAGATCAAATCGAATTGGTCTTGCGTTGAATCCTGATGTGTTCCGGTTTGAAGGGCACTGTAGCTAGTGAAATTACTAGGCAAATGAGACTTTATGACCTGATCTCACAGTCTAGTAATCTTATTACTAGATTGTGCTGTCTCAAGATGACGTGCGCAATGCAGTGTCATGCGAAACTATACATTAAAGTTCCGAGTGACACTGCAACTGTTATGGGCAGCAGTATCGCTGAACATCAGGTTAGTGGTTAGCTCGTCACGTCATTCAACTTAAAAAACAAATCATACTTATCTACGTTTCGGATTCCATTAAAGATTCAAGCTCCAAGGTCTTGTCAGCGTGTTTTCCTCAGATGTAGGAACTTTTCTCCTTCCCTGGGAAGATTAAATCCATCCGTGACACGGGCCCGTCCGCAGCGGCTTCCATGATGGATTACAGGCGGCCTTCCTAAAGGATCCTCGCACAGCCCGGGATAAAATATAGCAGTGGACTGCTGTGATATATACTCGGATAAACAGTAGCTTAACGACTTAAGATAAAGTGCAAGATTTCTTATATAAGATATACATCTACAAAAATCACGCTAATTTATCGCAATTGTTTTTGACAGCCTCTGTGGTGTGGTGGTTGAGCAGGTCGGCTCATAGCCCCGAGGCTGCGGGTTCGATTCCCGCGGCACGACAAGTATTTGTGCACAGAAAAAAAAGCGCAAATACTTGTTCTGAGTTTGGGAGTTATGGGACCACGGTCTTCGTAGTTCCTGGGTCCCTAGACACAGGGAATCTTAGTTAGGGTCCAGGATCTATGCATGTGATCGTTGGGTATTATTATTATTAGGTTCATAGGGACTATCGTGGTTAATTTAAGTATGTCTTACCAATTTGTTATTCATTTACAGCCTTATTAATAAACGGGTATTAGTCTCGGATTAGTTACTTCAGCTTTTGTCTTTTTTTTGCTACTGGAATATTTAGCTGGATTGAAAGAGACAAAAGATGATGTAACTAGTCTAAAGCTAGTTCGTTTTTATTAATAAGGCTGTTAATGAATTTTCATTCACAACGGAACGAAAGGGTCTAATTGTAAATCTTTTGATTTTAACTTTGACTTTGACTTTGACTTTAATGAATGTGCATGGGAATGTCACATGCATGGATGTATTCTCTACATCCACGGGTTAAACGTAGGCTTATTAAAATTGAATATATTAAAAAATACTGGCTAATTGTGGGTTGGTGGATGGCAAATGTTCCTTAAGTAATCCTTAATAATGCGTATTTCGATTTTGACTATATTGATGATGTTCTCATTGGGATTGGATTAAAACCTTTCACAGGGTAAGCAATGCATTGGTGATGCCTCCTTCGGTGTTACAGATGTCCGTAGGCAGTGACCTTCCCATCAGGAGGCTGTATGCTTGTTTGCTCCCATTAACATAAAACAACCTTTTTTAAAAGGCATTATATCTTCTACTATATAAAAATAAGTCGGGTTTTCCTTCCTGACGCTATAACTCCAGAACGCACGAACCGATTTCCACAGTTTTCCGTGAGGTTTATAGCAAATAAAATTCAGGAAAAATTCAGGACAAACCAACATTTTAAGTAGATGGCGCCTGTGTGTGTATATTATAAAATGTTTAATAAATAAAATTCCACCCGAGCGAAGCCGGGACGGGCCGCTAGTGATATATACTTATTTGTAGAGATTTTTTAAACCCACCGGTCTCGTTATAACCCCGCACGCGGCGGCGATATATCTCAAGATACGCCCGCACGGGCACGCGCTATCGACGCAGGATGACGCCCGCCTTATTATATAAAGTGGAAGTTTACTCCCGGATTGGAAGCAGGAAGTTTGTGTGACTGCATTATTTTGATACACGTAAAAAGTATTTGTTGATTGTTCGTTGGTTGTACGTAAAACAAAAGAATTATCCTCGTCTGCACTAGACATCTGTTAAGTTCACACTTATCTCTCGAGGGCGTACCCAAATATGTTTCAGTCGTCTTAGGGGTAAGTGCGAACTTAGGAGCTATCAAACATTAGTGCAGGCGGGCTAATGCCGCTAATGCAAAAGTAAATTTTAGCTTAGATTAATATTAATACCTCAAACTCAAAGTGGTCTAACCCGAATTGACTTTTTATTAACAGACTTTCAAAAAGGGTCTATTATGTTACTATATGTGTACTATGTACAAAAAGGGGTACTATGTTCGTCTGTATGTATTTTTTGTGTATATTCATCGATACTTTCGCCAATAGTGAACCGTTTAAATTTTTTTTTTATTTCGCTAGGGTATACTCCTGAAGTTGTCCCATTATCCAGGAAAAACTGACTTGAAACGTGTGCCTTAATTTATGGATGACCCCTTATTAAGAGTGAACATATATAAAAAAGAGGTTTTTTTTTGGTTTTTATAATAACACCCAACGATCACATACCTACATAAATCCTGGACTCTAACTAGGATTCCCTGTGTCTAGAGATCCAAGAACTACGAGAACCATGGTCCCACAACACCCAGACTCAGAACAAGTATTTGCGCATTTCTTTTCTGTGCAGAAATACTTGTCCTAGTGCGGGAATCGAACCCGCCACCTCGATATTTTGAGCCGACCTGCTCAACCACCACACCACAGAGGCTGTTAAATTCATCAGGGTTCACCGTTTACCATATTGTTGCAGACATAGAGAAACAGTTCTCGGTGCACCCAGCGAATGCTACGGCGTGGCGCGGGCAGCCCTACGTCTTGACGTGCGACATCTCGTCCGGACCCCCCGCCGCGATCTCCTGGCTGCGAGATGGGGGCCCTTTAACTGAAGATAAACGGTAAAGTTCTATATACTTCATCTAAAATTAATGTAGTCAGTCTTTATTTCAAAAATATACTGTGCTTTAGACCACACGACTGAAGTAAAACTTCTTTAGTTTAGCTCCATCTATCGGCCGGTATAACTTTGTTTTTGCTTTGTTTTATGTCGTCATCTTGTTGTAAATTGTCATTTTACCGGACATAATATCAACGTAATGATACAAATTTTTAATTTTGTTATGTTGACAATAGAGATCTATGCGAACCAACTTCAACTTCCGTTCGCCTTCGCATTCACCAGCTTACTAAGCGTGCGTAAGAAGTTTTAATTAATCGAATACAGTGATTGATTCCAAACCACGCGTGGCAATAACTTTTAATAATTTACTTGATACTATGCCATTTGATTTGAAAAATTAAAAATGTAAATTCGTTTTTGCTGGCTTGAATTGTATTTAGTTAACCCACAAGTCAAAATTAATTATTTAGGTGGCGTTGTATATATTTATTAATACATATTCTTTGTTCCAGGTATCATCTTCTGAATAACCAACTGATCATCACACAAGTTAAAGACGAGGATGCTGGACTATACAGGTAAGTTAACTAATAAACACTGCCTAACAGTGGTTAAATAGCTACTAATCAGAGATTTCATTTAGGTACCAATTGATCATTTTATGAATGAAATCTCTGCTTGAGCACCGATCGATGACTGAGCATCATTCTGCAATACGGACCTTAGTGTTTCTCTTGTTTTATCTTTAAATATTTGACAGCCTCTGTGGTGTGGTGGTTGAGCAGGTTGGCTCATAGTCCGCTTGCAGCGGGTTTGATTCCCGCAACAGGACAAATATTTGCACAGAAAAAAAGCGCAGACTTATTATGAGTCTGGGACCATGGTCCTCGTAGTTCCTGGATCCCTAGATAGGGAACACTAGTTAGGGTCCAGGATTTATATATGTTATCGTTGGGCGTTATTTTTATTTTTTTTTTCAAATTTGATAGCAACAAAATACAGAGTGACTATTCTTCCGCTGCAGATTGTTTATAAGTAAGGTTGATATAACTAATCTAGGTACATATGACCTTTAGTTACGACCACTACCTACTTTGCTCTGACTAAATACATTTATATGAAAAAACCTAAGCAAATACAAATGTTTATTATATGAATATATTTCCTACAAGAGATTCTTGTTATTAAAGATCAAAGAGAGACTTGTAAATGTAATAAGCCTTATTCGTGGGTTGTACAAGCGTTCTTTAGAACTTAACTATCATTTATGATGATATTTTGAATGTGCGTTGTTTACTTTACCCTCTACCATAGATGGTTTTTTCTCTAATCTCTGCCTTCTACAAACACTCTTTAGGAGTTTTGGCGGGAAAGCGAATAAGATTGCGTCACCGCATTGTATTATTTCCCAAAACTTGTGTTATTTTCAGTGTTAGTGTATAAAATTGGTGGCATTTTATTAGTTAAGTGCTGGATTACAGGCGTGAGTGTGGGAAAATGGTATAATGATGGTGAAACGTTTCTTTTCGTGTTGTTTCCAAAACTCCAAAGAAGCTTCAAGTAAAGTTGCCACCACTTTACTAGGAGTATGACTTTGACTAGACTACGACTTCGACTGTGACTTGACACATATTTACGTGAAATATCATTAACTTGATTAATTATCAATTACTTGACACTGGCTGTGACACAAGAGTGTGGAGCCAAAACATAAAAAATAATAACACTCTTTAGGCGAAGGTTCTGACAGGTGTCATTGATTGGGTTGACTGTCATTTGTTTTGATTATACTCTACTTATAATTTCATCTTCTTTCTTGATTCAATGGGTAAGTGCCTATAAAATTGACATTGACAGGTGGTGGTTGAGCTCACAACCCGGAGGCGGCGGGTTCGATTCCCGCGGTAGGACATGTATTTGTGTACAGAAAAAAGCGCAAATACTTGTTCTGAGTCTGTATAGTAATAATAATAATATTAATATTAATAACGCCCAACGATCACATACATAGATCCTGGACCCTAACTTGGATTCCCTGTGTCTAGTCCCACAACACCCAGACTCAGAACAAGTATTTGCGTTTTCTTTTCTGTGCACAAATACTTGTCCTGCCGCGGGAATCGAACCCGCCGCCTCCGGGTTATGAGCCGACCTGTCCAACCTCCACACCACAGAGAATGTGATACTATGGTCCTCGTAGTTCCTGGATGCTTAAAAATAATAAAATAATAAATAACAATAATGTTTTCATTTTCTATATCACATTAATATAATAAAGGCGAAAGTTTGTATATGTGTATGTTTGTTACTTCTTCACGCTCAAACGGCGGAATGGATTTGGATGAAATTGAAAACCAAGATAGCTTATACACTGAATTAACATATAAGCCACATTTTATTCCGGAAAAATGAAACGTTCCCGTGTGATGAGCAAATAATGGAAAAATAAAATTATCTGCATGTGAAACCGCGGGGCACAGCTAGTCATAAATATATGTGAAATCATTTTCTCTCCAGATGTAGAGCAACAAATGCCTATGCGAACAAGAGCAGAACAAGCCATGGGGGAAGGCTTCAGGTGGAAGACGCACCGGAAGACTTGAAGACTGCCTTCTTGCCGGTCCATCAAGAGAGCACCATGCTGGTGCCACGGGGAAGCCGGGTGGTGCTGCCCTGTCTTGTTGTTGGAAACCCTAAGCCTGTGGTAAGTTAAGAAACTGGGTTTGGGCCGTTGCTGGGATAAGAGGATCGACTGGAACTTCGGACTGGGACGTCCATTGGAAGAGTTGACCTTAAGGAAAGTCGCGGCCGTTTTGGCTTACCTGCAAAGGGTACGTTGACCTCGCCGTTGAGGACGGTTTCCTTATTGTATTGGGCTAGTATCGTAAAACGGTACTTGAACCAGAAGTACTAATCCGAAGATCCTAGAGCAACTGATACTATAGTTGCGATAAGATAGAAGGGCTAGTCCGACGATCCTTTTTTTTGAGGGGGGGAATTGCCCTCGCACTTCTCTGCCACCACAGGTAGGCTGTGGCAGAGTGTATGTGGGACTCAAACCCACTAAAACCCCCGTGATCCATCCGCCACCAGGATGGGGCTAGTCCGACGATCCTAGAGCAACTGATACTACAGTTGCGATAAGATAGAAGGGCTAGTCTGACGATCCTAGAGCAACTGATACTATAGTTGCGATAAAATTGTCTGGGTTGTCCAAGTCGACAACATTGGAACCCGTAACACACCTCCATTCTATTCCAGTTGATCTGGGAGATGACTCCTCCGGGCACGCGGACCGGTGAGCTGGAGTCAACCGAGGAACTGCTTGTGATGCCGACCATCGAGGTTGACCAGGAAGGAGTTTACGTCTGCCGCGTGGAAGGGAATAAAGACCTCGTTAAGGTGAGAAAGAGACAAATATATCCTTCCATGTAGTATAGGTTAGACGTGTCCCGGTGTTTAACTGGCGTTTTTCTATATTACTATGAAAATTAGTAAATTATGCCGGCTTAGGGAAAATCCAGGGATTGGGTAGCAGCATTTCCCTTGATCCATCTTCTGCGTCCACCAAGCTGCCTGCGAAGCGAGGTCATCATGGCAAATCCCAACTATTGATAAGTGACTAAAGTGGGGTTTTAGGGGGAAGGCCTGAGACGTCTTCCGTATGATAATGGTAATTAGTGGTATCCATTTAATGCTATAAAAATAAATTTGAAAAAAAAAATGGCATTACTGTTAATGAAAACTGCTTGGCCATGAATATACCATGTTGAGATTTAGAAAATATTACATGATTTAAATGTGATAATTTATACACACATTAATAGGGTGATAATTAATTATATACATTATAATTATATAAGTAGGTATGTATATTATATATCACATTTTATAATTAACTATATTATATGTAATATTTTTATTATTTTTCTCATATAAACTTATTTTATTCTAATATCATTTACTGCACCGCTACCTTTTTTTTTCTTGGACATTTGCTATGCTGCATAGCATGAAGTCCTCCTTGTTCATTATTTTGTGCTAAACTATAAATAATTAAATAATAAGGAACGCAATATTTTGGAATATAATATCAATGTATCATTAAAACTTTTGTTTTGAAAGTGATTAACTCATTGCTCTCGGAAGACCTCTTGGAGATAACTTCTGCACCCAGATTTAGGCAGTTAGATAATGTACCCAGAAACGTACGTTCCAGTAACGATATATAACTGGTAAACAAAGATTGCATGGAACAAACAAACAGACAATATTTTACTTTATATTAGTTGGGATATAGATTTGCTAATTAATACTTTATGACTTTAAAGGATTTATTTTAAAGTTTAACATTATATTAATTGAAGAGGTTAGAACAAAAAGGGTTTAACTGATTTTTTTTTTTCACAAAATTACTTATGGATATATCGTTGGATTCAGCGTGAAATTATCTACAATAATACATTCTCAAAATACCGAAATGAGGCTTAAATCTCGAGATTTTGAATCTAAAAACTTTTTATCTGTCACAGGAATACAGTTCGCTTAGCATAAAAACATTATTATATTTATTTTATTATATTATATTTTTACAGTAATTGTATGAATTAGTATATATAAAATACTATATTTAGTATTTTTAAATAGAATTAAAACATTTTCAAGCAACTGAAACTTACATGAACATTTTCTATTACCTTATAAGCACTCTACATTAAAATGAGGCCGTTGAAGTTTAAAGTCAATTTTATCGAAACTATCAATTTGACAGTTAAACCCTTTTTATTCTCAACTCTTCAATTATTAGTTAGATTAGTTGTAGGAAGATTATAAGATCGTATATTCCTAATATTAATTTTTTTTTAAAGTTCAGATAGAATATACGTATGAAAAATGCAATGACACTTGTTAATTTTTTTTATCTGTATATAGCAAAATATTGGGAGAAGCCACTGATTCCTGTAAATTTCCTATAAAAACTAGTTCGGAAATTTAAAGATTCATTAATATAATAATAAAGTAAAATTTTTGTATTTTTGTATTGATTATGCATAAAATACTATATTGTTTTGAAGATAAAAATATTTCATAGCTTTCAATAATAATAATATTTCTTGTGATTTCCTTTACAATCATACTAATATTATAAACGTGAAAGTTTGTATGGATGAAGTTTGGAATATAGACATTATAGAATGGATTTACATTTAAGCTACTTTATATTCGCGGGTGAAACCGCGGTTCCAGCTAGTTTCTTATAGTTACGATGCTGCTTTATTACTGAGCCGCACCGATAACCTATCATTGCGGACATCAACAAGAACCACGGCGATCTCAGCCGACAAGTACCTACTACAGCTATTGCCTGTGATCTCCAGTTTTCAACACAGTACCTTAATGAGGGACTCCAAAGCCCAAGGTTTGTTAAACTGTGACCAGGGTTTTAGGTGGTTTCTGCAAAGTTCGTCTAGGTAGGTACCACCGCTTTGCCAGTTATTCTGCCGTCAAGCAGTAGTATGCAAGCACTACTGTATTCCGGTTTGAAAGGTATTGTAGCTAGTGAAATTATAGATTGTGCGGGCAAATGAGACTTTATGATCTGATCTCACAGTCGAGTAATGTTATTACCAGACTGTGCTGATGTCTCAGGATGATGTGCACAGTGCAGTGTTACGCGAAACTGTATATTTTTGAGTTCCGAGTGACACTGTCTGTTATGGGCGGCCGTGGCGCTTAACATCAGGTGAGCTCGTCACTTCATTCACTAACAAAAAAATGGGGCCTTACCGCGTAAGTCTGGTGGCGATGGTAATCGTGTTCTCTCTTGCTCGCACTCGTGGACTTGTTAATTGGCGCGTGCAGGATAGCAGGCGAAGCCGATGTCCAGAACAGCTACCCGGTAGGGGCGCTGGCCTGTGACCAATCAAAGTTTCGTGATCACTCCGATCACGAAACTTTGATTGCAATGCAACATGAGAAATTTCCATACTAACTATGCACATAAACTGCGTATTTAAACTGTCAAATCCATACAAATTTGTGTTTCTATAGGTTGCATTCGAGTTACGTAATCACCTGTACCTTAACCATAGTCTGCACTTTTCAACCGACTTCAAAAAAGGAGGTTTCAATTCAAATGGTTTTTAAAAATGTTTGTTACCTCAGAACTTTCGACTGGGTGAACTGATTTTGATGATTCTTTTTTTTTATTTTAACGACACGGGTGACACCGTGAGGCGCAGCTAGCAGCAGATAATATATATTATACGATCACAATCTCTTCCCTCAAAAATGGTCGAGGAGAGCGATGGCTGGCGCATGCGTCAAGCTCGTGAACGGGCGCTGCTTGCGGGAGCTGGTCTGCTCGTGGTGTATACGCAAATAGAAATAAAGTCATTCATATTCCCGATATTTATATTGATAATTATAAAGTGTCCAACATTGTAAGAAAAGGAATCCCTGCTATATAGATTTTGTTAAAAGAAAGTATACTTTCTTTTAACAAAATCTATACAGCAGGGATTCCTTTTGTTACAATTAAATTTTGGACACTTTATAATTAACAATATATATAATACAACACTTTATAATTAACAATATATTATAATAAATAAATAATATTTTAAAAAAGAGCACCCAGAAATTTGCGGTAAAGCAGCATTATAAAGAAACACATTCAGGCTCCATACAAGTTGAAATCTCGTTAAAAACAAAGTATAGTGACGGCCGACGTAACATGGTCGAGGATTATCAAATGTTTTGATAACATTGTGCCTCAATTAGACCGGTCTCAACTTTTTTGTGTTAAAAACAGAGTAATAAACATCTTAATCTATAAATGTTTACGTGAAGTTTGCAGAATAAAATCATAAAAAATTGTTATTAGTGTCGACGAAGTTCTATAGTATGATTATTTATCTATTTTCTGTCGTACATACACGAGTATCATACTTAAATATACCCTACTGGTGGATATTGGCTCGAAATGCTACTCGGTTCTACTATTGTTATTTCATAGTTTTAATTAAATTATTGCCTAATGTATTTATTAATAACTGGCTGACCCTCAACGGCTTCGCGAGCGCTAATTAGGTTTTAACTTTGACGGTCAACCTACCACCCAGCTCTGTCAAACTGACATATGTCAAAATGTAGTAGTAGCTTGGCCAGCAGTTTGAATTTTTGTAAATTTTCGACTGTTTCTATTGGTAATCCCTACTTTTTTTTTACCCCCGTATTATAGTGAAAAAAAAAAAACGAAAATGCAATTGGTCAAGCGGTTTTTGGGTTTTACTGAGACTATCAAATGTATACTAATGTATGTTACTTTTGTAACATATTCATTATCTCAACTGTAATGAATTATATACATTGTAAAAGACAGTAGAAAGAAGAAAAAAAAATACATCACTGTAAAGTTTCTTGTAGCTTCTTCTTTACAGTTGTAATCCAAGCTTCGGATCAAAGTTTTCAATTCTGCATTGTGCCGGATTGCTTGCACCAGTAGTGAGAAAGAGAACTGCTTTTTTTTCAAACTCATATATTGTAATGGGCTTGCTATTTGACAATAAGCACTTTGGAATTTTATATGCTTAGTGAAATAACTTAATTTTAAGTATAGGTACTTAAAATTAAGTTATTTTAATTTTAATTTTGACTTGTAAAAGTGCTAAAATTAGCCTATTTGCAATAAAATCTTTTGACTTTGACTTTTGACTATAGATAGGCGTTCTCTTGGTTGTTTAGGGCCGACAGTTTTACTACTTGGAGATTTTCTTCTTTTTATAACGCACGTGTTCAAGAAAGTGTTTTTGAAAATCTAACCCAACAAGGTGATAAAGATTGTATTATAAAACACAAGTGAAACCATAGGCTGCTTCTAGTCTTTATATAAAAAAATATGAACATCATTGCTTCAAGATAGCAATAAATTGCGACGGTGATTTTGACCGAATAAAATAAATAAAAGCTTTTGGCGGTTAGAAATAAGTATATTGCGTTATCCTAGATCTAAAATATTGGCGATATTAAATATATATATACCTTTTTTTCAAATAGATAATATGTAAATTGTAATTTAAATTACCATATCATGGTGGTGATTATTAAAAAAATTAATAGAAATTAGATATAATTTTGATAATTAACAGACTTATTTAACATATTTTATATCCAATATGGATTTTTTAAATGTGTAAATTGTGTCGGCGTTTTCTTTTAAAATATATAGTAACTAATAGCTGTTGACTGTTAGATTATAGGTATATTATGGATTATCGTCGTAAATATAGGCGTTAAACATATATTTTTGCCTCAATTTTTTATATTGTATATCTGTAAATCGTTATTTAATATATTGGTGGCGATTATCTGTTCGATAAATTACTAAACTTCGATATTAATTTACTAATTCATACTTATAATTAACATATTTGATATTATTTAAAACTATGATAATATTTTCCGCCCATAATTTTTAAAGTTTAATGAGTATTATATTTGCGTGTAGAATATTATAAAATTTTAAAAATTCATTCATTAGATCTTTGATAGCGTGATGTTGTTGAATTTTTAATGAATATCATATATTTTATCGTTTATATAATATATTGGCTGCACAAGAACGCAGTTGGAATACATTTTGGATTTTATAACTTTGTTTTGATTCCCAACTAACGCGTTAAAGTCTTTAGTACCAGGCATATTAAAAAAATCGCTTGTAGTATGAATGCTTGTGTGTCTTCTTCCATGTATCTTACAGGATGATTCTATTGTTTTGTATTGTGATTAAATTGAAGGGGTGAGAACAAAAAGGGTTTAACTGATTTTTTTCACAAATTGACTTATGGGTATCGTTGGATTCAGCGTGAAATTATCAACAATAATACATTCTCAAAATACCGAAATGAAGCTTAATCTCGACACTTTTAGTCTAAGTACGGTTTATCTGTCACAGGAATACAGTTCGCTTAACATAAAAACAATATTATATTTATTTTATTATATTATATTTTTACAATAATTGTATGAATTAGTACTATATTTAGTATTTCAAAATAGAATTAAACCATTTTGAAGCAAATGAAACTTACATAATCCTTTTCTATTACCTTATAAGCACTCTACATTAAAACGACGCCGTTGAAGTTTAAAGTTAATTTTCTTTAAACTATCAATTTGACAGTTAAATCCTTTTTATTCTCAACCCTTCAATTGTATTTTAAACCAAATAATGGAGAAAGTTCTCTATTTTGTACGTTTTTTTATGTTTGTTACCTATCTCTGACATTTGTTAACCTGTTTGGATCATATTCAGTTTGCACCCATATAAATTTCATAAAACTCTATAAATTAGATAGATCAACTTTTTATCGTGCATCGGAAGATAACAGATTTGCAAAACAAAAAGAAAATTTCATTTTTGAATATGAAACTAAAATCGTCGATATCATTGGTAGAATGGGGGCATGCGTTGCGGCTACAGAAGAAATTAATAAAAGCATTGTCTTAACGCGAAATCTTTAGGATTTTTCTCTAATTATTCTTGGACTGTATTCTATCTAATTATACTGGCCGCGATGACCTATTAATACTAGTAGGTAGCTATTACAAATTGAATTGTTGACTGCAATTTATTTTACAACAGTGAATATGTCATCACCTACTGAGAATGAAGAATTGCAAAAACTACCGAACCGATTCTGTTAAAATTTGTATGAGAACCAAGATTGTTTTTTCTACAATTTTTTGTTCATCTGGAAATACGCTCTATAGAAAAAAATATATTTTCTACGTCGGAGAGAGGATATTTTTTTATTTACAAACAAAAAAAAACTGAACAAAGAACCTACTTTATTGTCATCTGCTGAAAATAGTATATATTCTATATAAATACACAAATAAGAGATGGATGTGGATTTTTGAACTTCTTGTGCAATCAACCTTCATAAGCTCAATGGCGTGGGGATTTTCGGACATAAATTGAACTGATGCGGAATGTGAAAGAGTATAAACTAATGTAGTATTCCTTGTCCATTCTAGACATTCAACGTGACGATAGCCTTGCCCGTGAACATCACGTACCCCCCGGAGTCGAAGCAAGCGGTCACAGCCAGCACGGTGCGGTTCAATTGCACAGCCAGCGGCAGTCCACCGCCTAAAGTCACGTGGTACAAGGATGGAAACGAGTTGAAACTGTCCGGGAGGGTAAGATAGAACATAAATACTGTCAGAAATATTATTTTTTTCTGTCGATGGGTTTGCATTTGACTACATCTCACCTGATGGTAAGTGACGATGAGGTCGAAGGTGGAACACGCTTAACCAGAAATAACCTATTTACTCTTGACTTGAAGACACCCAAGTTGTATGTGGATGCAAAGTACCATAGACACCAGATAAATTATAGAATACTTATGTACATTTGTTTGTAAATATATACATAGAATAATGATAATAATAACACCCAACGATGACATGATCCTGGACCCTAAATAGGAATCCCTGTATCTAGGGACCCAGAACTACGATGACCATGGTCCCACAACACTCAGATTGAGAACAAGTATTTGCACTATTTTTTCTGTGCACAAATACTTGTCCTGGCACAGGAATCGAACCTGTGTGTGTAGTCTAAAGCATACTCTTTTTTTTTTTCAGATTGAGGTTGTGCCATTTGCTGATGACAAGAGCCTTTTACAGCTCCTGATTAGAAGTGTCACATCAAGGGATGCTGGTAATTTATTTTTATTTTTAAATTTGACTTTTTTATGTTAGTTAATGATGTGACGAGTTAGTCGTCCACCTGATGTTAAGTGACACGGCTGCCCATAATAGAACAGTGTCACTCGGACTTCCAAAATATAAGGTTTCGCGTGACACTGCACTGCACACATCATCGATGCTGAGACATCAGCACAGTCTGGTAATAACATTACTCGACTGTGAGATCAGATCATAAAGTCTCATTTACCCAGTAATTTCACTAGCTACAGTGCCCTTCAAACCGGAACACAGTAGTGCTTGCATACTACTGCTAGACCTAGACCCTACCTAGACGAACTTTGCTACAAAGTCCTCCCACCTAGTGAAACCTTTAACTCGCTTATGCGCAGCGTGCTTATTGTGTGGGCGCTTATTTACCTTTAAATCGCTTTTGTTGTTATTTGGCTTGCACGGTGTCCTTTATCCTTTACTAGTTGCGCCCCGCGGTTTCTCCCGCGGATAAAAAGTATTTTAATTATTTGCTAATCCAACGGAAATATTTCACTTTTCCTTGGTTCCGAATTTCATCCAAATCTATTCAGCCGTTTGAGCGTGAAGGAGTAACAAACATACACACATACAAACTTTCGCCTTTATAATATTAGTGTGATTAAAATTAAACAAAGTTATACCGACCGATAGATGGAGCTAAGTTTTACTTAGGTCGTATGGTATGAAGCACACGTTTTTCCCAGGTGTGTACCAATGTTTCGCAACCGCGGGGCCCGGGATGAAGTCGGCGTGGGCGACGCTGAACGTCACGGGCGGGGAGGCAGCCGCGCCCCGCGCCGTGCGGTGCTGGCCGGCGGGCGCTCGGGACGTGGCGCTGCGCTGGGCGCCCGTGAAGGATGTCGTGGCTTATACTGTCCAATATACTAGGCCTGGTAAGTGGTTTTGTACGAGCCAATACAGCAATTTTATACATATTATATATGCTTAGGTAAACCATAAAAGTCCGTAAATTCTTCATTATTTCATTCTGTGGGTTGTGGGTTCGATTCCCACCCAGGACAAACATTTGTATGATGAACATAGGTGTTTGTTCTGTGTCTGGGTGTTATTTATATGAATGTATTTACAAACAAAAAGTATTTAACTATTGTATCAGTTATCTAGTTCCCATAATACTTGCTTAGTTTGGGGCTAGATGGCGTTGTGTGAGATGTCTTTATTTATTTATTCTTTACTTAAGCGAGTCGTCGCTTAACCACCGTCGCGCGCTAATGTGTCCATTCTAACTAGTGCGGCTCAAACACCGAAATGCGCGTAGACTTCCTTTACAACAAATATAACTATCAGAGCAGTGCAGTGGTTTGCATTTACAATGACCAACGGTCCGCAGTCTACGACGAAAGGCCCGTACAGGTTTGGTCAAATAAACATGATCGCAAATAAAAATAAAGTAATTGATGTTCTCAATAATTTATATAGTGTCCAAAAATTTAAGAAAAAAGGAAAAATATTGTTTATAATATGTAAGTAGTATATTAAAAAAGAGCACGGTCCCAGGAGACTGTGGTAAAGAAGTATAAAAAAATAAACATAATTACTTTTTTTTTCTTTATTTCTAGTGTACCGTCAAGGTAGGCACTCTAATTAAATTACAATCTAGCCATAGATATAGGAATGATGTGACGAGCTAACCGTTCGTTCTGATAAGCGACACTGCTGCCAATATCAGTTGTAGTGTCACTCGGAACTCTAAAGTATAGTTTCACGTGACACTAAAATCCGCTCGAGCCTCTCTATCGGTTGTTCCGCGCTCTCGCTTGCACGCTCGGCTCAGGCGGAACGTGACAATGAGTCATGCTTTTTCATGCGTGCAGCCGGCGCGGCGTTTATCGATTTATAAAACGTTATTAAAGCAAGAAAATGCTTTTTATGTGCCATGATAACTTCACAAGGGTCAGCAAGCGTCAAGTTACCATTTTTTTTTTACCAGATGGAATTTCGTTACCCTGGCAACCGATGCTGTCTTCCTCTACAGTCATAAATGTAAAGTCGCCGCTGACACCGTATGGATTTCAAGTAAGTTATTAATATTATTTATGTAACTACTAGTTGTCCCGCCCCGGCTTTGCACGGGTGAATTAGAAAACGTGGTCGAACGGGATAAAAAGTATCCTATGTCCGTCTCCTGGTCCTAAGCTACCTTCCCACTAATTTTCAGCCTAATCGGTTCAACTGTTATTGAGTTATGAATAGTGTAACTAGCACGACTTTCTTTTTTAGATTGTTATTTATTACAATGTCAGGACAAGTTCAGATTGCCTTTCAAACTGTTACTAGTTGCGCCCCGCGGTTTCACCCGCGGATAAAAAGTGTTTTAATTATTTGCTTATCCCACGGGAACATTTCACTTTTCAGGGATAAAATGTAGCCTATATGTTAATCCAGTGTATAAGCTATCTTGGTACCGAATTTCATTCAAATTCATTCAGCCGTTTCACTGTGAAGGAGTAACAAACATACATACACACATAGAAACTTTCGCCTTTATAATAATAGTGTGATGTGATATAAACCTTCCTCTTCAATCACTCTATCTATTAAAAAAACCGCATCAAAATCCGTTGCGTAGTTTTAAAGATTTAAGCATACATAGGGACAGAGAAAGCGACTTTGTTTTATACTATGTAGTGATTAACAAAAGTATCTCATGGCTTATCCATGAATAAGCTATAAGATGCTTTTGTTGTTGGGGCATGCCCCAATTTAGTCCTGATACTCTGCGCAGCAATCACAAAATGCCCCGTGTGTTAGTGCTGACGATCATGCATGGTCAAAAAAGGTGCTAAGCTACACCTGGATTGAGAACTGAGCTCTACAATAAGACTATCGGAATGTATATTCATTGTTAGCAATAATACTTAATTTGGTGAATAAGACTTGCTAAAATGTCTCATCGCTATATTTTGCTAAATATTGTTTTCGTCACAAGCTTAAGTTTACAGGATCGATTCAATTCAATAAATTGAATGACGATAGAACAATAAGACAAAACTATCAATTACAGGATTTCATTTCACTATGTAGTGAATATTTAATAATTATAATTATTTTCCATTATAAATAATAATTTTCCATTACGTAGGTTGCCTATTAAAATAAACACTACTGTTCGTGAAGAAAGTCGTGTTAGTTACACTATTTATATCTCAAAAACGGCTGAGCTGATTTGGCTAAAAATTGGTGGGAAAGTAGCTTAAAACCAGGAGACGAACATAGAATACTTTTTATCCCTTTTTTTCAACTAGTAAAATAAATATAACTTCTAGAGAGTGTACAAACATGTATCTAAGAATATGTCCAATAACACTTTTCTTATTGTCTCTATTTAGGCGTCAACACTTTTTTCTTGTTTTCTTGTTGTAGTGACGGCTCGTTGGTTTCAGGTGCGAGCTTACATCCACACTTCTACATCTCCTACTAACAAAACGGCTACTTTGGTCAGCGAAATGTCAGAGACCGTCACATGCCAGGGACAAGGAGGTATGAACAATAATTACAAAAAATCTAAACCCCATTTACTCAATATACATTGTAAAATGAAATTCAGAGTGTACTTAACCTCACTAAATAAGACAGCCGTGAAAACAAAAATTGAACATTGTGGGTTCGATTCCCATCCAGGATAAACATTTGTGTGATGAACAAAGGTGTTTGTTCCGTGTCTGGGCGTTATATTGTATGTATTGACAAACAAAAAAGATCGTAAATATTCATCAGTTATCTGGTTTTTCTTAGTTTAGGGCTGGATGCATGTGAAATGTACACAAATATATATATATTAAATGAAAACTTGTATCTCTTAAGATAGGTACTTTGAACTCTGTTCATCCATTCATACTAAAATAATTCAATGTGGTTGGTCTATTGGTATACAAATTTGTTCGGCATGGGATGAGTATTGGCACACGACATTCTGTGGACAATTTTAAATTTTACCAAAATGTTCCTTCCCACAGTGCCTATAAAACTTACCAATATTGGAAAGGAGTCGATCCTGGTCTCATGGCAGTCGTTCTTCGAGGAGAACCCTGGAGTAGTGCAGTGGATCCTGCAGTATAAGACGGAGAACAGCTCCGATGAACACAACATCACCTTGGATGGAAATTTCTACAATCATACTTTGAATCGTAAGTCTCATGAGGGAAGGTCATTGCTGAAATCAAGAATTACAGAAATCTTTACATATCATTATGGTTGCTGTATGAGGAATATCCAGGGAGTGCGCACTAGCATTCCCCTTGGTATATTAAAAAATGCGATTACTAAGAAGCCCATCATCAAGAGTGGTGATTATGATAAGCGTCCTAAATATGAGGAAGGCCAATGTTCAGCAGTTGTGATCCAGCTGTTGATAGCTGGATCACAACTGCTGAACATAGGCCTTAGGTGTGCTGTGACTGTGGTTATTTTAATGATTTCGAATAAAAAGCGGAACTATCTGACTATCTGGGTGTATAACGATTTGTCACTATTTATTTATTTATTTATTATATGTGTATGATATTTTATGTATTTATTCTTTTTATGTATATAATCACTTTGTTTAATATTTATTTTTTATATTTTATTTATTTTTTCTTTTACAAATACTACTCATACAAATTTTGATGCACGCCTACATTCCTCTTTCTCAAACTACGAGTGGATGACTGGTAGAAAATGCTTTAGCATTAAGTCCTCCGTTTGTACTGTTTTTTAGTGCAATAAAGAATTATAATAATTATAATAATATAATATATTAGGTCTTTACCTATGAAATTGCCGTTTTGTTTGAAAAAAGTCAAAGTTTTTTTTTTTTCGAACTTATTTATTTCTTTTATTCAAAGTAATCACCCCTGCAATCAATGCATCTTTGCCAACGCTGTGGCAGTTTAAGGATGCCCTTCTTGAAAAAATCAGCAGGACGGGAGACAACAAACTCTTCAAAGGCGTTCTGTACTGCCTCTCGGGAATTGAATTTTTTTCCCGCTAAAAAGTTGTCCAAATTTTGGAAAAAGTAATAGTCGGTAGGCGCAAGATCTGGTGAGTATGGCGGATGAGGGAGAGCTTCCAAACCCAACTCATGCAGCTTAGAGACGGTCTGTTGTGCAGTATGGGGTCGCGCGTTGTCGTGAAGTAGCAGTGGAGACGACCGATTGACCAAAGCTGGTTGCAGACGTGCGAGTTTCGCCATCATTGTGGTCAGTTCTTCAATGTACACATCTGCAGTAATGCTCTCGCCGTTTTGTAAAAAGCTATGATAAATCACACCAGCACTAGACCACCAAACTGTGACCATCACCTTTCTAGGGGTCATTTTTCGTTTTGCACATTGCTTTGGTACCGAACCAGGATCTAACCAACTTGCTGAGCGCTTTCGATTGTCAAAAAGAATCCATTTTTCGTCGCACGTAACAATTCGGTTCAAAATTCCTTCATTTCTGTGCCTGTTAAGCAGCGCAAGGCAAGTCTCGACGCGTACGTTGCGCTGGCGATCGTTAAGTTCGTGGGGCACCCATCTATCAAGCTTTTTATCTTGCCAATCTGTCGCAAATGGACCAATATTGTTTTGATGCTAACATCAAAAGCTGCTGCCAGCTCAGCTGTAGATTGAGATTCATCAGCTTCCACAATCGCCTTTAATTCATCATTGTTGACCAAAGTTTCCGGACGACCACGAGGTTCATTTTTCAAGTCAAAATTCCCAGAACGGAACCGAGCAAATCATTAACGGGTTGTACGTTCGTTTGTACAGTTCTCTCCGTAAACGTCGTTGATGTTACGTGTCGTTTGTGCCGCGTTGGTGCCACGACGGAACTCATATTCCATAATTACACGAAATTTCAAAGTATCCATTATGATGAAAAATGTTGAAATGTAATGAAAATACAACGCTAATCAATAAACAAAAGACTTATATTATTGTAAATAGAATGTCATATTTTTAAAACAAAATCAATTTGAATTTAGAATTCATAGCCAATCAAAACATTTTTTTGTTTGAAAAAGTCTGTACTGCAATACGGCAATTTCATAGGTAAAGACCTATTATATTTCTCAGTAACGGTTGGAAATTGAAAACAATTTATTTGCAGCCCCGCGATATAAGTTTGTCGTGTAATTTACTCCGCTCTATGGAGACTTATCAAGTTAAGCTGACAAGGTCTTTAAGGTTCGTATTACAGAACGATACTCAGTCATAGATCGGTGCTCAAGCAGAGATTTCATTCACTAATTGATGACTTTATGAATGAAATTTCTGCTTGAGTACTGATCGATGACTAAGCATCTCTCTGTAATACGGACCTAAGAGGTATAGAGCCACTAAAATATAGGCAACTTAAAACATCCACCGCTTTTGGTGTTACAAATGTCTATAGACGATGGTAACCGTTTATCATCAGGCGGGCTGTCGCTTTGTCCGTGCTATGAAAAAAAATGCTCTTGTCCTCTGACTGGTTTTTTGTCCTCTACTTTCCAGTAGGTCCAGAGATGCGGTCGCTGCAGGTCCGCGTGCTGGGGTCGCGCGCGCTGCCATGGCTGCCGCAGGACCTGTCGCTGGTGCCGTGGACCTCCACGTCCTCTGCTGGAGAGGATCTTAGACCCGGGTGAGGTTCTGTTGGAACTCGACTGTCTATTGTCTACTGTTTGTGTGTGTAGCCGTGTGTGATTGGGCATATTTGTGTGAGTAGTTATTAGGTTGAGTGTTAAAAACCTTCGCTGAGAACTAAAATGTATTTCTTACTGTTGACCTCATTTGTTTACGATTGGTATAGTAATTTTTTTGTGGTGTGTTGATCAATGTACTATCTGTGTAATTTTTTATTGTAATATATAGTTGCAGTTCATCTCGACTTGCTTTGTATGAATTTATATGTGTAAAGTAACAAACCTATTTACAGTGACTATTTCTAATGCAGTGTGGTGCGAGTGGTGCCTGAAGACGTGGAGGTAACGGAAATCAATCCTCGGAACTTCACCGTGAGATGGCACTACGAAGAGGAAGGACTTCCCAAGACATACTCCTACATGGTCTGCACTAGAAAAGTAGGAGGTGACGACTATTGTATTGAGAGGTTAGTATCGATTTTGTTCTTGATGCTACGGAACACCGCTAATAGATGGAGCTGTACCAAAACTTTTTTTAGAGTGTGAGTTGAAAGTGTCGTAATGGGAAGTAGGTAAGTATGTAAGTATTTGAATAGGTTTTAATGCAACCGTGCATAATGTAAACAATTATTAACGTGACATTAGAAGGTTTTTTCGCTGAATTTCCAGCAGTGGACATCTCCCAGCTGATGATATATGACGATGCTGATAAAATTGACTTATTTCTATATATCCTTGGAGTATAGCGAAAATTGCAAACTAATCTACTAGGATTTCACGGAATCTGATCGCAACCACTAGTAAAACGAATTTGTATGGATTAAACAATTTCAATACCTACATATTATGTGTAGTTTGAGCATTTTTGCATTGAGTGATGTATTTCAAATTTCACCTGTTCAGTGGCCTGTTTTTCAAACATTTTTGGTGTCCAACGGAAATGGTTCGTAACCGCGGGGTCGGTCCGCAGCTACGTGAAGTGGGCGCGCATCCTGCACGTGCAGCCGGGCAGCCAGTACGAGGTGCGCGTGCAGGCGCGGCTGGCGGCGCGCGCGCTCGCCGGCGACTTCAGCGCGCCGCTGCGCGTCTCCACGCCGGAGGACGGTGGGTACACGCGCTCATACGTTGTCTCTATTGTACAAGGCAAGCAACGATCAGTACGCTGGTCGTCTTGGTAGTTCGCTGTGGTCGGCGCTGACTACGCTGCCTTGCCATTGCCCAAATCCTGGCAGATTTTACCACAACCGTAGTACGAAATGGGTTGTACTATTATTTACTCAGAAATTTTCCTAGGAGTACCTAAGAATCACACGGAGACTTTATCTAATTATGCTGTACGATCAGAGGATTAACTTACCATTCGGTGAAGCGCTATCACTTAATTTGAATTATTATTTCTTATTATTTAAATTCACCCGCTTTACCGGTCGATGATTTAAACCCGCTAGCGCTGTATGAGCCAATGGTGTCCGTCTACGGAAATCCGCTAGATGGCGTCAGCTGTCAACAACGCGACATAAGATTTTTGAACGTCAACCGCACGAGTTCCTCGATTTGGTGACTTTCTTTTTGCTCTGATGGACTCTTGTTTATTTGCGCAAACCTATCGCATAATTTAAGCTGTGATTACTGTGACGGTGAGGTGTCGATGTGACCTGCTAGCTTAGCTCTGCTGGAGGAATTTCTTCGAAGCTCGCACCCAGACTATATTGGCTGACGCTGTTCCCTCAGGAAATATAGATAGTTCCACGAATCCAGGTTCATGTAATTTATTGATGAATTCTGTTCCATAAGTAACTATACCTAACGCTACCCGTTGTAAACTTTCACATATTTTTCTTCACTTTAACAAAACATAAGACTTTTGAACGTCAACCGCACCAGTTCCTCGATTTGGTGATTTTATTTTTTCTCTCATGGGCTCTTGTTTATTTGCGCAAACCTATCGCATAATTTAAGCTGTGATTACTGTGACGGTGAGGTGTCGATGTCACCTGCTAGCTAGCTCTGCTGGAGGAACTTCTTTGAAGCTCGCACCCGGACTGTATTGGCTGATGCTGTTCCCTCAGGAGGACCTAGGATCCGTATAAGGGCATGTGAGGTGAGTGCAGTCTTCGAGCTTCTCATTATCGACCGGCATTTGTGTTCCCATGTAATTCATAGTTTTTTCATTTAGATACGTAGCTACTTACGCTACAAAATCACGTAGTAAACCTACACCCTTGGATGGGCAATTTACACGCCCGTTCACCATTACCTGTTCAGTTTTCATGATGAGCGATACCTGATATTTTCAAGTGCTATTATGATATACATCACTGCCTTTTTTCTTCTAATGGTATTTGCTCTCTTGCAGGCCAGCAACACTTTCGGGACCTAGCCTACAAGTACATCAACATGACGACAATCCGAGTGTCGTGGAAAAGTGATCTCAAAGAGTACACAGTTCGGTATACCAGCGAGTACAGCCGTCCTCTCAACAAGTGGGAATCTGTTGGAGCAGTTGGGAACACTGTTCTGGTTAGTAATTTATAAGGGCCTTTAGTGATGATGAAGCAAGAGGGTTTTCAACAGTTTTATTCAAGTATAAGGAAGACTATTGTATTCATTCTGTTAACGATAGTAGAGGTAATTGAGAACGGAGATCTGGCGATTTTTTCCTTAATTCGAACCTTCAGTGATAATGGAGTAGCAAGTGGGAGTAATAATTAGAGAAATTTGTAAAGGTAGATAATGGCAATTATTAATTTGATGTTAAGAGACACGGCCACCCATAACAGTTGCAGTGTCACTCGGAACTCTAATATAAAGTTTTGCCTGATACTACACTGCTCACGTCATCCTGAGCCATCAGCACAGTCTAGTAATAAAGAGGGACGAGTACTCAACATTTTTTTACTTTTGGAACTCCAGCAGATGGTAACACTGTAATTTAGATATTATCTACCTTCAAAAATATTGTTTATATAATTTCAGTGTTATTCAGGTTTCATGGTGTTTTCCATACATGTTATTGAAATTCAAATTTAAATTTATTTATTCCTGCTATCTGCTGCAGTTCCAAAAACAAAAAGTGTAGTACCAATATCCATTACAGCTTAATGAGTTTATCAATAAACTAAGTTCCAGTTCTTGGCAAAAAAAATAATTTACAGTATTGACTAATTAATGTTTATCTGTTCCAGTTGACTGACATTCATCCTATGAAGAACTTGTCTGTGATCGTGGAAGGCACTGAGCCGTTTGCTCACAGTCCAGTGCTAACCATTCCTGCACAGTTTGCTGGTGAGTACAAAAACCTGAATAGGAAAGGGGTTATAATTAAAAAACTCATTCTAAAGTCAGAATTCATGGAAGCTAATAGAGGCCGTTGGCCTTCAAACATACAACATTATGACTGAACAAGAAAAGGGAACGCATGCTATTAGGAACTCATTGACTATGGATATTAGACATGCATGTCATACGAGTAGGTATAAAACGTTTACTGAGGCAACTGGATTTTACTTGGGTGAAAGACAAATAAGAGGTTTTATTTAAATGTATCACAGATCAACAAAAAACAAATAAAAAAAGCAAAGGTGACTTTAAACTTATTTGGTTTTTTCATAGATGCCATTGTCAGAACTGGATCAAATTGAAATAGGACTAAAAAGGAAGTAGCAGCTTTCAAATAATAAAAAAATTACTCGGTTCATCCAGTCGAAAGTTCTGAAGTAACAAACATAAAAAATACATTTGAATTGAGAACCACCTTCTTTTTTGAAGGCGGTTACATTATGATTTTACATTATGTGGTAAATCGTCATTAATATTTGGAAGCGCTTTTACTACACCGTTATCATGACTTCTGTACATATATATAACGAGCTTCTGCCCGCAGCTTCGCCCGCGGTGTGGCCTATGGGAAAATAATTCAACCACCCATTTCACCCTCTTAAGGATGAAATTTTGAAAAATCCTTTCTTAGCGGATGCCTACGTTTAACATCTACCTGTATGCCAAATTTCAGCCCGATCTGTCCAGTGGTTTGGGCTATGCGTTGACAGATCACTATGTCAGTCAGTCAATCAGTCAGTCACCTTTGAGTTATATATATTTAAGAAGATAAATAAAATAAAATGAAATATATTTATTCGAGACACACACATTGTAAGACAATAATATAAATACCGTAGAAACAATATAATAAGACACAGAAGAACATAAGTGTGACATTATGCTATGTCAGGAATAGGTCCCGGCTCAGCATACAACTGAGGTTGAAAATTATAACCTCAGTTGCTGATTCTCAGCCGAAAGCCTAATAAATGACATCACGGACGGATTTTACACAAACTAAAATGAAACGAATATAAACTAAAATCTCGTCGAAACGTTCAAAAACACGTATGAACGTAAACTTAAATAGATCCAGATTATTTTATGGTAACCGTTACAACCATTTGTCGTTGCAAATATATACAAAAACGTTAAGTGCATACTCATTTTGTATTCTTTAGATGATTCAATTAAAGTTGCAAGGTTCGTCATTCTACGATAGAAATTCACATGGTGTCTTTTTAACGGAATCCATTCAATTGTGCTCAGGAAAATGCATGAACTCGACCATGAAAAATTATACCATTACTGTACCAGGATTGTATTAGTGAATTCTATCTACTAGAATTA
The DNA here is from genome assembly GCA_905220475.3 of Ennomos fuscantarius. NCBI lineage: Eukaryota > Metazoa > Arthropoda > Insecta > Lepidoptera > Geometridae > Ennomos > Ennomos fuscantarius. Next base: position 975,766 of record HG992032.1, read on the forward strand.
CAATTTGGTATTGCATGAAACAAAATTTGTGCCTGATTTGATCATTTGTGCCATCACGTTTGATTGTTCTGAGTTTTCATCTCATATTGGGTAAGTTAAGCATTCAATTTCTAAATTAATTAAAATAAAACCCTGGTTGTCTTTAAAAAAAATGCGAGCTTCATTCTCCATTGCTTATTTTTATCTATTTCCATATTCCGTTTCAAAATCTGAATATACCACGTGACCTTGATGAAAATACATTTTAATAACTAATAACGATATTGTAATAACTATTTGGTCATAACATTGCATACTATTTTTATTTCATCTTCGGTCTCTGTAACTTGTGCTATATTTATGTGTCTGCAATTACAGGAACTCCTTTGAGTATAAAGAACGGCCAAGAACGCACTATGCCTGAGAGTGTAAACGAACGAAACGACTGGGTGCAGTCAAGTACAACTGAAGGCGTAGATCTGGAACCCACGGCGATCCAGGGAAACTACACCAGTCATCCAATACTAAATGGAAAACTGAGGGATGTTTTGAACCCAGGAAGCGTCTTTTTACTTACGCTGAACTACCTCAATACTTCAATGTACATTTTTCATATTACAGTTTTAAAAATCATTGAAATGTTTTATTGACTTATCCATAAAAAACTAAAATAATTTTGGTGCTTACAATTTGTTTTGCGTTTTTCGTTTGATCTTACTGCAGATAGTCTCTTTAGCTCTAGATATTGTATATTGTATTGATAATACCCATAGAATACATAGTACTACGCCATACCCACAGAGTAACTAATTGATTTTTTTCTAACCTGTGGCCATATTTGATATCATTGTGATCAATTGCAAATGCAACCCATTTTCTGATTATAAAAATTCAAAAAGGAATAATGAACTTTACACTTCAGCAGCTTGAGCTTGGTACCTTTTGCTGGGAGAAAGCAGTGTGGAAAAATCATTTTTTTGATTACTTACATTTTCGCGTTCCCGCCTAAAATTTGACTGCAAATTTCGAAGAAAACGTTATATTACATTCTATGTATCATCTATTTACAAAAAAAAAGTGTCTAAATATTTTATCAATTAACTGGTTCCCATGGTACAAGCTTTGCTTAGTTTGGGGCTAGATGTGTGAAATGTCCACAAATACCTCTTTATTGATAATAGTAAAATATCTACAAACTAATTGGTAGAAAGGAAGTATTGTTTGCAATAATATATTCGGATACGCCTAAAAGCGATTGTTTTTATTTTTAATTACAGTTTTGTATTTTCTTTCTGTAAGTCTGAGGTGAAAAGTTGTATGTGCCACTCGAAAGTAAAGGTATTTTGATTTGTGCCTTTGAATCTCTCGCTACTCTCAGGATTCTTACTTAGAATCATTCTAAGCCAGATCCTCATATCTCATATTTTGAAGAGAAACCAAGATGGTGGCTGTCCATAATTATCATCATATGTTCTCAGTGAAACCTATGGTTAGATTAAAAATGTAATGCCATACCCTTTGAAAATTATAAAGTTACTTAATTATATAGTTAGGATAGATTTTGATGAACACGAAAATAAAACGTTCTCTAATTGAACACGTGTGATTGATATCAAATATTATCTACAACTGATTTTTTTTAACTGCAAATTGCCTTTATTTTGTAAATACTACAATGATATAATAACTAAAACTAAACACTACTTACTACTACTAAAAAAATTATTAAAACATTTGGACATATACTAGCCGCGATGACCTAAAGACAGTCCAAATGCTCCAGCCCATTACCAATAGGTAGCGTACCCAACATGCTGGCAGCATTGCCCCGTTGAATTGCAATGCTTATTCGTTGTGCCAAATAAGTGTCAGCATTTTGATCACATATAGCGTCGACCAGACGCTCTGATATAATTTTGAAACGCGATGACCTCCCGTCCTCCACGGACCCAGGGTCTCAACACCAAACGGCTCAAATATATAACCGCTACCGAGATTACTATATTTGCGCTGTTTTAGCTGCTCAGCCGAATTAGCCGCGGCGCCGGCCCTAATGTGTGTCTCACACACAATATCGACACAATAATAGTATATAAATGTGCCAGCATAATAAGTGTGCTCTAGAAGAGGTACCTATATGTTATAATTACTTTTAAATAAGAGTCCAGTCGCCTTCAATCCCACCGCATTTGTTTATCACAAAAATGAGAACATCATCAACGTAGTTGAAGTCGAAATACACATCATTAAAGATAACTCAAAGACTACCCTTCAAATCATGATCAAATTGAAATGGGGCCGCACGGAAAGCCAGTTTTCAAATAATAATCATCGAAATCGGTTCACCCAGTCGAAAGTTCTGAGGTAACAAAAAAAAAGAAATACAGTCGAATTGAAATTTGGATTTGGTTGAAAAATCATTTTTCTAGTCGAAAATGACGATTATCACAGGTTGGGTACGAGGATGAGAATGATCTTTTATTCTTCAGAAGCGGAAAACCTCCAATACACCTACACACGCGGCGGGGTCACGGTGACATGGAAGGGGAGCGGGCCGAGAGTGGTGCAGTACTCGCAGAACTTGACCCAGCCTGTGCACACCTGGCCCACTATCAACGTTACTGATACTAGCGTACAGGTATGTTCAAACTCTTTCAAATGCGAACTCAATGAAAACTTTTGTCCACATTTCGGAATGTATGTTTTAAGGAGACCTGATGAACGCTATCACAGACCAAGTAGAGGATACAACGCTATTGCCCGTCTGTACTAACGTTTGACAGCTCATAAGTTCGAACTTATCTCTCTTCTTAATTTAATGGCTTTCTATCGATAATTCTGCCAATGTCAAGTAAGGAATTTTTGTACGGTTATGACATGTCAAAGTTTTATTTTATCCGTCAAAATGCCATAGTAAAATGGTTTTACTGAAGCCTTGAGGAAAAAAACGAAAAGGCATGGCTTAAAAACTTGGAACCATTTGCCAATACTAGTGCACGTTCACGAACACTTAAAGGACAATAATCTACCCTTATTACACATTAAAATTCAAGAATACACGTGTTATGGAAAAACATTCTGAATTCACAACCGCCATTTTTGTATTTTTTCAACGACCTGCGCACTTCTTTGTAGCCCCCGGTTTTTCGTACGCTTATCAAATTTGTGTCAGATCAATATGCCAAATATGTAAGGAGTGGTTGGGAGTTTTGGTGGGAACACAAAAACCCGCGTCACCGCATTGTATTATTTTTCAAAACTTGTCTTATGTTCAGTGTAATGCACAAAAGAAAGTGGCATAATGATGGTGAAACGCTGCTTTTCGTGTTGTTTCCAAAATTACACAGAAGCTTCTGGTAAAGTTGCCACCACTTTACTAGGAGTAGGACTTGACTAGACTAGACTATTTCTTGACTTGATGACTTGGACTGTGGCTTGACACACACATATATAATAGGTCTTTACCTATGAAATTGCCGTATTGCAGTACAGACTTTTTCAAACAAAAAAAAGTTTTGATTGGCTATGAATTCTAAATTCAAATTAATTTTGTTTTAAAAATATGACATTCTATTTACAATATAAGTCTTTTGTTTATTGATTAGCGTTGTATTTTCATTACATTTCAACATTTTTCCTCATAATGGATACTTTGAAATTTCGTGTAATTATGGAATATGAGTTCCGTCGTGGCACCAACGCGGCACAAACGACAGGTAACATCAACGACGTTTACGGAGAGAACTGTACAAACGAACGTACAACCCGTTATTGGTTTGCTCGGTTCCGTTCTGGGAATTTTGACTTGAAAAATGAACCTCGTGGTCGTCCGGAAACTTTGGTCAACAATGATGAATTAAAGGCGATTGTGGAAGCTGATGAATCTCAATCTACAGCTGAGCTGGCAGCAGCTTATGATGTTAGCATCAAAACAATATTGGTCCATTTGCGACAGATTGGCAAGATAAAAAAGCTTGATAGATGGGGCACCCCCACGAACTTAACGATCGCCAGCGCAACGTACGCGTCAAGACTTGCCTTGCGCTGCTTAACAGGCACAGAAATGAAGGAATTTTGAACCGAATTGTTACGTGCGACGAAAAATGGATTCTTTTTGACAATCGAAAGCGCTCAGCAAGTTGGTTAGATCCTGGTTCGGTACCAAAGCAATGTGCAAAACGAAAAATGACCCCTAGAAAGGTGATGGTCACAGTTTGGTGGTCTAGTGCTGGTGTGATTCATCATAGCTTTTTACAAAACGGCGAGAGCATTACTGCAGATGTGTACATTGAAGAACTGACCACAATGATGGCGAAACTCGCACGTCTGCAACCAGCTTTGGTCAATCGGTCGTCTCCACTGCTACTTCACGACAACGCGCGACCCCATACTGCACAACAGGCCGTCTCTAAGCTGCATGAGTTGGGTTTGGAAGCTCTGCCTCATCCGCCATACTCACCAGATCTTGCGCATACCGACTATTACTTTTTCCAAAATTTGGACAACTTTTTAGCGGGAAAAAAATTCAATTCCCGAGAGGCAGTACAAAACGCCTTTGAAGAGTTTGTTGTCTCCCATCCTGCTGATTTTTTCAAGAAGGGCATCCATAAACTGCCACAGCGTTGGCAAAGATGCATTGATTGCAGGGGTGATTACTTTGAATAAAAGAAATAAATAAGTTCGAAAAAAAAATACTTTAACTTTTTTCAAACAAAACGGCAATTTCATAGGTAAAGACCTAATATATATACATACATATAATATTAATTAACTTGAGAAATTGACTACTTGACACTGGCTAAATACACAAAAGTGTGGAGTCAAAACCAAAACAACAAAGGTGTGGTTGAGACAGCTGATGACCCACAGGTAACCACAGGTGACCCACAGGTGTTTGTTTTGTTCTGCCAAGTTGACACGAATGTAAGAACCGTATACAAAAACCCAATGGAAATTGTTGCTTAGTTAAGTTATATTTTAAATACTATGATTCATGCCTGATTAAACTAAAGTTAGTACAGTTAGGCATGAATTAACAAAATTGCAGGTAAAATAATTATGTGGCCTTCTACGAGGTATATGATAAATAATAGAATTTAATTTAATTTTACTTATTTTATTTATTACATGAAAACCACAGCTCTTAAAATTAAACATAAATATATCTTATTAACAAAACTTACAGCCAAATACGGTTTTACATATTTTAAAGTAAGTACTTATGATTGTGTTGTTCAATTGTCATTGGATAAATGAAGCTATACACGTTATTTTATGATATTACTAGCTTCTGCCCGCGGCTTCACCCGCGTGGCCTATAGGAAACGAAAAAGAAATTTTTTCAAAACAAATCACCCACCCATTTCACCCTCTTAGGGGTGGAATTTCGAGAACATCCCTTTATAAGTAAGATACCTACACTTTACAAAGAACACACCCTCCAAATTTCAAGTCTCTAAGACCAGCGGTTTAGGCTGTGCGTCGATATATAAGTCAGTCAGTCAGGACTTTGAATTTTATATGTATAGGATTGTGTGAGAAAGAGGGCGTGTATGTGATAATGATAATATATATTTGTTACCCACAGATCACAGGGCTGGACCCGGCTCGCCGCACGTTCGTGATGGTGGTCGGCCCTGGAACGAACTCTCGGAGTCAGGTCCTCACCATTATGCCGAGGCCTCCTGAGAGCTCCAATATCTATCTAGGTAAGGTTTAATAACATACAATCACTAAATTTCCAGGCAAGGCTTCACAAAACGCTGGTTTGTTTGATGGTTCTTACTAAAACTTATGACGTCAATGATTTTTTAAGTAAAACTTCTTTACGCAAGCTTTACTTGGGGAGTAAGCTAGCGAAGTGAACGGAAGTTGAAAATTGTTGGTTAACGTAGATGTCCACTGTCAAAATTACAAAGTTAAAAATTGTATTATTATTTTTTTTTAAGTTTTGGCTCCACAGTTTTGTGTATTTAGCCAGTGTCAAGTAATCGATAATTTATCAAGTTAATGATATTTCACGCAAATATGTGTCAAGTCACAGTCAAGTCATAGTATAGTCAAAGTCATACTCCTAGTAAAGTGGTGGCAACTTTACTTGAAGCTTCTATGGAGTTTTGGAAACAACACGAAAAGAAACGTTTCACCATCATTATACCATTTTCCCATTCTCATGCATGTAATCCAGCACTTAACGAATAAAATGCCACCAAATTTATGCACTAACACTGAAAATAACACAAAATTTGGAAAATAATTCAATGCGATGATGCGATCTTTTTCGTTTCCCGCCGAAACCTATTGTATTATGTTAGTATGTCCGGTAAAATGACAATTTACAATTGTCAAGATGTTGACATTGACATTTAAGCACAGCAAAAACAAGGTTAAACCGTGTAGTGTAGCCTACAGTTAAAAGAAAAGATTATTATATATATAGATTATTCACATTTATTCACATAAGCCCCTGTTTTTATTATAGTATCCTATCATACAGCTTACTACATTACTGCTTATATAAGTACATAGATACCCTGAATTTTAAATTAAATTACTAATATATATATATAAAGTAACATAACCGCGATAATTTGAAGATGAGGAAGCAAAGACTAGAAGTACAGCATGCGGATGATGTAGCAAAGTGTGGCCCCGAAGTACACCCTGGAGTCGATGTGGCTGCGAGGAGAGGCGCAGCGAATTACTGCTGCTTGTGCCGAGCCTAGGGGCACTGCGGGTAGTCGTCGTATTACGCCACCGTTGCAAATGGGCTTAGCAACTTGGTGGGCAGCCGTCACAAAAACCCACCTGCTAATGAAAAGGTCTTTTCACCCAGTTACACTGCGGCAGTCGTGGCAGCATGCCACAACTGTTCATGCCCAAATTTCACTGCGGGCTGCCGTCACCGGACGGAGAGTGCCACCGCTTAAGGCCTGGTTTAAGCAGGGGTTATCTGGAACCGTCACGGGGAGATTGGCGAAGCGGAGAAGAACTTGAGGTGGATAACTGCCTGTCCGTGGCCACACAGAGTGCCACTTGCACGGCAGCACCAAGTGCACTTCAGTTACACTGTTCAGATCAAAGAATATAGTTACGTTCAGATTATAAATGAATGGTTAAATCCAGATGAAGACTGACTCTCGCGTGGCCATTGTCCCGTTTATATAGCCTCCCGAAGTCACCAAGACAACCGTCAAAAATCCTGTCACAATTTAATAACAGCTAGTTTTAAGGTCAATGAGCAAAGACTGATACAAAATCCTAAACAACCTAACCTGAAAATGTCGTGAATTCATGAAAACTTACGGTGAGAATCTCTTTTAGGGAATTAGAAAAAGTCAAAAGATATAAACAAACATTAAAATCCATATTTTAGTGCATTTTATGGAAGAATCTCTACAAAAATACAGTGCAAAGGCATAATAAAATCAGCTTCAACACATGTGTAAATTTGGTGAAGATCTGTGAGATAATATGAAAAATTGTTTCTTCCTGAAACACCCGTAACTGAGGGAAAAGCTTAGAGAAACAAACACGTAAGATGTTCCTATGATCTGTATCTACTGATCCACTGCCAAACTAACACATACTACAGGCTTTAAGCACAATTTTAGAGCACAACATTATATTCACAATAACCAAGAAAACATAAAAAGGTATCTATCGCCTTATTACAAGTAATATAAGTGTTTTGGAACAAAAGCCTGCAAGGAACTTCCAGATTATGCTTTACAAAAAAGACAAAAAGAAAAGCCAAAGACTTTTTTTTTATGTTAAGGAATGACGTGACGAGCTAGCCGTTCGCCCGATGTTAAACGACACGGCTGCCCATATCAGCTGCAGTGTCACTCGGAACTCAAGTATAGAGTTTCGCGTGACATTGCACTGCGCACGTCATCCAGAGACATCAGCACAATCTAGTAATAAGATTACTAAACTGTGAGATCAGATCATAAAGTCTCATTTGCCCAGTAATTTCACTAGCTACAGTGCCCTTCGAACCGGAACACAGCAGTGCTTGCGCACCACTGCTTGGCGGCAGAATAACTGGCAAAGCGGTGGTACCTACCTAGATGAACTTTGCAGTAAAGTCCTACCACCTAGTAGTAAGACTATAAAAATGTCATAATAAAAAACAAAAACTATTCATCAAGAAAAATGTGCTACTAAGCACCAAGGCGTAGGGGTTATCCCTGCATTTCCCCAATAACCCTGAAAAAATTAAAATACCTAAGTATTTTAATTTTTAAAGAACATATGTATAGCTAAAATTAATGATACATAAGAAAATAGAAGAAAACAAGCTTTTTTGATCGAGAAAATAACCAAAACTCAAAGAGAGTGTTATCCCAAAATAGAGGTGTCCGTAAGTTGAACAACAAATAATTAAATAGTAAAGACATACAGTTAAAGGATAATATCCTAGGATAACAGTATCCTAAAACTGATCAATAAACATTATGATTATAATAAACCGCCTGCATTACAACGATTAACCGCTAAAAAAGAAAACTAGTGTCCTGAAGAGACCTAAGCTTTTGCACAAGAACTGAACATAAAGATTAAAATAATTTACAAGTATGAAAATTACGCTACAAAAACAAAATTGCAAATTTAAATATATTAACAGTCCCAAAAATACAAAACCAGAAATTGTGATATTTACATTGTAAAAAAAAAATTTAAAAGAAATACATTATTTACAGTTTTAAATCTATATCGTGCTATTTGCCTTTTGAACCTTTGTTGTCCTCTAGTATGTACACAAGTGGCGAAAGTTTTTCTACAACTTTACATTTAACAAATTTTGGAGCTAATTTAGCGCTGAAATGATTTCCCGCATTACTTAAAACATATTTTTTTCCTCCAAACGACATCTCCGACATTAAATTCTTTAAAAGGATGTCTGGTATTATAACGTGAGGCATTTTTTACATGAGCAGTGTACAATGCAGCTTGAACCCTTTCGAAGATTTACGCCAGCAGTCCAATACTGTTAGCGTAAATACCCCTTGGTAGAAAGCAAATTTCGTCTAAATTATCTGTTTGAGTGTACAAGGATCCACAAGTAATAACTTCCCTACCATATACCAAAAATTATGGTGTAAAACCAGTAACAAAATTTACAGAATTGTTCATAACAAATTGAATTTTTTGGAGATGTAAGTCCCAAGATCTATGGTCTTCTCCAACCAATGAAGCTAAGGCCGTGACAAGTGTCTTGTTGTACCGTTCAGTAGGATTAACCTGAGGGCAATAGTGAGGCGTGAAGGATTTGAAAGGAATTTTGTATTTATCCATCAAAGCATTAAATTCGCTGCTTTGGAATTGAGAAAAATTATCCATTATAATTGTTTGCGGAATACAGTGAACCAAAAATACTTCTTTATCCAAAAGATTAGTTATATGCATTGAAATGGTCTACAACAAATCTTTGGCTTCCTCTTTGGACCATAAGGTGCGTGATTAGAATGTTTATATGATAAACATTTTTCACACTTTTTAATGTATTTAGCTACGTCTTTGAAAATTCCCGGCCAGTAGTAGTGAGCCGATAAATCCTTATAAGTTTTGAAAACTTCTATATGAGGTGAATCTATAGGACCATGAGATTGTTTAATTATATTTTCTCTCACGTCAGGAGAAGGAATTTCCTTCCAAACAAAATCTTCGTTAATAGAATTTTTCGAAGTCATATAATGAAACAATTTAAAATCTCGAAAAGGGTTAAGTTTAGGCTAGGGTGTTTCATAGTAAAATCAAATCAAATCAAATTATTTAATAATGAAAAATATGTTTAATTATAAGTTATCCTACTTAAGAATAAATAATTTGATTTGATTCATAGTAAAATAAGTCAGAAATTATGGGTACTCCGCGCCCTTAACGGATCTAGCACGATTTTTCCTGTATATATAAATATATATATACGTATAACAATTAAAAGGAAAACAGTTTATATAGGAGTCAGGTTAAAAAAGTAGTAATTTTTTACTTGAGTTTTAAAAGTGAAAAGTGATTGAGCGCGTCGAATTGTAACAGGGAGTTTATTCCACAATTTAACAGCTTGGACTATGAAGGAGTGGTCGTAGAACGTAATACGACGTACCGGAGGCTTGAGAAGGAGGTTTTCGGATGACCCAAGAGACATAGAGTTGGAGTGGGAGTGGGAGCGATAAAGAAAATCGAACCGAGTCTTCAAATACTGAGGAGTAGAGGGATTAAACAGATTATAAAAAAGAGACAGGACATAAGTATTCCGGCGAAGACGTATTGGGAGCTACTTGAGCTTATAACGAAACTGTGAGACGTGATCATATTTTCGGAGACCGAAAACAAATCGTATGCAGTAATTTTGAAGACGCTAAAGTTTATTGAGTTGCTTCTCAGTAAGGTCAAGGCGTCAGCATAGTCAAGAATTGGAAGAAGGAGAGATTGTGCAAGCGAAACTTTGGTAGGCAAGAAGTTAAGTAACCTATTAAGCGCGGCTCCTGACCAGAATATCCTACGACTGACAGATTGAAGTTGAGGACCCCATGACAAATAGCTGTCAATGATAATACCAAGATTCTTGTCTCGAGTACTTTAGACATTTGCACTGCCAAACTTTATCTTCGGAAGTGTAGTGTCAATCCGTGAGACAATCCTTGAGCTTCCAACAACAAAGGTCTGAGCTTTTGACCGATTAAAATTTTGAGTCCGTATGACTTGCTCCAGTACTCAATATGACGCAAATCACCGTTGATAAATATCTACAGCCTCATTTAAGCGCATTGCGCCAATGCCAAAGTTAGACGCGTCACAGTGTACTGAAAAAGGACGATTAAAGTCTGGACATGCAAGAACCGCCGTCGTAGATAGCGCGTTTTTCATTTTTTCACATGCAACGCTAGCAGAATCGTTACAAGAAAACTTGGGTGCATTTTTACCAGAAGCAGTTAATCTGTTCAATACAGCAGCGATTGAACTAAAATTAGGTATGAATCTTCTAAACCAACTGCAGGTACCTATAAATCTTCTGGCATCTTTAGCACAAGTAGGAACCGGATAATCCATAATAGCTTGTACCTTATCAGGGTCCGCGCGTAAGCCATTCCTATCGACAATGTAACCTAGGTATATCATTGTCTTTCTAAAGATTTGACTTTTATCAAAGTTAAATTAAGTTGGCATCAGTTAACTTGGCGAGAACTTTGTTCTAAAAAAGATTCGTTTATTATGATAATGTCATCTAAATAGCAGAAAACTTTGTTTTCAAACTCAGGAGCTTGGAGTAAATAACATTTCCATTAATCTTTGTTGAGTAGCAGGAGCATTAGTTAATCCAAAAGGCATGATCACAAATCTAAAAATTCCTTTACCAGGAACGTAGAATGCAGTCTTGTTTTTGTCATCATTATTTAAAGGTATTTCCCAAAAAGCTTTAGCAATATCAATACTCGAAAAAAAACCTAGCATTTCTAAGTTGATCTAAAATTTCATTCATAAAAGGTAAACTATAAGCGTCCTGGCGCGTAACAGAGTTTAATTTCATGCTATCAACACAAAATCGCCATTCTCCATTTTTTCTTTGCAGTAATCAAGATTGGAGACAGCCAAGGGCTTTCGCATTGTTCTATTACTTTCCATTCTAACATTTTATCAACTTTATTAATAAGAGCTTTTTGTTTTTCAGGTGAGAGTCTGTAACACCGTTGTTTAATTGGTGCAGTATCACCTGTATCAATTCTGTGACAAATTAAATGCGACCGAGTTCGCCTCTTTGTTCAAAAGATATCTTTTGGAAACTATTAATTAAATCATCCGCAGTGTGTTTCTGAGTTTCATTAAGTTGATCATAAGCTAAAAGTCTAGCTTCATCAACTGATTTAGTTAAAGTGTTACTACACGGAGAAAAAATTTCTGGGAGTAAATTAATTTTTTTCCAGAAATCAATTCCTAAAATAAGTTACGGAGAAATATCCGGATAAATATATGTTTTAATGACATGAGTCTGATTATTAAACGTCATCGGAATATTACAGTAACCAACCGAATTTATTTTTTGCCTACTAGCCGTTTGAATAGTTGTTAAATCTGACTTGAATAATTGATATCCCAGTTGTTCAATCTCAAAATAAGATTTGGTAATGGAATCTAAAAGAGCTATCTAAAAGACCGGGAAAACATTTATCAGAAATTTGTACTTGAATAAATGGTCGACGGTTATCTCTTTCACTTCCAAAGGTAACCGAAGATATTTTATAAGATTCGAAAAAATTTATAACTGTGTTAAGCCAATTGTTCTATTCATTAATATCAACTTTTGATTAATTATCCAAGTCGTTAACTAGTTTTTTGGATTACATTTAGGACAATCTGGCTTTTACGCCTTTTTCTCCGCATCTGCAAAACACAACATCCAAAACAAAGTATGACTAGGTTCCAAACAATTGCTATGTATGGCCGTTAATTCTACAACAAACACAAAACTCATATGAATCAAATTTCCTAACATTCGTAGAAATCGCGTTTTGGTAATGATTCTGCTTAGCGTTGAATATCTATAATATAGTTGGTAATCATTAGAAAAATTAGCTTGTCTAGGATTAAATGTAACCTCGTTAGGAACATGGACGTTCTTGCAATTAAATTCAATTGCACCCGCATAAGTCAAACGTTGTGGTTCTTTAAAATCACGATCTCTATCAGTAAAATTCAGCAGGGTCAAATATTACTCAAGAGAATTTGCAGTTGTTCAGTTTCAGATAGCTTTGAGTCAAGTTTGTTGACCATTCCAAACATAATTGAAATATAAACGATAATCGGTTCATCTCGGGCTTGAGTACGGACGAATCGATTCTAATAATTTATAATCGTGATTTGATCACCAAAATCTTTAAGTAATTTTTTACAAAGAAAATCCCAATCTAAATAAGGGTAATGATTTTTCAAAAATCGGAACCAGTGCTGCGCACTATCTTTAAAAAACTCTAATGCATGGTTATTAAGATCATTCTTGTTAATCTGACGAGAAACTGCGAATTTATAAATCTTTTCTAAAAATGCTCTAGGACATGTTTTACCATCAAAGAGAAAAAAAAAAATTAAGTTTATATTAAAAAAATTAAATTTGGCGGTGTGCCCGACCAATTGCTGGGTGATAGACCCAGATAATTGTTATTCAAAGAAGGGCCAGGTAAAATATTTGCTGAGGGTCCGCTGAGGATTCCCTTGATAAACCCAAAACAGAACATTTAGAGCAAATCCAAAGTTCGGAAGAAGGGAAATCTTTATTTATGCCAGCACATATAGGGTGAACATAACATGCACTTATGATATGTTATGCCTTCGGTAAAGTTCAAAAACTTATGCTGGCGACTTACGCGGTACAAACTGGATCGAAGTGTCGATCTCCACAAGCTGCGTTGAAACTGCATTGAGCTGCGTTGAGCCGCAACACAAAAAAGTTCTCCTCGTTAGCAACCAGGCACCTTCAAAGGTTCAGGCTATAAACATACAAGGAGTATTCATATCTATACATACTCAACGATAGTTGTACACAATAAATATTGACTGGCCCGATAGCTCAGTTGGTAGTAACCCTGCCTTCTGCACTGTGGGTTGTGGGTTCGATTCCCACCCAGGAACAAACAGCTATGTTCATACGTGATGAACATAGGTGTTTGTTCTGTGTCTTTGTGTTTGAGCGTGAAGGAGTAACAAACATACACACATACACACAAACATACAACCACACATACAAACTTTCACCTTCATAATATTAATGTGATAAAGTAACATAACCGCGATAATTTGAAGATGAGGAAGCAAAGACTAGAAGTACAGCATGCGGATGATGTAGCAAAGTGTGGCCCCGAAGTACACCCTGGAGTCGATGTGGCTGCGAGGAGAGGTGCAGCGAATTACTGCTGCTTGTGCCGAGCCTAGGGGCACTGCGGGTAGTCGTCGTATTACGCCACCGTTGCAAATGGGCTTAGCAACTCGGTGGGCAACCGTCACAAAAAGCCACCTGCTAATGAAAAGGTCTTAATAACACCCAGTTAGACAGCGGCAGTCGTGGCAGCATGCCACAACTGTTCATGCCCAAATTTCACTGCGGGCTGCCGTCACCGGACGGAGAGTGCCACCGCTTAAGGCTTGGTTTAAGCAGGGGTGATCCGGAACCGTTACGGGGAGATAGGCGAAGCGGAGAAGAATTTGGGGTGGATAACTGCCTGTCCGAGGCCACACAGAGTGCCACTTGCACGGCAGCAGCAGGTACACTTCAGTTACACTGTTCAGATCAAAGAATGTAGTTACGTTCAGATTATAAATGAATGGTTAAATCCAGATGAAGACTGACTCTCGCGCCATTGTCTGTTTATATAGCCTCCTGAAGTCACCAAGACAACTGTCAAAATCCTTGAAAATCCTGTCACAATTTAATAACTGCTAGTTTTAAGGTCAATGAGCAAAGACTGATACAAAATCCTAAACAACCTAACCTGAAAATGTCGTGAATTCATGAAAACTAACGGTGAGAATCTCTTTTAGGGAATTAGAAAAAGTCAAAAGATGACATTTTATGGAAGAATCTCTACAAAAATATAGTGCAAAGGCATAATAAAATCAGCTTCAACACATGTGTAAATTTGGTGAAGATCTGTGAGATAATATGAAAAATTGTTTCTTCCTGAAACACCCGTAATTGAGGGAAAAGCTTAGAGAAACAAACATGTTCCTATGATCTGTATCTACCGATTCACTGCCAAAATAACACATACTACAGGCTTTAAGCACAATTTTAGAGTACAACATTCTATTCCACAATAACCAAGAAAACATAAAAAGGTATCTATCGCCTATAACAGAGACAAAAAGAAAAGCCAAACACCATAAAAATGTCATAATAAAGAACAGAAACTATTCATCAAGAAAAATGTGCTACTGAGCACCAAGGCGTAGGGGTAATCCTATAACCGGCCCATAGATAGAGCTTAACTAAAGAAGTTTTACTTGTGTGTTGAGCACACTCGTATTTCACAAATAAATATTTAATTTCACACGCAAGATAAAACGAGAGAGAAAAAAGAGAATAAGCACTAGTTAATTTCATATCTTCATGTTTGTGTCCACCCCCCTAGTCGCGGGAGTTGGGTGCGGCGTGCCGATGCTGTGTCTCCTGGCAGCAGTAGCCATTTGTATCTGGCACAAGAGGAAACGCTCGCGGTCTCCCATCACGTCCCGACGCTGCCATTCCGCGCTCAACGACATGCCCGAAGGAGAAGGGTCTGAGATGAAGGTAGGTCACAAGGATGCTTTTAATACTCGCACTCAAACACTTGAGCAATTTCTAGCTTGTGCTTGTTTTAGCAATTTGTAAAGTAAAACTTCTCTACGCATGCTTGATTTGGGGAGTAAGCTGGTAAATGCATAAGGAGGCGAACGGAAGTTGAAAGTTATTGGTTAACGTAAATCTCCATTGTCAAAATAACAAAGTTAGAAATTACTTAAAATTTGTATTATTATGTTAGTGTGCCCGGTAAAATGACAATTTACAATGTCAAGAGGACGACATTAACATTAACAAAGTAAAAACGAAGTTATACCTACCGGCTGATAGATGGAGCTATACTAAAAAAGTTTTACATCAGTCGTGTGGTTTAAAGCGCACTCGTTTTTTATTTTGTGTATTGAAAATTGGCAAAATTAACTACCTACAACAGATTTACATATACATTTATGTCTATTTAAATATATGTTACACAAGCATACAGTTTGAGATTCTACATACATGCATCTAATATTTTGGTAAATTAACATTCATATGACAATGAGAATTTTTTTAATGCAATTAAAATAACTATATGGCGTGTTTTCATAAAAATTTACAGAGCTTGAATATTTTTGTTTTGGGCCAATAGGCTGAAGGCTAGTTGCGTTCCGCGGTTCCACCCGCGTATAAAAATTATCCAACGTGTTATTCTGATGTTATTTTTTCTACGAGCGACGAGCTAGTCATTTACCTGATGTTAAGCGACACGGCTGCCCATAACAGAACAGTGTCACTCGGGACCCCAAAACATGGAGTTTCGAGCGATACTGCACTGCGCACATCATCCTGAGACATCAGCACAGTTTGGTAATAAGATTACTCGACTGTGAGATCAGATCATAGTCTGAATTGCCCAGTAATTTCACTAGCTACAGTGCCCTTCAAACCGAAACACAGTAGCGCCTGCACACCACTGCTTGGTGGCAGAATAACTGGCAAAGCCTATGGTACCTACCTCGACGAACTTTGCAGAAAAGTCCTACCTAGTGAATAGTGTATAAGCTATATTATTGTAATGTTTCATTAGAATCCATTCAGTAGTTTTACGTGAAAGAGTAACATCCATACATGCAAACTTTCCCGTTCATAATATTTGTAAGCACTATTGCTATTTTACCCACATTAATGTAATATTTTATGTAATGGACAATCTTCTACTATATAAAAATAAGTCGGGTTTTCCTTCCTGACGCTATAACTCCAGAACGCACGAACCGATTTCCACGGTTTTGCATTCGTTGGAAAGGTCTCGGGCTCCGTGAGGTTTATAGCAAAGAAAATTCAGGACAAACCAACATTTTAAGTAGATGGCGCCGGTGCGTGATACATTGTTTTTCGTATATTATAAAATGTTTAATAAATAAACGTCCACCCGAGCAAAGCCGGGACGGGCCGCTAGTTTATTTATATAATTTTAAAGGAAATGATTCGAAGATAAAATATCGTATTACAATATGACATATATAGATGCATATTATATTATTTGTAGAAAATCGGCGATCGGCTTGCCAACGGTGGTGGATCCAAGGATGCTGGGGAGCCTCTTCTCAATGGTCACCTTCATATTACGGAAAATCCTACTGTGAGTATACTTACTGCGATGAACAGCCGTGACGCTTAGCACCTGCCACCCAAAGACACGTGCTGAGCGACCTGGACGATCCTATAGCAGCCGTAGTATCGGCTGCGCTAGGATCACCGGACCAGTCTAGCCCTTCTGGCTCAGGTATCGCGCCCGGCACCGGTATAGGATACCAGCGTAACACAATCAGACACCGACCCCGCCGGCGAGGTCGACGTAGGTTAGCTAGAACGCTTGCGACTTTCAATACGGTCCACTCTTCCAGAGGACGTAGTTTTGTCGATCCTCTTATCCTGGTAAAGGTCCAAGTCGAGGCCCACACCTTAGGGGTGTCCTTGAGTTAATTGCCTCCCACTTTTGATGGCCAAACGACAAATGGCAAAACCCCGTTAAAAAAATTTTGCTTTTATCAGGCTAATTTCTAGTTTGCTTTGTCATTAATTTTATCATAGAACTTAATTTTTATTATTATTCTACCTTTACACATAACATTACACGTTAATATAAGGTTGGTTAATATTTCATTAAACATTCATCACCATAATCTGGAGTCAGAGTGTGTTCAAATTTAATTATTTCATTCTAGCAATCAAAGATCCCCAACGGTAAGGTCCTCAAAGGTCAGCACTACGAGGCCGCGTTCGACGTCACTCGCTACGACGACGTCGACGCCACGCTGGAAACGGTCCTCGACCCCGACTCGACCACGTACCACCTCCTCGACACCTCGCGCCGGGCGGAGTTCGACGCCCCGGCCTCCCACGACTACAACAAGCTCCCAGACGACAACATGAACTCAGAGCTCACTCGCAGCGACTTTCAGGTCTTCCAACTCGATAACAGCAAAGTTCTCCCCACCCTTCAACCCAATGGTTGACCCCCTTTTCCCCCAAACCCCAAAGAATTACACTAGGGGTAGGCGGCCCCTACGATCGGTCCCCGATTACGTCAATTTGAGTCTTGATATATGTAGTTAAGGAAAGATTGAGATTTTGTACAGTTTAAAAGGGCGATATACGACTAAAATAAGGCGGGTTAAGTGAGGCTTGAACGATCGGTGTCGGCTCGCGCGACGGTAGCTTGGCGTGGTTCGTTCCTAATTATAGACTTTATTTTATAACGACGTAAGGCTGATTTTTGGTAAACAATAGTACGGGTACGTAATAATTTTAAGTGAAAAAAATCAAGTGAATAATTCTCGTTTGACGCGCGTGAGGTTACTCTCGCCGAGCTGAAACCGACGCCTGACGGTCGGACTGCGGAGACCGCTTCTACGTTTGACGCGCTTGAGGTTAATCTCGCCGAGCTGAAACCGACGCCCGACAGTCGGGACTGCGGAGACCGCTTCTACGTTTGACGCGCGTGAGGTTACTCTCGCCGAGCTGAAACCGACACCCGACGGTCGGGCTGCGGAGACCGCTTCTACGTTTGACGCGCGTGAGGTTACTCTCGCCGAGCTGAAACCGACGCCCGATGGTTGGACTCCGGAGGTCGCTTGTACGTTTTATGGTCCGTTCCGGAGATGTTGTAAATAGCCTTATCGATTCGGATCGGCTTGAGAGTTAGAGCGTCCAGACAATAATATAGCCATGGCGGCGATGATCAACTCCAAAGTATTTTGTATCGATGAAATTGAATGCTGACCCTAAATTCTTTTATACAAGACTACAAGTATGTTATACAATAAAGTAAGCAGTGCCTCGGAAAAGTACACACCAGAAGAATACTTATTAAAAATAGTTTACACTGTTAGTGCAACGTAATCGTACAAAACATAGACCAAAACTAATTCCAAACACCCACTATTATTATATTACATAAATTCATAATGTATATAAAAATATTTAACGATGTTGAAGATCTTTTTGTTTTCATAGCCTGTTCTAGACAAAGCCTCAGATGCTATATCGGTTACCTTGATAACATTCCAATCTATAAATAAAAATATGTTTACGCAACGCAATAGCTTAAATCTTGTACATACATACCGACATTTTTACGCACAGTTATAATAGTAATTAACGTAATTATAAACTACCAATTAATGTTATAGTAAATATTGGCAGATATTTTTCAGATACGTAGCTACTTAAAAACCTAAGAAAACAAGTAGGTAGTATAAAGTAATTTGTATAAATAACTAAAATTATGTATTTATAATTAAATAATAATTTATTACAACGAATTACTGATATGATAATATAGAAATAGTAAAAAAATCGCAAATTATTTCTCGACAATAGTTTTGTGTTACCTGTTCCCTTATGAAATAACTTGGGTTTATTTAGCCTTTTTATAAATCTGTAGTTCGTTATTCCATATCACAATTGATATCTACCTCATTTTATATTATTATATGTTATAAGATTCTTTTAGATTAATGATTCAACGTTGAAAGTTAAGTTTTCTGTAATGACCCATCGATCCTTGCTAGATTAAATCTAGCGACTTCCCTTTCTTCTGGTTAGTTATATTTTATAATATTTCTTATTAATAGGCCATACATTTAATATACGCGTGAGTTTTCCTTTTTTTCTCTACGGATAGTTTTTTTATGTGTGTCTTCTTTAGAAATGGAGATTCTACTTAATTTCGGGTTCACAATTTTTGTTATTTGTTATACAACGTTACTATTTTTTTTAATAATTATCAATTATCACACGTATTTGGTGTCGTCACCATCAATAAATAGTTTTCTAAACAAAAATATGTGTTATAAAACTATTGTTTAATCCAACGCGTTTCTAAATTTTGTTTAATAATAACTATTATTTAAGGTTTCTTAAAACTTAAATGTTTTTAATTAATTGATCTATCGTTGTCTCCATTTTAATTTTGTGTTATTTTTTTTTTGTTTTATTTTCGTATTATCTTAAACGGGTTTATTATCTACTTACTTAATTAATTTTAAATACTTTAGTAACTTTGCTTCCTGCACAGTTTCACTTGATTTGCTAGGAAATATACCTTTAGTTTTGCTTAGACAATGTTCATAACGTTTATGTTCATAATATGGTATTACTTATAATAATATGTAAGTACAAGGATTTATATAGTATTTCCGCCTAGTTTATTAGTTTCTTTTCTATCGTCATGGAAAGTTGTTGTTCTAAACAGTTTGTTTAGTTTATCTTTTTCCTATATAACTTTCTTTAACAAATTCAATATCCAAATAGTTTCTTTTAAAATTTTTTCATTTAAGATGAAGTTAATAAAAGCACCTAGGTACAATATAAGAACTAAGGTTTTGGGACAGCTATGTATTTAATAAATCAAAAATATTCAATTTAAAAAGAAACATATATTCACTAAAAAAATCACGTAAAATTTTGACTGTAAATGATTTGAATTACGAGTTATTGTAAAAATAAATAAATTGTCGACAATTGGGATTGTAAATAATGAAAGTGTTAAACTCAGTTTAGAATTTAAATGAAGGGATAAGCCTATGTACCTGAAACTTCAATTACACTAAATTATATTAGAATTAGGCGTAGATTTAGGTAAAGTGAAGTTCTAGAATTAAATCGTTGACGCTAGGTTTTGTCACAGGGTTCTAAACTTTTATTCCTTAACTGATTACCAACTTAAAAGACAAGATGTTAAATTTATGTATTTTCGACTGTTACTCACGAAAAGTTGTTAAATAAAACACAAAAATACGCAGAGCTTCTACCTCAAAACCTTTCGATACTTTCGATTTAAAAAAAAAAACACAATTTAAGTTTTATTTACCGTGGGGGAATTTTGCTGTTTATTTCTACTTAAAATTGAGTTGTATTAAGATTGGTCCGTTCGACTCAGTTTTTTGTTCAAAAACATGTTGTCTGTTATGGAGACTTAAAATATTTACATATAATATTTAAATGTTTATGATCTGGACTGCATTCATCGATTACACAAAAGTATAAAAAACCATGGTTCAAGAT
The DNA here is from genome assembly GCA_905220475.3 of Ennomos fuscantarius. NCBI lineage: Eukaryota > Metazoa > Arthropoda > Insecta > Lepidoptera > Geometridae > Ennomos > Ennomos fuscantarius. Next base: position 996,572 of record HG992032.1, read on the forward strand.
AGACCGTAGTATTTTAAACAATATATTGTAGTAACCGTAAGATACCTAGTTATTTATGCATTTAAATGTAATTTATTTAATTTATATTTCTATAAATACACAGTTCGCTCAAGGTTGTGTTTTAAAATGCATCGTTTATATATTACAAGCTAGTTTCTTAGATTCTGTCTAACATTGTTACGCCTTTATAACTTTACATTATGAAACCAAAATGTTGTTTGTTCATCGCAATAATAGATACCTGAACGATGTACAATGTTTTATTGTAACATAATTTATTTATAATAATAATTATAAGGTAATAATAATAATTGTAACTTCATTTTAACAATAAAAATTAATTGGAAATAAACAATAGATGCATACTTTTCTGATGGCGAAATTTTCATGGTGAAACGTGGTTTGTTAATTAAAATAATGTTTGATAATGTTAATTAAATTTATCTCGCAGTTTTACTTGAACGCTATTTATTAAAAAAAAAAATTAATCATTATAAAAACAGTTTGCAGACTTAAAATTTAATTATCGTTTGATATTGGCTTCTCCGTCCTTTTTATAAAAGTAAAAGAATAAAATTAAAAGCCTGATCGCGTGCCTCCGTTTTTTTTAAATTAAATGTATAGTTTTGCATCAGTCTGTTTGTTTAATCTCCATTTATATTGTTGGGACATTATTCTAAATCAAGTTTGATGCCGGCTGTACACTCGTGACAAAAAGTCCCACTTGTGCAAGTTTGTAACCTAAACAAACGTGTGTCAAGCCAGTTTACAACAACAAATTGTTTTGACGGGTTTACCATTCCACTTTACAGTTATACACATATTAATTACATATACAATAGTTATTTTTATTTATTCCACAACCACACATTCCGTTTCTGCTGCAATAGTATCAATCACATATTATTTATTTGTTGTGATGTAAATATACCACGTTAAAAATATTTTGACGACGATAAATATTATTCAATTTATACAAGTTTCGTGATACAGAAAACATAAAGCAATAGAAGTAGTTAATGTATAATGTACATGAAATGTCTCCACTTGTTTTAAAGAATAATAAATGATTTTGAATTTTATTCTGTCATATAGCGATGTCGGTTAAAATAAAATTCAAAATGTAATTTCACGAATAATCATTTTTGTAAATATAGCGTAATTTTACGATACATATACAGTTTTTTTTTGTAATATTTGAATTAAAATATTTTATGGATTGTTAAAAATATCTGTTTACCATATTTTAAAATAAAAATGTATCTACTTTTGATTTGCACCAGCTATTTCTGTCAACATGTCTTACCGTATTATTTTGTATTTAATAATGTAATAATATTTTGTGTGACTGCGATTATTAGCATGTACTTATTAATAAGGGCGTCCAAAATATCACTTTATTTAATTATTTCGATTAACTTAGCGCGAGTTTTAACAAATTCTATTTTGTTTACGTTTTTAACTTTGCTCGGATATTTTATTTGCTGTTTGAATGCGTTTCTAATGTTGGTTTCCCTTTGCGACGGTTTACGAATTAAAGTGTAGTACTTATTAACGATAAATTCAGGTTTTGACAATTTTAATACGCAATTATAATGTTATCTTAAAATGTTTTTTATAATAATCAGGGGACCAAATTGACCTCTGTAGTTGCATTTGCATATTTTCCTATTTTACTCGTTCTCATCATTATTACATTAAAGATAAATTAACTTAATTCGTTGCGAAGCACCAATTATGCTGAAGTATCCATTTATAAAATTCAGAGGGATGTCTTGTGAATTGCAAAATTAAGACTAGATGGCTCAATAGTAAAAGTAAAGTACCCTGTAATTAAAAATGCATTTTTGTCAAACCGGAAATTAGTATTGGAATATAATTTAAAATATTTCAATAAAAATGACCGTTATTAAGATAATCCGTGTCTGCGGAAAGTAAATAAAACTATAAGGAATTTATTCATCTACTATTGTGGGAATACGATTATAAGTAAAAAATAATGCTTGAGTTTTTGTTTTTATACTGAAGTATAAATATTTGACAAATGTAAACAAACATTTTGATATTATAATATCAATCCAAGTTTTGATTTAACCGGTATTTTATTTTGAAACATACAACGTAATATTATTTAATAAACAAAACAATAAAAAGGGTACTTAATCAAACAAACCACTGCACTGCCACGTTGAATGGCAATGCTCAATCTTTGGCCGAAGTAGAGGCCAGCATTTTGGTCACGCGTGGCTTCAAACAGACGTTTCGAAAGGTCTAAAAATTTGGTGAGCACTCGGTACCCAAGGCCCCAGTGTCTCAACTGCAAAAGGCGCAAATATAAAACCGCTATTAAGATTACTATATTTGCGCCTTTTTAGCTGCTCAGCAGAATTCGCCGCCGCGCCAGCCTTAACTTGTGTTGATTGGTTTAAAATTTACGAATCGTAAATGTTGAACTCGCTTTGATCGGTTCAACACAGGTCGGAATCGGCTCATTGGTTTAGTAACTGCGCATACAAAGAGGACGTGCGAGATATTCGGTACCATTTTAAAATCGTATTTCCACAATAAATTAAATATTAGTTAATAAATATATGAATCTACCTCAACCAAATTACCCATTAATGTTGTTTGTAAGTGTTCTTTTGAGTCTTATTACTAATAAACTGAACAGTAGTGTTTTTTATGATAATAATAAAAATTATTATTAGTTCCAGCATCCCCTTTTGATATGGTAATTATTGTTACCAATAATATTGAATGTGGCCGATGGAGTGTTGTACGGTATTGTCAAGTTCGAAATGATATTAAATTTGAAAATAAACAAAATATATGATTGGTTTTATTTAAATATTTCTTTAGCGTTTATATTTGGACCCTTAGTTGTAAATTTTGTACTGATACGTACGGCTCTGCTTTGTGTAAATCTTACAAGAAATTGTAGTAGAGGAAGTGGGGGAATGGCGAATACGGAATAGAAACCTATTTCTACTACCTATTTGACAGCCTCTGTGGTGTGGTGGTTGAGCAGGTCGGCTCATAACCCGGAGGCGGCGGGTTCGATTCCTGCGGCAGGACAAGACTATTTGTGCAACGAAAAAAAAGCGCAAATACTTGTTCTGTCTTTGGTTGTGGCACCATGATCCTCGTAGTTCCTGAGTTCCTAGACACGGAAACCTATTTAGGATCCAGAATCTATATGTATTGTGATCATTGGGCGTTATTATTATATTTCTTTGTAACAGGAATTTATGATTCGAATAAAATTGAAATTCATCCTTATGCTTAATGTAGTGTATTCGATTTTAAAAACCCGAGGGCATCATTCAACCATAGACATAAGCACCATGATGAAACTACTGAGACAGAACTATTGAGACAAACAATTCTCACAAGTACAGTCAAGGGAATAATAATTAAATTACTGGGAACTGAGGCATTATTAAAATCAAAATGCATGAAAATTCGTTCTTGTCTTTCTGAAACCTGATAAATCATATTGAGGAATAAGTATATAGGATCTAAAAACACTATTGAATTGTCTATGAAACCAGACACGTACGTAATTATAGGCTTGCTGCATGGACACGAAAAAATCAATTTCACGTTAGGCTGTTTTGAGTTTGGCTCATCTCATTCTGGATAAATTAAGCATTCAATTCCTGGTGATAAGTTAATAATTCCATTAGCTTGCTTAAAGTGCTAAAAATAGCCTATTTGCTATAAATCTTTTGACTTTGACTTTGACTCAGTTTGTAGGCGGCTGACGATCGAGCGAGCTTGTTTACCTAAGAAGATACCTTTCCGTGTAGGTAATAGGTACTCTACTAAAAGCGCCAGGGTAATATTCAATGAAAATTCAGACCCATAATGACTAAATCATATAATTACTGCTTATTTATTAGCTGTACGAGCAGACTTTGTCGACAGAGCCGAGAGATTGCACTCTCGTCCTTGCGCCGGAGCTTGGCTGCTAGCCGCGCCAGGCTGAACCGAGAGCGCGCGCGGGGCTCGCGATGACCTGAAAACATACATGTTTGACTAGTTACGCCCCGCGGTGCGGGATAATAAGTATCCTATGTGTTAATCCAGCGTATAAGCTATCTGCCTTCTAAGTTTCATTAAAATACACTTAGTGGTTTTTGCGTAAAATAGTAGGTAACAAATATCTATGCATCCTATATTAGTCATCCTATATTATCCATATTAGTAAGGATGACAATGTACCTAATCAAAACGTCACAGGATGTTATGAGAATATTATGGTCCGATGCCACTTAAACTGAAGCTCAACCAGGCTGAAGGAACATACCCCTTGTGCTTAGGTCCTGATTTAAAATGAACGATGACAGTCGTAAAACATTGTCACGTAAAACGTCTTTTTTTTTAAAGGAGACTTATACTGTTGGTCTCTACCGACCTTTACAGCGTCACCGAGCGGCACGAAATCATAATTATTTAGAATTCCGTGCCATGACGCTTAATATTAAGACGTCACGTTAGCCATTGCCGTAGCCGTAGTCACGTTATTCTTCTACATTGAAAATGTGTTTCAAAACCAGTATTTATTTTTCATGATGTTTTATTATAATGCCTATAGTACATACTTAACAGTGACGTCTCACCTTCAGCCACTCTCTGCCAAGCCTCTCTGTCCACATTGACCATGCCAGTAGAAGCGCTTCGGCCAAGACTAGCCTCCTGACTGCTGGAGCTGTGAGGCTCCATCACATCACTCTCACAGCTTATCCTGCTGGACCTGTATAATACACGAACATGCTATGACGTCTGGATGAAAGTCAAGTCAAGCTGGTGGCTGGAATGACGTACCTGTCTCCAGGTCTCAAATCACTCGCAGAGCTGGTGCCTTCTCTTCTCATTGGAACAGTTGAAGATAAGAACTTCTCTCTAGCAGCTCTTATCCTGGCAGCTCTTTCTGAAAGTCTAGCAGCCGAGGCTTCACATTCCACAGCGAATACTGGCGCCTCCACTGTTGAGACCGATCTTCCATAGTAGCTCGGGTTTTCTGATATCAACCTAGAAATACTCGGCACAACAATATCAGACATTTGTCTCAAGACCGGCAAAGATTGCACAGTGGTTGTGCTTTGAAAATCTGAACGATTTGTCGATTTAGGTACTATTGTATCAGTGCTAGCAGTGGAAGCTCCAACTACGGTTTCTTGGCTGTCTTCAATATTTTTTCTAGCTGGTGATGGAGACTTTGCCCTTTTTTGTTCAGGGTGTAAGGCATTAGCGCTGTGCGATTTTAGAACTCCATCGAGGCTCGTTGAAGGTGTAGGTGTTAGCCGCTTTTCAGCCGATGATTGATCGCGTCTGGACAACTGACACGCACTTGCTGATTTTTGGACTTCCCTCTCCAGAAATGGGTTATTTCTGCAAAAAGACAGCGTATAAAAGTACACAATTCATAAAGTTCAATTCATAAAAGTTCAATTTATAAGCAATTCATAAATTTTTGAATATTAACCTGATGTTAACCCCAACGGGCATATCGGGAGGTCGTCGTCTCTCAGCAGCAGGTGATCTCCAAGCTGGTGATGATGCACCACTGTTGTCCCCTGATGTATGACCTGTAAAAAGTATATCCTATTAAATTGAGGAGGACTTTCACTTTATCTGGTTAATAAATAGAAAAATATTTCGTACCTTCTTCATTAATTTTTTTATTGTATCTTTGTATCATTATCCGAATAGACGGCGCTGTCTCTTTAATTTGCGGTTTTCTCTGTGAAGAGGGTGACAATGGGAGAGGAGGCCTTGATCTCTTTTTTTGTTCCTCTGCCTCTTGAAAATCACCGGACCCTTTAGCACGAGATCTATTTTCCTTTTCTGGATTTTCCTTTTTCTTTTTTTCGTTATGTTTGTGGGGATGATGATGTTCTGGTCTGACGTCGTTCAAATCTTCAACATCTACAGGTATGACTGCTCTGGGGACAGATTCTCCGTATCGAACTATGGGCGAGAATATTTTACGGGTAGTTTTAACTATAATCTCTGGGGAACCATCGCGCACCTCCGGTGCTAATTTAAGGACATAAACCTAAAAATAAAAAACGAAGGTAATATAAAAAATAGTTTGATAAATGTTTTATTTTAACGGCACTGGATATTATTATTATATGATATAAGTAATTAGTGTCAGTGCTATATTATCGCATCGTATCTACAACGTACCTCTCCTTCTGAATCTGAATGAAGTGAAGTGGGTGGAGTCCTAGGTTTTTCTGAAGCCCGCCTTGGTCTTTTCTTTCGCCTTGGAATCTCAACTGTAACGGTATCAACCTCGTGCTCTGTATCACTCTCAGAGGGTTTAGACTGTTCTCTTTCTAATCTAGCCCTGGATTTTATTTTCTTTTTGCCGTTGCTTTTATCTGCATCTTTACGTTTATCATCTCGCAGGTCATCAATACTGCTTTTGTCTTTCAGCAAATCTTTAACGTTATTAATTTTTGAAGATTTTTGAATAGCAATTTTGCTATTGGGCGGAGATTCTCTCTGACGTTGATAGTTTACGAAACTTGGCTGATCAGGTTCAGTGGTTGTGGTTTCTTCTTCTCTAAATCGGCTTGAACTGCCTCTTTCTATTTCTTCAATTGTTTTCCTGATAAACTTGGCATCTTCTTCTATACTTGCTTGTCTGATTATTCTTCTTCTACTTCTTTCAGATACTTTTGTCTGTGGGATTGTATTGATTTTATTACACAATGCGAAAATGATGTTTAACCAAAGCTAAAGTATTTTATTACCTGCTCACGAGTAGTCTTTGGTCTTGCTCCAGTTTCTTTTGGTTTTGGCGATTCCCTTTGACGGGGTTCTGAAATCATAACTATTTGGATCTGGTTATTATAAATATTTGATATTTTTTGGCCTGACTAAAATAAATTTGATTATCTTCATAAATGATCTCGATAGTAATGTATTTTCATTTCACTGGATATAAATTTTGTTCAATTATTTTGTTGTATCAGTGATGAGTGTGACAGTTTATTTCGAGTTTTTTACAACATACTAATTGTTATTTACTTATATTATATATTTTCTATATATTTGTATGGACAATAGAGAAAAATCGAAACACTATTCGCGAGTAACAATCGGAAATATATTAATTTATAATGGACAGTATACTTAAAATCTCATAAGTTTTTATTGCATCTGTTTATTAGTGTAAAAATATCTCACCATTAGGCTGCAAGATAGCAGTTCCAGTGACAGCAGAGCTGGTCTCGCACTGATGTCTCGCTTCTGCCTGGCCGTATGTGTACACTGGCTTCTGAGGAGTGTGGCGCGGAGAGACTGCCATGAGGGGTGCTGCTGTGCACACCTCCTCAGCTTCTACTTCATAGAGAACTGCTCCACGAACATCTTCAATATCGTCGAGCTGAAAAATAATGTGATTATTGGCTTTAGACTCCGATAAGGTCTCGTTTGAGTCTAATAATGTCATGAGATATTTTAGTACTTCTGTTCAAAGTATTAGGTCTTTACCTATGAAATTGCCGTTTTGTTTGAAAAAAGTCAAAGTTTTTTTTTTCGAACTTATTTATTTCTTTTATTCAAAGTAATCACCCCTGCAATCAATGCATCTTTGCCAACGCTGTGGCAGTTTAAGGATGCCCTTCTTGAAAAAATCAGCAGGACGGGAGACAACAAACTCTTCAAAGGCGTTCTGTACTGCCTCTCGGGAATTGAATTTTTTTCCCGCTAAAAAGTTGTCCAAATTTTGGAAAAAGTAATAGTCGGTAGGCGCAAGATCTGGTGAGTATGGCGGATGAGGGAGAGCTTCCAAACCCAACTCATGCAGCTTAGAGACGGTCTGTTGTGCAGTATGGGGTCGCGCGTTGTCGTGAAGTAGCAGTGGAGACGACCGATTGACCAAAGCTGGTTGCAGACGTGCGAGTTTCGCCATCATTGTGGTCAGTTCTTCAATGTACACATCTGCAGTAATGCTCTCGCCGTTTTGTAAAAAGCTATGATGAATCACACCAGCACTAGACCACCAAACTGTGACCATCACCTTTCTAGGGGTCATTTTTCGTTTTGCACATTGCTTTGGTACCGAACCAGGATCTAACCAACTTGCTGAGCGCTTTCGATTGTCAAAAAGAATCCATTTTTCGTCGCACGTAACAATTCGGTTCAAAATTCCTTCATTTCTGTGCCTGTTAAGCAGCGCAAGGCAAGTCTCGACGCGTACGTTGCGCTGGCGATCGTTAAGTTCGTGGGGCACCCATCTATCAAGCTTTTTTATCTTGCCAATCTGTCGCAAATGGACCAATATTGTTTTGATGCTAACATCAAAAGCTGCTGCCAGCTCAGCTGTAGATTGAGATTCATCAGCTTCCACAATCGCCTTTAATTCATCATGTTGACCAAAGTTTCCGGACGACCACGAGGTTCATTTTTCAAGTCAAAATTCCCAGAACGTAACCGAGCAAACCAATAACGAGTTGTACGTTCGTTTGTACAGTTCTCTCCGTAAACGTCGTTGATGTTACGTGTCGTTTGTGCCTCGTTGGTGCCACGACGGAACTCATATTCCATAATTACACGAAATTTCAAAGTATCCATTATGAGGAAAAATGTTGAAATGTAATGAAAATACAAAGCTAATCAATAAACAAAAGACTTATATTGTAAATAGAATGTCATATTTTTAAAACAAAATTAATTTGAATTTAGTTGTGTGTTGTATGTTTGAAAAAGTCTGTACTGCAATACGGCAATTTCATAGGTAAAGACCTATTATAACTTGAAAAGAATTAGCAGATAGCTTCGTTTAAGTGGCGATAATTTAGATTGCACTATTTACACTCAGGAATTTGATAAAATAGGCTCAGTATTGTAGTAAATAATGAATATTAAGCTACATTAGCACTGGTAGACAATTAAATTAATAGTTAATGCTAGTTAGGCTATTTTTTTATGCGGGAAGTGACGAAGCAGTCTACAATGGACCAGGCCAAACTAAGATACGCATTTATTTATCCGGACTTGAAACTGATTTCGCTCTGGTTCTTCAAACTTACGGATTGCTCCTTATCGTACTCCGATTCAAAATCATCCACGTCATTGACGCTGAGACTGGAAGCATGAAGCCTGCCAGATCCACCAGCAGACGGTGCCACGCTGCCATCTGACTGGGTCCTGGTGAGCTGGGCTTGAGGCATCTTCCCTCGGGCTCTGGCAGCTTGGAGCAGAGCTGACGTGGATGCTTCTGGTGCGATGCCTCGAGACTTCTCCCACTCGTGAAGCTTCCTTGTGAAGGAGCGGGATATACCTAGAAAAGGAAGATTTGTAAGCATATATTTTTATTTCTATATTGCTTTGGTTTCTAAGAACGTATTTCTCAACCTCTTGTAGCAGAGTTCTCCATAATGACCCATCTGGATGTGACACCATATTGTCTACTTTTTTTATAATACTAGGAACACAGGATACTTATTTTATTAGAATAAATAGGTGGAAATGCGGCCCGCGTCTAATTGTAAGTATAGCTAAAATCTAACTAGACCAAATGTGATATTAACCTTGAAATTTGAAAAGACCAGTAGAAGTTTGAACGAGAACCTCATCAGGCTTGGCTTCCTCCTCCCACGCCGGCACGGAGTTAGTTTCTTTCATGCGTTTCCATTCATCTGAGGACACAAAACAAGACAATAGATGGATAGATAGATAAGTAGACAGAGAACTCTTTAATGTCTCACAAATAAAATGCTTTTGACTGGCTCGATGGCTCAGTTGGTAGTAGCCCTGCCTGTATGTTGTGGGTTCGATTAACACCCAGGACAAGCATTTGTGTGATGAACATCGATGTTTGTTCTGTGTCTGGGTGCTATATTGTATTCTATGTACATTTACAAAAAAAAAAAAAAAAAATTTAAGTATTGTACTTATCAATTATCTGGTTCCCATACTACAAGCTTTGCCTATTTTGGGGCTAGACGGCGGCGCAGATAGAAGTTATCAGCCAAATATTAGACGGAACAAATGAGTGTGTAAAAGAAAATGTAACTTTAATTTAGTTGTTTTTGATAAATTAATTATTATTAGCCAAATGCACGGCGTGATGTACGTACTTACATTAATATTAGATACCGTAGAAAAAGGTTCTTATGCTAAATAGTTACATCATAACTATAAAATGCCCGTCTTTGCCAAACACCTCGAAAATTTTTTGTATCCGGGATTTGAATCCGTGTCTTCTAACTAACCGGATTCATCGCTCACCCAACTGAGCTATGGTCACGTTTCCCAGAGGCGGCAAAATCTTTCGGACTACATATTTTTGTACCGCTTAAGTAGCCGTGGTAACGTCTATAGAAGACCCTAACAAGTTTAGTCATCAGTTATTTATTTTTGATCTTACCCCATCTCTTCAAAAAGTCTTCGCTGAGGTCTTTTCGTGCCGGGACTGGTAAGGGTTGTTTGACCCCCTTCTTGAGTTGCCATTCTTGTATCTTCTTGCGGAAGTCTGCTGATAGTTGCTCTTCTGTTGCAACTGGTCGAGTTGCTGGAATGATAGTATTAGTACCTAATAATTTACGGCCAGATAAATAGATTTATTGTATACACGCGAGTCTTTGAAAAACGACTCTGACAAAAATCAGTAACAATTGCTTTTCTAATTTTACCATTACATATGTATATATAAGTGCCTTCGATTGCATAGCCTAAAGTGCAGTGTGAGTGAGACAGTAATAGATATGTCTGTTCCTTTCAAATATCATCTACTTTGAAACATGTCTGTAGGTAATAGCTGCTACCTAAGTTTTTTAAACTTTTTGATACGAACTAACACGCACCATACCTAATCAAATTAATATTTTCATATTAAATAGGGACGATTCAAGGATAAGTAATAAATAAATAAAACAGAAAACTTTATCTAACAAACCACTACTAGTTGCCAACGTGCTCAATATGGTGGTGGCATTGCCACGTTGAATGGCAATGCTCAATCTTTGGCCGAAGTAGAGGCCAGCAGTTTGGTTACGTGTTCCTTCTACCAGATGTTTAGAAAGATCTTTAAAAATTTGGTGAGCACTCGGTCCCCAAGGCATCTCAACTGCAAAAGTTGCAAATATTAGCCGTAATCAGCGTATATTTGTGCCTTTTTAGTTGTTGCGGGACTTTTACAATCGTCTTAAACGAGGCCATTACGCTCCAAAATATCCAAAATGTTAATATTAATAAATAAATAAATAAATAGTGCAGTTCTATCCAACAAAAGTATCGCAGATTCTCACCAGTATATGGTGTTGTAACGAGCAGCTTCCCCCTCCTGTCGTGGAACTCTCTCCCCAGCTTGGACTGCAGAGCGGCGTAGTCTCTGGCGATCTCCTCTCTCACTCCACTCGCCTCGCATCCGCTGCTCAAGCCTTCGGTGTCTGGAAAAGAGAGCAGTCTTTACTTTGTGTGATTTGTCTTGTATCAGTGCCTACTTGTAAAAATGAAGTGTTGTGTGATGTCTCGAATAAATGTATTTTCTTTCTTTCTTTCTTCTTTACTGTAGCTTGTAACTTTGCTCAGCATGTTAATTAAAAAAAAATTGTAGTATCTTTTTTGGAACTAATTCCTACCTTGAATTGTAAGTAAGCTTTAGTATCTACACGCTATCCTGAGACTCAACATCAAGCGGGTACGGGGTGAGATGGGTCATACTCATACCAGGTTCGGGAAAAAAGAAAATTTACGGAAAATCAGCACCATCTTTAGATATTGTGATTGTACCTCAAATTTCACTATATTATTGTTTTTATTATTAAAATGGTTTTTTAAAAAACGTTCTATTAGCTGCAGTCAAGTAAATGGTTGCTAGGTTTGTTAAAACAAACGTAGTTTATTTAGTCGTAAAGAAAAAAATAATATCACTATTGCCAGTTATAATTGACCTAGCTGATATTGAACTTTTCTTTTATTTTTCACGGACCTTATATGACCCTCTTTCTTGTACCCCGTGACCGCTTGACGTTGAGTTTCGGGATAACATGTATAATTATGGTAAAATATGTAATTGATTTGAAAATATGTGATTGTTTTGTTATTGGCTGTATTGTCCTTCCTATATTATATATTGATGTTCATGTTAATAATAGGCTTAATTCATAAATTAAAGAAATAATTTAACAAAAAGCACGGACCCAGGTGTCTGTGGAAATGCAGAATGAAAAAAAAAAATGTAATAGAATTGAATCTTAGTTAGTGGCTTCTGCGGAAATTTCACCACAGTTTCGACAATATTATGTACATACTAAGATGGACCATCAAACGCAAGAGATTGTTCTGTAATTTAAATAATTTGGCCGGTGAAAATTAGTATTCGTGGCAAGAAGGTCCAGCTAGATTAATAGTAAGTAAATGCCATGCCATGCCATGGCCAAACTAATTTGAATTAAAAAAAAGTACATTGACATGCATTTTGTCATGGTTTTGTCATAACCGTCATAACTTAGAAATTCAAAATGACAACAAAGTAAAATTCATAAATTACAGTAAACATTAAATAAAATGTAAGTTATTTGTTCAGTCAAAGATTGATATTACTCAACTGTGCAATTACGTCTAGCAAAACACTGTTGCATCAAGATGCTGATTCTAATTATGATGATATTTTTTTATATTATTGAATGATGTGACGAGCTAGTCGTTCAATTGATGTTAAGTGACACGGCCGCCCATAACAGAACAGTTTCACTCGGAATTCCAACATGTAAAGTTTCGCGTGACTGTTCCACTGTGCACATCATCCTGAGACATCAGCACAGTCTGGTAATAAGATTACTCGACTGTGAGATCAGATCATAAAGTCTCAATTGCCCGCTAATTTTACTAGATATAATGCCCTTCATACTGGAACACAGTAGTGCTTGTACACTACTGCTTGGCAGCAGAATAGCCGGCAAAGCGGTGGTACCTAAACAGACGAACTTGGCAGAAAAGTCCAACCACCTAGTATAATTTACATTTAATTTTACTATTTCAGGTGGCCACCAGATCCAACCAAATGTCTGTTGACTTTCTTATACTCATCATTATTGTTGTAATACTATTTTTTGTTTATGTAAGTTCACTATGCTTGCTTATTAATGATTATATATTTTAACTAGTTGCGCCCCGCGGTTTCACCCGTGGATAAAAAGTATTTTAATTATTTGCTCATCCCGCGGGACCATTTCACTTTTGCGGGAAATTGTAGCCTATATGATAATCCAGTGTATAAGCTATCTTGGTACCAAATTTCATCCAAATCAGCCGTTTAAGCGTGAAGGCGTAACAAACATACACACATACACACGAACAAACTTTCACCTTTATAATATTAGTTATATTATACTAGGTGCACCCCGCGGTTTCACCCACGGATAAAAAGTATTTTAATTATTTTCTCATCCCACGGAAAAATTTCACTTTTCCGGGGTTAATTGTAGCCTATATGTTAATACAGTGTATAAGCTATCTTGGTACCGAATTTCATCCAAATCCATTCAGCCGTTTGAGCGTGAAGACGTAACAAACATACACACACAAACTTTCGCCTTTATAATATTAATGTCATAGTGTGATAGCAATTTTGTACCAACATAGCTTTCATACTGACCAAGCAAGTTGAATCGGCAATAGGTAGGCTACATCGCTTACAGGAGCGAGAACTGATGAAAGGTTCTCGGGTGGCGATCATGGACCATGTAAGCTAGGGGAACACGGGATCAGCTGGGCGATCACGTAACTCAATTGCAACCGATATAAACACAAATTTGTATGGATTTGACAGTTTGAATACGCAGTTTATGTGCATAGTTAGTATGGAAATTCTTCCTGTTGCATTGCAATCTAAGTTTCGTGATCACCCCCCTGGTCAAAACCATGACGTGCCGTTGGACGCAAGAGGCAAATAACCGGTTAAAGTGGCGTTTTATGGGGAGGCATATGTTCAGCAGTGGAAGTCAAATGGACAATTTTAGTTATAATATATATAACTAGTAGCCCGTCTCGGCTTCGCTCGGGTGGACGTTTATTTATTAAACATTTTATAATATACGAAAAACAATGTATCACGCACCGGCGCCATCTACTTAAAATGTTGGTTTGTCCTGAATTTTTCCTGAATTTTCTTTGCTATAAACCTCACGGAGCCGATACCTTTCCAACGATTGCAAAACCGTGGAAATCGGTTCGTGCGTTATGGAGTTATAGCGTCAGGAAGGAAAACCCGACTTATTTTTATATAGTTGAAGAATTATATTGATTATACCACATTAGATCATAATTGTATAGATTGAGTAGACGTTACGAGCTTCTGCCCGCTTCGCCCGCGGCGTGGCCTATGGGAAAATAATTCAACCACCCATTACACCCTCTTAAGGGTGGAATTTCGAAAAATCCTTTCTTAGCGGATACCTACGTCACAACATCTACCCCTACATGTCAAATTTCAGCCCGAGCCGTCTAGTGGTTTGGGCTGTGCGTTGATAGATCATTATGCCAGTCAGTCAATCAGTCAGTCCTTTTGTTAAGTTAAGAGTGGAAGCTTAACGTTAATTCTTATAAACACATAAATAAACTAGCTTTTGTCTGCAGCTTCGCCTGCGTAGCCTTAGGAAACGAAGAAGAAAAATTTTCATAGATAATTCAACCACTCATTTAACTTGTTTTTTTGACTTGTAAAAGTGCTAAAAATAGCCTATTTGCAATAAATCGTTTGACTTTGACTTTGACACCCTCTTAGGTGTGGAATTTCGAAAAACCCTTTCTTAGTGGATACTTACACTGTACAAAGAACACACCCTCCAAATTTCAAGTCTCTAGGACCAGCAGTTTAGGCTGTGCGTTCATATATAAGTCAAACATTTGTGTGATGAACATCGTTGTTTGTTCTGTGTCTGGGTGTTATATTGTATTATATGTATGTATTTACAAACAAAAAGTATCTAAGTATTGTATCAGTTATCTGGTTCCCATAATACAAGCTTTGCTTAGTTTGGGGCTAGGCGGCGTTGTGTGATATGTCCACACATATTATATTATTATTATAGTTAGTCAGTCAGGACATTGAATTTTATATGTATAGATAATGATCTTTATTGCAACTGCACATAATTCAATGTAACTTTAATGTTTCTAGTCACACCAACATACTCAGTTCGCGGCGGCTGCATCTGCCATCCGCCAGGTGTTCTCTGGTGGATGTCGTCTGCACTGCCGACAGAGTGCAATCAGCGGCATCAGCGGCCTTAGCGCACTCCAGGGCCAGAACCAAACAGTCTATCAAGCGGGGACCAGTCACGATTGCGTCTGCGACACTTGCCCTTGCGAGTTGATTGAAAACTTTCTTAAGTAAGTTACTATAATAATATGTGTTGGACATCTCACACAACGCCATCTAGCCCCAAACTAAGCAAAGCTCGTATTATGGAATCGTGTGATCGATTTCACTAGGTGGTAGGACTTTATTGCAAAGTTCGTCTAGGTAGGTAACTGCTTTGCCAGTTATTCTGCCGCCAAGCAGTAGTGCGCAATCACTGCTGTGTTCCGGTTTGTAGCTAGTGAAATTACTGGGCAAATGAGACTTTATGATCTGATCTCACAGTTTAGTAATCTTATTACTAGATTGTGCTGATGTCTCTGGATGACATGAGCAGTGCAGTGTCACGCGAACCTCTATACTTTAGAGTTCCGAGTGACACTGCAGCTGATATGGGCAGCCGTGTCGTTTAACATCAGGCGAACGGCTAACTCGTCACGTCATTCCTTAACATGAAAAAAAAAAAAATGGAACCAGATAATTGATACAATACTTAAATACTTTTTGTTTGTAAATACATACATATAATACAATATAACACCCAGACATAAAACAAACACCTATGTTCATCACACAAATGTTTGTCCTGGGTGGGAATCGAACCCACAACCCACAGTTCGGAAGGCAGGGTTACTACCAACTGAGCTATCGGGCCAGTCTAGTTACTCCATTGATGCCAAAATTATTATTATTTTAGCGATTGATTTCGTAGTATTGTTGTAATGTCCCATGCCCAAACAGCGGTGTGCCTAATTTTAAATCACCTGAAAGCTTCATCTCACGTTAATGTAGATTAGGAGATAAACAATTTAAACGAGAATTTTTAGTGCTATTTATTTGATACTTTATGCACATAAAAAGTACAAAGGAGGACTTAATGCTAACAGCATATTCTACCAGTCAGGGAAGACGTGCAGAGAAACGATTTAATTAAGCGTGCATATAAAGAAATGAGCATAAAATTATTCTTTCGTATTCTTTCATACATAATTCTAAGGAACTAAAAGGACGTATGTAAAATGAGCAATGTTTTATAGTTACTTTGGTTCATGGGCCATATGCCACTCTTGATGCTAGCTTTAGAATAGAATAGAAAAACTCGCGTATACCAACATAAAATAAAACTAGATATAACAATACTAGAATAGGTGGCACAATGGGCAGCCTTACCACTAAAAATGATCTTGATCCAGGCAACCTTTGGATGGACAGTATCACAAAAGGAGAAGTCAGCTAGTTAGTTGTTTTGAGAATAGGAACGGAAAAAGCCCTGACGCCACCAGAATTGATTTAGTGATGTTCTGATATTTGTTTCAGAACGTGCTCCCCAGCAACACGACTATTCACACTGCTCACAGATGGAGTGTCAGACTTGTATAACAACGTTTTGGATACGGTAAATATTTCATCCGACCAAACCGAGCAATGATTATATTATCACCTCCGTCTCAGACTATAAAAACGAGTGTGCTTTAGACCACACAACTGAAGTAAAACTTCTTTAGTTTAGCTCCATCTATCGGCCGGTATAACTTTGTTTAATGTTAATGTCGCCATCTTGATAATTGTAAATTGTCATTTTGCCGGATATGTCAACATAATAATACAAATTTTTAGCTCTGTTATGTTGACAATGGAGATCTACGTGAACCATCTTCAAATTGAGTTTGCCTCGCGTTCACCAGCTTACTGCCCAAGAGTGCGTAAAGAAGTTTTACTTAAAAAATATATATAAGAAATAATCTTTGTTAGCGTCGGGGATGAAAGAGCGCAGAACAAAAGCCACAAAATCTGAAGCACAGCCAAATAATAATAATAACGCCCAACGATCACATACATAGATCCTGGACCCTAACTAGGATTCACACGGCACCCACGGCCTCCGGGCTATGAGCCGACCTACTCAACCACTACACCACAGATGCTGTCGTAAATAGCATAATACCGAATAGCAGAACCATATCATATTGCTCGTAGTGCTTGGGATCACGAACCTTAAGCGACCACGTTTTTTAGTTTTACGTACACCATCTACTTCATTATTAAAGTCTACTATGACGACCTACTTAATGGTCAGTCTAGACGCGAAAAATTTAAATACTGGAACAAATCCAAATCCCACACGGCAATGTTTAGGTGCTAAATCAACGCGTATTTAAGAAATGTCTAGTTATTACACATTATTTATGTCTGGAGAATAATAGAAAGATAATTTTCTGGATTATTGTATGGTCTACTTTTTAGACGTTTCGGTTTTGACGTTCTATTGTGCGCAAATTGAGGTCGGGGTTGATTAAGTTAAAAATAAAGGCGTTGATGCCATCATTTTACTCTAAACGAGAATCGGTCATCTCTACAGTTGGTTTGAGACATTTATTATTGTGTTGATATTCGGTGATGCTGATGATGATGATGATGTCGTTGATAATGATGATTCTGAAACTAATATTCATGTAAAATGGTGCTTAGTTTTCCATGTTTTTTTTATAATGTATAACCTAACGAGCTAGTCGATCACTTGATGTTAAACGACATGGCCGCGCTTTGAGCAGTTACAGTGTGACTCAGACCTCTAAAACATAAAGTTTCGAGCCATAAAGTCTCATTAATTTCACTAGTGACAGTGCCTTTCAAACCGGAACACAGTAGTGCTTTCATACAACTGCTTGGCGGCAGAATAACTGGCAAAGCGAAGGTAGCTATACCTAGACGAACTTTGCAAAGTACCTAGTGTACTAAAAATAGAAATAAACTAAAATGCGATCATATCCAGACAAGGATAAACTATAAATATTCGAATTTCACTACTGCCTGTTGTAATCTGTTTTCAGTTCAACGAACTCAGTGATCATATAGCAAGAGTCATAGAATGCAGTACGTCGTGTCGAAGACAAGCTCAGGTAATATTAATGTACGTACGTTTTGTTAAAATTTGTCAAAAAGCTCACAATTATATGTTGATAATAATATTTCCAAGCCTATAAGTCATGTCGCCAATGCATATGCGTATTTACTCAAGTCCATAGAAACAGGGGGCAAAATTGTAGCGTTAATGTCTAATAAAAAACTGAACGGCATTGGAGTATAATTTGGTCTATCTATCTTTGGTAAAATAACGGTTCTACTTTTTACCTGTAAAACTGTTTCTATGAAATAGATATTTGATTTTAATCTACAGGTACCGGTGACAAATATTGTATATCAAGCTAACAAGAGAGATAATTGACTAGTTTTTGTTATTGAAGAGCGTCTCATCATACGGGGCACTAGAGGGACAAAACGTCACATTGCACTGAGTGACAGTGACTTTGCTCTACAAAGTCGACACTAGCCGAATATCTCCCTCTTTAGCTCAATGTAATTTACCAACAGAACCTGTACATCAAATGATATTTTGTCTTCATCTCGTAATGAATCATAACAAACATCCAAGATGCTGTTGATATCTTTCAGATAGTAAGAACAAGCTGTTACGATTCAACCGAAAATTTCAATTTGACTGACCGCGATGTTCCGAAAGAAGACACAGATGATACCAAGAAGAATAACGTTGTTTCGAAAACTGTTACTTCAAAGGCATCCAAAATGTCAGTAACATGTTCGAGAAGGTCTAGCACAAGTTGTATGGATAGAAATATCATCGGCCCCTCGAACATAAACGTTGGTGAAGCAAACGATTCCACGTCAAGTTCTAGCTGTCCCAAATGTGTGGAAAAAGGCAAATTGTGCCTACGTGAATGTCCGAAAGCCAAGAAATAAATTTCTTAGTCCTTTGATTTATTGTTTTTATCAGTAATTGAGATTGTAGCTAGAGTCTCGTGTATTGTTAGTTTTGCATTATTATTAATTGTTAGTATCATAGTGCTCAATTGCTCATGTCGTGTTGTCTGCTCTGGGTGTATTCCGGTATTTGCTGTTGCTTTTGTTCTGAGAACTATGCTAAAATACCTTTTTCCAACATCTAAGTATAATCTCCGTGATTCTCAGTTTGTCCGATCTCAATTTCTATCACGAACTGAAAATAATTGGGCGTTCCCAGTAATATCATGAATTAATTTCTATATGTAAATGACCCTATAGGTCATCGCGGCCAGTATATAGTCCAAATGTTTTTTTTTGTAGTAGTAGAAGGTAGTGTTTAGTAATAGTTATTATATCATTGTTGTATTTATAATGACCCTTAAATATGTCATTACCATTAAAACTTACCAAGCAGCTTACTATTGCTTAAAATTGGAATTGCTACATATAATACTTACGCCAACGGCAAGAAAAGTATGATAAATGATACCTCTACAAGAAGTAGTATCAAGTAGGTTACATCTTGAATTTTTAAGAAGAATTTTTATTAGGGGTTAAATACTCTTTCAAAGAGAATATATATACAAATATCACAAAATATTCTTCTTTTATGATGACGTTGACTATTAGTTGACGATGAAAACTTCAGATGAATGAATTCGCACATGCGCGCATGTTCAAGATCTTTGGTTATCTTTGGACAAAAATGATAACGTTTTATTTTATTTTAATTTCATTTTTATGAGTATACTATAATAATAAACAAAAAAGTACAAATAAATAACAGTAATAAAACTCAACCACAAAAAATGGGAACGGTTAACAAGTATTCTAAATGTTAGTGTGAATGGGAAAAATATATTACAAATGTTTGAAACGTGAATACAACTTTGAAATAAAATGCAACGGTACAGGCAAAGAAATGAAGGTATGCTAATGTGACGCAGATCCAAATATTCAAAACATATCCTTATTTACTTTAGGGACCTACGTAAATAGACTGAGTTTTGTGACTAGGAAGTATACATTTACCTCTATAATTTACAGTCTATCATTTTCTCTTTCAGATAGTGAATTTAACATAGCCGTCTGCTTAGCAAAATCTGTTCTATTTCTTATGACCGTGATATTTATATCGGTATGTTATTTTATAGCTTATTCTTATTCTGCATGCGTCCGGTGCTCATACTATGATAATATTCACTCATTGTTTACTGCTATTAATGCTGTACATTCCCAAACTTTATATGCGGCATTGATTTATAATCAATATATGCACAATTCTTTTAAAATTACAACGATGAAAATGGCAATAGACATGCCACACCGTTAACAGAACCGACAAACAATGGGGGAGAAAGGTTCTCGTGTGCCGACGACAAAGACCACGAACCAGGAGACGCAGCGTGGGATGGTGGAGAACCTGAATAAAACCATGAAGAGCTGTTTGATGCAGAGGCAAGCAGCCTTTAAAAGTGGCGCTGTATGGTAGAGTTCTATGTTTCAGTAGTGGATGTCTTAAGGGTGATGGTGACATACACCATTGCACATACAGTCATATTAGCAAGGAGATGGTTGTAGATTGCACTTACGAAACTATTATACTAGAAGAACATACTTCTGAGCGTATGCGCAGAGATACAAAAAGTGAAGGCATAGGAGAAATAACAATCGCCAAACCATATTTAAAAAAAATGGGAGTCTCCCATGCAAGAGTGTACTAGTATCTTCTAGGCATGTTCTATCGTCAGACGCGTCGTTACCATCTCGTGAAACAGTAGTCAAATTCAAGCCTGTCAATGCTAAAAAAAACGTCCTTGGACTTCAATCAGATCGCTTAACGCTACTAATAAGTTTTATATTTTTTACGTTGGGTTTTTTGCCATAGGTAGCAATAAACAAAGGTCTTGATGGGAAGGGCTCACTGTAGCCTATGGACATCTATAACACTAGACGTGCCATTAATGAGTAATGCGTTGCGGCGATGTGTCGTTTATCACATGCAGAGAGCGTTACAAAGGCCAATATCGTTTGATTTCAGTACTTACCACTAGGAGATAAAAGCCACCTGGGTCTTCCGGGCTGTAGTAGCCCTACTGGTTGCCGTTTTAAGCTGTGCCTCTGTGACATTTACATGTCGATAGTTCGGTGAGTTTAAATTCATGTTGGGCTATTTCATTTCATACACACGTGACCGTTTTTTATACTGAATATATGTGAATGTACGCCAAATGACAACACTGTTTTGATCATTTTCTATTATCAGTTGAATGAAATCGCTCTCCGATTGTACATAAGTTACTCTGCTCTATGGTTCGTTTTGTTCTGTGAATTAAAAAACAAAGTTGAATCCTAAACCATATGGAATGTTTCGAAAATTCCAGATTTTCTTATAAATGTGTAGAAAATCGAAAACAATTCCATTCTACAATAATAGAATTTATTTTGTTCTACAATATCATTAACGAGCTAAATATACGGGTTATTTTGGCACGGCGCCTTTATGATCGTTTTATTGGGAACCGTGGAAGAGGCATTAACGTCTGCGGATAGCTTTAGAATGTGGTTAGAGATGAAAGGCCTTCCTAATAATCATTGCGTAACAGATGAATAGTTACTCAGGGTCTCTAATTTAAAAATTTGCCTATTTAAAATTCAATACAGAGATAAAACACAAAATAATTATTACTTCAGTATACAATCAATATTGCTAAGAAGATCAGACATGTCAAGATTTAAAAATGGCGAAATAGTTGCAGTATTTACAATTTTTTTACTGAACCTTTTAATTAACCTATTAAATTTAATGCGGTAAATTTATAATTATCACAAACGGGTCTGGTTTTGTTGTTAGCACAGGTAACTTGTGTTGTGTGTGAAAAGTTGACGATGGCGCAAATCGAAGATTATTTATATACCTACTAAAAATATTGTACAAACGTGAGAGCTGCTTAAAAACAGAAGGATAAATAGTTGCGTGTCCAAAATATTTTATCATTGATAATCCAACTATCTTTAGCTAAAATCCTAAGTTGCAAAAGTGCATGCCTATCAATCAGTTAGAATCCAAACCATGTTAAAATGTAACAAAATTATAACATGAAAAGGGAAGCCAACAAAAACACGGATTGTTCTTATAAATCTATGATTGCTTGATTACAGGACGGCGTGTATTGTGACTTATAATCTCAGATGTGTTATTGATACGTTGCTATACCCTCTGTGCAAAATAAAATGTATGGTAAGTGAGCATTTTAATTGACTTTTCTTTTATCCACCACTAGCGGCCCGTCCCGGCTTCGCACGGGTGGACATTTATTTTTAAACATTTTGGCTTAAACATTTTTTCTTCCAATTAAAATAGCCTATATTAGTCAGTGATAATGTAGCAGTCAAATGGTGAAAAAATTTTTAAAATCAGTCCAGTACGTTTTGAGCCAATTCGTTACAAACATACTTACATACAAATCTTTCCTCTTTATAATATTAGTATAGACTAGGCTTTATTTATATGCGCAAAGATAGCATAGCAATTTGACTACACTAGACTGGACTCTTGTCTTTTATCAAGTAGGATTTTAGTGTCGATTCCTACTTCAGAACAACATAAACTATGTCGCACGTCCTACCATAATAAAAATTCATGACTGTGTTTATTAGGTAGTATTTGCTTATTAAACTTTCGCAGTAAATAATCTTAGAAAGATATATTTATAATATGCATTTTGTTTCTATACTTAGACGAGTTACTAGTTTTTAAGATAAACTTAAAAAAATGAACAATTTGCTAGTTAATCACATTATTAATTGCAGTTATATAACAAAACACCGAGATACCACAAAACACTACTGGCGCGACAAAGATGTCCAAAAAGCATTTCATTCAAGAGAAAACAAAGTTGGCAAGAAGTTTCAAATAAACTATCAGTACCTTCAATTTTGTACAAATTCAAGAATTTATTCAAAAAGTATGATAAGCCTTATATACCTAAGGCAGCAACAGTTTCGGGCAATGCCTGCCCTAACAAAATAAAAGTCATACAAATCTGCCTGAATATCTAAATTTCAAGAAATAAATGCCTGAATTATTTCTTTGGTGTATCCTTTTAGCTTTACTATATGGATGTTGATTTTTGGGATAAGAGATGACGAAATATATTGTGATGTGATACCATCTGAAGTATGGTGATTGTGTAGGTCGGCATAATCCAAAGGCGGCGGGTTCTACTCCCGCGTCAGGACAAGTATATGTGCACAGAAAAAAAAGCGCAAATACTTTGAGTCTGTGTTGTGGGTTCTCATTGTTCCTGGGTCCCTAGATACAGGGAATCCGAGTTAAAGTCTAGGACTTTTGTAAGTGGTTGTAGGGCATTATTTATCATTTATTAAAAACGCATAAGTACATAAACTAATCAAAAAATTGTAATTTGTTGAATTTTAATGACGCAATTATGTAGCGATAGCAAAACAAAATTATTTCAATTCAACTACCTATTTAGCTATTTTAAAAACGTGGAAATCAATGTTTGTCATTAAAAAACTTAGCAGTATTTAAATACATAGTAGATCATAAAATTTATTACATTTTTATCCTTCTCCTACAGACTAAATATAAGTCGCATTGATCCGACTTATATTTAGACTTAGGATGTATACTTACTACGAGATACTCTATTGTCTTTGGTCTCACTTTGGATAAAAGTCGTAACAGATATTCCGCCGCTGTTGACACCGACAAGATTTTTTTTTTTATGTTAAGGAATGACGTGACGAGCTAGCCGTTCGCCTGATGTTAAACGACACGGCTGCCCATATCAGCTGCAGTGTCACTCGGAACTCTAAAGTATAGAGTTTCGCGTGACACTGCACTGCGCACGTCAACCTGAGACATCAGCACAATCTAGTAATAAGATTACTAAACTGTGAGATCAGATCATAAAGTCTCATTTGCCCAGTAATTTCACTAGCTACAGTGCCCTTCAAACCGGAACACAGCAGTGCTTGCGCACAGTAGTGGCGGCAGAATAACTGGCAAAGCGGTGGTACCTACCTAGATGAACTTTGCAGTAAAGTCCTACCACCTAGTAAAAGATGTAATAATAATACCATGCCAGATAAAAATCTTCCAACAAGCCTACACACAGTCCTACCGCATGGATTCTCGCCTACCCGACCAGTATTTAATAACAATTATGTAGATATACAGCATTATGCTTGCATAAAAAATACTTGTTAAGTCTTTGCTCATCAAATTCAGCAGAAAATTTGGAAAGTTATTACTGCAGGGCCGAGTGGGATTCAAACCAGGGCTGCCAAAGCTACCGCGAGTTCCACTCGCTCACATCAAGTTTAAAAATAAATGAAATCAAATTGTTTACGTTTACTTACAGGGCGGCGTGTATTATTACTGACGTTTTCAAGCATTTTATTCATACGTTGCTGTACCCTCTCTACAAAGTTCAATCATTGGTGAGTATCCAGCCCTATTTCATAAAGTAACAAATCATACTGTTCGCGCCTCCTTGCTTTACAGAAGCAGGAAGTTTTAACTCACACCTCATATCCTAAACAAAAAAGAAAGTTTATTAAAAGATACGTATAAAGTCACGTAATCCAACATGCATGCTATTATATGTATAAATAGCTTTTGCCCGCGGCTTCGCCTGTGTGGCCTATAAGAAACGGAAAATATTTTTTATAGCTAATTCAACCACCCATTTCACCCTCTTAGGGGTAAAATCAAAAAACCCTTTCTTAATAGATGCCTACACTTTACAAAGAACACACCCTCCAAATTTCAAGTCTCTAGGACCAGCAGTTTAGGCTGTGTGTTGATATATAAGTCAGTCAGTCAGGACTTTAAATTTTATATGTATAGAAGATTGACCTGACTTGTAAATTGTAATTGAATTATTTATATTTATTAATATCTGACTCTAATTATTTATATTTAAGTCTATTACTGTATTTTTGCTCGTCACACGTCTTGGCGTCGATGTTCAAGCATTTTAAATAAATTAATGTATTTAAAAATGGTCTAATAACGAAATAAAAGCCTATAAATCTACAAAACATCCATTATGTGATCCTGCGGGAACATATAGTATAACTACAAATGTTATTTAATATGATAATAATCAGTCACGGATAATTCTTGAACTAAAAACTTTACGCAAGCTACTTGGGGAGTAAGCTGGTGAATGCGAGGTAAATGGAAGTTGATGTTGGTTCACGTAGATCTCCATTAAAAAATTGTATTATTATGTTGGTATGTCCGGTAAAATGACAATTAACAATTATCAAGATGGCTACATTAACATTAAACAAATCAAAAACAAAGTTATACTGGCCGATAGATGGAGCTAAAGTAAAGAAGTTTTACTTGAGTCGTGTGGTCTAAAGCACACTTGTTTTTTTTTTTCAGATATATAGACGGGACGGAAACTATTGCTATGATGACTGTAATGCTGCAAAAAGACTGTCGCTTGCATCCTTGAATCAACAAAGTCAATCGAGTAATGAAAACACATCGGGAACGTCGTTATGCACAAAAATCAAAAACAGTTTAAAAAAACTTCATAGTTCTGACACACTTGATAGAGAAGTTAAAGATGATCAACCTAAAAATATTGACAAAAAGCCTGAAAAGGAGGCGAAAAAATCTGAAAACCATGTTAAACCTGATAAAAAGGTAAAACCTGCAAAACAGATTAAGCCCGAAAAGCAGGTGAAAAAATCCGAAAATCTTTTTAAACCTGAAAAAAAGGTAAAAGCCGAAAAACAGATTAAGCCTCATATACAGGCTAAAGCTGAAAAAAAAGATAAATTGTATGCACTTTCTGCGACAAACAATGTTTGTCCTAAATGCGTTAAAAAGGGCAGCAAATGTCAACCTGAATGTCCGAATAAACAAAATTAAACTTTTGAATCCGTTTTTGTGCATTTTTGTTGTATATTTTTAATTTAAGTAATTTATTCAATTTAAAAGAATTTAGAAGCATTTAATTGGATCGTATTAATTGCGTTTGTGATGAGGGTTTTTATAAAACCAGTGAGTGATTACCAATATCTGCAAGTAGCAAACAAGGAACAGTCAAAATTCCCGGTCTTTCAAACTACAATACCTAGGTGCAACTTTTAGAGTATGCAGTTTTTAAATACATTTTTTATGCAGACGTTGCAAATTATAAATTTATTTTGTATTTAAAAATTGATGCTATAATTTACAGATAAAATTAAATGTATCAAAATTTGGTGTTCTTTTTGTTTGGCTCCACACTTTTGTGTGCTAAATACACACACAAAAGTGTCAAGTAATTCATAATTTTTCAAGTTAATATATATACGTGTCAAGTCAAGTCACAGTCCAAGTCATCAAGTCAAGTCATAACCTAGTCTAGTCTAGTCAAGTCATACTCCTAGTAAAGTGGTGGCACCTTTACTTGAAGCTTCTATGGAGTTATGGAAACAACACGAAAAGAAACGTTTCACCATCATTATGCCACTTTCCCACACTCATGCATGTAATCCAGCACTTAACGAATAAAATGCCAGCAATTTTATGCACTAACACTGAAAATAATACAAGTTTTGGATAATAATACAATGCGGTGACGCGATCTTTTTCGTTTTCCCGCCAAAAAAACTGACGTAGGGTGACTTCCTACTTTCCTTGAATGGAAACAAATCTTCTTGGTAGTTTCTTAGTAGCTCTTTTTCTTGGTAGCTCTCGTAGCTTCTTTCGATGAATTTGACAGCATTGTGACATGATGGTGACAGCAGATTAGACAACTTTTATCAAAATTAATTGGTCAAAATATGCGAAATTAAAAGTACATGTTCCTGCTAAGAACATAATATTGTAATGAGTGGATTTATGATTAAATTCTAACAAGAGTGTCGTACAATCTAACTTATAAATAAGTAAGTTTGAAATGAAATGGAACGAAACAAACCAAGTATACAAGGTGAGTCATCATCCTATTAATAAAAGGAATTGTCCTGACTAGCTGACTGACGACGTACACCCCATATAGCTGGACCAAATAGGACTATAAATAACGTATCTTCCTTTTACGAAAAGTGGGACCTACTAGGAAATTGATTTTCAAATACAATCCCTAAGAGGTAAATGGGGTTTTTCTTTTTTTTTTATGTTAGTGAATGATGTGACGAGCAAATCGTTCGCCTGATGTTAAGCGACACGGCCGCCCATAACAGAACTGTGTCATTCGGAATTTCAAAATATAAAGTCACGCGTGACACTGCACTGCGCACAACATCCCGAGACATTAGCACAGTCTGGTAATAAGATTACTTGACTGTGAGATCAGGTCATAAAGTCTCATTTGCCCAGTAATTTCACTAGCTACAGTGCCCTTCAAACCGGAACACAGTAGTGCTTACACACTACTGCTTGGCGGCAGAATAAGTGGCAAAGCGGTGGTATCTACCTAGACGAACTTTGCAGAAAAGTTCTACCACCTAGTGGGTGTAATGCATAGTCATCGTTGGGACCATAGCAAAAGTATTGTAGGTCTGTGGCTGGGACACGGGTCTTCTCTCACATGAAGAGAGCCAAGTGCGGGTTGGTGGATGACACTTATTCTAAAATAAACTGGCTGGACTTGACTGGCCTGGTAGCTCGCAGTTGGTACCATTCTACTAAGCTGCAGGTTATGGTTTCGATTCCCACCCAGGACATATATTTGTGTGATGAACACCGATGTTTGTTCTGTGTCTGGGTATACGAGTAATATGGTATTCTATGTAAGTATATAAACAAAGAAATTATCTAAGTATTGTATCAGTTATCTGGTTCCCATAGTATAAGTTTTGCTTAGTTTGGGGCTGGATGGCGCTGTGTGAAATGTCCACAAATATTTATTTATTGTTTATTTACTTTTTTTAGTATTTTCCTATATGCCCACGATCTATGGGCCTAAATAACATTTATTTTAGTTAGTATTTTTTGTTACCAACTTATTTAACCCGTACCCATTTCAGCGTCAGCCAAGGAGTGTCCAATATTATGCATAACGAAATCTGTTGTATTCGTTATAATCACAACAATGGTTTTGGTAAGTTATTTTATAAGTTTTCTCTGTACTTAGATAGATAAATAGATAGATGAACTCTTTATTGTACACACAAATTTTTTTATTTTAATGAATGACGTGACAAGCTAACCGTTTGCCTGATGTTAAGTGACACGGCTGCCCATATTAGTTGCAGTGTCATTCGGAACGGAAGGTATAGAGTTTTGCGTGACACTCCACTGCACACGTCATCCTGAGACATCAGCACAGTCTAGTAATAAGATTACTAGACTGTAAGATCAGGTCATAAAGTCTCATTTGCCCAGTAATTTCACTTAGCTACAGTGCCCTTCAAACCGGAACACAGCAGTGCTTGCGCACAGTAGTGGTGGCAGAATAATTCAAGGGGTGAGAACAAAAAGGATTTAACTGATTTTTTTCACAAAATGACTTATGGGTATCGTTGGATTCAGCGTGAAATTATCTACAATAATACATTCTCAAAATACCGAAATGAGGCTTAAATCTCGAGATTTTGATTCTCAAAACGGTTTATCTGTCACAGGAATACAGTTCGCTTAGCATAAAAACATTATTATAATTATTTAATTATATTATATTTTTACAGTAATTGTATGAATTAGTACTATATTTAGTATTTTAAAATATAATTAAAACTTTTTCAAGCAACTGATTTTGTTCTCACCCCTTCAATTGACAAAGCGGTGGTGGTGGTGGAAAGTAATAAAAATAAAATAAAATACACCACAGAGGCTAACGTCAGAGGTTTTAATTCCAGTACTTGCCGCTGGGCGATCCCCCCACCGTCGAATGCAATGACCACAGTACTGGGTACGGCGCCGTGTGCTGTATCTGTGACATTTACTCGATGTTGCTCAAGTAAGTCGAATTCAACAAAAAATATAAAACATATGACATAAATATTTTTATAACAGTTTATTTAGTGAATCCATAGACTCCTGAACGAATGTTCACTGTGTTTCAGAAGTCAGTGCGGCTTCTCCTATTTAACATCTAGACGTCATTTATGTCGAAACATGTGTATGAGTATGTGTGTTATGTGTATATGTATGTGGGTGTTAATGTGTATGCGTATGTGTATGTGTATGTATGTGGTTGTATACAGATTCATATAAATTAATTGTTTATTCTCTCCGTCTCTCTAGATTTTTCTCATATAAATTATATAATCGTCATCGTCATCGCTCAACACACCCAAATCCGTGTAGTATATTTCGAGTCTTTAGATAACAGGCAAAGCGGTGGTACCTACCTAGATGAACTTTGCAGAAAAGTCCTACCGCCTAGTAAATTAAAAGTAATAATAAAAATTTGTTTTAATATGGTACCAATCAGTTGCAATCAAGTTAGGGGCCATCCATAAATTAAATAATAAAAAATATAAAAAAGCTTTTATTTGTTCCTTATACAATCTAAACAAACAAAACAAAAGTATTTATACTTAAACTATTAATTTATTAACATATTCTTATATCTATTTATATGTTTACTTTCGTTTCTCACTATATTAATTTACGAGTACTTATTATCTATTCAAAATAACATGACGTGTTAATAGTTTTTTAGTTTTAAACTTTTGTATAAGGACCGCTTGTGGCGGTAAAAGCCTCTTCCAGCTGTTTCCATTTTTGCCTGTTTTTAGCAGTACGGGTCCAGAGTTTTCCTGCGATTTTTACTATATCTCTGTTCCATCTTTGGATTTGTCTACCTCGCTTGCGCGTTGTGTCCCTGGGAATCCAGTTTGTCGCAATCTGAGCCCATCTATCCCTCTAGTCTCTGAATGTGACCCGCCCATTTCCACTTTAATTTTAAAATTTATTTTATAACATCCTTAGCCTTCGTCTTTCAGTTTCAAGTTTGTATAGCTCCTTTCTATTCCTGTCTGACGGATTCTAAGCTTTTCCAATTGCTTTTTTGTTAAAGGCCAAGTCTGGAAAGCATAAGTAAGGCATGGTGTTAGGCAGATATTCATCGCTTTTGTTTTTAATATTATTGGTAGAGACCCTTTCAAAAATAATTAATTATCCAGAAATTACGTGACACGAATTTCATGATTTTTTGGCGGCTTACTTACTACTGGCTACTTGTCACAGCTGGTCACATTTGTGAGACACCCCTTTCAGCTACCCTTCTACTCCTCCCCCTACCCAGTGTTATGTAACACATTTTGCAATTAATAAAAATAAATAAAAATTAAAAATGTTGTGATGTAATATTTGGATATAAAATATTAATATTTTGAAAAAATGTGATGTCACAAAATTTGGGAACCCCCCCCCTCTTGCCACACAATGTCACACTTCGGCGATTTATGGATAGCCGGTCAATCAGTTGGTAATAACGATTTGTTGACTTGTGATTCTTCGGTCGTACAGTGGATGTAATAGTGTTCTACAATAAAATAATTTAATTTGAAATACATCATTAACTAACTAAATATACGGGTTATTTTGGCACAACGTTTTACGTTCATTTTATTGTAGAACAGAGCAATAATGTCTGCGAATCGCTTTTAAATGTGCTGCCGAGGAAACGTAATGAGCAGTGGTTACGACTGGAGATCTCTACAGATGTATCAAACATCTTGTTGTCTTGCGACATGAAAGTGCAAGGAATTTTCCAATTCATTAAAAGAATGTTATTGCTTTTGCTATTTTGCTTACAGATGACGGTTTTTATTTATTACTAGTTGCGCCCCGCGGTTTCACCCGCGGATAAAAAATATTTTAATTATTTGCTCATCCCACGAGAAAATATCACTTTTCCGGGATAAAATGTAGCCTATATGTTAATCCAGTGTATAAGCTATCTTGGTACTGAATTTTATCCAAATCCATTCAGCCGTTTGAGCGTGAAAAAGTAACAAACATACACACATACACACAAACACACAAACGCACATACAAACTTTCGCCTTTATAATATTATTATATGTGATAATTTTTAATATAAAGTACTACTATTACAAGGGTAGGATTTTTATTTACTGAACTTGTAAATAATAAACTTCGCAAATGTCTCATTGAACACTAAAAATCTAAAGACTAGTGGAGTTACAATATTAACTCCACTAGGTACAGGCATTAGTAGAATTTGCAGTATCTGTACTACTGTACTGCTAATACCTGTACCTAATACTTTTACAACGGACGGTATTAGGTACAGGTATTGGCAGTATTAGACATATAGATGGAAAGATAAAACTTTTATTGAAGCACCACATTACAAAAACAATTGACAAGCACAAACTTAAAAACCAAAAGTCAAATTGAGCGGTTTTATTGCTTGAAGCGATCTTTTCCAGACAACCCAAGTTAATTAGGTACAGGTATCGGCAGTATTAGGTAAAGGCAATGACAGTATTATGTACAGGCATTGGTAGTATTATACTGTAATTACCGTAATTACTTCCAATACCTGCCGTTATTGCAAGTAATTAAGACAGGGACGGTGCTCCACGAAGTTGATACTAATATATTTTGCCAGTACTTATATATTGCTTTATTCACAGGGCGGTGCACATAACATCCGAGTTCACCGAATTCTGTTTTTATGCGACATTAGATGCACTATATGAAGCTAAACTAAAAGTGAGTTTTCAAGTTTGTGCGTTTTATGGGCAAGCGTGCTCCACCTTAGATAACTTCGTCACTTACCATCAGGTGAGTTGTTGCCAAATGCATGCCCATGATAGACACAATTAAAAAAAAAAATGTTTTAAAACATGTAGCATTAATCTCTCTGACTCTCAGATAATATTATAGACACTCATAGGTACTATAGAAAGCCAAATATAATAACAAAGCCGCAATGTTCTCAAATTTTTAAATCATTTTTCCATTATTTTATACTTTCTATAGTAAGATTTCTTAATTACTTTTTATTGTCTCACTGAAAAAAATCTCATAAAAACATCAAACACAACGTTTGTTTGTCCGGATTTTACGTCAATACTATTTATTTATTTTTATTTTTTTATGATATATTGCATGCAGATTACTTACCTTACACAGGGCCTGATTAACCCTTAGGCTAATTAGGCTGCAGCCTAGGGCGCGAGGATCGGGGGGGCGCGCTGAAATCGTCTTTAGCATGCATTATTAATCTAGCATTTTTGCATCTATCCTACATATTTCAACTAGACTGAGACAAAACACTAAAACTAATGCGCTGTGGACTGAAAAAGCTTGGCACTCCCTGATTTTAACAATAAATTTAGAAAATTTAAAAATGCGCGCTTAACACACACTGACTTGTCACTCGACTCGGTCGGTGGTGTTGGATTTTGATCGTATAATGCGTGAAGTGCCTTTATGTACGGTCAGCTATAAAACGGTTTGCTGCCCTAAGGTTGAATGTCGTGCAGATTAAAGTACAACTTTTTAGGCTGACCGTAACACATACACCTAGCGGGGGCGCGTCCTCATAATTAGCCTAGGGCGGTCAGAACTCTTGATCAGTCGCTGACCTTACAGGAGACTTTTTATTCCCATTAAATTTGCATATCAGCGGGAAAACGGGTTAATTTCGTGTGAAACCGCGGAGCGTCTCTGTTCTTTCATAAATCCTAATCAATGTTTTCCTATTTGCAGTTTTACAACATACTACAAAGGGTTGACCGAAAAGATTTGTGCCGTTCTGTGTGCTCAGAAGAGTGGGTGAGTTGCAACAAGTGCGCATAGACGCACTTCTCAATGGCAAAACAAGGTTATTAAAATGAATAGTCGTTGTAATACTGACGCGGTACTGCCTTAAATCGATAGATTAAGGTATAAAGGGAGTTGAGTTTCAAGGGCAGGATTCGCGATAATGTATTCGGGTAGAGAACTTACAGTATTTGATATAGCAG
Source organism: Ennomos fuscantarius (assembly GCA_905220475.3). NCBI lineage: Eukaryota > Metazoa > Arthropoda > Insecta > Lepidoptera > Geometridae > Ennomos > Ennomos fuscantarius. The sequence continues at coordinate 1,029,627 of HG992032.1, forward strand.
TAAGGACAAGTAAACTGAAATAGCAGTGGGCTATCCACGTGTCTCGGACATCCGACAACTAACTGGTAGACTAGATCAGTTGTTTTATTGAACGGACCGATGCTGTTGGTCTTTACCGACTTTTCCGACCGGCAGCGTCACCAGGCGGGAGGGCAGAGGCTTAAGGCGTCCAACCGTCATAAGTGGGAAGCAACTAGTTCAAGGGCACCTGAGGTGCGAGCCTTAGCTTGGGCCATTGCCGGGATAAGAAGATCGAGAATATTACGTCCACTGGAAGAGTGAAGCCTATGGGGACTAGCTAACCTACGGGGGGTACGTCGACCTCGCCAGCAGGGTCAGTGTCTGATTGTGTTTCGCTGGTATCCTATACTGGTGCCGAAAGCGGTACATGAGTGAAACTAAACTAAAAACTAAAGAAGGGCTAAACTGGTCCGGTGATCCTAGCGCAGCCGACACTACGGCTGCTATAGGATCGTCCGGGTCGCTCAAGACGTGTCTCGGGCGGCGACGACGGGGTGGAGAGTAGGTGAGTTCCGAGTGGAAACCATGTATCGGCAAACGTTTAAGACGCCCAGTGGCTAGGTGGAGTGATGACTTGCAGAAAGTGGCGGGTAGACACTGGAAGCGAAAGCTAAAGATTAAGCTCAGTTGTGTGGAGAGGCCTACGTCTTGCAGTGGACAATTTAGGCATTAGAACTTTAGACAAATTTTCTATACATAAGTTTCCTTCGTAATGTTCCTAAGCCATGGTTCTATTATGACGATTATAATTTCGTTTTTTTTAAGGAAGGAGGACAGCAGCTCACCTCGAACGTTCAACGTCCAGCCGGGCGGCCCGCTTGTCGATGTGTCAAAAAGAAATGTTCAGGGCAAAGAGTTTAATTGACTTTGTGAGATAGGTGTAGCTGGAGAAAACAGAATACCAGCAGGCCTAGCACGGCCGGTGGACAACTTCTCCCCAGGGAGTAGATAACAAACTTATCCTCACTGTCACTTTATTCCACTCTGCGAGCACGGCCGCGACAGTGGAAAGCTTTATCCGGGGGATAAACGGCGGGAGTAGCGTTTTTAGATTTCTTCTACCGTATTGTTGCCAGTACGAGAAAATTTAACTAAAATGACATTACATGCTTCAATATTTTGTTCAGTCCATCAAACCATCGATAATTGTTCGGCTAAATATACTGGGATTGAAGACAAAATATAAAAATTAAGAAAATATAAGGTTTTTGAGTCTGTGTCCCTGTGTTAATCAAAGAGTATGTAACGACTACTATGTATATGAGTGAGAGTAAGTGAGTAGTTTAAATTACAATTTTATTTTGTTTGTAATATGAGCGGAAAAACGTGATTAATTATTGTGTAGTAGTTATATTTTAAATTTTTATATGTATATATTTTATAATAATATATACTCAAAAAATATATGCATCATTTAAGTTAATTACGTAAATTAAATAATTTCCTTATTAAAACTAAACTAATAATTGTATTTTCACGAATATTTCGCTATGTATTTTTTTTTGTATTGAAACTCATTTCCCGGGATTTAGAAGGGATTACTTGTATTCCGAATGCTTCTCCCGGTGTAACTTTCGCTCCAAAATTCGAGTTCCCGCGATTAAACATAGTTATAATATGCACGCGACATTTTTGTGCCTATTAAAACACTTTGACTTCCTTATACCCACCTACAAGAGTCGAAGATAAATACTCTCTGTTTTATGTCAATTCAAGAGAATATTATCCACTTTCTTCCGAGTCCGTGCTCTGAAGCTGGGAGTAGCGGGATATAATGTCTATGACAATGTCAAAGGGAAATATTTCTTTCCTCTCCTCGTTGCCGTGCTACGTAAGGTGGAGAGGGGGATTATTTTAACTGACAGGTGGAAAAAACCGGGGGAAAGACAATTTCTCCACATGCCGTGCTAAGCCTGCAGGAATTTTCTGCAGTAGTACATACGACAAGGCTTAATCTTGTCAAAATCAATTGGAACTTTTTTAATTGGTCAAATATTATCAGATCGCTAATCGCGGTGAAGATTTACAGTGCTGTCAATAATACTTCACGGCTCTTTGCGATGCGTTTGTTTTTTGAAAATATTATTTTGTATTTTTAGAAAAAAGCTACTGGAAGTAAATGCACATTGTGCTTAAGAGAGAAAAAATATCTAGTTTTGGCTTGGTAGAGCGTGGTCATTTTGTCGCTTTATTTATTTATTTATTTATTCTTAAATGCTTTAGTTTAGTTCTTTAGTTTCTCCGTGTGATAGCACAGCTGAGTGACATATATTACACCTCTACGAAACCGACACTAGCTGTTTATCTTACTCAGTAAGAGACGACGTTCTGTGAAGGCACAGCCGATGATTTCCATCTGAGTGATAAAGACGCCGCTCTACAAAGCCTACGCACGCCGATGATTTTCACCTGAGTGACAAAGAAGATATTCTACCAAGCCTACGCAAGTCGATGATGTCCATTTGAGCAACAAAGACGTCGCTCTACGAAGCATACGCTAGCTGATAATGTCGACCTAAGTGACAAAGAAGATACTCTACCAAGCCTACCCTAGCCGATGATTTCCATCTGAGTGACAAAGACGATACTCTACGAAGTCTACGCCAGCCGATGATTTCCATCTGAGTGACAAGTGAAGCCTACGCTAGCCGATTATATCCTCCAACTTGAAGTGCATTACTCAGATACTTACCACCAGTACTTGAGCACAAGCGCTTAACTTCAGAGCGGTAATTTTGTTGACAGCACTGTATTTTGTGTGTACATTGTTGCAAGTGTTGTTTGACGTGATCCAATTTTGTGAAGTGAACAGTTCGACGTGTAACATTGTAAATAAATGCGTGATGTAACACTCAGTGTTGTTTTACATGAAATGTTTGCAGTTTGTTGCCAAACGAACGAAATTAGGGCATGTTGAGACGTGCACACATTCCACATGTTATTTATTTGAAAGTTCAGAAAGTACAGTGTTGCTTTTAGCTTTAGCCTGTTCCAGGGGTTACTCATTCCTTAAGGCGGTTATCACACGGAACCGCGCGCCGCCGCGGTGTGCGGAGGTAGTTAAGTAGATTTTGTAGCGGTACGTCGCGCGATGAGGCGGTTTACGCCCCGGTCCAGGCGGATGGATTTAACTTTTTGACATGAAATCCATTTTGTTTTCTAACTGTAGCATGTACTTCTCCCGCACTTCCACGCGGTTACTCGGTGCACCGTGAAGCCCCGGCCGCCCCTCCGCGCTGGTCGTCCGCGCGGAGGGGCGGTGGCGGCGAGAGCATCGCTCGACCGCGCGGTCGGGCGGTGTAAGTGTGTGAACCGCTAGACCGCGCGGTCGGGCGGTGTACGTGTGTGAACCGCTCGACCGCGCGGTCGGGCGGTGTACGTGTGTGAACCGCTCGCACGCGCGGTCGGGCGGTGTACGTGTGTTAAGCATCAACGGATTACTAAGAGACCGGTGCAACGAGAAATCCGCCTCACCGCCTGCCGCGGCGGTGCGCGGTGCCTTGTGACAAGCGCCTAAGTGATAGTATCTGTTTATGTTCAAGTGAAAATGAATTTTCCTTTTTTAACGTTCGCAATAGGCTGGGATTTATAGTATTCTTAGTGTCAGTTGAATTTTAGTGGGTTAATAACCCTGTTACTTAGGGTGATCTCTCGCAGACTTCTAGACCGTAATTAGAACATCCAGTTCCTACAGCAAAGTTGAATAAAATGAATGAATATGTCCTTCCTGGATGTAAAAATCGTGTCATTATCACTGGATAATTTGGATTCATTATTTAACACTGCGTCGCCTACCTTGGTTAAAATTTGGCGGGTTGCTAAGGTCAAGTTTTCCCAATTAACTACCTTGGTCGAAAGTTGGCGGTCTTCTAAGACCACCCTGATCGAAAGTCTACATACCTATTAGAAATTAGAACCCAAACCTTCTCAGTATATCTGGTCTCCTGGTATTTCGTAACATGAAAAATTTAAGAATTCACTCTTTAACCAAATTATATCAGAATTAATCGTATATTAAATGGTGACCATGAACTTGTACAATTCCTCATAGAAACGTGGGTGGGACAGATGAGTCTGCTAAATAATTCCGATTTATAATATTTGAACGTGAATCTATTTTTGTATGTTTGTTAGTCTATTACATTGCTGCCTGAACAATCTACGATCTTTTCATCGAAATATTTTATTGCCACACTAGCTGCGCCCCACGGTTCCATCCACGTGGTGAAAATTTTCTAGTTTCCCGCTCATTCCCGCTTTCTTATATTTTTTTTTTAATCTTCTTCTAAAAATAATAAACACAATAAAAAAGAATTAGAAAAAATGTTTCATCCGTTTACGCGCGATGCGATGACCAATGAAAATAGAGATTCATTTTTATATATTAAGATGAATTTGAAAAACTATGAAATCAGATCGAATTGAGAACTACTCCTTTTGTTGAATTTGCGGTCATGATCACGGACTTTTCAGTTTGGTCAAAGTCAGTATTCGAAGGTGGATAAAAACTTAAACAAATAATTTTCGAAGTAACTAAATGAAATGTTTGTTGCATTGATTTCAATTACGTGATAACCTTCCTGAAACCAAACTATTGGGACCAATTATTATCCAATAACACTACAGACTGGGTTATAATAATTGCATACAATAAGAAATAGATAGTGGGACAAATTTACCAAAAGTTTCCGCCCCCGGGTGGGCTCGAACCACCAACCTTTCGGTTAACAGCCGAACGCGCTAACCATTTGCGCCACGGAGGCGATGCGTCTACGCGTCAAAATAAACATGTATCTTATTTCTCTATCACATGTATAGGTTAAATAGTCAAAGCATGTAAGATTAGACGTTAATAATAATAATTTAATAATAATTTATTTATTCAAACATTAAAAAAAAAAAGAAACATAGTCTAGGGTTGATCCCTGGATCCCACACTAGGATGACCTGTGTCGTGGGATTCAGTCTCTTCCAATTTCTATAAAAAAAAACTTAAGAATAGGGGTAGACTAATTTATACGTATTTAATGTAGTAGGTACACTTAAAAAGAGGAAAAAAAATAATAATCATTTTCTTTGACTGCATATTGAAACAAACAAATCCAAAATTCTACTTCAATCGGTTACAAACCAGCAATCAAGTGTATCAACGTACGGAATTACATATTCATTAAATGAACGTTATAAATAACGTTCATTTAATGAATAAGTATTTTCTCTTTTTTTTTACTTCAAACTTGTCTAGCCTTTTACCACGCTCTCACCTGATGGGAAGTGACGATGCGATCGAAGGTGTAGCATGCTAGCCAAGTAAATACCTATTCACTCTTCTCTTGAACACGCCCGGGTCATATTTCGCCGGAAACACAGACGCTGGCAGGGCATTACATTCCTTAGCAGTTCTAATTAAATACGTGGAATCAAATCGCTTGGTACGAATAGGTGGTATTTCGACCACGAAAGGATGCTCTCCTCCATTCTCATTCTTCTTTCTTTAAATTAGTTTCCAGTCCAAATTTTTACTAAATTAAAGTTCAGCTTCAACTTAAGCTGGTGAGCTTTTAGATACCAATATTGGTTAATAACACAGTTGTTTTTTTTAATTCTACGTGCATCGTGGAATCTGTAATTTATTGAAAAAGAAAAGTAAATAATATTACAAACATGAGTATTGTTATCTAATAATTGGTGAAGGACTGTGCTACAGTTATTAGGTATCATCCGAAGTTAATAGATTTCAAGGTTCCATGAATCTAGAAAAACTATACACGAGAAGACAAAAAGACCGCTTTTAGTCATTAAACTTATAACCTTATACTTTTGTTAGTAGCTATGAAAGTCAGCAAACTGTAATGGTACTTTCCAACCAAATTAAAATCCCGAAACCAATGAAAAAATAAATTTTATTACATTTTTATCGTAAACATATCGCTGCGTATATTAGTTACAGCGTTATTGAAAAACTATTTTTGGAACGTTATTTTTACATTACATTTTTATACAAGCGCGATGAAGAATGTCAAATGTTTTATAAGTGTTTACACTATATCTGTTCTACTAGTTCTTCTGGTGAGTATTTAGATAGTCAATTACTTACCTTAATTACTACAGGCTAATACAGTTATTCCCGTCTTCATTAAAGTTAGACAGTTTCTAAGTTCGCTCTTATTCGTCTGTGACATACCTACCCAAATGCATTGTGCATTATTTTATATATTACATAGTATTTCATATGAAAATGAATTCTAAATTAATGACTAAATAAACATTGGTATTAATTTCTTTACGAAATTTGTATTTTTGATTTGGAATTTTTTTTTCTTATAAATTGATTATGATTACATATATGTTATGTATGTGCCATGGAGGATTTAATGAAGGAACACGAAAAACTTCAGAGCAATGACTCCCGTAAATTGTTAAGAGGTATTGTTGCGTAAGGGCATAATATTGTTCATGGATTCAAACAATTTCTCAGACCTATATTTTATTAGAAGTAATAATATAATTACAATAATAACGCCAAACGATCACATACATAGATCTTGGACCCTAACTAGGATTCCCTGTGTCTAGGGACCCAGGAACTACGATGGCCATGGTCCCACACCACCCAGACACAACAAGTAATTGCGTTTTTTTTTCTGTCCACTAATTCTTGTCTTGCCGCGGAAATCAAACCCGCCGCCTCCGGATCATGAGCCGACCTCTTCAACCATCACAGAGGCTGTCAAAATTATATGGTTAGTGTTTTTAAAATTTAAAACATACGGGCTTAATTAACCTACATTGAACGTCAACCCAAAGGTACATTCCCTAGAAATGCCAAAGGATGAGCTGGACAAGGTAATAGAAGATGAAATAACCCAGAAGCTGAGCAATGACCTCCTTCAGAGCATCGAGAGGAAGTTCCAAGTGGACTTGGAGAAGTATAACTGTCTAATTCATACCATATATCTTAACACGTTAAGAGTCCTAGATACCATATATGGGATCTCTAAACAAGCCAAGCAAGTTCGGGTAATGCACATGTAACCCAAACCTGTGTGTTTACTCTGTGTGTTCAATACAATGCCGTATTTGATTAATTTGGAATGATTGATGATGATGATGATGATGATGATGATGATGATGATGATGATGATGATGATGATGATGATGATGGTGATTATACAGATAAAACTTCTGTTATAAAAGCAATAGAATTACGAATATTTGTGGGATCATTGTAAAAGAAAAAAATATTTATTCAAATAGATGTTCTATGTTGTAATAATATATGATATATAATATACATATATAAATAAATAAATAAAAATATGATTTTTCATGTTTATAGGTCTGTTGATACGGTCCTTATTAAAATCAAAATGCTGCTGCAAAATGGAACAATTCATATTCAAGACAAAATGGTGGAGCTTCAGAGCATGCTTGATATTATCAAAAATGACCGGGAACAAGAGGTATTTTCTCTTGTAGTTAATTACCTGTATGCTAACGTAAAGTTCATCTAGGTAGGTACCACCGCTTTGCCAGTTATTCTGCCCCAAGCAGTATTTTATTGCAAGACTGTACTGATATCTCAAGATGACGTGCTCAGTGCAGTGTCACGCGAAACATTATATTTAAGAGTTCCATGTGACACTGCGTCTGTTATGGGCAGCCACTTAACATCAGGTGAACATCTAGCTCGTCACTTCATTCATTAGTATGAGAATACGATTTAACACTTGAATGCATTTAATTATGAAAAATTGGGGTTTTTTATAACTGAATAATTATGGTTTGTGCGAAAGAAATCTTCTCTTAAGCGTCTCTCTTCGATCAACTACTGAACATCGTTCTGTAGTACGGCCATAAAACTGACAAGCAATGTGATGAAATAAAAGAACGTATGAAAAGATTGAGCTTTGATAGAAATATAAAAGACGCAAATAATAATAAAAAAACGTTTTTTTCCTCTTTACGTAAGGAAATGAGGAGATATTACTACAAACTATCACGTAAACATGTAAATTTTTCTATTAAAATTAGCTAGATAAGTGTCTACTAGACCGTCAAAAGGAGACAACAGCACTTGCGGAGAAGGCACTTCATCAGATGGTAGTGTGTGGTTATGCTCTGATAGGTCATGACCCAGCGCAGGCTGTGAACAGAGTAGTTGGACTAAAAAACATGATCTCTGAACGGATTAAACCTGTAAGTTTATAAACACATTTATTAAGATTAGAATTTTTCAGTATTATTAGCATTGACATCATTATGCTGCAACATAGAACAGTTTTAGCCGAGAAATTTTGCTCAGTTATAAAGCGTTTCGACCTATTAGCTTTTCACCAACATCATAACCATTATTTCCCTCCAAAACACTGAAATAGCTTCTACAGAAAGATTACGAAGTAGGATTTAACTGCGCACGAGGCGTCGACTCTGTTAACATTACAGTCACATTACGATACACCATCCAGCAAAATTAGACCAGATTACAAAAACAAAAATCTTCAGCTTCAACTTATCTGATGTTTAACGTAAATTGATTACTGTGTCGAAATATCAGATCTCCGATATTCAAAATATTAAGGGGCGTCGCAGCCTTGTAACCGTTAATACAGAAATACTTTAAAAGCTTGCTACAGGTGGTTAAATGTACATTAAAACTTGCAGTTATACGAAGAAAAGAAAGAAATTTACAACCTGCTCAAAGTCTGCGGTCATGACCACGAGACTTTGAAGAAGGTCATCAAGTGCGTCATCTCGAAGGTGAGAGACAGCGCTTTTAGCGCAGTTTCCACTAATCTATGATAACGTGAGCGAGTTAGAAGTTCCACGCCAGTAAGTGCTGTGGGTCAGCCGATCGCCATTACCAATATATTTTCTTGGTGGGTGTTGTACATTTCTGTCTGCACAAGACTAGATTTTTATTTTTAAGATTAAATCAAATCAAATCTTTTATTTCATAAAAATAACAGTAATATTATAAAGGTGAAAGTTTGTATGTGTGTATGTTTACTCCTACTGTTTTACTGTTTTACTCCTTCACACTCAAACGGCTGAATGGGCTTAGTGAAATTCGGTACCAAGATAGTTTATACACTGGATTAACATATAGGCTACATTTTGTCCCGGAAAAGTGAAATGTTCCCGTGGGATGAGCAAATAATTAAAATTATTTTTATCCGCGAGTAAAACCGTGCAGCGCAACTAGTAAATAATATACAAAGAGAAGTACTAGTAGTTTATAATACTTATAAATCCTTACACAATAGAACCAAAAACTATGCAATGTGTAAAAGTGTCAGTAGGGTTTTTTCATCCAAATACAATAAACGTAAGCACAGTAGAGTTATAGGCGTATATCTTGAGATTAGCTAAGTACTTAAAAACACTCAAATTTTTCAACTAAATCATTTAGGTATATTGTAAAGGAATAGGAAATTATGAAAAACGTATAGGTATATGTTTTGAGGTATATTTATAGACGCCTACTGTGAGCAGACAATCTGAAAGTTATGATGATGATGATGTATGAAAAAAGATGTATCAACAAACAGAAAACATCGACTAAAATCAGGAACTCATTAGCTTTTATAAATAAAATTAAATTATTATAAACATCATATTTAAATCCGAGAGAGCACGTGTCACTGTAATGAATGGTTTCTTCAGATCGTTCGGTAAGATTGACAAATTCCGGAAACTATAATTTCAATAGCCGCGGCGTGAATTTGGGACGAGACCAGTGAAAATATTCGAAAATTCTACGGAATCGTTAGTCATGTCCGGTGAAGAAACATGCTTGGGTGAAATGAGATTCCTGAAGTATTACAAAAATTCAAAGTTTTTTTTTTGTTTAATATCACATTTTTTAATAATGGCGTAATAAAATCTAACTCTATGATCTAGGACTAAATATAATATAGAGAAATCGTTTCCAGTGGTATCATTCAAAAGCTTTATGACTGTAAGACCATACTCATTTCAACGAAGTATTTTTTTTATTTTATATTACAGTATATCCACTTACTATTTACTTATTACATATGATATTTTCTTTTATTTCAGTCTACGTTAGTGAAATCGGCTATGATGGATATTACAAGCAAACTTATTGAAGGTGTAGTAGACTTAACAAAATTGATGGCACATGGAGCTATGCATGAAGCATGTCTCATTGAAGTCATAAAAACAACTGAAGATGAAGCGTTTGAACTTGTGAAAAATATTAAAATGTGTGTTCATGGAAATGATACTATGGACGAAGTACAAAAATATATAGCGGAAAATAATGCTACCGTTCTTGATATCAATCTCAAAAAAGAAAAGACCGATAATACTAATGACGCTAAAGATGAACCTATTAAAGAAGATACGGATGTGAAAGCAATTATAGGAAAAATGCTGTCTAAAAATAAAGGTAAAGAATTAGAAAATAAATTTACTAAGACACTGACAAAATTACAAGAAGATTTAAGGTTAGTGGATAGCAATCTAATTTCTAGTGGCAAAGTTGGTAAGGCTTACAAATAAAATATTCAACAGTAATCTTGTTTTATTGAGTCTAAACAAAAACTGAATCAATGAACATTGCTTCATAGAAAACTGAAACTTATGTTGATATAACGTGGTAAATTGAGGTTAGACGGATAAAATTAATCTTCTACATATTTACAATGTAATTTATTAATATTTTTGTTGGGTTTGACCCCAAATTGAATAGATATAGATTTTCAATCTTAAAATAGGATGTGCTCGTGAAACACCAAGTGTAAACGATGATGGTACGGTGTACATATCCGCGGAGTTTACTTTGCTCTTTTTGTTTATGCAATCGTAAATATACTGTGTACTTTGAGGATTGATCAGAGGGATTAATGTTGGTGATAAACCATGGCCTCGGGAAGGTTATCTAAATATAGTTATTTTTGAAAATAGTTACATTTATAAATATGACAACTTATATTACCAAAGAAATTTACAATCGAATTGGACTGTTTATTTAAATGTTTGTTGCCTCAGAACTTTCGGTTGGTTCCATTTCAATTTGATCAAGATCTGATGTAGTTTTTGGTTTCTGGGTAGTTTTTGAATTATCTTTGATAGTGTGTATTTCGACTTCAACTACATTGAAGTTCTTATTATTGTAATAAAAAAATGCGGTGGTATTCAAGTCGGTTAGACTCTTTTTTTAAGAAGAATTATAAAATACATTGGCGGAAAATATAGAAGATAGATGTCTAGGTGAAATCTGTGAACTTTTTTAACACATTTATCTATTACGTTAGAAAAGAAAAAAGAAGAGTTAAGTATTTTTTATATGGCTATAAGTATAACGAATATAATGGCTTTTTTATAGACTTGTCAACTGAAAAACGTTAAATAGAAAAATAGTTCGTTATTTGGGTTTGGAGTGACGTAAACTGAAGCAAGGAAGTAGTAGTTAGTTAATAAAAGCAGAAAAGAGTGGAACTTACAGCATGCAAGTGTTATAGATTTAAAAAAAATAAAACTATAGGTGAAGATTTATAAAAGGATACAGCGCAAACTGTTTATGTTCGTGATGATGGAGATCACATTTTTATATAAATTCCAAAGTTTGCTTAGGGGCCATCCATAAATTGCGTCATATGATTTCTTTTTTGATTTTTTCACCCCTCCCCCGTCCTTGTCACAGCTGGTCACATTTGTGAGACCTCCCCCTGCCTAGTGTGATGTCACATATTTTGTAATTTTTCATTTAGAAAGTTATGAAATTTTTTTTTTGTGTTGTAACACTTAGAAATAAAATAATATATTTTGAAAAAAATGTGATTTCACAAAATTTGGGACCCCACCCCCCTCCTTTAACTTCTCCCCCTTCCTGCCTCTTCCTACCTCACGTGTATCGTAATTTATGGATAGCCCCTTAGATAAACTTCATTACTCGATCTAATGGAAAACCTAATGCAGCATCCGATGAGGTGAATGCCCTTTTTTCGTATTTGTTTAATTTTTTCCCCTGGCGTGTTGCCATCTTTTAATGGACGTGCATACAGACAAGCAGACGGATGTCAGTGGAAGTGTTCACGGTTTTTGTGTTTGTGGGTAGGCGGAAAGTAGGTTAGTCGAAACGTTGTGTTTATAATATGCGTAAGCATGGTTTTTGCTCCTGTTTACCTGATGGGAGACCACTTTGTATGTACTACGTAGTAAGCTAATAAGATCGGTACGTAGGTAAATAAAGAACATTTATAAACAACTGCAATGAAAGTAAAATCACTGAAAAAACATTTGTTAGTCAGATATGTGCTAGGAAAGATATATATTATATATATACATGAGATATCAAAATAATAATTAATATACACCATCATACACGTCTTAGAGATTTTAGAGCTAAATACCTGTATTTATTTTCTCCTACTTGAATATAGAGTAGAAGTCTTTTTTATCGATATAACTTTATAATACAAAAAGTAGGTTAGGTTACATTGAAACGTTTTATAATATGCATAATTATATTAAGATATAAGTAATTAATTGAAATCGATTATAAATAGTACCGATGGCCTTTAAAATTATTGTCGTATTATTATTAGTTTTATATACTACTTAATAATTAAATGGGTAATTCTCGTCCAATAATAACAATAACTTTACTTACAGTAATTTTTGTAATCAAATTACACTAACGAGTTTTTGGCGGGAACGCGAAAAAGATTGCGTCATTGTATTATTTTCCAATGACGCAAGAGGCCGTGAGGTGACCGGCAGAACAGAATAGTCCCTACCTCTCTCATACCGAGGTGTCGTAAAAGGCGACTAAGGTAAATATGACGATAACTATCTTACACCCGTTGACCGACAGATGGCGGGATAACCATCTCAGACTACGTAACTAATTAAATGAAACTAACCGGTGATGGGCAGCAGTGTCACCGGTGCAAATAGTTACGTTCTGCGATCGCCAACCCGCATGCCCAGCGTGGCGATTATGGGCAAAACCCTCCTAATGGAAAGTCGCAATATACCACGGCCCCTAGTTCCCGGCCGCCCTGCTATCCCTGACCACGGCGGCGGTCATGGTAACGGCAGGGCAGGGGGTGCTAAGAATCCCCGGGCTACGGTAGGCCGCCAAAACCAACTGACCTTGGCAACGTATAACGGACGCACGCTACGACTGAATGAACACCTTGTGCAGCTAGAAGAAGAGCTAAACAACATAAGATGGCACATTCTGGGGTTATGTGAAGTCCGAAGAGAGGGGGAGGACACCATAACTCTTGAATCGGGCCATCTTATGTATTTCAGAGAAGGAGATCAGCTATCCCAGGGTGGCGTCGGGTTTCTGGTTAATAAAGCTCTTAGTAACAACGTTGTTGAAATCTCCAGTGTGTCGACAAGGGTCGCGTACCTTATAATCAGATTAACCGAGAGGTACAGCCTCAAGGTTATTCAGGTATACGCACCGACTTCGGCACACTCGGACGATGAGGTAGAGGATATGTACGAGGACATATCAAGAGCCTTGCACAGCACCTCTAAGGCTCACTTCAACGTTGTTATGGGGGACTTTAACGCTAAAGTGGGAGTACAGACTTGCAGCGAATCGACAATAGGACAACACGGCTTTGGTAGTAGAAACCATAGGGGCCAATTGCTCGTCAATTTCCTAGAGAAGGAGGGACTCTTTTTGATGAACTCCTTCTACAGGAAACAGCCGCAAAGGAAGTGGACGTGGCAGAGCCCTGATGGTATGACAAAAAATGAGATCGACTTCATCATAGCGGACAAACGGCGTATATTCAGAGATGTTTCAGTGATCACTAGGTTCAATACCGGAAGTGATCACAGGCTTGTAAGAGGCACTCTGAATATCGACTTCAAGCTGGAACGAGCCCGCTTGATGAAGTCCACGCTCCGACCGAACATACTCCAAGCCGTGGTAGGGTCTGAAACATTCCAGCTAAAACTGGAAAATCGATTCGCTGCCTTGGAAACTACAGATGACGTGGATCAGAAACTCGACCAAGTGGTGGATGTCCTAAGGGAAGAAGGTGCGGAGTTTTGTGCAAAGAAGCGTACAGGCAGAAAGTCGAAACTTTCGATGGAGACTCTGCAACTTATGGAGGAGCGACGTGAAAACCTCTCGTCTACTTCGTCACAACACCAACAGGCACTCAACAAGTCTATTAAAAAGCTGGTACGACGTGTTCTCCGATCCTCCAATACGCTCGAAATTGAAAGAGCTATAGAGCAGAATCGGGGGTCAAAAGTGTTCGTCCAGCAACTTGGGAGAAGCCATCTGACGAAGCTGACTACATTAACGGGTGAAGTCGTCTCCTCAAAGACAGAGATCCTTTCGGAAGTTGAAAACTTTTATGGCCAGCTCTACGCATCACATGCTCGCCGACCTGATCCCAATACAGAGGACTGCAGAGCCACCCTAACACGCCACTTTACCGAAGAGCTGCCTGAAGTCAGCCAGGACGAGATCGTGATGGCCCTTAGGCAGCTTAAGAACGGAAAAGCCTCAGGTGAGGATGGAGTTACGACTGAGCTCTTAAGAGCTGGGGGTACTCCAGTGCTTAGAGAGCTCCAGGCGCTTTTTAATTCTGTCCTCTTTACTGGGAGAACTCCGAAGGCATGGAACAGAAGCGTGGTCATTTTATTCTTCAAAAAGGGTGACAAAACCCTTCTGAAGAATTACCGACCAATTTCGCTTCTCAGCCATGTCTATAAGCTGTTCTCAAGGGTGATCACGAATCGTCTAGCGCGAAGGCTCGACGAGTTTCAACCTCCGGAACAGGCCGGGTTTCGTAGCGGATACAGTACCATAGACCACATTCACACAGTGCGGCAGATTGCACAGAAGACCGAGGAGTACAATCGACCCCTGTGCTTAGCTTTTGTGGACTATGAGAAGGCCTTTGACTCTATCGAAACCTGGTCTGTTCTGGACTCCTTACAGCGATGCCAAGTTGACTGGCGATACATCGAAGTGATGAGATGCCTGTATGATGCCGCAACGATGACCGTCCAATTGCAAAACCAGCCGTCTAAACATATCCACTTGCGTCGCGGAGTGAGGCAAGGGGATGTGATATCCCCGAAATTGTTCACAAACGCTTTGGAGGATATGTTTAAGACGCTGGACTGGAAGGGTTGTGGCATCAATATAAATGGCGAGTACATCTCTCACTTGCGAATTGCAGACGACATCGTCATAATGGCTGAATCGCTGGAGGATCTGCAATGGATGCTGGACAGCCTAGCTGATTCGTCTTTACGCATCGGTCTACGGATGAACTTGGATAAAACCAAGGTCATGTTCAACGAGCACGTTGTTCCGGGACCGATTGCTATAAATGGAGTAGCTCTTGAAATTGTTAAAAAGTACGTTTACCTAGGGCAGACGCTCCAACTAGGGAAAAACAATTTCGAGAATGAAGCCAGCAGAAGAATACAGCTAGGCTGGGCAGCATTTGGGAAACTTCGTCATGTCTTTTCATCGTCCATACCGCAATGTCTCAAGACGAAAGTCTTTAACCAGTGCGTCCTACCAGTCATGACCTACGGAGCCGAAACGTGGACACTCACGGTAGGACTAGTCCACAAATTTAAGGTCGCTCAGCGAGCTATGGAGCGAGCTATGCTCGGTGTTTCTCTGCGGGATCGGATCCGAAACGAAGTCATTCGCCAGAGAACTAAAGTTATCGACATAGCTCAGCGAATTAGCAAGCTGAAATGGCAGTGGGCTGGTCACATCTGCCGAAGAACCGATAACCGTTGGGGTAGACGTGTTCTAGAGTGGAGACCGCGAATCGGCAGACGTAGTGTAGGACGCCCTGCGGCAAGATGGAGCGATGATATACGCAAGGTAGCTGGCAGTAACTGGAAGAGTAGAGCCGAAGACCGGGCTCAGTGGCGTGCTTTGGGAGAGGCCTATGTCCAGCAGTGGACTATTGTAGGCTGATGATGATGATGATGATTATTTTCCAAAATTTGTGTTATTTTCAGTTTTAGTGCATAAAATTGGTGGCATTCTATTCGTTAAGTGCTGGATTATAAGCGTGAGTGTAGGAAAATGGTATAATGATGGTGAGACATTTCTTTTCGTGTTGTTTCCAAATCTCCATAGAAGCTTCAAGTAAAGTTGCCACCACTTTACTAGGAGTATGACTTTGACTATACTATGACTTGACTATGACTTGACTTGATGACTTCGACTGTGACTTAATACATATTTGCGTGAAATATCATTTACTTGATAAATTATCAATTACTTGACACTGGCTAAATACACGGAGGTGTGGAGCCAAAACATAAAAAAAAATTACACTAACACCTCAGAAGCATAGACGTATAAAACAAAATATAATAAACTTTATCTCAGAAAACATTCACCGTATATTCGAACTGAGCCGGTAGATATTCATTGTAACAAATATGAATTTTCGAGGAAATGTTGTGCAAATAAAATTCTCGGGAAATACGTACCTATCAGGCATGGAGGAAACTTAAATTCAAACCAAATACACGACTACAAAGATAGAGACGAACAAAGTCCTGTAGTTCAATAAAAATTGCAGAGCTGCTAAAACAAATCTGAATTAGCCTATTGCTTTCGTTATTGACAACGCACTCATTAGATCCCCAGTTCTATGTTCAGTCGAAAATAGTTTTCTCATCCATAGTCTCGCAAGCAAAGCAATCATTTGCCTACGACCTATTGCTCCAATCTTCATCGATTTCTCCACATGTTTCTAATAATTTGAAATAGTCTATAAATCTTCAATATTCGAATATGATCGTCGTTAATCTGTGCCAAGGCTTGCGATGACGCGCGATCGACGGCAATAACGACATAAGATCTCACTTAAGTACACATGAGTAATGGCTATGGAATACTACATTTTTGTTAAAATAGGCAAAAAACATCTTTAATTACGTTTAGTAAGCTGGTGAATGCGAGGCGGACGGAAGTTGCACGTATATCTTCATTGTCAAAATAACAAAGTTAAAATAAATGAGCAGAATAAATGAATATGAATATGAAAATTTGTATTATTATTTCGGTATGTCCTGTATAACAATTTGCAATTGTCAAGATGGCGACATTAACACAAACGAAGCAAAAACAAAGTTATATATCAGCCGATAAATGGAGCTAAACTAAAGAAGTTTTACTTCAGTCGTGTGGTCTAAAACATACTCGATTTTTTCCCGTGGCGTGCCTTGAAAATTTTTGATTAGGAAGGTCATGTTTAACAATGAGGTGGCGGATTTTACTAAATTAAGTAGTACATCTATTACTTATTTCCAGCATAATAATGAGTTCACATCTGACACCGCAGCAACAGCAGGCTGAGAGCCGAGAAGTAAAACATGGCCTTATACTGAACATATTGCCTAATACGATAATCATAAGTAGAATTATATGAATTACGGATCATCCAAAGGTGACAATGTGCTTGAAGGAAGATGATTTTAGTAACCAATAGAATTTTAGAACAAAAAGGTAAAAATAATGTATAGAAAAGGAAGAATTCTATTGGTGATTCAATAAAACAATTCTTCCCCGCACGTTCCTGTAAGTATACTCTTAGGATCGCGCTAATCATCTATTTTATATTTTGTATTGAGAACTACAGAATTGATGTAAAATAAGTCTCGTATCATATACCTTTCATCTATTTGTAAATATCTAAAAAACATTTTTTAATTTTATCCTATCGTTTCGTTTGAATGGTGGATTGTTCCAAATATCTCAACACGAAGAGTAAATGTGTGAGAAATATGCGCAAACCGTCTGTCTGCTAATATGCGGCAGCATTGGCCATCACTTGTAATTATGGATAGGCGCTGAGGGATGGCTGGGCGAGACGGTCTATATTTGTACCTGGTTATGTTTAGCCCACTGTATTGCATGAACAGTTACCCACACATCATACATCGTAGATAATGTTACATGATAAATATGTCGTTTTGGAAAGTTTTTGTTTGTGAATACAGCTGATAAAAATAAAAAGTCTACACATGAAGATGAAGAAGATTTTTTAAAATTTGATTTACGAAAGCATTACTGAATTTATGGTAATTTATGATTTGTAGAAATGTTGTCTGGTTAATTAGACTAGCTTAATAAACAAATAATCTGGGTATCGATTCAAGGTATGATCTGAAATAATTTTATTGTCCGCCTATTTTTAAATATTTGAAGTTTGTACAAATCACGCAGAAAATAACTTTATTGTTGCTACCTTATAAATAAGTAGATAATTCAAAAAATTATGATATAAATAACCAATCACTCAATATTTTCTATTCACAACAAACAAACTATATTGCTCATGAATTTTATGCATCAGAGTGAGTTAAAGAGATACGAAATATTAAGTACAATCTTACGATGGTAGTGACACTAAATATTACAGTTCTGTGAGATGACACTCTTGCTCTATATTTGATACTTTATTGTACAGATCGACACATGGCAGTAGATGTAATAGAGATTCATATCCAAATAAATGCAAATGGCAAGTAGTCGGTCAAATTGGCGCTGTATAGAGGTTTCTATTCAGCAGTGAAAATCTTCCGTCTGGTGAGAATTAAATAAATCTCTTGGGTGACTATTCCATGGAAAAAAGTTCAAGTGTATCCTTCAGAGGATTCTTTTCCTACTGACAAGATTCCCAATCAATCACCCATTCAAACATCATCTAGGTGGACTACAATTTTCTTGTCCATAATACTTCTTAAAAAAAAATGTCTACAATCTGTCCATAAACGAATAAACGGATTATTATTATTAAAATTTGAATATTGTTTTAACAACATCTTAAAATTAATTATAATGAAAATTGATATTAGTAATGAGTATAATGAGAAAATTTAAATATAAATGGTAGAGTAAGAGAAAGTATTGGAACCTGCTACCGTCTCGTGGTGGTGAAATACGAGAATTATAGCGATATGATAATTTATTTCTGTAACAACATATTTTATAAACGAGCGCAAACGCTCTCATAAACGCATACAATTTCTAAATAATCAATCAATTATCAATGTATAATAAATTTCCGAACATTTTTTTAAATAATACGCTCATTTCAAATACCTGCATCAGTGAAGAAAGCCGAATGTCGGCTAGGGCTGGACGGCACCGATGCTGAAGCTGACGTGAGGAAAGCTCGCTTCACCTTCGTCCACTTGGAAGCTCTAGGCGGCCGGTGCTGTGGAGCCCTAGCACCAAGCTCCAGTGACCGCTGCTTCCGAAGGATTGGGTGGGGCTCTGACTCTAAAAAAAGGAGACGCTTAAATAGTATGCGTAATTTTTGAGCTGTTTTTTATTCAATTTCAATTTCAATTTCAATTTTTATTTGCATTCCACAATGTTGTACAGGTGTAGGTAGATTTTTTAGTATTTTTTGGCCATTGTTCAAAAAAGTAGCACTTAGGCTTATAAGCAATAAAGTTTACTCACTGCAGTGCAGTAAGTAAACTTTAGTTAAAATTGAATTAAATTTTATAATTAAACTTTAGTTTGGAGTAAAAGGTATATATTTTGTTAAATTATTATTGGGGCAGGGATATAGTACATCAGATTTTTTCAGAATACTTCATTATTTCGTCTTTAGTGTCTCGTTTTTTATTGACCTTAAATTAAGAAAGCTAGATAGTCGTTTTTAGTTCCGATCAGCAACTGCTGACTATAATAATATAGAAACTGACGTGAGTAGTACTCATAACTACAATTATTACACGGCCGCCACCGCCGCCGCGCGTCCTCCTTGAGGATGGGCATCTATATTGCCCGAACACCGGTCGAGCTATTCGACTGTATCTCGTGAGTGTTAGCCGTGTAATAGTTGTAGTTGTAACTGCTGACTAGGTAGCTACCCATCCTGGTAAACTTTAAGAACTGCTATTCACCAGACTTATATTATACTTACGTGCCTAAGTGACTTACCCAGCTCTTCAGAAGACGGGATAGTGAGCGTCAAGGCAGGTGGCGCATCACTTTCGGCTCCATCGCTAAACGACCTTCGTCTCGAGGGCACGATATCTGGTGAACTCTTGGATCCTCGGTTGGACTTTTTCTTTACCGACTCGCGATGTGTTTGGATGATGTCACGCATTTTGCCCCAGGGGGTTTTGTGCAGCTTGTTGGGCGAAGGGGATGTAGAGCTATCATCCTGGAAATTGAGTGGAGTCACGTTTTTTTGAAGGATGATGGGATTTATTTTTATTTTATCATACCATCAGTGGACTTACGTTCCCATTGCTGGGACATGAGCCGTGTATATACCACGCTAGCCTACGTTGGAGTTGGTTGATGACATAGGCATGACAAAACTCCTCCCATATTTTGAAAGTTATTGGCTGAGTGGGATTCTAACCAAGGCACGTCATTTGAAAGTCGTATGAGTTACCACTGAGCGACACAAGCTCTTTACATTTAAATTGTAAACTTTGTGCAACCGTAAATCGCAAATGTAGTTTTTTTACGCAATATTTCACTAAATAAAATATTATACCTGGGTACGTGATCTATTTCTATTAGTCTGTGTTTCTTATTCTTAAAAATAAAAACGATAGAAAGATAAAAGATCAAAGTACAAAAAGAACTTGATTTAACCAAAAAAATGAGATCATATCGCTGGCTATCGTTTAATATAATATTATTTAACAAAATGGTCGAGTTTCCTGGAATGCTAAATAAAATAATAGATGCCAGTATAACAAATAGCATTCTAAATACCTGCCCGTCCAAATAATGTAATCTCTGCACAATTTCAAATACAACCGGATGTTAAACATACCAACATAATATTATATGATATTATGAATATTGAAAGATTCTTAATTTTAAATCATAATCCATGTGCATAAAGTTGAGAATTGAGCATTTAGAGTGTTGATATAGATCTTGGATATAAGACCAGTTTTTGAATGAAATCTATTAGGATAGTGGGTATTTCAGAAGCGGTAGGTAAAAGATTACCTGCGTAGGCGCATGTAGGAATGTGTTGTCGTTCTCGTCACATCGGATCAGACTCTTGCGGATTATACCTGCAATCACATACTTGATTATTACATTATCTTTCTTAATTTTTGTGTAAATATGAAAACAATCAAGTAAAGCCCCAGGAGATCTATATGTAGGGTTGTCAAGTCACCAAACCACCTAAAAAACCGCCAAACAAAATAGCCGGATAGACCAGCCAGCTTAGCTCGACATGTGGGTAAAAAGGCTGGACACAAAGGATTATGTCTCTCAGTATTAATAGGTATGACAAAAAAATTGTATATAAAATCAAGCAATTTTTATTATTACCATATATCTTGTTATTAATATATTATTCTAATGAAATGATGCGCACGTGCTCGGCACTTGCACTTGTTTGTAAAATGTAAAAATCCTTAAAAAGATGGACAAGCTGGACACCGTTTCAAAGTCAAAAGTCAAAAGATTTATTGCAAATAGGCTAATTTTAGCATTTTTACATTAGGTAGGTACTTAAAATTAAGTGCCGCCAAAGAAAATTTATTTTATTAAGTTATTTCACTAAGCATATAAAATTACAAAGTGCTTATTTATAGGACACGCAATTAAAAGCTTATTTCTGTCTTTATCCGGATGCCTGTATCCAATCCAAGTATTATGAGACAAAATATTGTACACGTATTCAATACATAATTTCTATCATAATGCATTAGTGACATTTCGATTAAAATGACTTGAATAATTTTATTTATTCACACAATCAAGAGTTACTTATATGCAATGAAATTATTTTGAAGATCTATTTAATTTAAACACAATGACAAAATCTTCCAATAGTCTATTTTTAAAATAAAAATGTTGTTGGATAAAAGGAAAGATCAGCTGGGCGATCACGTAACTCGATTGCAACAGACAGAAACACTAATTTGTATGGATTTGACAGTTTCAAGACGCAGTTTATGTGCACAGTTAGTATGGAAATATTTCCTGTTGCATTGCAATCAAAGTTTCATGATCAACCCCCAGGGTTATAGCAAAAACGACATAGTTTCACAAAAATTTATGGGTTCACTTCATTTATATAGAAAAAGGAAAGCCGACATTAAAATTATAACACAAAACATTTATTTACCTGCATCGATTCTCAATTCTTCACAAGAAGAATTGGGAGTCAACGATAAAGCACTGCCCGGCGTCAAACTGGCCGAGTCCCTGGGCTCAGGGTGAGCCAAGGTTGCTGATGATGGATTTGGGGTAGTTATCGTCGTAAGGGTGGCTGTTGATGGAGAGGACCCCGCTAATGCTACAGCCCCGACCATAGCTCCAGCTGCCACGGTGGCTCCTCCCATAGCACCCATAGCTGGAGGCCATTGAGCTTTTTCCCATCTAGTAGAAATAATTATTGATTGATATTCGCACATTCAGCACATAATATGAATAAATAAATAAATAAATAACGCCCAACGATAACATACATTACAAAGTTTGTCTAGATCTACCGCTTTGCCAGTTATTCTACCGCCAAGCAGTAGAGCGCAAGCACTGCTGTGTTCTGGTTTGAAGGGCATTGTAGCTAGTGAAATTACTGGGCAAATGAGACTTTATGAGCTGACACAGTCTAGTAATCTTATTTCTAGATTGTGCTGATGTCTCAGAATGACGTCGGTAGTGCAGTTTCACGTGAAACTTTTAGAGTTCCGAGTGACACTGCAACATATATGGGCAGCCGTGTCGCTTTACATCAGGTGAATGGTTAGCTCGTCACGTCATTCGTTAACATAGATCCTAGACCCTAACTAGGATTCCCTGTATCTAGGGACCCAGGAACTACGAGGACCACGGTCCCACAAAACTCAGAGACAGAACAAGTATTTGCGCTTTTTTTTCCATGCATATTAACGGTTCCGTCCTTTCCGAAGATCCACCAAACTATTCCTAACTCTGATCGAATTAGAGAAAGATTTAATTATTTTCGTATGATCAATTTAGCTCGGGTTGCTGTAAACAATGTAGCAAATGTGGATACAGATGCATTCAATGGAATTTTATTGAATCACCCTCTTTTGGAATTTCCAAACGGTTCGGCAAAACAAACTGAAACTGGCTGGTATTGAAATGGGTCATTATTGGTGTTAGTTTATTTAGTCACTCCAATTAGAATTCTCCCATCGAAAGGTGTGCGTAATAGTTTATCTATACTTACATATTTATCTGCCTACCTCAACTGAATTTTTGTGAATGCTTATGATTTCGAAGTCATGTGTGCGTTTGAAATGCTCCATCAATTATCATCATTATCATCCATTTAAGCTGCACATAATGATAATGATAATGATAAATTTATTGATAATAATAAAGAATTACAAGTCTGGCATTATCCTATTATTATTGTACTATTATTATATTAGACAGCCTCTGTGGTGTGGTGGTTGAGCAGGTCGGCTCAGAACCCGAAGGCAGCGGATTCGATTCTCGCGGCAGGACAAGTATTTGTGAACAGAAAATAGTAAATACTTGTTCTGAGTTTGGGCGTTGTGGACCATGGTCCTCGTAGTTCCTGGGTCCCTAGACACAGGGAATCCTAGTAAAGGTCCGGGATATGTTACATTGGGCGTTATTATTATAATTATTATTATTTATTATTTATTATTATCAAATAAACATTAAAAAGAAATAATAATAAATCCAATAAGATAATTAAGGTAAAAATATTGTTATTGAAACAGACAAGTATATAAAATTAAATTGATCACACCAGTTTTGGAAAAATAGAGGGAAAAATAGCGAGAAAGGATACAGAGAATAGTGAATGGGAGGCAGTCCATCCAATCATTCATAAAATCTAGCTCCATCTTGCCGTTGCCGGTAATATTTTGTACTCGTAAGAGTCTTTTTTACACTTTTCCTTATATATTCCATCTCGTTTATCTTTGTCGTTACCTTTTCCCTTCTCTTACCCTTCAAATAATATTTGCTATACACATAACAATGAACTCTACCCCTATCTAAAAAAGTCTTTATAAAAAATGCCTATATTTCCTACTGAAATACTCGTAAATTAATTTTAATAAAATAAACGCAAAACCCTGCCCAGAACTTGAAAAAAATACATACCAGCAAATAGCTCAAAACTCATCCAGTGGATTTTGCGTGATAAATTTTGAAATAGACACACAAAAATTCTAAAGTCTATATTTTTGAATTCTATTAGGTAATAATCGCTCTGGGTTGTTAATTCAGATTATATCGTAAAAAGTAACAATAACGTAGGTACCTGGATCACCAATATCACTATCCTAGATTTTCGATGAATACCAACTATTAAGAATTGAATACCTTGCAAATAGTAATCTTGTTTTTATTTATCATATCTTCATTGGATACTAACCTGAACGCAGCCTTCACTTTGGTCCATTTAGATACCTTAGACTTCTCGACCTCTTTCAAAAATATTCCTTCTGACCGCCTCCTTAGCGGAGTCCCAGGGGTCACATCACTGTCATCACCTCCAGCTGACCTTGACCTCTGCTTTCTCAATAGAGACCCTCCAAACCTTGCGTGGTGCTTCCACTTTGAGCCCGATCGTTTCATGTTCCTTCCACTCATCACCGAGTCGAACAGCATTTGGCCATATTCACATTCGAATTCTGTTTCTAACGCTTCGTTGATCTCCTCAATCTCTTTGCTTTCACTCTTTAGCCTTTCATTCTCCTTTTCAATTCTTTTATACGCTCCGTGAAGTCTCTTCAAATGAGACACGTCCTTTAACTTTCTGAGAACACGAGCGTTGTACTCTTTGAGATTGATTAACTGATCAAGTAAGTCTAGAAGTTTTTCTAACTGATCTAATGCTTCTATGGTATCTTTAGTGTGCTGAGCCGTTTGTTTACCGCGTTTGGAGAGGGCATCATCTCGCTCTCTTAGCCGCTGTAGCATTGAATCACAGATAGCTTGAGGATCTGGAACTTCGTACTCGTTCCAGTAATCGGGAGTTGGAATTGGTGCAGCTGTGCATGGGGAAGATCCTTCCTGATCAGAAGGTGTTTGAGGAGATTTCACTGATAAAGAAGCGGGGGCCTCGCCTCTTCTTCTCTTATGAAGAGAAGTACCGCTTGGAGGGAGGTCAGCCAACTCTTTTCGTTCCTTGGTCTCGTGGCCACTGTCAGTGACGTCACCGCTTTCTTTCAGTGACGTCATCGTGCGGCTGGTGTCGGCAACTGTCTACGCTATTTTTAAATGAAAATAAACACACGTGCTGTCGCGGCGATGCGACCAATTTTCACGGAATGCATTATTAATCTTAGGTACAACTGTACAAGTTTGTGGAATTAAAAGAAGTATATTTAAGTCTTAACATACTATCACATTTCACTATAACACGCACACAGCTTTGGTTTCACAGAACTTCATAACGATTGACTATTTTAAAGCATTTAACGTAGTTACTAGTTAGTTTATTTATGTATTAGAAATGGACTAGAACTTATACTTATCAACTCATTCACAAGAAAGTTTTATGTTTATCACTTGCTAATTGTAGCGGTTGATGTTTGTGTAATACTGAATAAAATTTTCAAAGCCGCCCAAAGCGCGCGCGCATGTCGATTAGGGCGGGCGGGCGGCCACGTACTGGCGAGTTTTCACGAACTTGGGCGGAAATAATCGAACGCTTCCGAAGACGTATTTTTAACTTCCACATTAGTGATTCCGTTTTATTGAATAAGTCTTAATACCTGTGGAAGAGAGTTGAAAATCATTTAGTAAGCCAGTATTTTACAATACTTTAAATTTTATGTTAAGACATAGTTTCGAAGCTGATCCCATTAACCTATTTTCGAAAACGGTAGTTAAGTTTTCGTATTTCATGTCATTCATGTTTTTTTAGCTGTCGCTATTTTGCTTGATAAGGTCTATTTTCAGTTTGTATAATGCAACTTCCTGTAGAAATTCGTGCCTTTCTCTGCTATTTTAGCACTATGGTCATAAGAAAAATAGAGTATAATCACGACCATAGGATGCTTTCTGTACTAAAGTCGTTATATAACACTTAACAGCAATGAAATAAATAATGAATCAAAATTAAACCAGGCGAGATTTTTCAATAATCACATAACAGTTAGGTATTTACTATATAAAACAAAGCGAAAAAAAGCTAATACCGATAAAAGATAATGATAACAGTTTAGATTAATTTACTAGCTGTGCTCCGCGGTTTTTTCCGTGGACAAATATAGCATATGTGTTATTTCAATAAGCTATCGATATTCCAAATTTCATCCAAATTCATCAATTTTTTTGAGCGTGAAAGAATAACAAACAGACACACAAACATACAACCTTTCGCCTCTATAGTATTAGTATGATTAACCAGATAACATTTACCCAGCCTCCGGAAAATCTATTGGAGCCATACACGTTAAAACTACATTCGAAGGTACAAACAATCTTCTTTGACACTTTTACGTATCTTCTAAAATGTTTGCTTCTTTGACACAAAAGTGCTTAGGTTTTTATCTATCTAAAAAGTTCAATATGCTGGCAGCATTCAAATGTCACATCTGCCATACAATTTAAATCGAGAACAGAGCTTTCAATTGAAACAAAAATTTTTGTTGTCACGCATATTGAACGGTTTATTTTTTAATGTATATTTTTTAAAGGTTTTTTGTGCTATGTTTTGGTAAATAATTGTGGAGCTGTGGAGGGGTAACCGTCCGTCGGGTGCAGCGCCCATGGAGCCCGACGAAGAAAGGAATAAGCTAAACGATGACGTCGTGGTCTTCATGAGTAAACGGAGCGAGCATGAGGCTCCCAGATATACTGCCCGATTGAAGACCTATGTGGATTTCCAACAGAAGTAAGCGATCATTTGTGCCATCATCATTTTTATTACCACCTTTGATAGCTTGCTCCGTCTCTTTTTAAGCCTAATTTATGTGCCATTCATTCTCGAAGCCAAGGCAAGATTATTGATTTTTTTCAAAAATTTTCAATAACATCTTTAATACAGCTAGGCTATCCAGACTTCTTAGTCTACTTTTCATTATTGTTGCACAATAATAAAGCGACGTTTTGGTGTTAGGGGACTATGGTCCTCATAGTTCCTCATAGATACAGAAAATTGTAGTTAGGGCCCAGGATCTGTGTATGTGATCGTTGGGCATTATTATTATTATTCTGTAGTTTTTTGGGTCTAGCCCGAAAATTTAGGAGGCATTATTATAATAATTATTTCGCTGAACTATAAGATTCAGATAAAAAGGGAAACCTATGATGATCTGTATGTAATTATCGCCGCATTTATTGTGGTTTTAAATTATAAAAATTGATATAATATGTCTGTCACTTTCTGGGCGATCACGTAACTTGATAGCAGTCAATAGAAACACAAATTTGTAGGGATTTTACTGGTTTAGTAGGCAATTTAGGGTATGGTGTAGGGCCAACTGGAATGTGAACTGTGTGTGATAAGTTATTGGTGCAGGGCTGAGTCGGTTGAGGGTCGTTCAAGATTTTGTACCTAAATTGTGCGTGAGACCGAGTGGAGAGCATCTAGTATAATTCATACTATAATATTTTAGTTTCTATTACATTTAGGATCATTATAAACTGTGGATAAAGGAAATCTCAGATAAAAGTCCTCAGTGATCTGCTTATTCATTATTAATAAAGCCAAGCTCCTACATTTATTGAATAGCAGCCATTAGTGTGATATTGCTATTGTGTATTGATCAGGCGTCGTCGTGCCGCTGCTGCGAAACGCCATTCTGGAGACAAAAGGGTATCTGCCAGCAAGAAAAATAATGTTGAGCAGAAGGAAAAAATTTCGGATAATACGTGAGTCTTCACCATCATTAACATCATCATCATCATCATCATCAGCATTCTGTCTATACTTGTTCAACAATGACATGTTCTATTTCTCGCACTCGCTTCTATGTATCGTGATATTATTAAAAATATCTTATCCAGACGTCAAGGATGATCATGGTCACCGATGATGTGATCGAAGATATAGCTATATATATATATTCACATTTTCTTTTGAATTTTGACCCCCCCTGTTCAAATTTTAACTTGTTTTAAGTTTCAGTTTTATAACAATTTTTATTTTATGATTGCAGTGATCATCAAAATGATGACGAGCGCATGAGCAGAAAGTAAGTTTCATTGTTGTACTGTTATTTGTACTAAGTAACTGTGCCCTAAAAACCTTTCCTTTCTTGTTGCGCAGCGATCTTTGCTTTACGAAGCCGTGGTAAGCAATGGTCGCTGCGGTGATTACTTGGACACACACACACACACGCACATACGCACACTCACACACCTTGCTGAATATAGGTCTCCCCCATAAAATGCCACTTCGACACAAACCCCTCCTAAAAGGAGATCTATATTCATGAGGCATTTTTGTAGGTACCTTTTTTCAATAAAACGAATAGTATAGCATTTGTCCACAATTTTACCTGATGAGAATCGACGATGTGGTCAAAGATGTAGTAGACCCTTGTCAAGTAATTATCGATTCAATCTCGACACCCCAGGTTTCATTTTTCTGGTAACACCGACCATTGCAGATCATCTGCACCTGTACCCTTACACTTACTTTTCCACACATATAGTACCTACTACAGGAGCTCGTTAGTTGCCGTACAAGATAAGAGTTTATTACAGAAGGGCAGCCGTTACCGAAAAAGGCGCACACCGGTCACGGTCAATGTCCCGCGAAGAGTCTCCAGCCCCGTCCGACCGTTGTGGCCAGAGGCGGAGACGCAGGCGCCGGCGATCGGTGAGCTAGTCACTAGCAGGCTTGAATGGAACGAAGGCAGGAACTATGGCGAAGAAAGGTTCTTGAATGGCGACAATGAACAGAAAAACATATCTGTCATAGGCTGGTTCCCACTAGTTGAACCGATATATCCTGGTCTAAACCAGCTGAGACGTTGGGTGCAAGAGGCAAGGATAGCTGTAGGAGGTTTTCCGGTTGATAATGATACTCTTTTGAAATAGAAACTATAGCTGTTTATAGGAATAAAGCCGAACAGATTGGTTTATTCCAGTCAGACCTGTAGGTAAAATAGTACACATAAAACAAAAGTATTTTTTATCTCCCCAGCATTAGTGGTCACCTGGTATTTGCATACATACATGCATGCTTTAGAAACAAGAATAAGAATATAATTTATGGCAGAATGTATTACATAAATAGTTGGTATTACAATTAAATAGCTCATACATTCTACCATGACAGCGGTGTGCAATGTTATAAGTTTCTTGAATTTTATTAATTACTGGTCACACAATTGTTGGTACATTATCATTCTTTATAAGTCATACATTCACTTAAATCGTAAAAACATTTCTCTAAGAGCCATTGAGACAAATTTTCTCTTAAAAGTAATTAGAGGTAAATTCTCATACATGTCAGGTAATTTATTGTACACCCTAATGGTTTTATATAAGCATTCCTTCTGTACAGCTCTAGCTTGCACTGAGGAAGGTAGAGTTTGTTTTTGTATCTAGTACTTCTAATGTATACTTCCAACTGTATTTGGAAATACTGCGGATACTGCTTGACAAAAACATAAAGATCCCTGATATATGTGTAAACCAGCGGTAATATGCCAAGTTTTTTAAAATCGGCTTGTCTATAAACTTGGCGCTACAAATAGCACGCACGCATTTCTTCTAAACCCGAAAAGCTTTCACGATTTCAACCGAGTTTCTCCACAGTAAGAGACCGTAGGAAAGCACCGATGACACGAAGTGGGGCTTCAGTGGATACCGTTAACTGTAATAGTTTGACAGCGAACACGATCCGGTCGAGTTTGCCGCACACGTAATCTACATTTACATTTTTTTTACAATCTACATTTTTTTCCAGTCGCAGTTTGGCAAACTTTAAATTTAACTGTCCAGTAAGAATGAGTTAGACAAGCCACTGTGGTCCAACGCAATACTGTTGTCGGTTCGCTCTAATGTAGAATTTAGAGACGTTTAGTAGGTCGTCGAAAAGTCACGTTGCTGGTACCTATATAAAGAGTCAGTGATTTGTACTCCAGTATTGGTTCTCAATAAAAATGATTGTACAGGATGTGTTGCTGTGGTACATAGAACGCATTGCCAAACATCTCGTTTTTCTTTTTCCATTAGCATATCCAGCGCGTTGGCAGCATTGCCCCGTATAATGAAGTGTTGCATATATACTGCATTTTATATAAATTAATTTACTTGTTGTCGTGTATTACACATCGATATGTATTATAATATTAATTAAGCAAAATAAAAAAGAAAATAACAAAAAAGTCATGCATTTACCCAAAAAAAATAACAAAAAAGTCATGCATTTACCCAAAAAAAATCTCTGGAATACAGTTTAATATTGCAGTGGTTAGATCTGGGAATCTGAAACATTTACATCAAATGTGACGTCTTGTCGTTCGACAGCAATGTGTCATAGTTAGGCGTATGTCAGGCGACCCCTTCTCGCCCCCGGCAAGGCGGACGAGGGCTCACGGGGGGGTTTTAGTGGGTTCGAGTCCCACATACCCCTGTGGTGGCAGGGGGGTGGCATTCCCCCCCTCAAAAAAAAGGTGGAGTAGGACGTATTTTACCGTCATTAAGACTTGGTACCATCGGCTCCGTTGTCCTGTTATGGTACCGAGGTCAATGACACAGTGTCATTGGCCCTGACATGAGATTTTTCTCTGTAACACGGGGGCGGTTATAGCGTTTTACTATTGCTTACAATACAACGGATAACATCAATAAAATTTGCTGTGTATTTAAAATATTGCAGTGTCGCCGTCGTCGTCGCAGTTGCCGGCGCCGCCGTCGTTGCCGCCGCCGTAGCCGACGCCGTAGCCGCAGCCGTCGCCGTCGCCGCCGCAGCTGCTGCCGTCGTCGTCGCCGCCGCCGTCGTCGCCGCTGCTGATGTACCTACTCCACCAGACAACAAAATTTAAATTCGAACATCATCTTCACTCTTTACACTCCTATTTAATCGCCAAGTTTCTCCTTTATAATGTTTCTTTAATTATTTGGTGGTTTTGGGTTATTCGGTAATTCCACTTTTGATAAGCATATTCCAATTTTTATCAAATTAAAGTTTATAAAGTAACATGTTATTGTCGACCGCTGTAACGTTTGTTCCTTTTGCAAATAATATTGGTATCTTGTGATGAGTTTATTTATTGTATTTTGGAAGATTTATTTTAATACCGAATAACCCACAACAGGGAGTTTTGGCGGGAACGCGAAAAAGATTGCGTCACTGCATTGTATTATTTTCCAAAACTTGTGTTATTTTCAGTGTTAGTGCATAAAATTGGTGACATTCTATTCGTTAAGTGCTGGATTACAGGCGTGAGTGTGGGAAAATGGTATAATGATGGTGAAACGTTTCTTTTCGTGTTGTTTCCAAAACTCCATAAAAGCTTCAAGTAAAGTTGCCACCACTTTACTAGGAGTATGACTTTGACTAGACTATGACTTGACTTGATGACTTCGACTGTGACTTGACACATATTTGTGTGAAATATCATTAACTTGATAAATTATCAATTACTTGACACTGGCTAAATACACGGAGGTGTGGAGCCAAAAATTAATAAAAAAAAACCCACAACAGCAATATAATTATATGAAGAAGAGACTTGACGGTTAAATAAGAGATAGAGACTGCAGGTTTATGGTTGAAACTCTTATTGGCCCTTCTGATGAGAATTATGAATTTACAAAGAACACGTCGGCTTTATTAAAGCTTAAATCATATTAAACCATTGGTTTACCAATGCTCACAACTGCATATTATTTTAGTATAAGTTTCTTTTATGTCTGAATGAGCGCTTAATAATCGTGATGATCGTGGTACCCTAAAGAAATCAGGATCGAATCGAGGAAAGTGTCGAATTAGCGAAAGTAGCGAATTAAGTTGGTTTGCTATAATTAGGGAAAGTCTCACACTGTCTCGACCTGCCGTACCACCAGTTTGTTTGGCGGTTTTTTCCCTAGCGCTCATAGCGAAGAACGACTAGTCGTTCCTAACCGATCACTGCGGTCACTACTTTGATGGGTGATCGCTACTAAGGGTAGAGTTCACCAGATTTTTAAACGGCCAATTATATATTTAACGGTCGGTTAAACAGTTTTTGGTGTTCACCACAACATAACAGACGGTTAAATACCATAAACACCCGATTATTTTAACCGACCTTGTCGTCGTTTAAATCTCGGTTACGCCATATGGTGCATTTTTCTGGGCAGTCTTTGTGATCAGAGCAACTTGGTTGCTTATGTTATTATATTCCTGAAGTTATTAGCAAAATGAATAAATAATAAAAATAAAAATTAAATAAATATTTATGAACATTTAACACAGCGCCATCAGCCAAAAACTAAGCAAGCTTGTACTTTGTGAACCAGATAACTGATATAAACACTAGGCTATGACTTAACTTGATGACTTGACAAATAATATAAATATTTAATATTAACTTGAGAAATTATCAATTACTTGACACTGGCTAAATACACAAAAGTGTGGAGCCAAAACAAAACAAAAAAGACATAGTTGGTTATTATAGGTAAAAGTGGTATTTACCATGTTTCGTTGGGCATGTTAAGCCACCGTTACTGTTGTAAGACAATAGTCAAGCCAAGTCAGAAGCTTTTAGGTTGCCTAAAATTTGACAGGGCTGATCACTTGATTTAGCACTACACGCACACAATAAGAATATTTTGAATATTGTGGTGTTGGGGATTTATACACTAAACAATTATTGCTAATAAGCATGTTTTATCAATTAACACTGTTTTATCAAGGTCTTTTATAAACTTAATATAAAACTTATCTAATAAGTAATGAATCACAGCTTATAGTCTAAAAACTTATTTAAAATAAGTATTAAATCACAAGAGCTTATATTCTAATCATGATTTCTTCCAAGGACTTTCTGTGAAGGTCAGGAACGGTTGTCTCCTTGTGTGGTCTTCCAACTGGAAGCAGCAGTTCCAGCCGCTCGTTACCAGGCCGGGAGAGCAGATCTCGGAGACGGGCGTTGCAGTTCAGAGGAGTTGAGGTCAAGGCTACTAGTCCACAGTACTGGAACATTAAAATTTATAGACGGATATAAGACGATATAACGATAAAATGGTATTACAGTCTTATTACAAAACTTGGACTAAATGGAGGTTTAATTAGTTTAGCTTTATAGGTGAGTGTGTCTTTCATCAAAAAATGTGCCTGTATACACTATTTAGTCTTGTCAGTATGTCAAATAATTCATGAAATCCTATTTAACCTCTTTAGACGTTGAATTTTAAAAACCCTTTCTTAGTCGCTTATTCTCTGTAGTTTGGCAGGTTTACTTAAATCTTTAACGGAAGTTTTAGGAAATTATCAATTACGGATATGAGAGTGAACATTTTGGAAGTGCAATTTATGCGTCTATAAAAGAAAGACATTTATAGGTCTAGTAATTTGGACGGTACGTTATCTGTCAGTCAGTCGAGTAAAACAAAGCCTTTTCACTATATAGATATCATCAGCCGTCACGTACCCTATACAGAACAATCACATAAGTCATGATTACCAAAACTGTATCCTTTATAATACCAAACACGATATGATCATCACACGCATAATTAATGCGACCAAAATACTCAATCCCGTCAGTCTTTTTAAAATAGTATGAGGTGATCGACTTTAAAATTAAAGTAGTAAACAATACTTAAAAATACGATCTTTATTAACATACAAGTGAAATAATTATATCAGGTCCTGTAGTATTTGTGTTGTCTGTACAATTTCATTCAAAACTAGCTGTACCGCTTCGCCTACGCACGGATTAATAGCTTTACACCCTAACCCTGTTTAAGAGAATACTTCTATTTCTTTTTTCACATTTTAAGCCTTCTCTAGACTATGGCAAACATTTCAAAACCAAAATCAGCTAAAACGGCTCGGCCGTTGTCGAGTTTTAGCGAGACAAACGAATAGCAATTGATTTATATATATAGATAGATAAGCTCGGCAGCAACGTTAATTGTAGGCGACACTACTGTTAGTACAGTTGGTAGTAGCTTCTAAGACCTCTAACCTCTAAGTTCTAAGATGATAGCTCTAGGTGATCATTGAGCAGAAAAAGGGTGGCCATCCTTTCGTGGTTGAAATACCACCCATTTGCACCAAGCGATTTGATTCAACGTTCAACGTCCCTGCCAGTGTCTGTGTTTCCGGTGAAATATGACCCGGGCGTGTTCAAGAAAACAGTGAATAGGTATTTACTTGGCTAGCATGCTACACCTTCGATCGTATCGTCACTTTCCATCAACTGAGAGCGAGGTCAAGTGCTAGACAAATTTGAAATAAAAAAAAAGGAGATAGTGTAGACAGAAATTATACACAAAGAGATAGGTCTAATAGGAAAATATATTGGTATTGATAAACTACCTGAACAGCTGCCAGCAATATTCCAGCTGCTATTGCTGTACTTATTTCACTGTAGTAGTGCATTCTTTTCTTCCCATCATCTCTCCAAGAGTGCGTTTGTCTGAACACTAATACTAAGGCTGGTGCTTCAGTTAAGTATGGCTTTACTGGCTTCGTTGCGAAGGGTTTAAGATCTGTTACCCATTGTCTGGACATCCTCTGGTTGTAGTTGATGTCTTCTTCTTGTTCTACTATTTCTTTGATAGCTTCTTTGGTAGCTTTGTCTTGGACAACCACGAACGTCCAAGGTTCAGTGTGAGCTCCTGATGGGGCTGTACCTAAAAAAGCAAAAACTTTAAACGTACTATCACAAATATTTATACAAAGCTTAGATAGTCATCAAACGTGTGTTTAACAATAACAGCAGTTTAACAATAGTTTAAGGCTTGTTTAAATCTTTGAGTTTTTCAGGTGATGTTAAGAGTGCATTGCAATCAACGCGATTCGGTTCACCAAGAAGATCAATTTTTCCGTATATAACAAAGTACTCCGTGGGTATACCATTAAGTATATGGGCTGTATCTCGGGAATTGAGGATATAACCTTTTGGGTTGTGTAATTATGAGTGACTAAAATCTTTATGGTTATAACCATAGACTTAGGATGAACGAAAATATTCTAGGTCTGGTTTTAACCATAATGGACGCAATTTTTTTCAAGTTCTGTGGATTTTTTGGTAGTATTTTAGTCTGCAGTAAACTCAAAAATACAATGACATTTCCAATATCATATAAATTACACACGAAAATCATGACTTTCTGTTGAAATTTATATAGTATCATAGCTTTTATTTTCAATGAAAATCAGATAGTGAAAGACATTCAAAATGAACGCAAATCCCGGCGTTATGTCCAAGCTTCACTGTGGTGTGTTGATAATGTCCCTCACTATTACAGCGTTGCTGATTATAACAGGCCTTCGGATCTCGTATATCAATAAACTACGAAAAGACGAGACAAATAGTTTGTATGATGATTTAGACAATAACTACTATGACGAATATACTAGTTCAATGACCAAAATTACTCAAGAAAGGTTTGAGATCGCCACCCAAATCAAACACAAAATAAGAAAAATTAACGAAGAGCAAGTCATTCATAACCAGGATCGATTCGGTCGAATAAAAAGATCAACATACGTTATTGTAATTCAGTTACACTATGAAACTCGCTATCTTGAAGGACTCCTTCATTCTTTGAAGCATTCAATGGGAATAACAAATTCGTTACTCGTATTTTCCCATGAGTTCTACGATGACGACGTTAACCGTTTAATTCGTAATATATCTTTTGCAAAGTACACTCAAATATTTTATCCATACAGTTCTCAACTTTATCCAAATTCTTTTCCCGGAGATGATTGCCAATTATGTTTAAATGATTTCGAATGTGAAAAATCAGTTTTCAGATTGGAATCACTAGTTCAAAAAAAACATTTCTGGTGGTGGCAAACTAATTACGTTTTCGACCGATTGAGAGCATTAAGCTCTCATGAAGGTAATATATTATTTCTGGAAGAAGACCAATATGTTTTAAGAGATTTTATATTTATGCTTAAATTAATAGAATCTATGATGGAGGCGGGGTGTCCTCAATGTGAGATCGTAAGCCTGGGAGCCCACCGACCTGACTTAAAGCAATTTCATGCGGTCGATGGGAATTTAACAGTATCTTTCTGGAATTCAACTATATCTAACAGAGGAATGGCTTTCAATAAAACTTTATGGAACACCATCAAAAATTACAGCTACCACTTCTGCAACTTTAACGATTATCAATGGGATGTCTCGCTCAAATACTTGGGTTTAAAGAGACCTCAAGGACAGTTTCGGATGATGGTGAGTGATGCTCCCAGGGTATTTGAATTCAACAAGTGCGACGGTTATGTATATTGCACTTTAGAAGATAACATAAATGATGCGAAGAACTTTGCTAAATCTGTCGATAAAGGTTTGTTTCCTAGAAATATAATCATCAAAACCAGTGATGAAAACGATTTTAACTTGACTGTGACTGGAAATTGGGAAGATGTTAGAGACAAAGGATTGTGCATGTCTTTTGTTAAAAACTAATTCTGCTGTGTCCTTATTCTGTATTTAGGTTGCTAATTAATTATGTGTTCATTGAATTGGATGTGCTTGTAAATGAATGCGTGCTAGTTTTGTTAATTGAGTATTATTCTATTGCTATTGGCTATTGTATTTAATTTGCTAAATGACTTCTTGGCCTTCCTCCTCACTACAACGAAAATACACAAATGAGGCAAATTTTAATCGCATTGCCTAGCTAGTATTTTATACAAAATAGATAACGAGTGACCCATTTAATGAGCGTATGTTGTATAAATACAATAACAGCGTGCGTGGTGCAGCTAGTTGTTATTGTACACGTTTTACTGAAATCATTTGATAACGTTATTACGACTAGACAACTATTATCAGGAATCGTAGTAATACAAAGTTTTTATGAATGATAGCCAGTAAAGAAAATATCAGATATTATCTTCTTTTAGTCCCAATACATTTTTGACAGAAATTATTTATTTACTACTCTATCTCGCTCTCTTTCTCTATCTGTCTCTTCTCGCTTTACTTTCGGAGTTCTTTGTGTAAGCTAAAACATAGCATTTAGTAATTAGCAGTGCTGTAACAGGCACTGTCCTCTAGAAAACGAAACCTAAAAGTACTGAAGGTTATAATTTAACGTTCTCAGTGGCACCGCAACTGTTGCGGAAGCCCGTGATGCTTAGGATCAGGTGAACGACGAACTCATCACGTAATTACTTTACATAAAAAAATGTTATAGTTTTTTCATGAATTCCGTTAAAATTCTAAAACAGCTTTGAATAAAAACCTCGTCTCTATTTATGATGCGATTGTATAGGCGGAAGAATAGGAGTACCAATAAGGCCTAGTAGGCCTAGTAGGTAGGCTAGTAGGTACCTAAGTAATCTAATGCTGTTGCAGTGTGTTGGATAAGCATCTGATAGTGGCGCTGGAAATGATAGCAAAAGTGATGGGAAACATGTTCATGATGGTGATCATATCAATGAGATAAGGGACTGAAAATGGATTTCTGACTAATCTGACGTGTGAAATCTTCCGTAAAAAAGAATCGGTCGTAACGAAAATCTGACATTTTTACTGAATAAGCTAGCATAGGATTTTCCCTAAGAGATAGGGAGCAGGAGAAATAAGGTCACCGATATAGTTCTTAGAATTAGCAATTTGAAGTGGCAATGGACAGACTACATTGCTCGAGTAGTAACAAGAAACTAGAGCTACCCAGACGATCCCGTACCAGTCGTAGTATCGACTGCGCTAGGATCACCGGACCAGTACTTACCCGTCTGGCTCAGGTACTGCTTTCGGCACTGGTATAGGATACCAGCTTAACACAATCAGACACCGAATCCGCCGGAGAGGTCGACGTACCCCCCGTAGGTTAGCTAGAACGGTTGCGACTTTCCATAAGGTCCGCTCTTCCAGTGGACGTGATCTTATCGATCCTCTTATTCAGGCAATGGCCGAAGCCGAGGCTCTCACCCCTGCTCTTGAGCTAGTTGCCTCCCACTTTTAATGGCTGGGCGCCTTAAGCGCCTGACCTCTCAACTTGTGACGCTGTAAAGGTCGGTAGAGACCAAAAGCATTAATAAGTGCAAACAAAAAACAACTGGAAGGCGTAACGTAGGCCGGCTTCCTATTAGGCAGCGGACGCCTTCAAGCTGTTGATGACGATGATTACAAAGTCAGCAGACAACGCGTTCTACGATAGCACATGCTCACCTAGAACAAATCTGGTCACTCTTGATCTTAATACTTCTAAAGAAATATGGTGGCTACTGGCTACCTTAGCAAGAATATGACCGAAGATGATTGAGCGATAAAGTAATTCTTACCAGCAGTCTTAATAATATTATCGAGCACTTCCTGAGGAATAGCTTCTTCGCTGAACTTTCTCACGGTTCTTCTCTTGGCCATCAGGTCATAGTACTCCCGAGACCTCTCCAGGACCTCTGTATCAGGTCTTTGAAGGGGTTTGTATGGCACGTGAGGAGTGTCTTCTGAGATTGCTGGTATGAGGCAGTCTGGGTCATCATCATCATTGTTTGGGAAGTCTCGTTCTGAAAATGTCAGGTGAATCTATATAGCTCATAAGTATACCTGTAAAAAGAAATAGAGGAGGAAATAAAATAGGTTAAGTGAGATTCGGACTCGCACACTGAGAGTTCCGTACATTACAATTGTAGCACGCCTGCACGCTCTATAAATATATAATTGACTGGCCCGATAGTTCAGTTGGTAGTAACCCTGCCTTCTGAACTGTGGGTTGTGGGTTCGATTCCCACCCAGGACAAACATTTGTGTGATAAACATAGGTGTTTGTTCTGTGTCTGGGTGTTATATTGTATTATATGTATATATTTACAAACAAAAAGTATTTAAGTATTGTATCAGTTATCTGGTACCCATAATACGAGCTTTGCTTAGTTTGGGGCTAGATGGCGTTGTGTGAGATGTCCGCACATAATTATTATTATTATTATTATAATTATAAACTAGGTAGTTGCGTATAAGCTATCTACATTCTAAGTTTCATTGAAACCCATTCAGTAGCTTTTGCGTGAAAGAGTAACAAAACATTCATACATACAAACAGTTTTTTTAAACTATTATTTATTTGCAATCTATTTAGGTACCTAATCTGCCACATTTATATTCTGTGATACCTATTACGGTCTAAGCTACCTACTCATGAAAAATGCCCTACTGTATTCAAAAACTTAGCTACTGAACTCTATATTATAGTATACTAAAATAGATAAAACTCTATTATATTACAATTGAAATAAATCAAGAATTAAGCATAAATCAGAAATTACTTGGATCACGTCACTTGGATCAAGCCTCATCGCCTGGTACGGAACCGAAATTTCCCCTTTTGTTTTGTGATGTCAGTTTATTCAGCTGTGGCAAGTTGAACTCGTAATATTTGATATTACAGATGTTGGAATAAATGTTTGGAGGTTATTTAACCATATCGTCAAAATTTACATTAAAAAAAAACAATAAGGTACAGTCGAAATATAAACTTCTAATTTATTAAGTTGACTATAAAGGCACCTCGTTCTACGCAACAAATGTCAGACTGTTTTGTAATGGCACACAATTATATAATAATAATAACGCCCAACGATCACATACATAGATCCTGGACCCTAACTAGGATTCTTTGCACTAGGGACCCAGGAACTACGAGGACCATGGTCCCACAACACCCAGGCACTTTTTTTCTGTGCACAAACACTTGCCCTGGGGGAATCAAACTAGCTGCCTCCTGGTTATTAACCGAACTGAACCACTCAACCACCACACCACAGACGTTGTCACTTATATGATTATGAAGAACGTGTGCATCATTACATTACGTTATCACGCGACTTGCCGTGTTGGGCAATTTAGTGAACCATTCTACTATTGGCTATATGAATAGCCCATTGGCATGTATGTATGAACAGAACTCACTTGGTCTAG
Source organism: Ennomos fuscantarius (assembly GCA_905220475.3). Lineage (NCBI taxonomy): Eukaryota > Metazoa > Arthropoda > Insecta > Lepidoptera > Geometridae > Ennomos > Ennomos fuscantarius. The sequence goes on from HG992032.1 coordinate 1,069,659, forward strand.
GAATATGTAACGTCAAAATAACTCAAAACTCAAACAAATCACCTAATTGAAAATATGATAATTTTAACATGTTTAAAGTCAGTAAATCAAACAATTTATAGTACCTTATTTATGACATTGTTTTAAGTTTAATATACAACATTAGGGACAACAGAGCCCGTGAATGAATTTACCCACATTTTAGCGTTTCGGGGCAAATTATTTTTTACTTCTAAATCTTAACAAAATCTTTTTCTGTAGGTGTCAACCATTTGAATAGATTATAATCTATGCTATAACAATATTGATTTATTTGAACATATGTTTTGTAATCTAATTAAAATTATAACAATGTAAAAAGTTTTTATTTTGTTATAAATTTGACGCATAAATTGGTGGACGTGGTGGGTGGTGGAGCTGGTCGACTCATGACCCGGACGGCGGGTTTGATTCCCGCGGCAGGACAAGTACTTGTGCACAGAAAAAAAAGCGCAAATACTTGTTCTGAGTGTTGTGGGACCATGGTCCTCGTAGTTTCTGAGTCCCTAGAAACAGGGAATTCTAGTTAGGGGCCAGGATCTATGTATGCGAACAAAGGGCGTTATTATTATATGAAACATCATCAAAATCGAATAACTGTTAGGGTTTAGAAAAACGTTGGTGTTTTTGTATGATAAAGGATACTCAATGTATGAAAAGAATTGAATACTGAATGACAAAATAATGAATATATAGTAGTGAATTGGTGCACATAACATTGTTTAGGTTCCATTTACAAATCAAATGAATCGGCTACACTACTTCCATAACTTAATTAGCCTGGTTTGATGACCCTCGCTTGTAATTGAAGGGTTGAGAATAAAAAGGGTTTAATTGTCAAATTAACAGTTTCGAGAAAATTTACTTTAAACGTCAACGGCGTCATTTTAATGTAGAGTACTTATAAGGTAATAGAAAAGGTTTATGTAAGTTTCAGTTGCTTGAAAATGTTTTAATTCTATTTTAAAATACTAAATATAGTACTAATTCATACAATTACTGTAAAATTATAATATAATAAAATAAATATAATAATGTTTTTATGCTAAGCGAACTGTATTCCTGCGACAGATAAACCGTTTTTAGACTCAAAATCTCGAGATTTAAGCCTCGTTTCGGTATTTTGAGAATGTATTATTGTAGATAATTTCACGCTGAATCCAACGATACCCATAAGTCATTTTGTGAAAAAATCAGTTAAACCCGTTTTGTTTTCATCGCTTCAATTGATTTCGTTTGACAGCCTGCGCTTGGTTCTTAGTAGCTTGCAGCATGTAACTCAATTAATAATCGTCCTTTTATTTTATGTACCAGGTTCATATTAAGTCAGCTTATTGAAATATTTGGGTATAATTTTGCGTTATTATTATTATTATTTTATTTAATTAGCATTCTGCATTATCGTAATGTCTATGTGTGCCTATGTATACCGAAGTGGAAGAATTGCTAAACAAAATTGGGCTGAAAAGAAGACTTTTTCAAGTTATTAGCCTTCCTTCTTGCAACGAGTGACTTATGTCAACTGGTCTTTTGTAATTACGGTAGAGTTAAATGGACAACATTCAACATTTTTGTCAACCAATTTTTATTGGTTTCGTTAGTAGTTTAAAAATAACAGACACGTATTTTTTATATTTTATTTTTATGAATGTGCGTGAATGAACAAATATTAACAAATGGTTTCAACTTGTATAACCAACATGCCTTTTTGTGTGTTCTTGTAAAGCTTCCTAGAGCAGTAATTATTACGTATTCTGTGTCCTAGAGCCTTGAGTAAAATATCCACCATTTTACTGTGCCATTTTGACTTTGACAATCTTAAATTGATGTGACATAGCCTTACAAACTTTTACTTACTTGACATTGGCAAAATTAATGCTAAAAAGCGAAAAGCCATTGAACTAAGAATGGCAGAAAAATATTTGACTAAGGAGCGGTTATATACTCTTGGATTACGATTTTACATCTTTGTATTACCTGCTTAAATGGACAAGCTCATAGGCAAGGAATTACTCTCTACAGAGCTCATAGGTATTACGATTCGTTAGGAAAGTAGATGCCTAGCCTAGACTAAGTGTGGCCTAGCGCAATTCCTCTAAGGACCTAGCCATGACTTTACGTCAAAAACGCACAAAATAGTACTACATTACATACATAATTCGCCTTATAGTTTATCATTACACCCTGTTTGAAGCCTTTATAATCTAATCAAGAGTATTCATGCTACAATTAAATTGCGTCAAACAAAAATAACTAAAACGTAGGAAATACTCAGAAAGGTCACATTGATAAGAAATTAAGACTATACTATCTGGTGTTTCAATAAAGAGTTTTATCTATCTGTTCCGCACGGGTTGGTTAGTTTTACGCTCTAATCCCTAACCCTGTTTAGAAGAGGGAAGAGGAAAGCAAGAGTGAAATGATAGGAAAAATGAATGGATGGGCAATGAAAGCGTGGGAGGAGGAGCCTTGTCTCCTTGATTCATCCCTTCGACATCATCATCATGTTTTTATAATAAATATAAGCTCTATACTCATCAGTATAGAGCTTCATTTTTGTTATATAAACTTTCAGGCCATTTTCTTCGCGTGAAATAACCATTAATAATAATAAATATTTTTGTGGACATTTCACGCAATGCTATCTAGTTCCAAACTAAGCAATGCTTGTACTATATATTAGAAAGCAGATAACTGATAGAATACATAGATACTTTTTATTAGTAAACTAGTTGCACCCCACGGTTTCACCCGCGGATAAAAAGTATTTTAATTATTTGCTCATTCCACGGGAAAATTTCACTTTTCCGGGATAAAGTGTAGCCTATAAGTTAATCCAGTGTATAAGCTATCTTGGTACCGAATTTCATCCAAATCCATTCAGCCTTTTGAGCGTGAAGAAATAACAAACATACACTCATACAAACTTTAACCTTTATAATATTAGTGTGATAGTGTGATACAAACATCGAACACAATATTAAATTACCCCAGTAATTTACTATTTTAACCAATCACTAAACCCAAATGCTGATTTACATTGGTAAATCTTCAAAAACAAAGGACTTTCGATAATAATATTCACCCCCTTTTCACCTTGTTAATTTGGTCCTATCATAAAATCCATGCATAGCAAGCGTACCCAAGAAGGTTACCTACGCATGCCAAATTTTAACCCCGCACATCATGTAATTTCCGAAGGGAATATTGCCGTAGTACGGTGCGGTCCTTGCTAAAAATATCTATAACTTCTGTTTGAATAAACGAATTTCGATAAAACAAAAATAAGAGCCTGCCCAAGATTTTATATAATATACTACAGTAAACAGCATCAAAATACATCCAGCGGTTTATTTTTGATGAAATCTTAAACTGACAGACATAAAGACATACAAGAATTCTATAAAATTATTTTTTTTTCCTAGAGTCTCTTCTATGTACAGACCTTTCTTGCTTACGGTTTTATTATAAGTATAGTATAGAAAATAAGTATAGGTTAGTGTCATTATTATTTGACCCTTACCACGAGGTCAGTATTATTGATATCTATACGAAATGAGGACACAACAAACATAATAATATATATAGTACAATTTATCATTTTCGTCAAGGTCATGTTACATTTAGTCGAATAAAGATGAGATAAATTTCTGGCCTGTAATTTTTTAATAGATTTTGTTGTCATCTAGAGATGAACGGATAATTTAGTAAATAGGTAGATATTTAAAGATAAATGTTTGTAATTCTGCAAATTAAGTCAAAGAATTACGTCATAGCTTTGGTTGAACCTGGTGTCTAATGTCATGGGGGGCGAGTTGGCTGGACTGCAGTCGCGACCTCTTCTCGCCCCCGGTACGGCGGACGAGGTGCTCACGGGGGGGTTTTAGTGGGTTCGAGTCCCACATACCCCCGTGGTGGCAGGGAAGTGCGAGGGCATTTCCCCCCCTCAAAAAAAGAATGGTTTCTAATGTCATCTTTTTCTATTTCTGCGTAGTAGTAGTAGGTATGGATTTCAGTACCTATTAGTGAAATGCGAGACTTTGCTCTCTCAAACGTGCAGTTATACTATACGGTTTGTGACTTTTGTTACCAATACAAGATAAATTTTTTTAGTGCTAAGGAATAACGTGACGAGCTAACCGTTTAACCGACGACATTTTCAAAAACTAAATTATACCAGTCAATAGATGGAGCTAAAGAAGTTTTACTTCAGTCGTGTGGTCTAAAGCAAACTCGTTTTTTTGTTCAATAAAAAGCGGTCGTACCTACCAATGGTCAAAGTATGCATTTGAGACAATATACCTGATACCTGCTATTGAGTTTTTTAAGTCATTCACGCAGATAATGATCTCTGGGTACTGTTTTTGTTTGTACTTATGTATCTGTTCCGGCCATTAAAATAATATTTGTGTATGTAATAGATCAACAATATAGCATTGTTCGGTACTATGTATTATAAACCAATGGATATAACATAAATAAATAACACATAACGATCACATACATAGATCCTGGATCCTAACTTGGATTCCCTGTGTCTAGGGACCTAGGAACTCCTAGAACACCTACACTCAGAATAAGTGTTTGCACATTTTTTTCGGTTCACAAATGCTTGTCCTGCCGCGGGAACCGAACCCGCAGCCTCCGGGTTATGAGCCGACTTGTTCAACCACCGCACCACAGAGGCAGTCAATAACTCAACATAAGTTATCAATAAAATTCACCATTAGTTATTTTTATTTATATCTCTCTATAGTTTATGTTGTTTTGGTTTTTGATAATGTGTATTTTACAGTCCAAATTTGGTAGGTAAATATGGCAAAAAATAAATAAGGGGCTTTGTTTCTAATTAAAAAAAAATATATGTTTATGAATGATGTGAAGAGCTAGTCGTTCACGTGATTTTAAGCAACACGGCCGCCCATAACAGAACAGTGTCACTCGGAACTCTAAAATATAAAGATTCGCGCGACACTGCACTGCGCACATCATCCTGAGACATCAGTACACTTTGGTAACAAGATTACTCATCTGTGAGATTAGATCATAAAGTCTCAATTGCCCAGTAATTTCACTAGCTACAATGCTCTTCAAACCGGAACACAAGCACTACTGCTTGGCGGCAGAAACTAGGGAGTTTTCAAGTCAAGAGTGAACAGGTATCTTCTACGCAAGCGTGTTAAATCCTAGACCGCATCGTCACTAACCATCATGTGAGATAGTGGTCAAACGCAAACCTATGAAACAATATTAAAGAGGATGGTTCACCCGATGCACAATCAAGCTTTGTTTAATGTAGGTGATAGTTTTCAGGAAATACGGACGCCGGTAAAGCGTTCCACTCTTTGGCTGTTCGTATGATAAACGTGGAGCCAAACCGCTTTGTTCGCACATGTGGGAACCATGTAACAGTGGCGTTTTTCGCACATCTCACTGTAAAAAATCACTCAAACATATCAACAAACACCAACAATTATTAATCAGACAACGTTTCACTGTGAAATTATTAGGAATGGCCAGTTTATAAAGAATATTGTTTACATCACAGATAAAACTCTAGGCTAGGCATGTTCGTGAGTCATTAAATAAACTGAATTAATTGTATTTAATTATGCGGTAACATTCTTTATGGTCTCGGTGCTCGAACACTCGTTATTTTTTAAGGAAAATCGTATTACTTGCTTACATGTACCGCATGTATAGATATTCCGATGTATAGGTAACCTTGCGAGACCAAACTTTTCTGCAACAAATATGGTCCCAAACATACCGTATTATCTTGATACCCTCTTAACCGATTCTGCGCATAATTTGTAATACTTAGGTACCTAAATAAATAAGTAGGTAATTATTTGAATTAGCTTCTGCCTGCGGCTTCGCCCGCGTAGCTAATAGGAAAATAATTCAACCAACCATTTCTCTCTCTTAGGGTAGAATTTCGAAAAACCCTTTCTTAGTGGATACCTACACTTTACAAAGAACACACCCTCCATCTATATATAGGACCAGCGGTTTAGGCTGTGCGTTGATATATAAGTCAGTCAGTCAGTGAGGACTTTGAATTTTATATATGTTTTTATTTACTTCTTTTTTTTAAATAAGTATATACTAAATAATATATTTTATTGGCTTTATAATAATAACTTTTATACACCAGAAAGCTTTGGATAAAAATATGACTTGAAAATTACTCCAAGATAGAACTAGCCTACCTATATATTTATGACATCGAGGAAGTTTAATATGTAATAAATAATAATAAATATATATGGTCATTTCACACAGCGCCATCTAGCCCCAAACTAAGCAAAGCTTGTACTATGGGAACCAGATAACTGATACAATACATATAAACTTTATGTTTGTAAATACATACATAGAATACAATATAAACACCCAGACACAGAACAAAACATCGATGTTCATCACACAAATGTTTATCCTGGGTGGAAATCGAACCCATATACCAGGGCCATATACGGACTCCGGGAACCATATACCTAAGATAATTGATAGAATCAGGCGTGTTAATTCATCTTAAATTCAAAATGTAATAAGAATATATAGTGTAATTCCGCTAAATTCAGGTAATTAAATTACCTATATTGGGGCAGCCGCAAAGTATTACAATAATCCTTATCTTATTTAATTTTGTACCATATATCTATACAACAGAATTCAAAAAAAGGTGGAGGAACTGTGTCGGATTGTTTCTATTATTTTAATGTATTTTGCTGATTTCTAAACATATTTACGTGATTTTGTTTGTTTGGTTGATGGTCCTTGCGCTGAGATCCTATGTAAAGCTGAAAATCTTGTAGATCTTCGGCGACAGTCATCGGAACTCCTCAACTCCAAGTACTTTATTTTACTACATTTGGATTGTCTATAGGTCATCGCGGCTGAAGGCGCTTCGTTCTGGCCCAGGTGCTTCTGGTGGGGCTCCCGTTCAAATAAAAGAATTTGATAAAATGCAGTTCTGTATTGTTCGGTTTAAGTCTTAGTCCAAATGTTTTTTTTTTGTAGTATGTTGTGTTTAGTATATTTAGTTACTATATCATTGTAGTATTTATTTGATAATAAAGGCAATTTGCCGAAAAAAAGGACTTCTCAATATGAAATTTCGGCGATTTTAACTGGTATAAATTTTTTTTAAGAATATTATGAGTTATATTATGCAAGTTCTGTTATCCCCACTAAAAGTAACTGAAATATATAGCTATCTAGTAAGATAGGCTAGACATGTCTAGCTATCTAGTAAGACAGGCTAGACATGTCTAGCTATCTAGTAAGACAGACTAGACATGTCTAGCTATCTAGTAAGACAGGCTAGACATGTCGAGCTATCTAGTAAGACAGGCTAGACATGTCTAGCTATCTAGTAAGACAGGCTAGACATGTCTAGCTATCTAGTAAGATAGGCTAGACATGTCTAGCTATCTAGTAAGACAGGCTAGACATGTCTAGCTATCTAGTAAGACAGGCTAGACATGTCTAGCTATCTAGTAAGACAGACTAGACATGTCTAGCTATCTAGTAAGACAGGCTAGACATGTCGAGCTATCTAGTAAGACAGGCTAGACATGTCTAGCTATCTAGTAAGATAGGCTAGACATGTCTAGCTATCTAGTAAGACAAGCTAGACATGTCTAGCTATCTAGTAAGATAGGCTAGACATGTCTAGCTATCTAGTAAGACAGGCTAGACATGTCTAGCTATCTAGTAAGACAGGCTAGACATGTCTAGCTATCTAGTAAGACAGACTAGACATGTCTAGCTATCTAGTAAGACAGGCTAGACATGTCGAGCTATCTAGTAAGACAGGCTAGACATGTCTAGCTATCTAGTAAGACAGGCTAGACATGTCTAGCTATCTAGTAAGATAGGCTAGACATGTCTAGCTATCTAGTAAGACAGGCTAGACATGTCGAGCTATCTAGTAAGACAGGCTAGACATGTCTAGCTATCTAGTAAGATAGGCTAGACATGTCTAGCTATCTAGTAAGACAGGCTAGACATGTCGAGCTATCTAGTAAGACAGGCTAGACATGTCTAGCTATCTAGTAAGATAGGCTAGACATGTCTAGCTATCTAGTAAGACAGGCTAGACATGTCTAGCTATCTAGTAAGACAGACTAGACATGTCTAGCTATCTAGTAAGACAGGCTAGACATGTCGAGCTATCTAGTAAGACAGGCTAGACATGTCTAGCTATCTAGTAAGACAGGCTAGACATGTCTAGCTATCTAGTAAGATAGGCTAGACATGTCTAGCTATCTAGTAAGACAGACTAGACATGTCTAGCTATCTAGTAAGATAGGCTAGACATTTTTCCTGATGTTAAGCGACAATATAGTCGATGATAGAGCACGCTCCAGAATAAGAAACCATTTCCTCTCTTCTTGAAAACATACAGGTTATAGCTATTCGGAAACACATACGTAAATAAAGAACATAGTATACATATTTTAATTTTTCTTATCACCTTTGAATAAAATGTATACATAACTAGCTAGCTTAGCTGACCCAGCAAACTCTGTTCAGCATTAGAGGTAAAAAAAATCTTATGTAAGTCTACTGGTTCTAAGCACTTTTTATGTTAAGGAATGACGTGACGAGCTAGCCGTTCGCCTAATGTTAAACGCCACGGCTGCCCATATCAGCTGCAGTGTCACACGGAACTCGTAAAGTATAGGGCTTCACGTGACACTGCACTGCGCACGACATCCTGAGACATCAGCACAATCTAGTAATAAGATTACTAAACTGTGAGATCAGATCATAAAGTCTCATTTGCCCAGTAATTTCACAAAGCTACAGTGCCCTTTAAACCGGAACACAGCAGTGCTTGCGCACTACTGCTTGGCGGCAGAATAACTGGCAAATCGGTGGTACCTACCTAGACGAACTTTGCAGTAAAGTCCTACCACCTAGCACCTTCCCACCGATTCTCAGCCAAATCGGTTCAGCCGTTCTTGAGTTATAAATAGTGTAACTAACACGACTTTCTTTTGTATACTCGTATAGATAGGATTATCTCTGAAGAAAACCTTCATGGGTTCCAAGGTAAAAGTAACCTAGTAATTAATTTAAGAAGGAAAACTGTCAATAATCATCCTATTATTATTAATGTTACTTAAGAAAACTTACCTCTTATTAAGTTTAGTCATTGTTAATTATACTAAGCATTTAAACGACCTAGGATAGCCTGCGCAATCATTTAGCCTTGAGATAAACATTTGAGTAAAGAATACCTATTTTTTTATTAAATAGTTAAGTGGAAATGACCTTTATCGTCACATACATTTCACTAGGTGGTAGGACTTTTCTGCAAAGTTCGCCTAGGTAGGTACCACCGTTTTGCCAGTTATTCTGACGGCAAGCAGTTGTGTGCAAGCATTGCTGTGTTCCGGTTTGAAGGGCACTGTAGCTAGTGAAATTACTGGGCAAATGAGACTTTATGATCTGATCTCAAAGTTTAGTAATCTTATTACTAGATTGTGCTGATGTCTCAGGATGACGTGCGCAATGCAGTGTCACGCGAACCTCTATACTTTAGAGTTCCGAGTGACACTGCAGCTGATATGGGCAGCCGTGTCGTTTAACATCAGGCGAACGGCTAGCTCGTCACGTCATTCCTTAACATAAAAAAAAAGTTATTCTGCCGCCAAGCAGTAGTGTGCAAGCACTACTGTGTTCCGGTTTTAAGGGCACTGTGGCTAGTGAAATTACTGGGCAATTGGACTAGGATCGTCGAGTAATCTTATTACCAGACTGTGCTGATGTCTCAGGATGATGTACGCAGTGCAGTGTCACGCGAAACTTTATGTTTTGGAGTTTAAAGTGACACTATTCTGTGATGAGCGGCGGTGTCACTTAACATCAGGCGAACGACAAGCTCGTCACATCATTCACTAACATTAAAAAAAGGAACAATATGAAAACAGTTTCCAATGAGGGAATGTGAATTTTTTTAATTACATAACATTGTTATCTCGGATTCACCTCATAATCAAAATATTTAGCCTTGAAACGAAAAACGGGCAGTTTTATGCGATCGTACCATTTTGATATTCATGACCATTATAATTATATTCATGAAACTACCACAGACTAGTGTAACTATATACCAATACGTATATAACTGACAAAGCGGTACACTAGTGCAAGCACTCTGTGTTCCGGTTTGAAGGGCACTGTAGCTAGCGAAATTACTGGGCAAATGAGACTTTATGATCTGATCTCACAGTCGAGTAATTTTATTACCAGTCTGTGCTGATGTCTCAGGATGATGTGCGCAGTGCAGTGTCGCGTGAAACTCTATCTTTTGGGGTTCCGAGTGACACTGTTCTGTTATGGGCGGCCGTGTTGCTTAACATCAGGTAAACGACTAGCTCGTCACAACATTCACTAATATAAAAAAAAAATTCAATTATTTCTCTCTTTATTCAAAATTTAAATCACTTGACGTTTTACTTTTGGCTAATTAATTTTTTTTAAAATAACATTTAATGGCCTGGCTAGTTGGATTTATCAGAATTATTTTTTGTTTTGTAAACACGAAGCAATGTTATTGATTAAAAGTTTTGTTTATCGATATATAACACACACACAATTTTAATTGTCTACGTTGTTTTGGATGTAGAGCTACGACTAATGACTCAAAATAGATTTAAAACATTTTTCGGAGCAAGAATGGCTCGCACCGAGTCTTTTTATAGCGTGAGATGGGTTTGAACGCAAGTTTAATGCAAAAAAGTTATACTTAGCCTTTACTAACCTCTCCTGCTGTTGCCGGTTCGCGCCAATTTTTCTTTTTTTTCTTCAACGCTTCTGTAATGAGTTTCCAGTTTGTTTTTGTGAAACAACGTAAAAGTTATGAAACAAACTATGAGAGCTGTGTAAACTATGAAACAATTCTTTTCTAACGTCCACACGGCCAGTGAAATCACGTTCATATTTGTTTATTTACGAAATAAAAACAGCCAGTACCGAGTAGCAGACGTGCGCCAGCGTTCGCGGCGCGCGAGTCACTGCGCAGGATAATAATGATAGGATAGTGTTGCTGTTAGGCCAATCTTAAGCTAGACTGATATACAACGTGTTACAAAATACCCCGAAAAAATATAATTAATTATCAAAGCCAAAAAGTTAGTCAACACTAGTAAGCTGTCATGTCAGGAAACCAGATTATTTAAAAGAAAGGTTACGTATTTTACCTAATAATTATTATGTCTACCCTACTTTAATAGTTTTTAAATTTGTCATTCATTAATGTTTGCTATCTCAACGCAAGGATGTCATTATACTCAAGTACTGGCTCCAAAAAATGCCAAGTTGGAAAAAAAAATTACAAATCTTATGCGTAGGCCATGAAGATAGCAATTTAAATCGTGCTCGCGAACTATATCGGCAACGATTTATCGACGGTAAATCAATAAGTAAAAAAAAAGTGTTACTGCGGTTCTTAAATATTGTTAATGTACTCGTTATAAGACCCAATTTAACCTCCTTTCGGCTTTACGGGTAGTTTTGTAACACCCGGTAGTAGACAGTAATTATATTTTTTGCGCGGCAGATTACAGGGGTTAAAAGAGCTGATCTTTTATTGATTAAGATTAATTTTAGGGATTAGGTAGTAACTTAGGCCTCCGGTGTCCATCTATCCGACCTATAAACATTAAACAGTATCTCTTGAACCGTAATAAATAGTCAGTTAAAACTCTAACAGAATATGCTTTATCTAATTACGTAACAAATTATGAAAATTATAATAAATGAGAACGTGAGTTTTATACGATTTCTTAATGTTTTACATATCTAATAACAATATTCAAGGCTTAAACTTAGTATTATTATAATGCCTACTCTCTTAATACCTGGCTTGGCCTGGTAATAATTTATATATTCAATAACTAATTAATTTATATATTAAATAGATAATTATTTTGTATATATATACATGCACATACACATATACATACACATACACACATACATACACATACATACACATTCATACGATCTGACATAAATCAAATGTAACTAGATATTAAATAGGAGAAGCCACTGACACCTGAAACACAGTGAACACTAGTTCAGGAGTCTATGGATTCACTACATAAACTGTTATAAAATATTTATGTCAATAAATGATTTGTATTATTATTATTATTATGGCCAAGTGGAGTTTTGAATAATTGTGATAAACATTCTCAACCACTATTCAGTTTATGAGCTATAGACTCTGATGTATATGCTATTTCGTATTCTAGGTATTGGACCTCCTTAATTTAAGCACTATGTTTGACAATAGATGTCATGTCATGTGGAATAAATTGATTCGATGAACAGGGCTTTTTATTTACTAGTCTCTGGTGTTATCACAAATGTAATGCACGAAAGTCGGTCGGCGAGTCCAACTCGCATTTGGACATTTTTTAATGTTACCACTACCTTTACCCAGCCATCGAACAATCAGTCTATTGCCTCCTAGTCCATAGACATTAGACCTACATTCGAGGTGCAAGCAATCTTCTTTGACACTTCTAAAAAGTGTAATACGCTGTGACATTTGATTGCTGGCAGCGTTCACCTGTCACATCTGCCACACAATTTTAAATCGAGAACAGACATTTCAATTCAAACAAAAATTTTCGTTGTCACACATATTGAACGGTTTATTTTTTTAAGTATATTTTTTAAATGTTTTTGTGTTAGGTTTTGGTAAATAATTGTGGAGCTGTGGAGGGGTAACCGTCCGTCGGGTGCAGCGCCCATGGAGCCCGACGAAGAGAGGAATAAGCTAAACGATGACGTCGTGGTCTTCATGAGTGACCGAAGCGAGCATGAGGCTCCCAGATATACTGCCCGATTGAAGACCTATGTGGACTTCCAACAGAAGTAAGTGATCATTTGTGCCATCATCATTTTTATCACCACCTTTGGCAGCTTGCTCCGTCTCCTTTTAAGCCTCATTTATGTGTCATTCATTTTTAAAGCCAAGCCAAGTTTTTTTTTTAATTCAATGCCACCATTAATGGATAGGCTATCCAAACTTCTATGTTTACTTTTTATTATTTGTGCACAGAAAAAAGCGAAAACACTTCTGTGTCTTGGTGTTGTGGGACCATAGTCCTTGTAGCTACTGATAGATACAAGAAACCCTAGTTGAGATATAGGATCTGTGTATGTGTGATCGTTAGACGTCATTATTGTTATTTTATTATTTATTTAGTTTTTCGGGTGTAGCCCGAACATTTTGAAGGCATTATTATTATTATTTGACTGAAGTACATAAGCTTGAGATAAAAAAAGGAAACCATGGTTATCTGTTTGTAATTATTGCCGCGTATATTGTGGCATTTACGTTATTTGGACACTGTAGAAAAGAGTTCTGTGACAGAACTCTTTTCTACAGTGTCCTGACAGAACTTCTGTCTCACCAATAGACATAAGTAAAAGTAGAGTTGCTCGTACCGTGGAGAGTAGAGCAGCAATAATTTTCTGTTATTATTGTTGGTGCCAAAGATTTTTTTTTAATATTTGTAAATTATATAAAATGATGAGCTTCTGCCCGCAGCTTCGCCCGCGGCGTGGCCTATGGGAAAATAATTCAACCACCCGTTTCACCCTCTTAAGGGTGGAATTTCGAAAAATCCTTTCTTAGTGGATGCCTAGGTGATACGTCTACCTGCATGCTAAATTTCAGCCCGATCCGTCCAGTGGTTTGGGCTGTGCGTTGATAGATCACTATGTCAGTCAGTCAGTCAGTCACCTTTGAGTTATATAGTTTTAACTAATACACAGTATATTAGAAATATTTTAGTTTTTAGAATCTCAAATAAAATTCCTCTGTGATTCTAACTATAAGAACTATTAAGCCAAGCGCCTACATTTATTGAATAGCAACCATTATTTATACATTTGCTATTGTGTATTGATTAGGCGTCGTCGTGCCGCTGCTGCGAAACGCCATTCTGGATACAAAAGGGGATCTGCCAGCAAGAAAATTAATGTTGAGCAGAAGGAAAAAAAATCTGATAATAAGTGAGTCATCACCAGCATCATCATCATCACCGTCACCAGCACCACCACCACCACCATCATCATCAGCATGCTGTCTACACTTGTTCAACAAAGACATGTTCTATTTCTCGCACTCCCTTTTATGATTCGTGATATTATTTAAAGTTTGAAGATTGATATTAAATAGGCGTGCTACAGCACGCCTATTTAATATCAGAATAATCAGATATTTACTTTAGCTTTTGAATCTGTACCACGCCGTTTAAATTTATTTGTTTTTAGTTTCAGTTTTCTATATACTTAACAATTTTTAATTCATGATTTCAGTGATCAACAAAATGATGACGACCGCATGAGCAGAAAGTAAGTTCTTTGTAATAAGTAACTGTGCCCCAAAAACCTTAAACCCCTTAAACCCTAGCAAAGGTAGTTGCGGTTATTACTTGGACACACACACACACACACGCCTTGCTGAACGTACCACTCCCCTATAAGACGCCACTTTGACAAAATATAAATATAGAAATATAAATATATAAATATAAAATATATAAATATAAAAGGATACCTATAAAAGGGAGACCTTTGTTCATGGGGCATTTTTGTAGGTACCTTTTTTCAATAAAACGAATAGGCTAGCATTTCAACAGTCTCACCTGATGGCAATCAACGATGTTGTCAAAGATGTAGTAGACCCTTGCCAAGTAATTATCGATTCAATCTCGACACCCCAGGTTTCATTTTTTTGGTAACACCGACCATTGCAGATCATCTGCACCTGTACCCTCACACTTACTTTTCCACACATATAGTACCTACTAGAGGAGCTCGTCAGTTGCCGTACAAGATAAGAGTTTATTACAGAAGGGCAGCCGTTACCGCAAAATGCGCCCACCGGTCACGGTCAATGTCCCGCGACGAGTCTCCAGCCCCGTCCGACCGTTGTGGCCAGAGGCGGAGACGCAGGCGCCGGCGATCGGTGAGCTAGTCACTAGCAGGCTTGAATGGAACGAAGGCAGGAACTATGGCGAAGAAAGGTTCTTGAATGGCGACAATGAACAGAAAGACATATCTGTCATAGGCCGGTTCCCACTAGGTGAACCGATATATCCTGGTCAAAACCTGCAGAGACGTTGAGTGTAAGAGGCAAAGATAGCCGTGGGAGGTGGCTTATGTTCAGTGGACGTTTCCCGGTTGATAATGATATTCTTTATGAAATTGAATCCTAAAATGGAAACTATAGCTGTTTTATTAAGGTAAAGTGGGCTTGCGTTTGACAACATCTCACCTGATGGTAAGTGACGAAGTTGTCTAAGGTGGAGCCACTAGTCCTACTAATAGTATTTAAAGCTGTTCGACTGTCCAGTCGATCTGCGTATCCAGCTTGGATACGCAGGTTTTATTCGGAGGCGGCTGGTTCGATTCCCGCGACAAGACAAGTATTTATGCACAGAAAAAAAGCGCAAATACTTGTTCTGAGGCTGGGTGTTGTGGGACAATGGTCCTCATAGTTCCTGGGTCCCTAGACATAAGGAATCCCAGTTAGGGCTTAGGATCTATGTATGTGATCGTTGGGCGTTATTATTATTGATGCTTGCAACGGACAAAGCATCAATAACATTTGCTTTGTATTAAAATATTGCAGTGCCGCCGTCGCCGTCGCAGTTGCCGGCGCCGCCGTCGTAGCCGTCGTCGTAGCCGCAGCCGTCGCCGTCGCCGCCGCAGCTGCTGCCGTCGTCGTCGCCGCCGCCGTCGTCGCCGCTGCTGACCTACCTACTCCGCCAGACAAAATTCAAATTCGAACATCATCAGTATTCACACTCCTATTTGACCGCCAATATTCTCCTTTATGAATAGTTTAAAAATGCTAATTATGGCTGTTGTGGGTAATTCGGTGTTTCCACGATTGATTTGCACATTTAATTTTTTATCAAATTCCAGTTTATAAAGTAACATGTTATTTTCGCCCACTGTAACGTTTGTTCCTTTTGTAAATAATATTGGTATCTTGTGATGAGTTTATTTTGGAAGATTTATTTTAAAATAAAACAAACAATTAATTTTTATTTTTAAGCAAGTCTTTTTAACTGATTTAGACCATATTATAGTATTATTTCTTTGTATCACAATGAGATATACAGGTACATCAATAATTATATCCGCCGCAGATATAAGCAAAAAATGGGTGAAATGAAATCTCTAATCATAGTCTCAAGATTGTATCATTGATTATAAGCTTATCAAACTATGTTAAGTATAGAGCAGGCAGAGATTTCGCAATGAAGCTAATTTCTTATTCGACGCACGATCGAGTGCAGGAATTTTGGATATTAGGCCAAGGAAGTCGTCTCCTTTTACTAATTTGCAATGTAGATCTATTAAATACCTAGTGGTAGATGAATAGCAGTTACAGATAGATAAACTCTTTATTGTACTATACAGGATTACAAGAAGTGGTGAACAATAGGCGACCTTATCGCTAAAAGCGATATCTTCCAGGCAATTTTGGGTGGAGGATTTATAAAAGTCATAAAAGACATGCACATTGACTATATATATTGCATACTAATGAGGTAATTTACCTTAATATAACTAACTACCTAATAAATAAAATATTTTCCTATAAAATGTACCTACATAAACTATAACGATATTATGTAATAGATTCGTGCTTACATAGCGTACAATAATGTGTAAAACTAAAAACATATATAATGTACCTACCTAAATAATTTGTAATATAATGACGACAATTATAGATTTACACAGCAATAGCGATGCTAAATACCTACTAATAGTGATTAATAAATTAAGTTAATATTGTATTATTAAGTTGGTTGGTTACTTTGCAATTCTTTTACTTGCTCTATGAAATTGCACATTAGAGTAACAACAGGTGGAGCGTTCCAGAGGCGGGCGGTTTGAACGGTAGAAGATCGATCAGATAAGGTACTACGGTGTAAGGGCATCTTTCTGACGACCTAAGAAATAGTGTGCAAACTGTAAATATAGTTTTTTTTTTCACACCACTGTCTAGCCCCAAACTAAGCAAAGCTTGTACTATGGGCACCAGATAACTGATACAATACTTATATATTTTTTGTTTGTAAATACATAGAATACAATATAACACCCACAATATAACAGACACAGAACAAACATCGATGCTGATCACACAATTATTTGTCCTGGGTGGGAATCGAACCCACAACCTGCCGTTCAGAAGGCAGGGATACTACCAACTGAGCTGTTAGGCCATAGTTAAAGCGTTCTTGGAGATACCATGCGGTGGAAGGGTTAAATAATATATTGTATAACAGGAAAAGGATATGGGCGTTCCGGTGACGATGTAGGGGCAACCAGTTGAGCTTTGCTTGAAAATGAGAAATATGGTAATATGACCTTGTTTTTGCGCAAGTCAAATGTAATCCTGATACAAAAATTTTGTAGCCGCTCAAGCGTAAGGTCAAAGTAGCAGACGTCTAATCTAAAATGGGGACCAAGAAAGATTGTGCAGCGCTATCTTGGTGGCAGTAGGTAGAAAATTACGGAGCCTCCTTAGAGAAGCTGCGGAAGCAACATATTACATCTAATGGCCTCCAACTGAGGGTCCCAACTCTTACAGTGGTCCATTATGACTCCAAGATTTTTAGTGGACTCATTGTAAGGGATGATCACTCCGTCATAAATACTTGGAAGTGTCAGTCAGTCCACCTAAACAAACATCCGATTCAATTAACTATCACATTACACTATCACACTTCACACTAATATTATAAAGGCGAAAGTTTGTATGTGCGTTTGTGTGTATGTGTGTATGTTTGTTACTCCTTCACGCTCAAACGGCTGAAAGGATTTAGATGAAATTCGGTACCAAGATAGCTTATACACTGGATTAACATATAGGCTACATGTTATCGCGATAAAGTGAAATTTTCTCATGGGATGAGCAAATAATTAAAATACTTTTTTCCGCGGGTGAAACCGCGGGGCGCAACTAGTTATTATGGCATTGGTAAAACTTAACCTATTAAGAATGGCCCAATTTAACTAGTACAACCTATTTTTATTTGATTAGCATTCAATTGAATCGTATTCTCGTATAACAAAATGAAAAATTCAAATTCAAATAATTTATTGCAAATAAGCTAATTTCAGCAATATACATCAGCCAGGCAGCATTCTAGGTACATTCCTCTTCACCAAAGGACTTTTTTATATTAATGGATATGACCGATTATAGTGTATTTTTAAAGTAGTTTTACAAAACTATAATGTTTTTTTAAGAAGGCGGTGTTGGCCAAATCTGAAACTACGATACTCAACGTAAAAACGGGAAGTAGTCATGCCCTCGATAATAAGAAAACAATAACCGCAAAACCATCTTTTATTACTGATGGAAATCGATCAGAATATAAAAAAAGACACGTGGTATTATTGAACCTATGGATTCTGCTGATGAGGATCAATCTTTGCAAAGAAATATATTATTATAAATGAAAAGTAATAGCAAATTTTTCCGAATTACTTTATGCTTATCTATATAATTGCTCTTACATTTTTAAAAGGATTATGTTAAAATATACACGGACTTTACAAAACTTTTGGTGGAGGTGATCGGTGAACGGGCCTGCTAGGGCTGGCTCGTATATTGTCCAAAAAATCAGCCAGGCAGCATACTGGGTACATTTCTCTTCACCAAAGGTCAAGTTTTAGGTACAAAACTATAATTTATGTTTGAGAAAATAGACGTTTAACATATTAATTAAATGAGGATAAGTACCTCATTTTTGCCAACCGCAGTTTTAAATTTTCTCATCATTCCTCATAGGTGTCTTTTTTAACGGGCTGTTGGTCTCTATCGACATTTACAGCGGCACCGGGCGGGGTCCACATAGGTGCTACGTCCCTCGTTATTTATACCCAAAATACAAAAAGCTTGACCAGGCAATATAGACTCATTTCTAAGATTTAAATTAATTATCATCTTTCAAGAACTTTTCAATTTTTGCGGTAAACGTTTTCCTGCAGGTGGTAAAATCAATCAGGCGCTGGGGACACCTGGTATAGCGTCACCGGTTGAACGAACACCTGTCCTGAACACCTGTGTGTGGATATTTATAAATACAGTCATAATACTTAGACATTCTGTGAAATGTCTGTAAATCTTTTAGTTCACATATTAAAGGTACGTTCCATAGAAATAAAACTCATCATTATATGAGTAATTTTTTTTTATGGCAACGCATGCCGCTTGACAACAACTCACCTGATGTTAAGTGACGAAGTTGTCTAAGGTGGAGCACGCTTATCCATGAGAAATGTCCAGTTTTAGAGTTGTATTTTTGTTGATAATGATACGTCTTCGTTTTTCGTTTTTTTTTATTAGGACTAACATTAGTCTGTTTTATTTAGCAATTAAGGCGCAAGGTTCTTAAATACGTCAGATATTTTGATTGCTAATTCGCATTGAAGTGCGATATTCTATTATTAGATTTGATTCTAGAAAAATAACTTAGATGGATACCTAACTGCTTTTTGCTGTAACTGTAAGCGATATATGCCTATAACTTACATGAAGAACAATGCATAGACGACCCAGACAGAACTAAAAAGTGAAGCAAGAAAGGAATACTTTACAAAACACTACATAAAATATAATAAAAAGTTGTGTTAACAATTACGGACATTTAAACCCGGAAATGAGAGTTGCATTCGCCTTGTGACAGTAGCGCCACCTACAAAATCGTGGTGGTACGAAAGCTACAACTCGGTCGGCCATTCGTTTGCTAGATACGGAGCGAAGAGGTTGTGATCTGGCAAATATAATACCTATTTTATACCAATGTGCTATTATTGAAGAAAACCAACGATCTTACCAATAAGTATTACTTTAAGTAGTCGCATACATTGACGGATTGCTGGTACACTGGACTGTTTTACCGTCAAAAGGAGAGGGTGGTAATAGTTGTAAAAAGAGTTAAAATTTTATGTAAAAAAGAAATAGCATCACTGTTAGGTTTCTGGATCGAAGTTGGTGCTGTATTGCTTGGACAATTATTTACAAATATTGTTACTGTTTCTGTTAAAGTCAAAGTCAAAATCATAAGATTGTGTGAGATGTCCACACATATTATTATTATTATTATTTATAGTAAATAGGCTAACTTTAGCACTTTTACAAGTCAAAATTATAATAGGTACTTAAAATTAAGTTATTTCACTAAGCATATAAAATTACAAAGGGTTTTTTTTCGTAAAGCCTCTTCATGTTAGTTGTCGTTGAATCAGTCACTTAAAGTAGATAGATACGTTTTTCGTTTGTATGCATTACATGGGTGAATAACCTCAATAAAAGATTTGTATTTATTTAGCGTTTGTTTAAAGCTATCTACGCAACCCATTGATATATTACCTAACTAGTTGCGCCCCGCGGTTTCACCCGTGGATAAAAAGTATTTTAATTATTTAGTCATCCCACGGAAAAATTTCAATTTTTCGGTATAAAATGTAACCTATATGTTAGTGTGTAAGCTATCTTAGTACCGAATATCATTCAAATCCAAACAGCTGTTTGAGCGTGAAGAAGTAACAAACATGCACACATACACACAAACACATACAAACTTTCGTCTTTATAATATTAGTGTAATGTACCCTATGTAAGTAATACTGTATGAATTTTCTGGGCCTCCTTGTAATTATAAGTATTCTGTGATAAAAGGACTCGGTACTTCTCACAGGTGCTTACACCTATTGTAACGTCAATCAAAATCCTCCGTGACGCTTACTTGATTAGAATAACTATAACCTGTTAATTTAATAATGTTTTGTCATCGAGGTAAACACCTTATATTTGCGAATCATTAGCACCTACTTGGTTTTAGGGAAAAACAGAATGGTGAAAAAATTAATTCACGCACAATTTTTTATGTCTGGCTTGTACATTTCCATCATCGAATACCTACTAAATGTTGCTTTATTATCATGAAATTGGCAAATAAAGTTGAAAATTTTGTCAGGCCGTCGGGTTTTTTAAAGTATAATAATAATAACGCCCAATACATAGATCCTGGACCCTAATTAGGATTCTAGGAACTACGAGGACCATGGTCCCACAATACTCTGATATAGAACAAGTATTTGCGCTATTTTCTGTGCACTAATACTTGTCCTAATAATCGAACCCACCGCCGCCGGTTTATAAGCTGACCTGCTCAACTACTCTGCAGAGGCTGTCATAATCCACAAAATCTGACGTGGTATACGATCAAAGGCTCTCTCTAAATCTACGAAATAAATGAAAAAGGGTTGTTGATCTTCAAGACTTTTCTCTTGGATTTGTTTAACAGCAGATATGGCATCTACCTTTTCCCCTATTTAGACGAATCCCACACTGGCTTTATGCAGCCAACCTTTGAACCTTCGAAGTTTTGCGACTTGACGACCTGGACGCAAAGCGCCTAGTCCGTACTACTAGCGTCAAACCTACAAAAGTAGGAGTACTTTTATATTTACAGCAATTCCACTGCAGTACATGTTATTGCATATTTGAAACTGAACTTGGTATGGCAAGTCATATTAGGGCTCATGCTAGAAATTAGTTGAAGGGAAGGGAGAACGTTTTCTTTTTACATGGACCTTTCAGCGAAGCTTTGTATTGAGTGCGATGCCTAAATACTTGGCTGTTATTTTTGTTTACGGTACTCGTTGGTGGTTTGTAAATAACGGATAGTAATTAAGTCTCTTGTTAGTAAAATTGATGTGATTAGGTTCGCTTTCGTTAAGTTTTATTCTCCATTTGTTAGTCCAACCCAATCATAGATTTTGTTTATAGCTGATTGTACTTTTTCAACGACTTGCTCTTGGTTGACTCCTGTAACCATGATGGCAGTGTCATCAACAATGGTTGCAATGGTGCGGTTTTCTAATTTTGGTATACAATAAGTACAAGACCGGACCTAGTACACTCCCCTGTGGTACTCCAGCTTTTATTTGCTTAAGTTAGGAATATGCGTTTTCTTGTCTTACCCTGAACATTTTATTATGTAAGACTCTAATATGTCCGCATATTGTTTTAAGAATATCTCTGAATTTGTATATGAGCGCTTATTATGTGCAAACAGTATTACACATAGCAGAATCAAACTAGCTTCTATGTTTTGAGTCGACCTACTCGAACACCACACCACAGAGGCTGTTAATGATGTCGAAATAACACGCAAAGTAGGTCATTAACATGAATCTGTTGGCAGCATCGAATCATGCCCATTTCAATTCCAGACATGTCGACGTCGCTCTACATTTCCTCATGGTAGAGTATAAAATGTGCCAAGACTCTACTGAAGGCACAGTTTGTACTCACCCCAAAACCAAAATGTTCACCAAATTCTTTGTAAGTTAAATGAAAATCATAGTCATTATTACTGTGTAAATTCAATAATTAAATGGACTGATAAAAATGTCGGTGAATATAATTATAATATTTCAACGTCGTTAAATTTTTGATAAATTATAAAATGTAATTAAATATTAATAAATATTATTAAATCTTTAATACCCTAGACAGTGGCTACATATTTTCGCCTTTTGGTGTCGAGACGTTGGGGCCGTGGGGACCGAGTGCACACAAAGTTTACAAAGATCTTTCGGAACGACTGATCGAGGCAATACTTGACCAAAATGCTGGTCTTTATTTAGCCCAAAGTCTAAGCATTGCCATTGCCGGGGCAATGCCGAGACTTTGGGCACGTTGCCTGCTTGTAGCGGCTTCTTGGATTAAATTTTGCTGGTGCATAGTATTTTATATTTATTAAAACTTATCATGTAGTGTAACCAGCTGTTACACTACCATATTGCTTTCATGTAAACAATAATATATTTAAGTCATTGCACGGTAAATAAAAGAAACGCTGCACATTCACTTCAATGTATAAATAAGTAAAAATATTGTAGATTTATGTGACCGTCTTGTATTTTAATCAGCCATTTTAAATAGTAAAATGTTTATAGTAAGTTAACGGTGATGGTATTATTATTATTATTGGTTATTCTGTAACATATAATAATAATAACAACGCTCAACGATCATATACATAGATCCTGGACCCTAACTAGGATTCCCTGTGTCTAGGGACCCAGCAACTACGAGGACCGTGGTCCCACAACACCCAGATACAGAACAAGTATTTGCGCTTTTTTCCTGTGCACAAATACTTGCCTTGCCGCGGGAATCGAACCCGCCACCTCCGGGTATTGAGCCGACCTACCCAACCACCACACCACAGAGGCTGTCAAACTTATATGTGTCTAACAACTTATGTATGAAGTCCACTAATTTCACTTATCTACTTGTGATTTTAAAGTACATTTTTTGCTACTCAATAACAAAACTTAAAATGTTTCTTATTTCGGGACTTTATAATATAATTCATCTTCATCTGCCTGAAGACGTCCACTGTTGAAGATAGGCCTCCCCCACAGAGCCACTTTGAGTTGATTCAGTCGTCAGTCCACCTATTTGGGGTATTTTTTTTTTCTTCCGGTTCGTGGTCGCCATTTAATAATAAGCTAGTTTACCCTTTATTGTATTTTCAGATCCTTTTCGCCGTAGTTGTTGTAGCTGCCAACGGCAAACCAGCTTTTGTCCCCGCACCGTACGTTGCCCCAGCCGCGTACGTTGCTGGTGCCCCTGCAGCATACGTTGCCGGTGCCCCAGCAGCATACGTTGCCGGTGCTCCTGTCACTTACGCTGCCAGTGCTCCTGCGGCTTACATTGCCAGTGCTCCAGCGGCTTATGTTGCCCCATATGCGTCATCGTACTCAGCTCACTCGGTGAACCACGCTATAGCTGCCCCGTATGTGGCTGCCCCAGTTTTAGGATAAAATTAAATAAATAAATAAATTTCAAAGAATTTCAGGACCTAAATAAAATATTTTTTAAACATTACACACAGTTGTCTGTATGTATTTAATTGTAGTGCATGTAAAACCTTTTTTAAAGTTAAAGCGCCACACTTTACCTGTTTCATTTTACTATTTTACGATTCTTAAGACGTAAAACTATTTTATATTTACATTTAATAACACCTACAGTTATTTATAATAGATGTTATTAAATCAGCACCTACAATAACCCGTATCTTAGAATTGTGCATTATAATAACAATTAAGTGATGTATGTTTGAAGTTATTTACCAGTATTTGCACAGCTGTATAAGGCAAAGGTTAAAAAAGACAATGGTATGAATAACTGAATGGTTTTTATTACGGTAATGGTGCTATTATTTATTTTATGGACAAACAAAACTGAACCTAAGACACCCCTCTAGGGGTACACGCTTGAGACTGCCACGGGAACAGACAGGTCAATTAGTGCAGTGCTTTTGAATGTATTTATTTGGCATTAAAACTATATTGTATACCTATTTACAAATGTTTATTGATTATGTTATAGATGTTATATACATCGGTGAATAAAAGTAAAAAGTAGGACTTAAATGTCCAAACTACTTCAAGAAATATGAGGGTTGTATAAATGGGGATATAGTATATATTATCAAGCCATACTTTCCCACTGCCCGAACATAGATATTCTGTCCCAGGGAGAGAGTGTAGAGAGTGTAGGCTATAATCCATAAAGATAGCCAAGTGCCACCTGCCTCTCTTCGCTGTTCCATCCATTCGTCTTTTCCATCTTTTTCCCTCTTCCTTCTCTCTTCACTTGGTTAGCGGTACGGCGTTAAACTAATTATTAGCCCTTGCCAGCATGGGTTAGCAAGTGGGCTATATAACCTCCGTTATTTTAAGAAGCTGGGCTGGCTTGGTGGTTGCTGGCGGGGGAAAATCCGGTGGCGAGTAAGCTGACTGCTAAAGCGACCCCTTCTCGCCCCACCACGGCGGAAGACAGCTCATGGATCTTATCGAGCATCGCGAAATATACGAGTATATGTATATGAGATATAACACAGCGCCCTAAGCAGTAACTATACTAACTGAGCTTTTTGGGCAACAAGGAACGATCCTTGCACACTATTAGTGATTTTAAATTTCGTTTAAATTTTTTTTTTAATTCGTACAAAATTAATTGGATAGGCTAATTCCGGAATAAACATTGCCGAAATGAACTTAGAGGTATGTATAAATATTTATTACGTTTAATAACTTATGAATAATATGCTTTATAACCATAAAAGTTATAAAACATATTCTTAAATATTTTTTACTGCTGTAAAGCACGTTTTTATGATTTTATAATGTATGTAGATCTTTGACCTGCTGGGTTAGTTACGCAGACACTATAATCACACTAATATTATAAAGGCGAAAGTTTGTAGGTGTGTTTGTGTGTATGTGTGTATGTTTTTTACTCCTTCACGCGCAAATGGCTAAATAGATTTGGATGAAATTCGGTACTAAGATAGCTGATACACTGGATTAACATAAAGGCTACATTTTATCCCGGAAAACTGAAATTTTCCCGTAGGATGAGCAATTAAAATACTTTTTATCCGCGGGTAAAACCGCGGGGCGCAACTAGTAAACAATATAAATGATCGGTTTCATTTCAAACAGTACTTAAATCAACAGGACATGTCAAAAGAATTAATGGGTATCACTTTATATATGATTTGCGTATCATTTTTAAAGTTCAAATGATAAATTGTTGTGCCAAAAGCCTGTTGGCAAGTAGATTGAAATAATTAACATGCTCTGCTTTGTTGTTAGCCGTCCCGCCCAGTGATGGTTAGGCGCACGTCACACGATGAGGCGGATTTCACGTTGCACTGGTCTCTTAGTAATCCGTTGAAGCTTAACACACGCACACCGCCCGACCGCGCGGTCGAGCGGTACTCTCGCCGCCGCCGTCCCTACCGTGAAGGGGCGGCGCTTCACATTTGACAATAAGCACTTTGTAATTTTATATACTTAGTGAAATAACTTAATTTTAAATACGTAATATAATTTTGACTTGTGAAAGTGCTAAAATCAGCCTATTTGCAATAAATCTTTTGACTTTGACTTTGACACATGGTGCGCCGCGAAACCGCGCGGAACATTGTGGGGACAATGACATGCAAACAAACAAGGACATGCTACAGTTAGAAAACAAAAAGAATTTCGTCGAAAAGTTAAATCCCTCCGCTACAAAATCCGCTTAACCGCCGACCGCGGCGGCGCGCGTGGCCGTGTGATAACCGGCTTAAATATTGGTATTCATCTGTAAAAATATTCTGTACAGTACAACTCAAAATCTTCCACTATTGCATAATATTGCAAAAGTAAAGTTGTTCCCTCTTCATCCGCCCACCGTCACCGCCCTAGACTCGTACTGGGCCCGCCCATCTTAGTGACTGCCTATGGGGAGGCTTGTTTATCAATATTTTTATCAATGATTAAGAACCGTTGTACATACTCTACTTCTGATATGGCCCCATTCAAAGGCAGTCCAGGAAAATTATCAGGAAATCAGTTTTATTATTTATGTTTATAAGTAGAATTATTTAATGCTAAAGCCTCGAGTATCAAAGTCAAAGTCAAAAGATTTATTGCAAATAGGCAATTTTTAGCACTATAACAAGTCAAAAATATATTAGGTATTTAAAATTAAGTTATTTTACTAAGCATATAAAATTACAAAGTGCTTATTGTCAAATAATATATAGCAAGCCCATTACAATATAATTTGAAAAAAAAAGAAGTTCTTTTTCTCACTACTGGTGCAAGCAATCCGGTACCAATATATCGATGCAAAGTTGCTAGTCTGTCGTTCTTGTATAGGTTATATTTCGGCGATGTGCAATGGAATTGCATGATTTTATTTTCCCATCCCATTGGACCATCGGATGACTAGAAGTACGTCATCTTGTCACCTATACATCGCTGTCAACCCTCCTATCCGTACCAAGCGTTTTGATTCGTCCTTTAAAATGCGAACGGCTAAGGAGGCGGAACTCTTTATCTCCGTCTTTGTTTTCCATTTGCCGTAATCTGGTTGTATTCAAAAGGAGAAAGAACTGGTGTCTTACAGGTAGGCGTGATACATCATTGCACACATTGCTGCTTATCATCAGAAGCGATTTGGTCATATCATGGTAGGCCTGCAACCTATCTATCAAAAGAAAAATGCTGTTGGTAAACACCAAGTTCAGGGGGTAAATAAAATAAATTGTTATTTTCCTTATTTTTCAAATTAAAATTATCTTTATTTCGTTCTCAGTCAGCTACGCTTCAATAATCACGTACGCGTGGTTTAATCGCCACCGCCATCCGTAATTACCATAATAAGGTTTTTAGAAGTCGTTAGCAAACGAACCTCGCTTGATTAGTTTTATGGGTTTTTATATGCGTGCATGTCAAAAAGCTGTTGGTAATGAGCCCTCTGTTTCCTAGTGCCGGGTAGTTTTCTTTTTCTCGAAGGCAAGTAGTTCCAAAATTTTTAATTGCCCGAAGCCACCGGTATCGATAGCTTAACAAGCCGTACGAAGTACGGTAGCCCTCAAATGGTAAATAAATTAGTGATGATAACCCAAATAAGCATCAAATGAAAAATATAAATGGATGTTCTTTTGTATCATTAACAGTAAGTAGGTATACAATAACATGTTTGATGCTCATTCGTTGAAACAATATTGTGTGAAAAATTTCATCTAATCTGGAAGAGACAATATCATTATCACTACATAGTATAAAACAAAGTCGCTTTCTCTGTCCCTATGTATGCTTAAATCTTTAAAACTACGCAACGTATTTTTCTGCAGTTTTTTTAAATAGATAGAGTGATTGAAGAGGAAGGTTTATATGTATAATAACATGTAAAAATTTAAAAAGTAAATAAGTAAAAATGTAGTAACGTGTATGAATTTAGATATTCCAAAGATAGCAGGAAATCTTCATGGTTTAGAAAAAGGATTGTTTTACTCTAAATTTAACGCGTGCGGGCCACGGGCAGTAATGAATAAATCAAAACTACTGGATCGATTTTAATCATTTTTCAGTGAATGACATGGGCTACATATTTTATACCAGTGCGAAGCCGGAGCGAGCCGCTAGTTTCGCTTATAAGGAAGGGATTTTATAATAATGTCGTTACAACAAGCTAGGTCTGAAATACCGTATCGTAACTATAATTAAAAAATTACCAACTTCAAACGATGCATAACAAATCCCAAGATAATTATTATGCAGCGCTGAATGAAATGTTATATTCTACGGACTCGACTCTGTTTAATGATGTTTATAAAAAAAGTTTAAAAGGATATCAGGTATAATATTTTTCAAAAAAGGGTTAACGCACCTTTAATTAGTGCAATTTCATACGGACGAATTCCGTTGGATATCTTAAAAGCACATGGTTTAATGATTACCAAAAAAATCAATTGCCGATGAATTTGTCGCCATCCACTATATTATTTATCCCAAATATATTGATGTAAATAACCAAATTACCGGCCGGGAGCTCATCGCGTTTTCAAAAGTTTATCAGAGCGTCTGGTCGACGCGACGCGTGACCAAAACGCTGGCACTTATTTGGCACAACGAATAAGCATTGCAATTCCACGGGGCAATGCTGCCAGTATGTTGGGTACGCTACCTTCTGGTAGTGGGCTGGAGCATTTGGACTGTCTATAGGTCATCGCGGCCAGTATATAGTCCAAATGTAGTAGGTAGTTTTTAGTATTAGTTATTAAATCATTGTAGTATTTAGAAAATAAAGGCAATTTGCCGTGTTAAAAAAACCAAATTACTGAACCTGATTTTGCAATATTTATAAGAGACCAATCTAAAAGCATGTTAAACTCAAAATACCTCTAGGTTATGAGCCGACCTACTTAACCACCACACCACAGAGGCTGTCAAATATATATAATTTAAAGTAAAGTAAAGTAAAATCTAATGTACAAAACTGTATGTAGCTACTAAAGTTCCAAATTATGTACAAAAATTACTGTAAAATCATATTACTTACTTTACAAGCTGAAGAATAATAAAGAATTAAAACAAAAACGGCCGTGCGTAGGTCAACAACCAGTGTTCTTCTTACGTGACGGGACCTATATCATTTTCTGCATCGGTTTATAACTGACGGAGATATGGCATAAAAACTTAAGAAAAGGTAGGTGGTAGGACTTTACTGCAAAGTTCGTCTAGGTAGGTACCACCGCTTTGTCAGTTATTCTGCCTTCAAGCAGTAGTGCGCAAGCACTGCTGTGTTCCGGTTTGAAGGGCACTGTAGCTAGTGAAATTACTGGGCAAATGAGACTTTATGATCTGATCTCACAGTTTAGTAATCTTATTACTTGATTGTGCTGATGTCTCTGGATGACGTGCGCAGTGCAGTGTCACGCGAACCTCTATACTTTAGAGTTCCGAGTGACACTGCAGCTGTTATGGGCAGCCGTGTCATTTAACATCAGGCAAACGGCTAGCTCGTCACGTCATTCCTTAACATAAAAAAAAGAAAAAGAAATACTTTTTTGTACCAAATCGTTCACGAATATTATTAATCAATTAATTAATCAATATACATTAAAATAATTCACACAGACGACCAAATAACGCTTCTTCATGTCAGTTGAAAGTAGAATTATATATTTATTATTAATATAAATAATTATATAATTAAATATCAAGTGAACAATTTTCCTGTTCCTCTTCTTATAGGTCAATACTCGTACTTACATATTATTTCACAGATATGCTTTCTTTGCTTGCGTCATTGGACCTTCTTTAAGGAGATCAGTTATTTTCTGACCCATAAGAAAGAATCTTATAGATCACTAGTTGCGCCCCGCAATTTCACCCGCGGATAAAAAGTATTTTAATTAGTTGCTCATCTCACGGGAAAATTTCACTTTTCCGGAATAAAATGTAGCCTATATGTTAATCCAGTATATAAGCTGTCTTGGTAGCGAATTTAATCCTAATCTATTCAGCCGTTTGAGCGTGAAGGAGTAACAAACATACACACATAGACACAAACACACATACAAACTTTCGCCTTTATGATATTAGTGTGTTAGTGTGATGATATGGGAAATGTCTATTAAAATTAGTACCCCCTATTAATAGAGGAATATAGACAGCCTGTGTGGTGTGGTGGTTGAGCAGGTCATCGCACGGAGGCGGCGGGTTTGATTCCCGCGACAGGACAAGTAGGTATTTACGCACACACGCAGAAAAAAAAGCGCAAATACTTGTTCTGAGTCTGGGTGTTTTTATATGATTTTAGTAGTTAAGGTTAGTTTTTTTAATGTACCATAAGTAATATATTCCCAGTATTGTTAACTTTCAATAATAAAATAAATAAAAAGTTTTCGATGAATATTTCTGCTACCGTAACATGAGCGTAACTGTTATGTTCTCAGGCTATTTGACTGCTATATTTTTATTGCATAAAATAAAAATAGACAGTCATGAAAGCAATAATTAAATATCTCAAAAAATTACAAAGTTACAGGCATTTTAAAATACAGGAATAAAAAGAGACAGCTCTAACACGCAGTGACGTCAGTCACCAGTCCTCTATAGTACCTCATTACCAAGCTGTGGTACCTCTATGGCAGCACTACATACAAATTCTCTGGCATGTGACGTCACAAACAATGCCTTCATAGTAGCTGTGAGGAAGCTCCATAGATATCTGTTTTGCGAGAAAGGGACAGGCGATTAAACTTTATCAGCCTTATTAATAAACGGGTATTAGTCTCAGATTAGTTACTTCATATTTTTTCCCCTTTTTTTGCTACTAGAATATTTAGCTGGATCGAAAGAGACAAAAGATGGTGTAACTGGTCTAAAGCTAGTACGTGTTTATTGATAAGGCTGTAAAAGCTTTTAAAGGTTTTACTTATTGTTACATTCATTTTAAGCGATTTTATAAAAATAAAATAAAATATATATAATATAAAATATTTATTTTGTTCATTTTTAATAGTAGTGAAATAGCCTATTGTTGCCAAATTACATCCAAATCGTATTTCTAAAGGAAAACCGTTGTTAAAGTTCGTTTATCAACTTACGGACCCCACAAGGGGTGATACGCGTAAATTTTGCAACATATTATTTATATTTGACTTTGAAATCTGTAAACATTAATAAGTACAACTCGTATGAGATACAGTCGAATAACTCGACTGGTGCTCGTACAATATAGATGCCCATCCTCAAGGAGTACGCGCGGCGGCGGCGGCTCGGCGCTGACTCAGCTGATTGATTCGGTCGAGTTATTCGACTGTATCTCGTGAGAGTTAGCCGTGTACTAGTTGTAGTCATGAATACTACTCACGTCAGTTTCTATATCCTGTGTCTAAAAACCACCGTCCTTTTTTTAATTGCTGTTTTCCTACATTTTTGGGTTGTCTCGAAGAGATTGCTTTAAGCGATAAGACCGCCCATTGTGACTGTTAATTTTTGAGTTTGTGCTTGTAAATTGTTCCTGTAATGTGGTGTTTCAATAAAGAATTTTAGTTATCTATCTATAATATTATAACATTAATAGGGGCTCAGTTCCCACTTAGTAAAGTCTAATTCCATCTAATTTCCATGCATTGGTTCTGGATTTTATCGTTCCCGGTCCAATGCCCCTGAATGCAAATAGAAACCTTCACATGTTTTACTATGGGTAAAACCCAGGCCGAGTTTCATCAATACATTTGCAGCAAAAAGGTTGAACTACGGGATTTTATGCATTTTACTAGCCACAGTGTCTTTAGTGACGTCATTGGTCGTGCTCCAGGGATTACCAACGGGGCGGTCATTTAAGAGCCTATATATAGATTCTCCTGCGTAACGAAAGCGACCGCAAGGATGATGCTCATTTCTTGCGAGATGAGACAGTCTTTAGTTCATACACTGGTTTCTGGTGAATGAAATCTCGAAAAATGTGCGGGGGAGTCTTTGGGAGCTTCCGATAGAAGTGAAGACTAAGTAACTTTTGGCACATCATGGGAAGCGTGTAGTGACGATGAAACGAGTTTGTATGTTCGTATTGTCGTTCGTGGTCGTATTGTTCACCCAAAAGTATACATATATACACAGTATACATATAGTTCACAGAAAGCGTTCGGTGACGATACGCTAGTTCCATGATTTTTGTTCACCCAAAAAATGCTCAACGCGCCTAAAGAAGTTACATACATAAAGAAGTACATGACGACGGCAACGTCCAGTTGTAAACTCTATGCTCAGCGGGCAGTACCGTAATTTACCCTGTAGCAGCATTTAAATTTATTACAGTGGCAACACCGGCAACTGTCATCGCTCCCCTACCCATCAGGCTATATAAAGGGAGCGCTCGGTGTACTACGGATCATTCTAGCCCCGGACACGGCGCGGTGTGGACATGCTGAAGGCTTATAGCTCTATAAGTTGCCCGCCATGCCTAACCCGTTCCTCCTATATACATATTTTGTAATTTGATGTTTTGGTAAACATACTACTACTATTTTTCTTTCCTTTTCCTTTTAATTTCCTACTATAGAGCGGTGGACTGATTCATAGAAAAGTATGGAAAAGGGAAAATATATACTAACTGTAGGATGACGTCTCATCATCATCATCAGCTGAAAGGCGTCCACTGCTGCGCCCACGATTCTCATCCCATCACCACTTAATTCAAACAGCATTCTATACGGATACTCAAATGAATAGATCGTCGATGATGTCATGAATAAACATTCTATTTTAGTCTCTTCTCTTCCAGTTCATGATTCCTGAAAACCTTTCTTCCCCATTAAGCGTAGGTCAACAAATACCCACTAAAAATTATTTAAAATATATGTATTATTTAAATTGAGATAAAACCGTTTTGCATAAGGTTTGGCTAATGGGCACTTTAATTTTGATAAGAAAACACTGAAAAGAATGGGTTAAAATAAAAAGAACGAGTCGTGACGTAAAAAGATAAAATGGACCAGACGACAGTAAATTCTGAAGAAGCTCTTTAAATCAGTGTTATCAAAGCTCGGTAACATGGTGGACAGTTATACATGTCAACTTCCAAATCCTGCAAAATGAGCTTTAGCTTTATCGGTTAAGGATTACATTATAATGAAACCATATAACATTGGTATAATATTTATTAGCCCTCCAGTTAAGAACTTGTCACTATGTAGCCAAGCACATAGCTGTATATTCTGGCAGACTACCTCTCGCCAAGCACAAAACTGTATATTCTGGCAGACCACCTCTCGCAAAGCACAAAACTGTATATTCTGGCAGACCACCTCTCACCAAGCACATAACTGTATATTCTAGCAGACCACCTCTCGCAAAGCACAAAACTGTGTATTCTGGCAGACCACCTATCGCCAAACACATAACTGTATATTCTGGCAGACTACCTCTCGCAAAGCACAAAACTGTATATTCTGGCAGACCACCTCTCACCAAGCACATAACTGTATATTCTAGCAGACCAAACTGTATATTCTGGCAGACCACCTCTCGCAAAGCACATAGCTGTGTATTCTGGCAGACCACCTCTCGTCAAGCACATAACTGTATATTCTGGCAGACCCCCTCTCGCAAAGCACAAAACTATATATTCTGGCAGACCACCTCTCGCAAAGCACATAACTGTGTATTCTGGCAGACCACCTCTCGCCAAGCACATAACTGTATATTCTGGCAGACTACCTCTCGCCAAGCATATGTCTGTGCATTTCAGGAGTATATCTACTACCAAGCAACTGTTGTTTACCTGGATGACCAAAATGCAGCAAACACTGCATGAATGCTCTATCAATGTTGAAAGCAAACTGAGACATCCAACAAAGATTCCTTAAAATTTAAAAAAAAATGAATTTCTGGTCAGTTGGTTTTTTTATTTTTATTTAAGGGATGACGTGACGAGCTAACTGTTCGCCTGATGTTAAGCGACACGGCTACCTATAACAGTTGCAGTGTCACTCGGAACTCTGAAATATAGAGTTTCGCGTGACACTGCACTGCGCACGTCATTCTGTGACGTCAGCACAATCTAGTAATAATATTACTAGACTCTGAGATCAGGTCATAAAATCTCATTTGCCCAGTAATACACTAGCTACAGTGTCCTTCAAATCGGAACACAGCAGTGCTTGCGCACTACTGCTAGGCGGCAGAATAACTGGCAGAGCGGTGGTATGGTACATACCTAGACGAACTTTGCAGAAAAGTCCTACCACCTTAGTTAGTTAGTTATGTTAACAGACAAGTCAATAAAACTTAGATGAAACAAAACTTATATTCATGCTAAATTAAACAGTAGGTCAAAGTTCTTATCCTTCATCTGCAAACAATGTCAGAGACACAGTAGAGCTGGTAGGTCTGCAGTCACAGGTTAATGAAAGACATTACAGCATTTAAAATAATTTGCATTAAATGTAATAAGAATCTTGACATGTACCTCGATGCTTATACTACTCTATGTCATATTTATACGTCAGTTGAATATAACAATCCCATAATTATCAGATATGCATAAAACTCACGATTGTGTCGATTTATTATGACCATATATGTTATGGAATACGACCTATTTATTTTCCCATTACAATAACTAAACATAATTTTTGACTTCCTTGGCGTCCTTGTTTCCAGTTAAATATAATTTGGCAGTTTTCAAGTCAATTTTTCAAGTCAGTTGAGACCAATGGCATTAGCCCGTTCAAAACATTCCTTTACCACGTCATTTCTTAATATCAGGTGAGACAGTGGTCAATATAAACAAAAAAAGAATTAAAAAACGTGAACAAATGAATCAATTGACCTGAGTTAGCTTTTTAGACCTTACAAAAGCATAAAGCGGTATTTTTAACTGTAGAACTGTAGTGTAACATTAAAATGATTGATGATCGTTTGAACTTAAAAGTATAACAAAGAATTTATTTTATTTTATTATTTTTGTTTTATATTAGTGATTGATGTGACGAGCTAGTCGTGTACCTGATGTTAAGCGACACGGCGGCCCATAACACAACAGTGTCACTCGGAACTCCAAAATATATAGTTTTGCGCGACACTGCACTGCGCACATCATCCCGAGACATCAACACAGTCTGGTAATAAGATTACTCTGATGATTTGTTCCATCCATATCTTAGATTTTTCTTCAAAATTGTTACCTAAGCTTTCACTCTTTTCTAATATTGCTAATTCAATGGATGCGGTCACAGTTATTTTTCCACAAAACTATTAAAACTAGCATTAAATCGAATATTTTTATTATAACATAATTTGTTTATTCAACAATTAAGGAATAATTATCGCTACGACTAAACAGATTAAAATCCATGACAAAATGAATAGAGAAAAAACAAGTTCCAAATACAAACGTCCGATTCGTTACGTATACGATAATAATCACCACCCGTTTTCAAGTCAGTTAATAACTCAAGATGATGCCGAAGGCGCGCCGTTCGCCGACGACGAACGCGACATGTTTTTGCAACGCACGTCACAGCTCTGTTAACTCGCAGATAGACCAGTTAAGATGCGTAAACATGCCTATATACAGGGGTACGTTATCTCAACCCCACACTCAAAGTTGGAGAGCGCGCGCGAGCTCGCGTATGCCGAATTTGAAACAGTTTCGGCACATTTTGTATGTGACAGATAGTGTGTGAAGTTAGTGTACTGTGATTTTTGACAATACGTGATTTATTTGGAAAATTGTTTTGATAAGGTTAGTGTTCGTTTTTATGATTATTTAAATATTAAATTTAATAATCGACATTTAATTTATGTTATATTTAATATATAACTTTTATGCCAAAGTTTAAAGATAGTTAATTTAGTTGGGTATATGTTTTACGTGTTACGATTTATTGGGAAAATTATTTTGATAATGTCAGTGAATATATATTTTTATTATATTCTAAATATTGAAAATTACTTAAAATCAACAATTAACTTATGGTATTTAAATTTTACATTTATTGAACGTAAAATTTATGCTAGGGTAAAGATGACAGTTACTTTATTTAAATAGGTAGGACTTTTGTCTTTATTTAATTTAATTATACAAATAAAAATACTTATCTATGACATTCAGGTGTTCGTTATTTTTGATATTTTTTATGATAAATTGCAGACATTGCCTGAAAACAGTCTTTAAACATTTTCGTTCATTAAATAATTTTGCACGTCTACTACATAATTTATATACATAATTATTTTCTCTATTGAATGATTGGAATTAGATGTTAGTTCTATTTTAGTATTAAAATTCTCATGAGTGTGTAACAATTATTCGTAAGTAACAGTCGGGGATATATTAATTTAAAATGTTAGTTCTAATTGAATCTTAACATTACACATCACCATACATATTATTATTAAATTTAACCCATTATTGTTAGTTTGCATTCGAAAAAATTTACAGATATTTATTTTCTTACATTGTTTAGTAAAAAACCCTTTAGATACGCAGTATGATGATGATGAAAAAATATCCTATTTGCAATACATAATAATAATAATATGTGTGGACATCTCACACAACGCCATCTAGCCCCAAACTAAGCAAAGCTTGTGATATGGGAACCAGATAACTGATACAATACTTAGATACTTTTTTGTTTGTAAATACATACATAGAATACAATATGACACCCAGACACAGAACAAACACCTATGTTCATCACATAAATGTTTGTCCTGAGTGGGAATCGAACCCACAACCCACAGTTCAGAAGGCAGGGCTACTACCAACTGAGCTAGCTCGGGTCAGTCACACAAATGTTCTGACTTTGAGTTTAATTAATGTTTAGATTTATCCCTATCGAGTAAAAAATAAAAGCTTTAATTTAATTCAGTTACTTCAGAGAACTCTATAATTATGTTCGTATTCATGTCATACCTACCCGTTATAGATAGATCAGCCGAAATTAACTAAAACGCTTATTAAAATTAAAAATATTTTTTATAAAATATATGTTAAAGTAGAGTTAAAAGCTTTCTAAGCCATCTCATAATTTTCTGACCATACCATACCGTAAATTTTCCTTTTATTTCATGTAAAAAAATCATTAAAATTGTTATTTTCCAAAATTAGCCATATGTTTGAACCGTTGAAACAAAGGTAGATAAAAAAAAACATCAATTCATTAATTTAATAATAATAAATACATATAATATAAATCAATAAATTAATTAGCATGGTTTTTAATTGTGATTTTTATTTTTATTGTAATAATATTTTTTATATACTCAGTAATAAAATTGTAAATACTTAATTATCGGTGCGTTTGATGTTATGAGTAGTACCAAGTTCAAATCTGCACACGGTACGTAATTATGTAATTAATTATATTTGAATAATTTGGCACGTTTAAGTTTTTGTTGACAGGGAATAATGTTTATTTTAGACCTTCCTTATTTTTAAGTATATTAAAAATAAACAGTGGGTCGTTAGGTTTTAGTGCTAATCCCGAAAACTTTTCGTTTTCAACGGACACGTAAAACTAATAGGAACATTCATTCCCGACTGGCCCGATAGCTCAGTTGGTAGAAATATAGAGTAACAGAAAAAATGGGACTAATTTTTTTTTTATTTCTATGTTGACTGGGATACAAGGGCAACTACGTTATCATACATTATTTGTCATTATCTCGCCATCGTGGAAAAATCCACCCATCATCAACTCATCAGCCTTTGTTACCTGTAAGAGCTGTAATGAGCTTCCACCAACGGTAATTCCCCAGAGACACAACATTTTTACAAATAGTATTATGACAGCCAACAACATGTGGTGTGCTGGTTTTAGCAGGTCGGCTCATATCCCAGAGTCTGCGGGTTCGATTCACGCAACTGGACAATTATTATAGAAACTCACGTGAGTAGAACTCATAAATAAAACTATTACACGGCTAACACTCACGAGATACAGTCGAATAACTCGACCGGTGTTCGTACAATATAGATGCCCATCCTCAAGGGGTACGCGCGGCGGCGGGTGCGGCCTTGTAATAGTTGTAATAATGGACAAGTATTTGTGTACAGTAAAAAAAAGCAAATTTTTGTTCTGAGTCTGAGTGTTGTGGGACCATGGTACTGGTAGTTCCTGGATCTCTAGACACAGGGAATACAAGTTAGGGTCTAGGATCTATGTATGTGATCATTGGGCGTTATTATTATTATTATTATCGCAGGATAAGCAACACATTAGTGGGACGTCATTTGTTGCGCGTGACACTGACTAATAAATACACTTTTTGTTTGGCTAATGACGGTTTCAGTAAAGTTTCAGTATTGACGTGTAAATTTTTTGCGAGGCCCTTTATAAGAGGTTTTTGTATGGAATACGTAGAAGACCATATCTTCCATAAAAAAAGTCACCGTACCATCATTTGTTATACAAGACGTGCCACTAATGCTTTACTGACCCTGTGATAATGCCCTTTTGATCATTCTCTTAAAATGCAGAAGGTCTGGTGAAAAAGTTGGTTATTTACAAATTATTATTTGTAAATAACCAACTTTTTACTAGGTGGTAGGACTTTACTGCAAAGTTCGTCTAAGTAGGTACCACCGCCTTGCCAGTTATTCTGCCGCCAAGCAGTAGTGCGCAAGCAAATGAGACTTTATGATCTGATCTCACAGTTTAGTAATCTTATTACTAGATTGTGCTGATGTCTCTGAATGACGTACGCAGTGCAGTGTCACGCGAAGCTCTATACTTTAGAGTTCCGAGTGACACTGTAGCTGATATGGGCAACCGTGTCGTTTAACATCAGGCGAACGGCTAGCCTGTCACGTCATTCCTTAACATAAAAAAAAATATATTACAAAGTTTATTCCATGTCATACAAGTGGCATGAAAGTGCGCATAAACTGAGTCGTATATGTGATTGCGAAATCAATAATGCGTGGTAGAGTTTTCACGGTGGCGAGAGGTGTGATGGTAGAAACGCTATATCCAATTGAATACAACTGGAATCAGCCCTCAGAGCATTCCTCATTGTAGAAACCGATTTTTTTTTTATGTTAAGGAATGACGTGACGAGCTAGCCGTTCGCCTGATGTTAAACGACACGGTTGCCCATATCAGCTGCAGTGTCACTCGGAACTCTAAAGTATAGAGGTT
Organism: Ennomos fuscantarius; assembly: GCA_905220475.3. Taxonomy (NCBI): domain Eukaryota; kingdom Metazoa; phylum Arthropoda; class Insecta; order Lepidoptera; family Geometridae; genus Ennomos; species Ennomos fuscantarius. The sequence continues at coordinate 1,108,775 of HG992032.1, forward strand.
CGCGTGACACTGCACTGCGCACGTCATCCAGAGACATCAGCACAATCTAGTTATAAGATTACTAAACTGTGAGATCAGATCATAAAGTCTCAATTAATCTCATTTCATTTTAATACAATCTAATTTAAGTCTCATTTTTTACAATAATGACAAACGCAAAGCGTCAGAACCGACTTTTTTTTATGTTACGAAATGACATGACGAGCTAGTCGCTCACCTGATATTAAGCTACACGACTGCCCATATCAGTTGCAGTGAAATTTGAAACTCAAAAGTATAGCTTCGCTTAGTGACACTGCACTGCGCACGTCATTCTGAGACGTCAGCACAGCCTAGCAATAAGATTACTAGACTATGAGATTAGGTCATAAAGTCTCATTTGCCCAGTAATTTCACTAGCTACAGTGCCCTTCATACCGGAACACAGCAGTGCTTGCGCACTACTGCTTGGCGGCAGAATAACTGGCAAAGCGGTGGTACCTACCTAGACGAACTTTGCAGTAAAGTCCTACCACCTAGTTAGTCGGTTAAAAATACGCAATATCTCCGTATTTTGAGCGGTTCTAGATATTCGATAAACTATCGCCGGGAATTCTGACAACACTACGTTGTATCAAGCCAAAAGTCAAAGTCAAGAGATTTTATTGCAAAGAGGCTATTTATAGCACTTTTAAGAGGCTTGAGATCAACTTGGGTGCTATACGTTACCTTAATAATGTATAAAAAAGACAAAGAATTAAGGCTCTACCACTTGACAGTTAATACACAGGATGCCCGTAGCCAATAACCTCTTATGAAGAAAAAAAAACTTCATGCAAAGATGTATATCACATATACCTAATATGTGTGTGTATAAGCAAGTTTCCAGCTATATCTAAATACATGTCGTTTGTCTGTTTGTTCCGTCGTAACGTATTTACTATCCAAAGTTAACGGAAATTAACGGTTAAAGTTTTACTCGTTCAATTGCCCTCTGTACAATCACCTTATCACACTAATATTATAAAGGCGAAAGTTTGTATTGTTTGGTTGTATGTGTGTTTGTGTGCATGTGTGTATGTTTGTTACTTCTTCACGCTCAAACGGTTGAATGGATTTGGATGAAATTCGGTACCGAGATAGCTTATACACTAGATTAACATATAGGCTACATTTTATCTCCGACAAGTGGAATATTCCCGTGGGATAAGTAAATAATTAAAATACTTTTTATCCGCGGGTGAAACCGTGGGGCGCAACTAGTCAGTCATAAAATGCTCAAACAAAAACAAAACGTAATTTTTATCAGATTTAATCATATACATAATTAACAAAATTTTCCTCAATACCACGAAAATCCTAATAAAGCTTTCGGAAGTTGAATTTATTATGGTTATTTAAACGGAAGGAAACCAGCAAAATCGAACAACCAAATATAAATATGTTTATTATCTTACCTGACATTGGAAATCTAAAATTCAATGCAAAATAGCGCATTGCATAACAAGGTCTGATTCACGTGTCTGCCTGCGCCGTGGATCCCGGCGGCGGCGTCTCAAGGCGAGCTTATTCTGCTTACACTGTAAAGGATGGAACACACATCGTGGAATGGAACGCAGCGACACGGTTGACATTGCCACAGAAGTAATTACTTAGTCTTAATTCAAGAGTGTGACACAAGCCCCTAAAAAAAATAAATTCTAAATTCTCAATTTGAATCAGTGACGACATTCTTTTGGTTACTACATTTTCTTTATCAGATTTTCCTATGCTGACTGATTTTCTCACACGACGCAATTGTTGATTTCATTAAAAATTTGATTCGTATTTAAATCATAATTGATAGTCTCGAGGCGTTTGACCTAATATGCATGAATTTTTATTCATTGTTAGATTTTGAGGTGATCGTAAAGTAATGCTATAGATATTGGTTGAAGGTCTTTGAGAAAATACACCTAAAGCCTGTAGATCTGGCATTACAGAATAGATAACAGTGCTCACGGCAACATCATTATCAATGGCATGTACGGTTTTTTTTGCTGGTTTACGCAGTGTTGTCAGGCTTGGTGACTAATTTACAAGTATTTGCCATTTATTTGACAGCCTCTGTGGTGTGGTGCTTGAGCAGGTCGGCTCATAACCCGGAGGCAGCGAGTTCGATTCCCATGGCAGGACAAGTATATGTGTACAGAAAAAAAAACCGCAAATACTTGTTCTGGGTCTGGGTTTTGTGGAACCATGGTCCTGGGTCCAGGGTCCAGGATCTATGTATGACTGTATGTGATCGTTGGGCGTTAATATTTGCTCCGTTTTTTTACACAGGTGTGGCATCACCCTAAAAAAATAATTAAATTACTTTATGCGATGTATCCGGTTGAATGGAGAGATAGGTAAATTAATGATAATTAATTAAAGCTATTTTTGTGTTATAATTCATATATGATAAAATCATTCAGACACGATACGCTTTTTACTTGATAGGTAAGAGCGCTTCTTCAGATCGCATCAAAATCAGCAGTTTTGCTGATTTTGATGCAGCCGTAGCGGGGCTTTACGTTCGGTCATATTGCCGCTTAACATTAGATAAGTCAAAATAAAATATAATTCATTGCAAATACCTAGACTAATATGATACTTAAAATACTTAATGTAAGTAGTCCTAAGCATACGAGTAATTATAAAATTACAAAGACCTTAATGTCAATAATAAAGAGATAAAAATAAAGAAATCATATTTCTCTCTATTGGCGCACGCAAACCGGCATAACGCAGAAAAGAAAACTCAAAAGAAGAAGCTAAGAAACTTTACAGTGATATTATTTCTGCCCGATGACATGGTCAAACGCTACTCTGACATAAAAATACGAGTGTGCTTTAGACCACAGTAAAACTTCTTTAGTTTTCCTTCATCTATCGGCCGGTATAACTTTGGTTTTGCTTGTTTAATGTAAATATCACCATCTTGACAGTTGTATATAATATGATATATATTTGTATGTATATATATGGTCATTTTATCGGACATACCAACATAAAATAAATTTTCTTTGTTTTGATAATGGAGATCTACGTGAACCAACTTCAGCTTCCGTTCGCCTCGCATTCACCAGCTTACTCCACAAGTTAAGCGTGCGTATAGAAGTGCTAAAGCGGTGCGATCCCTACTTCTTTTCTTTGCGACAGTAAATTTCATATTGGCTATAAACTGGGAATAAAGACCACTTAACCCTCTTCCTATATAACGGTATTCAGTCACACTCCCACACTAGTTTTGCCACTGACCAACATCCGTAGAGTATTGACCCCACTTAATGAACAAAAATGTCCCTCTTGGTTCAAGTTACTGTGTCCAAATATCTAAAGTAAACACGAAAACTTAAGAAAACATAACAATCAATTTGACAGCCTCTGTGGCATGGTGGTTGAGTAGGTCGGCTTATACCCGGTGGCGTTGAGTTCGATTACCGCGACAGGGCAAAGAGCACAGAAAAAAAGCGCAAATACTTGTTCTTTGTCTAGGTGTTGTCGGGCCATGGCCTTCATAGTTACAGATACAGAGAATCCTAGGGGGTCAAGGATCTATGTATGTGATCGTCGGGTGTTATTTATTTAATTCGTGACGACCCAGAAGAGTTAATTTTACTGTACACTTTTTATCTATGCTAATAATAATTCAGTAGTTATTAGTCAAAACAAAAATTATAATAGAATTTAGGTCCATTTATTTGATGTCACCTACTTAAGACGAACCAACAAAATATCAGTATCATTAAATACCGGAAATTAGTGTCATTATGAATAAAAAGACCTAAATAAACAAGCGAAGGTTAACAATCACTATTTTACCTCCACAGATGTAAAAGTAGGTTAGGTATCAAAACGGTCCGTTTACAATCGCTAGGTGTATATATATATATATATATATATATATATATATATATATATATATATATATATCTCGCTATACCAAGTGATAATTGAAGGGGTGAGAATAAAAAGGATTTAACTGATTTTTTTGACCAAATGACTTATGGGTATCGTTGGATTCAGCGTGAAATTATCTTCAATAATACATTCTCAAAATACCGAAACGAGGCTTAAATCTCGAGATTTTGAGTCTAAAAATGGTTTATCTGTCACAGGAATACAGTACGCTTAGCATAAAAAAATTACTTTATTTCTTTTATTATATTATATTTTTACAGTAATTGTATGAATTAGGACTATATTTAGTAATTTTAAATAGAAATAAAACATTTTCAAGCAACTGAAACTTACATAAACCTTTTCTATTACCTTATAAGCACTCTACATAAAAATGACGCCGTTGACGTTTAAAGTCAATTTTCTCGAAACTGTCAATTTGTCAGTTAAATCCTTTTTATTCTCAACCCTTCAATTATGAGGTGGGCAGCGAATCCGTTGATGTTAGAAAAATTCGGATTAAGTTTTCGGTAAGCTGTATGTGTGCAGTAAAGCCACATATACTGATCATTTATTGATAAATTGATCAATGAATTAACTTTATTAAATAACTAATATTTAATACTAATAATTAACTAATATTTTGAAATTTCTGTGGTAGAAAGGTATACACCAAATATTACAATGTTATGAATATGATTTAAAAGAAATAGGCACAATAAGCGAATTTTATTTTTAAAATTTTAAATATAAATAGCGATTTTTGTATTTATTATTTTGTATTTAAAAACAATCTATTCCAGGCCCAGGATATCTGTGGAGAGGAAATGAAACAAATGAAGAAATCTTGTTTTCGTTAACCTTTAAAGAATCCGATGCAAAATCGACATCATTGTACTTATTTTTAACATTTGTCTTGTTCAACCGTTAAAGATTTTAGACAACTAGCTCAATTCATCCTTGGGGTGCAATTCTCTGCTTGAGCCGTTGCCGAAAAATGAGGTTTAAAAACTACATCCACTGGAATAGGAGGATCCACTTTGGAGAGGGACTCCAATGACATATTAGATTTAGGCTTTCGGTGACAATTTTTTTTTCGGTATTTCGTATTTCGGGTTAAAATCTAAGAATACGATAACTATAACTATACAACTATTGTATATAACTATACAACTTAGGTATACAAGGTTATTTGAAATTCACCCAAACCTTCTAGGCCACGACTTAATTGATCATTCAAACAATCAGGTATTTTTATGTTTTCTAAAATTATATTGTCATTAAAGCTCCGGTTAAGGGCAAAATAACATACTTTAATTACTTTATGCACTTACATAAAGTATTTAAAAAAGTTAAAGCGAATACTTCAAGTTCTCACAAACTAAGCTCTACATCATCCAATCTGCGACCGAATTTGCCACCGAACCTGCCGAATCGCGGTTAATCGAGCCTTCACCATACGATGCGTTTTGACTGATTGAGTGGAGAAATCGTGTGGCAGTACGTAAATGCGTAGTGCGTGGAGTGCAGACTACATAAATGCCTTAAATAATAGCAAATATAAATAAGAACCTTAGTAATCAACTACCTTGCCTTGGCGGAAGATTTCGAATATTTGAGTTATGCCTGAGTATGCTAATAAAATACGTGAAATGTTACCATTAAGGGCTTATTAACAAACTCTGTCTAATAAATATCACAATATGACGCTATTTCATACCGGAATAGGCTGAGAGATTCATTAAACACATCTCAACATATCTGCTGAACATAGGCCTCCCCATTAGTATTTGCCATAACAATCATGTTTGCCAGTAATTTTGGTGATCGCAGAAGATTTTTTCTTTCTTGCATTTATTTATTCATTAAACATAACATTACAGGATAGTCTAATGCGTTACATTTTATCACAATTTAATTAAATAACTTACTTATTTAAATTATTAATCTACAATTATTATTTACACTTAAACTATTGAATCAATATAAAATCCTTAACCTATACGTTATATACATATAAATAAAACAAAACAAAACAAAATATTAACAATAACTTCTGAAAAACAAAACACGTATAATAATAATACCAAAAGTAGCAATATCACATCACACTTATATTATAAAGGTGAAAATTTGTATGTGTGTATGATTGTTACTTATTTATGCTCAAACTGCTGAATGGATTTAGATGAAATTCGGTACCAAGATAGCTTATACACTAGATTAAAATATAGGTTACATTTTATCCCGGAAAAGTGAAATTTTCCCTTGGGATGAGCAATTAATTTAAATACTTTTTAACCGCGGGTGAAACCGTGGGGTGCAAGTAGTAACATAATATAATCATCACATTTATCCAATATCTATAAACTATACCGAGGAGAATTCTCCTGCCCATTCCCTGGACATTCCCTCAGCCCACTCTTATAGCACCCATGGAATGATACAGATTGGTCTTATTCACGGTAAAAGAGGAAACGTTTCTGAAAAACAAAATTAAACAAGAATATCTACTGTAGCTTTGTTTAAACTAATAAGCACACTTCATATTATTGTATCTTCTCTACCGTCGTCACACCTGAGTCAAACGAGCTTTTTTATATGTTTTAAATCGTATACATAAAATCTTCCAAATTTAATAAATCACTTTAAAATGAATAAGATTTGTGTTTTAAAAATAATTTTCACCAGCAATATATGTTTTTAAGGTATAAGAATGTTTTTTGGTTTTTAAACTTCTATAAATAGAAGTCGTTTTGAATACATTATTATTTTGACAGCCTCTGTGGTATGGTAGCTGAGCAGGTCAGCTCATAACCCGGAGGCGGCGGTTTCGATCCCCGCGGCAGGATAAGTTTTTGTGCACAGAAAAAAAGCGCAAAAACTTGCTCTGGTCGTTGTGTGACCATGGTCCTCGTAGGTTCTGGGTCCACACTAGACACAGGGAATCCTGGTTAGGGTCCAGGATATGTATGTGATCATTGGGCGTTATAATTATTATTATTTGGAAAATATTATATTATTTTGCATCCTGTTTCAAGGCTAGAATCTAACTGATGCGTCTCAGTGTAGCTATTGACCGGCATGACCTAGGACCTCTTTCGGCCAGCCCGCGCAATAAATACAAGTTAATTGGAACTAAACTCAAAAACGTGATGCAGACCACGTGAGCAGAATAAATTACTTTGGACTTATGACGTTTTTGCACAAAGAGACTCATAATTCCATGTTTTATTACTTTATATGCTATAATTTGATATTGTTCCGGAGATATTACGATGGATACAATGGTTATGGAATTAAAATAAACCTGTCATTAGAGTCGATATTATATACTAGATTTCAGTCTTGTAAATCATTTAACACTGTAAATATTTTCAGTATTTTTATTAAATGCACAAAACGGCTTACTATTTTTGCGGTGATATGTTAGGTTAGTAGTCCACCCGGTGACGCTGTAAAGGTTGATAGAGACCAACAGTAGTTAGTAGAGATTATTTATAAAGATATTCTTAATTTTAAAAGCTGTAATAAGCATATCTTGATGACACTTAAATAAGTTAATCCAAATAATATATTATAAAAATTTACTTCCTGTTACTTATATAAATTGTATTTATTTTTTCAGAGACCATGAATTTAATACTCTAAGTTGCATAGTAAATTACATTATACTTTGCCGATTCAAATTGCAGTTCTGTTGACAGGCCACGGCCGCAAAATAATGAATACCTTTTGGTTACTAATAATATACAGTAAATAAAAATGTAATTTCATGCAGATAAAAATTTTGACTGTCATTCAACTTACATCACAAATTATTATATCAACAAATTAATATATCACGTGTTCATATGGAACTTTTGATATATGAATAACATATTTAAAAAGTTACAAAATCGAAGTAACTGCAGTTACTTCGATTTTGTAACTTTTTAAATATTGCATTTATCACATAGCTCTTTTTACAGTATGTTTGTATTGAAACAACGATAAAAACTGCATGTAAAACTGAAAATAACTAAATAACCCATAGCGCTAATTACTAGGTGGTAGGACTTTGTTGCAAAGTTCATCTTATTTTATTTTATTTTATTTTATTTTATAGGTGCACATAACAGATCATAGAAAATATATTATAAAGCAACATGATTTAAAAATTACATTGTGAACAATTCTATAATCCAATTACACATGCACTCAGCCTGATTTAAAACAGTGATAATTACATACTTATCACAAAAACGAAAAGAAATAATGAGAAAGTAAGCAAACGAGTGTACCTTAAATAATCAAACTTAAACAGAACTTAATAAAAAATAATAATACAATAATACAAATAACTTTGTGTGAATTAAATAATTATATACACAATATACATAGAATAAATGATATAGATAAAACGAATACTTCTAAAGATACATTATACACATTTAATGCACTTGAAAAAGGGAAAGGTGACGAAAATAAAAATAAAATACATTTCATTGTGACCCGGTAATTAGATAAGAAGATATATTCTAGTGTCGCCATCCTAACCCTTCTCAAGTGCACTTAAAACCATAAGAACACAGATGGCCCCGAGATACAAAACCTCAGTAGTGTGTCCCAGTACCATCCGTCTACAGCAAATACTTATAAACATTGTTCCTGAATTGGTTGAGACCAAGTCTGAATATATCTAGTACATCATCTTCATCATCAATGTCAAAACGGTGACGAACGCTACCAATTAGGTCATCATAGGAACGGCACATGCGAGGTATAGGACCGTTGTAAGATACGTTATTTTTATAAGTTGTTACCCTTAAAACTCGAGGGATTCTGCTGCGAATATTTACATTAAAGTTTATTAGACTTAATAGATGAGGACTGTCCACCACAGAGTTGATGATCCTATGCAAGCATAACAGCTCGCTTACATGTCTTCTTTTGGAGAGAGAACTTAAATGAAAATGCTTATTCCTGGATATGTAGCTAGGATACCTACGTAGGAGACCAAAACGGCGGCAAACGGCCCTCGTGTAACGACGTTGGATACGCTCTATATTATCAGAGTGAGTTGAGTAAAAAGGTGACCATACCATGGAGCCATATTCAATGACGGGTCTAATTAGACTTTGGTAAAGGTATAAAAGACTCTTTGACTTAGTAAAAGATTTTGTTATTCTAAGAATAAATCCAAGCAGTTGATTGCCTTTTTTAACTAAGTAGTCGTAATGCGGGCGAAAAGAAAGCTTAGAGTCAAAATATACGCCCAAGTCTCTAGCCACATCCTTGCGCTCCAACACAATGTTGCCAATTTTGTAATTAAATAGAAATTTAGGCTGCTTCAACGAGAATGTCATCACAAAACATTTTTTAATGTTTAAATACATTTTGTTTGACCTACACCAATCGTCGACTGCATCTAGGTAGGTACCACCGCTTTGCCAGTTATTCTGCCGCCAAGCAGTAGTGCGCAAGCACTGCTGTGTTCCGGTTTGAAGGGCACTGTAGCTAGTGAAATTACTGGGCAAATGAGACTTTATGATCTGATCTCACAGTTTAGTAATCTTATTACTAGATTGTGCTGATGTCTCTGGATGACGTGCGCAGTGCAGTGTCACGCGAAGCTCTATACTTTAGAGTTCCGAGTGACACTGCAGCTGATATGGGCAGCCGTGTCGTTTAACATCAGGCGAACGGCTAGCTCGTCACGTCATTCCTTCACATAAAAAAAAGCGACTTTTGCAAGCGCAACGACGATTTGTAATAATTTGCATTTTAACCACCGAATATAACGAAACTCTACCCTATTGTGTGGTTATAATAAAATATAAAATTTTTAAAGGTGCCATCTTTTTTATCAATCTTTTTTTTTATGTTAATGAATGATGGAACGAGCTAGCCGTTCACCTGATGTTAAGCGGCACGCTCATAATCGAACAGTGTCACTCGGAAGTCTAAAATATATATATATAATTATAAAATTAAATAAAGTTTCATTAAAATCCATTCAGTAGTTTTGCGTGAAAGAGTAACAAACATCCATACAATTTTATTAATGTTAATGATTGATGTGACGTGCTAGGCGTTCACCTGATGTTAAGCGACACGGCCGTCCATAACAGAAAAGTGTCACTTGTAACTATAAACTATAAAGTTTCACGTGACACTGCACTGCGCACACCATCCTGAGACATCAGCACAATCTGATATAAGATTACTCGACTCTCAGACCAGACCATAAAGTCTCAATTGCCCAGTAATTTCATTAGCTACAGTTCCCTCCAAACCGGAACACAGTAGTGCTCTTGCACTACTGCTTAGTGGCAGAGTAACTGGCGTAATCATACTACCTTTGTCCAATATAATGAATTAAAAGCACAAAGTCTTATTTGCTCTGTATCTGAAAATTTCTGAGTAACTGACTTTTATCGGACGATCATCTATCTAAATATACATAACTCAAAGGTGACTGACTGATTGACTGACTCACATAGTGATCTATCAACGCACAGCCCAAACGACTGGACGGATCGGGTGCAGGCATGCAGGTAGATGTTATGACGTAGGCATCCGCTAAGAAAGGATTTTTCGAAATTCCACCCTTAAGAGGGTGCAATGGGTGGTTGCATTATTTTCCAATAGGCCACGCCGCGCGCCGCCGCGGGCGAAGCTGCGGGCAGAAGCTCGTTCTACATATAAATTCCGTTAGTACTTGAGCACAAGAATCTATAAATAAGAGGCACGCCCATGGTCTACAATCATAGTAATAGCTGTAGCTGTAACTGTGTAATGTATGTGATCGTTGGGCATTATTATTGTTATAATAGCTATAGAAACATCCAGAAATGTATATGGTAAAAGATTGACGTCAAACGGACTCCTAAGATAAATAAGGTACACAATAAAGTTTCTTTTTATTTCAAATACTTCTAACCTTGTGGCAAAATTTAATTATAAAAAACACACCTTGTAACCCCACTTTTGTTTAAGTTTATTTTCTTAATCTTTCCAAGCAGTTTTTTTAACGAATCCATTGTCTTGATCGATGGAACGTTGTTTATACGTCATTATACGAACCTTCTTTGCCAATACTTCTGTCAAAGTGTTTTTATGAATATTTATTTAAAATACAATAAGCAAATGAAGTTTTCGTTATACCTCGTCTGTTTATTGCACAGACTACTTAGGAGAGACTTTTTTTTTTAATGTTTGGCTCCACACTTTTGTTTATTTAGCCAGTGTCAAGTTATTAATAATTTATCAAGTTAATGATATTTCACGCAAATGTGTGTCAATCTACAGTCTAAGTCATCAAGTCAAGTCATACTCCTAGTAAAGTGGTGGCAACTTTACTTGAAGCTTCTATGGAGTTTTGGAAACAACACGAAAAGAAACGTTTCAACATCATTATATTATTTTCTCACGCTCACGCCTGTAATCCAGCACTTAACGAATAGAATGCCACCAATTTTATGCACTAACACTGAAACTAGCACAAGTTTTGAAAAATAATACAATGCGGTGACGCAATCTTTTTCGCGTTCCCGCCAAAATTCCAAGGGTGTGGTTTATTGTACGTATAATTAATGGCGTTGCTAACATAAAGTCAAAGTCAAAAGATTTTATTGCAAATAAGATATTTTAAAAGTCAAAATTTATATTAGGTACTTAAAATTAAGTTATTAGATTGAATTAAGGACTTGTATATACTAACTAATATTATAAAGGCGTAAGTTTGCATGTGTGTTTGTGTGTATGTGTGTATGTTTGTTACTCCTTCACGCTCAAACGGTGAATGGATTTGGATGAAATTTGGTACCAAGATAGCTTATACACTGGATTAACATATAGGCTACATTTTATCCCGGAAAAGTGAAATATTCCCATGGGATGAGCAATTAATTAAAATACTTTTTATCCGCGGGTGAAACCGCTGGGCGCAACTAGTGAAAATATAAATCTAATAGGTCTTTACCTATGAAATTGCCGTATTGCAGTACAGACTTTTTCAAACAAAAAAAAGTTTTGATTAGCTATGAATTCTAAATTCAAATTAATTTTGTTTTAAAAATATGACATTCTATTTACAATATAAGTCTTTTGTTTATTGATTAGCGTTGTATTTTCATTACATTTCAACATTTTTCCTCATAATGGATACTTCGAAATTTCGTGTAATTATGGAATATGAGTTCCGTCGTGGCACCAACGCGGCACAAACGACACGTAACATCAACGACGTTTACGGAGAGAACTGTACAAACGAACGTACAACCCGTTATTGGTTTGCTCGGTTCCGTTCTGGGAATGTTGACTTGAAAAATGAACCTCGTGGTCGTCCGGAAACTTTGGTCAACAATGATGAATTAAAGGTGATTGTGGAAGCTGATGAATCTCAATCTACAGCTGAACTAGCAGCAGCTTTTGATGTTAGCATTAAAACAATATTGGTCCATTTGCGACAGATTGGCAAGATAAAAAAGCTTGATAGATGTGTGCCCCACGAACTTAACGATCGCCAGCGCAACGTACGCGTCGAGACTTGCCTTGCGCTGCTTAACAGGCACAGAAATGAAGGAATTTTGAACCGAATTGTTACGTGCGACGAAAAATGGATTCTTTTTGACAATCGAAAGCGCTCAGCAAGTTGGTTAGATCCTGGTTCGGTACCAAAGCAATGTGCAAAACGAAAAATGACCCCTAGAAAGGTGATGGTCACAGTTTGGTGGTCTAGTGCTGGTGTGATTCATCATAGCTTTTTACAAAACGGCGAGAGCATTACTGCAGATGTGTACATTGAAGAACTGACCACAATGATGGCGAAACTCGCACGTCTGCAACCAGCTTTGGTCAATCGGTCGTCTCCACTGCTACTTCACGACAACGCGCGACCCCATACTGCACAACAGACCGTCTCTAAGCTGCATGAGTTGGGTTTGGAAGCTCTCCCTCATCCGCCATACTCACCACCAGATCTTGCGCCTACCGACTATTACTTTTTCCATAATTTGGAAAACTTTTTAGCGGGAAAAAAATTCAATTCCCGAGAGGCAGTACAAAACGCCTTTGAAGAGTTTGTTGTTTCCCGTCCTGCTGATTTTTTCAAGAAGGGCATCCATAAACTGCCACAGCGTTGGCAAAGATGCATTGATTGCAGGGGTGATTACTTTGAATAAAAGAAATAAATAAGTTCGAAAAAAAAATACTTTAACTTTTTTCAAACAAAACGGCAATTTCATAGGTAAAGACCTAATATAACAAAAATACAACGACCTTATTTTTTAAATTTGGTTGGACATGAAAAGAGAAATCCGGCTAATGTTTAAACCTATTACATATTGTTTTTGCACGATGAAGGAAGAGAAGCATAAGGAAGCTGGAGACAAGAGACAAAGCAAATAGAGATGGAGAGATTCTGTTCTGCATTGTGTCGGATTGCTTGCACCAGTAGTGAGAAATAGACCTTCTTTTTTTCAAACTCATATACTGTAATGGGCTTGCTATATATTATTTGACAATAAGCACTTTGTAATTATATGTTTAGTAAAATAACTTAATTTTAAGTATCAATATAATTTTGACTTGTAGAAGTGCTAAAAATAGCCTTCAAAAATATATATTATATATATTTTTAGAAGAAGATTAATATATTAATCTTCTTAAATATATATAACTCAAAGGTGACTGACTGACATAGTGATCTATCAACGCACAGCCCAAACCACTGGACGGATCGGGCTGAAATTTGGCATGCAGGTAGATGTTATGACGTAGGCATCCGCTAAGAAAGGATTTTTCGAAATTCCACCCTTAAGAGAGTGAAACGGGTGGTTGAATTATTTTTCCATAGGCCACACCGCAGGCGAAGCTGCGGGCATAAGCTCGTTTGGAATAAATCTTTTGACTTTCACTTTTGATTTTGAGGGGTAAGGGTTGGGGTATGCGGTAAAACTAAATAACCCGCGTAATGTTAGGTAGGTAAAAAAATAGGTCATCGAAGATCCAACAACATAATTAAGATAATAACCGGTAGTTGTTCGATTACGTTTCGATATTTTATTACCTACATCTAGTTCACTGAACCGGCTTATACGTAATTATTACCATAATTTTAATATACCAATCATTTAAAAAACGCCACTGAATTATATTTTTTCCAACACTGTTCAGACATTATATAAATCAAGACAAAAAGTCAATGGGGGAGATAAAAACTTAATTTAATGATTTACATATTAGACATAGTAGGTATAAATGACAAGTTGCACCCCGCGGTTTCACCCGTGCATAAAAAGTATTCTATATGTTAATCCGGCGTGTAAGCTATCTGCATTCCAAGTTTCATTAAAATCCATTCAGTAGTTTTTGCGTGAAAGAGTAACAAACATCCATTACATACAAACTTTCGCGCTTATAATTTTTTTAATGTTAATGATTGATGTGACGTGCTAGGCGTTCACCTGATATTAAGCGACACGGCCGCCCATAACAGAACAGTGTCATTCGTAACTCTAAAAACTTCCTGAGACATCAGCACAGTCTGGTAATAACATTACTCGACTGTGAGATCAGATGATAAAGTCTCAATTGCCCAGTAATTTCACTAGCTACAGTGCCCTTCAAACCGGAACACAGCAGTGTTGGTGCACTGCTGCTTGGCGGCAGAATAACTGGCAATGCGGTGGTACTAACCTAGAAAATTTTGCAGAAAAGTCCTTCCACCTAATAAACTTAGTAAATATTAGTAAGGATATGTACAGGTTTTATTAGTACCTATTTTTTTATTATTTTTATAAGTAGTTTGTAGATAGATGATTTCAGGTATACCGTTTAAACTTGAATAAGCCACTCATACAAAAAAATACCCTAATGTACTGTTCCCGTGGTCACGTTTTCCTTTGCCGTGAGCTCAACTAACTCATTAGCACGACTCAAACCTATTCTATAATATTAAAAACGCCCAACGATCACATACATTCATCCTGAACCCTAACTAGGATTCCCTGAGTCTAGGGACCCAGGAACTCCTAGAACACCTACACTCAGAATAAGTGTTTGCGCTTTTTTTTTCGGTTCTCAAATACTTGTCCTGCCACGGGAATCGAACCAGCAGCCTCCAGGCTATGAGCCGACCTGCTCAACCACCGCACCACGAGGACCGAGGCTCTCGAATGTCGAATGTTGGAATGTAATTTTCTCAAAATGTGTATAATTCACAGGATTGAAAATAATGCAAGCTAATTAATATTGGTTATAATTATATACATATTTCTTGTTCACTGCAAAAATAAAAAACATGTTTAAGATAAAAAAAAACGGTAAAAAATAATCGTGAAGTGACCTCAAACAAAATTCAAATGCTAACTTAGTGTTTCTCTATAATAAGACAACCCGTTTAAATAAATTATAGTTATAAGTTATGTTTCCATGAATCAAACTAGAACCTTAATTTTTTTGGAGTAAAACTCCTTTACGCACGCTTGACTTGGGGAGTAACTTGGTGAATGCGTGACGAGGCGAAAGGAAGTTGAGAGGGAAACATAAGTTAGTGATGATAGAAAGAGAGAAAGTTACGTTTCGTTTATTACTGTAGGGGCAAGAGAGACAGGTTGTACTGATTCACGTAGATCTCCATTGTCAACATATCAAAGTTACAAATTTGTATTATTATGTTGGTATGATCGGTAAAATCACAATTTACAAATGTCAAGATGACGACATTAATGTTAAGCAAAGGAAAAACAAAGTCATACCGGCCGATAGATGGAGCTAAACTAAAGAAGTTTTACTTCAGTCGTGTGGTCTAAAACACACTCGATTTTTTATAAAAATAAGTGTCTCTTTTACAATTAATTATTTGTACCTCAAAATGGAAAAATCGATGTGCAATTACGCCGCATTCTCCATATTTTTGCTACGCAAAATGCAACCCTATAAATACGCTATAAGTTCTATTTTACTGCTTTAATAATCGTGCTCGCATTGGGTGTTGCCGTCGTCGGAGGTACCACTTTTATTCAAGAAAATATTGTGTACCATTTTGGCTGCATAAAACTTTTTGTTCATATTAAAAATACTTAAAATACCTACCTATATTTCTTTTTATTTTAAATTGTTTTACACCGCCGTGTATTAATTTTACCTGCTGATACTTTCCATCCAAGGGTTGTTTGGAAGAGATCGCCACTAGCGGATAAGACCGCCCATTATGGCACAAGTAGGTAACATTTATTTTATTCTTGTCTTTATGTATATCTCATTGGTGAGACAATAAAGAGTTATTTATCTATTTATCTATCTATTATCCGGATAAAATTAAAAATGCTTCGGTTACTTGTAGAAAAGTACAAACTTGACTGAATCGGAATATCATAAAACGCGACAGAAGTAATAAAAAAAGTATTTTTTAATTAATATCTAGGATTATGAGCCTAAAGGTAATGTAATAAGATCCACGTTACGAGCAAACTAAAAAAAAATGTTTATTATTCTAACAGTTTGTTTTACCATCTGATTCACACATTTTTCTGTTAATTTTCATAGTAAAGTGACAAGTCTTTATGTATAACCGCGCAACTGTGCTTCAGGTGAAATGTTAATTTGTTTTGTAAACTTAACTATTCATATAACTATCAGTTTATATAGTACATTGTAAATACACAATAACTTTACGTAAAACGAATCTTCTTAATATATATAAATCTCGTGTCACAATGTTTGTCCTCAATGGACTCCTAAACTACTTAACCGATTATAATAAAATTCGCACACCATGTGCAGTTCGATCCAACTTGAGAGATAGGATAGTTAATATCTCAATCTATAATAGATATATATTAAATACCCGTGCGAAGCCGGGGCGGGCCGCTAGTATACTATAAGTTTATGTACCTCCCTTGCTACCTGTGTGAACAATAAAGTTCTTATATATTTATTTTTTATTTAATATATTATAACTTCAGAAAAAAAAAAAGAAAGACACACGTTTCCCCCAGCTTGGAAATTTTATAAATAAAATCACCACATTTTTCGAAATAAATAGTATAGAATAGGTTTACTCCGTGGGCAAAAACACACCAAACAGAAACCTCTGTCACGTGGTGGTTGATTAAGTTGGCTCATAACCCGAAAGTAGTGGCTTTGATTCCCGCGACATGACAAGTATTTGGGCTTAGAAAAAAAGCGCAAATACTTTTGCTGTGTCTGGGTGTTGCGGCACCATGGACCTCGTAGCTCCTGGGTCCCTAGACACAGGGAATCCAAGTTAGGGTCCAGGATCTATGTATGTTATCGTTGGGCGTAAAATATTGAATTCGATCCCGTCGTTTCAGCGCTGCTGGGTGGTTACAAATATACACAAAGACATATTTGTTTGTATATAGAAGTATTCTCCCATGGAATTTTAAATATTTATTAAGTTAATATTCTATTCTATTCTAAATATTCTACTAATTTATAAGTATAGTACTCGTAGATATGCCAAAAAATCTTTTTTTTTTTTACCGATATATTGTTTATGGCTTTATTCGTTTTTGCGAATCAGCATTGCAATTCAACGGGGCAAAGCTGCCAGCATGTTGGGTACGCTACCTACCGGTAGTGGACTGGAGCATTTTGACTGCATCATCGCGGCCAGTATATAGTGTAACTGTTATTATTATTTTTTTTTGTTAAATTTTTTACACACACAAAAGATTTTTTTTTTGTAGCCGATAGTGTTTAGTTTTAGTTATTATATCGTTGTTCAGTTTATATAAAAAAGTGCATAGTAAAATTTATTTTTAATAACTTTGCGTCCCGCGGTTTCACCCGCGGATAAAAGGTATTTTAATAATTATCCCACGGGAAAAAAATCACTTTTTCGGTATAAAATGTAGCCTATATGTAAATCCAGTGTATAAGCTATCTTGGTCCCGAGTTTCATCCAAATCCATGCTGCCGCTTGAGCGTGAAGGAGTAACAAACATACAAACTTTCGCCTTTATAATATTAGTGTTTTAGTGTGATTATTGGCCAAAGTCAAACTGCCACAAGCAAAGTCACAGCCTATCAGTAACACTTTAATAACATTAGTAACATAAGCCAATATATCATATCAATTATTTAAAAAAATTGGTGTCGGACAAAATATAATATAATTCCCCATATTAAGTCATAAATCAAATCAAAATCGAATGATAATCGAAGGTCTGATTTGATCAGGTTTCCTGCTCGGGCAAAAACCATGAGATGCTTACGTGCGTAAGGCAAATTTAATGATTGATTTTGTGGAATAAGATTAACACATTAAAAATAATTGATCCTGTAATAAATCAAGGAAAACTGATTAAGAACTCTATGTCAGAAAGATGCGATATAGTTTAATAATTAATAAAGATAATATAATAGAAATAACGCCCACTGATCACACAGGGTATGTACCCTAGATCTACTACTGGATACTACTGGACTAGGACTCCCTGTATCTAAAGTTCCAGAAACTACGCAGTCCCAACAACACCCAGACCCAGAACAAGCACCTAAGTTTAAAAATTAAGTGAATTTAAAATTTGAACTAGAGTTATTAGGTAATACTTTAGTTTATAATATTTCGGGCTTAAGTAATTAGGTAATGCGTAAGTCTACAAGATAATGGACTAGAATTATTATTCCTTCTTAAGGGATAACTTGAGTCCAATTTTCATCCTTAAGGACTTAGTATAGAGTCGAATTTACGCCCATTTTTTAAAGATAAAGTTAATGTTATTACAAATTGGTGAAATGGGCCGTTTGTTTACAATATCTTGAGATTCTAGTTTTAATTCTAACAGATTTCTTTGTTTCTCTAAAAATTTTCAACCAACTTAAAAAGGAGGAAGTTCTTGTTTTGTTTTTTATTCTTTTATTATTTGTTTTCTCACATCTCCGTCATATATAAAACGATTTGAATATATATATTTTTTTTAATTTGAATAGATAATCATAATTTTGGTTTTGTAGAAATTTTATTAAAATTTATCTTTTAGTTTACTAGGTGGTAGGACTTTATTGCAAAGTTCGTCTAGGTAGGTAGGTACCACCGCTTTGCCAGTTATTCTGCCGCCAAGCAGTAGTGCGCAAGCACTGCTGTGTTCCGGTTTGAAGGGCACTGTAGCTAGTGAAATTACTGGGCAAATGAGACTTTATGATCTGATCTCACAGTTTAGTAATCTTATAACTAGATTGTGCTGATGTCTCTGGATGACGTGCGCAGTGCAGTGTCACGCGAAGCTCTGTACTTTAGAGTTCCGAGTGACACTGCAGCTGATATGGGCAGCCATGTCGTTTAACATCAGGCGAACGGCTAGCTCGTCACGTCTACCTTAACATAAAAAAAAAAGTTTGGTTTTATATTAATTATTTTAACTCCTAATATCTCTTTATGAAATGAAGGCGAATAAAGACGGCTTTACATAATTTTTAAAAAGATGTAAATTCATTAATAATGACCATTCTTTGAGCTTGCGATAATAAAAATCAAACTGGCAGTTCTGTATTGGGAACCATTAATTATCCAAATCACTAAATTTAAAAAAATCAAAGTTAGTTATTACGAGTATCATATATTTAAGGTAATAAGACTTTTTTTAAATAAATTACAACTCGAAAACCATAATGGATATATCGAACTAACAATTGTTATTTTAGCAATGAGATCTGTTAATAATTTAAAGTTCAAGGATGTATGATTTTAAGTGATTGAAATGATAAAATTATATTATAGAAGGTTAATCAGGCAATGTAACTATGAGCTAGCTAAATAATCATTAATTGTATGTCAATACTTCTCGATGCGGCACGTTTTGTCAGTAAATTATATATATGCAATCTTTTGACTTTGACCAATCCAAAAGATATTATCGTGCCGCGACTATTCCTATTCTACATTGCTTCTTTTATTTATTTATTTGTATTTTAGCACAAAAAAATATGCAAGGAGGTCTTAATGCTATGAAGCATTATCTACCAGTCAACCTGGATGTGCAAGAAAAGAAATGGTAGCAGTGCAGTAAAATGGTTATTAGAATAAAATACGCATATATAAAAATAATAATTATATTACACTTTATATAAATATATTTTACTAGGTGATAGGACTTTTCTGCAAAGTTCGCCTAGGTAGGTACCACCGCTTTGCCAGTTATTCTGCCACCAAGCAGTAGTGTGCAAGCACTACTGTGTTCCGATTTGAAGAGCACTGTAGCTTTTAAAATTACTGGGCAAATGAGACTATATAATCTGATCTCACAGTCGAGTAATCTTATTACCAGACTATGCTGATGTCTCAGGATGATGTGCGCAGCACAGTGTTGCGCGATACTCTAAGTTTTAGAGTTCCGAGTGACATTGTTCTGTTATGGGCGGCCGTGTCGCTTAACATCGGGTGAACGACTAGCTCGTCACATCATTCACTAACATAAAAAACCATATAATATACTGAATTATAAAAATAATATAATATACCTACTTACATTCTAATTATAATGAATACAATTACTTACATATAAAACTTACTTTACTTATATTAGGTCTTTACCTATGAAAATGCCGGTTTGTTTGAAAAAAGTTAAAGTATTTTTTTTTCGAACTTATTTATTTCTTTTATTCAAAGTAATCACCCCTGCAATCAATGCATCTTTGCCAATGCTGTGGCAGTTTATGGATGCCCTTCTTGAAAAAATCAGCAGGACGGGAGACAACAAACTCTTCAAAGGCGTTTTGTACTGCCTCTCGGGAATTGAATTTTTTTCCCGCTAAAAAGTTGTCCAAATTTTGGAAAAAGTAATAGTCGGTAGGCGCAAGATCTGGTGAGTATGGCGGATGAGGGAGAGCTTCCAAACCCAACTCATGCAGCTTAGAGTCGGTCTGTTGTGCAGTATGGGGTCGCGCGTTGTCGTGAAGTAGCAGTGGAGACGACCGATTGACCAAAGCTGGTTGCAGACGTGCGAGTTTCGCCATCATTGTGGTCAGTTCTTCAATGTACACATCTGCAGTAATGCTCTCGCCGTTTTGTAAAAAGCTATGATGAATCACACCAGCACTAGACCACCAAACTGTGACCATCACCTTTCTAGGGGTCATTTTTCGTTTTGCACATTGCTTTGGTACCGAACCAGGATCTAACCAACTTGCTGAGCGCTTTCGATTGTCAGAAAGAATCCATTTTTCGTCGCACGTAACAATTCGGTTCAAAATTCCTTCATTTCTGTGCCTGTTAAGCAGCGCAAGGCAAGTCTCGACGCGTACGTTGCGCTGGCGATCGTTAAGTTCGTGGGGCACCCATCTATCAAGCTTTTTTATCTTGCCAATCTGTCGCAAATGGACCAATATTGTTTTGATGCTAACATCAAAAGCTGCTGCCAGCTCAGCTGTAGATTGAGATTCATCAGCTTCCACAATCGCCTTTAATTCACCATTGTTGACCAAAGTTTCCGGACGACCACGAGGTTCATTTTTCAAGTCAAAATTCCCAGAACGGAACCGAGCAAACCAATAACGGGTTGTACGTTCGTTTGTACAGTTCTCTCCGTAAACGTCGTTGATGTTACGTGTCGTTTGTGCCGCGTTGGTGCCACTTAGGAACTTATATTCCATAATTACACGAAATTTCAAAGTATCCATTATGAGGAAAAATGTTGAAATGTAATGAAAATACAACGCTAATCAATAAACAAAAGACTTATATTGTAAATAGAATGTCATATTTTTAAAACAAAATTAATTTGAATTTAGAATTCATAGCCAATCAAAACTTTTTTTTGTTTGAAAAAGTCTGTACTGCAATACGGCAATTTCATAGGTAAAGACCTATTATAATATCGAGATTGAAGAGTGAATAATATTATCTTTTCGCTGCATATTTACTAAAACAGTTTTCCTTGTTTCAGTTCCCAAGATGGTTGTGGGTGCCAAGAAAACCTTGGAGAGCATACCCAGCAAGGGTCGGATTTCAGTCATGAGGATACAGAATTTCACCGTCACAAAACGATGTAAGTTTTTTTTTATGTTAGTGGATAATGTGACGAGCTACTTGTTCACCTGATAAGCGACACGGCCGCCCATAACAAAACAGTGTCACTCGAAACTCCAAAATATAAAGTTTCGCGTGACACTGCACTGCGCACATCATCCTGAAACATCAGCACGATCTGGTAACAAGATTACTCGACTGTGAGATCAGATCAGAAAATCTCATTTGCCCAGTAATTTCACTAGCTACAGTGCCCTTCAAGCCGGAACACAGTAGTGCTTGTACACTACTGCTTGGCGGCAGAATAACTGGTACCTACCTAGACGAACTTTGCAGAAAAGTCCTACCACCTAGTGAAAAGTCTCATAAAATACACTTTAAAATTTACCACTTTAAAAATACTAGACGCAGGTCTAAAATAACTAAATATTTGCTTCTTATTATTTTTCTCGTGTAGGCAGGTACTGGTTTATCCTGAAGATTATTATTGTTATTATTATATTATTATAGATCCTGGACTCGGACTAGGATTCCCTGTGTCTGGAACCCAGGAACTATGAGGACCATGGTCCCACGACACCCATAGACAGAAAAAGTATTTGCGCAATTTTTTTCCAGTGCACAAATACTTGTCCTGCCGCGGGAATCAAACCCGCCACCTCCGGGCTGTGAGCCAACCTACTCAACCACCACGCCACAGAGGCTGTCAACACTGAGGATACATCTTATTGTTTCAGATTCAGTTATAAAGCTAGCGTATGGAGTCCTTCTAATGGTGATATCCATTGTCATGGCGGCCATCAACCCAATAGAGATCGTGTCTAGTTGGGTAAGTTTGGATGAAAAATATAAATATGTGTTGATACACAGCGCCATCTAGCCTCAAACTAAGCAAAACTCGTACTATGGTAACCAGATAACTGATACAATACTTATTTTATTTATTTATTTATTTCTTTACAAGCACACATACAAGATACATATTTATGAATGATGTATTAAGTACATTGTATAACTTAAGTATAATATTACATTTTACTATATACATTTTGTTTTGTACTTATACACGGTGGCATTTAATTCACTCTTTTCCTTAAATGTATGTACTCAGACCATACCATATAAAAAGAAATAGATTTTGTTTTAGTACTTAAAATAACTGCATGACAGCCGAAATGTCTATTTAACGGTACAAACAGCGCGGGCACCAGCTGAGTGCTTTGTTAAAGTTTAGTAGGCAATAAAACACCTGCTTTGTTTAATGTCACAAGGCTTTTCTTTAGAATTTAATTTTGATAATACCTAGATTTCAGTTTTATTTCATAAGTACTTTTTTTATTTAGTTATATGGGAGCATTCTATAGCATATATATATTCTATAGAATGGACTGAATACATACATTAAAGGAAAAGAACGAATTAAATTCCACCTTGTATACACACCCAGACACATAATTATAATCACACAAATAATTGTTCTGTGTAAGAATCGAACTCACTACAGTTCAGAAGGCACGGTTACTAACTACCAACTAAGCTATTAAGCCACTCAATAAAATTTTGAAATTACTTTACTTAACCATCTGGACACAGCACCGGCGAGCTGGTGTTAAACATTCAAACCATCGCATTATGAATCTATACCCTTAGCAAAAAAAAAAACAGACGAACATAGAACCTCTTTTTTGGAAGTCAGTTAATAAAAGCCTAAAAGAAATCTATTTTCAACTGACTTAAAAAAAGGCGAGGTAGTGGTCAAAAGTTTTTTCTAAAACCAATAAAAATGATTCCTTTTAAAAAAAGGGTCGAAAACGACTTGAATCCCAATGAGAACATCATCAACAGTAGTTTAGTAGTTGATATCGAAATACGCATTATTAAGGATAACTTATAAACTACTTGTCAGATCGGTACTACATCCAGGTCAACTGGAAGATAATGCTCTCTAGCAATAAGTTCGCTTATGTACCTACATTTGTTGTTTGTGTAATATATCATTTTCTATCTGTCTAAATATATAACTCAAAGGTGACTGACTGACTGACATAGTTATCTATCAACGCACAGCCCAAACCACTGGACGGATCGGGCTGAAATTTGGCAAGCAGGTAGATATTATGACGTAGGCATCCGCTAAGAAAGGATTTTCGAAATTCCACCCTTAAGAGGGTGAAATGAGTGGTTGAATTATTTTCCCATAGGCCACGCCGCGGGCGAAGCTGCGGGCAGAAGCTCGTCTATTTCTGTTCTTATCTTGTCATTCTTCTGGTCTCAACTTTTTTAGGAGAAAGGAACCCTATCTTGATCTGGGTAATTGTCAGCAAAACACACCAAACGAATAAAGTTTAAACTTTTTAAGTAATACTTCTTTACGCACGCTTGACTTGGGGAGTAAGCTGGTGAATGCGAGGCAAACGGAAGTTTAATATGGTTCACGTAGATATCTATTCTCAACATAACAAAGTTCTTCTTCTCTTCGTTTAATGGCCTGCTATCGCTTTTCATCAATAATTTGTCAAAGTCTTATTTTGTCAGTTAAAATGCCACAGTAAAATTGTGGATATTTTACTGAAGGCAGCCTTGAAGCTAAAACGAAAAGGCATGGTTTTAAAACTTGGAACCATTTGCCAACACTCGTGCAACTTCACGAAAATTTAACGGATAATACCCACCCTTATGACATATCAAAGTTCAAAAACACACGGGTAATGGAAAAATGTTCTTGATTCACTTTTCGGATTCTTTTAACGATCTCCATAACAAATTTTTAAAAATTATTTGAAATTTGTATTAAATTATGTTGGTATGTCCGGTAAAATGACAATTTACTATTTTCAAGTTAGCGTCATTAACATTAAACAAAGCAAAAACAAAGTTATACCGGCCGATAGATGGAGTTAAAGAAGTTTTACTTCAGTCGTGTGGTCTAAAGCACACTCGTTTTTATGTAGGGATCACAACATTCCGATACCAAAAGTTGCGCACAAAAAACCCTGCGTGTTTTAGTGTGATTCATTAAGTTAGTCATTTACCTATTAAGTATACTTACATAACATAAAATACCCGTATTTGTTGACGCCATTCATCTCTTCACCTAGTCTTGAATTAATGGAAAATATTTCTTAGAACCGTTTAGTATTCATAAAGGCCATACGTCTTCACACGTCATACAAATTATATTTTTATAATTAAACTTTATAATTGCAAGGACTTTCTCTTATTCATAATAATTATTGACTGACGTCAATATTTTCTCAAACAGTTATCTATACATATAAAATTCAAAGTCCTGACTGACTGACTGAATGACTGACTTATACAATCAACGCACAGCCTAAGCCGCTGGTCCTAGAAACTTGAAATTTGGAGAGTGTGTGTCTGTAAAGTGTAGGTATCTACTAAGAAAGAGTTTTTCGAAATTCCACCCCTAAGAGGGTGAAATGGGTGATTGAGTTATCTGTGAAAATTTTTTTCTTCGTTTTCTATAGGCCATGCGGGCGAAGCCGCGAGCAGAAGCTAGTGTATATTAAGTGGGGTTTCGAGGCACTATTAAAACTTTAACAGGATTTGACGTATTCTTTATATATGTGTGAATTAATAATGTAGACAGTAATAATAGTGTGTGTAGATAATATTTATTATAATATCTAGAAATCAATGCAATTAGCCATAAACGTGTTTTTAAATTATTTTTATAGGTTTGCCCTTTATGTACTAAATTAACATTTAAATAAGATTATTTTATTACGACAATTATAGCACGTGTAAGATGGATGATCCAGTCTGAAGCGGGAAATTGGTGTTTGCAGTTTTTCTTAGCAAGTATAGCTACGTGCTTACGCACTAGAGTGATGCGTTGAAAGCTTGAAGGGTTAATATTTTATATATATTACTAATGGCACCCCGCGGTTTCACCCGCGAGATAAAAATGAATGAATTAATGAAATATTTGCGAAAAACTTAGCTTTTTACGCTGTGAATGTGAATGTATTTAATTTTATACAAATACAAACTTGAAGAACATCTTCTTAATAATTATACTTTAACTATTATTTATTCCGTGTATGAAGATATATACTATTTTGTTACAACATTCAAAAGTATCCTATGTGTTAATCCACCGTATAAGCTATCTTCATTCCAAGTTTTAATAAAATCAATTCAGTAGTTTTTGCGTGAAAGAGTAACAAACATCAATACATCCATACATACAAATTTCCCGTTTGTAATATTTGTAAGGATTATAACCAGCTGCTGTCGCTGCAGCTGCGGTTCGCACGCGTTGGATAAAGTTTTTCGTGTAAGTATTATTACGGCGTTCTCTAGTAATATATTCATATTATAATTTAATTTTTTTACAAATGTAAATTGTCATTTTACCGGACATACCAACATAATAATACAAACTTTTAACTATGTTTTGTTGACAATGGAGATCTACTTGAACCAACTTCAACTACCGTTCGCCTCGCGGTCACCAGTTTATTTTCCAAATCAAGCATGCGTAAAGAAGCTTTACTTAAAAATCATTATAATCGTTATAAGCAAATTATTTGACCACTGCCTCGGCTAATGTTAAGCAATGACGTGGTCTAAGATGGGGTATGGTATATAGTTTTGACCATGCGGTTTTTGCGGTTTTTGTTTTGACCATGCGGTTTTGGCAGTTTTTGTTTTGACCACGTGTTTTTGGCGGTTTATTTTGACCAGGTGTTTTTGGCGGTTTTTGTTTAGACCTCATGTTTTTGGCGGTTTATTTTGACCACGTGGTTTTGGTGGTTTTTGTTTTGACCACGTGGTTTTGGCGGTTCATTTTGACCAGTGGTTTTGGCGGTTTTTATTTTGCCAAGCAGCCATTCAAAATGGCTCTCTGTGGGAAAAGCTTATGTTCAGGAGTGGACATCTTTACGTGATTGAAATTAGCTATTTTTGTTATGATTATTTTGACGTAAAAAACTACATTAAGCTCAAGGTAAAATTTGTAGGCGTCAATAGAGTTAGCAAAAAAATTAAAGTTCAGCCAAAAACGTTACAATCATATTTAACATAGGCATGCTAATTGGTAAAACATAATCTAGGCAAAAACAATGTTAACCAAAATAACAAATAGTTTCGTATTAGTATGAATGGAATATTTTCTTGAATGGAATTAAGCCCTTATCACAATATTAAAAGGGATTACATGGGAAAGAGGTGAATTAACAGTAAAAGATACTCTGTATTATTCTTACCTATTTTTTTATTTCTTAAGAACCTTCTCCTGATAATAATAAGCACAAAAAAAACAGCGAAAATGTTCCATACGTTCACGCGTGTTGCGATGACCAAGGGAAATAGAGATTCATTTTTATATTATCTATAATATATCAGGAGAAGGTTCTTAAGAAAGAAAAAAAATAGGAAAGTTTAGAAAAAAATTACCACGCGGATGAAACCGCTGGCAGCTAGCTAGTTATATTATTATGCAAATAATTTTGCCCATAACCAGAAACTCAAGATTAATATAATATACGGTGACATTCTTTATCATTCTATCGCATAAATAAACGTATCTACCTATAAATGACGTCACAGACCGAACTCTAACCGGTTAATAAATCTGACGCACAAAGCTTTATTATATAATATACTACATAATATAATTATGGAGATATCAAACTGTCCCTCATATAAAGCAGGTAAAAATTACTCGCTTTATGAAATCCATTGACTGGTTTGATAGCTCAATTGGTAGTATGCCTTCTGAACTGTGGGTTGTAGGTTCGATTCCCATTGAAGATAAACATTTGTGCGATGAACGTCGATGTTTGTTCTGTGTCGTATCTAAATATTCTATCAGTTATCTGGTTCCCATAGTACAAGCTTTGCTTAGTTTGGCACTAGATGGCGCTGTGTGAAATATCCACACTTATTATTATTAATGTTATTATAATACCTGCGTCGTAAAAGCAATAATTTATAGTTAAGTAGAGTTTTGACGGGAAAACGAAGTAGATCACATCATCTCATTGTATTCTTTTCCAAAACTTGTGTTATTTTCAGTGCTAGTGCATAAAATTGGTGGCATTTTATTCGTTAAGTGTTGGATTACAGGCATGACTTTGGGAAAGTGGTACAATGATGGTGAAATGTTTCTTTTCTTGTGGTGTCCAAAACTCCATAGATGCTTCTAGTAAAGTTGCTACCACTTTACTAGGACTATGACTTAGACTAGACTATGACTTGACTTGATGACTTGGACTGTTACTTGACACATATTTGCGTGAAATATGATTAACTTGAGAAATTTTCAATTAGGTACTTGACACTGGCTAAATTCACAAAAGTGTGGAGACATAAAAAAAACTTAAATTTTAATTAACGTCATCGGCCCACGTTCCTACTGCTGGGACCTAGGTTTACTCACAAGTGCAGTTGACGTCACATCAAGACCTCGATATTTTGATTGAACTGTCGGTTTGCTGACGGTTTTTTCCTTTACCGTTGAATACGTAAGAGCGTTTTGCAAATGCCTTACGTATAACTTGAAAAGTTATTGGTGCAGGCCAGGCGAACAAATAGCTCATCACTTCAAAAAAAAAATATACTGAAATAGAAAATATTCCATCAAATTTTAGAGATAAATCAATTTTTTTACAAATGTCATCATTTGAAAAAATATGGCACCCAACAAATAGACAAACTTTAGGGGGGCTAGGGGATTTCAGTGGAGTATAGCTTGTTAGTACTAATAGAATCTCCAGTAGGAAATAAAAAAAATGTTGAAAGGAAATTAACATTTTTACAAATGTTAAAAAAAAACTGTGCATTTCTGACTATTGTAAATCATGATAAATCTAAGTGTCAGTAGAGTCATCGGAAATTTATTATACAATTTAAATTTGTACATTCAGTGATTTGTAGTCCAAAACGGGGAAATTTTTCTTTTTTCACATTTTTTAAACAACTTGTAAATAAATAAAAACCGTTAAACTAATAAGTATAACGCCTAAAAGATAGTCTAGCTGGTTAAACATACCTTGAGAATACGATCTAAGAACCAATCAATAAGACATGAGTAGGGGACAGCTATACAAACAAACAAAAACGAGTGTGACCACACGACTGAAGTAAAACTTCTTTAGCTCCATCTATCGACTGGTACAATTTTATTTTTGCTTTGTTTAATGTTAATGTCACTATCTGTAAGCTTACCGGACATACCAACATAATAATACAAATTTTAAGTAATTGTTAACTTTGTTATGTTGACGATGAAAATCTACGTGAATGGTGTGCGTGAAGTTTTCTGCAAAGTTCGTCTTGGTAGGTACCACCGCTTTGGCAGTTATTCTGCCGCCAAGCAGTAGTGTGCAAGCACTACTGTGTTCCGGTTTGAAGGGCAATGTAGCTAGTTTAATCACTGGGCAAATGAGACCTTATGACCTAATCTCACAGTCTAGTAATTTTATTGCTAGACTGTGCTGATGTCTCAGAATGGCGTGCGCAGTGCAGTGTCACGCGAAACTTAGAATTTCAAGTGTCACTGTAACTGATATGGGCAGTCGTGTTGCTTGACATCAGGCGAGCGACATGTCATTTGGTAACACAAAAAAAAATTACTTTCAACTTCCGTTTGCCTTGTCACGCATTCACCAGCTTACTCCCATATCAAGCGAGCGTAAAGAAGTTTTACTTCAAAAATGTTATATAATAAAGTACTATAAATTATAATGTTTCCGCTTTAGAGGTAAAGAATTTCATAAATGAGAACAATGAAAATCATTAAAAATGCATTAATTGCGAGTGACATAATTACATTTAATTACGCGGTGATCCCGTTGTGAGAATAGAACTGTACTATATATATATATATATCTCCGCGGATGCCGTAAGAGCCGGCTAAGGAAATGAAAAAATGAAAAAAATGAAAAAACATTTATTTGACAAAAGGCAAAATTACAAAATGGTGGAGATTAGAACACCTGGCTCCCACACTAGGCTCGAAACCCGTGCTGTGGAAATCAGGACTCTTTCGTCGGAGATACAGTTTTTATACGCCTATTAGAGTACTAGAATAAAATATGATAAGTGTAACATCACATGCAAAAATATAATCTAATTATTTATGTGCGTAAGCATTAGTGTATGTGGTGTATGAGTGTGTGTTAGTGTATCTTTTGTGTATTGGTGTATGTGGTGTGAGTTGGTGTGTGTGGTGTATGTTAGTGTATGTGGTGTGTGTTGGTGTATGTGGTAAACGTTTTATTTAATTGATAATAGTAAATTTTCCGTAGCATCGTAATTTAATTCGGATAGTGTTTCAAAGAGAACCTTTTTAGTCTGATATGAAGTAAGGTTGAAAATTTTTAAAATCTTATTTATTTTATTGTAAATGAAAGGACCCAGAAAGTCGGGAAACTTACCAGCAAATTCTGTGTTTGGGATATAATATCCAGGGAATGGGTAGGGAATGGGCAGCAGCATGCTCTTCGGTACATTGAAGCCTTTTTCGATCACCTATATACCCTGTCAAGCTGGTGCTTATGGCAAACCCCCTGTAATAATAATAACGCCCAATCACATACATAGATCATAGACTCTAACTAGGATTCCCTGTGTCTAGGGACCCAAGAACTACGAAGACCATGGTCCCACAACACTCAGACTCAGAACAAGTATTTGCGCTTTTCTGTGCACAAATACTTGTCATGTCGCGGGAATCGACACGCCTCCGGGTTATGAGCCGACCTGCTCAATCACCACACCATGACACCACAGATGCTGTCAAATAAGCATCTAAAGTAACGTTTTAAGGGAAAGGCCTGTGTTCAGTAGGGGACTTATTCTAGCTGATGATGTGATACACGTCCTATAGTCACACTAATATTATAAAGGCGAAAGTTTGTGTGTGTATGTGTGTTTGTGTGTATGTTTGTTACGCCTTCACGCTCAAACGGCTGAATGGATTTGGATGAAATTTGATACCAAGATAACTTATACACTGGATTAACATATAGGCTACATTTTATCCCGGAAATTTGAAATTTTTCAAGCAAATAATTAAAATAGTTTTTATCCGCGGGTAAAATCGCGGGGCGCTACTAGTATTTAAATAAGAGTACCTACCCAGAACTATTTAGGATATACCACAAATATTCGTAACAATTCTTATTTTGAAAGGTCAATGCTCTTGTTTTATTACTATTTCCTGTACCTACTTTCCATTGATAACATAAAAATGTTTCGTGACCTCATTTCCGATAATGGTACAGTCAGCGCCAGAAAGATCGTAGCGTCTAAAATAGCCGAAAATATCAGATGATCGTTATTTAATTTACATTCCATTACAATCAATAATAGAAAAAAAAGTTTTCAAACTTTAACTGACTTCAAAAAAGGAAGAGGTTTTCCATTCGACTGTTTTTTTGTTTGTTATCACAGAACTATCCACTGGGTGAACCTAGTTTGATCTTTTTTTTTTGTGGATATTTCACACAGCGCCATCTAGCCCCAAACTAAGCAAAGCTTGTACTATGGGAACCAGATAACTGATACAATACTCAATACTTTTTTTTTTAATTTGAAAGCTCGCGATTTCCCCGTGTGATACAATACTTAGATACTTTTTTTTTTAATTTGAAATCTCGCGATTTCCCCTTGTGGTTGGTTCCATTTAAATTTGATCAAGATCCGACAAGTGGTTTTTGAGTTATGCTTAATAATATGTATTTCGATTTCAACTACATTGATGTTGTTCTCATTGGGGTCGAAGGCGGTTAAAACCCTTTTTTATAAGGAACTTGCTGTGCCCCGCAGTTTCACTCGCGTGGCGAAAAATTTCCATACTCTCTTAACTTTTTCTTACATAAGAACCTTAAAAATAAAAAATAGCGAACATTCTATCCGTTCACATTTGAAGGGTTGAGAATAAAAAGGGTTTAATTGTCAAATTGACAGTTTCGAGAAAATTGACTTTAAACGTCAACGGCGTCATTTTAATGTAGAGTGCTTATAAGGTAATAGAAAAGGTTTATGTAAGTTTCAGTTGCTTGAAAATGTTTTAATTCTATTTTATAATACAAAATCTAGCACTAATTAATTCAATTACTGTAAAAATATAATATGATAAAATAAATAGAATAATGTTTGTATGCTAAGCGAACTATATTCCTGTGATAGATAAACCGCTTTTAGACTGACAATCTCGAAATTTAAGCCTCATTTCGGTATTTTGAGAATGTATTATTGAAGATAATTTCACGCTGAATTCAACGATAACCATAAGTAATTTTGTCAAAAAAATCAGTTAAACCCTTTTTGTTCTCACCCCTTCAATTGATGCGATGACCAAGGGAAATAGAGTTTCGTTTTTATATATTAAGATTATATATAAACCAGGAATTCCATTAAAAATATTAAAATTAATTAATAGGTTTAAATTAATTTATTATATAATAATAAAAGTTAATTAATTATTCAATTATTTTTATTATTCTTCGTTACTTTGTTTACCAGCGGTAATAGTAGTACTGAAATATTTACTTTCATATTAACTACGTTGGATGCCTCAAACAATACGCTTACTTTGACTGCGTACATTTAAATTAAATATCGATGATCAGTTGATTTTGACTGACGCTGACTGTACCACTGTTAGTTGTAGGTTATCATTAGGCTAAACGGTTGATAGCTCAGTAATAACGAGATAAATTATAATAAATGGCCGAATAAGAATTGGGAGAAGACATCTGTTTATATTTTATCTATACAACCTTATTAAGGAAGAATCTATTTAGGGCATGATTTATATTTTTACTTTAATTTATATTTGTTGTCATATAAAACTATGTAGAGATAATAATAATAATAACGCCCAACGATCACATACCCACATCACATTTTTCTTTGCACAAATATTTGTCCTGCCGCGGGAATAGAACCCGCCGCAGGACAAATATTCCATAGCATCCCTGGTTTTTAGGGTAAGTTATCCCTTTTTCAATGCTTTGTGATTTGTTGAGTAATAATGTTTTTTTGTATTTTGGCTGTAAGTTTTCCTAAAATGAATAAATAAAAAATAAAATGTTGAAGGTCACTCGTAATATGCTGAAAAACACGTGATAGGGTGCTATACCAAGATTTTTGCGAGTGACCTTCAACATCAATTATTCTAATTACTTATGTAAAGAATTTCATTCAATTTAAATAAATTTACTATAAATTATGTAAGTGTCTGACAGGTTTTGATTGTTTCGGCAAATGTATACAGAATAAACTTGAACAATAAATTATTAGTATAATAACTGTCTTCAAGTTTCTAACGCGTATAATCACACCATATCACGTGTTTTTAACCAGCGCCAACGCGCGACTGTTTGTAGCCCATTGGCCTCGTGCGTGACGATGGTCAAACTTAAAAGACCCGACCGGAATGACTTTGATTCCGTTAAAGATGGCGCGGGCTTTGGTTTTTTAACGGGCTAATGCTATTCGTCTCTACCGACCTTTACAGCGTCACCGGGCGGGAGGGCAGGCGTATGAGGCGCCCAGCCGTCAAAAAAGGGAGGCAACTAGCTCAAGGGCATCCCTGCGGTGCGAGTCTTGACTTGGGCCGTTGCCGGGATAAGAGGATCGAGAAGACTACGTCCACTGGAAGAGTGGACCCTATTGAAAGTCGCGACCGTTCTAGCTAACCTACGGGGGGTACGTCGACCTCGCCGGCGGAGTCGGTGCTGATTGTGTTACGCTGGTATCCTATACCGGTGCCAAAAGCGGTATCTAAGCCAGAAGGGCTAGACTGCCGAGTACGGCTGCTATAGGATCATCTGGGTCGCTCAAGACGTGTCTCGGGCGGCGACGACGGGGTGACTCGGGCTGTGATGTGGGACGTAGCACGTAGGACGTAGCGGCTCAAAAGTTTAGCGCTGAGCAAAATGTGGAAGGGATAGCACATGAGTACTATCGCGCACGCAAACATTAATAAATAGTTAATGTTAAAGTTTCGCATAGCTTGTAACAGGTTGTTTAACCTCTTTTTATTTAAATATTGCTTTAACAAATCAATCAATTCATTGGTTCTTCTTAGAACAAAACAATGCACGTCGTACACCATTTTTCCTGCTTGTCTTTACAAAACAGTATTTCTTCTAGGCATATTCACTATCTACTAATAATACACTAATAAAAATACCAATAATAACAAACGAACTCAAACTTAACCAAAAACAATAACAATAAATGGCAATGACAATACACCTTAGAACGCGACTGTACTGTCAGACCCCGCGGAGCGTCGTATGGGGCGGGGGACGGAATACAAAACTGGCAGCCAACCGGGGCTACGCACGCGCACCTTTCATCCGTCTAGCCCCCCTGTGATACCTAATTTTTAACTTCTGCGCAATGACGCGCAGCACTAGAGTTTCGTGCCGCTACTTATATGTACGTAGACACCCTTGCGTCGCCACATCTTCCCAGAACACAATACAAGGCTGGCGCGGCGGCGAATTCCGCAGAGACACTGAAAACGCGCAAATATATGTACCCAAAACAGTGTTTTTATATTTGCGCCTTTTTGGTGAGAAACGTTGGAGAAAAATTTAATAAACTTCTGCATGATAAAATAATGTTTATCCGTTAGCAATAATTATAGCAAATATCCTGTCAAAAATTAATAAGAATACAATAGTAAACTTGTAAAGGAACGGAACCAACATTTGTGAAGGTGATGCTTGTTTGGTCTAAATCTACGCAACCTTGCTGCTTCGGAGAAAATGTCTGCACAACCAAATGAGTCAGATTTGGCAAAATCACTGTAATATCAACTATTGGTTTTCGGCTATATTTGCACTAATATCGGAATCTACTTGCCCGTGAAATTTATTTGCATATGAATCAAGCAAACGGGCTGCGTTTGCTTGTTTGTCATATTACTTATATAGAGGCGCCCCGCTGTTTCTCCCGCTATTTATCCTCTATTGACAGCCTCTGTGGTGTGGTGATTGAGCAGATCGGCTCATAACCCGGAGGCGGCGGGTTTGATTCCAGTTCCGCTTTTTTTTTCTGTGCAGAAACACTTGTCCTGCCACAAGTGTTTCTGCACAGAAAAAAAGCGCAAATGCTTGTTCTGAGTTTGGTTGTTGTGGGACCATAGTCTTCATAGTTCCTGGGTTCCTAGACACAGGGAATCCTAGTTAGGGTCCAGCATTTATGTATGTGATCGTAAGGCGTTATTATTATCATTATTAAGTATTTTTTGTTGATAGATATTAGATTTATATTAGATAGATATTAGATACTCGTAGTATAGCGATATTATAGCGATCTGCGTTTTTGGCGTGGGAGCCGCACAAACAAAATGTCAAAATTTTATTTTTGGTAAATGAGAGTTAGTATAAAAATTAGTTTTGAAATTTTCCATCTGAGGTTTAATTTCGATTTGTTTGATTTTAGTCACAGAAATACCAAGCATTAACGTCTGGGTTATTGTATATAATGTTATGTCTAAAATTAACTTTTGAGGCAGATTGTCATGTTTCCGCAATGGATTTTTTGCTAAGATCTTTTTCTTTTGTTTGATTTGACGTAGGTGTTTGTTTTTCCACGTTGACTTACCTTAATGTTGTTGCGATTTACGCTTCCTGCAATAAAAATAAAACGGTTCCATTGACCTTAGCATTGAAAGAATCTCATCTTTAAAGTCGTGAACTTCTACCTTTATTTATTCTTTAGGAAATCAAATCAAATAATCGAATAAGTATTGTGGCGGCATGCTACGGACGTGTGCATCGGCTGGCGGCGCCGCTTATATCTATAAGTATTGGAATCCTCAATACACATTGCTACTCGCGCCTTTCTTTTATCTTCCATTGTTTACATGTTCGGAAGAAATAAAATGATTTTACATACGCATGTACCTACATACAAAGAAAGAGAAACAAGTACAGCCATGACACCCGGGTCACCTATGGCTAGAACCCGTGCTCAGTCATCGTGAGCATTATCTAGTGTCTATGTGTTATTTGCTTATTATTTTTTACAAAGGTGAGATGTCACATCAGCGTATATAATTACTACAACGTGATGGGTACAAAGTTGTTAGTTTTGCAAGTACCTACAATTTCAAATGTTGTTACTACAATTTTAAATACTCTTAATTGCTCGTTGATGGCGACGTATTTTATTACTCCAGGACAGTAGCTAGCTCTAGTATTAAAATACTACCAATATTCTATAGTTTAGTAGAGTATTATTACTCGTTGTTTTCCAGTTCTCCTAGTCATCACCGCCCAGACATGTAATGGGTGACCTGGAAGATCTTAAGGTAGAGGTATCGGTTGCGATAGGTTCTTCAGACCAGTCAAGTCTTCTGGCTCAGGTACCGTTTTCGGCACCTAGGTTACCTGCTTAATACAATCAGTTACTGACCTCGCTGACGAGATCAACATACCTCCGTAGGCTAGCTAGAACAGTCGCGACTTTACATAGGGACCATTATTTCAGTGTATGTAAACTTTTAGGCCCAAGACAAGGCTCGTACTCCAGGAGTCCCTTGAACTGGTTATTAAATGTTTGATGACTTAGTGCCTTATGCAAATAGGTACTAAACGTCACAATAACAACTGAACTAACACGACTGTAAAATTCTTCAAGAAAATTTGCAGTAAAAAGTTAAATTGTTTTTATCCAACGACGTTAATATTAATATATTTTACGTGTATTCGTAAATTAAATATACCTACAGCATTACATGACCTGTTTTACCATGTGCAAACCATGAGAAAGGCTCAAGTAGGTAGTAGTTACTACACTGCTTATTACGGTGGGTAATTTAATCTTCATAATGCCTTTTATAATCATGGTCGAAAAATAAAATTAATTATTATGCTTATCGAATGTACTTGAATGCCTTAATATCCCCAACTTAATCGCCCAGACAGTGGTCTGGGTGATTAAGTCGTTACCGAAAATAGTCATCTTTCTTATTGTTTACCAATGGTCTTTTGGTGGGTGGTGAGTTTTCAAAAGCAATTTTGACTTAGAAAATAGGCAATATTTAATATTCGCTAGTGAGATAATATTCCATGAGTCAATGCACATCAAGCTAAATACACTGGACATTTAAGTACGATTGTAACTTGGAGCCAAAAATAAAGGCACACCTTTTATTTTTATCAACATCATCGTTATCACCCCATTCCTAACAGTAGGATGCTTGTTTGTTGTCTATATATTCCAGCAATAGATAGACAACACACAAGCTACAGCTGCTTTAATAGCATCCTCTTTTACCAAGTTAGACCACGGTCGGGAATAAATAATCATGTCATTCTCCAACTTTTCGCATCAAAATTATTGTGTTTTCTTTCTTGTTGTTTACATTATTTATTTTATTTATTTATTGTTCACAGTACTTGGATATGAGAGATGGGTCGTTTCTCTACAAGATGTGGGAGACGCCTCCATACCAGCTGTTCTCTGACGTGTGGGTGTACAACTATACCAACGTGCAGGAATATATGAATGGAAGACACGACAAATTGAAGATTCAGGAGATTGGTCCTTTTAGATTCCAGTACGTTTGAGTTCGTCAATACAAACTTCTTTTACTTTAAATTTATTCATATTCAAACCAAATAAATTCAGAGGTACAACAAGGCTAAAGAAGAAAGTGAGCCAATTAAATAAAATAGGTACAAAATGTCTAAATAACAATAACTTCAACTTAGACACACTTACAAACCTAATTATGAATAAAAATCCATTCTTTTATGTGAAAAATATCAACGTATCGTATTGTGAGCATATAAAACAAGAAATTCTCCAAAACCTAAAATAGTTACATTGAACACGACCGACAACGTGAATATATTATATTCTTTAAAATTTATCGAAATCGATTTCAGAGTTTGAGTTTAGGAAATAGCAAATAAATAATTGAGCATGATTCAAAAAAGGTTTTCGAGTAAGTTACTTTTCAGATCATCGTTGCTATGAAAGTATCAAAAGGCGGTTGCACTACCAGTAAAAATGCTAAAATTATATGATCAGGAGATTGGATAAGCGCGACACTGGACGTATTATGATTAGTACTTAAACTTTATCCCCAGTAACCCTATAAGTAAGTTGACTATTGATCTTCCATTATTGACTCCGAAAGAAGACCTCTAAAAAAGTTTACTCTACATTCAACAAACATATAGCAAAAAAATTAATCTTTCACCTTTTCTTTCTAGGGAAACAAGAACTAATGAAAACATGACCATTGACAAAGAAAAAGGAGTGTTGACTCTCAATCCCAAAGTTACTCTGAAGTTCCTCAGGGAGGAATCCATAGCCGACCTTAATGATTTGTCAATCTACGTGCCGAATATTGCCCTCATTGTAAGTATAATCATTTATTATGTTTACTTTGAAAACTCATCACACTAATCCCATCAGACTAATATTATAAAGGCGAAAGTTTGTATGTGTGTTTGTGTGTATATGTGTATATTTGTTACTCCTTCACGCTCAAACGGCAGAATGGATTTGGATGAAATTCGGTACCAAGATAGCTTATACACTGGATTAACATATAGGCTCCATATTATCCCGGAAAAGTGAAATGCTCCCGTGGGATGAGCAAATAATTAAAATACTTTTTATCCGGGTGAAACCTCGGGGCGCCACTAGTACATTAATAAATGTAAACCATAATTTAGTTGCTACGTTTACTTATACTTGAATTATCTAAATATGTAATCAGAATAACAATAAAATACGTAATAGGGTTTATTTTTAATTAATGCAAATGCCAATATAATAGTAGCCCAGAAACTGATAAATAATCTATGTGATGGAGTAGTGTGTAACCACAAGATCACCTCAACATTGGGTACGACGTTGAGTGGTACTTGTCTGAAAGCGTTTGACCTATCTAAGTACCTAGCGGCAAAAAGCAAAAATATAATTTTCACGAAACAATAGAAACGTGTGTATTGATGTTAAGTGTCGTTTGATTTAGGTATGTTAAGTATATTTACGAGTATGTAGCATTTTCAGTAGTTTAACTTATTTGTTACCAAATTGAATAGTGGCTAGGTGTATTTACACTGAGAACAGTGAAAAAATTATTGTACAGTTACTATTTAAGTTCTAGGTGTTAATTATATTTGGTGATTTCAATTGACACTATTCTGCTTTTAGTGTTGGGTTTTGCCAAGTCCCAGAATCTTTTACAATGCCTCAAATCTCAAACACGAGGATAATTTTTATCCATTGTGCAGTTTTTTTGCTAACTAAAACTGTGATTAGTGTGTAATGACCTCAAATTACAGACTTTTTTGTTTCTAAATAAATGATATCCATTACAAAAACTGAGCTTGTATGCATTTGATAGCTTTTTAATTACATGATTGGAGTACGGGAACGCACGTGTTTGTGAACGTTTGCTGAGTATCACAGTCAATGGGAGGCCAGTTTTTGCTGCCCAATACCAGTTTAAATCTTAGTAACAACCTTTAAAAATTAACATAAAAATTTTAGACCACAATATTATTTGGCAAAGTTTTTGTACTTTAATCGGTGTGACGTTAAATAGATATCTAGTTTTATAGATACATGTATCCAAATTAAGGTCAAAGCAAATTCTGGATAAACGAAAGGTAAAAAATGAATACGCATAACTGACCGAATATAATTAATGACGTCTCGATCAGTATTTTTGAATTTTATAGTCTGCAGTTATAGATTAAAATCAGCAAGTAAGAAAATATAAATTTTAGATGCCAATAAATTAGAGCACCACCTAAACTAGCACTCTAGCGTAGTACTATTGTAATTATATTATGTGATTCTAACAAGGATAGTGATAGTAGGGCCACAAGCGGAACCCAAGATGCAAATCCTAGGCTGTGACAGTCACTGTGTCACTGTGGCTGTGGCCTAAGATCATATTCTCTAAGCACAAAAAAATCTATAAAGAGCATTTACTATTATGCAAATTTATCTGCAGTATAAATGCTTATAAATGACTAGCGGCCCGTCCCGGCTTCGCTCGGGTGGACGTTTATTTATTAAACATTTTATAATATACGAAAAACAATGTATCACGCACCGGCGCCATCTACTTAAAATGTTGGTTTGTCCTGAATTTTTCCTGAATTTTCTTTGCTATAAACCTCACGGAGCCCGAAACCTTTCCAACGAATGCAAAACCGTGGAAATCGGTTCGTGCGTTCTGGAGTTATAGCGTCAGGAAGGAAAACCCGACTTATTTTTATATAGTAGATTTTATATTATTTATCATGATTTATTTCCACAGACTAGACTTTAATAGACTTTAGTCGTGATATTAATTTTCTCAAGCCAAGTGATAAAGTTCTATCGGTTCCACATAATTAATCTACTAAGGTGTGTGTAACTAATTTTTGTATAACCATAATTAAATATGCTCATAACCCGACGAACTGTTTATATATTTTTATACCATTATGTCTTTCTTTCCCAGGCTATGAGTACCTTGGCAGCAGACAAGCTAGGTTACATTCCTAACGCTGGAGCTTACTATTCAATCTCTGCCATGGGGTCCAAGCTGTTTAGCAAACTTAGCGTTAATGAGCTGTTCTGGGGTTACAAGGATCCCTTAGTGTCCATAGCTAATACCCTGCTCCCTGGTTGGATTGATTTTGGGAAACTAGGACTTTTGGATAGGGTAAGTTGCATTGGATATATGACCAACACAAGTCTAAATAGTTTTACACTTACCTGGATATGGGGTAATGACAAATATTCACATACTTAATTATTTTGTTCTATAATTATGACTTCTATTTCATAGCTACATTTTTGTTGTTTTTACACAGTTCTACGCTCAAAGAACAGAGAAGGTTGAAGTGGAATTGAAGAATTTTAGCAGCAAGTTTTCCATCAATCAGTGGAATGACCTCGCTGGACTGCCAGAGCAGGGCTTCAAAAGTCTGAATACAAGGTTGGTACCAAACTTTCGTAAAGCATACTTACATCCCAACTTAACTCATAAGATCCTTATGAAGAAACTTTTAGATTAGCGAGTGTATGACTATAACCTTATCAATTGTCAGAGTTATGACATGAAGGCCAAAATATTCAGCTAACTTTGTATGTATACGAAATGCTACGAAGATTTGTAATCTATTCCTAACAACGTGGGAATAAGTGCTAAATTTTAGTGCAATTTATCTTTAGTAGATGTTTAGACATACATAGGTTACATTTTATAATACTTTATGATGCTATAGATATATTTCAGTACCTATAGAATGATCACTTGGTAATTTTACCTATCAAGTTGAAAAACACAAGGTTTTGCTTCAATTTGCAAGTTTAAATGATTCCATGATCGTCTCAAATTATGTCTAATGACATGACGTGCTGAGCACAGGAAACGATGTTTTTATCAACTTCATGATGAATTTCAAAAGTAACATATCACTCTACATTAAACCACAACTTTTTATGACCCTCTATCATAGGTATAACTATTCAGCGTAATAAAAAGCCAGTTACCTCAATCAAATTACAAACTTGTTAAATATTTTGACGCATACGACGACTAAAGAAACTGCGTCAGTACTTTAAGTATGACCAGATACTTGTAGATATTAGTGTGAGCTAATTCTTACGGTTAAAGTATGGTAGGTACATATCAATTCAAAATGGTGGAATAAAATGTATTTGTTTTTAGACAGGACTTTTCAATAAAAAATGTTTTATCATTTCCGACAGTACCAAATGTAACCGCGTCGTGGGAGCATATGAAGGCATAATGCTGTCTCCGCATTTCCCTAAAGGCAGAGAGATTCCCATCTTCAGGAAGCAAGCCTGTAGGACATATCCCTTCAGCTATGAAAAGGAGGAGATCGGAGAAGGTGGATACAACACTTATAAGTAAGAGACAAATAACATACACGTATTTATTGCAAGGATCTAGGGAGCCGTAAAATTTTAAAATGTAATATTATACTTGAAAAAGTTGTACGATGTAATAGATAATTCTTAAATATGTATCTTGTCTTTGTGCTAAATAAATAAATAAAATAAAATAAAGTATTCAAAATTACCGGTGAAGAGATAAACTAGTTCCTGGTAGAATAATGTGCATCGTTTTTCAATTTATTCATTTTTAATTATTAATTTTTATCGGTGCACCCAAACTTTAATGAAACTGACTTATGTTTCTAGGATTTTAATTTAAAATAGGCTTCTACTTCTACAGACATTATGCTGAATTTAGTTTTGTATTGGTAAATTAAAATTGATAACAGCTATAATACTCTTTAATACATTTCATTTTCAGTCGTTTTCTCTTTATTCACACAAAGCAGATTCTTTGGCCACGTTTATTACTTCCATAGTCTTTTTCTTCATTTATTGCCTCGTTCATGTGAAATTGTGGTATCGTCATATTCTATTATTTTTAATGTATTTTATTTTATTTTCTCCAGATACTCGATGGCGAAGAACGCATTCAGTAGAAGTTCTCCATTCGCTTGTAACTGTACGCAGAATTGCCTCCCTGACGGATTTGTTGATATCAGTAAATGTTACTATGGTAAGATTGTAAAATTTTAAAAGGTGGATACAGATATTCCGAGGCATTTGCAGTGCACGGCATGCATTGTGTGGACCTTCATAATCGTGTAGGCAAGTGTTAATTTGGATCGAGGCATCCGTTAGCAATATGAGGCATACGCTGCGCAATTACCTCGCAATGTCAGTATCTGCCTTATCAATTAAATTAACTTTGGAGAATTGTGAATTTTCAGCTATACAAGGTGGAATTTAATTCGTTCTTTTCCTTTAATGTATGTATTCAGTCCATGCTATACGCTCCCATATAACTAAATAAAAAAATGCTTATGAAGTAAAACTTAAGTCTAGGTATTGTCAAATTTAAATTCTAAAGAAAAGCCTTGTGACATTGAACAGGTGTTTTATTGCCTATAATAAATGAGTATGAAAAACAAAAATTTCTATTACTGCATGAGCTATAAAAATCAACAAATCTCTTCTCTCGAGAAAACGTTCTGTAACGTTCTATGTCAATTCAAAATAACCCTGTATTATGATAGATTGAAATTCGGGGTCACTCAGGGAATGTATATTTGTATATATCATTTGCATTTATCTTCACATTCACATATTGATCTTGTATTAGGCTACTTCAATTGAAGGTTTTGTTAATTGTTCAGTTTGGATAACTCATATATGATTTGATCGAAAAATATATAATTACATTTACATAACATTAACAGTACTCATTTTTAATGCTAAATTTTAACATTTTAGTTCTTAAGTTACTTTTAGTTCAATTAAACAACTGAATGCTTCTATTTTTCATACTAATATATGAACTATTAAAAGATAACGAGTATCCATACACTCAAATGTGCAATAGTTCGAACCTCTCTATAATTCAAAGTTATCAGGAGTTCCCTGGAAAATCTCTTTATATTTCGAACTAAATCAAAACATTTTTATGCATTTGGTAATTCAATCGAAAAAAAAAAATCAACGCTACGCAACTAAATGACGCGTTAATTCGAACTTATCGGCGTCAAACACTCGACAATTTGTAAAGAATAAATCACGTGATCCTCTTATAAACAAGTCCGAGTAATCTATTCCAGACATCTAAGTACATTGCAGAGCAAATTCAGTTCTTTCGAAATATTAATTATTTCACATTATGAATATGTACACGTACAATGTACCTCTTAAACTGTGTCATAGTTAAAGTGTAGCAGATAATAAATAACATGTAATTGATTATTATCAACACTCAATAATTCGAAGTATTATTTCTTTTCTCTCAAAAATTTCGGACCATTAGATATTTCAAACACTCATAATTCGTAGCATTTTAATAGTCCCTCGAGTTTCGAATCAACGAATCGACTATAGGTATAAATATGTCTGTTTCAGGTTTTCCAATAGCATTATCCAAGCCTCACTTCATGGACGCTGATCCAAAGCAGCTGGCATTCTTCGAAGGAATGACACCGAATCCTGAGAAAGATGGCTCCTACCTTCAAATTGAACCTGTACGTAGTTCTTCATTTTTTGACTGACCTGATAGCTCAATTGGTAGAAGCCTTCTGAACTGTAGGTTGTGGGTTCGATTCTCACACAGAACAAACATTTGTGTGATATATATATATAATATATCTTTGGACTAAATGGCGTTACGTGAAATGTCCACAAATATTTATTTATTTATTTTTTCTGAATTGTTTTCTTATGGTCTAAAATATATTTGTGTTGTATAATAAGTGATACGATATCAATATTTATAGAATAGATAAGCCAAAATAACAGGCCAGTACCATTATCTATATTTATGGTTATTTTATTTCCTAATTTCAATTAACTTTTTTGTTGTCACTGCGAATTGCGTGTTACTCTATTGTAAAAAACAAAACGCTATATTAATTCACAAGTAGGCTTACAAATTCTGGTTCCTTTTTTGAGTTACAAATATTAAAATTGTAAACCATAGATATTATAAGTTACCATTATATTTTTCAGACGATAGGAGTGCCTTTGTCTTTACGTTCCAACATTCAAGTGAATATAGCAGTGAGGACGTCTGCTGGGAATCCAATCACCAAGCCGTTGAAGGACAAAGTGATGCCTCTAGCTTGGCTTTCTATGGTGAGCACCTGCTGTCTGGTTAAGATTACTACGGTCTATTTAGATGTGAATGATATGTGCGTCAAAAATGACGATAGCAGACAACATCACGTATTTGAGAGGATTTTTTGAGCAAATAAATCAAAATTATCTAACAGGATACTAAAATTGATTGCGTACACGTCAAATAATTACTATATTGACGTAGGTCGTATAAAAGATAAAATTGAGGACTACCAAGACGTTCAAATTTAAGTTTGATATTGTGTAGACTACCACGAAGAATTTGTGACTTTAAATTGGACTGTTTAGAGGTGGAGTTCAAAATTTCAATAATAA
This sequence comes from Ennomos fuscantarius, assembly GCA_905220475.3. Taxonomy (NCBI): domain Eukaryota; kingdom Metazoa; phylum Arthropoda; class Insecta; order Lepidoptera; family Geometridae; genus Ennomos; species Ennomos fuscantarius. The sequence goes on from HG992032.1 coordinate 1,153,632, forward strand.
GCACTATTTTTGAAAGCCCATTGCGACGTGACTCTACAAAATAATTAGATTAAATAAGTAACTTAAATAGAAAATATGTATAACGAAGAAAAACCAAAATAGAATCGTAGAATGACTCCTCAAGATACATTCGTAACGCTGTGCTCATAATTTTCAGCTATAACAACACTTTTTTCTATGTGCCTATTTCATATAATTCATTTAAATTAACTCATTTTCAAGCGTAGACTGAGATCTAATTATGATCTGCGACATTTTTACTTTAAGCAAAACCTTCTGAGACTCTCTTAAAAAGTGCTAAGACGCTGCCTTGTTAGGATTTTGAATAGCATCGTTTTTTCTGTTTTCCTTTTATTTTTTCTTCTTCTATGTAAAGTATATAGGATTGATAATACGATCTCTAAAATATTTTTTCTTTTCTTCCAGTATTGTAACGGACCTCCAGACAACATCCAGTCACTACTACGACTCCGTTTCGTCATCGCTCCACCCATCGTCATCACCCTAAACGTCATTCTCTTCGTCATAGGTCTGGTCCTCACTGGACAAGGCGCTCACAGGATCTGGAAACCCAGGTATCAACTTGTAGAGAACACTAAACCAGCACCTGTCAGGAAAATAAGCAGAGAACGTAAGAAGAGTATTGAGAGACGACGAAGTATGGAGAGGAGGAAAAGCAGTGTGATATTAAACTTTAACGCTGTAGCTGATACATTGTTCAGGGAAAATGATGATTTGGCGAAAGAGGCTGTTTCGTTGCTAGCCATCACTGAAGATGATAATGATGATTTAAATGATCTAGTTGTCAGTGATTGATCTACATATATGAGCGAGAGAAAATCAATTTATCGCAATAAGAGCATCGTCAAAGTAGTTTCAACAAATTCTGAAATTGAACTTACAGTTGGTGGATTTTTGTGGTCTTTTCGGATACATTGTTAAAGTTGTGTATCACCTGTTCGTCACAATAGCTAATAATGATTTAGGAATAATAATTATTAAGGGAAGCATGCTGAGAAGTGAAAAATAGTTAGGTATATTACTTATACACCAGAAATTGGACTAAGCTTGGAATGAGACAAATCACAAATGAACTCTGCCAAAGCGGATGTAATTATAGAATCCAGGTGTAACATGTTGCAATTTTTTAATTAAATTTTACGTTTAAAAGGTCAATATTGATTACTTGATATTATCTACTTACCTATTTTTCTTTTAGGCAAGATATCCTTGATGACGTCATCCAGCCTGCCCAAACTTCTGTAAAGCTATGAGTAGTTCGGACATAACCTGGAAATTCCTTGTAGAGTATTAACTAGGAAATACGTTGTTAGTTTAACATTGCTCAATTATTTAGGAACTTCCCACATTGGGATATAGGGGGCTTTGATATTTATAAATAGAATAGTATTGACATAAGAGTACACTGTTTATAATTATGATAGTTCTTTGGAAAATCGATAATAAATCGATTTTATATAAATATTTTGAGTATTTATCGAAATAGGATAGATTATTTCTATGGTGTTTGTTATGTGATGGGTACCTACCCCTAAATGTGGTAGTAACCGTGCTATAGTAATAAGGAAATTCCTCTTATGTTTCTTAATTGATAAAAAACTATAATTAAAAGTTTTTAAACGATATTATAAATATAAAATTAGAAGACAATAGTGACGTCACATATTGCTGAAATTGAGAAAATAATGTAGTTTCTTGATTCATGAAAAAGAGTTTGATATACTTATTATACATTTTTGAATTGAGTGGATTTATGAAGACATTTCACATAATTATATTTATTTTATAACCTATTATATCCTTATTAGAACCAAATGAGTACCAAATGAAATACCAGTCATAACTTGCAACAAAAAAACTAAAAAAGAATTTAAAAATATCCATTAGCAAAACTTAATCTAAGAAGCCGCTACCAGTAGGCAACGTGCCCAAAATGCTGGCGGCATTGCCCCGTTGATATTATTAAATAAATAATATTCATAATATATTAATAACCTACCATATTAATTTGCCTCATTATTGCCAAGTTGATATAAACTATATATATATACAACTTTCCTAATATATATAAAGTATATATTCATTTAATTTTAATCGTTTTATATATTTGTTATGTTATTAATATTGTATTTGTTGTACAAATTAGTGACTTCTGTTGTGATATTAGAATATAATAATTAGTTAGTTAATGTACAGAGTATTGTAAATAATTTATTGAATGGATCCTTGATGGTGTATTAACTATAATGTAAATAAAAGCGTTTTTACTATTTCTATAGTTTTTGTTTTATTTTACTTCCAAACACTAAATAATATTATCACTGATGTAGATGAACAGGTGCAATAGAATTAAGTACACTTTAAACTAGTAAAGATCACCATAAAAAATATATTGAAACTTAACTGTCGTAGTATAACTGACAAAACAAAAATCCATACATCAAAAACATAATAAAAAGTAGTCTATGTGTTAATCCACTATAAAAGCTTGTAATGTGAGGAGTTGCTGGCAGGGTCACCATGTAATAATATATTCATGTAATGTATTTAATGGGGAATGCTCTGAATAGCTGTTAAGCCATTAGGTTTAACAGGTATTAACCTAATATAATTTTACTAGGTGGCAGGACTTTTCTGCAAAGTTCGTCTAGGTACCACCGCTTTGCCAGTTATTCTGCCGCCAAGCAGTAGTGTGTAAGCACTACTGTGTTCCGGTTTGAAGGACACCGTAGCCAGTGAAATTACTGGGCAATCGAGACTTTATGATCTGATCTCACAGTCGAGTAATCTTATTGCGAGACTGTGCTGATGTCTCAGGATGGTGTGCGCAGTGCAGTGTCACGAAACTTTATATTTTGGAGATCCGAATGACACTGTTCTTATGGGCAGCCGTGTCGCTTAACATCAGGTGAACGACTAACTCGTCACATCATTTACTAATATTAAAAAAAAAAACACCAGCGTCTCGGTTTTATAGTCGCACAGCTCGTCACCGTGAGAGATCTCATCCACGCCTCGCAGACCCATGAAACCCAGAAATCTCACACAGTTCGTTTCTCAAGATCATTTTTGCCACATACCTGCAAGTTGTGGAACCAGCTACCATCTGAGGTGTTTCCGCTGAGCTACAACATGGGGCACTTCAAACGTCGAAAAATAATCTTAAAAGGTAGGCAACGCATTGGCAGCACCCCCGGTGTTGCAGGTGTCTATAGATGACGGTAACTGCTTACCGTCAGGCGGGCGGTCTGCTTGTTTGTCTTTCAATAATATAAAAAAAACAGGGTGAGTTCTGGTAGGTTTCAGATGTAAGGTATTACATGGAGAACCCAGCTCTGAAGGTGGTTTAGGTTCTGGTGGTGATGAATGAAAGAGATGATCAGTAGTACTGGAGTATATTGAGGCTTCTACGTGATGGAAGGCGTGAGTGTATACCTGATTATCCTTAAAAGTAGCTCAGGCGATTTTTTGGTGGGAAAACGAAAAAGGTCGTGTCACTGCATTGTATTATTTTCCATAAATAGTGTTATTTTTAGTGTTAGTTCATTAAATTGGTGGCATTCTGTTCGTTAAGTACTGGATTACATGCATGAGTGTGGGAAAGTGGTATAATGATGGTGAAACGTTTCTTTTCGTGTTGTTTCCAAAACTCCATAGAAGCTTCTGGTAAAGTTACCACCACGTCACTAGGATGTCTATGACTTGACTAGACTAGACTATGACTTGACTTGATGACTTGGACTGTAACTTGACTTGACACATATACATAATTCACTTGAGAAATTATCAATTACTTGACACTGACTAAATACACAAAAGTGTGGAGCCAAATAAAAAAGTAAATAAAAGTAGCTCAGACGTATGTTACGGGTATTAATGTGGTTTAGTGGTACAATTTCGAATTCAGACACTATCTATCTATATTCCAAGTTTCATCCAAATCCTTCCAGGAGTTAGAACGTGAAAGATTAACAAACATCCGTACATTAAACTTTCGCGTTTCGTTGGGCGTTATTATTATTATTATTATTATTATTCATTTATTTATTTTACAATCTTAAATTTAAGTTTTTTACAATATTTCTATAAAAGTAACATTACAAAAATACAATAAAAAACCTAAACCTAGTGTGCCGCCAGCAGCGGGGCAAGGCCCAAGCTACCGGTGGTTAGGGCTCCAGAGTGAGGAACCTCCTGACAATACGTGCCGTGTCAAGAAGTACTGCCTTCTGAATCTGACCCTTGATCCAACCGTCTAACGAGAGCCTCTCGAGGTGTTGGTCGAAGCTCTTCGCTATAAGTCCGTTCGCCGAAACAACTATCGGAACAATGCTCGTTGAGTCAACACTCCACATGGCGGTTACCTCGTGAGCTAAGTCAAGGTACTTGCTGAGTTTGTCCTTCTCAGCTTTCACGAGGTTCTCGTCATGTGGAATAGCGATGTCAACGAGCACTGCACGGCGTTGGGACCGGTCTATCAGCACGATATCAGGCTTATTAGCTACAATAGTCCTGTCCGTGATGATAGAGCGATCCCAATAGAGCAATGCACGGCCATTTTCGAGAACCGGCCCCGGTGTGTACTTGTAGTACGGCACCTCGGACTCGACAAGGCCGTATTGAAGGGCAAGCCGCTGATGGATGATCCTGGCTACTAGGTTATGTCTGTGTAAGTACTCTCCGTTAGCAAGATGAGAACAACCGGAAATGATATGTCGGAGAGATTCTCCGGGACGGCGGCATGCCCGACATATGTCGACCGTACCGTCCTTCATGATATATTTCCGGTAGTTGTTCGTCTTGATAACTTCGTCTGCAATTGCACAGACAAAACCCTCGGTTTCCCCGAATAGGTCGCCGAAACGCAGCCAGTTCACCGATGCATGAAGGTCCACATCGGGCCCTGTCAAGGCCCGATAGAACCGCCCATGCAGCTCCTTACCCTTCCATACGTCCCTACGGTCATCGGTGCTAAGTACCACCGGTTTACGCCAGTTCTCATTCGCCAAGGAGAGCGGCGTAAGGCCCTTGTCAACTGCCACCACATCGCGATGCATCCCACACTCGTTGCTGAGGAAATACTCCCGGAGACTATACATTTCCCGGTTATGGAGGTTTTTAGCGTTTAAAAAGCCTCGACCCCCCCATTTCCGCGGAATGTATAGTCTCATAACAGACGAGCGCGGGTGAAGCATGCGATGTGATGTAAGTACTTGACGGACCTTCCTATCCAGGGCGTCCAGCTCGGTCTGAGTCCACCCTAGTATGCCAAAGGAGTACATCAGTAAGGGCATCACCCAGGCGTTGAAGGCGCGCGCCCTGTTGCCACCTGACAAAAGACTGTTGAGTACTTTTGTCAGGCGGCAAAAGAAGCGCTCCTTCACCGATTGCTTAACGTCCCCTACCGAAATACCTAACGACTCTGACATACCAAGATACTTGTAGGTTTCGGACTCGGAGAGAGACCTGAGAGTCATTGTCTCGGAAAGTTGCAAATTCGTGGAATTAACAACTTTCCCTCCATGTACATGCATAACCGCACACTTATCAACACCGAACTCCATCTTGATAGAGTTGCTAAAATTCTCAGTGATTTTTAACAACTTCATCAATTGTGGGCGTTGCGGTGCGAACAGCTTGAGGTCATCCATGTACAGTAGATGAGATATGATCTCACCCCCTCTCCGAAGCCGATAGCCTAGCCCTGAATCCCCCAGCAAAATGCTGAGAGGATTCAACGCTAGACAAAACCACAATGGGCTCAGACTGTCACCCTGGAATATGCCTCGCTCTATCCTTATGAAGTTCTGCGGGTCAGAAACGCTGTCTCCCCCACCTGGTGGACGAAGGACTGTGGTCCACTGCCCCATGCATGCACTTAAAAAGGATCTTAGAGTTGCATTTATTTTATACAACTCTAATACCCTCTTCAGCCACGAATGAGGCACCGAATCATAGGCCTTTTTATAGTCAATCCAGGCAGTAGAGAGAGCCCCTCTGTTCCGCCGGACTTGCTGGCAGATGGCCGTGTCGATGAGGAGGAGCTCCTTAGTACCACGGGACCCAACCCTACATCCATTCTGAGCAGAGGCCAAAATATTGTTCGCTGTAATATGCGAGTTAATTTTTGTTCTCAGAATGGATGTAAGGAGCTTGTACAGCGTAGGCAAGCACGTAATGGGTCTGTAATTTTTCGCTTCCATGGTACTACCGGACTTATGGAGCAAGAAGGTGATACCGGTTGTCATGAATTTTGGGAGCGAACCAGCTTCGAGGGCTTCTTGGAATTGTATTGCCAAACACGGGTATGAGCACCGAATCCATTTTATCCAGAAGTTGTGCAATCCATCAGGTCCAGGACTTTTCCAGTTGTGGGCTGTACGGATCGCACAACTTATGTCTTCAGGGTCTATAGTAATAGACCCCATGGACTCGATCGGCTCACACACATGTTTGACAACACGTATCCAATCACCCTCCGAGTGGTCGACGGGCACCGACCAGATGCTTCGCCAAAATTCGTTCATGACGTTTGCATCTGGTAGCTGGCCGTCGACCACACGTTGGCCGGTTCCCTCCCAGTCCCGGTACACCTTCCTTTGGTCACTTTGGAAAAGGCGATTCATCTGGTACCTATCCACGCGTTCTCTGTAGCGGCGAATACGACTTGCCCACGCATAGACTTTCTGCTTCAGGAAGTCGATGCGCTCCGTGACGCAAGCCATATAATCCTGGGGCCTGATACCGGTCCCAGCGAAGGCCTGGGTCACAAAACGCATGACGCGGGGACGATGATTGCCCCGACTGAAGCAGACCAGCTTCGCTATGAGAGTCCTGAATGTAGCGATACGCTTCTCGATCCGCACCTGCCATGCAGGAGCACCGTCAGCGGGTCGCGGTGCTCGGTCAGTGTCCGGAAACTTGACACGAGCCACGCGACATACCGCGATGGCCCCGCAGTACAATATCGAGTGCGTATCAACTAAGTCTTCGCTAGTCCGTAAGTACGGACCTAGCAAAGTGTTCAGGGCTCCCATTAGCACTAGGTTTCGTCTATTTGTCGGCAAACGTGGTAGCCGCGGCCTAGAGGTAGGCGTGGACCGATACCGCAAAATCGCGTCCTCCAAAGCGCTCCTCAATTGCTCATTCACCTGGGTACTTACGCTGTCACTCACACTTTCCTCCCCATCAATCACGGGACCTCCCAGCGGCGTCACCAGTGGCGGGCCCACAATTGGTCCCGGATCCGGCAGCGCAGCAGACAGGACCCGCGGCGACGGAGAAGTAGCGGGAATAGGCAGCGTCTCCAGGCGCAACCGATCAAGCGCAGACTGGTCCAACAGCTTACACCGATGAATAGCCCGCACTTGATCCGACAGTCGTTGGGCGGATACGGAGATGGATGGCTCAAGCTCCTGAAACAGAGACAACATCCTATCTCGGTACGCAGTCAGGCTGCTTCCCCCCTCTGTAGCCCCATAATATGCCCGCATGCAGTTCTCGTTCATTGTTTGAGTCCATCGCATGCGGCGCACTACACCACCGGTAGCGGGGGCCGGGCGCGGAGCAGGTTGCCCCACAGGCCCCAAGCGTGCCGGCAGCGGTGGTCACCCACGTCGCGCAGGTGGTGGCGGCGGCGGAGGAGACGGTAGCCCATCATCGTCGCTCGACGCAGTGGTGTCGGGCGGAGTAGCGTACTCATCGCCCGACGAAGAACTCGGAGATGACGAGACAGGCAGAGGTGGAAGTCGTGCGCATTTGTTATCCGCTGTTTTCGTCTTTGATCGTAATATCATCACTGTTGTGGTGGAATTTAATGTTGTTGACACTTCTTGTTGACAATGTCACTACGAGAAAATTTGCCATTTCTACGAAACAATAAAAGTAAAAATCCTTTTGGTCGTTAAAATCGTTAATAAAACTGTAGAAAGTATATTTGCGTTTCATTCATGTGCAATAAAATGTTGTAAAGTATTTAAAATAAATATATAAAATTTGATAAAACAACAAGACGTTTGAAGTTGTCAGCGGGTTTTTTTTTTTTTATTATTATTATTATTACTATATAATTTAAAGAAATCGTGTACATCAATGATAAAATATTTATAAGTTACAAATAGAATTATAACATAATATTATAATCACAATCATATATCTACACAATAATATTTTTTTATTTATTTATTATAGTTGTCGTAATTTACAGTTGTGAAACAAGTAATAAAATAAAACATTATATGTAGCTGTACAGTAATTAATTATTTTAATAGTTATTCACTCATTTAAAAAAATATATTCTAAAATATAAAATTCTCGTGTCACAGTGTTTATAAAAAAAACTCCTCCGAAACGGCTTGACCGATTCTTATGAAACTTTGTGTGTACATTCAGTAGGTCTGAGAATTGGACGTTAACTATTTTTCATACCCCTAAGTGATAAGGGTGGTCCACCACAAACATTTTGGGCCACCTTTTTTTGGATTAAAAAATACATAAGTACAACTCCAATTTTTTTAGGGAATTTAGGCTTAAAATTAAGAAGAAATTATTAGTAAGTAAAGGTTACCTAAGAAAAAAACAAGTTAGATAAGAACTTGTTTAACTTAACACAAAAACTTGTGTTTTAAAATCATTATAACATAAATCTACATTTTCTGTTAACATGTTCTGTTATGCGGATGGTAATAAATCTCGAAACTCGTAAAAATATTTATTTTATTATTATTTTAAAATTATAAATTAAATTATTACAATCACAGGTATTTTCCAGTAGACTGGTCGAAATTCAGATAATTATGTAAGTTAAAGTATTTTTTATTAAATTGTATGTTACATTTAACATAAATAAATAGTTTAATGTTTGAGTTCTAATTACACCGCCTATTCAATTTATATTACTTAATTTTAGTATAGCCTATAAACTATAATAATTATAATAATAATAATGATATAAGGGGCCATTCATAAATTTCGTCAAAATTTCATCATTTTTTGATTCCTCCCCCGGCCTTGTCACATCTGGTCACATTTGTGAGACCCCCCTAGACCCCCCTCTTACCTAGTGTGATCTGAAATACAAAATGAAATAAGAATATTTAGTGTGATTCCGCTCGATTCTGATAATAAGATCCCATAATTCCCCCCCCCCTGTCAATGTCACACTTCATCGACCCCTTCCCTCCCCCTTAACAAATGACGTAATTTATAGATGGCCCCTAGCTATAAATAAATCCAGCATGGCAGAAAGACGGGAAACTCCGCGGGAAACAACTAACAAACTAATAACTTCATAGATAAACAGTTGAGAATAAATTAGTTGCTAATAAAATAGCAAGTTTATTCATTTACATATCGGAATAGAAAAATTTTCTCAGAAAATAACCTTGAGTTTTTTAATTGATACGCAATTCTATGAATTTATTTAGATGTAGGATAATATTAAGGCTCATTATATGAATATGTTTATGTTATATACTGGACTAGCGGCCCGTCCCGGCTTCGCTCGGGTGGACGTTTATTTATTAAACATTTTATAATATACGAAAAACAATGTATCACGCACCGGTGCTATCTACTTAAAATGTTGGTTTGTCCTGAATTTCGCCTGAATATTCTTTGCTATAAACCTCACGGAGCCCAAGACCTTTCCAACGAATGCAAAACCGTGGAAATCGGTTCGTGCGTTCTGGAGTTATAGCGTCAGGAAGGAAAACCCGACTTATTTTTATATAGTAGATAAGATAATAAAATTTTATTTGATCTGACATAATAATTATTCCTTTGAAATATTAAGTAACTTCATAATTGTACAAATACAATAAGACTAGAAAAGGATAAATTTATTATTATTTTTACAATTTCGTTAGCTTAAAATAAATATGTAATATCTTATTTATATATCTGCATAATAAGATTTCATAACATCAGCCTTTTTACGTTCACAGTTGAACAATAGGCCTTCCCCATTAGGGAAGTTTGCGATAATCCACACTTGGCAGGCGTCTTGGTGGTCGAAAAAGATTGTAATGTAAACCTTGTAGAATGCTGCTACCCATTCCTTGGATACTGCCCTAGCCGGCTCTAACGGCACTCGGGAAACCTAAAAGTTTTTTAAAGTGATAATTTGAAATGAGAATAGTGAAACAAGAGCGTAGCGCGTGTCTTTTGTTTTGGAAACTAAGTATTTATGCATCATAGACAAGGCGTACACTTAGGCGGGACAAAAATTTCTACTCGATTATTTTTGGTCTTGTACGAATTTATTGTAATCTTGGCATTTTGTAGTATCTACACTTTTAAAAGCATATTCGTACATTACTCATACAATCTGTAACATAATGTGCCATATAGATGGATATCGCTATAGAATGGCGAGCTGGCCAGGCATATCAAAAAAGTTCAAACTAAGGTCTTCTTGTTTGGATACTTCGACACTGCTACGTACAATCCCTTAGGTATTTCTAGCATGTCTTAATCTGGCATTAAAGTCTTTGCAAGCACCAACAATGGCGCCTAGCAATATGATTCACTAGCTAGCATACACATTAGCATAGATCCAGGGCACGTAGTGAGCTACGTTGGTGTATACATCAGGGACTCCTCGTCTGGCGCAGCCTGAACCGAAGGAGGTTAACCCTCGGAGCTCCCAACGGCCTCCAGATCGGCACTGGAGCGGGCCTCCACTGTCACCCTAGAAAATGGAAAAAAGCCAGTTTTAAAATCAAAACTATACGCACAACAAATATGATTCAATGATTATGACAAAATGTTTGGACGTCATTGTATTTAAAATGAATATAAAATTCTACGAATGTGAACTTGTAAAAATATTAAAAATAGCCTGTCTAATTTGCAATAAATTATTATATTAAACTGACTTTGACTAATTACTGGCCAAACCCGAGGACCAAAATTAATAAAATTATTTAATGCTTGACGCATTTTTAATTCAAGGAATGTCGGATTCGGACGCTAATGTAGTTACTACTATATGAGGAGGTCTTTAAATTATGAGGTCTCATACAAGATTTAAAAAAAAAGTTTCCACAACATAATCCAAATTACAGGGACTTAGGTTTAAAAAAAATTTCTTAGCATAGGCTTGCCGAACTTCATTAAGGTTCATTCATATATAAGGTAACTAAAAAACAATTGAACATGGTTTCATCTCACAGATTAGAGAAAAAACAAGTTCATATTACAACACATTTAACAAAAGATACGATTACTCTGTTAAATCCCTACTTCATAAATTAGAAAGAATTACTAAACATTCAAAAATTTTCCACTATAGCTAAAATTTTAGGAATGTGACCTCATCAATCAGAAAAAATAAACAGCAATCGATTTCTTTACATTGCAACATCGGGTTCAATCATTGCTTTATCAGATCTTGTCTTGATATTGACGAGGTTCGATACATCGATAAGATATGTTGACTTGTTAAAATTTAATTGTATTATTAATTTAGTGAACGATTTGAAAGTTCGATAGCTTTCACTTAGTAAGGTATAACCTAGTGTGTAACTGTGTCTTATAAGCAATATTTGAAGTCAATTTTGCTACCAAAATATCTTTACGGTTATTATAACACGTACCACACACGCCCCAGTGCTGCCATCTATACTTCCAGCACACAAATGTCCTTCATTTAGTGGCAACGTCAAGGCATACCGATCTCTACACAACTGTAGCGGCAATATAGGCACGTCAGCCTCCAATAAAACATCTGTTAGATTCCCATTCGTCTGTTCTCGTCCCCACCCTGTGGCATAGCACTCATCTTTAAAGTCGATTCCGTTATTATCATCAATAAACGGATCAATTTCTTCACCAAACATCAGTTTCTTATCACTTCTAGCATTGCTATTCACAGGTTTGTCACTATCTAGTTTAGATTTAATAAGCTTAACTACACTGTCTAAGGAAGCACTGTCGTAAACGAAATCATTTTCTGAGTCACTTTTACGCACTTCTTCTTTTTTACTAGCTTGTTTGTTCGTATCGTCTGCCACTCGAACGTTATATCTCAAGTTTTTGTGTTTCTTGGTGAAACCTGAGAAGATGTTCTTTGTTAAATTGTTCAACTTTTCTAAGTATTTGACAGCGGTATCTGGGTTTGGTTTTGGAGGTTTTGGTTTCTTTTTTGCAAAGTCGGAGGGAGGTTCTGGTCGTATGTAGAAAGATGATGGTTTGTCAGAGTTGAAAGTGAGTGGCGTTTCAAATGGTGGTAGGCAGATTGTGCGAATCCGACTTCCAGGGGTCACGTCTGCAGCTCTTGCCATCTTCATTAGAGCTGAAAGGTAAAATGAACATTTGGTGGAGGATTATAATTGAAGGTTCTTCTTTAGAAATAATTTTATATTATGTTTTCAATATTCTTTCTACAAAATTCGATCAAAGTAACAGTATGAACTTGACCCTCTATTGTTCCTTATTTGATCTTCAATACCATCATCAGCAGATTTAATTCAATTAAAAATCGATTTGACTGAATTTTTACTGGTGATAAGTTGACAGGGTCATAGTTAGCCTTCTGATCATTATTAAATTGGCTTTCTACTGTATTAAAAGGATGAAGGAAAACAGCAAAAACAGTAAAAACGTTATTTATCTTTACTGGAATTCATATCGCACCTATATCATGTTGATAGTTGTGGAACCGATGATGGAGCACGACTTTCTCAATTGGCACGTACGATCCTCTTTGTTCAGCTCGATCCCATTCTCCAAGAACTGCTGTCCACAAAGCTGGCAGTGGCAGGTTGAAGAGTTCGCTGAAATTTATGAAAGAGAGATTTAATTAATAGGCAATAAGAGTCATTCTGAAGTTGATATTTTACATAATGTTTCATACATATTCGAATTCATTCATCACCTTTCGCCTAATATTTTAGTTTACTGTCAGTTTTATTTAGTGTACTTCATTTACTCTATATCAAGATAATCCAGTGAGCACAACTATAATCTGGGAGTAACGAGATGATACCTTGGTATCTTTTAGGCAAGCATGCTTAATCAATCTATCGTGCCGATCAAATAAGTAGGCCTATCAATGATAAGTAAAAGCTCAGTTTTCACATCTTTCTCATTCAATTTCTGCAAGCTTCATGGACGCAAGTCACCGCTCTTTTTCTGGAAAGACGCTAGGTTTGCAGTTGTTTCGGGGTCTCGACTCGAACACACGTCTATTCCAAAAGTATTGGTGGTACTGTTTAATTTGCCATATTAGTATTCAGATTTTGGATTTCAACGGATTACTGTTACCTTTTTTGATGAATTGAGTATAAAATAACCAGATTTTTACTATTTGACTGTTAAAAGCTGATTATGATTTAATCTTGCAATTGGTTTAGAAGGATACCTCTTCTGAGGGTCCTAATGAATAAAATCACTATTACTTGTGTATGCAGTGTGCAGTCGTCAACAGCCAGGATGGATGGACCAGCACGCCTCCGCACCAATGGCTGATGAGCCCGTAGTTAGGATGTAGCAGCTGAAGAGATACCTGGAACCAGTGTAGATAACATGATAATATCTATTATAATTCCTTTTAAAAAAGAGTCCAACTGACTACAATCTCACCGAATTAGTTTGTAAAAAAATGAGAACATCATCAATGTAGTTGAAGTCGAAATACACATTATTAAGGGTACCTAATTCAAAAAATACACATCAGATCTTGATGAAATTGATATGCGACTACACGGAAAGCACCAGCTTTAAAAAAAAAGATCATCAAAATCGGTTCACCCAGTCGAAAGTTCTGAGGTAACAAATATAAAAAAACACACAGTCGAATTGAGGGTTCTCCTCCTCCTTTTTCGAAGTCGGTTGAAAATACTTGCTAGTGGCTTGATAGTTCAGTTGGTAGTTGTAGTAGCTCTGCCTTCCGAATTATAGGTTGTGGGTTCGATTCCCACACCTACGACAAACACAGAACACAGAACAAACCACCATTGTGACACCTATGTTCATCACACATTCGTCACACATTTGTGTTTCTAGGTGTTATATTGTATTCTATGTATTTATAAACAAAAAAAGTGTACTTTAGACCACACGACTGAAGTAAAACTTTATAGTTTGGCTCCATCTATCGACCATCTATCGACCTTTGTTGTTGCTTTGTTTGTTTTTTTAATGTTAATGTCATAATCTTGACAATCGTAAATTGTCATTTTACCGGACATACTAACATTTAATACAAATGTTTAATTTTGTTATGTTGACAATGGAGGAATACGTGAACCAACTTCAACTACCGTTCGCCTCGCATTCACCAGCTTATACACTGGCGTTTTTTGACCACAGACGCGTCGGACATTGAAGATTTCATTAAATAATCGGTTCAAGGTAGTTTGCAGTAAAGGAAGGCAGGTTCCCTAACCTGCCTCCCTTTACTAGGCTTAATACTACCTGCCAAGGCCAAGCTCCCCGCTTTGACTCCCGACCCTTGATGATGCGGAGTTGGCCTGCGGGCCTGTCTCGAGGTTGCCTCGTGTGACGCCGGAGAGGCACACCACATTCTGAAATGTTTAAAAATGTACTATTAGGGAAGCATTATTATGACATTACAATATTATTGAGATCATACACAATCCACCAAGCGAACCTTTAATAGGCGGTAGGACTTTTCTGCAAAGTTCGTCTAGGTAGGTACCACCGCTATGCCAATTATTATGCCGCCAAGCAGTAGTGCACAAGCACTGCTGTGTTCCGGTTTGAAGGGCACTGTAGCTAGTGAAATTACTTCGCAAATGAGACGTTATGACCTGATCTCACAGTCCAGTAATCTTATGGGCAGATGTCGCTTAACATCAGGTGAACAGTTAGCTCGTCACGTCATTCTTTAACATTATACTAATTACACTAATATTATAAGGCGAAAGTTTGTGTTTGTGTATGTGTGTATGTGTGTAGGTATGTTTGTTGCTCCTTCACGCTCAAACGGCGAATGGATTTGGATGAAATTCGGTACTAAGATAGCTTATACCCTTTTTTTTTTTTTTTTTTTTTTTGAGGGGGGGAAATGCCCTCGCACTTCCCTGCCACCACGGGGGTGGTGGCAGGGGGTATGTGGGACTCGAACCCACTAAAACCCCCCCGTGAGCCCTCGTCCGCCGTACCGGGGCGAGAAGGGGTCGCGACTGCAGTCCAGCCAGCTCGCCCCCGGCGGCAGGCCCTTTCGGGCCTCTCCGCGCCAAAGGATGGGTGACCTTGCTCACCAAGGTCACCCACCAGACGTGTGGGGCCGTGCAAGCCGGTGGAGAGTCCCCCGACTCTCCACCAGTGGCCCTACTACGGGGGAGGGAAGAGGTGCGCGTAACGCCTCCTCCTCCCTCCCACTCGTCTGCGCCGGAGCGGGTCAGCTCCAGCGGCCTCCTCTCTGACCCGCTCCGCGGTCTCCTTCTGCGCCATCACGTACTCGCAGAAGGAGACCACCGCCTGCCACGATCTCTCGCTGTCAAGCATGGCTCTCACCACGCTTGGCAGCGAGAGATCGTGGCCTACTGCCAAGGAAAGTGTGTGCCGCTGCGGGTCCCAAGCGGCACACACTTCCAGTGGGGCGCTGGAGGATACAGCGCCCCACACTCATGGCAGGCAGGGGTCGCTTCCCGCCTCGCGATTTGGTGCAGGTACTTTCCAAAGCATCCGTGCCCGGAAAGCACCTGCACCAACCGGAAGGTCAGCGACCCGTGGGGCCGCCTCACCCACCTCTGGAGGACCGGACGGATGGCCTCCACCGTCCTTTGCCCTGGGACCGGTGGAGCCAGGTCCTCCACCCACCGCCTCAATAGGGTGGCCCGCGCCTGCTGCCGCATGCGCCTAACCTCGTCCCACCCTGGGGGCTCTCCCCGAGATCTCCTCGCCGCCACGAAGTGGTAAACTTCAGCGAGGATCTCGGCTTGAAGCTCCCAGGGTGGGTCACCGGCTAGAACGCATGCCGCTGTCCAGGACACCGTTCTGTACCCGCGTATCGCCCTCGTCGCAATAACCCGCTGCGGACGTCGCAGCAGGGTATTGTTACTGCGACCGAGGGCGTCCACCCAGACCGGTGCCCCGTACAGCGCCATACTCCGGATTACTCCGGAGTATAGACGGCGACATACGGCGCTCGGGCCACCCACATTGGGCAGCAGCCTCCCCAAGGCGGCCGCAGCTCCCACCACTTTTGGCGCCAACTGGGCAAAGTGGGCCCCAAAAGCCCATCTCCCGTCCAGGGTAAGGCCCAGATATTTCATCTGGGCCTTAACCGGGACGGAAGATAGCTTATACCCTGGATTAACATATAGGCACTTTATCTCGGAAAAGTGAAATTTTCCCGCAGAATGAGCAAATAATAAAAATACTTTTATCTGCGGGTGAAACCGTGGGGCGGAACTAGTTGGTTTGTAGATGATGGAGATCAGCCAGGTGATTACTTAAATTTATTGCAATCAATAGATACACAAATTTGTATGGGTTTAACAGTTTCGATACGCAGTTTATGTGCATAGTTACTAGGAAAATATTCAAATTAGCAATGAAATTTTTCTTATTGCATTGCAATCAATACTCCATGATCACACGCCATGAAGTATACACCTTTAAATGAACAAATTGATAACCTCCTCCTTTTGTGTCGGTTAAAATGTGACAACACGACCCATACTAAGGTCAGCGTGATAAATTAATTGTATGCGTGAGAGTCACTACACAGTAGCGTAAAATTTTCTCAAGTAACGAATAGACTAGAATAGGGTTTTGAAAATTTAATGACCCAACTAAGGGTTATTGTTATGAATGAATAGTTTAAAAAAACGTCTTTCAATGCTTACTTTCTTGGCAAATGTCGGTACACATCTGAAGATAAAACGGTTTAATATTCATTTCTATAGGTTAAGTATATATTTTTGTGACATTATAAGAGACTCTACTTGCACATAATCAAATTTTTCTACCACTTATAGTTTCGTTTTTGCTTTAGCGTTAATGTCACCATCTTGACAATTATAAATTGTCATTTTACTGGACATGCCAGCATATTAATACAATATTTAAAATTTTTGGTCTTGATAATGAAGATCTACTTGAATCAAATTCAACTCTCTCCCTCCTCGCATTCACCAGCTTACTTCCCAAGTCAAGCATGCGTAAAGAAGTTTTACACAAAACCTATACCCATAGGCTTGACAGCCTCAGCAGGTCGGCTCATAACCCGGAGGTGGCAGGTTCGATTCCCGTGGCAGGACATGTACTTATGTGTAGAAAAAAAGGGTAAATACTTGTCTGGGTGTTGTGGGACCATGGTCGTCGTAGTTCTTCGGTCCCTAGACATAGGGAATCCTAGTTAGGGTCCAGGATCTATGTATGTGATCGTTGGGCGTTATTATTATTATTATAAAATCAGTCATACAACAAGCAGATGAAAAGAAAAGAAAGAAAGAAAGAAACACTTTATTTGTAAGGACTGTACACAACATTCATAATTACACTAAAAAAAAAAAAAAACAAAACATAATCTTGTGAAATTTAAAACTAACTTATAACTATAACCTATTCCTTACTGTGTGCGAACATCGTTGCTGTGTACAGTGCTGTACAAAACGGTCTGAGCTCAGCATGTGCCGTGGACGAGTCCAGGGCGCTAATTTTCAGCCCAGACCTCGAGTGACGAAAATATTTTTAACCTTAATTATATAGTGATAACATTTAGTGTAAAAAAAATAAATAAATAAATAATATAAATAATTTAATTTAAAAACAATAATCAGAGATTTCAAAAAGAGTATAAACAGAATGTAAAGGTGGAAAAAAATAAATAAACAATAATAAAATAAATAAACAACCAACATAGCAGCCATACAACAAGAGAACGAATTTTCAAATAAAATAAAAAATAAACATAAACAAGCCGTCACGGCACATTTTGGGGGTATATCACTTTTAATATAGCTACAAATATACAAGCACATATACATATATATTTAAAATACCTATAAGTATATAGAAGAATCAATAGTAATCATAATTTTAAAGTAATATAATAATAAAAGATCAATAAAAATAATAAAATATAAAAATTATATAGACAGTAGCTTTTGCTGTTGTAACAAATAGTGTTTGAATTTTATTCTAAAACTAGATTTTGAATTGATATTTCGTATGGGTGGAGGAAGAGAGTTCCAGCACTTCGTGGCACAAAAACGAAAACTGCCACGAAATGCAGCTGTGCCGTGACGCGGTGTACGCAATTGGTAGGAGCACGTTCTCATAGCATATTTTTTATGGTCACTGGCCCATACAAATTTTGAAAAAAGATATTGAGGCTGTTTAAACTTAACCACTCCGAACATAAGAGTAGCCAAATGCAGGTCCCTTCTGTGCTTCATATTCAAAATGTTATTACGATTTAAGAAGGGAGTTACATGGCTACGCGGCGGTATTCGGAAGCAAAACCGAGCACATGCGTTTTGCACTCTCTGAATGAGACGCGAGGTTTTTGAAAAAAGACAGGGACCATAGACACAGTCAACGTAATTAAACTTAGAGAGCACAAGTGAGTCCACAAGAGAAATTCGCATGTCCGTACTTAAATACTTGCGAATTTTATATAACACTTTTAGGCGATAAAAACAATTCTTAACGGATTCGGATACATGATGCTCAAATCTTAGATGTTCATCGAATATAAGACCCAAATTACGTGCTTCAGCAACTCGTTCTATTGCTTCTCCACCTATCAGCAACTGAGGATTCAACTGTCCTATTCGATGCGTTTGATGTTTAGAACCCAAAATCATGAATTTAGTCTTTTTGGCATTCAGTAATAATGAGTTCGATATAGCCCACGCTTGGATTCGCTCTAAATCTTCGTTCAATTTAGCCTATATATAGATGCGTATCAAGATGTAAGTAACACCAAAGTTAATGATCGTAACGTAATATAATAACAACCAGAATACAAATCACGTGTAATGGGCGGTGTAATAGCGCGAATTACAATGGTTACAGCAATTCGTGCCGGAAATATGTAATCATGACGCTGTTCAACGATCGGGTAGGCGCAGTCGTGCTTTTGAGTTTGATGTCTTTATTGATTGCTTATATTGGGTAAAATAATAAAACATGCAAAACGTGACGCGGTAGATTACATAGAGTTCCGGAAAAGTAAAAGTTTAAGTTTTATGCAAACGTCCAGTATTTTTTTTTTATGTTAAGGAATGACGTGACGAGTTAGCCGTTCGCCTGATGTTAAACGACATGGCTGCCCATATCAGCTGTAGTGTCACTCGAAACTCTAAAGTATAGAGGTTCGCGTGACACTGCACTGCGCACGTGATCCAGAGACATCAGCACAATCTAGTAATAAGATTACTAAACTGTGAGATCAGATCATAAAGTGTCATTTGCCCAGTAATTTCACTACAGTGCCCTTCAAACCGGAACACAGCAGTGCTTGCGCACTACTGCTTGGCGGCAGAATAACTGGCAAAGCGGTGGTACCTACCTAGACGAACTTTACAATAAAGTCCTACCACCTAGTAATTAAAAAAACGAGTGTGCTTGATAGAATTCTATACGAAAAGTATTCTATCTTCCTTCACTTATATCTCTCTCTCAATTCCCATGCGGCTCGCCAGATCAATTTCCGTAACGCTCTTGTCACGCATTCGCCAGCTCACTCCCCAAATGAAGTGTGCGTAAACAAGTATTACTTCAAAAGATAAAAGATAAAAGAAACGTAGAAGAAACGCCAGGTTGTAAGGAGACAATTAAAACGAGTGAAAAAATTGGAAATCATAAAATTATCAGATTATTGGTTTAGCTTTTTCTTTGTTTTGTTTTTGTTTTTATTGAATTATTAAGCGAATTCCTGGCTGTACAATATAGTAACTCCATCACTTGACAAATCATTATTATTAATATGTGTCAAACACCAAAATAATAGAATACTTAATATCGTTTAAGGTTTAATGGACCACCACAAGGTTAAGAAGAATGAAAAGATTATTATAAGCTAGCCGCGCACTACGGTTTCACCCGCGGATAAAAAGTAGCCTATGTGTTAATCCACTATACAAACTATCTATATTAAAAAAAAGAAACTTATAAATAAGAAAATAAAAAATCTGGATAAAAAGTATCCTGTGTCCGTCTCCTGGTTTTAAGCTACCTTACCAATTTTCAGCCAAATCGGTTCAGCCGTTCTTGAATTATAAAAAGTGTCACAATTGTGCTAGTGTCCAATATACGAAATAGGAAGTATTCCATAAGGAAATAATAAAGTGAAAACCAAAGGTGCGGAAGGTAGTGCAAAAAGTGTCATACAACTGCCATCCATTATGCAACGTGGTAAGTAGGTAATCATTGCTGTGAGTGCGAAATCCCATAAATATGCATGCGGGTAGTCCGTACCCACACGTAATATTGTAATGTGGTGTAACTCTTTCCGGTCAATAGATGTTTCATTTACCCATTTATTACATAGCCTAGTTTCCTAGTAAACATTTGCTTAAATTGTCGATCTCTCTCTTGCCAAAGTTGACATTAAGCATTAATTTTACTAAATGCATTTCAGGGTATTCGCTTAATTTAAATATTTACAACTTAAGAAAAACAAATAAAAAC
This sequence comes from Ennomos fuscantarius, assembly GCA_905220475.3. Classification (NCBI taxonomy): domain Eukaryota; kingdom Metazoa; phylum Arthropoda; class Insecta; order Lepidoptera; family Geometridae; genus Ennomos; species Ennomos fuscantarius. Next base: position 1,174,266 of record HG992032.1, read on the forward strand.
AACCGATTTAGTGCCTTTTCTGATTAACATTTTACTAGGTGGCAGAACCTTTCTGCAAAGTTAGTCAAGGTAGATATCAGGTAAGGGCCCTGCAGCTGGTGAAATTTCCCGGCTCTTTCATCAGCAGTGATTTCTAGACTGTGCTGATATATCAGGATGACGAGCGCAGTTCCGAGTTATACGGTAACTGTTACGGGCGGCCGCGTCGCTTAACATTAGGCGAACGAATAGTTCGTAATATCATTCACTGACATAAAATACCGCCTATCCAATAATGAGGATATTAAATCGTGTCAGTTGCTGTCTGAAATTAACCCAAACAAATTTAATAATGAAGAACTGTGACATACAGAATCACTGCGGAACTTTTACACTGTCACGCTCAGTTGAGTTATTACTCTTTCTGATAATTAATAAATGAATTTTCAGATGATTTTCTGACGATAATGATGATGATGAATGCATCATCATGAGTTTATAGTTGCCCACTGCTGATCATAGGCCTCCCCCATAGAACACAATTTTAGCGGCTGCTTACCACTTGCATACCACGGCTCCTCGCGATTTTGACTATATCGTAAGTACACCTAATCGGAAGCTGACCTACACTGCGTATACTGTTTCGTAGTCATCACTCGGGAACCTTTCGTCCTCATTGGTAGTGGGTTCTGCGAGCGATGTGGATTAGCAAGTCAGCAAGTGAAGAAGTGAAGAATTAGCAAGTTGAAATGGCAATGGGTAGCCCTTTTCTATAATTCTAATTGTCCACAGGCGTCCTCATAACATATTTTTAGCGACTGCTTGCCTCTTGCATTCAGCGGCTGCCCGTTTGACCAGATCATCAGTTTGCCTATAGTGAGATGCTGACCTATGCTGCGCATTCTGGTTTGTAATCTACACTCGGGAACCTTTCATCCTCATCGGTTGGTTCTGCGAGCGATGTGGATTAGCAAGTCAGCAAGTGAAGAAGTGAAGAATTAGCAAGTTGAAAAGGCAATGGGTAGACCCATTCTAAGAGCAAAATGCATGCTGCTCGTCAATTAAATAGTAAATCTAATTTATAACATCCGGCTCAATACCAACAGAGACAATATTAGACCACGTAACCGTGTTTTTGCTTCAAAGAAAGCCAGTTACGAAACCACACCGTAATTCACATAATTACTTTTACGGACAAAAAAATCAAAAGATTTGGACCAAAGTTAGCACCGAAATGTTTCCACGTCTTCAGTTTTTGTGTCGTATTTCGAAAAACGATTTCACTAGCTATTCACTGCTAATTATACATTTGACAGTAGATTAACTCGGAAGGTTTTTGATCTATTGTTGCTATGCAATGAGATGATTGAATGAAGTGTCATTACCATCATTAGTCGAAGTCAACGTCTTCTTAAATAGCTGTTCCTAAGATTATATAACGTCTAAACTGAAAAACTCTTTAGAATAGTTCCATAACATTGTAAAAGTAAAGCTGGCCTGATATCTCAGTTGATAGTAGCCCTTCTAAACTGTAGTTTTTTGGTTGGATTCCCAGGCCCCATGACAAATATTTGTGTGATAAACATAGATGCTTGTTCTGTGTTTGGGTGTTATATTGTACTCTATGTATGTATTTACAATGAATTTATAGGTTATTATGAAATATGTGGTTTAAGATGCACGATTATAATAGTAGAATAAAGAACTTGGCTTGCAGTAATTCTACCAGGTCTACTACAATTTTAACAAGTAAGAGACTATTACTCTGGATATAATAACATATCTACAATTAATTTAAATTGCTTCTTTTGCTTGCTTATGTTCAAGTACGCTGTGCTTACTTATGTTTAAAAACTAAATAGTAAAAAAATCATCTGTAATAATTCAGACACTATTTTCAAAATCAAGAGTTAAACCAGCCAGCAAGGCCAGCTTTAGTACACTTCATAAAAGTTACATTACTGCGTCGTTGCATCAGTTCAACCTTCTAGTGATGCTATCAGAGAAAGCTGATCGAGGTTCAGAGATGACCCGAGATGTGAGCTTATCGTGGCATATTCAATTTGTATATCTACTTCTTTGGGTTCACTACTGTTGTATGGCCATTTTCGCGCGTATCAGCTAAGGCAGAGCTAGGGTTTGTCATAAGCGGATACGTCTAGAAGTTCTTCATTCATTTTATAAATCAAAAATAAAGCGTGACTAGTCTTTTTTTAGATGAGATTTATAATGATAATGGTTGTTCATCTCATTTCAAAATTCCAGACATGAGACATACAAAATCTTTATTGGAAGATTTCGCGAAATATACAACTTTTTATTAATTAATAAATTGGATTTATTCAAATAATATTGGTTGATTTTATCAAACAATGTCCATTGTCTCACACTCTAATCAAGTATTTACACAAAAATCAAACACTATCCATGAATGAATTTGAGCTTTTTCTTTCATCTTTATTTAGTTTTAGACACGCGTTTAACATAGCATACAGCGTAGTTAATCAATAAAGTAACTTTACCAAGCGACCTCAGTAATTGCTCAATCCTCAGCTCCAACCAACCATCTTCAGGAACAATAAAAACGCATCATCATGCGCTATCGTTCATCTGCAGCAATTAGTCGCGTCGCTTCCGACCACTATCTGGCTACAAACATCTTAATCTCCGGCCGGCAATATCAGCCATCGCGACACCGCGGGCAATTACTGCTCGTTAGTTTTTTATAGCTGTTATATTAGCTTGTTCTTTTTGGTGTTGCTTCATAAATCATAACTACATTTTCAAACTTAAACGTTTCAGCTTCGGTGATTTATCTTTTGGGGTTCTTAATTTTCGAATAAGTTCAGACTTTGTTAACTACATATTAATTTTAACAACGATGTGCAATATGATTGACAAGTATAAATACTGTTAGGTATTTAGAATAATTATACCATCATTAGAACGTGTTGCCACTAGATACACTGCCGGAGCTTTGCCCGCAATGCACTTTGCATCATCATCATTCAAATGTCATTCTACTTTATTTGTTCCTCAATCAGACGCGTACAATACTTCACTGCAGTTACTGACCTCATCAGTATCTATCGAAATACATGTATTATGGTCATAATGATCATTATATACCACTTTCACTGCATGCTGGTCTCTGGTCTACGTTGTGTAATCCATGGTTATATCAAATTCACTGTGGTTATGGGAATATGATTTGTCACAATACGTTATGATTAGATTTAGATTTTTGTAATTATGTAACACTTGGATTTAAATTTGATTTATGTGAATATATTTTATTGAAGATTTTGATTATACTTGTGATTAACATTTTGATGCAATGAAGATTAATTTATGGTCTCTCTTAACTCCTTGGAGAAGGATTAACGCTTCAAATTCTGAGTTCATGACTTCATAATTTGGAATGTAGGTACTCTTCACTTCATCAGTTGGAAAATATCCAATGCTAAACATAGACCTTTTCCATTAGGTATCTTTAGGATCTGTCAGAATCACCAAGCGCGGCAGGCGTCTTGGTGGTCGCAGTAGATTAAAATGCAGACCGAGTAGAATGCTGCTACCCAATTTCTAAATACTCCCATGGATTTTAAGGCACCTATGGGAAGAAATAGGGTGATCCCATTCTTACGCAGCGACAACTTACACTTCATATGGAAATTGTATTTATTTAACAATCAGCAGTACTATAGAGTTATCTGTTTCTAGGTAGAAGCGTGTTTTACTGGTAGAACATCGCGTTTATCATCTGGTGACATAACGATCAAACACAAACCTATTCGAAATAAAAAAGTTAAAGAGTTCATAATAAATTGAAATGACACTTGACAGTAAGTAAATTTATCTAAAATACTCTGTTTTATGCAAACTTTCATCTCCTGAGGCAATCATCTTTGCTAAAACACTCTTAGAGGTAGCTCTCTCTACTTTACATTACTTAAATACTAGTACATTATTATTTGCGATGACGATGATTTGACTTTTGATGCCACGCTTCATATCTAATACATCAATAATTAATTAGGTAGAAGATAATAATTCCTGTATTCAAAATGTAAGAATTTTGTTTTGTAAATATTTTGATGTGTTTACGTCGTTTCTAGTAGATGATTTTTTTATATAGCATCCCTGAACCAATGGACGTCCTGATACATTTTTTTCTATCCACATTAAAGTTTTGTCTCATCTAAAATAGTCAAGCGTTTGTCCCTCTAACCTAAAACCTTCTACGACGCCATGACACTTTATTCAAACAATGTTAGAACATAAGTTAATTGAAAACAAAAGACAAAAACAAGAAACAAACAAACAACAAAAACAAACAAACTGAAGCCGTATCTTTTATTAAATTTGATCGAACTATTTATCAATAATTAATTATTAATTGGACACTCAAATTTTAATTTCGGCGTTATTGTATTCCATCTGCACTCTGACCTCAAAAACGTAATATTTAAAATTGAAAATTTACTTTTACTCCTGCTAAAGATAGTAAGAGTCCACCAAGATAAAAACTAACAAACTAAAAAACTGTAACATGTAAAATATAATACAAACCTAATCTAACAAATCACTATCAGTTGGCAACGCGCAATAGAATGCAAATCAATGAATATAAAATTAGATTTCCACTGACAGCTCACTACAATGCATGGTATAATTCAAATTGTGAACGGATTATTTTTTCTCTATTGTGGTACGGTTCAATATTGCCGCCACAGGCTAAATTAAGCAAACTGCAAAGTGCAAACCGTACAGAGAAATAAATCATTACAACCGCAAAAGGCGTGAAAACTAAATAACAGCAATCAAACCAAACAATACAGAACTAGAACAGGTTAATCACCGAATTGGGAACGTAACCGGATACGGTAATTGTCACGTAACGAACGTAGATCACGTATTGCATAACGTAAGTAGTTGTGTAATTATGTTTGCGGTTGTCTGAGTGACAGATACTGTTTGAGGTGGTCTACTGGTTTTGTTTACACTGTGATACTTTCCATCTTTGCTTGTTCGGTCTAATTGTGTTAAAGTAGTAAAATAATAATAATATACATAGATCCTGGATCCTAACTAGGATTCCCTGTGTTTAGGGATCCAGGAACTACGAAGACCATGGCCCCATAGCACCCAGACTCAGAACAAGTATTTGCGCTTTTTTTGTGCACAAATACTTCTACTTCGGAATCGAACCCGCCACCTCCGGGTTATGAGCCGACCTGCTCAACCACTACAGAGGCTGTCAAATACATAACATCATCAGCAGCAAATAGGTCACAACAACTATTAAAACTTGAACTTCCACCAACGATCTTTCCCATAGCTATAACATGCAACATTATAAAACAAGGGTCAATAGAGTACAGTAAAAGGTAAGCAACTCGTTAGTGGCACGTGTAGTGTTGCATTATATCCAAAAGCTGTTGCAACCTCATCCCATCTTCTTTTCGATCCTTTTCTGTCAGTCGTTTTACACTTGTCAACTCTGGACAGAATATATCTTGAGGGCGTTTGACGCCATCAGAGTAGCTTATAATAACATCTTTAGCCAGCTGATAGGCTTGCAGCGCTACTGCAATGGTTCTGGAATGTTCACGAAATGTAGAGTTGACTCTTGATGCCATACAATGTAAGCGCATAGCGTCTTTCATGTCCAAAGTTGACACGTGTAATGCAATCGTTAAAAGTCTGGTGGACAGACTGCTGCTGACTGCCACGTATAAAAGTTGGGTGGCTATTGCCACCTAAAAGGTTATATGTATTATTATGTGTTCTGTATGTGTCTATTCTATGTAATTAATTTTAAAGTATGGATATCAGTATCTGCAATAAAGATTTATTATATTTATTATTATTATTTTCTTCTCGATCCTCTTATACCAGCAACGACCTAAGCCGCGGTTCGCACCCCAGGGGTGCCTTTGAGCTAGTTGCCTCCCACTTTTGATGGCTGGGCGCCTTAAGTCCCTACCTTCCTACTCGGTGACGCTGAAAAGGTCGGTAGAGACCAACAGCATTAGCCCGTTAATAAAAAAAAATCTCATCCCACTAAAAGTTCCGTATAATTGTTTGCTAACTATACCATAAAAAAGCCAATGGTTTTCCTCTGTAAGATCTTGTACAGGTACTGGCTTGGCTAAAACGCGGTAAACAAATGACGAGCTAGTCGTTCGCGTGATGTTAAGCATGACGGCCGCTCATTACAGATTGTAGGGTCACTTGGAACTCCATATTATAAAGTTTAGTAGCGTGATACTGCACTGCGTATACATGAACCTGAGGCACCAAACAGTCTAGTAATAACAATAATACTAATAACAATGCCCAACGATCACATAAATAGATCCTAGATTCTAACTAGGACTCCCTGTGTCTAGAGACTCAGAAACTACGAGGACCATAGTCCTACAACACCCAGACTCAGTATAAGTGTTTGCGCTTTTTTTCTATGCACAAATACTTGTCATGCCGCCGCTGAATAAGATTTATAGTCTGTAAATCTGATTTGACCAGTAATTCCATTAATTACAATGTCCTTCAAACCAAATGCAACTGCTTGCCCTCTATTAATGCAGCTAGTTCATTTTACATTCATACATTCATAGAGCTCACGCAGAAACTTTTTCCGCGACGTATAATATATTGTTTTATACGCTAAGTAATTTTACTAGCAACTTAAGGAAGTGTATTATATAATACGTCCGGATTGGAATGCAAATCATTCCGTGATAGGGAAACTCCCCGGATATGCTTTCTATCTCGCTCTACAGTTTCCGGGCTAGGTACAGAACCTGCTTTTACTTTCGTTTCAGGTTAACGGCCGGATAATCTAGGAGAATGGGACGTTTATCTGGTGCAGTTTTTACGTCTCACTAGCTATGATCCTTGGCTCCGCACCTACCCCTTCAATAATGAAGTTTGTTATCTATATTGTCCTACTTGAGGGATTTTATGTAAATGAATGACGTTATGAGCAAGAATCACTTGGTGTTAAGCCTCACGAATGCTTACAAGTTACAGTGCCAATTCAGAACTCTGAATCTTCCAAAAAATTTGGTCGGACTTGGAAAGGCTGCCATGTTTTCAAAAATGAATACATCAACGTTTTTAAGTGCTACTTTTTAGTCTTCTTTCGCTCCAGATTCGGATAATTTCAATAGTTTAATTCTAATGATAATAATAACGCCCAACGATCACATACATAGATCCCGAACCCCAACTAGGATTCCCTGTATCTAAGGACCCAATAACTACGTGGACCATGGTCCCACAGTGCCCAAACACAGACCAAGTGTTTAAGTTTTTTTCTATGCTGAAATATTTGTCCTGTGGCGGGAATCGAAGACGCCACCTTTGGGCTATGATCCAACCTGCTCAACCACCACACCACAGATTCTGTCAACTGGGAATGCTGCAATGTTTCCAAAAAGGAATACATCAACTTTTTTATGGACTACGGTTTAGTCTCCTCCTATAACTATTATAATATTATTTAATCTTATTATTTAATAGTATTATTTAATAGTATTAATTAATTCTATAACTAGTAGTTTTTTTTAATGTTAGTAAATGATGTGACGATCGAGTCGTTCGCCTGATGTTAAGCGATACGGCCGCCCATAACAGAACAGTGTCTTTTAGAACGTCAAAATGTAAATTCTATTCCTCATATTGTTCAAATAAATAAAGTCAAAGCATTACCATTCTCGATGCAATCAGTTCTTATGAAGTTACCGCAACTAAGAATTACGTTAATACAGAAGTAATTTACAAATGCGCATTTCTCAACACCCAAAGCTCATTATGATAATAACCATACGACAATTGCTCAGTCAAAAATGATTGATTTTTATGGCGCTTAGTTATGGGACGGGTGACGTAATATCGTAGAGTTAAATGGTCATGATGACAGGTAATGGTAGGTGAACTGTGATGCAACTGCAATTAGGTAGGTAGTAGTAATTGTTGCGGGCTTCGTAGTCTGTGTAGGGATCTTGAGGTAAACTTACGTAATGTGTAGCAGCAATCGAAATATTTAACAAAATATTATAAATATTTAACCTAAAAATATAAGTAACAGTAATCATAATTTTTTCGACTTGAATTATTGTAATGTGACGAGATTTAGGCACTGTATGCTCCACCCTAAAGTGCAATGCCCTCACAGGGCTCATACAATGTAATATTAGGAACTAAATTCTGTATAGATTAGTTGGACTAAGTAATGACATTACATGAAGGCATGTAATAATAAATAAATAAAAAAATAAATGTAAATTGGTTATTAAAAATAGGATTGAAAAAAAACGTGTGTGCTTTAGACCACAGGACTGAAGTGAAACTTCTTTTTAACCTATCGGCCAGTATAACTTTGTTTAATGTTAATATCGCCATCTTGACAATCGGAAATTGTCATTTTAAGAGGAATACCAACATATTATTACAAATTTTAAGTAATTTTTAATTTTATGTTAAAATGTTGAGATCTACGAGAACACAACAACTTCTGTTCTCGTTACGCATTCAACACCTTACTCCCTAATCAAGCATGAGTAAGGAAGTTTTACTTCAAAAAAAAAATTACCAAATTGCCGCGCACTTAGCGAAATCCGGCAGAGTTTTGTTAAAAATATTAAAGTATCGAGTAATTTTTATTTTTAACCTTGAGTATAATATAGTATATATAATACCTATAAATATAAATTGTAGATTTTACAGACACAAGCAAAGAAGTCGGGAGGTACAAAAAAGCTTGTACTAAAACCTCCGGGGTGACTGACCTCACTGATCGCAGAGGTGGGTTGGAGAGTTATTGATTTGCGTTGATTATTGTGTCCAAATTGCACTGTTTCTTGATTCAAAATAGTGATTCCAAGCAAACCAACTTCAGGTTTGCACTTTACTAAAAATTAAGCAACACCAGAATAAAGTAGGTACTTAGATTAGGTTGTACTTCCCGCTACTACTGCTACCCTCTCCCCCTAATTTAGCATTAGTTGTTAGCTAAGTAGCTTGAGAATAAAGTAAATAGAATAATGTAGAGTAAATACGAATAAAACTTTGGTGATAATGGTTACGTCATTCACCGCAATTTAGGATAGCCGTTTATATAAACATATAATTTCATAAAATATGTTAGTTCCAGTTAGTTCCTTAGCATCCTAGTAGCCTGTCTATTACCCTTACATTTTCATTTGGCAAATATTTTCGTTATTTGTGATAAAGTCGCCCATTGTTCCCCACTTCTTGTAAATTACTGTATTCTTACTTACTTTTTTTCTTATTTACTTACTTATTTACTTATTATACTGGCCCGATAGCTCAGTTGGTAGTAACCCTGCCTTCTGAACTGTGGGTCGTGGGTTCGATTCCCACGCAGGACAAACATTTGTGTGATGAACATAGGTGTTTGTTCTGTGTCTTGGTGTTATATTGTATTACATGTATGTATTTACAAACAAAAAGTATCTAAGTATTGTATCAGTTATCTGGTTCCCATAATACGAGCTTTGCTTAGTTTGGGGCTAGATGGCGTTGTGTGAGATGTCCAACACAAATTATATTATATGACTATATTATTGCATACAAGTGAGACATGGTGCGTCGTTGGTACCTATATGGAGATACCTTTTCCTCATAGCAAAACGCCATCTATGTTCCGGTCGTGGAATCAATCATTTATTTTTTTTGTTTGGTTTTGGCTCCGAGCTTTTGTGTATTTAGCCAGTGTTAAGTAATTGATAATATCTCAAGTTAATTAATATCATATAATGTGTCAAGTCACAGTCCAAGTCATAAGTTAAGTCATAGTCTAGTCTAGTCAAGTCATACTCCTAGTAAAGTGGTGGCAACTTTACCAGAAGCTTCTATGGAGTTTTGGAAACAACACGAAAAGAAACGTTTCACCATCATTATACCACTTTCCCACACTCATGCTTGTAATTCAGCACTTAACAAATAAAATGCCATCAATTTTATGCACTAACACTGAAAATAACACAAGTTTTGGAAAATAATACAATGCGGCGACGCGATCTTTTTCGTTTTCCCGCCAAAACTCGAATCAATGATTATAATTACAACCCATGACTGGTTTCACTCTTGATAGAGTAATATATTATTATACTCGTAGGTAACCTCAACACCATGGCGATCAAACGGTCATGCACTTATGGATGTGGTAACCGCGATGGTGTACTATGACGCAACAGCATGGGATAAGTCATAAAGGTAAGCGAAACTCGGTGCGGCTGAACTCAATAAACACAAAAATGAATACATTTTTTGCTAAGCAGTAGGTACCCTTTTTTTAAAATGTTTTCATATTATTTAATTAAAATTTAATTATTGATGAAGTATGCGGTCGAGTTTACGCGGGAAAACGAAAATTATTTTCCAAAACTTTCATTGTGTGTTATTTTCAGTGTTAGTGCATAAAATTGGTGGCATTTTTTTCGTTAAGTGCTGGATTACAGGCATGAGTGTGGGAAAGTGGTATAATGATGGTGAAGCGTATCTTTTCGAGTTGTTTCCAAAACTCCATAGAAGCTTCTGGTGCCACCACTTTACTAGGAGTATGACTTGATTAGACTATGACTTGACTTTGACTTAACCTGATGACTTCAACTGTGACTTGACACATATTTGCGTGAAATATCATTAACTTGATAAATTATCAATTACTTGACACTGGCTCAATACACAAAAGTGTGGAGCCAAAACATGAAGAAAAAAAAAGTATGCGGTCGTTGGGCGTTTGTTATTTTATGTATGTCTACTTACATATGTATGTTCTACGATTATTCGTCAAAATTTAAAGGTCAGAAAAAAATTGTCTTGTACAACACAGTTTGTCTCTATATGGTATCTTGTAAACGTAATTTATTATATAGTCTATAGTTAATTTTAGGTAGCGAGCGCGACGTAAGAATAAAAGTTAAGAAACCGCACCTTTTAAATAAATTTTGTGTTTTTGTTTTGTGTTTTTTGTATCTTATGACATGGTTAGCCATTTTTATGCAATTTCATGACTTTTTACTTATATTTTTTTCTAATGAGAGCTCTACGGAATATTTGTTTTAACTCCCGATGCAAACAGAAGGATATTATAAGTTTGACGGGGTATCTGTGATGTTTTTGTTTGAAATGTTGTTAGCATGTTCTTAGCTATTAAAAGTTTATATGCGCCAAATAATAATAAATTTAAAAAAAAATGGAATATACGCTTGTTCTTGTACCGTAGACCACATAACATTTACCAATACCAAGAACTTAATAACATTCAGTGAAAATTCATTCTCTCGTACATTCATTCGTGACTTAAACGGTACATACTTCATGCCAACGGCCTACCCCAGACAACCTATAAACACTGAACATACTCGTAGTATACAGAGGCAACATAAGCATTTCCGCTTAAAGTCAGTTAGATTATTGCAAAAAAGCTATTCTTAGCACTTTTACAAGTCTCTCAAATACTCAAAAAATGTAATGTAACACCCGCCAATATTTCGTTTGCTTACAACGAATAAAACTAGATGGCGTGATGCACCCTTAAAACACGCAAGCGTTTCGTTCAGTGAACTCGATATACATATCCTGTGAAAATAAACACTAATTGGGTCAGGCACTTGATATCTTACGCATCCCCGTTACAGTAAAAATTAATAAATATAATCAATCAATACGTGTCGACATTTCACACAGTGCTATCTAGCCTCAAACTAAGCACAGCGTGTACTATGGGAACCAGATAACTGATACAATACTTAGATATTTTTTGTTTGTAAATACATACATTGAATACAAGATAACACCCAGACGCAGAATAAATATCGATTTTCATCACACAAATGTTTGTCCTGGGCGGGATTCGAATCCTCAACCTACAGTTCAGAAGGCAAGGCTACTATCAACTGAGCTATTGGGCCAGTATATATATGTCCTTAGCATAAGTTACATAGTGCTTAATAACAAAATATACATGTCTATTATAAATTATGAGTTTAAAAAATAAGTCCATCCATAACGATTCAGAAATTATGACGTAAAGTCCACATAAATTACAAAAAATAAACGGACTTAATCGTTTCAATTTTACATATTTGTAGGAATTATTTTAATCTTTTGGTTGACTACGGAATGTTTTTTTATACATATACAGCCTTATTGCTCAACAGAACAAAAACTATTTTACAATGACATGATATTACACGCATAATTATATCAACCACAAAGATAAATAAAAACTTAACAGACATTGTAAACACACTCATTAGAATCTAACCACCGGTAAAAAAGCCAGATTAACGAGCTTTATCACTGAGATCTATCATTATAAATATCCATTACAGACAATAGGCTAATAACTAATGGAGAAGAAAAACTGTGACCTGCCAGGACGTAGCAGGTCAGACAACGAACCCGCGACCTCCAGTGAAAGTGTTACCTGTAATCTAGAATTACGCGCAGATTGCCAGTATTACTGCATTATTTTCCGCAATATCGGGTGGCGAATCGTAATCTGATGGTCGAATAGAATAGTGGATAAAGTGAATAAAAACAATTCGCCATAAAACAAGATTGCTTTATGGCGAATTGTTTCTGTGATAGGAATTAAATGGTACACAAACATAATGTTTCGAAATTGAAAAAAGTTGGTGATATTGTGGACTGTGGTCATTTTCTGTCAGTTTTGATTAAGTTTGATTTTATTGGCTTAAGTGGTATAGAAAGGTTGTGCAGATTTTGACTTCTACAATAAGATTGCTCTATGTCAGAAGGAGAAAAATACGGGATACCTTGGAGGATCACCATTCCACTACCGGACTACTAGACGCTCGGCTAAGCGCCATCTTCTCGTGGTCGAAATACCACCCATTCGTACCAAGCGATTTGACTCAACTTTCTTAATTAGAACGGCTAAGGAAAGGAATGCCCTGCCAGCGTCTGTGTTTCCGGCGAAATATGACGCGGGCGTGTTCAAGAGAAGAGTGAATAGGTATTATAATATACTTGGCTAGCATGCTACACCTTCGCCTGATTCGTCTCTTCCCATCAGGTGAGAGCGTGGTCAAATGCTAGTCAAGTTTGAAGTAAAAACAGACATTGTCTGTGGGATACTTCATACCCCATACTGGAGGAGGAATGACGTCAAAGACTACTAGTACCGCTCAAAGCGAAACGAAACTAGCCGTTTGCTTAAGCGATCGTTAAACTAAAGAAATTCCACGGTCAATACTTGGATGGGTGACAGGTGCAAAAGTGGTATTTATGACTGAGCGCTTTGCACGTTTAAGTAAGTCCCGGCTGTTGACCATAGCTGTTAAGCCAAGTTAGAAGCTTCAGGTGGCTTTAAAATGAAACCAGGGTTTCATTTACCTTGTACAATAATTTGTCCGCGTATTTGTTTTACGTGTGCGCTATTGCATAGATTTACATACGTTATATCGTCGCGGACAAAATTGTTCGTTAATAAATTGTCCGTGGGTAAATTGTCTGCTAGCAAATTGTCCATTGTCTGCTCAGAGAAGAAAACAAGGGTGACTGCATTTGTAAATAAAAAAGCGCTACGTTTCGCCGACGGTACAAAAGCAGTGACAGCTCTGCAGTGCGCGTGCGCATACGAAAGTAAAAGTAATCTGCGAGGAAACGGCAACCTTGACCGCAAATATTGTAAACTGAGTATTATTGAGTTATTCTCGATGTATGCTAGTTTTTGTAGACAGGTTTATTGGGATTTGAGTTTATGATCTTACCAGTATTGTAATTTCAATATTAAATTGTCAATAGTATAAATATAATTATAATAATAAAAATAATATGATGACTAAGTATATATGCCATTTTTAGGAAAGGGCTTTTTTTTAGTGGGGGAAATGCCCTCGCAACACGGGGGTGGTGGCAGGGGGTCTGTGGAACTCGAAAAGAAAGAGGTTAAACCGACCTTAGTAGCCCTAATTTCATGCTGAGAAAGAAAAATAAATGAATTAAAAAAATTATAAATTAATAATAATTTTAATTTATTTATATATTTCTATGGGACCAATCTGAAATTATGACCATTTATATAAGAAAGGGTTTTTCTTTGGCTCCACATTTTTTTGTATTTAGCCAGTGTCAAGTAATTAATTTCTCAAGATAATTAATATTATATATATATATATATATATATATGTGTGTGTGTGTCAAGTCAAGTCACAGTCCAAGTCATCAAGTCAAGTCACAGTCCAAGTCATCAAGTCAAGTCACAGTCTAGTCTAGTCAAGCCATACTCCTAGTAAAGTGGTGGCAACTTTACCAGAAATGTCTCTGGAGTTTTGGAAAAAACACGAAAAGAAGCGTTTCACCATTATTATACCACTCAATTTTATGCACTAACACTGAAAATAATCCAAGTTTTGGAAAATAATACAATACGATAACGCGATCTTTTTCGTTTTCCCGCCAAAACTTCCAAAATCAGTTTATAAATGACAGATTTAAGGTGACAAAAAAAAATTGAATAGAGAACCTCCTTTTATATGGCGTTTAATAAAACTTAGCTAACACGTTTGGAGTCGATTATTTGCAAACGTTCAAAAATTAATTTTTCATCTAAGCGAAACTTAGTTAAAGCTCTAGTCAGTTTGATTACCACTATAATATGTTTACATACTGCCGAAAATGATAATCATAATCACTAGCAATACATCATTACATACAGCATTAACAAAATGCATCAAAAGAAAATATATATATATATATATTCAGAACAATTTATTTATCAACGGCAATTGATCTCCAAACCACCCATACCAACAAGTGCAAAAATACTGGAACAGTTGTGCCAGCGACCAAAGGCAGTGCTCCGCTACATGAAGGAGCTGGGCTGGCTTGGGTAGATGCTGGCAGGGGGAAATGCACAATACACCCCATGCGGGACGTCAGTGCAGGCCTTATCGCCCCCAGATAGAATCAGAATTAATATTTATTGTCACGGCAAATTGCTTTTAATTTCTAAATACTACAATGATATAATAATTAATACTAAAAACTACCTACTACTACTACAAAAAAAAAACATTTGGACTATATACTGGCCGCGATGACTTATAGACAATCCAAATGCTCCAGGCCACTACCAGTAGGTAGCGTACCTAACATGCTGGCAGCATTGCCCCGTTGAATTGCAATGCTTATTCGGTGTGCCAAATAAATGCATTAAGAATTAATTAATTAATTTATATCAATAAGGAATAATAGCTACATGTTTGTAATATTGTAATATGACTCGTGCAATCAAGGGTCCATTCTTACCCCATTCTTTCTAATTTACCACTCTTACCTCACATTATTTTACAAAAGTCATTCTTCAAGAAGTCTAATGTACACACTACAGTAAATCAACTGGAAAATTGACAACAATATAGTGTTTCTCTTCATATTCACATGCTTTGAATTTATTCCCTTAGAGATTGCAATGCTTTGTTGCGAACGAATGAAGTTTTTGTTTCCTATCGATTTGAAATGATAGATCGCACTGTAGATAGTTTTATTAAGTATCGGCACGCACGTTTTGATGATGTGGTTATGTGAAGTAAATATAATAACTAAATATTACAATGATATAGGTAATAACTGATACTAAATACAACTTACTACAACAAAAAAAAAACAACATTTTGACTACATACTGGCCGTGATGACTTATAGACAGTCTAGTAGTGGGCTGGAGCATTTGGATTTTCAATGTAATCACATCACACTAATATTATAAAGGCGAAAGTTTGTATGTGCGTATGTGTGTATGTTTGTTACTCCTTCACACTCAAACGGCTGAATGGATTTTATTAACATATAGGCTACATTTACACACTTTTTATCCGCGGGTGAAACCGCGGGGCGCAACTAATAAGCTAATATTGTGATAAAGGAAAATGGTCGAGGCACTTCTTCCTTATCTCGACCAAAACAAGTCACCATGCAATTTTTTGTTTATGACTAACTCCAGCTTGTCTTTGCGATAGTTTATCTCTAATCACAAAAATAACATATGTGGTAATTTTGCAGAAATCAATTTCATCATGGAGGCCTATTTTTTTAAAATAAAAACATCCCTATGGTCACATACATAGATCTTGGACCCTGTGTGACCCAGGAACTACGCGGACCATGGTCCCACAACACCCAGACTCAACACAAGTATTCGCGCTTTTTTGTGCACAAATACTTGTCCTGTTGCTACTAAATACTTGATCCACACCACAGAGGCTATTAAAGATATCTTAGATAATAAAAGATATAGGTCTCTTCCTTTCATCTCAATTCCCGGCGGTTTTTAGCCAGCCATGGCTGGCTACACCGGGCTTCCATATCTAGCCATGGCCTCCGTATCATCTGATACCAGATGATACGGAGGCCATGGCTAGATATGGAAGAGACCTATATCTTTTATCTACTAGGATCTCCTCATCGATCCTCATCGCCACTTCAACAAACATCAACAGCAACTAAGTATTGTCGTAACATTTTTCAGTCCTTTAAATTTTGTGATCAGCCAAACGGAAAAATTATATTGATATAAGTCTAAAACACTTTAAAAATAAAGACATTTCAGTGCTTTACCTTTCATCTGTAATACGCAATAATCGCTGTGATTTTCCTCAAATTGATCCTATTATGAACTATAAATGCGTGAAAGTGGATCTGATTCGGTGTTACAATAACTATCTTAATAGAAACTCTGAATGTCTGAAACTGACGCTCGCGCCGATTGATTCGTTTCGGAGTTAGTGACCTTTGTCTCTCTGGACTTGAATCTAGAATAGCTTAACTTTTAACCTTCGACGCAAATAGATAATAGATGTTAAAAGTTTAACTTGTATGTATGTTTTTATTGTTATAGATAGATAGATAGAAAATGCTTCATTGCACAAACAACAAATGTAGGTACAAAGGCGAACTTAATGGTAGAGAGCATATCTTCCAGTTAACTTGGGTGTAACATGGAAATTTTTAACGCGACTTTTACAAAAATTAGTTTCGAACTCAATTATACCATATTTTATGTGATGTCTCTTCCAGATACGTCTCATATACATCTGTTAAAGTTCTGATGACTTAGAACCAGTAAAAAAAAAGATATTTTTACAAAACATAGCATACATTTATAACATTTTTAAAAATTGTGAAGCTGATAGTAGATATATAATTATACTTATTATATTTGAGTATTGGTTAGTATATAGTATTTTTTTGCACCGCCGTCCATGCTCATAGTGTCTCATATCTCTGTCCATCCAAAGGTTGTCTGGAAGAGATCGCTCTTAGAGATAAGACCGCCCATTGTACCTATGTTATAATGTAATTCTCTTTTCTACATGTTTATTTTTAGTTTCAATAAAGCGTTTTGTATTTTATTGTATTGTATACTTTTATTATACTTTTTCGTTAATAAATAAAAGACTGGCCGGGTTTTTGGCGGGAAAACGAAAAAGATCGCGTCGCCACATTGTATTATTTTCCAAAACTTGTGTTATTTTCAGTGTTAGTGCATAAAATTGGTGCCATTTTATTTGTTAATTGCTGAATTACAGGCACGAGTGTGGGAAAGTGGTATAATGATGGTGAAACGTTTCTTTTCGTGTTGTTTCCAAAACTCCATATAAGCTTCTGGTAAAGTTGCCACCACTTTACTAGGAGTATGACTTGACTAGACTAGACCATGACTTGACTTGATGACTTGGACCATGAATTGACTTGACAGATATATCATATATTCATTAACCTGAGATATTATCAATTACTTGATACTGGCTAAATACACAAAAGTGTGGAGCCAAAGGCAAACAAAAAAAAAAGACTGGCCTGACTGCTGGACCCCCTCTCCCTATTATAGCTGAGAGGATTGTCATAATCACCACTGGTGGTTGTTCACAGTAGATTATAATGACCTATGACCCTTACTTAAGTACATTTAGACAATTTATTATTATGAGGTAATTTATATTCTTCAAGTCTGAATCAGATTATCGCATCATCACGTAGCGTTACAGAATCTGAGTCATAATCTCAGCTGTTACCTGTTTACTTTTTATTAGCTTTCATCTCAAGCCGTTGCGCAATGATAATAATAACAATTGTATTGAATTCGATAATCTGTTTTGACAGTTCCAAGTTACAGCCAAAATTATAGTTAATGCGAATGGAATGGACAATTGACTGGCCTGATAGCTCAGTTGGTAGTAGCACAGTCTTCTGAACTATAGGTTGTGGGTTCGATTCCCATCCAGAACAAACATTTGTGTGATGAACATAGGTGTTTGTTCTGTAACTGGGTATTATATTCTATGTATGTATATACAAACAAAAAAGTATCTAAGTATTCTATCTGGTTTCCATAGTACAAGCTTTGCTTAGTTTGGGGCTAGATGGCGTTATGTGAAATGTTTACAAATATTTATTACTAGTTGCGCTTCGCGGCTTAAAAAGTTTTTAATTATTTACTCATCCCACGGGAAAGTTTCACTTTTCCGGGATAAAATGTAGCCTATGTGTTAATCTAGTGTATAAGCTATTTTGGTACAGCATGCAGCCGTTTGAGCGTGAAGGATTAACAAACATACACACATACACAAACACACATACAAACTTTCGCCTTTATAATATTAGTGGGATGTGATAGTGTGATTTACTATGATTATAAATAATCTAAAAGAGTGTCGTGAATTTATAAATTTGTTCCTATTTTTGGAAATTATGCTGGTTGAAATTCGTGAGGGTGAGTCGGACGGTTGAGCAGGAAAAGTGTTTAAAAAGGAAGGAACTAAAAGTTTTCAAAATTGCTAGTGAAAAGTAACGATGTATATTGAAGAATGAAGAAAAACAGAAGCTTAAGAGATGCTCTTGACTTATTTTACAATATGGGTAATCATTTGTTAGGTTTTTGTGATTGTTATAGGTACATATACGTTGGATAAAAATACTTTATAACGGTTTTATTTTGATTTATCTTGAATATCAAGTTATATTGTTTTGATCCAAAAAAAGGGATGTGGATTAACTTTTCATATTTTTAATTACTGTCTCTGTGGACTTTTTTGTAAGATAAATAACAGCTAAACTCACGTAGATAAAAAAGTCAAAATTACTCCGACGAGGTTTCGGACATAGTCGAATTTCTTGTACTGGGAGCGAGTTACTAACGCAAGCCGCGGCGGCTTTCGCGAGCGTCAGCACGTAACTCCGTGGACTTTGCAACAGAATAAATGATACCACCTCAGGCTTAGCACGGCGTGTGGACAAATTGTCTTTCCCCTGGTTTTTTCCACCTGTCAGTTTAAATAATCCCCTCTCCGCCTTTCATAGCACGGCAACAGAGAAAGGAAAGAAATATTTCCCTTTGACGTTATCGTAGACATTATATCCCGCTACTCCCCGCTTCAGAGCAGAGTGCCTAGGCCGTACTCGCAGAGTGGAATAAAGTAACAATGAGGATAAGTTTGTTATCCACTCCCTGGGGAGAAGTTGTCCACCGGCCGTGCTAGGCCTGTAGACATCACTACCAAAACTACTACCATCATCATATTCATCATCAACATCATTATTAATGTAGATGTAGATGTAGATGGGTAACCTTATTTTACCTAAAACATTTAGGTACTTAATACCTACTAGTTATCCTTTAGTCGGTTCTTACTCAAGGGTAAAGGATGAATTAGTCATATACTATGTCAAAATTAACGCATCACACGGAAAATGAGACGTCATGACATTCTCTGTGGTGTGGTGGTTGAGCAGGTTGGCTCATAACATGGAGGCGGCGAGTTCGATTCCCGCGATAGGAAATGTATTTGTGCACACGAAAAAAGCGCAAATACTTGTTCTGTGGGACTATGTTCCTCGTAGTTCCAGGATTCTTTGATATAGTGAATACTAGTTAGAGTTCAAGATATATGATGTGATCGTTGGACGTTATTTATGTTTGTAAGTTAGGTCAACCATTAGACTAAAAAGACTTACGTTGGATGGATGAGTCACTTCATAGGTGAAAACGGGCAAGTGGATTTTATTCGCGTTAAATAGGGCTTCAGTGCATGTCATTATTACTACGCTCGATTGCTTATCTTGTTGATTATAGCATCTAAGGTAATACTTTTGTAAGCAAGTTTTGCAGTTTAGTTTTTTTCTTTTATAACTATACTAGCGATCCGCCCCGGCTTCGCACGGGATAATATATTTACGTTGGGATACTTTATCGAAGTTTTCATACGGATCCTTAACTGTTTTGAAAATATTACATCGCTTATGTTCATCAAGGATAATGTAGAATTCTTATGGTGAAAGAATTTTTCAAATCGGTCCAGTACTTCCGAGCCTATTCAATGCAAACAAAGTGAGCCAAACAATCAAATCTCCTCTTTTTAATATAAATATCTTAAACCTCAATTAATTTTTTTTCTTTTTTTTTAGTTTACGTGACTTCAAAAAAGGGGGAGGTTCTCAAATCAACTGTTTGAATTTTTCATTTATTTATTACAGAGCTTTCGACTGGGGGAACCGATTTTGATTCTTTTCCAATTTGAAAGGTGGTGCTGAAATTTGGTTCAGTTTTGACAATGACATCTATGAGAAAACCATATAAGTCGGTTTTTACGCTTGCATTTGTTATAATTATTTATGAATATATTAAAAATGGTTTAATTTTTTTTTCTCTCTCCAAGAAAAGAAAAGAAGAATAATTTTCCAAAATAAAATAATCTTTTGGTAGCTGTATAAGGTGCAATTTTGTAGTCCCCTATTTCTATGGACAACGCCTCAGAATAGCGTACCAGATAACGTATATATCGAAAGGGAAAACAGCTTATTTAGCATCGGAATTGTTCCAATAGTTGACTACAAATATTATACAAGTGTCTAAAGAAAAGTGAAACTTAGAAAGGGATTGGTTATGATAAAACATGAGGGGTGAAAAAGTGGTTTGTTTAACTAAGGAGTTGCATAAATTAGAGTTTTTTCAAATTATTCGAACCAGTAGATAAGACAACGAAATATCCAGGCTAAAAGACTTAAGGAATTTTGTATTTAGAATGTATTTTTGTTTTTGAATTTTGACTGGCCTGATAGCTCAGTCGGTAGTTGCTCTGCCTTCTGAACTGTAAGTTGTGGGTTCGATTCCCACCCAGGACAAACATTTGTGTGTTGAACATCTATGTTTGTTATTGCGTGTATTATTGTATTACTAGCTGCGCCCCACGGCTTTACCCGCGTGGTAAATTTCGCTAAACATAATTGTTTCTTTCATAAGAACCTTTTCCTGACAATAATAAACACAACAAAAAAGAATTAGCGAAAATGTTCCATCCGTCATTTATCATGAGATTCATTTTTATACGAGCCTAATACGTTCCCCACTTCTGAAATATGGAATGGATCCATTATCCACCATGCTTGACCAAGTGCAGGTGGATGGGTGACATGTGTTCTCTAATTTTGTGATTCGTAAGCGTCCTGGACTCCTCACATTGGTTTTCTTCATCGTTGTAACAGTGAGTGTAAAACGCTGAATTTACATTGATACGGGCCAATTGGGATTCGACCAGGTTGCGCTGGTTTGAAACCTCATTAAATTATTTTATATTTTCTTTAATACTCCCAAATGCTAGTGTATTAAAACTTTGAATTTCATGACCAATTATATCTACCTTCTGAAATAAAATGAATACAGAAGGCTTTAATGGAGTTGCGGGCTCGTGAAATGAAATGTACAGGTTTGGTTAAAGTGTTATTTTTTCGTTAAAAATATCAGTATTGTTTATATTGAACTTATAATATTATAGAAACTGACGTGAGTAGTACTCATAACTACAACTATTACACGGCTAAAACTCACGAGATATAGTCGAATAACTCGACCGGTGTTCGGTCATATTGAACTTGCTATTTTTAGTATATGTAAAATATCTTCTAAATCATCAAATGATGGTTATGCGTGAATATTGAAATTTATATCCTATTTTGTTTAAAGCAAAATTTAAAACAGATCAACGAATTCGTACTATGCGATAAATCTAACTTATTGTAATAGTTTTGTCCTTCTGATTTACCTGTACACCAAAGCACAAAACTCTAAGCTCGATATCGCTCTAATCGATAAGACCACCTATTGTACTAATATTAGTCAATTATTTTTCTTTTTTTAAATACTTTTTTTATACGGTGTACAATAAATTGTTGATCTATCTATCTATATAAATCGTGAACATTTTCTAAAGACTATTAAAATTACGTTGTAATCTAAATATATATAACTCAAAGGTGACTGACTGACTGACTGATTGACTGACATAGTGATCTATCAACGCACAGCCCAAACCACTGGAAGGATCGGGCTGAAATTTGGCATGCAGGTTATGACGTAGGCATCCGCTAAAAAAGGATTTTTCGAAACACCACCCTTAAGAGGGTGAAATGGGTGGTTGAATTATTTTCCCATAGGCCATGCCGCGGGCGAAGCTGCAGGCCGAAGCTCGTTTTATATATAACTCATACTGTTCCTGATTTAATTTTATTTATTGTCATTAAAAAAAATACTATTAATGTTACTAGCTACACTAGTTACTACAAAAAACATTTGGACTGTATACTAGCCGCGATGACATAAGTCAATGTTACTTTTAATATTATATGTAAAATTATAAATATCCTCACCTCTAGGGCTGTAAGCTCCGCACTCCAGGCACGCCAGCACAACCACCAAAACACGTACAACGCCTTTAATTTCCATCTTTAACACAAACAATTCATCATCTACCACAACGGTCACGTTACCATCACAGAGTCAAAAAATACAAGACCGTGGCAATTTTGTACCGAAATTCATGTAAATGTCACAGAATATGGAACTGTGTTCCGCGGTGTGATCAAAGTAAAACGGTTAGCAGGAAATTGATTGGAACGTCGGAACACGACGATGTCCGAATTAGAAATGGCGGTAAAAAAGGTGGTAGGTGGCTGCGCGTGCGCCGCTGTTGTTATTGACTAACTATAGTGTTTTTACTTTTTTCCGCGGTCGCCTGCCGGCGCTTAATATCCCCACTGGGAAAATGCTGCGGTTGCTGAGGTTGCCAACATTCTGATACATCATAGTTTCATTGTTCTATTGAGAAACTTTAACTTTTTTAACTAACTATTCTTTCCCACTCTTTCTCTCTCTCCACTCTCTTTCTCCCTCCACAGAGAGAATATATTTCCATCTCTACTTCCACCCGCCTCACCAGCTTACCCGCAAGTCAAGCATGCGTAAAGTTTTACTTCAATAACTAAAAGCATTGCCTGTTTGTTTGTGTCGCATCACGTCTAAATGGCTGAACTATATACGATGGCATTTTGTACTTAGGTTAGTAGACTGACTGAGATTTATGTATGTACAATTCTTCGTATCTTAAAGGAAAGTATATAGACCCCGCGGTTGGATCGTGAAGCACCTCTCATACAGCCTTATTAATAAACGGGTATTAGTCTCGGGTTAGTTACTTCAGGTTTTGTCCTTCTTTTGTTACTGGAATATATAGCTGCATCGAAAAAGACAAAAGATGGTGTAACTAGTCTAAAGCTAGTTCGTGTTTATAAATAAGGCTGTTATGAATTTGTGACAGATAAAGAAGGCAATGTTTTGCTAAAACCAGGTATAAGAGCTGAGAATAATAAAAACTGAGGGAGAGCTGAATAATTGTAGATACATTATAATGGATACAGTTATAAATAACAATAATAGAAAAATAATTAAGTTAATCAATAATATCTCACTTCAAACTACCTACTAAGTAGTAAAAGCATTCCTTTATAAAATGATACAATAGGCTATTTAACTACTATTAAAAATGAACAAGTAAATATTATTTTCATAAAGTAGGTTAAAATTGAATGTAATCATTGTAAAAATAGGTAAAATCGGTAAATTAATCACGGAGTAGTAAGCTTTTAAAGTTTCATCGCCTGTCCCTTTCTCGCAAAACAGAGATCGTGTTGAGCTTCCTCACAGCTACTATGAAGGCATGGCTTGTGACGTCACATGCCAAAGAGATTGTATGTAGAGCTACCACAGCTTAGTAATGAGTTACTATGAGGACTGGTAATTGACGTCACTGCGTGTTTGAGTTGTCTCTTTCTATTTCTGTATTTTAAAATGCCTGTAACTTAGTAATTTTTTTAGATATTCAAGTTATGTTTTCACAGTTATCTATTTTTTGAGGTATATTATTTATGTATGTAATAAAAATATAGTAGTAAAATAGCCTATTAATAACACACACTCTTAAATCAACCATAATTATAGATAAGTAGGTATTTCAAATGGAAACTAAATTGAGATTTAAAACTGCCAAAAATTGTAATTTTTTTAATGACGTCTGCATAAAATTGTTGCCAACCAATGGCCAAAGAGAGTGAAATGAACAGTCGCGGCGCAAGCGCAGCTCAGCATCGACTCAAGTGACGTAGTTGTGCAACTTTACCTCAGTTTTGGAGCATAGTTATGGAGAGTACTTAGATAATTTGTAACATTTAATATTATCAGCTTTTACTAGGTGGTAGGACTTTTCTGAAAAGTACGTCTAGGTAGATACCACCACTTTGCCAGTTATTGTGCCACCAAGCAGTAGTGCGCAAGCACTCAAATAATAAGGTTACTAGACTGCTCACGGTCATAAAGTCTCATTTGCCCAGAAATTTCATTAGCTACAGTGCCCTTCAAACCAGAAAACAGTAGCGCTTGCGCACTAATGCTTCGCGGCAGGACAACTGGCAAAGTGATGGACCTACCCAGACAATCTTTTCAGAAAAGTTCTATCATCTAGCTTAGTTATGACACATATTCTCGAATTACTTGATGACTTATCTATCTGAACTCCATACTTATTACTTGAAAACTGTATTTATGATATTGTAGAGATAACTAACTGAAAATTTGTAAAAGTAGCTCCTGACATTTTACCTCCCACAATAATTTCGTACAAAATTTTATATAGAGTATTTAAACTTAAGGTTTTTTTTTTTCCGAGGGTAGGGGGAATCCTCATGGATCCCGCGAGGCACGGGCCCCGCGGGTATGTCCGACTCCGCCTTGGCGACCTACGGACTAAACCCCCCTCCCTTTTTGCCAATACTCCTCCGATGTGTTTCGGAGAAACACAAATCAAATCAAAGCCAGATCAGATCAGCCAAAATCCTGGTGCATTTTATGAAGTAAAACTTCTTTACGCACGCCTGATTTGGGGGTAAGCTGGTGAGGCGAATGGAAATTGAGAGGGAGATATAATTATATCTACGTCTTTATCTACACTATCTTATAGCTCTACGTGAAGATAGAAAGAGAGAGTTACGTTTCGTATACTGTAGGGTCAAGTGAGATGGAGTTAAAGAAGTTTTACTTCGATCGTGTGGTCTAAAGTACACTAGTTTCTTTTTTTGCCTCTGCCCGCGGTGACCTATCATTTAAGGGTGCCGCGCGGCAATGATAAGGGAGCGGAGCAATAACATGTACCAGACGCAAGCCGCGCAGTTGCGTCGCGGTCAATCTCTTCCAACATTTACAGTAGAATACAAACTAAGACAATCCTAAATCCTACAAAATTAATATAATAAACAAAAAAAAAAACAATTTATTGCCACGGCAGACACAAATAATAATACAAAACAAGGCTTAAATAGTGCAACATAATATTCATGTCACAGGGCAACGGGGGTAACTTCAGCATATGCTGAAGCGTATGCTGGGGTAACTAGAAAAACAGCGCTGTGTTCACATGTGTGAACACAGCGCTGTTTTTCTAGTTACCCCTATACTTGGACAGATTTTCGCCAAGAAAATAGGTTACAAAGCGGTTACAACTATCAATTTCATAAATACAAACACAAATAATAACAAAACTCAGAATCAATATAAATAGCGAGAACAGCAGCATTTGTATCTTGTACACTAGACTATGCTGATAAAGTCAAGTACAGATGCAAGTAAAAGGAACCAGCTATTATTATATTCTACTACGCGTAGTGAACATTTTCCACACTTTCTTAACTTTTTCTTTCATAAGAATCTTCTCCTGAAAATAAACACAATAAAAAAAGAATTTGCGAAAATGTTCTATCCAATGACCAAAGGAAATAGAGATTCATTTTTATATATCATGATAAGACCCCATTTTAGTTTAACTGACATCTGGTGAGGATCTACAACATCACTTGGTGATTTTAACAACGACGCAGTAGTGCCATCTGTATCTTACCATTTAAACTAAGTGAACGATCAATTAGCAAAGAGTATTCAATAGCGTCGAAGCCTCAATTTTTCTTTGAGGTCGAAGCCTTCTTGCATTTAGTACCTCCTTTTACCGCTAGTAGCATTACAATTGCTTGCATCGATTGCAACCACGGTACAATCAACTATCTCTTTCACTCGCTGGAGCCAATACAGCTAGTAAAAGAGACAGAAAACACCATGTCAATGTAACGTAACGTAAACATGTAAATTGTCAGTTGTGAGCTAAATTCCACGGTGGCGGGTTATAGACCCTTTTTTGTTATAAATTTAAGTTACCTTTCACGAAACTTAAAAATAGTAGCTAAAAATTAACGCTATGGATTGGTGTTTAAATATATAGTGATGTGAAATAAGTCTACGTGAGTAAAGTTTCATGTTTCTGTGATGTCGCAAACTTCTTGTTCAAGTAACGGTATTGTGTTGTGCCTTGTGAACTTTTGCTTCTGGTTTCTCTGATTTCGAAGACACACCTCGGTGGAAGCCTGTTTTGAATAGGACAAAAGAACAGGATGATACGACACGTGCTATTTTAGCCCATATCTTTTTAGCAAGTAAGTCTCATAACTTTTTGAAATGTTATATAAAAATTTTGCGTCTAGTCCATATTTATTTTCTTGTAGTGTAACATACCAATCTTTTTAGCAAAACACAACTACTATATCTAAAATACAATTTTTCTCTGTATCTTCAATTCCATTGATATACAAACGGGTTTTTAAGCTTGAAACTTTTTGGTTCAGTGAATCATTAATTTTGCAAAGGTGCTGCAACGACCTTGGTGTTAAGGTCCGTGAGCCATTCTCCGATGGTTTGTCACGCACGTCTATGTAAGAAAGGTCTAACTGACTCGATACACACGTTCTATTGATGCTGGCGAGTGCGAAAGTGACCTGAATGATACTAAAGAAGACGGCGAAAGAAGAAATTGACAATGTAGTACTGAACATTGAAGAATTTGATCCTGACTATATAGACTATAATTACGGTTTATGTAGATGAGTAACACAATAAAAAAGGCGATAAAACACAGTGTCTTAAAAATGTGTAATGAAAGTTATTTAGCCGTCAAAGTTCATTGATTATGTTGAGTCACCTCATAACATTAATTGAGTAGTAACCCCTCTAAATACGACTTCCTGTGTTTAGACTGGGGTGGTAAAAATAACAGAAGTAAGGTCATTATTCTATAAAATACATTGCGATTTTGTTATAGATACTCGGTGTTAGATTGACTTGGAGATATTTTGAGAGAGAAATGAAATATGAACTCCGTAGATAATAACGTACGTACTAGTTGAGACCTGCATGTTTTCAGATGATACTATCATACAAACATTAACCTCAAAATTTATTTTAATTTTGCTAGGCATTTTCAGACCGTAGAAACTTACCAAGATGTCTTTGTACTATCAACTCATTTCTAAGTAATTAAAACTCAAGCACCAAGCACTCGATCATAAAATAATGAATGCATTTAAATGCACAGATGGTTCCAAAAATAGAATTCAGTCTTAAGCACTACATGAGGCGATAAAGACAATCTTAGTAGACTTTTAACTTTTGATGCACCTTGATGATATTAATTCTCAGTAAAGATTGTGTTCTTACAAATCATGTATTGCTGATTTATGATATTATGTAGGTATGCATGCAATTGCTACGTGGTCTTTAGATCTGGACCACATAACGAGCAATGATCAAGATGATTTGTTTATCGTAATTTATTATAATTTCATCAGTATCACTAATCTGAAAAATTAAACAACCAAGTAAATGACGTCAACCACCAATTCAGATGATTTTAATATAATTTAGATTAGTTTCAGAGTTCAAAATATGTTTTTACCACTAGATACTATGAATGTATAATTAACACTGTAGGCCATTCAACATTTGAAAAATTCTGAGATATGTTTTAATATTATTTTTCATTTATTACTCTTGAGATAAATGGACCCGAATATTTTTCAAAAAAAGATACTTGTGTTATGGCACCAATGGTTTTGTTGCTGATGAGGATTAAAGGAAATAGCAAATTTTACTAATTACTTTTGATCTCTCTATTTTACCTAACTAAGAAGTGGCTCGAAATGGTTTCCATTGACTCCAATGCATAAAATACGTCTCTCTAGACTTTGCTGCATTTGATACCAAAGCAGGGCAATAAAACGAAGGCATAACTTCTTTCACATATTTTTTAATTCGCGTTTTCGAACTTGACGATCACCCTTCTCAAAAAATCACAATATACAACCTGAATAGCAAAATAACGATAAAACCGCTACATCTAACATTGTAAAGAAAACACGCAATGCATAAGTATGAGCTAAAATAAAACTGGATAAGCTCCTAACTAGGTCGCAATATCGCAATCTCTCGAGAAAAACTTAATGAGCCTGTAGTTTTGAAGCAATACCTTATAATCTGCATTGGAATGAAATGTGGCTTTACTAACCTCAAAAACTGTAGCAAGATTATGGTTTTTGTGTAAAAACAGAAAAAAATGATAAATTTTAATGACTGTCGCAAAATTTGACTACCTATCAGCAAAACAGTTTCAACAATACAGATTCAGTTTTATTATTGTCACAATGTTTTTTCCTTGTTGATTACTATATTAAATATTTGTGACTATTGTATAGGTATATTTAACAACTTTAGCCAGACTTTTACAACGTAAATCTGTTGCTTGAATTACCTGGAAAAAATGTGCGAGCTGAAGACTCAAAAAAGAAATTATGAAGAAAGAAAACTATAAAAAATGACATTTCTCTTAACTTTTATATGAGGTACTATCGTCTCACATCCGCACACGTCAATGATGTTCTTTCGACCATTATTTTCTTCGTCGATTGAAACTTGGCAATAAATAATTATATGAGCATCCAGTCATGATCTCATCAAATACCTGTATTCTCAGAACAACCAGACATTTAAGGCATTCTTTTGCGTACGTTAATTCGTCGCGCACGCTTTTTTCTTTGGCAAAGTTTTTACTTTTGAGAAAATACTTCAAACTTTCGATTCCTTGCAAACCTTTTATTCTCGTTGTTCTACGAATGTTTTTATTTGAAACGGTGACGAGGTGTTGGCACAGCTTTGATTCTAGATTGGCATACCAGCGTCAACCGGTTAGACGACATCTAGAATGCTATTCGATAAATTGTTGTTAATGGATTTTAACTTTTATTACAATTAAAAGACCTGATAGCAAGAAAATGTATTAAAGAATCATAATAAAAATCATGAATAAAAAATGTAACCAATATTTAATGGTATTTATGTAGCATTAAGAAATAGAGAAAGAATAGAAAACTTTAATATAATACAATAGAGTACACAGTAAAGGCTCACATGGTCAAAGTTAATAACATTATAAGTTTAAATTAAAAAACCATTTTTAAATTATCGCTAATTAACTTTATAACTAAACATTTTAAAGCTGACTCACACCGTGTGCCTCCTAAACAAAATAAACATCAATAACTCAAGGTTATTAACATTTTTGTTGGATACTTTGAATAAAAATGAATAATTTAAACATAATTAATAAAGATCGTACGACACGACCGTGAAAGATTGTAAAATACAAGTTCATAAGAAAGGTTCAGTAAAGAATAGAATATAATAAACTGCAATGCGATTATGTCTTTGGTAACGTTAAACACATAACTCTTGTTGGAGGCAACGATCAAACCATGTCTACCATCAATAGGTATACTTATAAACATAACAACGACGTAGATGTGGTAAATCTGATACATTAACCGCATCTCTTCGATAAACTACATTTATATGATGAGAGGCTCATTAGGTAGCGACTTGTTTCAGACCCGACTGCAAAACCTCGACCATAGACGCAAAGTTGTATAGTTTATCGAGTGCATTTTGGAGAGTGCGCATTGGAGTTGCATGACCTGACTCCGCCATCACCGTTCCACCATCGGACAACCAGATGTACGAAAAAACGCCATCGTTACATGGTTAATATACTACATGTGCGAACAAAGAGCTTTGGCTCCACATTTATCATGCGAACAACCAAAGAGTGGAACGCTTTACCGGCGTCCGTATTTCCCGCTAACTACAACCTGGGAATCTTCAAATCGAGAGTCAACAGGTATCTTCTAGGCAAGCGTGTTGCATCCTAGACTGCATTGTTACTTACCATCAGGTGCGATAGTGGTCAAACGCAAGCCTATCAAACAATAGAAAAAAGAGATCGAAAGAAAAAATCTGTATTACTTAGATTTACTAGGTGGTAGGACTTTTCTGCAAAGTGCATCTGGGTAGGTACCACCGCTTTGCCAGTTATTCTGCCACCAAGCAGTAGTACGCAAGCACTGCTGTGTTCTTGTTTGAAGGGCATTGTTATGTAGATAGTGAAATTATTTTGCAAATGAGACTTTGTGACCTAATCTCACAGTCTAATGTCTCAGGAGGATGTGCACACTGCAGTGTCACTCGAATTTGTATACTTTAGAGTTTTGAGTAAAACTGCAACTAATATGGGTAGCCGTGTCGCTTAAATAAATGAAACTGTACTAATTTCGAAATGCATGACATCACCGAAGTTACACATATTATTATACCGTAATGTAAATAAAAGACTTGAAGTAAATATAACAATAGCAAATGAGATAGATCACGTAAAATAACTTGACATAATCATTTAGCAAAAGAGATAACAGGCAAATGATGATAATAGTGTCACTTATTATGTTAATGAGCAACGCAATTAGTTAATTGTTGTGAGAACTGGTAAATCAAATATTTCACAGACATTTTATATATTATTTCCTTGAAAAGAAAGGCACACTGAAGTCCTATTTATGATTAAAATGCTCCACAGCTCTTTTTTTTTACTAAATTTATCGAGTTATAAATTAATCTATGATAATACATATGGTCTAACCAATTAAGAAATAAGTGTAAAAATTCACTCAATCAGTTAAGCCGTTTTGGCATAAAGCTCCGTCAGATAGATTTAAATGCATGAAACCGACAAGTTTGACTGCGTGTAATTATTGCGGTTGAACGCTGTGGCGGCCGTGCGTCTAAGCTTAGAAGGCAGTGTAAATAAAAGTATAGGCATGGAATGGAAATACAATTGATACAGATTCTTCTGTGTTTACTTAAACTTCTGTGCTAACTTAAATGTACTTAATAACATTATACACAAATTTTTCTTCCATATTCCACATTAATTTTTATTACATAAGTGTGATTTCTTGCCACACTAAAGCGCAGTTGTTAGCTACTTGTAAAATAATCTATTCTGTGCTTTGAATTTCTGTATTTTGTATTTAGATTTGTGATAGTTTCAAATACTTAAACAAACATTTCTGTATCGAATATCTTTAGACCAATGACACTCAAAGCCGTGAAGGTGCTAGATACTTATAACAAAGGTGTGCGTTCACCTCCGTCTTCAAATTCTAAGCTGTATCGAGTCCTTGTCTTTATGGATGCTTAAGAATCTTCGATAATTCTGTAACCTGGTCATGAGCTCAACTAAACTGACTCACTGTCCCATTTCATAAAACCTATGGACATAACACGGAACTTTAGTTACATAACCAGAGACCTAACATACCATTACGTGCGATCCAGGTGTTTCTCTAGGCATTGTTTTGAGCTGCATACTTTCTTTTTCAGCAGCTTGTTATGAAACGAAGCAGTTCCGCGTACCAATAGTTACTTAATAACGAATACTGTGTTTGGGAGCAACCCATGTGCAATCATCTACATAGATGTAGGTACACTTCTGTCGTAATGACTAAAAGCTAAGTTGCTTTACGCTTTGAAAACAATACAACATTGTTTAAAGTGACATGGTACATTAGTTTTAGAATGTAGTGTATTGAAACCATTGAAAATGATCAGGTGTTTATCCATATGTTTTTAAGTCACGAACTATTTATAATAATGTGAAGCGTAAATGGACCAGAACAGTCAGCTTTTGGACCTGTAAGATGGTCTGACTGACCTCCAAGGTAAGCAAATGGCCAGTCAAGTGTTTTTTCATTATTTTACTAGATATTCGCTTAGTAAAATCATTAAAACCCGTCTATACAAAATTTTGACAGCTCCTAAGTTTGTACTTATAATATACCCCTAGCCCCGGTTTCTCGTATGTTTGTCAAACTCATGTCAAATCAACACGCCAAATACTGCGCGCTCATTGGTTGAGACAGCGGATGATCAACCGGCAACCAATGAGCGTCCAGTATTTTTTCTAATAAGTTGACACGAATTTAATAAATGTATACGAGGACCCCGAGGAAAGTTTTGCTTAGCTAAGTTGTATTTTAATAGACTTTAGTATAGGCAGAAACAACATTGAGGTTATGCTGTAGCAATAATTAACAATCCCCAGAAACATTGTTACCGACGTAGTAACTAATGGCTACTCTGAATTGAGAATAATAGTCATGAAA
The DNA here is from genome assembly GCA_905220475.3 of Ennomos fuscantarius. Taxonomy (NCBI): domain Eukaryota; kingdom Metazoa; phylum Arthropoda; class Insecta; order Lepidoptera; family Geometridae; genus Ennomos; species Ennomos fuscantarius. Next base: position 1,207,002 of record HG992032.1, read on the forward strand.
TTTACTACGAGAAATTGCACAAACTCTGACTCAACAAATATAAAGACTATGTTAGTTAATTTGTAAAATATTATCAAAAGTCATGTTTTGGTTATAATACATTTTTGAATTTTTTTTTTTTTCTTAAAACAGAACAGATGTAGGAGCATTCCATGAAGTAGACATTCATTTTTATCTCTTCAAATATGATCAACTAGTTCAATTTGTGATTTTCGTTTTATCTCATTTTAAACCGATAATTTTATAGAGTTCTACTTGGTGCATACTTCACATTGCTTTGTAATTACATTAAGCTTGCTTATGTTCTGCTTAACTATTGTGACGATCATTGCTTATTTTACTTAATTACTATACACTTCGTTGTATTATTCTCACGACTGTGAGGTTGCTCAAACTCGAGGCATGTTTACAAATAGGTAACCTGATTCTCATCATTGTGCCATTGTATTATTAGCGTCTCAGATCGATCGATATTGTAAACTTCGATGTGTATGTCGCTGAATATAAAAATATTGAATGTATCTATTTAATATGTTTGTTTTATGCTAATGGAGAATCCCATCTTTTTATTTCGCTATTATCAGCAACTGCTGCCAAAAGGCTTTTTCCAAGAAACGCCATTGCGCCACTGAGCCCGGTCTTTAGCTCGTTGTCGTCATCAGCCCAATACGTTCCTACTACTGGGGCACGGCCCTCTCACATAGAGTTTATGCCATAATCCACAACGGCTGGACAAGTGCAGGTTGGTGGATAAATCGATCATGTTCTCGAGTTTTGTGACCTATGAACATGTCGGTTTCCTCATGATATTTTTCTACACCGTTGCAAAGGCGAGTATAACTTGAAAAGTCATTGGTGCAGGGCCGAGTGGGATTTGAACCTGCTTGGCTTCGAGATTACCACACGGATTACCGCTGAGCCATACTCGCTCTGTTTGTCTTGGGTCTTCTCATTATTATTATCATCCACCTAAGTTCAGAGGCGTCCTTTGCCTGACGTTTGCCATGAAATGGTCTTAGAAGAATTCTCTACCTCAGTGGTTATCGGATCATAGGTTGATATGACCACTATCCAGTCTACTGTCACTTCAGGATGTACTTTTTGTGACCTATGTAGTAGTTTACTCTGATTTTTGGTGCATGACACACACAGATTATTTCAAATTTTGTTTATACATATCAGTGAGGCAATATTTCGAAGACACTTTGAGACTAGAAAGGTGGCTGTGATTGGTTCGGTATATTGTAAGGTGAATTAACGGTCAAACACGAAGTTTGGTTTCAGGTCAATTTTACCGTGTCCATAAAATTAGTAATTAAGCATATTTTCGTGGCTTTGAAATTGACTTTATTTATAAATTTATAGGATCAGAAGCTCAAAACACAATAGAAGGGTAAATGTAATGTGGATTAAAATATTTGGCCTACAAAAGCAGTTGCAAAAAGACGTGATTTTCTCCAGATTCTAAGCGAAAACTGTGCTAACTTTGACAAGTTGTCTTTGAAAAGTATACAGTTTCACAACTTTATCCTCATGCATGCGTATCACTTGCACTCTTCCAAAATATTTTATTTATTTGGCTTTGGATTAATGATCTGGATGGACGGATTTTTAAATGTAAATATATATAAGGTATATCGATAAAGAGATAGTTCCTAAAAACGTTTTAATCAGTGATATTTGACACGTGCTTTTCAGCGATAGTTGGTTAATCTAGTGAGTTGGAAGGCAAGAATTTAAAATTTGCTAGTGTAAAGTTTTAAGGAACTGAAGTAGAGTGTACTAAAGAAATATTGCTTTTTTCCATAATAAAGAATCTTTAGAGACTATTTTAATGAGTTAAAATGGTTGATTTTATTAAGCTAACATTTACAAAGCACAATGTCTGCTTAACCCTCTACGTCTACGTAACCCCTATAGACCGAACTCCATTCAATTTTAATGTTTGGGCATAAACGCTAACCATACAAACCAAACTTCGTAACAAAGCACCATTCTTTTCACCACAATACTCGATCTGAATAAAGGCAAATTTCACAATAGTGGACCATTTCTTTACAATGAGTTTGGCCCTTAAATTCTTACCTAATGGTGCGTGTACCATTCGTTTTATTTAAGTCACATAGTAAACATACACCGAACTGACGAGTCTGTCAAGTATACATAACTGGATAGCAAATAGTCAGTAGCTTTTCCTTTTCCCGCTGATATTATGTCAGAAGCAGTTTTAACATGGCATAGTATGGGTTTTGTGATGTTGATATTTCTAGTAAAGAAACGTTATGTTACAATAACCACTTCATTTTAAGTTGGCTTCATTGCAATTGTAGGAATTGAAAGTTAAAAGTATGCGTAAGTTTGTCATTTGACCTAGTGTCATTTATATAGAATTTTGTCTTTTGATGTTTCCAAATAATTAGATCCAAAATCCAACCACAACCACCAACTACCAAGAGCTCTGTGAGGAAAAAACCAATTGAATCCATGAAATCATTGTTTAGGTATCTGTACACGCCAAAATCGTTCACACTAAATTCTAGCTAACGTAGGTATTTCTTTTAATAAAACATGGATACGTAAATAAAATCTTGAATAACAATATCATTTATCAACTTAGTTGCAAGTTATGGCATCGTAGTACCTTTTCCGTTCGCTTACTGTTTTTGTTTACTTATACTATTTTACAAAGCAGTTTTCTGAAAATCTATCACCAACAGAAGAACCGTATTTACCATCATTAGGCAAGGAAGACACAGCAAGGATCATAATAATATCCCTGGCTTCTATCATTGGTTCATAGTAATCTCCATCAGGTTATATCTTCGACATCACTTTCCTCATTAGAATTTTCAGACAACCCAAAATATTTCTTATGTTACCTTCAATTGTAAAAGTAGTTACAAAAGATAGAATTGAAATCCATTTCATTCCTCAATTGCATGCAGTCATTATTCCGTGCATTATTGCGGTTGACCTGTAGTTGCCGTTATTCGTCATTATCTTACAGTTAGCCATCGTCTTCCGGTAGCGGCTCGAAAACTGGATTGATGTTCATCATAATCAGTAAAACATGGGGAATAGAAATTGTTTTTTTTTTGTCATTTGGTCATCTGCCATCAGTGGCATCACTTTTGATCGATTTTTTCGATGCTCTTTTTCAATTAATTTTGTAGAGTTTCAGTGAAATATTTTCATTTTTTGTCTGTATTTCCTTTTCTATTTTCAAATCCTTTGACTTGCTTTCTTTTGAGGCGTTTAATTATCAGTTTGGTGTTGTTAGCTGCAAAGCTTAAGCATTTGGATTCGCTTTTATCTCCTAGCTTCTGTTTATATTTATCTGCTGCGTAAATTAAGTAAATGAAATTGTTGGTTTCAAGGTGAGCCTTTCAGATGCTATCTAGAGTAAAAGAAAATAAATATAACTTAAAGTTAGTAAATTTGAGCTTTTTACACTTTTGGTCGATTTGCCCAGGCATCTAGCATAACAGTCATTCCGATACGGATACTGTCAATGATATGTCTAATTTTAGAGGTCAGTTCTTTAAGCTTTTGCTATTTGAATTTGTTTTGACTCGATGAATAAATATATTATTCTCTTTGAGTGTGATTTTTCTTACGCATTTTTCCACCATCTTGTTTGCAGAACTTAACGGCGTTAGAATAATGAATGATAATGGTGAAAGCGTTTTGAATTAATAATGTAAATATGAATTTAAACAGCCCTAATTATTTTAGTGAATAATTTAGTATGTAATGTATTACGTAACAGAACTACGCTACGTAATAATTTAAAATAGTAACTATTAAATAAATAATTAGCTGAAATTATTCACAACTAATGATTAAGGAGGTAAATTTAGTGAAAGTTACAATATACGTATTTTGTACCTCACCAACTACCCACTGATTTATGAGAATATTAAAGAGGAATTTACAGTACTCCTTAAAATTATTTTTATATTTTCGATCACGAGATAAAGGTGTTTTTAGATTCACGTATTTTGACTAGGTTTTAACAAACCAGATGCTCCTTTCAGATGAGGTAAAAAAATACCGTGAAACGATTTCGACAACTCAAGCATTCCTCGCACGTTTTCCCATGGGATTGGATTCTAACGCCTCATATCTCACTTCTTTACCGCTTATTTCGTGCTTCTGACGCAATCGTGAGAATAAATGTGCATAAGCCGCGTAATTGTATAACTCGTATTGTTTTGCAGCTCTAGTTTTGTAAAATTTGCTAAAATGTGACTAGTAATTACTAATTTTGTAGCTCAAAAGATAAACATATCAGTCGGATCACTATTGGTATTTAGAATTTGCATCCGTTTGCAGTCACTTATGTCTCTAGTACTTAATATACTACTAATTGTCATCATCTCCGAGATCATAATTTAATTTGGGGCCAATCACTGGACCAAAGTTTTTTAAAAAGAGGCTATGTAAAATAGCTAAACCATCATAATCTTGCATTAGATATATACATATAGACATTCCCAAGACCTTTTACTAAGATGCGCCATTGAATCCAAAACTCCGGACTTTGACTTTTTTCATTCAGTTGCTGGCTTGGTGTCAGCTTCCATAGAGTAGTTACTCTTACGAATTCGGCGTCGTTTCAGTTCAGCCACCTCTACTCATGGACATTTTCACACGTCTACCGCAACAGCTGTCTGTTCTGCAACGAATGTGACCAGCTCACTGCTACTCCAGTTCTCTAATTCGATGAGTTATATCTGTGATCTTAGTCCTATGTCGGATTACTTACCCCATTTATGTTTCGATCCTTCAGAATAACTCAGATAATATCCCTACATACTATACATATTGACAGCCTCTGTTGTGTGGTGGTTGAGCAGATCGGCTCATAACCCGCAGGCGACGGGTTCGATTCCTGCGCCAGGACAAGTATTTGTGCACAGAAAAAAAAGCGCAAATACTTGTTCTGAGTCTGGGTGTTCTGGCACCATGGTCTTCGTAGTTCCTGGGTCCCTAAACACGAGGAATCTTACTTAGGGTCCAGGATCTATGTATGTGATCGTTGGGAGTTATTATTATCATTATTATTAAATTATACTTACCTACTCTACCTACTCCACTAATATTTTGAGTACCGACGTCTTATTGGTTACTACTGCTTATTTTACCATAACAATTAGTTCTTGCAAGACTGGGTACAATAGTTTATTTCATAACTAAAACATTGACATTAGAAACTCGTTCTATTACAAAATATGACTTCAGTGATTGAGGTCTTTCGAATACTTAAATATATTGAGATTATTTATTGCTTTAATCACGAATCGTTTAAAATTGGACTAGGTTTTGCTTACAGTAGCTTATAGTGTGATCTACGCTATTTTTGTACCTTTGTCTGTCATATTTGTTATTATTGTTTTTCAGAAACTATTACTAAAAGTGCAGTTCTACATCTGCGTTCTCGTCTATAATTGATAAAAATTAAATAATTCTACCATCAAGAGTAAAAGTTGATTGACTTAGGCATGACCTCGCGGAACTTTATCATATAAAACGATATGAATATCTTGTGTTATTCCGCTAAAAATCGTTAAAATTAGTGTTGTTTATTACTTTTGTACTCGTAAGACATAATCTTCGGAGTATTCACTTTTTGTTTCAGTTTGTTATCGTTACTCTTATTTTCTTCTATTTCTATTATTTTTATTTTACAGGTCGTCTGGCTAACTTCATACGGCAATGGTATGAGGGTAAAGTTTTAAAACACTTCTGATTCTTACCATAAAATAGCCTCCATGATCATGACTGTTATCTCAAAATAATATTATTAATTCACATTGAATGTTTTATAATCAAAAATAATATTTACTTAACTTTGAGAATCGATGATGGGAAGCTTTATTGTCTCTTTGTTATTAAATCGATCGATTTCATGTTTGATCAAATTATTATACCATTGACCGACACTGGTTTGTTAAAACATTTATCTACGGGTCATTTTAACTATTTATAATAATCATAATTTAATTATATGTGTATATTCACATCATGTATTTACCATATTATTATGTACCTACAATTATTATCATGGTTTTTACTCCATCATCTCGAATGCTCGTCTGCAGTAAGATTTGACCCAAAGATATGACAGTTCTTAAGTTAGCTCTAATTTCCTAGTGCATACCCAAATGCACTGTTGTAGGTACAGCGGGATAAGTATAAGCGCTAAGTTTGATAGCTCTTATGTTTTAACATGATGGGCATAAAACTTTTATGAAAACAATCATGTTCAAATCCAAGCACCGATTTAGTTCCAATCTCACAAACGGTATTCTTCTATTCAATCGCGTCGTAAATATTAGTACCTAATATTATGCATACTTGGAAAATGTGAAACTATTAACTAATACACATATTAAAAATTATGATACAAAAAATTTTTTAGTACAAAATCCCATTCAAAAATTACGTACGCTCATTAGCTAACTATGCCGTGCGGTCGTTAAATTTTGCAATAACGATTTATTGGACAATTTATTTTCAATTATTTGCCTAATTTTACTGATTTGTTAAACGTTAATAACTTGATTCAAATTATTATCGTATATACGATGCGCGTGAACTGGGTTCAATGATATCCTTTTAAGTTAAAAAAGGGCTTCAACCGAGTTGCTTTTCTGAGAAGTCCTGGCATATTTATTCCAGCTACGTTGATTCAAAACCAAACTACTAAATCAATTTTGATGAAATCCTTGAAGGATTAATCTGAAAGTATTTGCTTTCAAATGAAAAAAGAATTTACCCAATCGGTTTCGGAATGACGGGAGTTTTGAGGTATCAACCATTAAAAAAATACAACCGAATTTCGATGGTCCTCTTTTTGGAAGTCAGTCAAAAATATGATATATTATCCTCGTTGAAATAAGCAATACGTGCACGAAATTTAATCTAAATCGGTTCAGTTGTTTTGGCGTGAAAGCCACACAAACAAACAGACAAAGTTTCACTTATACATATTTATAAGGACAAAGTTCGCCACTATAGAGTAATTTTAATGTATTTAAATTAACACGAACTCTCATGCATGACAAAAATGTAGCGTAACAATATGCTATTTATTATAATTAAATTGTGTAACACTAAAATCCTTGGCGTCATAATAACGTTTCAGATACGCTCTCATTGTCTAATCGTGGTAATTTTATAACACTATCAAAAAAATCATGTATTCATAATTGTTATTATAATCTTTACTTAAGAATACATCTTATTTTGTAATTATTAGCCCTGGGAGCTTTTTTGTTCAGTTCTTTTTTCAACAATTGTAGATCGTCTCTAGATCTAGTTCATACGTTTATATAGGTCCTATACAATCGTGGTATCTTACACTGTTGACCTCATTAGTAGGCCAAAGTCATGCGACGAGCTACAGAGAGATTTATTCTCGGTGTTTCCCTGCGAGATAAAATCAGAAATCAAGAGATCCTGAGAAGAACTAAAGTGACCAATATAGCGCTTAGAATTAGCAAGCTGAAATGGCAATGGGCAGGCCACATCGCTTGTATAGAACTAACAACCGATGGGGAAGGAAGGTCCTCGATTGAAGACTTCGAACTGGAAGAGGCACTGTAGACCGCCACTGTGGTCCAACAGACCGCGGGGAGCCAATGGGTGCAGGAAGCAGCAGCCACTCAAAGTGGCGCTCTGTGGGGCCTTTGTTCAGCAGTGGATGGATGAAGCATTCAGGATGTTGATGATGATGACCTCATGCAATTACAACTGTGATGTATAGGTATTCTATTGTACCAATAGATATCTAGACTGCAATAGATGAAAAAAAACTTAATCATGACTGCCTCTGTAGTTTAGTGGTTGAGCAGGTCGGCTCATAACCTGGAGGCGGCGAGTTCGATTCCCGCGGCAGGACAAGTATTTACAAGAAAAATACTTACGCAAATACTTGTTCTGAGTATGGGTGTTGTAGGTGTTTGTAGTTCCTGGGTCGCTAGACTAAGGGAATCTCAGTTAGGGTCCTCATTGAGCGTAGTAGCTTTTCTTCATAGAAGCTATAGCAATCTGCCTCAATTTCTAAGTTCAGTAAGTCACTAAAATTAGTAAGATCATCGTTATTTTCAGTGAGAAAAGTTTTCTTTTCATATGTGCAAACGTAATTTTAATCAACAACAGGTTGGTAATTAATGTAGGCCCTAGCTCAAAGGTTAATTGGCAAATTGAGTAGGGACCTTGACTTACTGGATCTCTAATGAATTGTTAAGATGGTCAATTGATTAATTTGTTTGAAATTCTTCGTTACTACCAATCCCACAGGTTTCCCATTCACCAATGACATGAGTATTTGCTCAATTTTGCATATTATCATCATGTTCGTTGTGAACATTATTTATATTTATCAGCTGCTCGGTTAATTGTACTAACATGCTGAATGTTCTATTTGTAACATGCTCACATCTGAGTGAATGCTCATGTTAATCACTACCTTTCTATGTTCCCTGTTCTTTAAAAACAAGGTCGAAAATTTCGTAAACATATGAACAATTTCAATTTCGCTATTTTGGTATTCTATGCTAAGTTTTCAATTGTTTTATTTTATTGTTACAGAATACCAAAGATGGAAACGCGATGGAGTCTTTTCATTGCTTGTACAGCTCTCTGCTTGACCTCGGGTAAGTCCCAAACATTAAAATTAATCTGTCAAAATTTACATCACTTAATACATATATAGTTTCAAAGGTAGTATTAATGTCAGCTGGCTCCTTAATCTATGATATACGGGAACATTTATAAAAACATTAATGTTGACTGAAAATTGTCCGGAGGATAACTCGATTTTGTTCACTGATTCAATTGATCGAATAAAATCATCAGTCCTCAGTTACCGGCATAGTAAGGCACAGGCATTTGCTCTACTATTCGGTACCATAGACCCTACCTGATATACTTGTTCAACTCAACGAGCTCATTGTAGTCTTTATGTGAAACGGTTGATTCAATTATCGTGGTTATTGAGCGAATCAATACCTTTCTTTGTAGAATTTTTGGAGTAGCATCTAGACGTCGTAGTTTCACTTGCTTTATGAATGAAATTCATTCTAACATTTACAGATCACATCCATAAATATACCTAATTGGTAATTTCAATTTAAAGCCATTATTAATTTTCTTATTGTTATATTCAGCTAAACTATTCATTGAGAATAGGCTACTTTAAGCACATTAACAAGTATTTTTTTAAATGTACATACTGGGTAGGTACTATTCTCTTATGCATCCTGTTTCCTCTTTTTAGTATTATATATAGTTGTCCTGGTTTTCAAATATCTATATCTAATATTTAATCTTGATCACTAAATATAACTATATGTACATTCTGGATGATATAAATCCATTGTATTACATCAGCCTCACCAAGTTGTTCAGTAGGTAATTATTAAGATAAGTCCTCAAATACTAACTGAAGGTTATGTGTATTTATTGTTTTATATATCTATTGTTTTATTCATATAAATATGTCCTTACCTTGTATTATCAATTAGCTTTTCTTGACGTGGTACTCTTAATTTTTTTCTGTGAGGGATTAGTTTTAACTAACCTGTAGCGACTTTATCAGCATCGCTGTGCCTCTTTTGATTAAATTTATTTAGCGTAATAAGCTTGCTGTAATATCTTGACTCTTTGTATATTTCATGTGCTTAGAAAATTAATTTTAGTAAATTTTAGTATTCAGATTTTGACTTGTAAATATAATAATAATAATAATGTCCAACCATCACAAACATAGATCAGGTTTCCCCTAACTAGGATTCCCTGTATTTTAGGGATCCAGGAACTACAAGGACCCAGCACCCAGAAACAGGACAAGTATTTGTGCTTTTTTTCTGCGCATAAATACTTGTCCAACCACGGGAATCGATCCCGCCACCCCCGCCCTTATGTTAAAGAGCCTATATTACTTTGAAAACACTGTTATTATATCTCTACCAACGCTCACTATGTTTTTGTTACTACTCACGAACAATCCTGCAGTTTTCATCACGTTGGTATTGATTGAATAAAAACACTTTTCAGGGTCTGCAAATATGCTACCAGTGTTCACGCAAGATATGAACAATCTGGCATTGTCGGAGAGTACTCCTGTAGGTGAAGTAGTATACAAACTGCAGGGTGTCGACCCTGAGGGCTTACCGGTAAGAACTAATTTGGTTTGTTAAATGGTGTTGAAATATGATTTTCTCCCTTACTAATAACCACTGCATAACTGTGGAATAGCTACTCGGTATTTTTTCTTGTTTTATCTTTAGCCATTTCAAACTGAATGGAGAGAAACAAAACACGAAATAACTATTCCTCTGCTACACAATGTTTATTAGTAAGAGATGTTATTATTATTTCATATAATTATATTATCGTACATACGTATAACAATCATTACATCATCATCAGCCGGAAGCTTTCCACATAAAACGTCACTTGGGTTGCTTATCATCGGGGGCTAACCATAATCATTATGATTGGCAGGCATGTTGGTGGGGTTTTGGTTATAGGAAATCTCCCCTATGATAACCATCTAAAGTGGCATGTTATGGGGGAAGGCTGTGTTCGTGTGGACGTCGCTGATGGTGTGTCTTATATTGTGCAGCTTTTGTAGGGCTTGAAATACACTGACATGAATGCTTAGTTAAGCCCTTTTCGACACCACTGCTTCCTTGTTATTATCTATTATTTCATTTCTCTTATTAAATACTCTTAACTAGGTACTGTTTATATTTAATTGTATTCTCTTGTTGTATGTATATTCTTGTAAATGTTATTTTATTTTTGTAAGTGAGTGTTGAATAAATGTTTTTCTTTCTTTCTTTCTTTTGTTGTTGAGGAAACCTTTAATTTTGCTATATATTTTTTGTTCCAGATAAAATACAATTTGGTTGGCACTGACAAGTTTTCTGTAAATCCCGAGACTGGAGACGTGATTTTAGAGCGACCATTAGATAGAGAGGTAACCAAAACAGAATATGTAGTAAACATTATTATAACTTCCCTTGTCCATAGTCATGTAACTAACTGTGATAAATATACTTTGACGTAATTAATGGTGGCAGGATTGGTAAAGATAAGGCTGTTTGAGTAAGTAAAATCTCGTTTATGCCTCTAGTCATTGAGATGATATCCACACTTCACTCCATTATAAACAGAAACACTTGATTTGACACTGATTTTATTTTGCGTGTAATGTAGATGACGTTCGAAGTTATTGAAATTACATAAAAATATATTTTATCATATTGTATTTAATTCCTTTAATTAATTCCAGATAGAAGATACAATAAAGTTCCTAGTGTCTATTGAAGACCAAGACCCAGATGAAGTGCAAAATCTAGTTCAGACCCAGCCCGTGACAGTCATTGTTTTAGATGAAAACGATAATCCGCCTATTTTTAAGAATGTAAGTACTTAAAAATACATATCAAAAAACTCGTGAGACTGCCTTGTAACTTAACTATACATAAGGACACGGCATTGGTTAAATTACCACAGGGTAAATTACAATATGGTAATTTTACCAATAATAGTGAGTAAAATGCGTCAACACATAAAAAGCGCGACTTTGATATTACTTTATTATAATGGTTAATCGAAAATATTTTGTCCTAGAGCCCTTACGAAGTAGACGTACCAGAAGATGAATTGGTGGGAACAACGATACTCAAACATATAGAAGTGGAAGACAAAGACTCTGTAGGAGATAACCTCGAGGTCGGCTGCATACCTAATGAACAAGTGAGTGATTTTTTTACATATTTTGGAATCACGTAGTAGAACAATCCGGAATTCCTACAAACTGAAACAAAGGGAGAAACCTTGAACATCCTTAGTTATAAAATTAATTGTTTAACGCTGAAAGCCTATAGGTACACATTAAAAATAGTCTTGAATATTTTAGTATGAAACTTGGCATTCTGGGATGATTCATGCCTTTAAGTGTAATTGTGAAAGCTTATTATCTTAGAAACCTGAAATGGGGGAGATTTTGCCTTATACAAATCTTATTTATTAGTTATTTATATTAGTATCAGTCATCGATATATTTTTGCTATTTTGAAGATAAAATTAGATAACGAACAGAAATTATTGCCAAATCTTCAAAGCTCTTTTACACCACCAGGTGGTTTTTAAGCATTGGCGTTTCACTACTGCGATTAAGACTAACGATCTTAAGTCGTGTGATTTAAATTTTACATTTCCATTTGCAGTGGCCGGATGCCTGTTTCGCATTTGATGTCGTCAGCCTCAGTTCAACAGCCCATCGGTACTCCGGTGCATTGGTTTTGAGAATGCCACTCAACTACAATGACCAGCAGTTTTACCAGTTCCAGTTGGTAGCCACTGTAAGTGAATCTTGCAACTTTTTTGTGTATTTTTATTATTGGAATGGTAGATTGCCGTTCTGTTTTCATCATTATCATCAACTTATACAACCTTTAATGAATTGCTCACAATGACAATCTACTTCTAGGATGGTTCCCTCAATTCTACAGCGCACGTAGAAGTCAAAGTCCAAGATGTGCAAAACTCTCCCCCAATATTCAGCGGGTCCCTCAGTGGTGCACTATCTGAAGACGCTCCTGTTGGTACCTTGGCTCTTACAATCAAAGCTAGAGATGCTGACCGAGCTCAACCAAGAGATGTTGTTTTAGAGCTTGTCACTAGTAAGTTCTATTCAAGTCAAATACAATGAGAAAGTTTATTTTGGTTGATAATAATTTAAGTAACGTAATCAATCACGTAAGGGTTCCTTACTTATACCTATATTTTGTGTTTTCAGATCCATTGGATTTTTTCTTATTGGACCGCAATACTGGAGAACTTAGAACTGCAAAACCTCTAGATAGAGAAGCACTAGCTGATCCTTCATCACCTTTGAATCTTACAGTGCGAGTAAGTAGTGTCATTTAACCTAGATATTAAGGTAGAGCGTAATTGGTGTTACCGATTTCCATTGGTTAGTGACATTCACAGTTTTTTAACTCGATAAATATATTGTTACTTGCTAAAAAAAAGATGCACAAAGAAGCACCAAGTATAATCACAGCAATCTTCATTCAAATCATAATTCCCTCTTATTTCGCAGGCAACAGAACTAGTCAACGGCTCCCCATTGATTTCTTCTCTTACATCAACACTTGCCACTGTCACCATCACCATCAAAGACGTTAACGATGAACCTCCCAGGTTTAACAATAGAGAATACAGCGTTGAGATACCTGAAAGTTTGCCTATTGGAACACCCCTACCTAACCTAGACATGCTGGTTACTGATACTGACGTTGTGAGTACTTAAAATTTAAAATAAAGCGCCATGAAATATTTATATAACAATTAAAAAAGAAAATGAACTATTACAAAGTCTTTTAGGTGATTTAATACCTTATTTCTTCCTTCAGGGTCTTAATTCCGTATTCTCGTTACGTCTTTCTAATGAGTTTGGAGCGTTCATAGTTGAGCCATCTATTGCTACTGGTAGTGCGTCGGTAACCTTACGACTCAACTCCACCCTGGATTATGAAGACCCCAACCAAAGGAAATTTATTATAGAGGTAATTTAAGTGCTGCAATTTTAATATTATTACACCTTGTTTGGAAAAGTTACCATATTATTTACCATTTTTATGAACAATGATGTTTGCATTTTTTATTTACTATGATTGACGGTTGTTTATTTCTGAAATTCGGGTGATTTAAATATTTTTGAATAATTACTATACCAATTGTATGGGATGACATTGTTGTTATTCATCGCACTTTCTGCAGCGATTCAAATAAACTTTGAGAACCTAGAATCCTAGAGGATATAAAACACGTTCATCATTTTAACATCTGTTATCCATAGGTAATAGCAGAAGAAGTACACACCTCCCCACGTCTTTCGTCAAAAGCCAGCGTAACTGTGACAGTAACTGATGTCAATGATAATGCGCCTCAATTCCCTGACGAGCCGTATTCTGCTACTGTGGCAGAGGCAGCTCCAGCTGGTACCAGAGTTACTGCAGTGACTGCCACCGATAGAGATACTGGAAGGTATGAACTATGAAGCCATCATTTTACGTGTTGATTCAATCGCTATGTTTGACTAACGTAACATTTTACAATGCGTTAGCGGTTGCTAATAAGATAATGTACTACAAAGACAAAAATGGTCAGATCTGAGTAATAGACTGATTATAAATGAGGGAATGAAGCAATTTGTAAATAATCCAAATCGATATCTTCACCTTCATGCTAATATCATAAAATTGAAAGTAATCCTGTTTGTCTATTTGTTATCTTTTCACGAAAAAGCAGAGCTCATTTTGATCAGAATGGTTGTGTAGATAGATTGGGAGAGTACACAGGAATTTAAGAAACCTGACCAAGTTATAATTTTATATATTTTTTTTATAAAACTGTGATGGATAGTAATATACTAATTTATTAATTGGTGTTGAAAATATTTACCAATAAACATAAAATCGATAGCAGCTGACCCCTAATTCATTGTTTAAATTTTAATTATACCCAGATTCGGAACAGCGGGCATCGTATATCAGCTGTCTGGTAATGGAGCGGAGCTGTTCCAAGTGAATAAGAGGAGTGGCGTCATCACAGTAGCTCCTTGTGAAACGCCGGGCCAGCCTCCTTGCTTGGACTTTGAGACTAGGAAAGACTACTTCTTGCAATTCAAAGTAAGGAAAAATTTAACAGTAGATTCACAAAATAGGATAGAAGTATATTTTAATGATTTTCCTAGTTAAAGCATAAAAATGCCATTCATATTTATAGTTACACTTCAATGACACTTTTGTTTCAAATCAAAAATATACTGCAATGCGGTATATCGTACATAAGAAATGTTAACAAATTGAAACAACATTCAATTATATTTAGCAATAGTTTTCGACCAAAATTGCTTGTCAAATTTCCTATAAGTCATGTTTTTATATGCATTTTGGTTGAAATGTCGAATTAGAAATAACTACAAATGTGTTAATATCAAGAGATTTTTAGGGAATACTTTAGCATTCCGTAATAAAGCTCTTTATGATGTCTTTGCTCCTTTTTCTTCCAGGCAACTGATGATGACGGTACAGGTCAAAGCACAGTGGTGTCACTTCAGATCTCCTTGACTGACTCCAATGACAACTCACCAGTTTTCGTAACACCAGTGTACAAAGCTTCTATTGATGAAGATGCTGTTAAGTTTGAACCGGAGCTACAGGTTAGAAACAGTTTCTTGCATAAGCTCGTGTTACAAAATACGAACATGTCACTAAAACTTCGCAGTTCTCTTAAATAACTTATTTGTTTAGATTAACTAATTAAGCTTATTTAGCGTTCGGCTTAAGACTGAAATACACAGCTATAGCAAAATAAATATATATAAAAAAGCACGTGGATACTTAGAAAATAGAATTTTCATTAAAAGCAATTATGAGTAGAATAAAATATCTAAATAAAACAACAAATAACTTCCTAACCACTAAAACAGCTAATATAAGAGCAACACAAAAATTCCTTTAACAGGTTCAAGCCAGAGACGTGGACATTACATCTGACATCCGTTACTCCATCACCGACCCTCCGAAACACGAGTTTTGGATTGATCCTCAAAACGGAAGGATTTTGGTTCGCCCTGATGCTGGAGGTGTCCATGCCAATTCTGGTGATAACAAAATCATCCTTACGATTTTAGTAAGTTTATAGTTTTTTAAAAGTTTTAATCGGCGTTATTATTTATTATGTTTATTGCTAACAAAATTGTATTATGACTCGACGATAGTTTTTAAAAGTAAGAAGAGTTTAAGTTGTAAGAATGATCTTAGCACCAGCAATCTCATTGTTTTTAACAAACATGATAAATATTCATTACGTTTCCAGGCAACAGATGGCGTCCATAACTCTACGTGTAGGGTTGAGATCATGGTACGCGATGTAAATAATCACGCTCCAGTATTTGACACTGATAAATACGATGCTGATATTTCAGAAGATGCTCCCATTGGTAAAATCAAAAATCATTTGGTTTAATCGAATAAAAATGTAGTTAGGTACGTAAACGTAAATTGCTAAAATTTATAAACAGGTACTGAAGTAGCAGCAGTCAGAGCAACAGATCTAGACAGCGGTGTAAATGCGGAGCTTAAGTACGCCATACAAAAAGGAGCTCTAGATTCCTTCGCCATTAACAACGTAACTGGAGTGGTTACCGTCTCATCCAATCTGGATTATGATAAAAGGAACACTTATAGAATACAAATTATTGCTACTGATTTAGGTGAGCCAAATTTATTTAACTGATCTATAGCAAAAAAGAATGATGGTGAAAACCGTAAAGCAATTCAAATTTGAAAATTTAAAACTACTTACGTTCGCTTTTTTGTATTTTATTGTAATTTAAGTTTGTGCTATATTGGGTAATAATTATACAAGGCTAACTGTGCAATACATAATTTGGTAGATGGAAACTTTAAAGTGGTATCAATCAGAATCAAATGATGGAAATTTCTTTCAGGTATTCCAAGCCAAACAGGTACAACTGAACTGACAGTTCACGTGATAAACGTAAACGATAAAAAGCCGTTCTTTACTCCCATCATACAAAGGGCAGAGGTATCAGCAGATGCAGACATAAAAACTATAGTACATAATCTTGTAGCTGTGGATCCAGACATTACGGACAAAGAACAGCTCGTTTATGAGTTGAATATTGATAAAGTTATCAATGCTGTGGATAAAAACGGGAAGGAAGTAAGTGAAACACAAATGAAATACTTAATTGCCAGCATTTGGCCTATATTGCGTTAAAAATTATTCCGGGCAGTAAGCTCGTATTTATCACAAATAAAGAATAGTGATTTATGTAAGAAAACGGTATGCGTGATACATCTCTGATTAAATGTTTTCTTTCATCTGTGTAAAGTCAACGTAATTTTTTTGCATAGAAATTGTAATTTAGGTAAATTAACTGACAGTCGCCAAATGTATTATCCCGAAATATTTAATACGAATTAAGCCAGCCATGCGTATGCAATACGATGCGGTGCGAATGTTAATGAAGAAGCGGAAATTAAGAGACATGAAAAAATTAAACAAACAACGTTAATGTACGTCAGTCGAAGATAGATGTTAGTTTATAAAAGTGACGTACGGACGCCAATGTTTATAAAAATAATTAAAATATAACATAAAAAGGTACACCAGTTATTCTCTATAATGGATTATAAATATGATTACTATCAATGCCCTGCGGTTTTCCTCGCAATATTTATCCGTTTTACCGTGGACACTCTTAACTTTCCGGAAAAAATATTCTATGCTAACCTCGGTCGTATTAGCACTCTCTGTGCACAATTTCACTGAGTCGGTGTATTTTTACTTTTTGTGTAAATCTAATGAGCATAAAACTATTATTTTAGGTGTCAGATGAAGGAATCTTCGGATCTTGGTTTACGGTGCAACATAACGGCAGCGTAGTTGTTTCACAAAAGCTGGACCGTTCAAGAGCAGCCGTGATTACTCTTCCTGTCAGAGTTACTGATGCTTCCGCCCCAACATTACAACAAGCTGATGGTAAGGAGAATTGATCAACATAACAATGCGATAGTATTACTTTGACTGACTCTATAGCTCAGTTGGTAGCAACCCAACAATCATTTGTTCTGTGTCTGGGGTATTATTTTAAGCCAAAAAAGTATTCTAAGTATACTATCAGTTATCTGGTTACCTTATTACAAGCTTCGCTTAGTTTGGGGCTAGATAGCTCTGCGTGAAATGTTCACAAATATTTATTGTTTTAATGTAATTGAATATATCGTTAATATAGTGATGTATCAAACATATGAAAAGGAGAAGAAATATTTCCACATTCCTTAAACACTTTAACGCTATAATATATAAAGTTTAGATTAATATTGATATATAATATTAATAATAATTAGTAAAACATTTAATACTTTCAATTATCTACTTTAACTTTCAGGTGAACTTATAGTAACGATAGTGGACGTAAATCGACACGCTCCAGTCTTCTCTGAGCCATCTTACTACGAAAAGCTAGTAGAAGAACAGCCAATCGGCTCTGTGGTTTTCACTTACACCGTTACTGACAAGGAGACGCCTATATCAGCCATCTTGATAAATCCACCGAATCCCTATTTTGAAATTGATAATGCTACTGGTAAGTTTTATAATCAAAACAGCAGTTAGAAAACTAAAAATAACAGTGGATCTTGGAAAAAACTTGACTTGTACAATAAACCTAACATGGGGTAACAATATCTAATTATTTATTTAATTTTAAATGTAGACAACAAAAATAGTAAAGTACTAAATATATTTTAAAAATGTTTATTGTCTACGAATATACAAATATTTTTGATTTTGTAGGTGCCGTAAAAATAACCCAACGAATCGACTACGAGAAGATCAAGTTTATTAACTTTACTTTGTTGGCTTATGACTCCGGAGTTCCCCAACTATCAACTAGTGCTGGAGTTACAGTCGAGGTGGTGAACGCTAATGATGAGGAGCCAGAGTTTGCTGCTGAGGCTTATGATGCTGCGGTTGATGAGAATGCTGAGGGGGGTACTAAAGTGGTCACTGTTACTGCAGTTGATAAAGATGAAGGTACGTCTGGTATTTTTTGGCAAAAATTAGGTGACTAAGCAAATTTACTAAAAAAGAACCACAATGTTTGAGCGCGAAATCATCACAATTTTCATCAGATTCAGATACAATTATTTGATAAAAGTGGTGACAAGTATTTATTTTTAATTTATTATCAGATATTTGAAAACTGCTAATACAAAATATATTTTAGGTGAATTTGGTGTTGTACGCTACAGTATCTCAGGCGATTTGGCATCTCTTTTCGATATCGATCCTACTACCGGCGTGATTACGGTAGCTCATGGTGCAATCATCGACCGCGAGGTCACAAGTGATATTTATTTAAGAGCTGTTGCTAGCGATAACGCGCCGATGCATATTAGAAGATCTACTAGTGTTCCGGTGAGTAAATAAATTAATAAAAAAATAGAAGCTACCGATGACGAAGCTAAAAAAGTAATAGTATTAAAAATAAACGATATTTTCTCATATTAGTTTTATTTATGATTAGGAATACTTCAACTACAGTATAATAACTAATAAGTCTAAAAAAATAAAATGGCTTTTTAAGGCACCTAGCAAAGATGGTAATATACTTTACCAAAAACAGCTATCTTTGTTGAGAATATGGCTGTGGCGATAATTTAACTGTAAGTGAAGTTTATAAGAATTTTAACATCTTTTTTAGGTTCATATCAAAGTCCGCGATGTAAACGACCATCCACCAACGTTCAGTCAGACGACTTACAAGAGCACCATATCAGAAAACCTTCAATTAAATCCACCAGCTGCAATATTGCAAGTTAGGGCGGAAGATAAGGACGAAGGAATAAATGGAAAGGTGGAGTATAAAATAGTGGAACAGAGTGAACCAGGTGAGTTTGCTAGTTTTACTTATTACTATTGTGATAGGTGACATAAAATTTTGATTATTGAATGTAACTGTTGTATACGAAAATAAGTTTTATATTAGTTTATAGTCAACCTCTGTTTGTATTGTTTTATTATTATTTCTTTGTTAATGGATTTGATTGGCATTGTTATAAAGTTCAGTTATTGTCTTGCTCCCTAGCTGTATAAAGATGTACTTACTAAAGTTATTGTAATCGTTTTATTAAGCATTATAGTAACGTTGTTTTTCAACATTTCAGGAGCATTCACCGTAGACCCTACTAATGGAATTATATACCCAGCCAAGCCGGTTACCGGAAACACGTCATACCACCTCACTGTGACTGCTACTGACGAGGATGGCAGTGGACCTCACAGTGATATGGCTAAAGTAGACATATCTGTACTGAGCGTCAACAAGCATAGTCCGGTATTTGTGGAACCACCAACAGATCAGAGGCAGTTAGAAATTCCAGAAGTAATTATTATAATATTATTAAGCTGTATTAATATCAGTCAAATTTGTCATCTTATGTCACTCGTAGTTAGAATTTCTGTCACTGTCATGTCATCAACCAGTATAAAAAATTATACCTTGCACTGAATTTTCAGTCCTATGCTTTATTATAAACGTACGGGAAACTAATCATTGTTCTATAACAAAATTTAGTACTATATATCGTCTCCAATAAAAAAAAATCTTTTCCAGAATGCAGCACAAGCCGATTACTTGATCACGACAATAAAAGCGACAGATGAAGACAGTGGTGAGAATGGCCGCGTGTCTTACTACCTAAAAGTAGACAATGAGAATGTAGCGGAGACGCAGGAGTTTAGCTTGGATAGGGATACCGGGGAATTAAGGACTAAGACATTTTTAGATCGGGAGCATAAGTCAGAGTACCAAGTAAGTGAATCTACACAAATAACTCAAATACCGAGTAATGAATAACGATAATGCTGAAAAATCAGCGGGATCGATTCGTAGCTGAGAAATCGAATGATGCTGTTTTAGTTTTTATTAACCTTAAATCTAAACAAGTTAGAACAGTTATTTATTTAACGCGTGTGCTATTAACTCAAAATTAAACAAAGCTATTGGTATTCCAGCTGGTTATAGCTGCAGTAGACAACGGTACCCCGAGCCAGTTTGAAAGCCTCCGACTACTGACGGTGGTACTTGCTGATGATAACGACAACGCACCGCGGTTCCAGCAGAACAATTATCATTTTACTTTAAGGGAGAACTCTCAGCCTGGGATTATTGTTGGTGAGTTAGTTTAAAATCATCTTATGGAAGAAGTGAAAATTCTCTTTTGATGGTGATATTTTACTAGTCGAAATGTAAATTCCTCTTGTAGGTTTGTTAATAATTTCTCCCTTAGGACCATACCACCATGAATATTACTTACAGGTTCAGTGAAAGCAACAGACAAAGATTCTGGTGACAATGGTAAAGTTTACTACCACATTCTGGAAGGAAATAGCGAAGGTGCCTTCACTCTTGATAGAACCCAGGGCACCATCAGAGCTAACGTCAGTTTCGACAGGTATTTTAATAAAATATTAGGTCTTTACCTACGAAATTGCCGTTTTGTTTGAAAAAATTTAAAGTATTTTTTTTTCGAACTTATTTATTTCTTTTATTCAAAGTAATCACCCCTGCAATCAATGCATCTTTGCCAACGCTGTGGCAGTTTATGGATGCCCTTCTTGAAAAAATCAGCAGGATGGGAGACAACAAACTCTTCAAAGGCGTTTTGTACTGCCTCTCGGGAATTGAATTTTTTTCCCGCTAAAAAGTTGTCCAAATTTTGGAAAAAGTAATAGTCGGTAGGCGCAAGATCTGTTGAGTATGGCGGATGAGGGAGAGCTTCCAAACCCAACTCATGCAGCTTAGAGACGGTCTGTTGTGCAGTATGGGGTCGCGCGTTGTCGTGAAGTAGCAATGGAGACGACTGATTGACCAAAGCTGGTTGCAGACGTGCAAGTTTCGCCATCATTGTGGTCAGTTCTTCAATGTACACATCTGCAGTAATGCTCTCGCCGTTTTGTAAAAAGCTATGATGAATCACACCAGCACTAGACCACCAAACTGTGACCATCACCTTTCTAGGGGTCATTTTTCGTTTTGCACATTGCTTTGGTACCGAACCAGGATCTAACCAACTTGCTGAGCGCTTTCAATTGTCAAAAAGAATCCATTTTTCGTCGCACGTAACAATTCGGTTCAAAATTCCTTCATTTCTGTGCCTGTTAAGCAGCGCAAGGTCAGTCTCAACGCGTACGTTGCGCTGGCGATCGTTAAGTTCGTGGGGCACCCATCTATCAAGCTTTTTTATCTCTCCAATCTGTCGCAAATGGACCAATATTGTTTTGATGCTAACATCAAAAGCTGCTGCCAGCTCAGCTGTTGATTGAGATTCATCAGCTTCCACAATCGCCTTTAATTCATCATTGTTGACCAAAGTTTCCGGACGACCACGAGGTTCATTTTTCAAGTCAAAATTCCCAGAATGGAACCGAGCAAACCAATAACGGGTTGTACGTTCGTTTGTACAGTTCTTTCCGTAAACGTCGTTGATGTTACGTGTCGTTTGTGCCGCGTTGGTGCCACGACGGAACTCATATTCCATAATTACACGAAATTTCAAAGTATCCATTATGAGGAAAAATGTTGAAATGTAATGAAAATACAACGCTAATCAATAAACAAAAGACTTATATTGTAAATAGAATGTCATATTTTTAAAACAAAATTAATTTGAATTTAGAATTCATAGCCAATCAAAACATTTTTTTGTTCGAAAAAGTCTGTACTGCAATACGGCAATTTCATAGGTAAAGACCTATTAATTGTCCCCTATATGTTTAGTCCTAATAGCTCTATCTCAAGTTCACTAAAATACTTAATTATCTGTGTAATAATGGGTGTTATATTGTATTCTATGTATGTATTTACAAACAAAAAAGTATTTAAGTATTGTATCAGTTATCTGGTTCCCATAGCACAAGCTTTGCTTAGTTTGGGGCTAGATGGCGTTGTGTGAGATGTCCACACATATTATTATTATTATCTACATTATAATCATAAATTTACTTCGAATACAGTCTTCGCCAATAATTGTAGAGTTATGACACTTAGCCTTTATAAAATTTAATGTTTGTATTCTAATCTTATTGTAATAGTGTATATTATGTTGTTGTTAAATAAATAAATAATAATATTTATGTATTAAGATCCTAATTTGAAAGGCCAACCTTTTAGGGAGAAACAATCTGATTACTCCTTCACAATATATGCGAGCAACAACCCAGTACTAGAGAACGCAGCAGACATTCTCAATTCAGTTGACAACAACACTGATGGAATAGAAGGTGGTGTCACCAATGTGAAAGTGAAGATATTAGATGAAAATGATAACGAACCTAAGTTTCAGCAAAAGGTTTATTATGCTGGTAAGTACTTTTTCTGGTAAACATTTGGATAAATAGGTAGATAACAATATTTTAGGAATTAATGTTAACAACGTAAAAACAAACAAGCTAAACTTGAATTTAAAATATTTGATAGTTTTAATACGGCGAAGCTGGACAAAAGCTGGACAGCTTGAAGGTTTCGATTATATTAGCCATAGCAAATTTCAGTATGTGAATGGAAGTGTGCATTTTTGGCAATGCACCATCCATAATTCATTTCCTCGTAATTTTTCTTTGATTAACAATCATCTAAAAGTTTAAAATCTGACTAAACACTCAAATATTACCTTAAAGCAGTCTTTGAAATTTTTGGGTCTGACAATTTTGAGGCTTCCAATTCATGTAAAATTTCAGGTATTAAGCACACAGCCCGCGTTAACGAGCCGATCATATCCGTGGTAGCAGAAGACCCAGACCTGGACGAGAACGGTACACTCTCTTACATGGTTGCAGCTTCAAACCTCTACAAGTTTGGAGCTTCACAATCTAGTGGAAGCGTCGTGCCATCTCCTTTCAATATCACTCAAGATGGTAAGTAATTAGATCGTTTCTTGGAATAGATTTTGATGACTAACGTATACGTTATTTTAATTTGCGAACAATTTAACTTGACATCT
This sequence comes from Ennomos fuscantarius, assembly GCA_905220475.3. Taxonomy (NCBI): domain Eukaryota; kingdom Metazoa; phylum Arthropoda; class Insecta; order Lepidoptera; family Geometridae; genus Ennomos; species Ennomos fuscantarius. The sequence continues at coordinate 1,230,629 of HG992032.1, forward strand.
CCCAGGTTTTTATACAGCTAATATTTAACTTTTTCTCCTGGATCATCATAGCTTTTGTTATCAAACGGAATTACAAAATGTTCATACTCAAATACTCAAATACTCATTTATTGGTAAACTAAGTTTACAAGTCATTAGGTACACAATATAAAAAATATCGTACATAGTGTATAAAAACGAATAAAAGTAACTACTTTGAGTCATATAACTTGAAGAAATAAAATAAAATATGAAAGTTGTTTTAATAAAATTAATTACATTAGACCTTGTATATATTATCATCGGACTATTATAGATTCTATTTTTTTTTTCAGGAGTCTTAATGACAGCACATTACATGTCTGAGTACAATCAAGATAGATTCGTGTTGGACATCATTGCTCAGGAAATAGCTGCACCACACAGGCAGGCTAAAGCTCTAGTTTATGTAAGTTTTGTTTTTTCAAATTATTATAGTTAGGCATACATTCAGAAACCACAAATTCCTATTTCTAAATAAAATCATCAAATGACAAGATAACTTGAGAGTAATTTTCACACAGTTTTTATGACGAACAAACATAAAGGCATGTTTGATATTCTACCAAGCTACGTGAAACACAAGAGGTGTGTACCTACTGGAATCCTTAGGGTGCAAGTTTTACTAATTTCTTGTATTTTTACATATCGAAATCTGACTGGAGGCATCCCATGATTTCATCCGTATTATTTGATACAATCTTTAACACCCAATTCAAAAACCTTCTCATACGCCATTAAACTACACTCTCAAAATGTTTTCTAGAGATAATTATGGGTTTTGCGATGTCTTCCCGTCAGTCAGACACTCAAGGCGAAGTATTTTATTAATTATTAACCAACAGATCTGGATAATAGACCGGTCCGCGCTCATCCGAATGGTAGTATCACGGAACTGCGCAGCTCCTGTAGCAGGGGTTACGCGGCGGCTGCAAGCGGCAGGCCGAGCGTTGCTGGTGCCAGGCCGTCGCTTGCCCCTCGTGCAGGCTGACACTAGATACGATGACTGGTGAGTATTCAATTTCTCTTATTATTCTTTTTTGTCGTCAAAGAGAAAATCAGTCAATCATCATATCCCAATACGTTCAAACTGCTGGGACACGGGCCTTTTTTCACAGGGAAAGAGTATAGGTGATAGTCCATCAGGCTGGCCAAGTGTGGGTTGGCAGATAATACATGCGGTCGAATTTTGTGAGTCTTGGGCATTTCTTGGTTTCCCATTGGTTTCCTCACGATTTTTTGGTCACCGTTCTAAGAGCAAGTGCAAAATCTGCATATAACTTGAAAATTTATTGGTCAAGGGCTGGCTTTCAAGTTGCACGTTTAAAAATACATTTTCCCATTCCCAGGTGTGAGATTCATCTACACGCGGTAGACCCGACCAGCTATCAAGTGCTGCCAGTAGAGAGGGTTCTCGAAAGTATCGATGCAAAGTATGATGAACTCAAAGATGCTTACCAACAATACGGTGTTGAGACACTCATCGCTGCTAGTGCTGTTTCTAAAAGTAAGATTATTTCAGCTTGTATTTAGAATTTAATTGATTTTATCATAGATTTTGCTTATAATCTTTTTAGAAATACTTTTGTTTCAAAAATTTTACTAATGAATTGGTAGCATATCTACATAAAAGTGCCATTGAAAGACTAAACTCACTGCATTATTAACATACATAAATGTAGAATAACTATTACTATTATTTGAGATAGACGAACAGCATGATGCCAATGTGTCTATATCAGCTGTGTTGGAAAGTCACTTTACAATGGTCCTTTTTGCAATAGCGTTAGTATAACTTTATTGAGTTAGTAACCAATTGACAAGAAGTTGAAGATCTAGATACCTTATTTTTGGAAAACATAATTTGTACATCTCAATGACCGTATTTACTATTTCCACTCATTATATGAAATCACTATTATAAATTATGATGAATTTCGCAGCTCCTGACAGCTTTGACCCTGCGCTGGCAGCATTGATAGCACTGCTGATCGTTCTATTCACGGGCATCGTGACCTTCATCGTGGTCTGCGCATGCCTCAAACATTGGTTAGTACACTAAATTAATACCGTTACATGGTTAATATCCCACATGTGCTAACAAAACGATTGGCTCCACGTTTATCATGCGAACAGCCAAAGAGTGGAATGCTTTACCGCTGCCCGTATTTCCCGAAAACTATAACTTTGCAGTCTTCTAATCAAGAGTGAACAGGTATCTTTTAGGCAAGCATGTTACGTCCTAGACCACATCATCACTTACCATCAGGTGAGATAATGGTCTACCGCAAACCTATTAAACAAAAAACAATTGCGACACTTCAACAGTCAAAAATCGTCCACTGCTTAAAAATACTACTACGGCGTACACATATTAACGTGGATTACCGTGGTGTTTTGTCGTAAGTATACAAAGTAATGCTGCTCCTGATTCTTCCAACTCTCTGTAGGTTTTAATGGCAACCCTCTTAAATAGGGAAAGCTCCTATTATAATGTTGGGTCTTCACGAAAAGACTTTTACTGTACTATTCGTCAACTTTTAGCCATTGGTACAGTCCAGTAAATTTACATGATTTATACTGCGGCTGTTGCCTAGCATCATTTCGTAACACCTACACGGTAAACTCATATACAGTAGCCAATCAATATCAGTACCCTATCTTTTCCCAATACCAGGGTAATACCCCCGCCATCAATGCAGTCCAGCAAAGGAGACAGCCTAGCAAGGAGACGGATCCTAGAAGAACTCTCCACTACTGAAAACCCTCTGTGGTTGGAGACAAAGCTGAGGCCGTATGAGGAGCAGGAGCTGACGATGAACGTGTTTGGGGATCAACAGGAACAAGCGAATACAGATCCAGTTCAAGTAAGTTTTAATGATTTTACAAAGAACTTCTCGTTATAGCAAAGTATTTATTTATACTTTAGCACAAAATAATGTACAACGAGGATTACTGATAACACTAATGCTATGAACCTACCTAATCTACCAGTCAATTTGGATGTGGAAGAAAAAATGGTAGCGATGCAGTAAAATTGACATTAGATATATATATATATATATATATAAGAAAAATAATAAAATAGTATATGATGGCGAAAGATGTAAAAGACACGGCAGGAAATTTAAAACGGTTGACAAAAGAATGATAAATGTGGAAAGAGGAAGGGTAGAGATAGAATTAAGTAGGTGAGAGTAGTAATAGGAGTGGAATAAATTGAAACCTCTACTTTTAGAATGTCAAAACTGACATATGACGGTGATGTTGAGACGGATAAAGGTAGAGTTAAGTAGGTCAGCGTAGTAATAAGAGTGGAATAAATCGAAGCCTTTACTTTTATAATGTCAAACCTGACATGTGACGGTGACGCTGAGGTAACGTCAATGTGTCAACTTATTTTTTGACCCACAACCACTATCATTTGTGTTGTGACCTCAGATTTATTACAATTATGTTCATAATTAAGATTTATTATGATTTAAATAATAAAACAATGATGGTTGCAAAGCAGCAAGCATGCCTATTTGTTTATTTAAACAGTTCCTCTCCTAGATGACTGCTATCGTTATGGAATGCATTTGTAAAAGAAAACACTCAAAAACCAACAGATTTTTACTTTAAATATTTATTGAATTTTTACTTAAACACAAAATAGATAAGAAGGACTTAATGCTAAATCGTCGTGTAATACATTAGACACAGTATATTAGGCTACATCGTCTATTTTATCCGTTAAGTATTACACAAAAAACTGAAACTTTTCGAGCTGCCTAAAATGTTATAATATAGTCTATAAACCTATACAAAACTCACCATGTATAAAGGTAGTAAGCTACTAATTTGTAATCACTTCGTAAAAAGTCCGTTTCTATGGTTAATTCCAGCCGGACAATACATATGCAACAATATTTGTAACCAATTCGTAAAAATTCCGTTTCTATGGTTAATTCCAGCCGGACAATACATATGCAACAATATTTGTAACCAATTCGTAAAAATTCCGTTTCTATGGTTAATTTCAGCCGGACAATACATATGCAACAATACAAGGCAGTCGAACGACTGAGAGATTCGGAGACTACGCCACGCTAGGCGGGGAATCACCCACGCCGCTTGAAGCTGCTCTTGGATTTCAGGTAATCACACCAAATGACCAGCATCAACATGCAAGTAGCCAAATTAAAAAAAAACGATTGTGCTTGAGACCATATAACCGAAGTAAAACTTCTTTAGTTTAGCTCCATCTATCGGCTGGTATAACTTTGTTTTTTGGCTTTGTTTTTTTAAAATTTTGTTTTAGCTCCTCACTATTGTGTATTTAGCCTGTGTCAAGTAATTCATAATTTCATGTGTATGTGTCACAGTGCAAGTCATCAATTCAAGTTATAATTTAGTCTAGTCTAGTCAAGTCATACTCCTAGTAAAGTAGTGGCAACTTTACCAGAAGCTTCTATGGAGTTTTGGAAACAACACGAAAAGAAAAGTTTCACCATCATTATACCATTTTCCCACACTAACGCCTGTAACCCAGCACTACACGAATAAAATGCCACCAATTTTATCCACTAACACTACAATAACACAAGTTTTGGAAAATAATACAATACGGTGACATCTTTTCGTTTTCCCGCCAAAAAACCCTTTTGCTTTGTTTAATGTTAATGTCGCCATCTTGACAATTGTAAATTGTCATTTTACCGGACATACCAACATAATACGAATTTTTAACTTTGTTATGTAGACAATGGAGATCTACGTGTACATATTCAACTTCCTTTCGTCTCAAATTCACCAACTTACTCCTCAAGTGAAGCGGGCATAAAGAAGTTTTACTTCAAAAAATTGTTTCTATTATCGCATCGACACTTGAGAACACAAGTCTCCCGCATCAAACGCTATTTTGGATGCTTTAGTTTTGCCATAATCGCCACGCTTGGCAGGTGGCTTGGTGATTGCAGAAGATTTTGAATAAGGGAAATGCTGTTGCGGGAAATTCCCGTAGTCGGCTCCTACGGCACCTACGGGAAGAGATGGGGTGGTCCTAATCTCACACCGCCGGGACCCTACGGCGGTTTCGATCATAGACATAATCAACTCTATGCTGATTATATCAAGACATGACTGACAATCAAACAAATGGCCCGATAGCTCAGTTGGTAGTGTCACTGCCTTCTAAACTGCAGGTTGTGGGTTCGATTCCCACCCAGGACAAACATTTGTGTGATGAGAATCGATGTTTGTATTGTATTCTATGTATGTATTTACAAACAAGAAGTATCTAAGTATTGTATCAGTTATGTGGATCCCATAGTTGTTTTTTTTTATGCTTCTGAGTGATGTGACGAGCTAGTCGTTTACCTGATGTTAAGCGCCACGGCTGCCCATAACAGAACAGTGTCATTCAGAACCCCAAAACAGAGTTACGAGTGACACTGCACTGCGCACATCATCCTGAGACATCAGCACAGCCTGGTAATAAGATTACTGTGAGATCAGGTCATAAAGTCTCAATTGCCCAGTAATTTCACTAGCTACAGTGCCCTTCAAACCGGAACACAGTAGTGCTTGCACTACTGTGTTCCTGTATTAATTATGCAGAAGCATAATTAATTTGCCTTTTTAACATCTTTTTGGCATCTTTTAAACCACTTAACTATCTAAAAAGATAAATTAAGTGCTCATTATTTTTTTCTTATTTCAGGGCAGCACGTTCAAACCACCATCGCCGGATACTCCTGAGCCCCCTCCTAGACCTTCAGGGTTAGGGGTGCTTTAGTTAAATACATAAAAAGTATGTAGATAGACTGAGACATATTTTACTAACGTAACTGGAGTCGATTTGAAAAAGACTTATTCATTAGTAGCACTGGGATAAATATGATACAAATTTGACAAAACTTACTAGTCCAGTTTATAAACAATGATTAGAACCAACTATAATAGCTAGATTATTCAAGCCCAACAATCACATTGTTCATGTATTTAAAGTCTTTCAGCCTTATTAATAAACACGAACTAGCTTTAGACTAGTTCATATTTTGTCTCTTTCGATCCAGCTAAATATTTCAGTAGCAAAAAAAGGACAAAAGCTGAAGTAACTAATCCGAGACTAATACCCGTTTATTAATAAGGCTGTTTGTGTTCATAGACTTTAAATAAATGAACAAAGTGTAATAACACCTATTCTTCTTTGGCTATGACTCATAGTTTAGCCAAGTCAAGATTAAACTAAGTACGTGTCCAAATTTTCTAATTATGTTAAAATTAATTTAGTCTCATACATTCTTGATATTTATGGGTAGATAAGAAAGATGTAAATATTTTTTAATTTAATTTAGATTAAGTAAAACGCATGTTGCCAATGTGTTATCAATTTGAAATACTCTTTACGAAAATAGACTGAAATTGTCTGAAAACATAGTTTTATATTGTTACCATTTTTACATGACACATTGACAACGTCCAAAACAGTATATGCTAGTAAATTATATTAATTATTATATAATTATTTTATATGAAATATTAAAGACTATTTCAATATTGACTGGCCCGATAGCTCAGTTGGTAGTAACCCTGCCTTCTGAACTGTGGGTTGTGGGTTCGATTCCCACCCAGGACAAACATTTGTGTGATGAACATAGGTGTTTGTTCTGTGTCTGGGTGTTATATTGTATTCTATGTATGTATTTACAAACAAAAAGTATCTAAGTATTGTATCAGTTATCTGGTTCCCATAGTACAAGCTTTGCTTAGTTTGGGGCTAGATGGCGCTGTGTGAGATGTCCATACATATTATTATTATTATTATCATTATATTTAAAAATACTCTTAAAATTATGGCAAAAAGAAAAGTGAATCTCAATTTATCTTAGCCATAATTATATGCTATTTTTAATGCCATATTTTATAAATTTGTTATAGACAATTAAAGAAATATTTTTACTTTAAATAAGTTGTCGTGGGGCCAATATACACATTTTTAAGAATATATGTGATAAAGTTTTATACATTTTTATATATACTTATATACGGGAGTTCTAATTATAAAACAAAAGAAGGTGAAATATACATAATTATTTTACAAATAGCGGGGTGAACTTTGGTAGTGCAAAGTTAATTATATTGCAAATAGGTATAATGAGATTATAAACTTTATGTTAATTAGGTATTCAAGTAGTACCAATACACAAAAGTAGATATTAAAAATAATTATGTACATAAATGTGGATTAATTTTATACTAAAGTATTATTATAAAAAGTGTAATAAATATTAATTTAATACATGTTTTTTGTTGACTTTATCTTTCACAAACAGCCGTAGCATAAATGACAAGAACTAAAAAAGATAACGAGTCCTTATTGTTCACAATTATTAAGCACAGCTAACTTAACGGAGAAATCATTTATGTTCGTAGGTGTATAAATATCTTCTTTTCATCATTAATTTCAGATATCATCATTGCCGCTATGATCATAATTGTGTAGTCAAACTGTAGCATTTATTTAACGTATCCATTGTTGTCCGAACCTTCTCTAAGTAAATGGACAATTTGGTTATGAGGCATTCTTCCAAGTCTTTCAAAGATTTGCTTAGTTGTAAGTAAAATTTCTTCATTGCCTCTAGTTTTAGAACAGCCTTTCTATCACTTTGTTGTAGTTATCTTCTTTCATCTAAAAGAAGAAATATTGTTTTTTAATGGTGTTGTATAATGGTATTTACCGAGTATTGTAAAGGTTGGTGTCTTCTGTAGCAAAATAAACTTAATGTTCACAATCACACCGTTTATTCTAATACGTACTTGTATGATACTACAGTTACAATGTTAATTTTAAAGTTTTTAAGTGACCGTAGTCCTGGGATATGAAAAACTAGAATGAAAACATTCCCAATAAAAGTGATAAATAAACAGTAATTACACGATATCAAAATTAGATGCGATGTGACCGCGAGCGCGCACGTGACTCTGTTTGAAAAAACTCGGGAACGAAGTTCGTGCGTCTTTCGCGTTGTATAGAAAACACAGCCGGGCTCGGAGCTTATATGCGAGTTTGCCGGGATGTGTTAGTCCTATCTTCTTAGACATAAGATTTAAATTTGACTTATACGGCGGCGCGCGGGACGTTGAGAAGTAGCGTTTGGATTTGCGATACGAGCTATTTTTTCCCAAGATGAACAGAATTATAGCAATTTTTTATCTTTCAGGCAAAAATGTTGGAAAGTATTATCGTTAAGTCTTTTGCGAATTTTTTAACATGAACTTGTTTAATATTCGCACTTACATATTGAATTAAGCACACGTCAGCAGCTTCCTCGTCACCAGGATTATCAGTTTTGCAGGTATTTACCAAATACCTGTAGCCTTTACGCCATTTGTGACACTAAAAAAGATGCAACAAACGTACCTTTATGAAATTATATATTATTATAATGTTTATAACAAATTTAACTATTTTTATTTAAAAATAAACTAACAAATTAACAAAATTATATCTAAACTAAATTAAAGTATCTAAATCTAAAAAATATAAATACCTAAACTTAAAAACGCAGTCTGCGGTTAGCGTGCCGAAATTATTTCGTTAGCGAAACTCGAAACCATTCCTATCCGATCGGTAAAGTTAAGTAACGTACTAGGTGGTAGGACTTTTCTGCAAAGCTCGTCTAGGTAGGTACCTAGACGAGCTTTGCCAGTTATTCTACCGCCGAGCAGTAGTGTGCAAGTACTACTGTGTTCCGGTTTGATGGGCACTGTAGCTAGTGAAATTACTGGGCAATTGAGACTTTATCATCTGATCTCACAGTCGAGTAATGTTATTACCAGACTGTGCATGTCTCAGGATGTGCGCAGTGTGTGGTGTCGCGCGAAACTTTATATTTTGGAGTTCCGAGTGACACTTCTGTTATGGGCGACCGTGGCGCTTAACATCAGGTGAACGACTAGCTCGTCACATAATTCAATAACATAAAAAAAAAGTTCGCCGCGGTCATTGCTTTGAGCGCTACCGTGTTTAGGTTTACGGAGGAGGGGATCAAAAAATCGTGAAATTCATGTGACGTTGGCCCCTAATCATAATAATCATAAATCGTTAGAAGCTTTATATCGTATCATTATAAAATAATAGGTCTTTACCTATGAAATTGCCGTATTGCAGTACAGACTTTTTCAAACAAAAAAAAAGTTTTGATTGGCTATGAATTCTAAATTCAAATTAATTTTGTTTTAAAAATATGACATTCTATTTACAATATAAGTCTTTTGTTTATTGATTAGCGTTGTATTTTCATTACATTTCAACATTTTTCCTCATAATGGATACTTTGAAATTTCGTGTCATTATGGAATATGAGTTCCGTCGGCACCAACGCGGCACAAACGACACGTAACATCAACGACGTTTACGGAGAGAACTGTACAAACGAACGTACAACCCGTTATTGGTTTGCTCGGTTCCGTTCTGGGAATTTTGACTTGAAAATTGAACCTCGCGGTCGTCCGGAAACTTTGGTCAACAATGATGAATTAAAGGCGATTGTGGAAGCTGATGAATCTCAATCTACAGCTGAGCTGGCAGCAGCTTTTGATGTTAGCATCAAAACAATATTGGTCCATTTGCGACAGATTGGCAAGATAAAAAAGCTTGATAGATGGGTGCCCCACGAACTTAACGATCGCCAGCGCAACGTACGCGTCGAGACTTGCCTTGCGCTGCTTAACAGGCACAGAAATGAAGGAATTTTGAACCGAATTGTTACGTGCGACGAAAAATGGATTCTTTTTGACAATCGAAAGCGCTCAGCAAGTTGGTTAGATCCTGGTTCGGTACCAAAGCAATGTGCAAAACGAAAAATGACACCTAGAAAGGTGATGGTCACAGTTTGGTGGTCCAGTGCTGGTGTGATTCATCATAGCTTTTTACAAAACGGCGAGAGCATTACTGCAGATGTGTACATTGAAGAACTGACCACAGTGATGGTGAAACTCGCACGTCTGCAACCAGCTTTGGTCAATCGGTCGTCTCCACTGCTACTTCACGACAACGCGCGACCCCATACTGCACAACAGACCGTCTCTAAGCTGCATGAGTTGGGTTTGGAAGCACTCCCTCATCCGCCATACTCACCAGATCTTGCGCCTACCGACTATTACTTTTTCCAAAATTTGGACAACTTTTTAACGGGAAAAAAATTCAATTCCCGAGAGGCAGTACAAAACGCCTTTGAAGAGTTTGTTGTCTCCCGTCCTGCTGATTTTTTCAAGAAGGGCATCCATAAACTGCCACAGCGTTGGCAAAGATGCATTGATTGCTGGGGTGATTACTTTGAATAAAAGAAATAAATAAGTTCGAAAAAAAAATACTTTAACTTTTTTCAAACAAAACGGCAATTTCATAGGTAAAGACCTAATATTTAGTAAGGGGGGCTAAAATGAAAATCGGCAGCTACTTATTTATTCTAGCTGTGCCCCGTGAAAGTTTTCTAATTTTGCGCTCAACATTATTTGTTTCTTTTCCTGGCAATAATAAACACAATAAAATAAGATTTTTTGTTTGAAAACTATCGTGAATATGACACATTTTGTAAATAACGGCTAAGCTCACGTCAATTTAAAGTCGAAATTACGTGCGTGTGATACCTACCTGCTTACGCTTGCGAAAGCCGCCGCAGCTTGCGTTAGTAACTGGCTCCCAGAAGATGGACATCGAATATGTCCGAAACCTGGTCGGAGTAATTTCGACTTTTAATTGACGTGAGTTTAGCCGTTATTTATGTTACAAAATAATTATTAACGAAAATTTTCTATGGTTCACGCGTGATGCGTGATCAAGGAAAATAGAGATTGTTTTTTATCATAGAAGAATAGAATAGAAAAACATTTATTCAATACTTGCCTTAGTTGTATTTAGGTATATGAATAATATATATGGATAACGAATAAAAAACAAGCTAAACTATTCAGTACCATTTTATGATTCTTCCTTTTGAAGTATGATTGATTAATATTAATGACCTACCTAATACTCTTCTAAACACATTTACGTACTTCTTTTGCCACTTGATCTACAGCTTTTGTCTTGTCGTCATCTTCACGAGTAGTCGTCAAGCATTCACTCTCATCGGCATAATACTCTTTTTCCGACTTCTTTATTAGCCGTCGGTGTAAAAATATACATTCTGTCCACTGAAAAAAATATAACCTTTAAAAAGGGGTTAAACAGTCTTGAGTCGCCTTGATTTCATGGAGAACAGACTTGAATGGTACTAATACATAATTTAACCATTTGACAGCCTCTGTGGTGTGGTGGTTGAGAAGGTTGGCTCATAAATTGAAAATGGCGGGTTCGTGTCCCGAGAAAAAAAGGTACAAATACTTGTTCTGTGTCTGGCTGTTGTGGGACCATGGTCCTTGAAGTTCCTGGGTCCTACCGTGGGTAGACACAGGAAATCCTAAGTTATGGCGACCTCGCTCCTTTTTGGAGTAGGTCTAGTTAGCTAGGTAATATAGATATAGAAAAATACATTTATTAATAACGCCCAACGATCACATACATAGATCCTGGACCCTAACTAGGATTCTCTGTGTCTGGGGACCCAGAAACTACGAGGACCATGATCTCAGAACACCCTGACTCAAAACAAGTATTTGCGCTTTTTTTCTGTGCACAAATACTTGTCCTGCCACGGGAATCGAACCCGCCGCCTCCGGGTTATGAGCCGCTCAACCACTATACCACAGAGGCTGTCAATTTATTGAATTACCTTAACGTTATAATCAGATCTTTTAAAACTATGCTTCTTATGCCTGATCATCTGCAGTCGATACTTCGTGGTGACATTCACTCGCTTTATTTCAAAGTCTACCATCCATGTGTTCATGAGAACCTTGTCCTCTTTCTCTTGGTTTTTTGAGGAATTGAGGCTAGTTTCGTACAATTTTTTTAAATGCTTTATGTCGTTTATCTCCTGAAAACAACACAAAATCATATTTTCTATTGACTAAATCATTTTTATTGAATGTTACACAACCAACAAATATTTTTATTGGTGTATCTTTATTTTATCTGTTGGTGTAATTCTTAGATCATGCTTCATAGATAGATAGACAAATAGAAAAGCTTTGAGTCACCAATATTTACAAGAGTTTTGTTTTAATTTTTACTATCATTTATATACATAAGTGTTGTGAAACACAACACTTATGTATATAAATGCAAAACACTAATCTTTTAAAACTGCGCTCACGCATTTCTTATATTTATCACAGCTACACTGATTGATTAAAGTTGTATATATCATTCATCATTTTAGGGGTTTAAAAATGTGTCTACCTTTAAATTAATTTACATTTTTCCTTTATTTATGCCCCAACCAGTTATTTCTCACTTACAATATTTAATATAGGAAATCCCTACCTCGAAAGCAGCACTTTGAATCAGTACAACCAGCAAAACACGACGTAACATTTTCAGTTCAAATAAATAATTAACTGAGGAATTAGTTTACTCGTTGATACTTATAATGAGACTAGAATTATCAATAAATAAATCAAGATCAAAGTATAGTTCGCAGATTGTGTAATATAAAATATATTACTGGTTATTCTTCAAACCAAAACCAAAGCAGTACCTATGTCTAGTAAAGTTTAGTTGTAGGGAATTCACCTTTTTATAATATTCTATATTCCATATATATAACATTGGTAAGATTTTCCGCTGCACTTGCTGACTCTACCACTGCATGGAGATAACTTTGATGACCTAGAGTTATCTTTAATGCTATTGCATGATTGTAAATATTATTTTACACGCGTACTTTACTTCCTTCAATATAATATAATTATAAATAAATAAAATAATATCTGTGGACATATCACACATCGCCATCTAGCCCCAAACTAAGAAAAGCTTCACCGTTTCACCGACATTCTTTCTTATAATCTTTTAGAACATCATTTCGCTTCCTTTTGGATTAAGGTTTCAAACACCCTTTTCTTCATACCTAATTCGATAACAGATAGGCACGCATAATACATTATCAGTCAATATTTCCTGCAGCAGTTAGGACTGTGCGTAGACTCATTTAGTCAATAGTAGTTAAACAGTGGTGTCGATTCTGTGTCGCATTCTCTAAAGCTAAACGAAATTAACATATTTCCGTCTTTTTCATTTCCCCATTATCAGAAGAGTACCGCTATACTTTAAGTTTACTTTAGTTTTAGAGAATGCAACAAAATCAACACCAGTATTTCATTACTTACGTTAGTAACTGGCTCCCAAAAGAAGGACATCGAATATGTCCGAAACTTGGCCGGAGTAATTTCGACTTATTAACTGACGTGAGTTTAGCGGTTATTTATATTACAAAATGTGTCATACTCACGATAGTTTTCAAACTAAAATTAATAGGCATAGTTATAAGTAGCAGAGATTCCTTAGGATGTAGATTGATAATGACAAAAAACAAATTAAAAAGCTGTTTGCTTGTTTTAGCATTTATTATTACAAATAATAACTGTCGATTAGGTGAGTTAAAATAACATTAACAACAAAAAAATATATTTATTATAATATTGTAATAAGTAAGTTGTATGCAAGTTTATCGATAATTTGACTAATTTTTTATGGCACTTTAATGTATATTTAGTGATTTCTTAAGAGACGTTTTTAACATTATAAAGAAAAAAGTGTTTTTTCAAGTCAAAAGTAAAAAAATATTTTATAATATAGTATTGAGAATTTTCCAAAACAAAAAATCTTACACTGAAAGCTCACGTATCTCTCGTATGCACCAGCTACTTAATTCAATACAATTATAATTATTTAAGCCAATGTAACCTTCTTGAATAAATACTCAACTTGAAATATATTGTACTAATTGGATAAACCAAATAAAAGTTATTATGTTATACACAACAATCACATACACTTGGCTATCACAGTGAATATGTATGTACTTCACAAACAAATAAAATTCCTTATAAAAAACATAAATTTTGCGCTGTCACTTCCATTCATAACCAATTTCCATTTTCCGTGGTTTCCATACAATTTTGCAGATTCATAATTTTTGTCAAACAAAACTAAAAGTAAATAATAACATTTAATAATAACAATTATCTAGGGTTAGGGTCTAGGTCTAGGTCTAGGTACTAAATAAAAATACTAATCTTGCCCGAAGCTAAATAATCTATTCCTGAAGACAGCGTAGACGACTTAGTTCCGTAAGCGGTCGAAACCGCGGGGCTATGGTGCTCCGAGACGTGAGGTTTCTTGCGGGATCTGGATCGCCGCTTGAGGGAAACAGGGGGGGACCCCCGGTCAGGTCAGCAATATCTTTGGCCACCCAGCGAGAGAACGCTGCGAGTGTGCTGGAGAGGTTTGGTCGGAGATGGTGCGAGGAAGAAAGAAGAATAAATAAGATCAACTTTTTGAAGTAAAACTTCATTACGCACACTTGATTTGGGGAGTTAGCTGGCGAGGCGAACGGAAGTTGAAATTTGATGGCTAACGTAAATCTCCATTTTCAACGAAACAAAGCAAAAAAAATATTATTATGTTGGTATGTCCGGTAAAATGACAATATACAATTTTCAAGATGGCGACATTAATAATAAACAAAGCAAAAACAAAGTTATACCGGCCGATAAATGGAGCTAAACTAAAAAAGTTTTACTTCAGTCGTATGGTCTAAAGCACACTCGCTTTTTTGGAACAGTGTTATTTCAGTGTTATCTATTCGACTTTTTAAGTGATTTTTATTGACCTCGGAATCTTGCTTCCTGAATGACTAAACAATTTTGTATGTTGATTTTATGATAAATCGCTAGGTAAAACTTACATAATAAAAATACCAACATGAAAATGAATTTTAATTATTAGAAGTTATGACATATTAAGCAAACAGTTTATCCAATTTCACAAACAATATTTTCATAACTTCAATCCCAGCATCAACCAATATCATTAAACATTTTTAAATGTGCATCGGTAATATAATGAACTTTTAGGTACAACTTTATCTTTAACACTGTCCCAGATAAGTGTTAATAATGTTTTAAAGAATTTTCACATCTTAATGAAAGCTCATTTGTTTAAGGGCCGTTTTTTTAATGACTGGATAAAGGTTATCGAACCAATAAAATATAAATCGACTAATACAAAAAATATTAGCTTTTTAAGGGTTCGGTTTATAATAACCATTATTCTCACTGTGTTTTGTTTTATTCAATAAAGAACTTTTATCCGATTTTTGAAAAACCGCACCCGAATTTCGTTAAATCAAATAGCACCCGCCTTATATTTTTTTGGCTCATTTCTTTTGTGTATTTAGCCAGTGTCAAGTAATTGATAATTTCTCAAGTAAATGATATTTCACGCAGATATGTGTCAATTCACAGTCCAAGCCATCAAGTCAAGTTATATTTTAGTCTAAGTCATACTCCTAGTAAAGCGGTGGCAACTTTACTAGAAGCTTCTATGGAGTTATATAACAGGCAACACGAAAATAAACGATTCACCATCATTATACCACTTTCCTAAACTCATGTTTGAAATCCAGCACTTAACGAATAAAACGCTACCAATTTTATGGACTAACACTGAAAATAACATAAGTTTTTTGAAAATAATACAATGCGGTGACGCGATCTTTCTCGTGTTTCCGCCAAAACCAACTTCCCATTTCATAACAATAAGTAAACATGATGTTTAGACATTGTATTTTTTAGCAGAATCAATGATAATTACGGAAACACGACATTCATATACGGTAGGCATTCCCCTAATCTGCTTTTCGCTTTAATATTTATTGCACGGACGACAAAAGAATGGGACAATTTACCAGCGCTTGCTTCCTAAAAAATATAATCGCTGGGCGATTACGTAACTTGATTGCAACTGACAGAAACACATATTTGTTTGGATTTGACAGTTGGAATACGCAGATCATATGCAGGTTAGAATGGAAATTTCTTTTGTTGCATTGCAATCAAAGTTTCGTGATCACCCCCCTGGTCTCTTGTAAGCAAGCATGTTCCGTCATCAAGGAGTCAAATGCAAGCTCAACAAAGTTAAAAAAAAATTATATAAACCACTTGATGGCCTAAATCTTTTCTAATATTCGATAGTTATCAAATTCTTAATTGTTTATATTAGGTTTGTCACTGTAAACATTTATAGTACGCCTCTACAGCCTCTGTCGCTCTAATGGTGATCTGTTTTCGTAAGTGGTTTAGTCGTCTTTTAGCATGCGCTATCAGGTCTTTGTAAGATCTTCTGGTGTGCTGCAGGTCATCCTTTACTCGATGTATCTCTTCTAACGCTAGTCGCTTCCAGCGTTTTACTTTAGGTTTATTCTGGAATTGTAAAAAGTTCATTACGTCATATCTATATCTTACTTTCTCATAGTCAAAGTCCAAAGTCAAAAGATTTTATTGCAAATAGGCTAGTGCAGCACTTTTACAAGTTAAAATTATATTAGTTACCTACTTAAACAAAGTGTTTATAGTCAAATATTATATAGCAAGCCCATTGCAATATATGAGTTAGGAAAAAAAAGAAGTTCTCTTTTTCACTACTGGTGCAAGCAATCCAGCACAATGAAGAACAGAAATTGTATTGTATTTATCTGAACCATTAGTTTTTTATTAGATAAAAATGAATCTGGTTTATTTTTGAACAAGGAATTTTTTTGTATTCACTTACTTCACAAGGAGAGCCACATCCATAGAGTGCTCTGTCACATTTTCTTATGTATTCCTCCGTCTGAAAAAGAATTGAAAAATTATCATTTTAGCATGTTTTTGACAATAACGCTTTGTTAGTCTTTCCATGCTCAAAAAATGTATCTATCTAATATTTAGAGGCACCGTGGTCTTAACTTTAAAGATGTTGTTCAGGATACTTTACACCTAGGACCTTGTACACAAAATATTTAAAAAAAAAACTGCCTTTAATTGTCACTAGATCAGCATAGTTATAATGACTTTAACTCCCTGTTAAAAATGGTTATCTGTTAAGTCACTTTACGGACGATAATTTTAGGTGATAAATCATAAGAAAACATTTAAGCTGATCGTGCGTCTCTATCGCCTGTTCTGCGCTCTCGCTTGCTCGCTCGGCTCAGGCAGAACGTGACAATTTTTTGTGCGTGCAGCCGGCGTTCATTGATTTATAAGATATATTTACGTCGTCACGTCACAAACTAATCAAGTATCAGCAGAGAAAAATAATATTGTATGTGAACTGATTGAAATCGAAAATGAGTTAGCAACGAATGCTCAATTCAATTAGGTCATTAACGGTAGATACCTTGTTGAGATGCATTCGAAAGACCACCATGTGACCAAGCAAAAACTTGTGATGGTTCTCTCCGCTGAAGCTCGCTGCTCTGAACGCATCCAACTGGATCTTCTTCAGAAGGTTTTGGAATACCGTTCTGCAGCCAGATGCCTGTAATGATATAAAAATACTCGTTTAAAATCGTAAGCTCATTGATATTAGAAGAAAATATTAAGGCTTTCTTGAAGGTCATTATCATCATCCTCTTTTTTCCTCCTTCATCCATCCATCCACTTGGCTTCATCCAACCTGTCAACATTGCTCTTGCATCGATTTTCTGTGCAAATAGTAATATTTTATCTATGTTCTCATCTCGGACTACGTCTTATAAAACTTTTTTCATATCAACAAGATAATCGTGAGTATGACACATTTTGTAAGATAAATAAAAAGTCGAAATCACTCCGACCAGGTTTCAGACATATTCGAAGTTCTTCTTCTGGGAGACAGTTAGTAACGCAAGCCGCGGCGGCTCCCAGAAAGAGGACATCGAATATATCCGAAACCTGGTCGGAGTAATGTCGACTTTTTAATTTTAATGACGTGAGTTTAGCCATTATTTATCTTACAAAAAAAAAAATGAAAGGTTATCTATAAAACTACTCTTAAGAAAAACACGCTATTCAGATTTCATAAAGGTACAAGCTATTTGTGGCTTAGTTACGGAACGGGACTTCTCAGTTTGGTTTTGCTTTTCATGTTAACCAATTTTCGTTTAGCGGTCGCATATCGTCTCGGCCATAGAAATATAGCAGTTGCAGTGAAAATATCTTACTAAATCAAAGAAACTGAAGGTCAATAATACAATTTAGATTCGAACTATTAGTTGTAAAGAAATTCTTCTATAACCTCCATTGTTTACAGTACTGTCATTACAACACCTGTAGAAGATCAACTCTATTTCTACTACATTTATTATACATTACATATACCATCTGATAACTAATATACCTACTGTTTATCTATGTGTAAACATTTAGAATTCTTTGTAAAGAATGTGTGTATAATAATGGTTGCAAGGTTATTAATTATGAACCACATGTGCCATTTACCATGCAGAATAGTAATTGTTATTAATGGAATGGTATAGGTATTTTGTAAATTTATTAAATACATAAATAATAAATCAATATATATGGATATTTCACACAGCGTAATCTAGTCCCAAACTAAGCAGAGCTTTAATATGGGAACCAGGTAACTGATACAAAACTCGGATATTTATTGTTTGTAAATACATACATAATATATAGAATACAATATAACACCCAGACACCCAGACAGCTGTAGGTTGTGAATTTGATTCCAATCCAGGACTTTTATTTGTGTGATTAACATCGATGTTTGTTCTGTGTCTGGGTGTTGTATTGTATTCTATGTATGTATTAACAAACAAAATGTATATAAGTATTGTATCAGTTATCTGGTTCCCATAGTACAAGCCTTGCTTAGCTTGGGGCTAGATGGCGCTGTGTGAACTATCCACTAATATTTATTTATTTACTGCTGCAATCTGTGGGACGGTTCAGCTCCAGGTGTAGGACTCAAATGAAAGGCGAGCGAAAAATCTTATAGGTGAGGATAAGATAAGCTACACACTCTAATTCCACCATCTCCGTTTCATCATCGGACGACCCGACGTACAACTATACGCCAACTATCAAGAATATTGTTGATATTCCTTCAAATTAGTAAAAGCGGTTGGACGATATTTATTATCCGATTAGTGAAGAAACAGAACACTACCAGCGTCATTATTTCTCGATAAGTACAATCTAGAGCTTTTCAAGTCGCTATTAAATAAGTATCTTCTACGCAAGCCTGTGCCATTATAGACCACGTCATCACTTTCCATCAGGTAAGACCAAATGCAAGCCTAATAGTCATTAAAAAAAATACATCTTAATAAACAGTAGTTCTGCTTTAAACATAAGTAAAGATTTGTCAGAAATAACTAGACTAAATAAACTATTACAGCATCATAGTACCATAATTTTACTTCATAAATAAACT